>OW121797.1:10730000-12221332 GCA_933228885.1 Leistus spinibarbis | reverse complement strand
AACTAAAACTAAAACTAAAACCTAAAACTAAAACTAAAACTAAAACTAAAAACTAAAACTAAAACTAAAACTAAAACTAAAACTAAAACTAAAACTAAAACTAAAACTAAAACTAAAACTAAAACTAAAACTAAAACTAAAACTAAAACTAAAACTAAAACTAAAACTAAAAACCTAAAACTAAAAACTAAAACTAAAACTAAAACTAAAACTAAAACTAAAACTAAAACTAAAACTAAAACTAAAACTAAAACTAAAACTAAAAACTAAAACTAAAAACTAAAACTAAAACTAAAACTAAACTAAAACTAAAACTAAAACTAAAACTAAAACTAAAACTAAAACTAAAACTAAAACTAAAACTAAAACTAAAACTAAAAAACTAAAACTAAAACTAAAACTAAAACTAAAACTAAAACTAAAAACTAAAACTAAACTAAAACTAAAACTAAAACTAAACTAAAACTAAAACTAAACTAAAACTAAAACTAAAACTAAAACTAAAACTAAAACTAAAACTAAAACTAAAACTAAACTAAAACTAAAACTAAAATAAAACTAAAACTAACACTAAAACATAAAACTAAAACTAAAACTAAAACTAAAACTAAAACTAAAACTAAAACTAAAACTAAAACTAAAACTAAAACTAAAACTAAAACTAAACAAACTAAACTAAAACTAAAACTAAAACTAAAACTAAAACTAAAACTAAAACTAAAACTAAAACTAAACTAAAACTAAAACTAAAACTAAAACTAAAACATAAAACTAAAACTAAACACTAAAACTAAAACTAAAAACTAAAACTAAAACTAAAACTAAAACTAAAACTAAAACTAAAACTAAAACTAAAACTAAAACTAAAAACTAAAACTAAAACTAAAACTAAAACTAAAACAAAACTAAACACTAAAACTAAAACTAAAACTAAAACTAAACTAAAAACTAAAACTAAAACTAAAACTAAAACTAAAACTAAAACTAAAACTAAAACTAAACTAAAACTAAAACTAAAAACTAAAACTAAAACTAAAACTAAAACTAAAACTAAAACTAAAACTAAAACTAAACTAAACTAAAACTAAAACTAAAACCTAAAACTAAAACTAAAACTAAAACTAAAACTAAAACTAAAACTAAAACTAAAACTAAAACTAAAACTAAAACTAAAACTAAAACTAAAACTAAAACTAAAACTAAAACTAAAACTAAAACTAAAACTAAAACAAAAACTAACAACTAAAACTAAAACTAAAACTAAAACTAAAACCTAAAACTAAAACTAAAACTAAAAACTAAAACTAAAACTAAAACTAAAACTAAAACTAAAACTAAAACTAAAACTAAAACTAAACTAAAACTAAAACTAAACCTAAAACTAAAACTAAAACTAAACTAAAACTAAAACTAAAACTAAACAAAACTAAACTAAACCTAAAACTAAAACAAAAACTAAAACTAAAACTAAAACTAAACTAAAACTAAACTAAAACTAAAAACTAAAACTAAACACTAAAACTAAAACTAAAACTAAAACTAAAACTAAAACTAAACTAAAACTAAACTAAAACTAAAACTAAAACTAAAACTAAAACTAAACTAAAACTAAAACTAAAACCTAAAACTAAAACATAAAACTAAAACTAAAACTAAAACTAACAAAACTAAACACTAAAAACTAAAACTAAAACTAAAACTAAAACTAAACTAAAACTAAAACTAAAACTAAAACTAAAACCTAAAACTAAAACTAAAACTAAACTAAAACTAAAACTAAAACTAAAACTAAAACTAAAACTAAAACTAAAACTAAAACTAAACCTAAAACTAAAACTAAAACTAAAACTAAAACTAAAACTAAAACTAAAACTAAAACTAAAACTAAAACTAAAACTAAAACTAAAACTAAAACCTAAAAACTAAACTAAACTAAACAAAAACTAAAACTAAACTCAAACTAAAACTAAACCTAAACTAAAACTAAAACTAAACTAAACTAAAACTAAACTAAAACTAAAACTAAAACTAAAACAACCTAAAACTAAAACTAAAACTAACAACTAAAACTAAAACTAAAACTAAAACTAAAACTAAACTAAAAACTAAAACTAAAACTAAAACTAAAACTAAAACTAAACACTAAAACTAAAACTAAAACATAAAACTAAAACTAAAAACTAAAACTAAAACTAAACTAAAACTAAAACTAAAACTAAAACTAAAACTAAAACTAAAACTAAAACTAAAACTAAAACTAAAAACTAAAACTAAAACTAAAACTAAAACTAAAACTAAAACTAAAACTAAAACTAAAACTAAAACTAACACTAAAACTAAACTAAAACTAAAACTAAAACTAAAACTAAAACTAAAACTAAAACTAAAACTAAAACTAAAACTAAAACTAAAACTAAAAACTAAACTAAAACTAAAACTACAAACTAAAACTAAAACTAAAACTAAACTAAACTAAAAAACTAAAACTAAAACTAAAACTAAAACTAAAACTAAAAACTAAAACTAAAACTAAAACTCAAAACTAAACTAAAACTAAAACTAAAACTAAAACTAAAACTAAAACTAAAACTAAAACTAAAACAAAAACTAAAACTAAAACTAAAACTAAAACTAAACTAAAACTAAAACTAAAACTAAAACTAAAACTAAAAACTAAAACTAAAACTAAAACTAAAACTAAAACTAAAACTAAAACTAAAACTAAAACTAAAACTAAAACTAAAACTAAAACTAAAACTAAAACTAAAACTAAAACTAAAACTAAAACTAAAACTAAACTAAACTAAAACTAAAACTAAAACTAAAACTAAAACTAAAACTAAAACTAAAACTAAAACTAAAACTAAACTAAACTAAACTAAAACTAAAACTAAAACTAAAACTAAAACTAAAAACTAAAACTAAAACTAAAACTAAAACTAAAACTAAAACTAAAACTAAAACTAAAACTAAAACTAAAACTAAAACTAAAACTAAAACTAAAACTAAAACTAAAACTAAAACTAAAACTAAAACTAAAACTAAAACTAAAACTAAAACTAAAACTAAAACTAAAACTAAAACTAAAAACTAAAACTAAAACTAAAACTAAAACTAAAACTAAAACTAAAACTAAAACTAAAACTAAAACTAAAACTAAAACTAAAACTAAAACTAAAACTAAAACTAAAACTAAAACTAAAACTAAAACTAAAACTAAAACTAAAACTAAAACTAAAACTAAAACTAAAACTAAAACTAAAACTAAAACTAAAACTAAAACTAAAACTAAAACTAAAACTAAAACTAAAACTAAAACTAAAACTAAAACTAAAACTAAAACTAAAACTAAAACTAAAACTAAAACTAAAACTAAAACTAAAACTAAAAACTAAAACTAAAACTAAAACTAAAACTAAAACTAAAACTAAAACTAAAACTAAAAACTAAAACTAAAACTAAAACTAAAACTAAAACTAAAACTAAAACTAAAACTAAAACTAAAACTAAAACTAAAACTAAAACTAAAACTAAAACTAAAACTAAAACTAAAACTAAAACTAAAACTAAAACTAAAACTAAAACTAAAACTAAAACTAAAACTAAAACTAAAACTAAAACTAAAACTAAAACTAAAACTAAAACTAAAACTAAAACTAAAAACTAAAACTAAAACTAAAACTAAAACTAAAACTAAAACTAAAACTAAAACTAAAACTAAAACTAAAACTAAAACTAAAACTAAAACTAAACTAAAACTAAAACTAAAACTAAAACTAAAACTAAAACTAAAACTAAAACTAAAACTAAAACTAAAACTAAAACTAAAACTAAAACTAAAACTAAAACTAAAACTAAAACTAAAACTAAAACTAAAACTAAAACTAAACTAAAACTAAAACTAAAACTAAAACTAAAACTAAAACTAAAACTAAAACTAAAACTAAAACTAAAACTAAAACTAAACTAAAACTAAAACTAAAACTAAAACTAAAACTAAAACTAAAACTAAAACTAAAACTAAAACTAAAACTAAAACTAAAACTAAAACTAAAACTAAAACTAAAACTAAAACTAAAACTAAAACTAAAACTAAACTAAAACTAAAACTAAAACTAAAACTAAAACTAAAACTAAAACTAAAACTAAAACTAAAACTAAAACTAAAACTAAAACTAAAACTAAAACTAAAACTAAAACTAAAACTAAAACTAAAACTAAAACTAAAACTAAACTAAAACTAAAACTAAAACTAAAACTAAAACTAAAACTAAAACTAAAACTAAAACTAAAACTAAAAACTAAAACTAAAACTAAAACTAAAACTAAACTAAAACTAAAACTAAAACTAAAACTAAAACTAAAACTAAAACTAAAACTAAAACTAAAACTAAAACTAAAACTAAAACTAAAACTAAAACTAAAACTAAAACTAAAACTAAAACTAAAACTAAAACTAAAACTAAAACTAAAACTAAAACTAAAACTAAAACTAAAACTAAAACTAAAACTAAAACTAAAACTAAAACTAAAACTAAAACTAAAACTAAAACTAAAACTAAAACTAAAACTAAAACTAAAACTAAAACTAAAACTAAAACTAAAACTAAAACTAAAACTAAAACTAAAACTAAAACTAAAACTAAAACTAAAACTAAAACTAAAACTAAAACTAAAACTAAAACTAAAACTAAAACTAAAACTAAAACTAAAACTAAAACTAAAACTAAAACTAAAACTAAAACTAAAACTAAAACTAAAACTAAAACTAAAACTAAAACTAAAACTAAAACTAAAACTAAAACTAAAACTAAAACTAAAACTAAAACTAAAACTAAAACTAAAACTAAAACTAAAACTAAAACTAAAACTAAAACTAAAACTAAAACTAAAACTAAAACTAAAACTAAAACTAAAACTAAAACTAAAACTAAAACTAAAACTAAAACTAAAACTAAAACTAAAACTAAAACTAAAACTAAAACTAAAACTAAAACTAAAACTAAAACTAAAACTAAAACTAAAACTAAAACTAAAACTAAAACTAAAACTAAAACTAAAACTAAAACTAAAACTAAAACTAAAACTAAAACTAAAACTAAAACTAAAACTAAAACTAAAACTAAAACTAAAACTAAAACTAAAACTAAAACTAAAACTAAAACTAAAACTAAAACTAAAACTAAAACTAAAACTAAAACTAAAACTAAAACTAAAACTAAAACTAAAACTAAAACTAAAACTAAAACTAAAACTAAAACTAAAACTAAAACTAAAACTAAAACTAAAACTAAAACTAAAACTAAAACTAAAACTAAAACTAAAACTAAAACTAAAACTAAAACTAAAACTAAAACTAAAACTAAAACTAAAACTAAAACTAAAACTAAAACTAAAACTAAAACTAAAACTAAAACTAAAACTAAAACTAAAACTAAAACTAAAACTAAAACTAAAACTAAAACTAAAACTAAAACTAAAACTAAAACTAAAACTAAAACTAAAACTAAAACTAAAACTAAAACTAAAACTAAAACTAAAACTAAAACTAAAACTAAAACTAAAACTAAAACTAAAACTAAAACTAAAACTAAAACTAAAACTAAAACTAAAACTAAAACTAAAACTAAAACTAAAACTAAAACTAAAACTAAAACTAAAACTAAAACTAAAACTAAAACTAAAACTAAAACTAAAACTAAAACTAAAACTAAAACTAAAACTAAAACTAAAACTAAAACTAAAACTAAAACTAAAACTAAAACTAAAACTAAAACTAAAACTAAAACTAAAACTAAAACTAAAACTAAAACTAAAACTAAAACTAAAACTAAAACTAAAACTAAAACTAAAACTAAAACTAAAACTAAAACTAAAACTAAAACTAAAACTAAAACTAAAACTAAAACTAAAACTAAAACTAAAACTAAAACTAAAACTAAAACTAAAACTAAAACTAAAACTAAAACTAAAACTAAAACTAAAACTAAAACTAAAACTAAAACTAAAACTAAAACTAAAACTAAAACTAAAACTAAAACTAAAACTAAAACTAAAACTAAAACTAAAACTAAAACTAAAACTAAAACTAAAACTAAAACTAAAACTAAAACTAAAACTAAAACTAAAACTAAAACTAAAACTAAAACTAAAACTAAAACTAAAACTAAAACTAAAACTAAAACTAAAACTAAAACTAAAACTAAAACTAAAACTAAAACTAAAACTAAAACTAAAACTAAAACTAAAACTAAAACTAAAACTAAAACTAAAACTAAAACTAAAACTAAAACTAAAACTAAAACTAAAACTAAAACTAAAACTAAAACTAAAACTAAAACTAAAACTAAAACTAAAACTAAAACTAAAACTAAAACTAAAACTAAAACTAAAACTAAAACTAAAACTAAAACTAAAACTAAAACTAAAACTAAAACTAAAACTAAAACTAAAACTAAAACTAAAACTAAAACTAAAACTAAAACTAAAACTAAAACTAAAACTAAAACTAAAACTAAAACTAAAACTAAAACTAAAACTAAAACTAAAACTAAAACTAAAACTAAAACTAAAACTAAAACTAAAACTAAAACTAAAACTAAAACTAAAACTAAAACTAAAACTAAAACTAAAACTAAAACTAAAACTAAAACTAAAACTAAAACTAAAACTAAAACTAAAACTAAAACTAAAACTAAAACTAAAACTAAAACTAAAACTAAAACTAAAACTAAAACTAAAACTAAAACTAAAACTAAAACTAAAACTAAAACTAAAACTAAAACTAAAACTAAAACTAAAACTAAAACTAAAACTAAAACTAAAACTAAAACTAAAACTAAAACTAAAACTAAAACTAAAACTAAAACTAAAACTAAAACTAAAACTAAAACTAAAACTAAAACTAAAACTAAAACTAAAACTAAAACTAAAACTAAAACTAAAACTAAAACTAAAACTAAAACTAAAACTAAAACTAAAACTAAAACTAAAACTAAAACTAAAACTAAAACTAAAACTAAAACTAAAACTAAAACTAAAACTAAAACTAAAACTAAAACTAAAACTAAAACTAAAACTAAAACTAAAACTAAAACTAAAACTAAAACTAAAACTAAAACTAAAACTAAAACTAAAACTAAAACTAAAACTAAAACTAAAACTAAAACTAAAACTAAAACTAAAACTAAAACTAAAACTAAAACTAAAACTAAAACTAAAACTAAAACTAAAACTAAAACTAAAACTAAAACTAAAACTAAAACTAAAACTAAAACTAAAACTAAAACTAAAACTAAAACTAAAACTAAAACTAAAACTAAAACTAAAACTAAAACTAAAACTAAAACTAAAACTAAAACTAAAACTAAAACTAAAACTAAAACTAAAACTAAAACTAAAACTAAAACTAAAACTAAAACTAAAACTAAAACTAAAACTAAAACTAAAACTAAAACTAAAACTAAAACTAAAACTAAAACTAAAACTAAAACTAAAACTAAAACTAAAACTAAAACTAAAACTAAAACTAAAACTAAAACTAAAACTAAAACTAAAACTAAAACTAAAACTAAAACTAAAACTAAAACTAAAACTAAAACTAAAACTAAAACTAAAACTAAAACTAAAACTAAAACTAAAACTAAAACTAAAACTAAAACTAAAACTAAAACTAAAACTAAAACTAAAACTAAAACTAAAACTAAAACTAAAACTAAAACTAAAACTAAAACTAAAACTAAAACTAAAACTAAAACTAAAACTAAAACTAAAACTAAAACTAAAACTAAAACTAAAACTAAAACTAAAACTAAAACTAAAACTAAAACTAAAACTAAAACTAAAACTAAAACTAAAACTAAAACTAAAACTAAAACTAAAACTAAAACTAAAACTAAAACTAAAACTAAAACTAAAACTAAAACTAAAACTAAAACTAAAACTAAAACTAAAACTAAAACTAAAACTAAAACTAAAACTAAAACTAAAACTAAAACTAAAACTAAAACTAAAACTAAAACTAAAACTAAAACTAAAACTAAAACTAAAACTAAAACTAAAACTAAAACTAAAACTAAAACTAAAACTAAAACTAAAACTAAAACTAAAACTAAAACTAAAACTAAAACTAAAACTAAAACTAAAACTAAAACTAAAACTAAAACTAAAACTAAAACTAAAACTAAAACTAAAACTAAAACTAAAACTAAAACTAAAACTAAAACTAAAACTAAAACTAAAACTAAAACTAAAACTAAAACTAAAACTAAAACTAAAACTAAAACTAAAACTAAAACTAAAACTAAAACTAAAACTAAAACTAAAACTAAAACTAAAACTAAAACTAAAACTAAAACTAAAACTAAAACTAAAACTAAAACTAAAACTAAAACTAAAACTAAAACTAAAACTAAAACTAAAACTAAAACTAAAACTAAAACTAAAACTAAAACTAAAACTAAAACTAAAACTAAAACTAAAACTAAAACTAAAACTAAAACTAAAACTAAAACTAAAACTAAAACTAAAACTAAAACTAAAACTAAAACTAAAACTAAAACTAAAACTAAAACTAAAACTAAAACTAAAACTAAAACTAAAACTAAAACTAAAACTAAAACTAAAACTAAAACTAAAACTAAAACTAAAACTAAAACTAAAACTAAAACTAAAACTAAAACTAAAACTAAAACTAAAACTAAAACTAAAACTAAAACTAAAACTAAAACTAAAACTAAAACTAAAACTAAAACTAAAACTAAAACTAAAACTAAAACTAAAACTAAAACTAAAACTAAAACTAAAACTAAAACTAAAACTAAAACTAAAACTAAAACTAAAACTAAAACTAAAACTAAAACTAAAACTAAAACTAAAACTAAAACTAAAACTAAAACTAAAACTAAAACTAAAACTAAAACTAAAACTAAAACTAAAACTAAAACTAAAACTAAAACTAAAACTAAAACTAAAACTAAAACTAAAACTAAAACTAAAACTAAAACTAAAACTAAAACTAAAACTAAAACTAAAACTAAAACTAAAACTAAAACTAAAACTAAAACTAAAACTAAAACTAAAACTAAAACTAAAACTAAAACTAAAACTAAAACTAAAACTAAAACTAAAACTAAAACTAAAACTAAAACTAAAACTAAAACTAAAACTAAAACTAAAACTAAAACTAAAACTAAAACTAAAACTAAAACTAAAACTAAAACTAAAACTAAAACTAAAACTAAAACTAAAACTAAAACTAAAACTAAAACTAAAACTAAAACTAAAACTAAAACTAAAACTAAAACTAAAACTAAAACTAAAACTAAAACTAAAACTAAAACTAAAACTAAAACTAAAACTAAAACTAAAACTAAAACTAAAACTAAAACTAAAACTAAAACTAAAACTAAAACTAAAACTAAAACTAAAACTAAAACTAAAACTAAAACTAAAACTAAAACTAAAACTAAAACTAAAACTAAAACTAAAACTAAAACTAAAACTAAAACTAAAACTAAAACTAAAACTAAAACTAAAACTAAAACTAAAACTAAAACTAAAACTAAAACTAAAACTAAAACTAAAACTAAAACTAAAACTAAAACTAAAACTAAAACTAAAACTAAAACTAAAACTAAAACTAAAACTAAAACTAAAACTAAAACTAAAACTAAAACTAAAACTAAAACTAAAACTAAAACTAAAACTAAAACTAAAACTAAAACTAAAACTAAAACTAAAACTAAAACTAAAACTAAAACTAAAACTAAAACTAAAACTAAAACTAAAACTAAAACTAAAACTAAAACTAAAACTAAAACTAAAACTAAAACTAAAACTAAAACTAAAACTAAAACTAAAACTAAAACTAAAACTAAAACTAAAACTAAAACTAAAACTAAAACTAAAACTAAAACTAAAACTAAAACTAAAACTAAAACTAAAACTAAAACTAAAACTAAAACTAAAACTAAAACTAAAACTAAAACTAAAACTAAAACTAAAACTAAAACTAAAACTAAAACTAAAACTAAAACTAAAACTAAAACTAAAACTAAAACTAAAACTAAAACTAAAACTAAAACTAAAACTAAAACTAAAACTAAAACTAAAACTAAAACTAAAACTAAAACTAAAACTAAAACTAAAACTAAAACTAAAACTAAAACTAAAACTAAAACTAAAACTAAAACTAAAACTAAAACTAAAACTAAAACTAAAACTAAAACTAAAACTAAAACTAAAACTAAAACTAAAACTAAAACTAAAACTAAAACTAAAACTAAAACTAAAACTAAAACTAAAACTAAAACTAAAACTAAAACTAAAACTAAAACTAAAACTAAAACTAAAACTAAAACTAAAACTAAAACTAAAACTAAAACTAAAACTAAAACTAAAACTAAAACTAAAACTAAAACTAAAACTAAAACTAAAACTAAAACTAAAACTAAAACTAAAACTAAAACTAAAACTAAAACTAAAACTAAAACTAAAACTAAAACTAAAACTAAAACTAAAACTAAAACTAAAACTAAAACTAAAACTAAAACTAAAACTAAAACTAAAACTAAAACTAAAACTAAAACTAAAACTAAAACTAAAACTAAAACTAAAACTAAAACTAAAACTAAAACTAAAACTAAAACTAAAACTAAAACTAAAACTAAAACTAAAACTAAAACTAAAACTAAAACTAAAACTAAAACTAAAACTAAAACTAAAACTAAAACTAAAACTAAAACTAAAACTAAAACTAAAACTAAAACTAAAACTAAAACTAAAACTAAAACTAAAACTAAAACTAAAACTAAAACTAAAACTAAAACTAAAACTAAAACTAAAACTAAAACTAAAACTAAAACTAAAACTAAAACTAAAACTAAAACTAAAACTAAAACTAAAACTAAAACTAAAACTAAAACTAAAACTAAAACTAAAACTAAAACTAAAACTAAAACTAAAACTAAAACTAAAACTAAAACTAAAACTAAAACTAAAACTAAAACTAAAACTAAAACTAAAACTAAAACTAAAACTAAAACTAAAACTAAAACTAAAACTAAAACTAAAACTAAAACTAAAACTAAAACTAAAACTAAAACTAAAACTAAAACTAAAACTAAAACTAAAACTAAAACTAAAACTAAAACTAAAACTAAAACTAAAACTAAAACTAAAACTAAAACTAAAACTAAAACTAAAACTAAAACTAAAACTAAAACTAAAACTAAAACTAAAACTAAAACTAAAACTAAAACTAAAACTAAAACTAAAACTAAAACTAAAACTAAAACTAAAACTAAAACTAAAACTAAAACTAAAACTAAAACTAAAACTAAAACTAAAACTAAAACTAAAACTAAAACTAAAACTAAAACTAAAACTAAAACTAAAACTAAAACTAAAACTAAAACTAAAACTAAAACTAAAACTAAAACTAAAACTAAAACTAAAACTAAAACTAAAACTAAAACTAAAACTAAAACTAAAACTAAAACTAAAACTAAAACTAAAACTAAAACTAAAACTAAAACTAAAACTAAAACTAAAACTAAAACTAAAACTAAAACTAAAACTAAAACTAAAACTAAAACTAAAACTAAAACTAAAACTAAAACTAAAACTAAAACTAAAACTAAAACTAAAACTAAAACTAAAACTAAAACTAAAACTAAAACTAAAACTAAAACTAAAACTAAAACTAAAACTAAAACTAAAACTAAAACTAAAACTAAAACTAAAACTAAAACTAAAACTAAAACTAAAACTAAAACTAAAACTAAAACTAAAACTAAAACTAAAACTAAAACTAAAACTAAAACTAAAACTAAAACTAAAACTAAAACTAAAACTAAAACTAAAACTAAAACTAAAACTAAAACTAAAACTAAAACTAAAACTAAAACTAAAACTAAAACTAAAACTAAAACTAAAACTAAAACTAAAACTAAAACTAAAACTAAAACTAAAACTAAAACTAAAACTAAAACTAAAACTAAAACTAAAACTAAAACTAAAACTAAAACTAAAACTAAAACTAAAACTAAAACTAAAACTAAAACTAAAACTAAAACTAAAACTAAAACTAAAACTAAAACTAAAACTAAAACTAAAACTAAAACTAAAACTAAAACTAAAACTAAAACTAAAACTAAAACTAAAACTAAAACTAAAACTAAAACTAAAACTAAAACTAAAACTAAAACTAAAACTAAAACTAAAACTAAAACTAAAACTAAAACTAAAACTAAAACTAAAACTAAAACTAAAACTAAAACTAAAACTAAAACTAAAACTAAAACTAAAACTAAAACTAAAACTAAAACTAAAACTAAAACTAAAACTAAAACTAAAACTAAAACTAAAACTAAAACTAAAACTAAAACTAAAACTAAAACTAAAACTAAAACTAAAACTAAAACTAAAACTAAAACTAAAACTAAAACTAAAACTAAAACTAAAACTAAAACTAAAACTAAAACTAAAACTAAAACTAAAACTAAAACTAAAACTAAAACTAAAACTAAAACTAAAACTAAAACTAAAACTAAAACTAAAACTAAAACTAAAACTAAAACTAAAACTAAAACTAAAACTAAAACTAAAACTAAAACTAAAACTAAAACTAAAACTAAAACTAAAACTAAAACTAAAACTAAAACTAAAACTAAAACTAAAACTAAAACTAAAACTAAAACTAAAACTAAAACTAAAACTAAAACTAAAACTAAAACTAAAACTAAAACTAAAACTAAAACTAAAACTAAAACTAAAACTAAAACTAAAACTAAAACTAAAACTAAAACTAAAACTAAAACTAAAACTAAAACTAAAACTAAAACTAAAACTAAAACTAAAACTAAAACTAAAACTAAAACTAAAACTAAAACTAAAACTAAAACTAAAACTAAAACTAAAACTAAAACTAAAACTAAAACTAAAACTAAAACTAAAACTAAAACTAAAACTAAAACTAAAACTAAAACTAAAACTAAAACTAAAACTAAAACTAAAACTAAAACTAAAACTAAAACTAAAACTAACACTAAAACTAAAACTAAAACTACGTACGTGTAAAATTTATTTATATAAAATTTCAAATAAAATCGTAAGCGAATAAAATTTTGCAAGCATATTAGCTTTACCTGACTGTTATTGTTTTATACAATCTGTAACTTGCTGGTACAGTCTGATACTGGCATGTTTTTGAAACCTCTGACCAGTTACAGCCGGTTACAGACAGCGCCATTATATTTCAGCCTTAAAAGGCTGATATACGTGTTAAATTTTACACGCATATTACCTTTTACTGACTGGTAATGTTTTATACAAGCTGTAACTGGCTGGTACAGTCTTATACTGGCATGTTTTTGCCAGCTTTGGCCGGCTACAGGCAATTTCAGACAGCGCCATCATATTTCAGCCTAATAAGGCTTATACGTATAAACGTAAACTTTTACACGCATACTAGCTTTTACAGACTGGTAATCTTTTATACAATCTGTAACTGGCTGGTACCGACTCATAATAGCATGCTTTTGCCAGCTCTGGCCAGTTACAGCCGGTCTCGGACAGCGCCATCATATTTCAGCCTAATAAGGCTGATATACGTGTAAAATTTCATACGCATATTGGCTTTTACAGACTGCTAATATTTTATACACTTTGTAACTGGCTGGTACCGACTCATAATGGAAAGTTTATGCCAGCTCTGGTCTGTTGCAGCCCGTCTCAGACAGCGCCATTATGTTTCAGCCAAATAAGGCTGATGTACGTGTAAAATTTTACACGCAAATTACCTTTTACTGACTGGTAATGTTTTATACAAGCTGTAACTGGCTGGTACAGTTTTATACAGGCATGTTTTTGCCAGCTCTGGCCGGCTACAGCCAGTTTCAGACAGCGCCATCATATTTCAGCCTAATAAGGCTGATATACGTGTTAAACTTTACACGCATATTACCTTTTACTGACTGGTAATGTTTTATACAAGCTGTAACTGGCTGGTACAGTCTTATACTGGCATGTTTTTGCCAGCTCTGGCCGGCTACAGCCAATTTCAGACAGCGCCATCATATTTCAGCCTAATAAGGCTTATACGTATAAGCGTAAACTTTTACACGCATACTAGCTTTTACAGACTGGTAATCTTTTATACAATCTGTAACTGGCTGGTACCGACTCATAATAGCATGCTTTTGCCAGCTCTGGCCAGTTACAGCCGGCCTCGGACAGCGCCATCATATTTCAGCCTAATAAGGCTGATGTACGTGTAAAATTTTATTTGTGTAAAATTTCAATTAATATCGAATGCAAATAAAATTTTACACGCATATTAGCATTTACTGACTGTTATTGTTTTATACAATCTGTAACTGGCTGGTACCATCTGATACTGGCATGTTTTTGCATCCTCGTGCCAGTTACAGCCAGTCTCAGACAGCGCCATCATATTTTAGCCTAATAAGGCTGATATACGGTTTAAATATTACACGCATATTACCTTGTACTGACTGGTAATGTTTTATACAAGCTGTAACTGGCTGGTACAGTCTTATACTAATTGTTTTTGCCAGCTCTGGCCGGCTACAGCCAGTTTGAGACAGCGCCATCATATTTCAGCATAATAAGGCTTATATAAGCGTAAACTTTTACACGCATATTGGCTTTTACAGACTGGTTATATTTTATACACTCTGTAACTGGCTGGTACAGACTCATAATGGAAAGTTTTTGCCAGCTCTGGTCTGTTGCAGCCGGTCTCAGACAGCGCCATCATATTTCAGCCTAATAAGGCTGATATACGTGTTAAATTTTTCACGCATATTACCTTTTACTGACTGGTAATGTTTTATACAAGCTGTAACTGGCTGGTACAGTCTTATCCTGGCATGTTATTACCAGCTCTGGCCGGCTACAGCCAATTTCAGACAGCGCCATCATATTTCAGCCTAATAAAGCTTATACGTATAAGCGTAAACTTTTACACGCATACTAGCTTTTACAGACTAGTAATCTTTTATACAATCTGTAACTGGCTGGTACCGACTCATAATAGCATGCTATTGATAGCTCTGGCCAGTTACAGCCGGTCTCGGACAGCGCCATCATATTTCAGCCTAATAAGGCTGATATACGTGTAAAATTTCACACACATATTGGCTTTTACAGACTGCAAATATTTTATACACTTTGTAACTGGCTGGTACCGACTCATAATGGAAAGTTTATGCCAGCTTTGGTCTGTTGCAGCTCGTCTCAGACAGCGCTATTATGTTTCAGCCTAATAAGGCTGATGTACGTGTAAAATTTTATTTATGTAAAATTTCAATTAATATCGAATGCAAATAAAATTTTACACGCATATTAGCTTTTACTGACTGTTATTGTTTTATACAATCTGTAACTGGCTGGTACCATCTGATACTGGAATGTTTCTGCAACCTCGTGCCAGTTACAGCCGGTCTCAGACAGCGCCATCATAATTCAGCCTAATGAGGCTGATATACGGGTTTAATTTTACACGCATATTACCTTTTACTGACTGGTTATGTTTTATACAAGCTGTAACTGGCTGGTACAGTCTTATACTGGCATGTTTTTGCCAGCTCTGGCCGGCTACAGCCAGTTTCAGACAGCGCCATCATATTTCAGCCTAATAAGGCTTATATAAGCGTAAACTTTTACACGCATATTGGCTTTTACAGACTGGTTATATTTTATACACTCTGTAACTGGCTGGTACCGACTCATAATGGAAAGTTTTTGCCAGCTCTGGTCTGTTGCAGCCGGTCTCAGACAGCGCCATCATATTTCAGCCTAATAGCCTTATTAGGCTGAAATATGATGGCGCTGTAAAATTTCACACGCATATTGGCTTTTACAGACTGCTAATATTTTATACACTTTGTAACTGGCTGGTACCGACTCATAACGGAAAGTTTATGCCAGCTCTGATCTGTTGCAGCTCTTCTCAGACAGCGCCATTAGGTTTCAGCCTAATAAGGCTGATGTACGTGTAAAATTTTATTTATTTAAAATTTCAATTAATATCGAATGCAAATAAAATTTTACACGCAAATTACCTTTTACTGACTGGTAATGTTTTATACAAGCTGTAACTGGCTGGTACAGTCTGATACTGGCATATTATTGCCAGCTCTATCCGGCTACATCCGGTTTCAGCCTAATAAGGTTTATATACGTGTAAACTTTTACACGCATATTAGCTTTTACAGACTGGTAATCTTTGATACAATCTGTAACTGGCTGGTACCGACTCATAATAGCATGCTTTTGCCAGCTCTGGCCAGTTACAGCCTGGCTGTAAAATTTCACACACATATTGGCCTTTACAGACTGGTAATATTTTGTACAATCTGTATCTGGCAGATACCGACTCATCATGGCAAGTTTTAGTTTTAGTTGTAGTTGTAGTTGTAGTTTTAGTTGTAGTTGTAGTTGTAGTTGTAGTTGTAGTTGTAGTTGTAGTTGTAGTTGTAGTTGTAGTTGTAGTTGTAGTTGAAGTTGTAGTTGTAGTTGTAGTTGTAGTTGTAGTTGTAGTTGTAGTTGAAGTTGTAGTTGTTGTTGTAGTTGTAGTTGTAGTTGTATTTGTAGTTGTAGTTGTAGTTGTAGTTGTAGTTGTAGTTGTAGTTGTAGTTGTAGTTGTAGTTGTAGTTGTAGTTGTAGTTGTAGTTGTAGTTGTAGTTGTAGTTGTAGTTGTAGTTGTAGTTGTAGTTGTACTTGTAGTTGTAGTTGTAGTTGTAGTTGTAGTTGTAGTTGTAGTTGTAGTTGTAGTTGTAGTTGTAAACTACATTTTATCGATAATCCAAATTTATACATTTTATTATTTTCGAAGAATTATTTTATTTTCTATATAATTTTATATGTGGTATACTATCAGGAATTATCCCAAATAATGTATCAAAATAAGCAAACCTTAATACCATTGCAGATAAAAACTATTTAATATATTTGGAATAGCCAGCACTCGACTATCTTATACGTAGTTTTCACTAGAAATATATATATCCCTAATAAACTGTCAGTTCAATCAATACTCCACAGCAATACTCTGAAATTGTATCATTTAGCTTATTATTATTACGATATCAAATACTTTTCCTTCAAGATAAACATTTTTGTCAGTTATGGCCGTAGAGCGTTCACAAACACATAGACAGACACACAGGTGTCATTCCAAAAATAGTCACATTCGATTCAAAACTTGTTAATCCGTTGAAATCTCATTTTTGAATATTTTTATGAATACAAAACTTACTTATTACCGCGTATAAGAAAGTAAAATTTACCAAACAATATAAACGAACATATTCTAATTATGTAAGCTTATACGTTTCCTTTTTAATTTTATATATAAATTTTGTAATTATTATTTTTCTTTATAATTAGAGGCTCCTGTAAGAATACTGCGCTTCGTGGACAGCATAATTGCTTTGGCAGTGGAAGGTAGTATTTGAATACTAATACATGTACGGGATTACATTAATTGCAACATGTCCAATTTCAGAATTACAGGTGGAACTCATTGTGAAGGAAGTGATTGACGATATAGTCATTGAAGCGTGCAGAGTAGTGAGATTTGCAGAGAAAGTGCAGGTGCACACATATGAAGTGGATAGGAAACCTACGACGGTTCGGAAGTTATCGAGCCTAATTTTGTTACGTGCAAAAAAGTAGGGCTCGATAACTTTGGAAGCACGGAAGGTAATTTTCAGTGGGGATGTCTAGGGGACATTCATGCGCATGCGTGAAGTTTTTCCCGACCGCAGAATGCGTGCGTCGCTAGCGCCTAGCGGTCAGTCTATGCGTGAGTTAGTCTAGTGAGCGCTTGTCGGATTTGCAATTTTTGCGAAACGACGGAACGACTTGAGCAGCGATAATGCATAATATGTCGCCAAAAGCTGAAAATGCCGCTGAAAGGAACTTGATTTCAATCAAAAGAAGACATTAAGCAAAATGCGACTTCGAAGCCAAACACCAATCCACAAGATTATATATCTTGGAAAAGGATGATGTCATTTAGTGGACAATTGAGGTCTTATTGTCAGCGTGCAGGCTTTTCTCAATTTTCGATTTGCATATTGTTGGTCATATTAGAACGGCAACTTGGCTAGCATCCAGCAAACGAAGAAGTGCTTTAACTGTGTTACCAATATCTGCTTATTAAACAATACAAGTGAGGAGATGGGACAAGGCATCTTTCAAACAGACTGTTACAAATAAATAGTGCAACCAGTATCACCATACTGTATTTTAACTAGAAAAATTTTCTATTAAAATCACAATTTTAAATGCCGATTTTAAAGTAAATTGTACATATTTCTCAAAGACTTTTCAAATAAATATAAATTCAGAACTAAATATATTTATTTATTATGTTTTACATTTTTTCTCTAACTTATGTGGAGTTCCAGATATTCAAAAATCACAATGTATTTAAACTAGAAAAATATTCTTTTAAAATAACAATTTTAAATGCCGATTTTACATTAAATTGTACATTTTTCGCAAAAACTTTTCAAACAAATATAAATTCAGAACTAAATATATTTATTTATTATGTTTTACATTTTTTCTCTAACTTATATATATAACAGATATTCAGAAATCACTATGTATTTTAACTAAAAAAAATATTCTTTTAAAATAACAATTTTAAATGGCGATTTTACAGTAAATTGTACATATTTCGCAAAAACTTTTCAAACAAATATAAATTCAGAATTAAATGTATTTATTTATTATGTTTTACATTTTTTCTCACTTATGTGGGTTTCCAGATATTCAAAAATCAATATGTATTTGAACTAGAAAAATGTTCTTTTAAAATAACAATTTTAAATGGCAATTTTACAGTAAATTGTACATATTTCGCAAAAACCTTTTAAACAAATATAAATTCAGAACTAGATATATTTATTCATTATGTGTTACATTTTTTCTCTAACTTATGTGGGTTTCCAGATATTCAGAAATCAATATGTATTTTAACTAGAAAAATGTTCTTTTAAAATAACAATTTTAAATGGCGATTTTACAGTAAATTGTACATATTTCGCAAAAACTTTTCAAACAAATATAAATTTAGAACTAAATATATTTATTTATTATGTTTTACATTTTTTCTCTAACTTATATATATAACACATATTCAAAAATCACTATGTATTTTAACTAGAAAAATATTCTTTTAAATTGACAATTTTAAATGGCGATTTTACAGTAAATTGTACATATTCGCAAAAACATTTCAAACAAATTTTAATTCAGAACTAAATATATTTATTAATTATGTTTTACATTTTTTCTCTAACTTATGTGGGTTTCCAGATATTCAAAAATCAATATGTATTTTAACTAGAAAAATGTTCTTTTAATATAACAATTTTAAATGGCGATTTTACAGTAAATTGTACATATTTCGCAAAAACCTTTCAAACAAATATAAATTCAGAACTAAATATATTTATTTATTATGTTTTACATTTTTTCTCTAACTTATATATATAACAGATATTCAGAAATCACTATGTATTTTAACTAGAAAAATATTCTTTTAAAATAACAATTTTTAATGGCGATTTTTCAGTAAATTGTACATATTTCGCAAAAACCTTTTAAACAAATATTAATTCAGAACTAGATATATTTATTTATTATGTTTTACATTTTTTCTCTAACTTATGTGGGTTTCCAGATATTCAAAAATCATTATGTATTTTAACTAGAAAATTGTTCTTTTAAAATAACAATTTTTAATGCCGATTTTACAGTAAATTGTACATATTTCGCAAAAACTTTTCAAACAAATATAAATTCAGAACTTAATATATTTATTTATTATGTTTTACATTTTCTTTCTAACTTATGTGGGTTTCCAGATATTCAAAAATCAATATGTATTTTAACTAGAAAAATTTTCTTTTAAAATAACAATTTTGAATGGCGATTTTACAGTAAATTGTACATATTTCGCAAAAACCTTTCAAACAAATATAAATTCAGAACTAAATATATTTATTTATTATGTTTTACATTTTTTCTCTAACTTATATATATAACAGATATTCAGAAATCACTATGTATTTTAACTAGAAAACTATTCTTTTAAAATAACAATTTTAAATGGCGATTTTACAGTAAATTGTACATATTTCGCAAAAACTTTTCAAACAAATATAAATTCAGAACTAAATATATTTATTTATTATGTTTTACATTTTTTCTCTAACTTATGTGGGTTTCCAGATATTCAAAAATCAATATGTATTTTAACTAGAAAAATGTTCTTTTAAAATAACAATTTTGAATGGCGATTTTACAGTAAATTGTACATATATCGCAAAAACCTTTCAAACAAATATAAATTCAGAACTAAATATATTTATTTATTATGTTTTACATTTTTTCTCTAACTTATGTGGGTTTCCAGATATTCAAAAATCAATATGAATTTTAACTAGAAAAATGTTCTTTTAAAATAACATTTTTGAATGGCGATTTTACAGTAAATTGTACATATTTCGCAAAAACCTTTGAAACAAATATAAATTCAGAACTAAATATATTTATTTAATATGTTTTACATTTTTTCTCTAACTTATGTGGGTTTCCAGATATTCAAAAATCAATATGTATTTTAACTAGAAAAATGTTCTTTTAAAATAACAATTTTGAATGGCGATTTTACAGTAAATTGTACATATTTCGCAAAAACCTTTCAAACAAATATAAATTCAGAACTAAATATATTTATTTATTATGTTTTACATTTTTTCTCTAACTTATGTGGGTTTCCAGATAATCAAAAATCAATATGTATTTTAACTAGAAAAATGTTCTTTTAAAATAACAATTTTGAATGGCGATTTTACAGTAAATTGTACATATATCGCAAAAACCTTTCAAACAAATATAAATTCAGAACTAAATATATTTATTTATTATGTTTTACATGTTTTCTCTAACTTATATATATAACAGATATTCAGAAATCACTATGTATTTTAATAAGAAAAATATTCTTTTAAAATAACAATTTTAAATGGCAATTTTACAGTAAATTGTACATATTTCGCAAAAACTTTTCAAACAAATATAAATTTAGAACTAAATATATTTATTCATTATGTTTTACATTTTTTCTCTAACTTATGTGGGTTTCCAGATATTCAAAAATCAATATGAATTTTAACTAGAAAAATGTTCTTTTAAAATAACATTTTTGAATGGCGATTTTACAGTAAATTGTACATATTTCGCAAAAACCTTTCAAACAAATATAAATTCAGAACTAAATATATTTATTTTATATGTTTTACATTTTTTCTCTAACTTATGTGGGTTTCCAGATATTCAAAAATCAATATGTATTTTAACTAGAAAAATGTTCTTTTAAAATAACAATTTTAAATGGCAATTTTACAGTAAATTGTACATATTTCTCAAAAACCTTTCAAACAAATATAAATTCTGAACTAAATATATTTATTTATTATGTTTTACATTTTTTCTCTAACTTATGTGGGTTTCCAGATACTCAAAAATCAATATGTATTTTAACTAGAAAAATGTTCTTTTAAAATAACAATTTTAAATGGCGATTTTACAGTAAATTGTATATATAAAAATTTTTTTGATGATATTTCTTATATCCTATCTTGTTTAGGATAGAATAGATAAGAAGAAGCCATATATATATTTTTATTATTTTACTGTGGTACTTGTTATAAATTACTGAACATGAAACATTCTTAAATCGAGGAAATAAAATATTTTCTATGTGAAATACAAAACGCTATAACTTTTTTAATAATGAACGGATTTTTTAAAATGAAGCAGATTTAGATATTTACAACCCTCTATTTGAAGAGAAAAAATTAAAATGTATACTTTATGAAACTGATTCTACACTACAGTATCAAACATGGCGACATATATTTTTTTCTATTTTCATTTCTTCTATGGAATAGAAGTGAGTTAGCGCTGCGAGGCGCCTCTCCAATTTTTCTTTCAATAAATACTAGAAGTATTAATAAAGGACGGTGTATTGAAACAAAATCCACCTTTTGACCGCTACTACTAAATATTTACATTTTAAGTGAGCGCGCGCAATAGTCGTAAGGCGTTACACAGGTTACGCTGAGCAACTAATATCTCCCTATGAACAATCTCTCACTATGCAATTTAGTTATTTCTACATTTATTTGTTATATTCATATTATCCTACCTGATTTTATTTTATATTATGCTATTTACGTGAATGAGGGAATTTAATTCTAGAAAATGTAGCCGTCAAACAATAAATGAAGATTTACTTCATAATTTTCTTTTCACCTCTGATCCATACATAACAAGTTTAAGACATAAGTTAATAATTAATAAAGATAGTTTAAGTGACGATGTAATACATTTCTTATTAAGTTAAATTTTATTAAAAATGTTAAAACTTTAGTTATAATTTGTATATATATGTATGTTGTTCTAATGTTTAATTATTAAAAATGTATTGACTAATTATATATACAATTTACTGTAAAATCGCCATTTAAAATTGTTATTTTAAAAGAACATTTTTCTAGTTAAAATACATATTGATTTTTGAGTATCTGGAAACCCACATAAGTTAGAGAAAAAATGTAAAACATAATAAATAAATATATTTAGTTCAGAATTTATATTTGTTTGAAAGGTTTTTGAGAAATATGTACAATTTACTGTAAAATTGCCATTTAAAATTGTTATTTTAAAAGAACATTTTTCTAGTTAAAATACATATTGATTTTTGAATATCTGGAAACCCACATAAGTTAGAGAAAAAATGTAAAACATATAAAATAAATATATTTAGTTCTGAATTTATATTTGTTTGAAAGGTTTTTGCGAAATATGTACAATTTACTGTAAAATCGCCATTCAAAAATGTTATTTTAAAAGAACATTTTTCTAGTTAAAATTCATATTGATTTTTGAATATCTGGAAACCCACATAAGTTAGAGAAAAAATGTAAAACATAATGAATAAATATATTTAGTTCTAAATTTATATTTGTTTGAAAAGTTTTTGCGAAATATGTACAATTTACTGTAAAATTGCCATTTAAAATTGTTATTTTAAAAGAATATTTTTCTTATTAAAATACATAGTGATTTCTGAATATCTGTTATATATATAAGTTAGAGAAAACATGTAAAACATAATAAATAAATATATTTAGTTCTGAATTTATATTTGTTTGAAAGGTTTTTGCGATATATGTACAATTTACTGTAAAATCGCCATTCAAAATTGTTATTTTAAAAGAACATTTTTCTAGTTAAAATACATATTGATTTTTGATTATCTGGAAACCCACATAAGTTAGAGAAAAAATGTAAAACATAATAAATAAATATATTTAGTTCTGAATTTATATTTGTTTGAAAGGTTTTTGCGAAATATGTACAATTTACTGTAAAATCGCCATTCAAAATTGTTATTTTAAAAGAACATTTTTCTAGTTAAAATACATATTGATTTTTGAATATCTGGAAACCCACATAAGTTAGAGAAAAAATGTAAAACATATTAAATAAATATATTTAGTTCTGAATTTATATTTGTTTCAAAGGTTTTTGCGAAATATGTACAATTTACTGTAAAATCGCCATTCAAAAATGTTATTTTAAAAGAACATTTTTCTAGTTAAAATTCATATTGATTTTTGAATATCTGGAAACCCACATAAGTTAGAGAAAAAATGTAAAACATAATAAATAAATATATTTAGTTCTGAATTTATATTTGTTTGAAAGGTTTTTGCGATATATGTACAATTTACTGTAAAATCGCCATTCAAAATTGTTATTTTAAAAGAACATTTTTCTAGTTAAAATACATATTGATTTTTGAATATCTGGAAACCCACATAAGTTAGAGAAAAAATGTAAAACATAATAAATAAATATATTTAGTTCTGAATTTATATTTGTTTGAAAAGTTTTTGCGAAATATGTACAATTTACTGTAAAATCGCCATTTAAAATTGTTATTTTAAAAGAATAGTTTTCTAGTTAAAATACATAGTGATTTCTGAATATCTGTTATATATATAAGTTAGAGAAAAAATGTAAAACATAATAAATAAATATATTTAGTTCTGAATTTATATTTGTTTGAAAGGTTTTTGCGAAATATGTACAATTTACTGTAAAATCGCCATTCAAAATTGTTATTTTAAAAGAAAATTTTTCTAGTTAAAATACATATTGATTTTTGAATATCTGGAAACCCACATAAGTTAGAAAGAAAATGTAAAACATAATAAATAAATATATTAAGTTCTGAATTTATATTTGTTTGAAAAGTTTTTGCGAAATATGTACAATTTACTGTAAAATCGGCATTAAAAATTGTTATTTTAAAAGAACAATTTTCTAGTTAAAATACATAATGATTTTTGAATATCTGGAAACCCACATAAGTTAGAGAAAAAATGTAAAACATAATAAATAAATATATCTAGTTCTGAATTAATATTTGTTTAAAAGGTTTTTGCGAAATATGTACAATTTACTGAAAAATCGCCATTAAAAATTGTTATTTTAAAAGAATATTTTTCTAGTTAAAATACATAGTGATTTCTGAATATCTGTTATATATATAAGTTAGAGAAAAAATGTAAAACATAATAAATAAATATATTTAGTTCTGAATTTATATTTGTTTGAAAGGTTTTTGCGAAATATGTACAATTTACTGTAAAATCGCCATTTAAAATTGTTATATTAAAAGAACATTTTTCTAGTTAAAATACATATTGATTTTTGAATATCTGGAAACCCACATAAGTTAGAGAAAAAATGTAAAACATAATTAATAAATATATTTAGTTCTGAATTAAAATTTGTTTGAAATGTTTTTGCGAATATGTACAATTTACTGTAAAATCGCCATTTAAAATTGTCAATTTAAAAGAATATTTTTCTAGTTAAAATACATAGTGATTTTTGAATATGTGTTATATATATAAGTTAGAGAAAAAATGTAAAACATAATAAATAAATATATTTAGTTCTAAATTTATATTTGTTTGAAAAGTTTTTGCGAAATATGTACAATTTACTGTAAAATCGCCATTTAAAATTGTTATTTTAAAAGAACATTTTTCTAGTTAAAATACATATTGATTTCTGAATATCTGGAAACCCACATAAGTTAGAGAAAAAATGTAACACATAATGAATAAATATATCTAGTTCTGAATTTATATTTGTTTAAAAGGTTTTTGCGAAATATGTACAATTTACTGTAAAATTGCCATTTAAAATTGTTATTTTAAAAGAACATTTTTCTAGTTCAAATACATATTGATTTTTGAATATCTGGAAACCCACATAAGTGAGAAAAAATGTAAAACATAATAAATAAATACATTTAATTCTGAATTTATATTTGTTTGAAAAGTTTTTGCGAAATATGTACAATTTACTGTAAAATCGCCATTTAAAATTGTTATTTTAAAAGAATATTTTTTTTAGTTAAAATACATAGTGATTTCTGAATATCTGTTATATATATAAGTTAGAGAAAAAATGTAAAACATAATAAATAAATATATTTAGTTCTGAATTTATATTTGTTTGAAAAGTTTTTGCGAAAAATGTACAATTTACTGTAAAATCGGCATTTAAAATTGTTATTTTAAAAGAATATTTTTCTAGTTTAAATACATTGTGATTTTTGAATATCTGGAACTCCACATAAGTTAGAGAAAAAATGTAAAACATAATAAATAAATATATTTAGTTCTGAATTTATATTTATTTGAAAAGTCTTTGAGAAATATGTACAATTTACTTTAAAATCGGCATTTAAAATTGTGATTTTAATAGAAAATTTTTCTAGTTAAAATACATATTGATTTTTGAATATCTGGAAACCCACATAAGTTAGAGAAAAAATGTAAAACATAATAAATAAATATATTTAGTTCTGAATTTATATTTGTTTGAAAGGTTTTTGCGATATATGTACAATTTACTGTAAAATCGCCATTCAAAATTGTTATTTTAAAAGAACATTTTTCTAGTTAAAATACATATTGATTTTTGAATATCTGGAAACCCACATAAGTTAGAGAAAAAATGTAAAACATAATAAATAAATATATTTAGTTCTGAATTTATATTTGTTTGAAAAGTTTTTGCGAAATATGTACAATTTACTGTAAAATCGCCATTTAAAATTGTTATTTTAAAAGAATAGTTTTCTAGTTAAAATACATAGTGATTTCTGAATATCTGTTATATATATAAGTTAGAGAAAAAATGTAAAACATAATAAATAAATATATTTAGTTCTGAATTTATATTTGTTTGAAAGGTTTTTGCGAAATATGTACAATTTACTGTAAAATCGCCATTCAAAATTGTTATTTTAAAAGAAAATTTTTCTAGTTAAAATACATATTGATTTTTGAATATCTGGAAACCCACATAAGTTAGAAAGAAAATGTAAAACATAATAAATAAATATATTAAGTTCTGAATTTATATTTGTTTGAAAAGTTTTTGCGAAATATGTACAATTTACTGTAAAATCGGCATTAAAAATTGTTATTTTAAAAGAACAATTTTCTAGTTAAAATACATAATGATTTTTGAATATCTGGAAACCCACATAAGTTAGAGAAAAAATGTAAAACATAATAAATAAATATATCTAGTTCTGAATTAATATTTGTTTAAAAGGTTTTTGCGAAATATGTACAATTTACTGAAAAATCGCCATTAAAAATTGTTATTTTAAAAGAATATTTTTCTAGTTAAAATACATAGTGATTTCTGAATATCTGTTATATATATAAGTTAGAGAAAAAATGTAAAACATAATAAATAAATATATTTAGTTCTGAATTTATATTTGTTTGAAAGGTTTTTGCGAAATATGTACAATTTACTGTAAAATCGCCATTTAAAATTGTTATATTAAAAGAACATTTTTCTAGTTAAAATACATATTGATTTTTGAATATCTGGAAACCCACATAAGTTAGAGAAAAAATGTAAAACATAATTAATAAATATATTTAGTTCTGAATTAAAATTTGTTTGAAATGTTTTTGCGAATATGTACAATTTACTGTAAAATCGCCATTTAAAATTGTCAATTTAAAAGAATATTTTTCTAGTTAAAATACATAGTGATTTTTGAATATGTGTTATATATATAAGTTAGAGAAAAAATGTAAAACATAATAAATAAATATATTTAGTTCTAAATTTATATTTGTTTGAAAAGTTTTTGCGAAATATGTACAATTTACTGTAAAATCGCCATTTAAAATTGTTATTTTAAAAGAACATTTTTCTAGTTAAAATACATATTGATTTCTGAATATCTGGAAACCCACATAAGTTAGAGAAAAAATGTAACACATAATGAATAAATATATCTAGTTCTGAATTTATATTTGTTTAAAAGGTTTTTGCGACATATGTACAATTTACTGTAAAATTGCCATTTAAAATTGTTATTTTAAAAGAACATTTTTCTAGTTCAAATACATATTGATTTTTGAATATCTGGAAACCCACATAAGTGAGAAAAAATGTAAAACATAATAAATAAATACATTTAATTCTGAATTTATATTTGTTTGAAAAGTTTTTGCGAAATATGTACAATTTACTGTAAAATCGCCATTTAAAATTGTTATTTTAAAAGAATATTTTTTTTAGTTAAAATACATAGTGATTTCTGAATATCTGTTATATATATAAGTTAGAGAAAAAATGTAAAACATAATAAATAAATATATTTAGTTCTGAATTTATATTTGTTTGAAAAGTTTTTGCGAAATATGTACAATTTACTGTAAAATCGGCATTTAAAATTGTTATTTTAAAAGAATATTTTTCTAGTTTAAATACATTGTGATTTTTGAATATCTGGAACTCCACATAAGTTAGAGAAAAAATGTAAAACATAATAAATAAATATATTTAGTTCTGAATTTATATTTATTTGAAAAGTCTTTGAGAAATATGTACAATTTACTTTAAAATCGGCATTTAAAATTGTGATTTTAATAGAAAATTTTTCTAGTTAAAATACATATTGATTTTTGAATATCTGGAAACCCACATAAGTTAGAGAAAAAATGTAAAACATAATAAATAAATATATTTAGTTCTGAATTTATATTTGTTTGAAAGGTTTTTGCGAAATATGTACAATTTACTGTAAAATCGCCATTTAAAATTGTTATTTTAAAAGAACATTTTTCTAGTTAAAATACATATTGATTTTTTAATATCTGGAAACCCACATAAGTTAGAGAAAAAATGTAAAACATAATAAATAAATATATTTAGATCTGAATTTATATTTGTATGAAAAGTTTTTGCGAAATATGTACAATTTACTGTAAAATCGCCATTTAAAATTGTTATTTTAAAATAATATTTTTCTAGTTAAAATACATAGTGATTTCTGAATATCTGTTATATATTTAATTTTGAGAAAAAATGTAAAACATAATAAATAAATATATTTAGTTCTGAATTTATATTTGTTTGAAAGGTTTTTGCGAAATATGTACAATTTACTGTAAAATCGCCATTCAAAATTGTTTTTTTAAAAGAACATTTTTCTAGTTAAAATACATATTGATTTTTTAATATCTGGAAACCCACATAAGTTAGAGAAAAAATGTAAAACATAATAAATAAATATATTTAGTTCTGAATTTATATTTGTTGGAAAAGTTTTTGCGAAATATGTACAATTTACTGTAAAATCGCCATTAAAAATTGTTATATTAAAAGAATATTTTTCTAGTTAATATACATAGTGGATTTTGAATATCTGTTATATATATATATAAGTTAGAGAAAAAATGTAAAACATAATAAATAAATATATTTAGTTCTGAATTTATATTTGTTTGAAAAGATTTTGCGAAATATATACAATTTACTGTAAAATCGCCATTTAAAATTGTTATTTTAAAAGCAAATTTTTCTAGTTAAAATACATATTGATTTTTGAATATCTGGAAACCCACCAAAGTAAATATGTTATATGTATAACTCGAGAAGTATTAGATTTTAAGTGCGAGCAAACTAAGATAAGCCAGCATGTATTATGTGTAGCAAATTATGTTCTAATCGCTTTTGTAACTGCAGAGGAATAGAGGTCACCAATTTAGTCTAACGAGTGAGCGAATAACATCCAAGTATATAAGTTATATACTTTTGGATTCAGGACGATGAGACATGAAAATAAAAATATAAATACATAATATAAATTTATATTTGGAGCCTCACTTAATGGAACAAGAAATTCTAAGATATTTTATGTCTTCAAGATTTTTGCATACTGTCAACCCAAAGGCCATAATATATTATAATTTTGAATTTTAAAATATGCACTAAATTTTTTTTTATCAATTTAATATAAATGTTGTACACATATTATTTGGCATCCTATTTGAATCCGCTCGCACTATATATCCAATCGCCGGTATACTTCCCGAGTTATAGGGCCCCAAAATTTAGAGTCCCCCTTAATACTGCCCTTATAAAAATAATTGAAGCATTTAAGAATTTTACTAAAAATTCTATGATATTTTATGTTTACAAGATTTTTTCATTTTGTTAACCAAAAGCTCGAAAAAAATTAGTAAATATTATAATGTTGAATTTTAAAATATGCACTTAAAAAAAATTATCAATATAATCTCAAATTAAATGTAAGACTTTTTATATTTATATAATTTTTTCAAATTGTTAACCAAAAGGCCGTAATAATAAAGAACCACTGCTCGCAACGTTCGACGCATTTTACGCGTACAAAATCTTGTCAAAAAGTATTTGTATTTAAAATATATTTATTTTTTTATACAAATATTCAGTATAATCGGTCCGGTACCTTCGGAGAAATGCGGTGACAGTATCAGGTCTTACGACCGACCGAGGACATGAGTTATGAATATTCTTGGATTCAGGGCGACAAGATGAGACGTATTTGTTAAGATTTCTTTTTTGATCCGAGCATATTACAGACACACAACCAAATACTATAGATGTCTTGCACTATCGTACGACGAGCTAAAATTGATTTTCTAAATAAATAATAAAATTAAAACATTCACTGAACAGATATATAACAACTTCTACTCCTGTTTCCTTTTTACTTTCATATACGAAGTAATAAGTAAGTCTTGTAATATACACACCGGATATACACGTTTTAAGCTTCCCTGAATCGAATGTGACTATTTCAGAATGTCGTCTGTGTGTGTGTCAGTGAACGCTCTAGAGCCAAAACTGTCGAACGTAGAATTGTGAAACTTCTAACTTAAGACTGGTATATGGTCTAGATGTGCACCTCCTATGTTCTATCTCCAATATCACTAGAACGGCTGCACTTATGACAAAAATAATTATGATTATAATAAAAGATATTAATATTTCCCACAACATTTATTTGAAAAGTTTCTACAATAAATGTACCAGTTACGAGAAAACTGCTACGGAAAATCTTAAATATCTTATTTATGTTGCCATAGTTATACATTTGTGAGATATTTCTTTAAGAAATACTGTGCGCTATGCCTGAAAAAAATTGACAAATAAACAAAATAGAAATAATTTTGCACTGATTAACACAAATTGATTGACTGAGAACGTGCTTATGGTTATTGCAGATAAATATTGAAATATATTTTAAGAAATAGTACGTATTAAAACTTATATTTGAATATGTTTATAAGGTGAATTTCAAAGAATCAACATCTGTGTTTCATATTGTAGAAACTGTATTTGATAACGTAATCAAATTATAAGCTAAATGGTACAATTTCAGGATATTACTGTGGACTATTGGTATTTCTTAACAGTTTGGTTGGGATATATATTTGTAATGAACACTACGTAAAAGAAAGTCGAGTGCAGGTCACTCCTCATTTTTATTTAAAATAGTATGAATTTCAGTGCTCGCATCGCATTGCATATATTACTAATAAAGCTTGTTTTCAATAATACTAAACAATAGAGACGTGCGTTTCCATAGATATAGTTTTCTTATAAAACGATTTACATACTTACAAACTGACATGGGATTTTTCAAACGGATGCTGCACTGGATTACGTCCTGCTGTAAAGCAGAAGAAGGAAGTGGAGGGATTCTGGACGGTATATTATATATATAAATATATACATACATAGTTTTATTTTGCTGAAATGTTTTTCCATTCTTATATCTTTCGATGAAAGAAAATTTTAGAAAAATATTTAAGATTTTATCTAAGACATAATTATTATTTATCTTGTATAATTGTAAATTGAATGTATTTTCTTTCATATACAAATGTATATATGGAAGTATTGCAATCATGAATATTTTTGAACTCAAGATTTTTAAGGAAATACACGTTTTGATCATTTCTAAAACGAAACAATTTATTTTCAGAATTATTGCTGTGTGCTTCTGCACACGTTAGAGCCAAAATGTACATTTCTAGTAACATTTATTTAAATATATTTTTCGAAATAAGTACCATTTACTAACCAGTCGCCATTTAATATATCCATTTTACTGTTACCACTGCTTTTTGCTCGCCGATCATCCCTTGCTTTCACTGTACGTGATTAAACCATGTGTGGAAGAAGTGATTATATTTGGAATTCCTGTATGGCTGCTGGCTGCCTTCAAAGTTCTCTTGACGCTTGACGCTTGACGGGAACAGCTCTAATTTACCACTCCTAAATTATGTGATGTTTCACGTTTCAAGCCAAGAGAACTGCGGATGGAACCTTAACAAAATAGTTACCACCAATCTCGCTACTGATGATTGGTGTCAAAATCGGAGTCGGAGTCAATGTCATTAAAGACAATAAAAATTATAAAATGTTGCTATTATTTTACCGATAAGAGATTTAATTTTTCCTTGCTGAAACTGCAATCAGTAACAAAGTCAAGACGAAACGGCCTACTTGAATAGAGGCTGATTTATAAAACGAAAACTTTTCCTAGTCCCACTTTACTGCGCTTAGGCCCTTCTCACACCAAGTATTTAAGACAGGCTCACTTTAAGTTAGCTTGAAGTTCGTTTATCTTCGTGATATTCAAATCGCTAGTGTTGCAATCTATATTAACATATTTATTCTTGTGTTGGCAACAGTTCGCAATATCAAAATAATGTTTATTTGAGGTCATTTATTGTTTCAGTTAGTTGATTGTGTTTCTATGAAATAAAATAAAAATATATATGCGTCATATACTAACAAATTTTGTACCTTGAAATTCATTGAATAACGCATTGAATAAATAATAAATATATTTGTAATCTGGCAATTGTATTTTCATGGTTATATTTTAAATTGGTAACGACTACTACGTGACCGCACTTTAAGACACAAATCTCTGTCTTGAAGTCAGGTCATGCGCAAACGCACTAGCACTTGAAGACAGGCCATGGACTAAATTCCAAATAAAATGACTGCAATAAGCTTTTTCTTTTTGTTCTAGAAACCCCGCGAACGTCACGTCACGCTTCCATGAGCTCCTTGGAGACCATAGGTAAATAAACTAGAATTTCAGTATATTTCTTGTTCTGTCTTCAATATTACTAGAACGGCTGCGATTATAGCAAAAATAGTTAAACTCATAATGAAAGATATACATATTTCGCACAACATTTGTTTGAAAAGTTTCTTCAAGGAATGTATCAATTACGTGAAAACTGCTACGGAAAATCTAATATATCTTATTTATGTTGCCACAAAACACCTGTATGAGGATTATATTTAATAAATTGTATGACCCATGCCTGACAAACTTGTTTGACAGGGAAACAAAATATAATAATAAGAGCTAAAGCAATCGGTCGTGTATCTGTAGTATTCTCGAATCAAAGGGTTTCATCAACAAAAATAGTGTGTCTCGTCGCATTAAATCCAAAAATATCTACATACTAACTTGCTACACATATTATTTGGCATCCTAATTGAATCTGATTGCAGTTTATACTTCTCGAGTTAGATAGAGGGTCCCAAAATTTAAGACTCCTTAATAACTTATAAGTGGAGCTGAAGGCATAAGCGCCTTGTACCTAAGCGACGTAACAAACAGTTTTTGTTAATGGCATTTTTTTATCTGATAATGCTACAGACACACGACCGATTGCTTTAGCTCCTCTGTATTTCGTACGGCAAGCTAATAATAATAACCTTAAAGATGATAAATATATTTTAATTTTTTTGTCACTTTCGAAATTAGGAAAGTAATTCGTTTTAAAATGTCTTCTTGTTTCTATTTCAGAATGGCCAACGACGCCAGCGCCGTCAGAAGCTTCGGTGTCGATGATATCGCCACAGGGTAAATATACATTAAACATCATAGCTCAATCTCCTGCTAGAAACAGCCCTTTTTATTTATATTTTGTGCTAATAGCAAACTGATGGACAACATTTACTTTATTGGGATTCGACGGACGGTCGACGGAATTATGACGTTTGTCAACAGTAAATAATCCGATTTGTTTGTTCTTTATCTGAAATGAAAGTAAATACAATTATTATTTATAGCACTTTATAATAAACCGTTGATTAGATAGGAGTTCGCCCGTTTAGTGGTGACCTAGACATACTCTCCGCGTTATCTATGAAAGTTTCATATATTTTTGAACGAAAAAATTTTAAAGTCGAAAAAAAGGACGAGCAAGAAATCCAATAACAAAAATTCAAAGCACAGCCAATGATTTCCACGATACATTTCTAGCAGGAGTAGGAGTACCTTCTATTAAGTATGAGAGTATTTTAGGTTCAGAATCACTTATTTTTACGTTCAATTTAGAAACGGATCTGGTGGAGGTAGCGGCAAGTGTTGTGAATACGATTATCGACGCCGCGGAGAGAGGTTATTATAATTCGGCACAACTTTTCCCACGCTTGCAAACACTTCCTTTTTCTTAGCAAGCATTATTATACAATATTATCAAAAACTAACATTTTATCGATAATCCAAATTTATACATTTTATTATTTTCTATATAATTTTATATGTGGTATACTATCAGGAATTATCCCAAATAATGTATCAAAATAAGCAAACCTTAATACCATTGCAGATAAAAACTATTTAATATATTTGGAATAGCCTGCACTCGACTATCTTATACGTAGTTTTCACTAGAAATATATATATCCCTAATAAACTGTCAGTTCAATCAATACTCCACAGCAATACTCTGAAATTGTATCATTTAGCTTATTATTATTACGATATCAAATACTTTTCCTTCAAGAAAAACATTTTTGTCAGTTATGGCCGTAGAGCGTTCACAAACACATAGACAGACACACAGGTGTCATTCCAAAAATAGTCACATTCGATTCAAAACTTGTTAATCCGTTGAAATCTCATTTTTGAATATTTTTATGAATACAAAACTTACTTATTACCGCGTATAAGAAAGTAAAATTAACCAAACAATATAAACGAACATATTCTAATTATGTAAGCTTATACGTTTCCTTTTTAATTTTATATATAAATTTTGTAATTATTATTTTTCTTTATAATTAGAGGCTCCTGTAAGAATACTGCGCTTCGTGGACAGCATAATTGCTTTGGCAGTGGAAGGTAGTATTTGAATACTAATACATGTACGGGATTACATTAATTGCAACATGTCCAATTTCAGAATTACAGGTGGAACTCATTGTGAAGGAAGTGATTGACGATATAGTCATTGAAGCGTGCAGAGTAGTGAGATTTGCAGAGAAAGTGCAGATGCACACATATGAAGTGGATAGGAAACCTAAGACGGTTCGGAAGTTATCGAGCCTAATTTTGTTACGTGCAAAAAAGTAGGGCTCGATAACTTTGGAAGCACGGAAGGTAAATTTCAGTGGGGATGTCTAGGGGACATTCATGCGCATGCTTGAAGTTTTTCCCGACCGCAGAATGCGTGCGTCGCTAGCGCCTAGCGGTCAGTCTATGCGTGAGTTAGTCTAGTGAGCGCTTGTCGGATTTGCAATTTTTGCGAAACGACGGAACGACTTGAGCAGCGATAATGCATAATATGTCGCCAAAAGCTGAAAATGCCGCTGAAAGGAACTTGATTTCAATCAAAAGAAGACATTAAGCAAAATGCGACTTCGAAGCCAAACACCAATCCACAAGAAGCCTTCCAGAAATGTTTCCAACAATAGCGGGACCGAACCGCTGGGAGATATGTGTGCATTACCAAGACGCCTACTTTGAAGAGGATTCGGAGTCCATACCACAAAATTAATCATTGTATATTTGCCGATACTTTCTGAACAGACCTCGTATGTCGAGAAACCTGAAATGGTTTTTGATTACGTGTTTGCTTCGGCAGGCTTGTACTAGTACTGATCAAGCTTCAGACCGAAGGCTGAGTTTTGAGTGGCACTCTCGATTTATGGGCGCACAAACGACGTACTTGCATTGGCACGCTACATCAGTGAAATAGAACCAAATTGCTCTACCGCTAAAATGTATGAATATTTGTTAATGTTCGCAATTTGTCAGCGGGACATCATACCGTGCAACAGAATCCTAACTGGTGATAGTATACACAAACAAAACAAAACAAACTACAGTTAGTGAAGATGGTTGAAGATCAAGCAAATTATTTGGAAGTGTAAAGTTCTAGTATGGTGATACTGGTTGCACTATTTATTTGTAACAGTCTGTTTGAAAGATGCCTTGTCCCATCTCCTCACTTGTATTGTTTAATAAGCAGATATTGGTAACACAGTTAAAGCACTTCTTCGTTTGCTGGATGCTAGCCAAGTTGCCGTTCTAATATGGCCGACAACATGCAAATCGAAAATTGAGAAAAGCCTGCACGCTGACAATAAGACCTCAATTGTCCACTAAATGACATCATCCTTTTCCAACCCCGCACTCCTAGATCGCTCCTCTCCTCAAATAATTAATGAATACAGAAACAAACAAAAATAATGATTGATGAAGACCAATGAAGTTCAAATTAGTGATTTCGCAATTACTTAAATTGCTGCCTTGTCTCTCCTCCTCCCTCAATTATCCAAGCCGACATTTATAACGGATAAAACTATTCCCCCATTTCTGGATGCACCGCAACTGCTGACCTAATATCGCCGACAACATCTAAATGCAAACTGACAACTTATTCCCATTCTCTACTTAAAAATTCACTCTGAAGTTCAACTCTTGATACGTAAAAAAATCTTATTTTCACCTCGTGCAAACTACGAAGCTCTTGAAAATCTGGATGTCCCATTCAGTCTATGAAGTAATAACTAAATCTGAACCATGCATGTAAATCAATTAAGTATGAATCCTCTTTGTGTAGATTCTACACAGTTTTCATAACCAACCGATTCGCGTTATGTAAGTCTATTTTAATTTTATATATATATATATATATATATATATATATATATATATATATATATGCAGTTATTTTGAAATATAATAAAATGAAATAATATCACACAATTATTTTCAGAATGGAACGACTTTTGTAATCTAATTATTTTAGGACCCATAAAACAAGAAAACGCTTTCGGAACTCATTACCTTATTCACAACTGAAGGTTTCTGAATTTATATTTGTATGAAAAGTTTTTGCGAAATATGTACAATTTACTGTAAAATCGCCATTTAAAATTGTTATTTTAAAATAATATTTTTCTAGTTAAAATACATAGTGATTTCTGAATATCTGTTATATATTTAAATTTGAGAAAAAATGTAAAACATAATATATAAATATATTTAGTTCTGAATTTATATTTGTTTGAAAGGTTTTTGCGATATATGTACAATTTACTATAAAATCGCCAGTCAAAATTGTTATTTTAAAAGAACATTTTTCTATTTAAAATACATATTGATTTTTGAATATCTGGTAACCCACATACGTTAGAGAAAAAATGTAAAACATAATAAATAAATATATTTAGTTCTGAATTTATATTTGTTTGAAAAGTTTTTGCGAAATATGTACAATTTACTGTAAAATCGCCATTTAAAACTGTTATTTTAAAAGAATATTTTTCTAGTTAAAATACATAGTGATTTCTGAATATCTGTTATTTATATAAGTTAGAGAGAAAATGTAAAACATAATAAATAAATATATTTAGTTCTGAATTTATATTTGTTTGATAGGTTTTTGCGAAATATGTACAATTTACTGTAAAATCGCCATTTAAAATTGTTATTTTAAAAGAACATTTTTCTAGTTAAAATACATATTGATTTTTTAATATCTGGAAACCCACATAAGTTAGAGAAAAAATGTAAAACAAAATAAATAAATATATTAAGTTCTGAATTTATATTTGTTTGAAAAGTTTTTGCGAAATATGTACAATTTACTGTAAAATCGGCATTAAAAATTGTTATTTTAAAAGAACAATTTTCTAGTTAAAATACATAATGATTTTTGAATATCTGGAAACCCACATAAGTTAGAGAAAAAATGTAAAACATAATAAATAAATATATTTAGTTCTGAATTTATATTTGTTTGAGTGGTTTTTGCGAAATATGTACAATTTACTGTAAAATCGCCATTTAAAATTGTTATTTTAAAAGAACATTTTTCTAGTTAAAATATATATTGATTTTTGAATATCTGGAAACCCACATAAGTTAGAGAAAAAATGTAAAACATAATAAATAAATATATTTAGTTCTGAATTTATATTTGTTTGAAAGGTTTTTGCGAAATATGTACAATTTACTGTAAAATCGCCATTTAAAATTGTTATTTTAAAAGAATATTTTTCTAGTTAAAATACATATTGATTTTTGAATATCTGGAAACCCACATAAGTTAGAGAAAAAATGTAAAACATAATAAATTAATACATTTAATTCTGAATTTATATTTGTTTGAAAAGTGTTTGCGAAATATGTACAATTTACTGTAAAATCGCCATTTAAAATTGTTATTTTAAAATAATATTTTTCTAGTTAAAATACATAGTGATTTCTGAATATCTGTTATATATTTAAGTTTGAGAAAAAATGTAAAACATAATAAATAAATATATTTAGTTCTGAATTTATATTTGTTTGAAAGGTTTTTGCGAAATATGTACAATTTACTGTAAAATCGCCATTCAAAATTGTTAATTTAAAAGAACATTTTTCTAGTTAAAATACATATTGATTTTTGAATATCTGGAAACCCACATAAGTAAGAGAAAAAATGTAAAACATAATAAATAAATATATTTAGTTCTGAATTTATATTTGTTTGAAAAGTTTTTGCGAAATATGTACAATTTACTGTAAAATCGCCATTTAAAATTGTTATTATAAAAGAATATTTTTTTAGTTAAAATACATAGTGATTTCTGAATATCTGTTATATATATAAGTTAGAGAAAAAATGTAAAACATAATAAATAAATATATTTAGTTCTGAATTTATATTTGTTTTAAAGGTTTTTGCGAAATATGTATAATTTACTGTAAAATCGGCATTTAAAATTGTTATTTTAAAAGAACATTTTTCTAGTTAAAATACATATTGATTTTTGAATATCTGGAAACCCACATAAGTTAGAGAAAATATGTAAAACATAATAAATAAATATATTTAGTTCTGAATTTATATTTGATTGAAAAGTTTTTGAGAAATATGTACAATTTACTTTAAAATCGGCATTTAAAATTGTGATTTTAAAAGAAAATTTTTCTAGTTAAAATACATATTGATTTTTGAATATCTGGAAACCCACATAAGTTAGAGAAAAAATGTAAAACATAATAAATAAATATATTTAGTTCTGAATTTATATTTGTTTGAAAGGTTTACTGTAAAATCGCCATTTAAAATTGTTATTTTAAAAGAACATTTTTCTAGTTAAAATACATATTGATCTTTGAATATCTGGAAACCCACATAAGTAAGAAAAAAAATTTAAAACATAATAAATAAATATATTTAGTTCTGAATTTATATTTGTTTGAAAGGTTTTTGCGAAATATGTACAATTTACTGTAAAATCGCCATTCAAAATTGTTATTTTAAAAGAACATTTTTCTAGTTCAAATACATATTGATTTTTGAATATCTGGAAACCCACATAAGTTAGAGATAAAATGTAAAACATAATAAATAAATATATTTAGTTCTGAATTTAGTTCTGAATTTATGAAAAGTGTTTGCGAAATATGTACAATTTACTGTAAAATCGCCATTTAAAATTGTTATTTTAAAAGAATATTTTTCTAGTTAAAATACATAGTGATTTCTGAATATCTGTTATATATTTAAGTTTGAGAAAAAATGTAAAACATAATAAATAAATATATTTAGTTCTGAATTTATATTTGTTTGAAAGGTTTTTGCGAAATATGTACAATTTACTGTAAAATCGCCATTCAAAATTGTTAATTTAAAAGAACATTTTTCTAGTTAAAATACATATTGATTTTTGAATATCTGGAAACCCACATAAGTAAGAGAAAAAATGTAAAACATAATAAATAAATATATTTAGTTCTGAATTTATATTTGTTTCAAAAGTTTTTGCGAAATATGTACAATTTACTGTAAAATCGCCATTTAAAATTGTTATTATAAAAGAATATTTTTTTAGTTAAAATACATAGTGATTTCTGAATATCTGTTATATATATAAGTTAGAGAAAAAATGTAAAACATAATAAATAAATATATTTAGTTCTGAATTTATATTTGTTTGAAAGGTTTTTGCGAAATATGTATAATTTACTGTAAAATCGGCATTTAAAATTGTTATTTTAAAAGAACATTTTTCTAGTTAAAATACATATTGATTTTTGAATATCTGGAAACCCACATAAGTTAGAGAAAATATGTAAAACATAATAAATAAATATATTTAGTTCTGAATTTATATTTGTTTGAAAAGTTTTTGCGAAATATGTACAATTTACTGTAAAATCGCCATTAAAAATTGTTATAATAAAAGAATATTTTTCTAGTAGATATACATAGTGGATTTTGAATATCTGTTATATATATATATATATATATATATATATATATATATATATATATATAAGTTAGAGAAAAAATGTAAAACATAATAAATAATTATATTTAGTTCTGAATTTATATTTGTTTGAAAAGATTTTGTGAAATATGTACAATTTACTGTAAAATCGCCATTTAAAATTGTTATTTTAAAAGAATATTTTTTTTAGTTAAAATACATAGTGATTTCTGAATATCTGTTATATATATAAGTTAGAGAAAAAATGTAAAACATAATAAATAAATATATTTAGTTCTGAATTTATATTTGTTTGAAAAGTTTTTGCGAAATATGTACAATTTACTGTAAAATCGGCATTTAAAATTGTTATTTTAAAAGAATATTTTTCTAGTTTAAATACATTGTGATTTTTGAATATCTGGAACTCCACATAAGTTAGAGAAAAAATGTAAAACATAATAAATAAATATATTTAGTTCTGAATTTATATTTGTTTGAAAAGTCTTTGAGAAATATGTACAATTTACTTTAAAATCGGCATTTAAAATTGTGATTTTAATAGAAAATTTTTCTAGTTAAAATACATATTGATTTTTGAATATCTGGAAACCCACATAAGATAGAGAAAAAATGTAAAACATAATAAATAAATATATTTAGTTCTGAATTTATATTTGTTTGAAAGGTTTTTGCGAAATAAATACAATTTACTGTAAAATCGCCATTTAAAATTGTTATTTTAAAAGAACATTTTTCTAGTTAAAATACATATTGATTTTTGAATATCTGGAAACCCACATAAGTTAGAAAAAAAATGTAAAACATAATAAATAAATATATTTAGTTCTGAATTTATATATGTTTGAAAGGTTTTTGCGAAATATGTACAATTTACTGTAAAATCGCCATTCAAAATTGTTATTTTAAAAGAACATTTTTCTAGTTCAAATACATATCGATTTTTGAATATCTGGAAACCAACATAAGTTAGAGAAAAAATGTGAAACATAATAAATAAATATATTTAGTTCTGAATTTATATTTGTTTGAAAGGTTTTTGCGAAATATGTACAATTTACTGTAAAATCGCCATTTAAAATTGTTATTTTAAAAGAACATTTTTCTAGTTAAAATACATATTGATATTTTAATATCTGGAAACCCACATAAGTTAGAGAAAAAATGTAAAACATAATAAATAAATATATTTAGTTCTGAATTTATATTTGTATGAAAAGTTTTTGCGAAATATGTACAATTTACTGTAAAATCGCCATTTAAAATTGTTATTTTAAAATAATATTTTTCTAGTTAAAATACATAGTGATTTCTAAATATATGTTATATATTTAATTTTGAGAAAAATTGTAAAACATAATAAATAAATATATTTAGTTCTGAATTTATATTTGTTTGAAAGGTTTTTGCGAAATATGTACAATTTACTGTAAAATCGCCATTCAAAATTGTTTTTTTAAAAGAACATTTTTCTAGTTAAAATACATATTGATTTTTTAATATCTGGAAACCCACATAAGTTAGAGATATAATGTAAAACATAATAAATAAATATATTTAGTTCTGAATTTATATTTGTTGGAAAAGTTTTTGCGAAATATGTACAATTTACTGTAAAATCGCCATTAAAAATTGTTATATTAAAAGAATATTTTTCTAGTTAATATACATAGTGGATTTTGAATATCTGTTATATATATATATAAGTTAGAGAAAAAATGTAAAACATAATAAATAAATATATTTAGTTCTGAATTTATATTTGTTTGAAAAGATTTTGCGAAATATATACAATTTACTGTAAAATCGCCATTTAAAATTGTTATTTTAAAAGCAAATTTTTCTAGTTAAAATACATATTGATTTTTGAATATCTGGAAACCCACCAAAGTATATATGTTATATGTATAACTCGAGAAGTATTAGATTTTAAGTGCGAGCAAACTAAGATAAGCCAGCATGTATTATGTGTAGCAAATTATGTTCTAATCGCTTTTGTAACTGCAGAGGAATAGAGGTCACCAATTTAGTCTAACGAGTGAGCGAATAACATCCAAGTATATAAGTTATATACTTTTGGATTCAGGACGATGAGACATGAAAATAAAAATATAAATACATAATATAAATTTATATTTGGAGCCTCACTTAATGGAACAAGAAATTCTAAGATATTTTATGTCTTCAAGATTTTTGCATACTGTCAACCCAAAGGCCATAAAATATTATAATTTTGAATTTTAAAATATGCACTAAATTTTTTTTTATCAATTTAATATAAATGTTGTACACATATTATTTGGCATCCTATTTGAATCCGCTCGCACTATATATCCAATCGCCGGTATACTTCCCGAGTTATAGGGCCCCAAAATTTAGAGTCCCCCTTAATACTGCCCTTATAAAAATAATTGAAGCATTTAAGAATTTTACTAAAAATTCTATGATATTTTATGTTTACAAGATTTTTTCATTTTGTTAACCAAAAGCCCGAAAAAAATTAGTAAATATTATAATTTTGAATTTTAAAATATGCACTTAAAAAAAATTATCAATATAATCTCAAATTAAATGTAAGACTTTTTATATTTATATAATTTTTTCAAATTGTATACCAAAGGGCCGTAATAATAAAGAACCACTGCTCGCAACGTTCGACGCGTTTTACGCGTACAAAATCTTGTCAAAAAGTATTTGTATTTAAAATATATTTATTTTTTTATACAAATATTCAGTATAATCGGTCCGGTACCTTCGGAGAAATGCGGTGACAGTATCAGGTCTTACGACCGACCGAGGACATGAGTTATGAATATTCTTGGATTCAGGGCGACAAGATGAGACGTATTTGTTAAGATTTCTTTTTTGATCCGAGCATATTACAGACACACAACCAAATACTATAGATGTCTTGCACTATCGTACGACGAGCTAAAATTGATTTTCTAAATAAATAATAAAATTAAAACATTCACTGAACAGATATATAACAACTTCTACTCCTGTTTCCTTTTTACTTTCATATACGAAGTAATAAGTAAGTCTTGTAATATACACACCGGATATACACGTTTTAAGCTTCCCTGAATCGAATGTGACTATTGTGTGTGTGTGTGTCAGTGAACGCTCTAGAGCCAAAACTGTCGAACGTAGAATTGTGAAACTTCTAACTTAAGACTGGTATATGGTCTAGATATGCACCTCCTATGTTTTATCTCCAATATCACTAGAACGGCTGCACTTATGACAAAAATAATTATGTTTATAATAAAAGATATTAATATTTCCCACAACATTTATTTGAAAAGTTTCTACAATAAATGTACCAGTTACGAGAAAACTGCTACGGAAAATCTTAAATATCTTATTTATGTTGCCATAGTTATACATTTGTGAGATATTTCTTTAAGAAATAGTGTGCGCTATGCCTGAAAAAAATTGACAAATAAACAAAATAGAAATAATTTTGCACTGATTAACACAAATTGATTGACTGAGAACGTGCTTATGGTTATTGCAGATAAATATTGAAATATATTTTAAGAAATAGTACGTATTAAAACTTATATTTGAATATGTTTATAAGGTGAATTTCAAAGAATCAACATCTGTGTTTCATATTGTAGAAACTGTATTTGATAACGTAATCAAATTATAAGCTAAATGGTACAATTTCAGGATATTACTGTGGACTATTGGTATTTCTTAACAGATTGGTTGGGATATATTTTTGTAATGAACACTACGTAAAAGAAAGTCGAGTGCAGGTCACTCCTCATTTTTATTTAAAATAGTATGAATTTCAGTGCTCGCATCGCATTGCATATATTACTAATAAAGCTTGTTTTCAATAATACTAAACAATAGAGACGTGCGTTTCCATAGATATAGTTTTCTTATAAAACGATTTACATACTTACAAACTGACATGGGATTTTTCAAACGGATGCTGCACTGGATTACGTCCTGCTGTAAAGCAGAAGAAGGAAGTGGAGGGATTCTGGACGGTATATTATATATATAAATATATACATACATAGTTTTATTTTGCTGAAATGTTTTTCCATTCTTATATCTTTCGATGAAAGAAAATTTTAGAAAAATATTTAAGATTTTATCTAAGACATAATTATTATTTATCTTGTATAATTGTAAATTGAATGTATTTTCTTTCATATACAAATGTATATATGGAAGTATTGCAATCATGAATATTTTTGAACTCAAGATTTATAAGGAAATACACGTTTTGATCATTTCTAAAACGAAACAATTTATTTTCAGAATTATTGCTGTGTGCTTCTGCACACGTTAGAGCCAAAATGTACATTTCTAGTAACATTTATTTAAATATATTTTTCGAAATAAGTACCATTTACTAACAAGTCGCCATTTAATATATCCATTTTACTGTTACCACTGCTTTTTGCTCGCCGATCATCCCTTGCTTTCACTGTACGTGATTAAACCATGTGTGGAAGAAGTGATTATATTTGGAATTCCTGTATGGCTGCTGGCTGCCTTCAAAGTTCTCTTGACGCTTGACGCTTGACGGGAACAGCTCTAATTTACCAATCCTAAATTATGTGATGTTTCACGTTTCAAGCCAAGAGAACTGCGGATGGAACCTTAACAAAATAGTTACCACCAATCTCGCTACTGATGATTGGTGTCAAAATCGGAGTCGGAGTCAATGTCATTAAAGACAATAAAAATTATAAAATGTTGCTATTATTTTACCGATAGGAGATTTAATTTTTCCTTGCTGAAACTGCAATCAGTAACAAAGTCGAGACGAGACGGCCTACTTGAATAGAGGCTGATTTATAAAACGAAAACTTTTCCTAGTCCCACTTTACTGCGCTTAGGCCCTTCTCACACCAAATATTTAAGACAGGCTCACTTTAAGTTAGCTTGAAGTTCGTTTATCTTCGTGATATTCAAATCGCTAGTGTTGCAATCTATATTAACATATTTATTCTTGTGTTGGCAACAGTTCGCACTATCAAAATAATGTTTATTTGAGGTCATTTATTGTTTCAGTTAGTTGATTGTGTTTCTATGAAATAAAATAAAAATATATATGCGTCATATACTAACAAATTTTGTACCTTGAAATTCATTGAATAACGCATTGAATAAATAATAAATATATTTGTAATCTGGCAATTGTATTTTCATGGTAATATTTTAAATTGGTAACGACTACTACGTGACCGCACTTTAAGACACAAATCTCTGTCTTGAAGTCAGGTCATGCGCAAACGCACTAGCACTTGAAGATTCCAAATAAAATGACTGCAATAAGCTTTTTTTTTTTGTTCTAGAAACCCAGCGAACGTCACGTCACGCTTCCATGAGCTCCTTGGAGACCATAGGTAAATAAACTAGAATTTCAGTATATTTCTTGTTCTGTCTTCAATATTACTAGAACGGCTGCGATTATAGCAAAAATAGTTAAACTCATAATGAAAGATATACATATTTCGCACAACATTTGTTTGAAAAGTTTCTTCAAGGAATGTATCAATTACGTGAAAACTGCTACGGAAAATCTAATATATCTTATTTATGTTGCCACAAAACACCTGTATGAGGATTATATTTAATAAATTGTATGACCCATGCCTGACAAACTTGTTTGACAGGGAAACAAAATATAATAATAAGAGCTAAAGCAATCGGTCGTGTATCTGTAGTATTCTCGAATCAAAGGGTTTCATCAACAAAAATAGTGTGTCTCGTCGCATTAAATCCAAAAATATCTACATACTAACTTGCTACACATATTATATGGCATCCTAATTGAATCTGATTGCAGTTTATACTTCTCGAGTTAGATAGAGGGTCCCAAAATTTAAGACTCCTTAATAACTTATAAGTGGAGCTGAAGGCATAAGTGCCTTGTACCTAAGCGACAGTTTTTGTTAATGGCATTTTTTTATCTGATAATGCTACAGACACACGACCGATTGCTTTAGCTCCTCTGTATTTCGTACGGCAAGCTAATAATAATAACCTTAAAGATGATAAATATATTTTAATTTTTTTGTCACTTTCGAAATTAGGAAAGTAATTCGTTTTAAAATGTCTTCTTGTTTCTATTTCAGAATGGCCAACGACGCCAGCGTCGTCAGAAGCTTCGGTGTCGATGATATCGCCACAGGGTAAATATACATTAAACATCATAGCTCAATCTCCTGCTAGAAACAGCCCTTTTTATTTATATTTTGTGCTAATAGCAAACTGATGGACAACATTTACTTTATTGGGATTCGACGGACGGTCGACGGAATTATGACGTTTGTCAACAGTAAATAATCCGATTTGTTTCTTCTTTATCTGAAATGAAAGTAAATACTATTATTATTTATAGCACTTTATAATAAACCGTTGAATAGATAGGAGTTCGCCCGTTTAGTGGTGACCTAGACATACTCTCCGCGTTATCTATTATCTATGAAAGTTTCATATATTTTTGAACGAAAAAATTTTAAAGTCGAAAAAAAGGACGAGCAAGAAATCCAATAACAAAAATTCAAAGCACAGCCAATGATTTCCGCGATACATTTCTAGCAGGAGTAGGAGTACCTTCTATTAAGTATGAGAGTATTTTAGGTTCAGAATCACTTATTTTTACGTTCAATTTAGAAACGGATCTGGTGGAGGTAGCGGCAAGTGTTGTGAATACGATTATCGACGCCGCGGAGAGAGGTAATTATAATTCGGCACAACTTTTCCCACGCTTGCAAACACTTCCTTTTTCTTAGCAAGCATTATTATACAATATTATCAAAAACTAACATTTTATCGATAATCCAAATTTATACATTTTATTATTTTCGAAGAATTATTTTATTTTCTATATAATTTTATATGTGGTATACTATCAGGAATTATCCCAAATAATGTATCAAAATAAGCAAACCTTAATACCATTGCAGATAAAAACTATTTAATATATTTGGAATAGCCTGCACTCGACTATCTTATACGTAGTTTTCACTAGAAATATATATATCCCTAATAAACTGTCAGTTCAATCAATACTCCACAGCAATACTCTGAAATTGTATCATTTAGCTTATTATTATTACGATATCAAATACTTTTCCTTCAAGATAAACATTTTTGTCAGTTATGGCCGTAGAGCGTTCACAAACACATAGACAGACACACAGGTGTCATTCCAAAAATAGTCACATTCGATTCAAAACTTGTTAATCCGTTGAAATCTCATTTTTGAATATATTTATGAATACAAAACTTACTTATTACCGCGTATAAGAAAGTAAAATTTACCAAACAATATAAACGAACATATTCTAATTATGTAAGCTTATACGTTTCCTTTTTAATTTTATATATAAATTTTGTAATTATTATTTTTCTTTATAATTAGAGGCTCCTGTAAGAATACTGCGCTTCGTGGACAGCATAATTGCTTTGGCAGTGGAAGGTAGTATTTGAATACTAATACATGTACGGGATTACATTAATTGCAACATGTCCAATTTCAGAATTACAGGTGGAACTCATTGTGAAGGAAGTGATTGACGATATAGTCATTGAAGCGTGCAGAGTAGTGAGATTTGCAGAGAAAGTGCAGATGCACACATATGAAGTGGATAGGAAACCTAAGACGGTTCGGAAGTTATCGAGCCTAATTTTGTTACGTGCAAAAAAGTAGGGCTCGATAACTTTGGAAGCACGGAAGGTAAATTTCAGTGGGGATGTCTAGGGGACATTCATGCGCATGCGTGAAGTTTTTCCCGACCGCAGAATGCGTACGTCGCTAGCGCCTAGCGAAAATGCCGCTGATAGGAACTTGATTTCAATCAAAAGAAGACATTAAGCAAAATGCGACTTCGAAGCCAAACACCAATCCACAAGAAGCCTTCCAGAAATGTTTCCAACAATAGCGGGACCGAACCGCTGGGAGATATGTGTGCATTACCAAGACGCCTACTTTGAAGAGGATTCGGAGTCCATACCACAAAATTAATCATTGTATATTTGCCGATACTTTCTGAACAGACCTCGTATGTCGAGAAACCTGAAATGGTTTTTGATTACGTGTTTGCTTCGGCAGGCTTGTACTGGTACTGATCAAGCTTCAGACCGAAGGCTGAGTTTTGAGTGGCACTCTCGATTTATGGGCGCACAAACGACGTACTTGCATTGGCACGCTACTTCAGTGAAATAGAACCAAATTGCTCTACCACTAAAATGTATGAATATTTGTTAATGTTCGCAATTTGTCAGCGGGACATCATACCGTGCAACAGAATCCTAACTGGTGATAGTATACACAAACAAAACAAAACAAACTACAGTTAGTGAAGATGGTTGAAGATCAAGCAAATTATTTGGAAGTGTAAAGTTCTAGTATGGTGATACTGGTTGCACTATTTATTTGTAACAGTCTGTTTGAAAGATGCCTTGTCCCATCTCCTCACTTGTATTGTTTAATAAGCAGATATTGGTAACACAGTTAAAGCACTTCTTCGTTTGCTGGATGCTAGCCAAGTTGCCGTTCTAATATGGCCGACAACATGCAAATCGAAAATTGAGAAAAGCCTGCACGCTGACAATAAGACCTCAATTGTCCACTAAATGACATCATCCTTTTCCAACCCCGCACTCCTAGATCGCTCCTCTCCTCAAATAATTAATGAATACAGAAACAAACAAAAATAATGATTGATGAAGACCAATGAAGTTCAAATGAGTGATTTCGCAATTACTTAAATTGCTGCCTTGTCTCTCCTCCTCCCTCAATTATCCAAGCCGACATTTATAACGGATAAAACTATTCCCCCATTTCTGGATGCACCGCAACTGCTGACCTAATATCGCCGACAACATCTAAATGCAAACTGACAACTTATTCCCATTCTCTACTTAAAAATTCACTCTGAAGTTCAACTCTTGATACGTAAAAAAATCTTATTTTCACCTCGTGCAAACTACGAAGCTCCTGAAAATCTGGATGTCCCATTCAGTCTATGAAGTAATAACTAAATCTGAACCATGCATGTAAATCAATTAAGTATGAATCCTCTTTGTGTAGATTCTACACAGTTTTCATAACCAACCGATTCGCGTTATGTAAGTCTATTTTAATTTTATATATATATATATATATATATATATATATATATATATATATATATATATATGCAGTTATTTTGAAATATAATAGAATGAAATAATATCACACAATTATTTTCAGAATGGAACGACTTTTGTAAACTAATTATTTTAGGACCCATAAAACAAGAAAACGCTTTCGGAACTCATTACCTTATTCACAACTGAAGGTACCTAGGTTATTTATTATGGTAAATTTTATTATGTCGATATTCGAATTGTCTACTTACTATTAATTTATCATTATTAGATTCCAACAATTAAATACTGGAAAGAATGATCAACTACTACAAGATACAATTTATATTAGTGAAAATAGAAGAATAAACAAGCAGTGCTATCAGCTCGCCGTTCTTGCGAGCGCGGTCACATCAATAAATACAAAACTAAAAGCGATAGCAATTATTATAGTACAAAATTTATTGTTGTTATGATATTTCATCGGCATTTAATATGAAATTAATAAATTTCTAAGTTTACATATATAATTCTAAATCATCGACATTATACTCACATTGCCCATTGAACCAATCTAACCAATTATGATCCCGACATTTATTTATTCCTGTACCATAACAGTTTTAATTTCCAAAACCCCACATTTAAAATTGCACACATCCACATGGGTAACGTTAATATCGTTCGTTTCGTGATTTGCCAACTACAACTACAACTACAACTACAACTACAACTACAACTACAACTACAACTACAACTACAACTACAACTACAACTACAACTACAACTACAACTACAACTACAACTACAACTACAACTACAACTACAACTACAACTACAACTACAACTACAACTACAACTACAACTACAACTACAACTACAACTACAACTACAACTACAACTACAACTACAACTACAACTACAACTACAACTACAACTACAACTACAACTACAACTACAACTACAACTACAACTACAACTACAACTACAACTACAACTACAACTACAACTACAACTACAACTACAACTACAACTACAACTACAACTACAACTACAACTACAACTACAACTACAACTACAACTACAACTACAACTACAACTACAACTACAACTACAACTACAACTACAACTACAACTACAACTACAACTACAACTACAACTACAACTACAACTACAACTACAACTACAACTACAACTACAACTACAACTACAACTACAACTACAACTACAACTACAACTACAACTACAACTACAACTACAACTACAACTACAACTACAACTACAACTACAACTACAACTACAACTACAACTACAACTACAACTACAACTACAACTACAACTACAACTACAACTACAACTACAACTACAACTACAACTACAACTACAACTACAACTACAACTACAACTACAACTACAACTACAACTACAACTACAACTACAACTACAACTACAACTACAACTACAACTACAACTACAACTACAACTACAACTACAACTACAACTACAACTACAACTACAACTACAACTACAACTACAACTACAACTACAACTACAACTACAACTACAACTACAACTACAACTACAACTACAACTACAACTACAACTACAACTACAACTACAACTACAACTACAACTACAACTACAACTACAACTACAACTACAACTACAACTACAACTACAACTACAACTACAACTACAACTACAACTACAACTACAACTACAACTACAACTACAACTACAACTACAACTACAACTACAACTACAACTACAACTACAACTACAACTACAACTACAACTACAACTACAACTACAACTACAACTACAACTACAACTACAACTACAACTACAACTACAACTACAACTACAACTACAACTACAACTACAACTACAACTACAACTACAACTACAACTACAACTACAACTACAACTACAACTACAACTACAACTACAACTACAACTACAACTACAACTACAACTACAACTACAACTACAACTACAACTACAACTACAACTACAACTACAACTACAACTACAACTACAACTACAACTACAACTACAACTACAACTACAACAACTACAACTACAACTACAACTACAACTACAACTACAACTACAACTACAACTACAACTACAACTACAACTACAACTACAACTACAACTACAACTACAACTACAACTACAACTACAACTACAACTACAACTACAACTACAACTACAACTACAACTACAACTACAACTACAAATACAACTACAACTACAACTACAACTACAACTACAACTACAACTACAACTACAACTACAACTACAACTACAAATACAACTACAACTACAACTACAACTACAACTACAACTACAACTACAACTACAACTACAACTACAACTACAACTACAACTACAACTACAACTACAACAACTACAACTACAACTACAACTACAACTACAACTACAACTACAACTACAACTACAACTACTACAACTACAACTACAACTACAACTACAACTACAACTACAACTACAACTACAACTACAACTACAACTACAACTACAACTACAACTACAACTACAACTACAACTACAACTACAACTACTACAACTACAACTACAACTACAACTACAACTACAACTACAACTACAACTACAACTACAACTACAACTACAACTACAACTACAACTACAACTACAACTACAACTACAACTACAACTACAACTACAACTACAACTACAACTACAACTACAACTACAACTACAACTACAACAACTACAACTACAACTACAACTACAACTACAACTACAACTACAACTACAACTACAACTACAACTACAACTACAACACAACTACAACTACAACTACAACTACAACTACAACTACAACTACAACTACAACTACAACTACAACTACAACTACAACTACAACTACAACTACAACTACAACTACAACTACAACTACAACTACAACTACAACTACAACTACAACTACAACTACAACTACAACTACAACTACAACTACAACTACAACTACAACTACAACTACAACTACAACTACAACTACAACTACAACTACAACTACAACTACAACTACAACAACTACAACTACAACAACTACAACTACAACTACAACTACAACTACAACTACAACTACAACTACAACTACAACTACAACTACAACTACAACTACAACTACAACTACAACTACAACTACAACTACAACTACAACTACAACTACAACTACAACTACAACTACAACACAACTACAACTACAACTACAACTACAACTACAACTACAACTACAACTACAACTACAACAACTACAACAACTACAAACAACTACAACTACAACTACAACTACAACTACAACTACAACTACAACTACAACTACAACTACAACTACAACTACACCAACTACAACTACAACTACAACTACAACTACAACTACAACTACAACTACAACTACAACTACAACTACAACTACAACTACAACTACAACTACAACTACAACTACAACTACAACTACAACTACAACTACAACTACAACTACAACTACAACTACAACTACAACTACAACTACAACTACAACTACAACTACAACTACAACTACAACTACAACTACAACTACAACTACAACTACAACTACAACTACAACTACAACTACAACTACAACTACAACTACAACTACAACTACACTACAACTACAACTACAACTACAACTACAACTACAACTACAACTACAACTACAACTACAACTACAACTACAACTACAACTACAACTACAACTACAACTACAACTACAACTACAACTACAACTACAACTACAACTACAACTACAACTACAACTACAACTACAACTACAACTACAACTACAACTACAACTACAACTACAACTACAACTACAACTACAACTACAACTACAACTACAACTACAACTACAACTACAACTACAACTACAACAACTACAACTACAACTACAACTACAACTACAACTACAACTACAACTACAACTACAACTACAACTACAACTACAACTACAACTACAACTACAACTACAACTACAACTACAACTACAACTACAACAACTACAACTACAACTACAACTACAACTACAACTACAACTACAACTACAACTACAACTACAACTACAACTACAACTACAACTACAACAACTACAACAACAACTACAACAACAACTACAACTACAACTACAACTACAACTACAACTACAACTACAACTACAACTACAACTACAACTACAACTACAACTACAACTACAACTACAACTACAACTACAACTACAACTACAACTACAACTACAACTACAACTACAACTACAACTACAACTACAACTACAACTACAACTACAACTACAACTACAACTACAACTACAACTACAACTACAACTACAACTACAACTACAACTACAACTACAACTACAACTACAACTACAACTACAACTACAACTACAACTACAACTACAACTACAACTACAACTACAACTACAACTACAACTACAACTACAACTACAACTACAACTACAACTACAACTACAACTACAACTACAACTACAACTACAACTACAACTACAACTACAACTACAACTACAACTACAACTACAACTACAACTACAACTACAACTACAACTACAACTACAACTACAACTACAACTACAACTACAACTACAACTACAACTACAACTACAACTACAACTACAACTACAACTACAACTACAACTACAACTACAACTACAACTACAACTACAACTACAACTACAACTACAACTACAACTACAACTACAACTACAACTACAACTACAACTACAACTACAACTACAACTACAACTACAACTACAACTACAACTACAACTACAACTACAACTACAACTACAACTACAACTACAACTACAACTACAACTACAACTACAACTACAACTACAACTACAACTTCAACTACTACTACAACTACAACTACAACTACAACTACAACTACAACTACAACTACAACTACAACTACAACTACAACTACAACTACAACTACAACTACAACTACAACTACAACTACAACTACAACTACAACTACAACTACAACTACAACTACAACTACAACTACAACTACAACTACAACTACAACTACAACTACAACTACAACTACAACTACAACTACAACTACAACTACAACTACAACTACAACTACAACTACAACTACAACTACAACTACAACTACAACTACAACTACAACTACAACTACAACTACAACTACAACTACAACTACAACTACAACTACAACTACAACTACAACTACAACTACAACTACAACTACAACTACAACTACAACTACAACTACAACTACAACTACAACTACAACTACAACTACAACTACAACTACAACTACAACTACAACTACAACTACAACTACAACTACAACTACAACTACAACTACAACTACAACTACAACTACAACTACAACTACAACTACAACTACAACTACAACTACAACTACAACTACAACTACAACTACAACTACAACTACAACTACAACTACAACTACAACTACAACTACAACTACAACTACAACTACAACTACAACTACAACTACAACTACAACTACAACTACAACTACAACTACAACTACAACTACAACTACAACTACAACTACAACTACAACTACAACTACAACTACAACTACAACTACAACTACAACTACAACTACAACTACAACTACAACTACAACTACAACTACAACTACAACTACAACTACAACTACAACTACAACTACAACTACAACTACAACTACAACTACAACTACAACTACAACTACAACTACAACTACAACTACAACTACAACTACAACTACAACTACAACTACAACTACAACTACAACTACAACTACAACTACAACTACAACTACAACTACAACTACAACTACAACTACAACTACAACTACAACTACAACTACAACTACAACTACAACTACAACTACAACTACAACTACAACTACAACTACAACTACAACTACAACTACAACTACAACTACAACTACAACTACAACTACAACTACAACTACAACTACAACTACAACTACAACTACAACTACAACTACAACTACAACTACAACTACAACTACAACTACAACTACAACTACAACTACAACTACAACTACAACTACAACTACAACTACAACTACAACTACAACTACAACTACAACTACAACTACAACTACAACTACAACTACAACTACAACTACAACTACAACTACAACTACAACTACAACTACAACTACAACTACAACTACAACTACAACTACAACTACAACTACAACTACAACTACAACTACAACTACAACTACAACTACAACTACAACTACAACTACAACTACAACTACAACTACAACTACAACTACAACTACAACTACAACTACAACTACAACTACAACTACAACTACAACTACAACTACAACTACAACTACAACTACAACTACAACTACAACTACAACTACAACTACAACTACAACTACAACTACAACTACAACTACAACTACAACTACAACTACAACTACAACTACAACTACAACTACAACTACAACTACAACTACAACTACAACTACAACTACAACTACAACTACAACTACAACTACAACTACAACTACAACTACAACTACAACTACAACTACAACTACAACTACAACTACAACTACAACTACAACTACAACTACAACTACAACTACAACTACAACTACAACTACAACTACAACTACAACTACAACTACAACTACAACTACAACTACAACTACAACTACAACTACAACTACAACTACAACTACAACTACAACTACAACTACAACTACAACTACAACTACAACTACAACTACAACTACAACTACAACTACAACTACAACTACAACTACAACTACAACTACAACTACAACTACAACTACAACTACAACTACAACTACAACTACAACTACAACTACAACTACAACTACAACTACAACTACAACTACAACTACAACTACAACTACAACTACAACTACAACTACAACTACAACTACAACTACAACTACAACTACAACTACAACTACAACTACAACTACAACTACAACTACAACTACAACTACAACTACAACTACAACTACAACTACAACTACAACTACAACTACAACTACAACTACAACTACAACTACAACTACAACTACAACTACAACTACAACTACAACTACAACTACAACTACAACTACAACTACAACTACAACTACAACTACAACTACAACTACAACTACAACTACAACTACAACTACAACTACAACTACAACTACAACTACAACTACAACTACAACTACAACTACAACTACAACTACAACTACAACTACAACTACAACTACAACTACAACTACAACTACAACTACAACTACAACTACAACTACAACTACAACTACAACTACAACTACAACTACAACTACAACTACAACTACAACTACAACTACAACTACAACTACAACTACAACTACAACTACAACTACAACTACAACTACAACTACAACTACAACTACAACTACAACTACAACTACAACTACAACTACAACTACAACTACAACTACAACTACAACTACAACTACAACTACAAACTACAACTACAACTACAACTACAACTACAACTACAACTACAACTACAACTACAACTACAACTACAACTACAACTACAACTACAACTACAACTACAACTACAACTACAACTACAACTACAACTACAACTACAACTACAACTACAACTACAACTACAACTACAACTACAACTACAACTACAACTACAACTACAACTACAACTACAACTACAACTACAACTACAACTACAACTACAACTACAACTACAACTACAACTACAACTACAACTACAACTACAACTACAACTACAACTACAACTACAACTACAACTACAACTACAACTACAACTACAACTACAACTACAACTACAACTACAACTACAACTACAACTACAACTACAACTACAACTACAACTACAACTACAACTACAACTACAACTACAACTACAACTACAACTACAACTACAACTACAACTACAACTACAACTACAACTACACTACAACTACAACTACAACTACAACTACAACTACAACTACAACTACAACTACAACTACAACTACAACTACAACTACAACTACAACTACAACTACAACTACAACTACAACTACAACTACAACTACACTACAACTACAACTACAACTACAACTACAACTACAACTACAACTACAACTACAACTACAACTACAACTACAACTACAACTACAACTACAACTACAACTACAATACGTACAACTACAACTACAACTACAACTACAACTACAACTACAACTACAACTACAACTACAACTACAACTACAACTACAACTACAACTACAACTACAACTACAACTACAACTACAACTACAACTACAACTACAACTACAACTACAACTACAACTACAACTACAACTACAACTACAACTACAACTACAACTACAACTACAACTACAACTACAACTACAACTACAACTACAACTACAACTACAACTACAACTACAACTACAACTACAACTACAACTACAACTACAACTACAACTACAACTACAACTACAACTACAACTACAACTACAACTACAACTACAACTACAACTACAACTACAACTTCAACTACACTACAACAACAACTACAACTACAACTACAACTACAACTACAACTACAACTACAACTACAACTACAACTACAACTACAACTACAACTACAACTACAACTACAACTACAACTACAACTACAACTACAACTACAACTACAACTACAACTACAACTACAACTACAACTACAACTACAACTACAACTACAACTACAACTACAACTACAACTACAACTACAACTACAACTACAACTACAACTACAACTACAACTACAACTACAACTACAACTACAACTACAACTACAACTACAACTACAACTACAACTACAACTACAACTACAACTACAACTACAACTACAACTACAACTACAACTACAACTACAACTACAACACAACTACAACTACAACTACAACTACAACTACAACTACAACTACAACTACAACTACAACTACAACTACAACTACAACTACAACTACAACTACAACTACAACTACAACTACAACTACAACTACAACTACAACTACAACTACAACTACAACTACAACTACAACTACAACTACAACTACAACTACAACTACAACTACAACTACAACTACAACTACAACTACAACTACAACTACAACTACAACTACAACTACAACTACAACTACAACTACAACTACAACTACAACTACAACTTCAACTACAACTACAACTACAACTACAACTACAACTACAACTACAACTACAACTACAACTACAACTACAACTACAACTACACTACAACTACAACTACAACTACAACTACAACTACAACTACAACTACAACTACAACTACAACTACAACTACAACTACAACTACAACTACAACTACAACTACAACTACAACTACAACTACAACTACAACTACAACTACAACTACAACTACAACTACAACTACAACTACAACTACAACTACAACTACAACTACAACTACAACTACAACTACAACTACAACTACAACTACAACTACAACTACAACTACAACTACAACTACAACTACAACTACAACTACAACTACATTACAACTACAACTACATTACAACTACATTACAACTACAACTACAACTACAACTACAACTACAACTACAACTACAACTACAACTACAACTACAACTACAACTACAACTACAACTACAACTACAACTACAACTACAACTACAACTACAACTACAACTACAACTACAACTACAACTACAACTACAACTACAACTACAACTACAACTACAACTACAACTACAACTACAACTACAACTACAACTACAACTACAACTACAACTACAACTACAACTACAACTACAACTACAACTACAACTACAACTACAACTACAACTACAACTACAACTACAACTACAACTACAACTACAACTACAACTACAACTACAACTACAACTACAACTACAACTACAACTACAACTACAACTACAACTACAACTACAACTACAACTACAACTACAACTACAACTACATTACAACTACAACTACAACTACAACTACAACTACAACTACAACTACAACTACAACTACAACTACAACTACAACTACAACTACAACTACAACTACAACTACAACTACAACTACAACTACAACTACAACTACAACTACAACTACAACTACAACTACAACTACAACTACAACTACAACTACAACTACAACTACAACTACACTACAACTACAACTACAACTACAACTACAACTACAACTACAACTACAACTACAACTACAACTACAACTACAACTACAACTACAACTACAACTACAACTACAACTACAACTACAACTACAACTACAACTACAACTACAACTACAACTACAACTACAACTACAACTACAACTACAACTACAACTACAACTACAACTACAACTACAACTACAACTACAACTACAACTACAACTACAACTACAACATACAACTACAACTACAACTTACAACTACAACTACAACTACAACTACAACTACAACTACAACTACAACTACAACTACAACTACAACTACAACTACAACTACAACTACAACTACAACTACAACTACAACTACAACTACAACTACAACTACAACTACAACTACAACTACAACTACAACTACAACTTACAACTACAACTACAACTACAACTACAACTACAACTACAACTACAACTACAACAACAACTACAACTACAACTACAACTACAACTACAACTACAACTACAACTACAACTACAACTACAACTACAACTACAACTACAACTACAACTACAACTACAACTACAACTACAACTACAACTACAACTACAACTACAACTACAACTACAACTACAACTACAACTACAACTACAACTACAACTACAACCTACAACTACAACTACAACTACAACTACAACTACAACTACAACTACAACTACAACTACAACTACAACTACAACTACAACTACAACTACAACTACAACTACAACTACAACTACAACTACAACTACAACTACAACTACAACTACAACTACAACTACAACTACAACTACAACTACAACTACAACTACAACTACAACTACAACAACAACTACAACTACAACTACAACTACAACTACAACTACAACTACAACTACAACTACAACTACAACTACAACTACAACTACAACTACAACTACAACTACAACTACAACTACAACTACAACTACAACTACAACTACAACTACAACTACAACTACAACTACAACTACAACTACAACTACAACTACAACTACAACTACAACTACAACTACAACTACAACTACAACTACAACTACAACTACAACTACAACTACAACTACAACTACAACTACAACTACAACTACAACTACAACTACAACTACAACTACAACTACAACTACAACTACAACTACAAACAACTACAACTACAACTACAACTACAACTACAACTACAACTACAACTACAACTACAACTACAACTACAACTACAACTACAACTACAACTACAACTACAACTACAACTACAACACAACTACAACTACAACTACAACTACAACTACAACTACAACTACAACTACAACTACAACTACAACTACAACTACAACTACAACTACAACTACAACTACAACTACAACTACAACTACAACTACAACTACAACTACAACTACAACTACAACTACAACTACAACTACAACTACAACTACAACTACAACTACAACTACAACTACAACTACAACTACAACTACAACTACAACTACAACTACAACTACAACTACAACTACAACTACAACTACAACTACAACTACAACTACAACTACAACTACAACTACAACTACAACTACAACTACAACTACAACTACAACTACAACTACAACTACAACTACAACTACAACTACAACTACAACTACAACTACAACTACAACTACAACTAACTACAACTACAACTACAACTACAACTACAACTACAACTACAACTACAACTACAACTACAACTACAACTACAACTACAACTACAACTACAACTACAACTACAACTACAACTACAACTACAACTACAACTACAACTACAACTACAACTACAACTACAACTACAACTACAACTACAACTACAACAAACACTACAACTACAACTACAACTACAACTACAACTACAACAACTACAACTACAACTACAACTACAACTACAACTACAACTACAACTACAACTACAACTACAACTACAACTACAACTACAACTACAACTACAACTACAACTACAACTACAACTACAACTACAACTACAACTACAACTACAACTACAACTACAACTACAACTACAACTACAACTACAACTACAACTACAACTACAACTACAACTACAACTACAACTACAACTACAACTACAACTACAACTACAACTACAACTACAACTACAACTACAACTACAACTACAACTACAACTACAACTACAACTACAACTACAACTACAACTACAACTACAACTACAACTACAACTACAACTACAACTACAACTACAACTACAACTACAACTACAACTACAACTACAACTACAACTACAACTACAACTACAACTACAACTACAACTACAACTACAACTACAACTACAACTACAACTACAACTACAACTACAACTACAACTACAACTACAACTACAACTACAACTACAACTACAACTACAACTACAACTACAACTACAACTACAACTACAACTACAACTACAACTACAACTACAACTACAACTACAACTACAACTACAACTACAACTACAACTACAACTACAACTACAACTACAACTACAACTACAACTACAACTACAACTACAACTACAACTACAACTACAACTACAACTACAACTACAACTACAACTACAACTACAACTACAACTACAACTACAACTACAACTACAACTACAACTACAACTACAACTACAACTACAACTACAACTACAACTACAACTACAACTACAACTACAACTACAACTACAACTACAACTACAACTACAACTACAACTACAACTACAACTACAACTACAACTACAACTACAACTACAACTACAACTACAACTACAACTACAACTACAACTACAACTACAACTACAACTACAACTACAACTACAACTACAACTACAACTACAACTACAACTACAACTACAACTACAACTACAACTACAACTACAACTACAACTACAACTACAACTACAACTACAACTACAACTACAACTACAACTACAACTACAACTACAACTACAACTACAACTACAACTACAACTACAACTACAACTACAACTACAACTACAACTACAACTACAACTACAACTACAACTACAACTACAACTACAACTACAACTACAACTACAACTACAACTACAACTACAACTACAACTACAACTACAACTACAACTACAACTACAACTACAACTACAACTACAACTACAACTACAACTACAACTACAACTACAACTACAACTACAACTACAACTACAACTACAACTACAACTACAACTACAACTACAACTACAACTACAACTACAACTACAACTACAACTACAACTACAACTACAACTACAACTACAACTACAACTACAACTACAACTACAACTACAACTACAACTACAACTACAACTACAACTACAACTACAACTACAACTACAACTACAACTACAACTACAACTACAACTACAACTACAACTACAACTACAACTACAACTACAACTACAACTACAACTACAACTACAACTACAACTACAACTACAACTACAACTACAACTACAACTACAACTACAACTACAACTACAACTACAACTACAACTACAACTACAACTACAACTACAACTACAACTACAACTACAACTACAACTACAACTACAACTACAACTACAACTACAACTACAACTACAACTACAACTACAACTACAACTACAACTACAACTACAACTACAACTACAACTACAACTACAACTACAACTACAACTACAACTACAACTACAACTACAACTACAACTACAACTACAACTACAACTACAACTACAACTACAACTACAACTACAACTACAACTACAACTACAACTACAACTACAACTACAACTACAACTACAACTACAACTACAACTACAACTACAACTACAACTACAACTACAACTACAACTACAACTACAACTACAACTACAACTACAACTACAACTACAACTACAACTACAACTACAACTACAACTACAACTACAACTACAACTACAACTACAACTACAACTACAACTACAACTACAACTACAACTACAACTACAACTACAACTACAACTACAACTACAACTACAACTACAACTACAACTACAACTACAACTACAACTACAACTACAACTACAACTACAACTACAACTACAACTACAACTACAACTACAACTACAACTACAACTACAACTACAACTACAACTACAACTACAACTACAACTACAACTACAACTACAACTACAACTACAACTACAACTACAACTACAACTACAACTACAACTACAACTACAACTACAACTACAACTACAACTACAACTACAACTACAACTACAACTACAACTACAACTACAACTACAACTACAACTACAACTACAACTACAACTACAACTACAACTACAACTACAACTACAACTACAACTACAACTACAACTACAACTACAACTACAACTACAACTACAACTACAACTACAACTACAACTACAACTACAACTACAACTACAACTACAACTACAACTACAACTACAACTACAACTACAACTACAACTACAACTACAACTACAACTACAACTACAACTACAACTACAACTACAACTACAACTACAACTACAACTACAACTACAACTACAACTACAACTACAACTACAACTACAACTACAACTACAACTACAACTACAACTACAACTACAACTACAACTACAACTACAACTACAACTACAACTACAACTACAACTACAACTACAACTACAACTACAACTACAACTACAACTACAACTACAACTACAACTACAACTACAACTACAACTACAACTACAACTACAACTACAACTACAACTACAACTACAACTACAACTACAACTACAACTACAACTACAACTACAACTACAACTACAACTACAACTACAACTACAACTACAACTACAACTACAACTACAACTACAACTACAACTACAACTACAACTACAACTACAACTACAACTACAACTACAACTACAACTACAACTACAACTACAACTACAACTACAACTACAACTACAACTACAACTACAACTACAACTACAACTACAACTACAACTACAACTACAACTACAACTACAACTACAACTACAACTACAACTACAACTACAACTACAACTACAACTACAACTACAACTACAACTACAACTACAACTACAACTACAACTACAACTACAACTACAACTACAACTACAACTACAACTACAACTACAACTACAACTACAACTACAACTACAACTACAACTACAACTACAACTACAACTACAACTACAACTACAACTACAACTACAACTACAACTACAACTACAACTACAACTACAACTACAACTACAACTACAACTACAACTACAACTACAACTACAACTACAACTACAACTACAACTACAACTACAACTACAACTACAACTACAACTACAACTACAACTACAACTACAACTACAACTACAACTACAACTACAACTACAACTACAACTACAACTACAACTACAACTACAACTACAACTACAACTACAACTACAACTACAACTACAACTACAACTACAACTACAACTACAACTACAACTACAACTACAACTACAACTACAACTACAACTACAACTACAACTACAACTACAACTACAACTACAACTACAACTACAACTACAACTACAACTACAACTACAACTACAACTACAACTACAACTACAACTACAACTACAACTACAACTACAACTACAACTACAACTACAACTACAACTACAACTACAACTACAACTACAACTACAACTACAACTACAACTACAACTACAACTACAACTACAACTACAACTACAACTACAACTACAACTACAACTACAACTACAACTACAACTACAACTACAACTACAACTACAACTACAACTACAACTACAACTACAACTACAACTACAACTACAACTACAACTACAACTACAACTACAACTACAACTACAACTACAACTACAACTACAACTACAACTACAACTACAACTACAACTACAACTACAACTACAACTACAACTACAACTACAACTACAACTACAACTACAACTACAACTACAACTACAACTACAACTACAACTACAACTACAACTACAACTACAACTACAACTACAACTACAACTACAACTACAACTACAACTACAACTACAACTACAACTACAACTACAACTACAACTACAACTACAACTACAACTACAACTACAACTACAACTACAACTACAACTACAACTACAACTACAACTACAACTACAACTACAACTACAACTACAACTACAACTACAACTACAACTACAACTACAACTACAACTACAACTACAACTACAACTACAACTACAACTACAACAACTACAACTACAACTACAACTACAACTACAACTACAAATACAACTACAACTACAACTACAACTACAACTACAACTACAACTACAACTACAACTACAACTACAACTACAACTACAACTACAACTACAACTACAACTACAACTACAACTACAACTACAACTACAACTACAACTACAACTACAACTACAACTACAACTACAACTACAACTACAACTACAACTACAACTACAACTACAACTACAACTACAACTACAACTACAACTACAACTACAACTACAACTACAACTACAACTACAACTACAACTACAACTACAACTACAACTACAACTACAACTACAACTACAACTACAACTACAACTACAACTACAACTACAACTACAACTACAACTACAACTACAACTACAACTACAACTACAACTACAACTACAACTACAACTACAACTACAACTACAACTACAACTACAACTACAACTACAACTACAACTACAACTACAACTACAACTACAACTACAACTACAACTACAACTACAACTACAACTACAACTACAACTACAACTACAACTACAACTACAACTACAACTACAACTACAACTACAACTACAACTACAACTACAACTACAACTACAACTACAACTACAACTACAACTACAACTACAACTACAACTACAACTACAACTACAACTACAACTACAACTACAACTACAACTACAACTACAACTACAACTACAACTACAACTACAACTACAACTACAACTACAACTACAACTACAACTACAACTACAACTACAACTACAACTACAACTACAACTACAACTACAACTACAACTACAACTACAACTACAACTACAACTACAACTACAACTACAACTACAACTACAACTACAACTACAACTACAACTACAACTACAACTACAACTACAACTACAACTACAACTACAACTACAACTACAACTACAACTACAACTACAACTACAACTACAACTACAACTACAACTACAACTACAACTACAACTACAACTACAACTACAACTACAACTACAACTACAACTACAACTACAACTACAACTACAACTACAACTACAACTACAACTACAACTACAACTACAACTACAACTACAACTACAACTACAACTACAACTACAACTACAACTACAACTACAACTACAACTACAACTACAACTACAACTACAACTACAACTACAACTACAACTACAACTACAACTACAACTACAACTACAACTACAACTACAACTACAACTACAACTACAACTACAACTACAACTACAACTACAACTACAACTACAACTACAACTACAACTACAACTACAACTACAACTACAACTACAACTACAACTACAACTACAACTACAACTACAACTACAACTACAACTACAACTACAACTACAACTACAACTACAACTACAACTACAACTACAACTACAACTACAACTACAACTACAACTACAACTACAACTACAACTACAACTACAACTACAACTACAACTACAACTACAACTACAACTACAACTACAACTACAACTACAACTACAACTACAACTACAACTACAACTACAACTACAACTACAACTACAACTACAACTACAACTACAACTACAACTACAACTACAACTACAACTACAACTACAACTACAACTACAACTACAACTACAACTACAACTACAACTACAACTACAACTACAACTACAACTACAACTACAACTACAACTACAACTACAACTACAACTACAACTACAACTACAACTACAACTACAACTACAACTACAACTACAACTACAACTACAACTACAACTACAACTACAACTACAACTACAACTACAACTACAACTACAACTACAACTACAACTACAACTACAACTACAACTACAACTACAACTACAACTACAACTACAACTACAACTACAACTACAACTACAACTACAACTACAACTACAACTACAACTACAACTACAACTACAACTACAACTACAACTACAACTACAACTACAACTACAACTACAACTACAACTACAACTACAACTACAACTACAACTACAACTACAACTACAACTACAACTACAACTACAACTACAACTACAACTACAACTACAACTACAACTACAACTACAACTACAACTACAACTACAACTACAACTACAACTACAACTACAACTACAACTACAACTACAACTACAACTACAACTACAACTACAACTACAACTACAACTACAACTACAACTACAACTACAACTACAACTACAACTACAACTACAACTACAACTACAACTACAACTACAACTACAACTACAACTACAACTACAACTACAACTACAACTACAACTACAACTACAACTACAACTACAACTACAACTACAACTACAACTACAACTACAACTACAACTACAACTACAACTACAACTACAACTACAACTACAACTACAACTACAACTACAACTACAACTACAACTACAACTACAACTACAACTACAACTACAACTACAACTACAACTACAACTACAACTACAACTACAACTACAACTACAACTACAACTACAACTACAACTACAACTACAACTACAACTACAACTACAACTACAACTACAACTACAACTACAACTACAACTACAACTACAACAACAACTACAACTACAACTACAACTACAACTACAACAACAACAACTACAACTACAACTACAACTACAACTACAACTACAACTACAACTACAACTACAACTACAACTACAACTACAACTACAACTACAACTACAACTACAACTACAACTACAACTACAACTACAACTACAACTACAACTACAACTACAACTACAACTACAACTACAACTACAACTACAACTACAACTACAACTACAACTACAACTACAACTACAACTACAACTACAACTACAACTACAACTACAACTACAACTACAACTACAACTACAACTACAACTACAACTACAACTACAACTACAACTACAACTACAACTACAACTACAACTACAACTACAACTACAACTACAACTACAACTACAACTACAACTACAACTACAACTACAACTACAACTACAACTACAACTACAACTACAACTACAACTACAACTACAACTACAACTACAACTACAACTACAACTACAACTACAAAACTACAACTACAACTACAACTACAACTACAACTACACTACAACTACAACTACAACTACAACTACAACTACAACTACAACTACAACTACAACTACAACTACAACTACAACTACAACTACAACTACAACTACAACTACAACTACAACTACAACTACAACTACAACTACAACTACAACTACAACTACAACTACAACTACAACTACAACTACAACTACAACTACAACTACAACTACAACTACAACTACAACTACAACTACAACTACAACTACAACTACAACTACAACTACAACTACAACTACAACTACAACTACAACTACAACTACAACTACAACTACAACTACAACTACAACTACAACTACAACTACAACTACAACTACAACTACAACTACAACTACAACTACAACTACAACTACAACTACAACTACAACTACAACTACAACTACAACTACAACTACAACTACAACTACAACTACAACTACAACTACAACTACAACTACAACTACAACTACAACTACAACAACTACAACTACAACTACAACTACAACTACAACTACAACTACAACTACAACTACAACTACAACTACAACTACAACTACAACTACAACTACAACTACAACTACAACTACAACTACAACTACAACTACAACTACAACTACAACTACAACTACAACTACAACTACAACTACAACTACAACTACAACTACAACTACAACTACAACTACAACTACAACTACAACTACAACTACAACTACAACTACAACTACAACTACAACTACAACTACAACTACAACTACAACTACAACTACAACTACAACTACAACTACAACTACAACTACAACTACAACTACAACTACAACTACAACTACAACTACAACTACAACTACAACTACAACTACAACTACAACTACAACTACAACTACAACTACAACTACAACTACAACTACAACTACAACTACAACTACAACTTACAACTACAACTACAACTACAACTACAACTACAACTACAACTACAACTACAACTACAACTACAACTACAACTACAACTACAACTACAACTACAACTACAACTACAACTACAACTACAACTACAACTACAACTACAACTACAACTACAACTACAACTACAACTACAACTACAACTACAACTACAACTACAACTACAACTACAACTACAACTACAACTACAACTACAACTACAACTACAACTACAACTACAACTACAACTACAACTACAACTACAACTACAACTACAACTACAACTACAACTACAACTACAACTACAACTACAACTACAACTACAACTACAACTACAACTACAACTACAACTACAACTACAACTACAACTACAACTACAACTACAACTACAACTACAACTACAACTACAACTACAACTACAACTACAACTACAACTACAACTACAACTACAACTACAACTACAACTACAACTACAACTACAACTACAACTACAACTACAACTACAACTACAACTACAACTACAACTACAACTACAACTACAACTACAACTACAACTACAACTACAACTACAACTACAACTACAACTACAACTACAACTACAACTACAACTACAACTACAACTACAACTACAACTACAACTACAACTACAACTACAACTACAACTACAACTACAACTACAACTACAACTACAACTACAACTACAACTGACAACTACAACTACAACTACAACACAACTACAACTACAACTACAACTACAACACACACAACTACAACTACAACTACAACTACAACTACAACTACAACTACAACTACAACTACACACAACTACAACTACAACTACAACAACAACAACACACACACAACAACACAACACACCACAACAACTACAACTACAACTACACTACAACTACAACTACAACTACACTACAAACCTACAACTACAACTACAACTACAACTACAACTACAACTACAACTACAACTACAACTACAACTACAACTACAACTACAACTACAACTACAACTACAACTACAACACAACTACAACTACAACTACAACTACACACTACAACTACACTACACACAACACAACTACAACACACAACAACTACAACTACAACTACAACTACAACTACAACTACAACTACAACTACAACACTACAACTACAACTACACTACAACTACAACTACAACTACAACTACAACTACAACTACAACTACAACTACAACTACCAACTACAACTACAACTACAACTACAACTACAACTACAACTACAACTACAACTACAACTACAACTACAACTACAACTACAACTACAACTACAACTACAACTACAACTACAACTACAACTACAACTACAATACAACTACAACTACAACTACAACTACAACTACAACCTACAACTACAACTACAACTACAACTACAACTACAACTACAACTACAACTACAACTACAACTACAACTACAACTACAACTACAACTACAACTACAACTACAACTACAACTACAACTACAACTACAACTACAACTACAACTACAACTACAACTACAACTACACTACAACTACAACTACAACTACAACTACAACTACAACTACACTACAACTACAACTACAACTACAACTACAACTACAACTACAACTACAACTACAACTACAACTACAACTACAACTACAACTACAACTACAACTACAACTACAACTACAACTACAACTACAACTACAACTACAACTACAACTACAACTACAACTACAACTACAACTACAACTACAACTACAACTACAACTACAACTACAACTACAACTACAACTACAACTACAACTACAACTACAACTACAACTACAACTACAACTACAACTACAACTACAACTACAACTACAACTACAACTACAACTACAACTACAACTACAACTACAACTACAACTACAACTACAACTACAACTACAACTACAACTACAACTACAACTACAACTACAACTACAACTACAACTACAACTACAACTACAACTACAACTACAACTACAACTACAACTACAACTACAACTACAACTACAACTACAACTACAACTACAACAACAACTACAACTACAACTACAACTACAACTACAACTACAACTACAACTACAACTACAACTACAACTACAACTACAACTACAACTACAACTACAACTACAACTACAACTACAACTACAACTACAACTACAACTACAACTACAACTACAACTACAACTACAACTACAACTACAACTACAACTACAACTACAACTACAACTACAACTACAACTACAACTACAACTACAACTACAACTACAACTACAACTACAACTACAACTACAACTACAACTACAACTACAACTACTACTACAACTACAACTACAACTACAACTACAACTAACTACAACTACAACTACAACTACAACTACAACTACAACTACAACTACAACTACAACTACAACTACAACTACAACTACAACTACAACTACAACTACAACTACAACTACAACTACAACTACAACTACAACTACAACTACAACTACAACTACAACTACAACTACAACTACAACACTACAACTACAACTACAACTACAACTACAACTACAACTACAACTACAACTACAACTACAACTACAACTACAACTACAACTACAACTACAACTACAACTACAACTACAACTACAACTACAACTACAACTACAACTACAACTACAACTACAACTACAACTACAACTACAACTACAACTACAACTACAACTACAACTACAACTACAACTACAACTACAACTACAACTACAACTACAACTACAACTACAACTACAACTACAACTACAACTACAACTACAACTACAACTACAACTACAACTACAACTACAACTACAACTACAACTACAACTACAACTACAACTACAACTACAACTACAACTACAACTACAACTACAACTACAACTACAACTACAACTACAACTACAACTACAACTACAACTACAACTACAACTACAACTACAACTACAACTACAACTACAACTACAACTACAACTACAACTACAACTACAACTACAACTACAACTACAACTACAACTACAACTACAACTACAACTACAACTACAACTACAACTACAACTACAACTACAACTACAACTACAACTACAACTACAACTACAACTACAACTACAACTACAACTACAACTACAACTACAACTACAACTACAACTACAACTACAACTACAACTACAACTACAACTACAACTACAACTACAACTACAACTACAACTACAACTACAACTACAACTACAACTACAACTACAACTACAACTACAACTACAACTACAACTACAACTACAACTACAACTACAACTACAACTACAACTACAACTACAACTACAACTACAACTACAACTACAACTACAACTACAACTACAACTACAACTACAACTACAACTACAACTACAACTACAACTACAACTACAACTACAACTACAACTACAACTACAACTACAACTACAACTACAACTACAACTACAACTACAACTACAACTACAACTACAACTACAACTACAACTACAACTACAACTACAACTACAACTACAACTACAACTACAACTACAACTACAACTACAACTACAACTATAACTACAACTACAACTACAACTACTACTACAACTACAACTACAACTACAACTACAACTACAACTACAACTACTACTACAACTACAACTACAACTACAACTACAACTACAACTACAACTACAACTACAACTACAACTACAACTACAACTACAACTACAACTACAACTACAACTACATATACAACAATTACAACTACAACTACAACTACAACTACAACTACAACTACAACTACAACTACAACTACAACTACAACTACAACTACAACTACAACTACAACTACAACTACAACTACAACTACAACTACAACTACAACTACAACTACAACTACAACTACAACTACAACTACAACTACAACTACAACTACAACTACATATACAACAATTACAACTACAACTACAACTACAACTACAACTACAACTACAACTACAACTACAACTACAACTACAACAACAACTACAACTACAACTACAACTACAACTACAACTACAACAACAACTACAACTACAACTACAACTACAACTACAACTACAACTACAACTACAACTACAACTACAACTACAACTACAACTACAACAACAACTACAACTACAACTACAACTACAACTACAACTACAACTACAACTACAACTACAACTACAACTACAACTACAACTACAACTACAACTACAACTACAACTACAAATTCAACTACAACTACAACAACAACTACTACAACTAAAACTACAACTACAACTACAACTACAACTACAACTACAACTACAACTACAACTACAACTACAACTACAACTACAACTACAACTACAACTACAACTACAACTACAACTACAACTACAATAACTACAACTACAACTACAACTACAACAACTACAACAACAACTACGACAACAACTACAACTACTACAACTACAACAACAACTACAACTACAACTACAACTACAACTACAACTACAACTACAACTACAACTACAACTACAACTACAACTACAACTACAACTACAACTACAACTACAACTACAACTACAACTACAACTACAACTACAACTACAACTACAACTACAACTACAACTACAACTACAACTACAACTACAACTACAACTACAACTACAACTACAACTACAACTACAACTACAACTACAACTACAACTACAACTACAACTACAACTACAAATACAACTACAACTACAACTACAACTACAACTACAACTACAACTACAACTACAACTACAACTACAACTACAACTACAACTACAACTACAACTACAACTACAACTACAACTACAACTTCAACTACAACTACAACTACAAATACAACTACAACTACAACTACAACTACAACTACAACTACAACTACAACTACAACTACAACTACAACTACAACTACAACTACAACTACAACTACAACTACAACTACAACTACAACTACAACTACAACTACAACTACAACTACAACTACAACTACAACTACAACTACAACTACAACTACAACTACAACTACAACTACAACTACAACTACAACTACAACTACAGCTACAACTACAACTACAACTACAACTACAACTACAACTACAACTTCAACTACAACTACAACTACAAATACAACTACAACTACAACTACAACTACAACTACAACTACAACTACAACTACAACTACAACTACAACTACAACTACAACTACAACTACAACTACAACTACAACTACAACTACAACTACAACTACAACTACAACTACAACTACAACTACAACTACAACTACAACTACAACTACAACTACAACTACAACTACAACTACAACTACAACTACAACTACAACTACAACTACAACTACAACTACAACTACAACTACAACTACAACTACAACTACAACTACAACTACAACTACAACTACAACTACAACTACAACTACAACTACAACTACAACTACAACTACAACTACAACTACAACTACAACTACAACTACAACTACAACTACAACTACAACTACAACTACAACTACAACTACAACTACAACTACAACTACAACTACAACTACAACTACAACTACAACTACAACTACAACTACAACTACAACTACAACTACAACTACAACTACAACTACAACTACAACTACAACTACAACTACAACTACAACTACAACTACAACTACAACTACAACTACAACTACAACTACAACTACAACTACAACTACAACTACAACTACAACTACAACTACAACTACAACTACAACTACAACTACAACTACAACTACAACTACAACTACAACTACAACTACAACTACAACTACAACTACAACTACAACTACAACTACAACTACAACTACAACTACAACAACAACTACAACTACAACTACAACTACAACTACAACTACAACTACAACTACAACTACAACTACAACTACAACTACAACTACAACTACAACTACAACTACAACTACAACTACAACTACAACTACAACTACAACTACAACTACAACTACAACTACAACTACAACTACAACTACAACTACAACTACAACTACAACTACAACTACAACTACAACTACAACTACAACTACAACTACAACTACAACTACAACTACAACTACAACTACAACTACAACTACAACTACAACTACAACTACAACTACAACTACAACTACAACTACAACTACAACTACAACTACAACTACAACTACAACTACAACTACAACTACAACTACAACTACAACTACAACTACAACTACAACTACAACTACAACTACAACTACAACTACAACTACAACTACAACTACAACTACAACTACAACTACAACAACAACTACAACTACAACTACAACTACAACTACAACTACAACTACAACTACAACTACAACTACAACTACAACTACAACTACAACTACAACTACAACTACAACTACAACTACAACTACAACTACAACTACAACTACAACTACAACTACAACTACAACTACAACTACAACTACGACTACAACTACAACTACAACTACAACTACAACTACAACTACAACTACAACTACAACTACAACTACAACTACAACTACAACTACAACTACAACTACAACTACAACTACAACTACAACTACAACTACAACTACAACTACAACTACAACTACAACTACAACTACAACTACAACTACAACTACAACTACAACTACAACTACAACTACAAATACAACTACAACTACAACTACAACTACAACTACAACTACAACTACAACTACAACTACAACTACAACTACAACTACAACTACAACTACAAATACAACTACAACTACAACTACAACTACAACTACAACTACAACTACAACTACAACTACAACTACAACTACAACAACAACTACAACTACAACTACAACTACAACTACAACTACAACTACAACTACAACTACAACTACAACTACAACTACAACTACAACTACAACTACAACTACAACTACAACTACAACTACAACTACAACTACAACTACTACTACAACTACAACTACAACTACAACTACAACTACAACTACAACTACAACTACAACTACAACTACAACTACAACAACAACAACAACTACAACTACAACTACAACTACAACTACAACTACAACTACAACTACAACTACAACTACAACTACAACTACAACTACAACTACAACTACAACTACAACTACAACTACAACTACAACTACAACTACAACTACAACTACAACTACAACTACAACTACAACTACAACTACTACTACAACTACAACTACAACTACAACTACAACTACAACTACAACTACAACTACAACAACAACTACAACTACAACTACAACTACAACTACAACTACAACTACAACTACAACTACAACTACAACTACAACTACAACTACAACTACAACTACAACTACAACTACAACTACAACTACAACTACAACTACAACTACAACTACAACTACAACTACAACTACAACTACAACTACAACTACAACTACAACTACAACTACAACTACAACTACAACTACAACTACAACTACAACTACAACTACAACTACAACTACAACTACAACTACAACTACAACTACAACTACAACTACAACTACAACTACAACTACAACTACAACTACAACTACAACTACAACTACAACTACAACTACAACTACAACTACAACTACAACTACAACTACAACTACAACTACAACTACAACTACAACTACAACTACAACTTCAACTACAACTACAACTACAAATACAACTACAACTACAACTACAACTACAACTACAACTACAACTACAACTACAACTACAACTACAACTACAACTACAACTACAACTACAACTACAACTACAACTACAACTACAACTACAACTACAACTACAACTACAACTACAACTACAACTACAACTACAACTACAACTACAACTACAACTACAACTACAACTACAACTACAACTACAACTACAACTACAACTACAACTACAACTACAACTACAACTACAACTACAACTACAACTACAACTACAACTACAACTACAACTACAACTACAACTACAACTACAACTACAACTACAACTACAACTACAACTACAACTACAACTACAACTACAACTACAACTACAACTACAACTACAACTACAACTACAACTACAACTACAACTACAACTACAACTACAACTACAACTACAACTACAACTACAACTACAACTACAACTACAACTACAACTACAACTACAACTACAACTACAACTACAACTACAACTACAACTACAACTACAACTACAACTACAACTACAACTACAACTACAACTACAACTACAACTACAACTACAACTACAACTACAACTACAACTACAACTACAACTACAACTACAACTACAACTACAACTACAACTACAACTACAACTACAACTACAACTACAACTACAACTACAACTACAACTACAACTACAACTACAACTACAACTACAACTACAACTACAACTACAACTACAACTACAACTACAACTACAACTACAACTACAACTACAACTACAACTACAACAACTACAACTACAACTACAACTACAACTACAACTACAACTACAACTACAACTACAACTACAACTACAACTACAACTACAACTACAACTACAACTACAACTACAACTACAACTACAACTACAACTACAACTACAACTACAACTACAACTACAACTACAACTACAACTACAACTACAACTACAACTACAACTACAACTACAACTACAACTACAACTACAACTACAACTACAACTACAACTACAACTACAACTACAACTACAACTACAACTACAACTACAACTACAACTACAACTACAACTACAACTACAACTACAACTACAACTACAACTACAACTACAACTACAACTACAACTACAACTACAACTACAACTACAACTACAACTACACTACAACAACTACAACTACAACTACAACTACAACTACAACTACAACTACAACTACAACTACAACTACAACTACAACTACAACTACAACTACAACTACAACTACAACTACAACTACAACTACAACTACAACTACAACTACAACTACAACTACAACTACAACTACAACTACAACTACAACTACAACTACAACTACAACTACAACTACAACTACAACTACAACTACAACTACAACTACAACTACAACTACAACTACAACTACAACTACAACTACAACTACAACTACAACTACAACTACAACTACAACTACAACTACAACTACAACTACAACTACAACTACAACTACAACTACAACTACAACTACAACTACAACTACAACTACAACTACAACTACAACTACAACTACAACTACAACTACAACTACAACTACAACTACAACTACAACTACAACTACAACTACAACTACAACTACAACTACAACTACAACTACAACTACAACTACAACTACAACTACAACTACAACTACAACTACAACTACAACTACAACTACAACTACAACTACAACTACAACTACAACTACAACTACAACTACAACTACAACTACAACTACAACTACAACTACAACTACAACTACAACTACAACTACAACTACAACTACAACTACAACTACAACTACAACTACAACTACAACTACAACTACAACTACAACTACAACTACAACTACAACTACAACTACAACTACAACTACAACTACAACTACAACTACAACTACAACTACAACTACAACTACAACTACAACTACAACTACAACTACAACTACAACTACAACTACAACTACAACTACAACTACAACTACAACTACAACTACAACTACAACTACAACTACAACTACAACTACAACTACAACTACAACTACAACTACAACTACAACTACAACTACAACTACAACTACAACTACAACTACAACTACAACTACAACTACAACTACAACTACAACTACAACTACAACTACAACTACAACTACAACTACAACTACAACTACAACTACAACTACAACTACAACTACAACTACAACTACAACTACAACTACAACTACAACTACAACTACAACTACAACTACAACTACAACTACAACTACAACTACAACTACAACTACAACTACAACTACAACTACAACTACAACTACAACTACAACTACAACTACAACTACAACTACAACTACAACTACAACTACAACTACAACTACAACTACAACTACAACTACAACTACAACTACAACTACAACTACAACTACAACTACAACTACAACTACAACTACAACTACAACTACAACTACAACTACAACTACAACTACAACTACAACTACAACTACAACTACAACTACAACTACAACTACAACTACAACTACAACTACAACTACAACTACAACTACAACTACAACTACAACTACAACTACAACTACAACTACAACTACAACTACAACTACAACTACAACTACAACTACAACTACAACTACAACTACAACTACAACTACAACTACAACTACAACTACAACTACAACTACAACTACAACTACAACTACAACTACAACTACAACTACAACTACAACTACAACTACAACTACAACTACAACTACAACTACAACTACAACTACAACTACAACTACAACTACAACTACAACTACAACTACAACTACAACTACAACTACAACTACAACTACAACTACAACTACAACTACAACTACAACTACAACTACAACTACAACTACAACTACAACTACAACTACAACTACAACTACAACTACAACTACAACTACAACTACAACTACAACTACAACTACAACTACAACTACAACTACAACTACAACTACAACTACAACTACAACTACAACTACAACTACAACTACAACTACAACTACAACTACAACTACAACTACAACTACAACTACAACTACAACTACAACTACAACTACAACTACAACTACAACTACAACTACAACTACAACTACAACTACAACTACAACTACAACTACAACTACAACTACAACTACAACTACAACTACAACTACAACTACAACTACAACTACAACTACAACTACAACTACAACTACAACTACAACTACAACTACAACTACAACTACAACTACAACTACAACTACAACTACAACTACAACTACAACTACAACTACAACTACAACTACAACTACAACTACAACTACAACTACAACTACAACTACAACTACAACTACAACTACAACTACAACTACAACTACAACTACAACTACAACTACAACTACAACTACAACTACAACTACAACTACAACTACAACTACAACTACAACTACAACTACAACTACAACTACAACTACAACTACAACTACAACTACAACTACAACTACAACTACAACTACAACTACAACTACAACTACAACTACAACTACAACTACAACTACAACTACAACTACAACTACAACTACAACTACAACTACAACTACAACTACAACTACAACTACAACTACAACTACAACTACAACTACAACTACAACTACAACTACAACTACAACTACAACTACAACTACAACTACAACTACAACTACAACTACAACTACAACTACAACTACAACTACAACTACAACTACAACTACAACTACAACTACAACTACAACTACAACTACAACTACAACTACAACTACAACTACAACTACAACTACAACTACAACTACAACTACAACTACAACTACAACTACAACTACAACTACAACTACAACTACAACTACAACTACAACTACAACTACAACTACAACTACAACTACAACTACAACTACAACTACAACTACAACTACAACTACAACTACAACTACAACTACAACTACAACTACAACTACAACTACAACTACAACTACAACTACAACTACAACTACAACTACAACTACAACTACAACTACAACTACAACTACAACTACAACTACAACTACAACTACAACTACAACTACAACTACAACTACAACTACAACTACAACTACAACTACAACTACAACTACAACTACAACTACAACTACAACTACAACTACAACTACAACTACAACTACAACTACAACTACAACTACAACTACAACTACAACTACAACTACAACTACAACTACAACTACAACTACAACTACAACTACAACTACAACTACAACTACAACTACAACTACAACTACAACTACAACTACAACTACAACTACAACTACAACTACAACTACAACTACAACTACAACTACAACTACAACTACAACTACAACTACAACTACAACTACAACTACAACTACAACTACAACTACAACTACAACTACAACTACAACTACAACTACAACTACAACTACAACTACAACTACAACTACAACTACAACTACAACTACAACTACAACTACAACTACAACTACAACTACAACTACAACTACAACTACAACTACAACTACAACTACAACTACAACTACAACTACAACTACAACTACAACTACAACTACAACTACAACTACAACTACAACTACAACTACAACTACAACTACAACTACAACTACAACTACAACTACAACTACAACTACAACTACAACTACAACTACAACTACAACTACAACTACAACTACAACTACAACTACAACTACAACTACAACTACAACTACAACTACAACTACAACTACAACTACAACTACAACTACAACTACAACTACAACTACAACTACAACTACAACTACAACTACAACTACAACTACAACTACAACTACAACTACAACTACAACTACAACTACAACTACAACTACAACTACAACTACAACTACAACTACAACTACAACTACAACTACAACTACAACTACAACTACAACTACAACTACAACTACAACTACAACTACAACTACAACTACAACTACAACTACAACTACAACTACAACTACAACTACAACTACAACTACAACTACAACTACAACTACAACTACAACTACAACTACAACTACAACTACAACTACAACTACAACTACAACTACAACTACAACTACAACTACAACTACAACTACAACTACAACTACAACTACAACTACAACTACAACTACAACTACAACTACAACTACAACTACAACTACAACTACAACTACAACTACAACTACAACTACAACTACAACTACAACTACAACTACAACTACAACTACAACTACAACTACAACTACAACTACAACTACAACTACAACTACAACTACAACTACAACTACAACTACAACTACAACTACAACTACAACTACAACTACAACTACAACTACAACTACAACTACAACTACAACTACAACTACAACTACAACTACAACTACAACTACAACTACAACTACAACTACAACTACAACTACAACTACAACTACAACTACAACTACAACTACAACTACAACTACAACTACAACTACAACTACAACTACAACTACAACTACAACTACAACTACAACTACAACTACAACTACAACTACAACTACAACTACAACTACAACTACAACTACAACTACAACTACAACTACAACTACAACTACAACTACAACTACAACTACAACTACAACTACAACTACAACTACAACTACAACTACAACTACAACTACAACTACAACTACAACTACAACTACAACTACAACTACAACTACAACTACAACTACAACTACAACTACAACTACAACTACAACTACAACTACAACTACAACTACAACTACAACTACAACTACAACTACAACTACAACTACAACTACAACTACAACTACAACTACAACTACAACTACAACTACAACTACAACTACAACTACAACTACAACTACAACTACAACTACAACTACAACTACAACTACAACTACAACTACAACTACAACTACAACTACAACTACAACTACAACTACAACTACAACTACAACTACAACTACAACTACAACTACAACTACAACTACAACTACAACTACAACTACAACTACAACTACAACTACAACTACAACTACAACTACAACTACAACTACAACTACAACTACAACTACAACTACAACTACAACTACAACTACAACTACAACTACAACTACAACTACAACTACAACTACAACTACAACTACAACTACAACTACAACTACAACTACAACTACAACTACAACTACAACTACAACTACAACTACAACTACAACTACAACTACAACTACAACTACAACTACAACTACAACTACAACTACAACTACAACTACAACTACAACTACAACTACAACTACAACTACAACTACAACTACAACTACAACTACAACTACAACTACAACTACAACTACAACTACAACTACAACTACAACTACAACTACAACTACAACTACAACTACAACTACAACTACAACTACAACTACAACTACAACTACAACTACAACTACAACTACAACTACAACTACAACTACAACTACAACTACAACTACAACTACAACTACAACTACAACTACAACTACAACTACAACTACAACTACAACTACAACTACAACTACAACTACAACTACAACTACAACTACAACTACAACTACAACTACAACTACAACTACAACTACAACTACAACTACAACTACAACTACAACTACAACTACAACTACAACTACAACTACAACTACAACTACAACTACAACTACAACTACAACTACAACTACAACTACAACTACAACTACAACTACAACTACAACTACAACTACAACTACAACTACAACTACAACTACAACTACAACTACAACTACAACTACAACTACAACTACAACTACAACTACAACTACAACTACAACTACAACTACAACTACAACTACAACTACAACTACAACTACAACTACAACTACAACTACAACTACAACTACAACTACAACTACAACTACAACTACAACTACAACTACAACTACAACTACAACTACAACTACAACTACAACTACAACTACAACTACAACTACAACTACAACTACAACTACAACTACAACTACAACTACAACTACAACTACAACTACAACTACAACTACAACTACAACTACAACTACAACTACAACTACAACTACAACTACAACTACAACTACAACTACAACTACAACTACAACTACAACTACAACTACAACTACAACTACAACTACAACTACAACTACAACTACAACTACAACTACAACTACAACTACAACTACAACTACAACTACAACTACAACTACAACTACAACTACAACTACAACTACAACTACAACTACAACTACAACTAACTACAACTACAACTACAACTACAACTACAAATACAACTACAACTACAACTACAACTACAACTACAACTACAACTACAACTACAACTACAACTACAACTACAACTACAACTACAACTACAACTACAACTACAACTACAACTACAACTACAACTACAACTACAACTACAACTACAACTACAACTACAACTACAACTACAACTACAACTACAACTACAACTACAACTACAACTACAACTACAACTACAACTACAACTACAACTACAACTACAACTACAACTACAACTACAACTACAACTACAACTACAACTACAACTACAACTACAACTACAACTACAACTACAACTACAACTACAACTACAACTACAACTACAACTACAACTACAACTACAACTACAACTACAACTACAACTACAACTACAACTACAACTACAACTACAACTACAACTACAACTACAACTACAACTACAACTACAACTACAACTACAACTACAACTACAACTACAACTACAACTACAACTACAACTACAACTACAACTACAACTACAACTACAACTACAACTACAACTACAACTACAACTACAACTACAACTACAACTACAACTACAACTACAACTACAACTACAACTACAACTACAACTACAACTACAACTACAACTACAACTACAACTACAACTACAACTACAACTACAACTACAACTACAACTACAACTACAACTACAACTACAACTACAACTACAACTACAACTACAACTACAACTACAACTACAACTACAACTACAACTACAACTACAACTACAACTACAACTACAACTACAACTACAACTACAACTACAACTACAACTACAACTACAACTACAACTACAACTACAACTACAACTACAACTACAACTACAACTACAACTACAACTACAACTACAACTACAACTACAACTACAACTACAACTACAACTACAACTACAACTACAACTACAACTACAACTACAACTACAACTACAACTACAACTACAACTACAACTACAACTACAACTACAACTACAACTACAACTACAACTACAACTACAACTACAACTACAACTACAACTACAACTACAACTACAACTACAACTACAACTACAACTACAACTACAACTACAACTACAACTACAACTACAACTACAACTACAACTACAACTACAACTACAACTACAACTACAACTACAACTACAACTACAACTACAACTACAACTACAACTACAACTACAACTACAACTACAACTACAACTACAACTACAACTACAACTACAACTACAACTACAACTACAACTACAACTACAACTACAACTACAACTACAACTACAACTACAACTACAACTACAACTACAACTACAACTACAACTACAACTACAACTACAACTACAACTACAACTACAACTACAACTACAACTACAACTACAACTACAACTACAACTACAACTACAACTACAACTACAACTACAACTACAACTACAACTACAACTACAACTACAACTACAACTACAACTACAACTACAACTACAACTACAACTACAACTACAACTACAACTACAACTACAACTACAACTACAACTACAACTACAACTACAACTACAACTACAACTACAACTACAACTACAACTACAACTACAACTACAACTACAACTACAACTACAACTACAACTACAACTACAACTACAACTACAACTACAACTACAACTACAACTACAACTACAACTACAACTACAACTACAACTACAACTACAACTACAACTACAACTACAACTACAACTACAACTACAACTACAACTACAACTACAACTACAACTACAACTACAACTACAACTACAACTACAACTACAACTACAACTACAACTACAACTACAACTACAACTACAACTACAACTACAACTACAACTACAACTACAACTACAACTACAACTACAACTACAACTACAACTACAACTACAACTACAACTACAACTACAACTACAACTACAACTACAACTACAACTACAACTACAACTACAACTACAACTACAACTACAACTACAACTACAACTACAACTACAACTACAACTACAACTACAACTACAACTACAACTACAACTACAACTACAACTACAACTACAACTACAACTACAACTACAACTACAACTACAACTACAACTACAACTACAACTACAACTACAACTACAACTACAACTACAACTACAACTACAACTACAACTACAACTACAACTACAACTACAACTACAACTACAACTACAACTACAACTACAACTACAACTACAACTACAACTACAACTACAACTACAACTACAACTACAACTACAACTACAACTACAACTACAACTACAACTACAACTACAACTACAACTACAACTACAACTACAACTACAACTACAACTACAACTACAACTACAACTACAACTACAACTACAACTACAACTACAACTACAACTACAACTACAACTACAACTACAACTTACAACTACAACTACAACTACAACTACAACTACAACTACAACTACAACTACAACTACAACTACAACTACAACTACAACTACAACTACAACTACAACTACAACTACAACTACAACTACAACTACAACTACAACTACAACTACAACTACAACTACAACTACAACTACAACTACAACTACAACTACAACTACAACTACAACTACAACTACAACTACAACTACAACTACAACTACAACTACAACTACAACTACAACTACAACTACAACTACAACTACAACTACAACTACAACTACAACTACAACTACAACTACAACTACAACTACAACTACAACTACAACTACAACTACAACTACAACTACAACTACAACTACAACTACAACTACAACTACAACTACAACTACAACTACAACTACAACTACAACTACAACTACAACTACAACTACAACTACAACTACAACTACAACTACAACAACTACAACTACAACTACAACTACAATACAACTACAACTACAACTACAACTACAACTACAACTACAACTACAACTACAACTACAACTACAACTACAACTACAACTACAACTACAACTACAACTACAACTACAACTACAACTACAACTACAACTACAACTACAACTACAACTACAACTACAACTACAACTACAACTACAACTACAACTACAACTACAACTACAACTACAACTACAACTACAACTACAACTACAACTACAACTACAACTACAACTACAACTACAACTACAACTACAACTACAACTACAACTACAACTACAACTACAACTACAACTACAACTACAACTACAACTACAACTACAACTACAACTACAACTACAACTACAACTACAACTACAACTACAACTACAACTACAACTACAACTACAACTACAACTACAACTACAACTACAACTACAACTACAACTACAACTACAACTACAACTACAACTACAACTACAACTACAACTACAACTACAACTACAACTACAACTACAACTACAACTACAACTACAACTACAACAACTACAACTACAACTACAACTACAACTACAACTACAACTACAACTACAACTACAACTACAACTACAACTACAACTACAACTACAACTACAACTACAACTACAACTACAACTACAACTACAACTACAACTACAACTACAACTACAACTACAACTACAACTACAACTACAACTACAACTACAACTACAACTACAACTACAACTACAACTACAACTACAACTACAACTACAACTACAACTACAACTACAACTACAACTACAACTACAACTACAACTACAACTACAACTACAACTACAACTACAACTACAACTACAACTACAACTACAACTACAACTACAACTACAACTACAACTACAACTACAACTACAACTACAACTACAACTACAACTACAAACTACAACTACAACTACAACTACAACTACAACTACAACTACAACTACAACTACAACTACAACTACAACTACAACTACAACTACAACTACAACTACAACTACAACTACAACTACAACTACAACTACAACTACAACTACAACTACAACTACAACTACAACTACAACTACAACTACAACTACAACTACAACACAACTACAACTACAACTACAACTACAACTACAACTACAACTACAACTACAACTACAACTACAACTACAACTACAACTACAACTACACTACAACTACAACTACAACTACAACTACAACTACAACTACAACTACAACTACAACTACAACTACAACTACAACTACAACTACAACTACAACTACAACTACAACTACAACTACAACTACAACTACAACTACAACTACAACTACAACTACAACTACAACAACTACAACTACAACTACAACTACAACTACAACTACAACTACAACTACAACTACAACTACAACTACAACTACAACTACAACTACAACTACAACTACAACTACAACTACAACTACAACTACAACTACAACTACAACTACAACTACAACTACAACTACAACTACAACTACAACTACAACTACAACTACAACTACAACTACAACTACAACTACAACTACAACTACAACTACAACTACAACTACAACTACAACTACAACTACAACTACAACTACAACTACAACTACAACTACAACTACAACTACAACTACAACTACAACTACAACTACAACTACAACTACAACTACAACTACAACTACAACTACAACTACAACTACAACTACAACTACAACTACAACTACAACTACAACTACAACTACAACTACAACTACAACTACAACTACAACTACAACTACAACTACAACTACAACTACAACTACAACTACAAACTACAACTACAACTACAACTACAACTACAACTACAACTACAACAACTACAACTACAACTACAACTACAACTACAACTACAACTACAACTACAACTACAACTACAACTACAACTACAACTACAACTACAACTACAACTACAACTACAACTACAACTACAACTACAACTACAACTACAACTACAACTAACTACAACTACAACTACAACTACAACTACAACTACAACTACAACTACAACTACAACTACAACTACAACTACAACTACAACTACAACTACAACTACAACTACAACTACAACTACAACTACAACTACAACTACAACTACAACTACAACTACAACTACAACTACAACTACAACTACAACTACAACTACAACTACAACTACAACTACAACTACAACTACAACTACAACTACAACTACAACTACAACTACAACTACAACTACAACTACAACTACAACTACAACTACAACTACAACTACAACTACAACTACAACTACAACTACAACTACAACTACAACTACAACTACAACTACAACTACAACTACAACTACAACTACAACTACAACTACAACTACAACTACAACTACAACTACAACTACAACTACAACTACAACTACAACTACAACTACAACTACAACTACAACTACAACTACACTACAACTACAACTACAACTACAACAACTACAACTACAACTACACAACTACAACTACAACTACAACTACAACTACAACTACAACTACAACTACAACAACTACAACTACAACTACAACTACAACTACAACTACAACTACAACTACAACTACAACTACAACTACAACTACAACTACAACTACAACTACAACTACAACTACAACTACAACTACAACTACAACTACAACTACAACTACAACTACAACTACAACTACAACTACAACTACAACTACAACTACAACTACAACTACAACTACAACTACAACTACAACTACAACTACAACTACAACTACAACTACAACTACAACTACAACTACAACTACAACTACAACTACAACTACAACTACAACTACAACTACAACTACAACTACAACAACTACAACTACAACTACAACTACAACTACAACTACAACTACAACTACAACTACAACTACAACTACAACTACAACTACAACTACAACTACAACTACAACTACAACTACAACTACAACTACAACTACAACTACAACTACAACTACAACTACAACTACAACTACAACTACAACTACAACTACAACTACAACTACAACTACAACTACAACTACAACTACAACTACAACTACAACTACAACAACTACAACTACAACTACAACTACAACTACAACTACAACTACAACTACAACTACAACTACAACTACAACTACAACTACAACTACAACTACAACTACAACTACAACTACAACTACAACTACAACTACAACTACAACTACAACTACAACTACAACTACAACTACAACTACAACTACAACTACAACTACAACTACAACTACAACTACAACTACAACTACAACTACAACTACAACTACAACTACAACTACAACTACAACTAAACTACAACTACAACTACAACTACAACTACAACTACAACTACAACTACAACTACAACTACAACTACAACTACAACTACAACTACAACTACAACTACAACTACAACTACAACTACAACTACAACTACAACTACAACTACAACTACAACTACAAACTACAACTACAACTACAACTACAACTACAACTACAACTACAACTACAACTACAACTACAACTACAACTACAACTACAACTACAACTACAACTACAACTACAACTACAACTACAACTACAACTACAACTACAACTACAACTACAACTAACTACAACTACAACTACAACTACAACTACAACTACAACTACAACTACAACTACAACTACAACTACAACTACAACAACTACAACTACAACTACAACTACAACTACAACTACAACTACAACTACAACAACAACTACAACTACAACTACAACTACAACTACAACTACAACTACAACTACAACTACAACTACAACTACAACTACAACTACAACTACAACTACAACTACAACTACAACTACAACTACAACTACAACTACAACACAACTACAACTACAACTACAACTACAACTACAACTACAACTACAACTACAACTACAACTACAACTACAACTACAACTACAACTACAACTACAACTACAACTACAACTACAACTACAACTACAACTACAACTACAACTACAACTACAACTACAACTACAACTACAACTACAACTACAACTACAACTACAACTACAACTACAACTACAACTACAACTACAACTACAACTACAACTACAACTACAACTACAACTACAACTACAACTACAACTACAACTACAACTACAACTACAACTACAACTACAACTACAACTACAACTACAACTACAACTACAACTACAACTACAACTACAACTACAACTACAACTACAACTACAACTACAACTACAACTACAACTACAACTACAACTACAACTACAACTACAACTACAACTACAACTACAACTACAACTACAACTACAACTACAACTACAACTACAACTACAACTACAACTACAACTACAACTACAACTACAACTACAACTACAACTACAACTACAACTACAACTACAACTACAACTACAACTACAACTACAACTACAACTACAACTACAACTACAACTACAACTACAACTACAACTACAACAACGTACAACTACAACTACAACTACAACTACAACTACAACTACAACTACAACTACAACTACAACTACAACTACAACTACAACTACAACTACAACTACAACTACAACTACAACTACAACTACAACTACAACTACAACTACAACTACAACTACAACTACAACTACAACTACAACTACAACTACAACTACAACTACAACTACAACTACAACTACAACTACAACTACAACTACAACTACAACTACAACTACAACTACAACTACAACTACAACTACAACTACAACTACAACTACAACTACAACTACAACTACAACTACAACTACAACTACAACTACAACTACAACTACAACTACAACTACAACTACAACTACAACTACAACTACAACTACAACTACAACTACAACTACAACTACAACTACAACTACAACTACAACTACAACTACAACTACAACTACAACTACAACTACAACTACAACTACAACTACAACTACAACTACAACTACAACTACAACTACAACTACAACTACAACTACAACTACAACTACAACTACAACTACAACTACAACTACAACTACAACTACAACTACAACTACAACTACAACTACAACTACAACTACAACTACAACTACAACTACAACTACAACTACAACTACAACTACAACTACAACTACAACTACAACTACAACTACAACTACAACTACAACTACAACTACAACTACAACTACAACTACAACTACAACTACAACTACAACTACAACTACAACTACAACTACAACTACAACTACAACTACAACTACAACTACAACTACAACTACAACTACAACTACAACTACAACTACAACTACAACTACAACTACAACTACAACTACAACTACAACTACAACTACAACTACAACTACAACTACAACTACAACTACAACTACAACTACAACTACAACTACAACTACAACTACAACTACAACTACAACTACAACTACAACTACAACTACAACTACAACTACAACTACAACTACAACTACAACTACAACTACAACTACAACTACAACTACAACTACAACTACAACTACAACTACAACTACAACTACAACTACAACTACAACTACAACTACAACTACAACTACAACTACAACTACAACTACAACTACAACTACAACTACAACTACAACTACAACTACAACTACAACTACAACTACAACTACAACTACAACTACAACTACAACTACAACTACAACTACAACTACAACTACAACTACAACTACAACTACAACTACAACTACAACTACAACTACAACTACAACTACAACTACAACTACAACTACAACTACAACTACAACTACAACTACAACTACAACTACAACTACAACTACAACTACAACTACAACTACAACTACAACTACAACTACAACTACAACTACAACTACAACTACAACTACAACTACAACTACAACTACAACTACAACTACAACTACAACTACAACTACAACTACAACTACAACTACAACTACAACTACAACTACAACTACAACTACAACTACAACTACAACTACAACTACAACTACAACTACAACTACAACTACAACTACAACTACAACTACAACTACAACTACAACTACAACTACAACTACAACTACAACTACAACTACAACTACAACTACAACTACAACTACAACTACAACTATAACTACAACTACAACTACAATTACAACTACAACTACAACTACAACTACAACTACAACTACAACTACAACTACAACTACAACTACAACTACAACTACAACTACAACTACAACTACAACTACAACTACAACTACAACTACAACTACAACTACAACTACAACTACAACTACAACTACAACTACAACTACAACTACAACTACAACTACAACTACAACTACAACTACAACTACAACTACAACTACAACTACAACTACAACTACAACTACAACTACAACTACAACTACAACTACAACTACAACTACAACTACAACTACAACTACAACTACAACTACAACTACAACTACAACTACAACTACAACTACAACTACAACTACAACTACAACTACAACTACAACTACAACTACAACTACAACTACAACTACAACTACAACTACAACTACAACTACAACTACAACTACAACTACAACTACAACTACAACTACAACTACAACTACAACTACAACTACAACTACAACTACAACTACAACTACAACTACAACTACAACTACAACTACAACTACAACTACAACTACAACTACAACTACAACTACAACTACAACTACAACTACAACTACAACTACAACTACAACTACAACTACAACTACAACTACAACTACAACTACAACTACAACTACAACTACAACTACAACTACAACTACAACTACAACTACAACTACAACTACAACTACAACTACAACTACAACTACAACTACAACTACAACTACAACTACAACTACAACTACAACTACAACTACAACTACAACTACAACTACAACTACAACTACAACTACAACTACAACTACAACTACAACTACAACTACAACTACAACTACAACTACAACTACAACTACAACTACAACTACAACTACAACTACAACTACAACTACAACTACAACTACAACTACAACTACAACTACAACTACAACTACAACTACAACTACAACTACAACTACAACTACAACTACAACTACAACTACAACTACAACTACAACTACAACTACAACTACAACTACAACTACAACTACAACTACAACTACAACTACAACTACAACTACAACTACAACTACAACTACAACTACAACTACAACTACAACTACAACTACAACTACAACTACAACTACAACTACAACTACAACTACAACTACAACTACAACTACAACTACAACTACAACTACAACTACAACTACAACTACAACTACAACTACAACTACAACTACAACTACAACTACAACTACAACTACAACTACAACTACAACTACAACTACAACTACAACTACAACTACAACTACAACTACAACTACAACTACAACTACAACTACAACTACAACTACAACTACAACTACAACTACAACTACAACTACAACTACAACTACAACTACAACTACAACTACAACTACAACTACAACTACAACTACAACTACAACTACAACTACAACTACAACTACAACTACAACTACAACTACAACTACAACTACAACTACAACTACAACTACAACTACAACTACAACTACAACTACAACTACAACTACAACTACAACTACAACTACAACTACAACTACAACTACAACTACAACTACAACTACAACTACAACTACAACTACAACTACAACTACAACTACAACTACAACTACAACTACAACTACAACTACAACTACAACTACAACTACAACTACAACTACAACTACAACTACAACTACAACTACAACTACAACTACAACTACAACTACAACTACAACTACAACTACAACTACAACTACAACTACAACTACAACTACAACTACAACTACAACTACAACTACAACTACAACTACAACTACAACTACAACTACAACTACAACTACAACTACAACTACAACTACAACTACAACTACAACTACAACTACAACTACAACTACAACTACAACTACAACTACAACTACAACTACAACTACAACTACAACTACAACTACAACTACAACTACAACTACAACTACAACTACAACTACAACTACAACTACAACTACAACTACAACTACAACTACAACTACAACTACAACTACAACTACAACTACAACTACAACTACAACTACAACTACAACTACAACTACAACTACAACTACAACTACAACTACAACTACAACTACAACTACAACTACAACTACAACTACAACTACAACTACAACTACAACTACAACTACAACTACAACTACAACTACAACTACAACTACAACTACAACTACAACTACAACTACAACTACAACTACAACTACAACTACAACTACAACTACAACTACAACTACAACTACAACTACAACTACAACTACAACTACAACTACAACTACAACTACAACTACAACTACAACTACAACTACAACTACAACTACAACTACAACTACAACTACAACTACAACTACAACTACAACTACAACTACAACTACAACTACAACTACAACTACAACTACAACTACAACTACAACTACAACTACAACTACAACTACAACTACAACTACAACTACAACTACAACTACAACTACAACTACAACTACAACTACAACTACAACTACAACTACAACTACAACTACAACTACAACTACAACTACAACTACAACTACAACTACAACTACAACTACAACTACAACTACAACTACAACTACAACTACAACTACAACTACAACTACAACTACAACTACAACTACAACTACAACTACAACTACAACTACAACTACAACTACAACTACAACTACAACTACAACTACAACTACAACTACAACTACAACTACAACTACAACTACAACTACAACTACAACTACAACTACAACTACAACTACAACTACAACTACAACTACAACTACAACTACAACTACAACTACAACTACAACTACAACTACAACTACAACTACAACTACAACTACAACTACAACTACAACTACAACTACAACTACAACTACAACTACAACTACAACTACAACTACAACTACAACTACAACTACAACTACAACTACAACTACAACTACAACTACAACTACAACTACAACTACAATTACAACTACAACTACAACTATAACTACAACTACAACTACAACTACAACTACAACTACAACTACAACTACAACTACAACTACAACTACAACTACAACTACAACTACAACTACAACTACAACTACAACTACAACTACAACTACAACTACAACTACAACTACAACTACAACTACAACTACAACTACAACTACAACTACAACTACAACTACAACTACAACTACAACTACAACTACAACTACAACTACAACTACAACTACAACTACAACTACAACTACAACTACAACTACAACTACAACTACAACTACAACTACAACTACAACTACAACTACAACTACAACTACAACTACAACTACAACTACAACTACAACTACAACTACAACTACAACTACAACTACAACTACAACTACAACTACAACTACAACTACAACTACAACTACAACTACAACTACAACTACAACTACAACTACAACTACAACTACAACTACAACTACAACTACAACTACAACTACAACTACAACTACAACTACAACTACAACTACAACTACAACTACAACTACAACTACAACTACAACTACAACTACAACTACAACTACAACTACAACTACAACTACAACTACAACTACAACTACAACTACAACTACAACTACAACTACAACTACAACTACAACTACAACTACAACTACAACTACAACTACAACTACAACTACAACTACAACTACAACTACAACTACAACTACAACTACAACTACAACTACAACTACAACTACAACTACAACTACAACTACAACTACAACTACAACTACAACTACAACTACAACTACAACTACAACTACAACTACAACTACAACTACAACTACAACTACAACTACAACTACAACTACAACTACAACTACAACTACAACTACAACTACAACTACAACTACAACTACAACTACAACTACAACTACAACTACAACTACAACTACAACTACAACTACAACTACAACTACAACTACAACTACAACTACAACTACAACTACAACTACAACTACAACTACAACTACAACTACAACTACAACTACAACTACAACTACAACTACAACTACAACTACAACTACAACTACAACTACAACTACAACTACAACTACAACTACAACTACAACTACAACTACAACTACAACTACAACTACAACTACAACTACAACTACAACTACAACTACAACTACAACTACAACTACAACTACAACTACAACTACAACTACAACTACAACTACAACTACAACTACAACTACAACTACAACTACAACTACAACTACAACTACAACTACAACTACAACTACAACTACAACTACAACAACTACAACTACAACTACAACTACAACTACAACTACAACTACAACTACAACTACAACTACAACTACAACTACAACTACAACTACAACTACAACTACAACTACAACTACAACTACAACTACAACTACAACTACAACTACAACTACAACTACAACTACAACTACAACTACAACTACAACTACAACTACAACTACAACTACAACTACAACTACAACTACAACTACAACTACAACTACAACTACAACTACAACTACAACTACAACTACAACTACAACTACAACTACAACTACAACTACAACTACAACTACAACTACAACTACAACTACAACTACAACTACAACTACAACTACAACTACAACTACAACTACAACTACAACTACAACTACAACTACAACTACAACTACAACTACAACTACAACTACAACTACAACTACAACTACAACTACAACTACAACTACAACTACAACTACAACTACAACTACAACTACAACTACAACTACAACTACAACTACAACTACAACTACAACTACAACTACAACTACAACTACAACTACAACTACAACTACAACTACAACTACAACTACAACTACAACTACAACTACAACTACAACTACAACTACAACTACAACTACAACTACAACTACAACTACAACTACAACTACAACTACAACTACAACTACAACTACAACTACAACTACAACTACAACTACAACTACAACTACAACTACAACTACAACTACAACTACAACTACAACTACAACTACAACTACAACTACAACTACAACTACAACTACAACTACAACTACAACTACAACTACAACTACAACTACAACTACAACTACAACTACAACTACAACTACAACTACAACTACAACTACAACTACAACTACAACTACAACTACAACTACAACTACAACTACAACTACAACTACAACTACAACTACAACTACAACTACAACTACAACTACAACTACAACTACAACTACAACTACAACTACAACTACAACTACAACTACAACTACAACTACAACTACAACTACAACTACAACTACAACTACAACTACAACTACAACTACAACTACAACTACAACTACAACTACAACTACAACTACAACTACAACTACAACTACAACTACAACTACAACTACAACTACAACTACAACTACAACTACAACTACAACTACAACTACAACTACAACTACAACTACAACTACAACTACAACTACAACTACAACTACAACTACAACTACAACTACAACTACAACTACAACTACAACTACAACTACAACTACAACTACAACTACAACTACAACTACAACTACAACTACAACTACAACTACAACTACAACTACAACTACAACTACAACTACAACTACAACTACAACTACAACTACAACTACAACTACAACTACAACTACAACTACAACTACAACTACAACTACAACTACAACTACAACTACAACTACAACTACAACTACAACTACAACTACAACTACAACTACAACTACAACTACAACTACAACTACAACTACAACTACAACTACAACTACAACTACAACTACAACTACAACTACAACTACAACTACAACTACAACTACAACTACAACTACAACTACAACTACAACTACAACTACAACTACAACTACAACTACAACTACAACTACAACTACAACTACAACTACAACTACAACTACAACTACAACTACAACTACAACTACAACTACAACTACAACTACAACTACAACTACAACTACAACTACAACTACAACTACAACTACAACTACAACTACAACTACAACTACAACTACAACTACAACTACAACTACAACTACAACTACAACTACAACTACAACTACAACTACAACTACAACTACAACTACAACTACAACTACAACTACAACTACAACTACAACTACAACTACAACTACAACTACAACTACAACTACAACTACAACTACAACTACAACTACAACTACAACTACAACTACAACTACAACTACAACTACAACTACAACTACAACTACAACTACAACTACAACTACAACTACAACTACAACTACAACTACAACTACAACTACAACTACAACTACAACTACAACTACAACTACAACTACAACTACAACTACAACTACAACTACAACTACAACTACAACTACAACTACAACTACAACTACAACTACAACTACAACTACAACTACAACTACAACTACAACTACAACTACAACTACAACTACAACTACAACTACAACTACAACTACAACTACAACTACAACTACAACTACAACTACAACTACAACTACAACTACAACTACAACTACAACTACAACTACAACTACAACTACAACTACAACTACAACTACAACTACAACTACAACTACAACTACAACTACAACTACAACTACAACTACAACTACAACTACAACTACAACTACAACTACAACTACAACTACAACTACAACTACAACTACAACTACAACTACAACTACAACTACAACTACAACTACAACTACAACTACAACTACAACTACAACTACAACTACAACTACAACTACAACTACAACTACAACTACAACTACAACTACAACTACAACTACAACTACAACTACAACTACAACTACAACTACAACTACAACTACAACTACAACTACAACTACAACTACAACTACAACTACAACTACAACTACAACTACAACTACAACTACAACTACAACTACAACTACAACTACAACTACAACTACAACTACAACTACAACTACAACTACAACTACAACTACAACTACAACTACAACTACAACTACAACTACAACTACAACTACAACTACAACTACAACTACAACTACAACTACAACTACAACTACAACTACAACTACAACTACAACTACAACTACAACTACAACTACAACTACAACTACAACTACAACTACAACTACAACTACAACTACAACTACAACTACAACTACAACTACAACTACAACTACAACTACAACTACAACTACAACTACAACTACAACTACAACTACAACTACAACTACAACTACAACTACAACTACAACTACAACTACAACTACAACTACAACTACAACTACAACTACAACTACAACTACAACTACAACTACAACTACAACTACAACTACAACTACAACTACAACTACAACTACAACTACAACTACAACTACAACTACAACTACAACTACAACTACAACTACAACTACAACTACAACTACAACTACAACTACAACTACAACTACAACTACAACTACAACTACAACTACAACTACAACTACAACTACAACTACAACTACAACTACAACTACAACTACAACTACAACTACAACTACAACTACAACTACAACTACAACTACAACTACAACTACAACTACAACTACAACTACAACTACAACTACAACTACAACTACAACTACAACTACAACTACAACTACAACTACAACTACAACTACAACTACAACTACAACTACAACTACAACTACAACTACAACTACAACTACAACTACAACTACAACTACAACTACAACTACAACTACAACTACAACTACAACTACAACTACAACTACAACTACAACTACAACTACAACTACAACTACAACTACAACTACAACTACAACTACAACTACAACTACAACTACAACTACAACTACAACTACAACTACAACTACAACTACAACTACAACTACAACTACAACTACAACTACAACTACAACTACAACTACAACTACAACTACAACTACAACTACAACTACAACTACAACTACAACTACAACTACAACTACAACTACAACTACAACTACAACTACAACTACAACTACAACTACAACTACAACTACAACTACAACTACAACTACAACTACAACTACAACTACAACTACAACTACAACTACAACTACAACTACAACTACAACTACAACTACAACTACAACTACAACTACAACTACAACTACAACTACAACTACAACTACAACTACAACTACAACTACAACTACAACTACAACTACAACTACAACTACAACTACAACTACAACTACAACTACAACTACAACTACAACTACAACTACAACTACAACTACAACTACAACTACAACTACAACTACAACTACAACTACAACTACAACTACAACTACAACTACAACTACAACTACAACTACAACTACAACTACAACTACAACTACAACTACAACTACAACTACAACTACAACTACAACTACAACTACAACTACAACTACAACTACAACTACAACTACAACTACAACTACAACTACAACTACAACTACAACTACAACTACAACTACAACTACAACTACAACTACAACTACAACTACAACTACAACTACAACTACAACTACAACTACAACTACAACTACAACTACAACTACAACTACAACTACAACTACAACTACAACTACAACTACAACTACAACTACAACTACAACTACAACTACAACTACAACTACAACTACAACTACAACTACAACTACAACTACAACTACTACAACTACAACTACAACTACAACTACAACTACAACTACAACTACAACTACAACTACAACTACAACTACAACTACAACTACAACTACAACTACAACTACAACTACAACTACAACTACAACTACAACTACAACTACAACTACAACTACAACTACAACTACAACTACAACTACAACTACAACTACAACTACAACTACAACTACAACTACAACTACAACTACAACTACAACTACAACTACAACTACAACTACAACTACAACTACAACTACAACTACAACTACAACTACAACTACAACTACAACTACAACTACAACTACAACTACAACTACAACTACAACTACAACTACAACTACAACTACAACTACAACTACAACTACAACTACAACTACAACTACAACTACAACTACAACTACAACTACAACTACAACTACAACTACAACTACAACTACAACTACAACTACAACTACAACTACAACTACAACTACAACTACAACTACAACTACAACTACAACTACAACTACAACTACAACTACAACTACAACTACAACTACAACTACAACTACAACTACAACTACAACTACAACTACAACTACAACTACAACTACAACTACAACTACAAGTACAACTACAACAACTACAACTACAACTACAACTACAACTACAACTACAACTACAACTACAACTACAACTACAACTACAACTACAACTACAACTACAACTACAACTACAACTACAACTACAACTACAACTACAACTACAACTACAACTACAACTACAACTACAACTACAACTACAACTACAACTACAACTACAACTACAACTACAACTACAACTACAACTACAACTACAACTACAACTACAACTACAACTACAACTACAACTACAACTACAACTACAACTACAACTACAACTACAACTACAACTACAACTACAACTACAACTACAACTACAACTACAACTACAACTACAACTACAACTACAACTACAACTACAACTACAACTACAACTACAACTACAACTACAACTACAACTACAACTACAACTACAACTACAACTACAACTACAACTACAACTACAACTACAACTACAACTACAACTACAACTACAACTACAACTACAACTACAACTACAACTACAACTACAACTACAACTACAACTACAACTACAACTACAACTACAACTACAACTACAACTACAACTACAACTACAACTACAACTACAACTACAACTACAACTACAACTACAACTACAACTACAACTACAACTACAACTACAACTACAACTACAACTACAACTACAACTACAACTACAACTACAACTACAACTACAACTACAACTACAACTACAACTACAACTACAACTACAACTACAACTACAACTACAACTACAACTACAACTACAACTACAACTACAACTACAACTACAACTACAACTACAACTACAACTACAACTACAACTACAACTACAACTACAACTACAACTACAACTACAACTACAACTACAACTACAACTACAACTACAACTACAACTACAACTACAACTACAACTACAACTACAACTACAACTACAACTACAACTACAACTACAACTACAACTACAACTACAACTACAACTACAACTACAACTACAACTACAACTACAACTACAACTACAACTACAACTACAACTACAACTACAACTACAACTACAACTACAACTACAACTACAACTACAACTACAACTACAACTACAACTACAACTACAACTACAACTACAACTACAACTACAACTACAACTACAACTACAACTACAACTACAACTACAACTACAACTACAACTACAACTACAACTACAACTACAACTACAACTACAACTACAACTACAACTACAACTACAACTACAACTACAACTACAACTACAACTACAACTACAACTACAACTACAACTACAACTACAACTACAACTACAACTACAACTACAACTACAACTACAACTACAACTACAACTACAACTACAACTACAACTACAACTACAACTACAACTACAACTACAACTACAACTACAACTACAACTACAACTACAACTACAACTACAACTACAACTACAACTACAACTACAACTACAACTACAACTACAACTACAACTACAACTACAACTACAACTACAACTACAACTACAACTACAACTACAACTACAACTACAACTACAACTACAACTACAACTACAACTACAACTACAACTACAACTACAACTACAACTACAACTACAACTACAACTACAACTACAACTACAACTACAACTACAACTACAACTACAACTACAACTACAACTACAACTACAACTACAACTACAACTACAACTACAACTACAACTACAACTACAACTACAACTACAACTACAACTACAACTACAACTACAACTACAACTACAACTACAACTACAACTACAACTACAACTACAACTACAACTACAACTACAACTCACAACTACAACTACAACAACTACAACAACAACTACAACAACTACAACTACAACTACAACTACAACTACAACTACAACTACAACTACAACTACAACTACAACTACAACTACAACTACAACTACAACTACAACTACAACTACAACTACAACTACAACTACAACTACAACTACAACTACAACTACAACTACAACTACAACTACAACTACAACTACAACTACAACTACAACTACAACTACAACTACAACTACAACTACAACTACAACTACAACTACAACTACAACTACAACTACAACTACAACTACAACTACAACTACAACTACAACTACAACTACAACTACAACTACAACTACAACTACAACTACAACTACAACTACAACTACAACTACAACTACAACTACAACTACAACTACAACTACAACTACAACTACAACTACAACTACAACTACAACTACAACTACAACTACAACTACAACTACAACTACAACTACAACTACAACTACAACTACAACTACAACTACAACTACAACTACAACTACAACTACAACTACAACTACAACTACAACTACAACTACAACTACAACTACAACTACAACTACAACTACAACTACAACTACAACTACAACTACAACTACAACTACAACTACAACTACAACTACAACTACAACTACAACTACAACTACAACTACAACTACAACTACAACTACAACTACAACTACAACTACAACTACAACTACAACTACAACTACAACTACAACTACAACTACAACTACAACTACAACTACAACTACAACTACAACTACAACTACAACTACAACTACAACTACAACTACAACTACAACTACAACTACAACTACAACTACAACTACAACTACAACTACAACTACAACTACAACTACAACTACAACTACAACTACAACTACAACTACAACTACAACTACAACTACAACTACAACTACAACTACAACTACAACTACAACTACAACTACAACTACAACTACAACTACAACTACAACTACAACTACAACTACAACTACAACTACAACTACAACTACAACTACAACTACAACTACAACTACAACTACAACTACAACTACAACTACAACTACAACTACAACTACAACTACAACTACAACTACAACTACAACTACAACTACAACTACAACTACAACTACAACTACAACTACAACTACAACTACAACTACAACTACAACTACAACTACAACTACAACTACAACTACAACTACAACTACAACTACAACTACAACTACAACTACAACTACAACTACAACTACAACTACAACTACAACTACAACTACAACTACAACTACAACTACAACTACAACTACAACTACAACTACAACTACAACTACAACTACAACTACAACTACAACTACAACTACAACTACAACTACAACTACAACTACAACTACAACTACAACTACAACTACAACTACAACTACAACTACAACTACAACTACAACTACAACTACAACTACAACTACAACTACAACTACAACTACAACTACAACTACAACTACAACTACAACTACAACTACAACTACAACTACAACTACAACTACAACTACAACTACAACTACACTACAACTACAACTACAACTACAACTACAACTACAACTACAACTACAACTACAACTACAACTACAACTACAACTACAACTACAACTACAACTACAACTACAACTACAACTACAACTACAACTACAACTACAACTACAACTACAACTACAACTACAACTACAACTACAACTACAACTACAACTACAACTACAACTACAACTACAACTACAACTACAACTACAACTACAACTACAACTACAACTACAACTACAACTACAACTACAACTACAACTACAACTACAACTACAACTACAACTACAACTACAACTACAACTACAACTACAACTACAACTACAACTACAACTACAACTACAACTACAACTACAACTACAACTACAACTACAACTACAACTACAACTACAACTACAACTACAACTACAACTACAACTACAACTACAACTACAACTACAACTACAACTACAACTACAACTACAACTACAACTACAACTACAACTACAACTACAACTACAACTACAACTACAACTACAACTACAACTACAACAACAACTACAACTACAACTACAACTACAACTACAACTACAACTACAACTACAACTACAACTACAACTACAACTACAACTACAACTACAACTACAACTACAAACTACAACTACAACTACAACTACAACTACAACTACAACACAACTACAACTACAACTACAACTACAACTACAACTACAACTACAACTACAACTACAACTACAACTACAACTACAACTACAACTACAACTACAACTACAACTACAACTACAACTACAACTACAACTACAACTACAACTACAACTACAACAACTACAACTACAACTACAACTACAACTACAAACTACAACTACAACTACAACTACAACTACAACTACAACTACAACTAACTACAACTACAACTACAACTACAACTACACACTACAACTACAACTACAACTACAACTACAACTACAACTACAACTACAACTACAACTACAACTACAACTACAACACAACTACAACTACACAACTACAACTACAACTACAACTACAACTACAACTACAACTACAACTACAACTACAACTACAACTACAACTACAACTACAACTACAACTACAACTACAACAACAACTACACACAACTACAAACTACAACTACAACTACAACTACAACTACAACTACAACTACAACTACAACTACACAACTACAACTACAACTACAACTACAACTACAACTACAACTTACAACTACAACTACAACTACAACAACTACAACTACAACTACCAACTACAACTACAACTACAACTACAACTACAACTTACAACTACAACTACAACCTACAACTACAACTACACTACAACTACAACTACAACTACACAAACTACAACAACACAAACTACAACTACAACTACAATACAACTACAACAACTACACACTACAACATACAACTACAACTACAACTACAAACTACAACTACAACTACAACTACAACTACAACACAACTACAACTACAACTACAACTACAACTACAACTACAACTACAACTACAACTACAACTACAACTAAACTACAACTACAACTACAACTACAACTACAACTACAACTACAACTACAACTACAACTACAACTACAACTACAACTACAACTACAACTACAACTACAACTACAACTACACACAACTACAACTACAACTACAACTACAACTACAACTACAACTACAACTACAACTACAACTACAACTACAACTACAACTACAACTACAACTACAACTACAACTACAACTACAACTAACTACAACTACAACTACAACTACAACTACAACTACAACTACAACTACAACTACAACTACAACTACAACTACAAACTACAACTACAACTACAAACTACAACTACAACTACACTACAACTACAACTACAACTACAACTACAACTACAACTACAACTACAACTACAAACTACAACTACAACTACAACTACAACTACAACTACAACTACAACTACAACTACAAACTACAACTACAACTACAACTACAACTACAAACTACAACTACAACTACAACTACAACTACACTACAACTACAACTACAACTACAACTACAACTACAACTACAACTACAACTACAACTACAACTACAACTACAACTAACTACAACTACAACTACAACTACAACTACAACTACAACTACAACTACAACTACAACTACAACTACAACTACAACTACAACTACAACTACAACTACAACTACAACTACAACTACAACTACAACTACAACTACAACTACAACTACAACTACAACTACAACTACAACTACAACTACAACTACAACTACAACTACAACTACAACTACAACTACACAACTACAACTACAACTACAACTACAACTACAACTACAACTACAACTACAACTACAACTACAACTACAACTACAACTACAACTACAACTACAACTACAACTACAACTACAACTACAACAACAACTACACTACAACTACAACTACAACTACAACTACAACTACAACTACAACTCAACTACACAACTACAACTACAACTACAACTACAACTACCTACAACTACAACTACAACTACAACTACAAACACACTACAACTACAACTACAACTACTACAACTACAACTACAACTACAACTACAACTACAACTACAACTACAACTACAACAACTACAACTACAACTACAACTACAACTACAACTACAACTACAACTACAACTACAACTACAACTACAACTACAACTACAACTACAACTACAACTACAACTACAACTACAACTACAACTACAACACAACTACAACTACAACTACAACTACAACTACAACTACAACACAACTACAACTACAACTACAACTACAACTACAACTACAAACTACAACTACAACTACAACTACAACTACAACTACAACTACAACTACAACTACAACTACAACTACAACTACAACTACAACTACAACTACAACTACAACTACAACTACAACTACAACTACAACTACAACTACAACTACAACTACAACTACAACTACAACTACAACTACAACTACAACTACAACTTACAACTACAACTACAACTACAACTACAACTACAACTACAACTACAACTACAACTACAACTACAACTACAACTACAACTACAACTACAACTACAACTACAACTACAACTACAACTACAACTACAACTACAACTACAACTACAACTACAACTACAACTACAACTACAACTACAACTACAACTACAACTACAACTACAACTACAACTACAACTACAACTACAACTACAACTACAACTACAACTACAACTACAACTACAACTACAACTACAACTACAACTACAACTACAACTACAACTACAACTAAAACTACAACTACAACTACAACTACAACTACAACTACAACTACAACTACAACTAAACTACAACTACAACTACAACTACAACTACAACTACAACAACTACAACTACAACTACAACTACAACTACAACTACAACTACAACTACAACTACAACTACAACTACAACTACAACTACAACTACAACTACAAACTACAACTACAACTACAACTACAACTACAACTACAACTACAACTACAACTACAACTACAACTACAACTACAACTACAACTACAACTACAACTACAACTACAACTACAACTACAACTAAACTACAACTACAACTACAACTACAAACTACAACTACAACTACAACTACAACTACAACTACAACTACAACTACAAACTACAACTACAACTACAACTACAACTACAACTACAACTACAACTACAACTACAACTACAACTACAACTACAACTACAACTACAACTACAACTACAACTACAACTACAACTACAACTACAACTACAACTACAACTAAACTACAACTACAACTACAACTACAACTACAACTACAACTACAACTACAACTACAACTACAACTACAACTACAACTACAACTACAACTACAACTACAACTACAACTACAACTACAACTACAACTACAACTACAACTACAACTACAACCTACAACTACAACTACAACTACAACTACAACTACAACTACAACTACAACTAACTACAACTACAACTACAACTACAACTACAACTACAACTACAACTACAACTACAACTACAACTACAACTACAACTACAACTACAACTACAACTACAACTACAACTACAACTACAACTACAACTACAACTACAACTACAACTACAACTACAACTACAACTACAACTACAACTACAACTACAACTACAACTACAACTACAACTACAACTACAACTACAACTACAACTACAACTACAACTACAACTACAACTACAACTACAACTACAACTACAACTACAAACTACAACTACAACTACAACTACAACTACAACTACAACTACAACTACACACAACAACTACAACTACAACTACAACTACAACTACAACTACAACTACAACTACAACTACAACTACAACTACAACTACAACTACAACCAACTACAACTACAACTACAACTACAACTACAACTACAACTACAACTACAACTACAAACTACAACTACAACTACAACTACAACTACAACTACAACTACAACTACAACTACAACTACAACTACAACTACAACTACAACTACAACTACAACTACAACTACAACTACAACTACAACTACAACTACAACTACAACTACAACTACAACTACAACTACAACTACAACTACAACTACAACTACAACTACAACTACAACTACAACTACAACTACAACTACAACTACAACTACAACTACAACTACAACAACTACAACTACAACTACAACTACAACTACAACAACAACTACAACTACAACTACAACTACAACTACAACTACAACTACAACTACAACTACAAACTACAACTACAACTACAACTACAACTACAACTACAACTACAACTACAACTACAACTACAACTACAACTACAACTACAACTACAACTACAACTACAACTACAACTACAACTACAACTACAACTACAACTACAACTACAACTACAACTACAACTACAACTACAACTACAACTACAACTACAACTACAACTACAACTACAACTACAACTACAACTACAACTACAACTACAACTACAACTACAACTACAACTACAACTACAACTACAACTACACTACAACTACAACTACAACTACAACTACAACTACAACTACAACTACAACTACAACTACAACTACAACTACAACTACAACTACAACTACAACTACAACTACAACTACAACTACAACTACAACCTACAACTACAACTACAACTACAACTACAACTACAACTACAACTACAACTACAACTACAACTACAACTACAACTACAACTACAACTACAACTACAACTACAACTACAACTACAACTACAACTACAACTACAACTACAACTACAACTACAACTACAACTACAACTACAACTACAACTACAACACAACTACAACTACAACTACAACTACAACTACAACTACAACTACAACTACAACTACAACTACAACTACAACTACAACTACAACTACAACTACAACTACAACTACAACTACAACTACAACTACAACTACAACTACAACAACTACAACTACAACTACAACTACAACTACAACTACAACTACAACTACAACTACAACTACAACTACAACTACAACTACAACTACAACTACAACTACAACTACAACTACAACTACAACTACAACTACAACTACAACTACAACTACAACTACAACTACAACTACACTACAACTACAACTACAACTACAACTACAACTACAACTACAACTACAACTACAACTACAACTACAACTACAACACAACTACAACTACAACTACAACTACAACTACAACTACAACTACAACTACAACTACAACTACAACTACAACTACAACACTACAACTACAACTACAACTACAACTACAACTACAACTACAACTACAACTACAACTACAACTACAACTACAACTACAACTACAACTACAACTACAACTACAACTACAACAACAACTACAACTACAACTACAACTACAACTACAACTACAACTACAACTACAACTACAACTACAACTACAACTACAACTACAAACTACAACTACAACTACAACTACAACTACAACTACAACTACAACTACAACTAACAACTACAACTACAACTACAACTACAACTACAACTACAACTACAACTACAACTACAACTACAACTACAACTACAACTACAACAACAACTACAACTACAACTACATACAACTACAACTACAACTACAACTACAACTACAACTACAACTACAACTACAACTACAACTACAACTACAACTACAACTACAACTACAACTACAACTACAACTACAACTACAACTACAAACTACAACTACAACTACAACTACAACTACAACTACAACTACAACTACAAACTACAACTACAACTACAACTACAACTACAACTACAACTACAACTACAACTACAACTACAACTACAACTACAACTACAACTACAACTACAACTACAACTACAACTACAACTACAACTACAACTACAACTACAACTACAACTACAACTACAACTACAACTACAACTACAACTACAACTACAACTACAACTACAACTACAAAACTACAACTACAACTACAACTACACAACTACAACTACAACTACAACTACAACTACAACTACAAACTACAACTACAACTACAACTACAACTACAACTACAACTACAACTACAACTACAACTACAACTACAACTACAACTACAACTACAACTACAACTACAACTACAACTACAACTACAACTACAACTACAACTACAACTACAACTACAAACTACAACTTACAACTACAACTACAACTACAACTACAACTACAACTACAACTACAACTACAACTACAACTACAACTACAACTACAACTACAACTACAACTACAACTACAACTACAACTACAACTACAACTACAACTACAACTACAACTACAACTACAACTACAACTACAACTACAACTACAACTACAACTACAACTACAACTACAACTACAACTACAACTACAACTACAACTACAACTACAACTACAACTACAACTACAACTACAACTACAACTACAACTACAACTACAACTACAACTACAACTACAACTACAACTACAACTACAACTACAACTACAACTACAACTACAACTACAACTACAACTACAACTACAACTACAACTACAACTACAACTACAACTACAACTACAACTACAACTACAACTACAACTACAACTACAACTACAACTACAACTACAACTACAACTACAACTACAACTACAACTACAACTACAACTACAACTACAACTACAACTACAACTACAACTACAACTACAACTACAACTACAACTACAACTACAACTACAACTACAACTACAACTACAACTACAACTACAACTACAACTACAACTACAACTACAACTACAACTACAACTACAACTACAACTACAACTACAACTACAACTACAACTACAACTACAACTACAACTACAACTACAACTACAACTACAACTACAACTACAACTACAACTACAACTACAACTACAACTACAACTACAACTACAACTACAACTACAACTACAACTACAACTACAACTACAACTACAACTACAACTACAACTACAACTACAACTACAACTACAACTACAACTACAACTACAACTACAACTACAACTACAACTACAACTACAACTACAACTACAACTACAACTACAACTACAACTACAACTACAACTACAACTACAACTACAACTACAACTACAACTACAACTACAACTACAACTACAACTACAACTACAACTACAACTACAACTACAACTACAACTACAACTACAACTACAACTACAACTACAACTACAACTACAACTACAACTACAACTACAACTACAACTACAACTACAACTACAACTACAACTACAACTACAACTACAACTACAACTACAACTACAACTACAACTACAACTACAACTACAACTACAACTACAACTACAACTACAACTACAACTACAACTACAACTACAACTACAACTACAACTACAACTACAACTACAACTACAACTACAACTACAACTACAACTACAACTACAACTACAACTACAACTACAACTACAACTACAACTACAACTACAACTACAACTACAACTACAACTACAACTACAACTACAACTACAACTACAACTACAACTACAACTACAACTACAACTACAACTACAACTACAACTACAACTACAACTACAACTACAACTACAACTACAACTACAACTACAACTACAACTACAACTACAACTACAACTACAACTACAACTACAACTACAACTACAACTACAACTACAACTACAACTACAACTACAACTACAACTACAACTACAACTACAACTACAACTACAACTACAACTACAACTACAACTACAACTACAACTACAACTACAACTACAACTACAACTACAACTACAACTACAACTACAACTACAACTACAACTACAACTACAACTACAACTACAACTACAACTACAACTACAACTACAACTACAACTACAACTACAACTACAACTACAACTACAACTACAACTACAACTACAACTACAACTACAACTACAACTACAACTACAACTACAACTACAACTACAACTACAACTACAACTACAACTACAACTACAACTACAACTACAACTACAACTACAACTACAACTACAACTACAACTACAACTACAACTACAACTACAACTACAACTACAACTACAACTACAACTACAACTACAACTACAACTACAACTACAACTACAACTACAACTACAACTACAACTACAACTACAACTACAACTACAACTACAACTACAACTACAACTACAACTACAACTACAACTACAACTACAACTACAACTACAACTACAACTACAACTACAACTACAACTACAACTACAACTACAACTACAACTACAACTACAACTACAACTACAACTACAACTACAACTACAACTACAACTACAACTACAACTACAACTACAACTACAACTACAACTACAACTACAACTACAACTACAACTACAACTACAACTACAACTACAACTACAACTACAACTACAACTACAACTACAACTACAACTACAACTACAACTACAACTACAACTACAACTACAACTACAACTACAACTACAACTACAACTACAACTACAACTACAACTACAACTACAACTACAACTACAACTACAACTACAACTACAACTACAACTACAACTACAACTACAACTACAACTACAACTACAACTACAACTACAACTACAACTACAACTACAACTACAACTACAACTACAACTACAACTACAACTACAACTACAACTACAACTACAACTACAACTACAACTACAACTACAACTACAACTACAACTACAACTACAACTACAACTACAACTACAACTACAACTACAACTACAACTACAACTACAACTACAACTACAACTACAACTACAACTACAACTACAACTACAACTACAACTACAACTACAACTACAACTACAACTACAACTACAACTACAACTACAACTACAACTACAACTACAACTACAACTACAACTACAACTACAACTACAACTACAACTACAACTACAACTACAACTACAACTACAACTACAACTACAACTACAACTACAACTACAACTACAACTACAACTACAACTACAACTACAACTACAACTACAACTACAACTACAACTACAACTACAACTACAACTACAACTACAACTACAACTACAACTACAACTACAACTACAACTACAACTACAACTACAACTACAACTACAACTACAACTACAACTACAACTACAACTACAACTACAACTACAACTACAACTACAACTACAACTACAACTACAACTACAACTACAACTACAACTACAACTACAACTACAACTACAACTACAACTACAACTACAACTACAACTACAACTACAACTACAACTACAACTACAACTACAACTACAACTACAACTACAACTACAACTACAACTACAACTACAACTACAACTACAACTACAACTACAACTACAACTACAACTACAACTACAACTACAACTACAACTACAACTACAACTACAACTACAACTACAACTACAACTACAACTACAACTACAACTACAACTACAACTACAACTACAACTACAACTACAACTACAACTACAACTACAACTACAACTACAACTACAACTACAACTACAACTACAACTACAACTACAACTACAACTACAACTACAACTACAACTACAACTACAACTACAACTACAACTACAACTACAACTACAACTACAACTACAACTACAACTACAACTACAACTACAACTACAACTACAACTACAACTACAACTACAACTACAACTACAACTACAACTACAACTACAACTACAACTACAACTACAACTACAACTACAACTACAACTACAACTACAACTACAACTACAACTACAACTACAACTACAACTACAACTACAACTACAACTACAACTACAACTACAACTACAACTACAACTACAACTACAACTACAACTACAACTACAACTACAACTACAACTACAACTACAACTACAACTACAACTACAACTACAACTACAACTACAACTACAACTACAACTACAACTACAACTACAACTACAACTACAACTACAACTACAACTACAACTACAACTACAACTACAACTACAACTACAACTACAACTACAACTACAACTACAACTACAACTACAACTACAACTACAACTACAACTACAACTACAACTACAACTACAACTACAACTACAACTACAACTACAACTACAACTACAACTACAACTACAACTACAACTACAACTACAACTACAACTACAACTACAACTACAACTACAACTACAACTACAACTACAACTACAACTACAACTACAACTACAACTACAACTACAACTACAACTACAACTACAACTACAACTACAACTACAACTACAACTACAACTACAACTACAACTACAACTACAACTACAACTACAACTACAACTACAACTACAACTACAACTACAACTACAACTACAACTACAACTACAACTACAACTACAACTACAACTACAACTACAACTACAACTACAACTACAACTACAACTACAACTACAACTACAACTACAACTACAACTACAACTACAACTACAACTACAACTACAACTACAACTACAACTACAACTACAACTACAACTACAACTACAACTACAACTACAACTACAACTACAACTACAACTACAACTACAACTACAACTACAACTACAACTACAACTACAACTACAACTACAACTACAACTACAACTACAACTACAACTACAACTACAACTACAACTACAACTACAACTACAACTACAACTACAACTACAACTACAACTACAACTACAACTACAACTACAACTACAACTACAACTACAACTACAACTACAACTACAACTACAACTACAACTACAACTACAACTACAACTACAACTACAACTACAACTACAACTACAACTACAACTACAACTACAACTACAACTACAACTACAACTACAACTACAACTACAACTACAACTACAACTACAACTACAACTACAACTACAACTACAACTACAACTACAACTACAACTACAACTACAACTACAACTACAACTACAACTACAACTACAACTACAACTACAACTACAACTACAACTACAACTACAACTACAACTACAACTACAACTACAACTACAACTACAACTACAACTACAACTACAACTACAACTACAACTACAACTACAACTACAACTACAACTACAACTACAACTACAACTACAACTACAACTACAACTACAACTACAACTACAACTACAACTACAACTACAACTACAACTACAACTACAACTACAACTACAACTACAACTACAACTACAACTACAACTACAACTACAACTACAACTACAACTACAACTACAACTACAACTACAACTACAACTACAACTACAACTACAACTACAACTACAACTACAACTACAACTACAACTACAACTACAACTACAACTACAACTACAACTACAACTACAACTACAACTACAACTACAACTACAACTACAACTACAACTACAACTACAACTACAACTACAACTACAACTACAACTACAACTACAACTACAACTACAACTACAACTACAACTACAACTACAACTACAACTACAACTACAACTACAACTACAACTACAACTACAACTACAACTACAACTACAACTACAACTACAACTACAACTACAACTACAACTACAACTACAACTACAACTACAACTACAACTACAACTACAACTACAACTACAACTACAACTACAACTACAACTACAACTACAACTACAACTACAACTACAACTACAACTACAACTACAACTACAACTACAACTACAACTACAACTACAACTACAACTACAACTACAACTACAACTACAACTACAACTACAACTACAACTACAACTACAACTACAACTACAACTACAACTACAACTACAACTACAACTACAACTACAACTACAACTACAACTACAACTACAACTACAACTACAACTACAACTACAACTACAACTACAACTACAACTACAACTACAACTACAACTACAACTACAACTACAACTACAACTACAACTACAACTACAACTACAACTACAACTACAACTACAACTACAACTACAACTACAACTACAACTACAACTACAACTACAACTACAACTACAACTACAACTACAACTACAACTACAACTACAACTACAACTACAACTACAACTACAACTACAACTACAACTACAACTACAACTACAACTACAACTACAACTACAACTACAACTACAACTACAACTACAACTACAACTACAACTACAACTACAACTACAACTACAACTACAACTACAACTACAACTACAACTACAACTACAACTACAACTACAACTACAACTACAACTACAACTACAACTACAACTACAACTACAACTACAACTACAACTACAACTACAACTACAACTACAACTACAACTACAACTACAACTACAACTACAACTACAACTACAACTACAACTACAACTACAACTACAACTACAACTACAACTACAACTACAACTACAACTACAACTACAACTACAACTACAACTACAACTACAACTACAACTACAACTACAACTACAACTACAACTACAACTACAACTACAACTACAACTACAACTACAACTACAACTACAACTACAACTACAACTACAACTACAACTACAACTACAACTACAACTACAACTACAACTACAACTACAACTACAACTACAACTACAACTACAACTACAAACTACAACTACAACTACAACTACAACTACAACTACAACTACAACTACAACTACAACTACAACTACAACTACAACTACAACTACAACTACAACTACAACTACAACTACAACTACAACTACAACTACAACTACAACTACAACTACAACTACAACTACAACTACAACTACAACTACAACTACAACTACAACTACAACTACAACTACAACTACAACTACAACTACAACTACAACTACAACTACAACTACAACTACAACTACAACTACAACTACAACTACAACTACAACTACAACTACAACTACAACTACAACTACAACTACAACTACAACTACAACTACAACTACAACTACAACTACAACTACAACTACAACTACAACTACAACTACAACTACAACTACAACTACAACTACAACTACAACTACAACTACAACTACAACTACAACTACAACTACAACTACAACTACAACTACAACTACAACTACAACTACAACTACAACTACAACTACAACTACAACTACAACTACAACTACAACTACAACTACAACTACAACTACAACTACAACTACAACTACAACTACAACTACAACTACAACTACAACTACAACTACAACTACAACTACAACTACAACTACAACTACAACTACAACTACAACTACAACTACAACTACAACTACAACTACAACTACAACTACAACTACAACTACAACTACAACTACAACTACAACTACAACTACAACTACAACTACAACTACAACTACAACTACAACTATACAACTACAACTACAACTACAACTACAACTACAACTACAACTACAACTACACTACAACTACAACTACAACTACAACTACAACTACAACTACAACTACAACTACAACTACAACTACAACTACAACTACAACTACAACTACAACTACAACTACAACTACAACTACAACTACAACTACAACTACAACTACAACTACAACTACAACTACAACTACAACTACAACTACAACTACAACTACAACTACAACTACAACTACAACTACAACTACAACTACAACTACAACTACAACTACAACTACAACTACAACTACAACTACAACTACAACTACAACTACAACTACAACTACAACTACAACTACAACTACAACTACAACAACTACAACAACTACAACTACAACTACAACTACAACTACAACTACAACTACAACTACAACTACAACTACAACTACAACTACAACTACAACTACAACTACAACTACAACTACAACTACAACTACAACTACAACTACAACTACAACTACAACTACAACTACAACTACAACTACTACAACTACAACTACAACTACAACTACAACTACAACTACAACTACAACTACAACTACAACTACAACTACAACTACAACTACAACTACAACTACAACTACAACTACAACTACAACTACAACTACAACTACAACTACAACTACAACTACAACTACAACTACAACTACAACTACAACTACAACTACAAACTACAACTACAACTACAACTACAACTACAACTACAACTACAACTACAACTACAACTACAACTACAACTACAACTACAACTACAACTACAACTACAACTACAACTACAACTACAACTACAACTACAACTACAACTACAACTACAACTACAACTACAACTACAACTACAACTACAACTACAACTACAACTACAACTACAACTACAACTACTACACAACTACAACTACAACTACAACTACAACTACAACTACAACTACAACTACAACTACAACTACAACTACAACTACAACTACAACTACAACTACAACTACAACTACAACTACAACTACAACTACAACTACAACTACAACTACAACTACAACTACAACTACAACTACAACTACAACTACAACTACAACTACAACTACAACTACAACTACAACTACAACTACAACTACAACTACAACTACAACTACAACTACAACTACAACTACAACTACAACTACAACTACAACTACAACTACAACTACAACTACAACTACAACTACAACTACAACTACAACTACAACTACAACTACAACTACAACTACAACTACAACTACAACTACAACTACAACTACAACTACAACTACAACTACAACTACAACTACAACTACAACTACAACTACAACTACAACTACAACTACAACTACAACTACAACTACAACTACAACTACAACTACAACTACAACTACAACTACAACTACAACTACAACTACAACTACAACTACAACTACAACTACAACTACAACTACAACTACAACTACAACTACAACTACAACTACAACTACAACTACAACTACAACTACAACTACAACTACAACTACAACTACAACTACAACTACAACTACAACTACAACTACAACTACAACTACAACTACAACTACAACTACAACTACAACTACAACTACAACTACAACTACAACTACAACTACAACTACAACTACAACTACAACTACAACTACAACTACAACTACAACTACAACTACAACTACAACTACAACTACAACTACAACTACAACTACAACTACAACTACAACTACAACTACAACTACAACTACAAACAACTACAACAACTACAACTACAACTACAACTACAACTACAACTACAACTACAACTACAACTACAACTACAACTACAACTACAACTACAACTACAACTACAACTACAACTACAACTACAACTACAACTACAACTAACAACTACAACTACAACTACAACTACAACTACAACTACAACTACAACACTACAACTACAACTACAACTACAACTACAACTACAACTACAACTACAACTACAACTACAACTACAACTACAACTACAACTACAACTACAACTACAACTACAACTACAACTACAACTACAACTACAACTCAACTACAACTACAACTACAACTACAACTACAACTACAACTACAACTACAACTACAACTACAACTACAACTACAACTACAACTACAACTACAACTACAACAACAACTACAACTACAACTACAACTACAACTACAACTACAACTACAACTACAACTACAACTACAACTACAACTACAACTACAACTACAACTACAACTACAACTACAACTACAACTACAACTACACCAACAACTACAACTACAACTACAACTACAACTACAACAACAACAACTACAACTACAACTACAACTACAACTACAACTACAACTACAACTACAACTACAACTACAACTACAACTACAACTACAACTACAACTACAACTACAACAACTACAACTACAACTACAACTACAACTACAACTACAACTACAACTACAACTACAACTACAACTACACTACAACTACAACTACAACTACAACTACAACTACAACTACAACTACAACTACAACTACAACTACAACTACAACTACAACTACAACTACAACTACAACTACAACTACAACTACAACTACAACTACAACTACAACTACAACTACAACTACAACTACAACTACAACTACAACTACAACTACAACTACAACTACAACTACTACAACTACAACTACAACTACAACTACAACAACTACAACTACAACTACAACTACAACTACAACTACAACTACAACTACAACTACAACTACAACTACGAACTACAACTACAACTACAACTACAACTACAACTACAACTACAACTACAACTACAACTACAACTACAACTACAACAACTACAACTACAACTACAACTACAACTACAACTACAACTACAACTACAACTACAACTACAACTACAACTACAACTACAACTACAACTACAACTACAACTACAACTACAACTACAACTACAACTACAACTACAACTACAACTACAACTACAACTACAACTACAACTACAACTACAACTACAACTACAACTACAACTACAACTACAACTACAACTACAACTACAACTACAACTACACTACAACTACAACTACAACTACAACTACAACTACAACTACAACTACAACTACAACTACAACTACAACTACAACTACAACTACAACTACAACTACAACTACAACTACAACTACAACTACAACTACAACTACAACTACAACTACAACTACAACTACAACTACAACTACAACTACAACTACAACTACAACTACAACTACAACTACAACTACAACTACAACTACAACTACAACTACAACTACAACTACAACTACAACTACAACTACAACTACAACTACAACTACAACTACAACTACAACTACAACTACAACTACAACTACAACTACAACTACAACTACAACTACAACTACAACTACAACTACAACTACAACTACAACTACAACTACAACTACAACTACAACTACAACTACAACTACAACTACAACTACAACTACAACTACAACTAACTACAACTACTACAACTACAACTACAACTAACTACAACTACAACTACAACTACAACTACAACTACAACTACAACTAAACTACAACTACTACAACTACAACTACAACTACAACTACAACTACAACTACAACTACAACTACAACTACAACTACAACTACAACTACAACTACAACTACAACTACAACTACAACTACAACTACAACTACAACTACAACTACAACTACAACTACAACTACAACTACAACTACAACTACAACTACAACTACAACTACAACTACAACTACAACTACAACTACAACTACAACTACAACTACAACTACAACTACAACTACAACTACAACTACAACTACAACTACAACTACAACTACAACTACAACTACAACTACAACTACAACTACAACTACAACTACAACTACAACTACAACTACAACTACAACTACAACTACAACTACAACTACAACTACAACTACAACTACAACTACAACTACAACTACAACTACAACTACACTACAACTACTACAACTACAACTACAACTACAACTACAACTACAACTACAACTACAACTACAACTACAACTACAACTACAACTACAACTACAACTACAACTACAACTACAACTACAACTACAACTACAACTACAACTACAACTACAACTACAACTACAACTACAACTACAACTACAACTACAACTACAACTACAACTACAACTACAACTACAACTACAACTACAACTACAACTACAACTACAACTACAACTACAACTACAACTACAACTACAACTACAACTACAACTACAACTACAACTACAACAACAACTACAACTACAACTACAAACTACAACTACAACTACAACTACAACTACAACTACAACTACAACTACAACTACAACTACAACTACAACTACAACTACAACTACAACTACAACTACAACTACAACTACAACTACTACAACTACAACTACAACTACAACTACAACTACAACTACAACTACAACTACAACTACAACTACAACTACAACTACAACTACAACTACAACTACAACTACAACTACAACTACAACTACAACTACAACTACAACTACAACTACAACTACAACTACAACTACAACTACAACTACAACTACAACTACAACTACAACTACAACTACAACTACAACTACAACTACAACTACAACTACAACTACAACTACAACTACAACTACAACTACAACTACAACTACAACTACAACTACAACTACAACTACAACTACAACTACAACTACAACTACAACTACAACTACAACTACAACTACAACTACAACTACAACTACAACTACAACTACAACTACAACTACAACTACAACTACAACTACAACTACAACTACAACTACAACTACAACTACAACTACAACTACAACTACAACTACAACTACAACTACAACTACAACTACAACTACAACTACAACTACAACTACAACTACAACTACAACTACAACTACAACTACAACTACAACTACAACTACAACTACAACTACAACTACAACTACAACTACAACTACAACTACAACTACAACTACAACTACAACTACAACTACAACTACAACTACAACTACAACTACAACTACAACTACAACTACAACTACAACTACAACTACAACTACAACTACAACTACAACTACAACTACAACTACAACTACAACTACAACTACAACTACAACTACAACTACAACTACAACTACAACTACAACTACAACTACAACTACAACTACAACTACAACTACAACTACAACTACAACTACAACTACAACTACAACTACAACTACAACTACAACTACAACTACAACTACAACTACAACTACAACTACAACTACAACTACAACTACAACTACAACTACAACTACAACTACAACTACAACTACAACTACAACTACAACTACAACTACAACTACAACTACAACTACAACTACAACTACAACTACAACTACAACTACAACTACAACTACAACTACAACTACAACTACAACTACAACAACTACAACTACAACTACAACTACAACTACAACTACAACTACAACTACAACTACAACTACAACTACAACTACAACTACAACTACAACTACAACTACAACTACAACTACAACTACAACTACAACTACAACTACAACTACAACTACAACTACAACTACAACTACAACTACAACTACAACTACAACTACAACTACAACTACAACTACAACTACAACTACAACTACAACTACAACTACAACTACAACTACAACTACAACTACAACTACAACTACAACTACAACTACAACTACAACTACAACTACAACTACAACACTACAACTACAACTACAACTACAACTACAACTACAACTACAACTACAACTACAACTACAACTACAACTACAACTACAACTACAACTACAACTACAACTACAACTACAACTACAACTACAACTACAACTACAACTACAACTACAACTACAACTACAACTACAACTACAACTACAACTACAACTACAACTACAACTACAACTACAACTACAACTACAACTACAACTACAACTACAACTACAACTACAACTACAACTACAACTACAACTACAACTACAACTACAACTACAACTACAACTACAACTACAACTACAACTACAACTACAACTACAACTACAACTACAACTACAACTACAACTACAACTACAACTACAACTACAACTACAACTACAACTACAACTACAACTACAACTACAACTACAACTACAACTACAACTACAACTACAACTACAACTACAACTACAACTACAACTACAACTACAACTACAACTACAACTACAACTACAACTACAACTACAACTACAACTACAACTACAACTACAACTACAACTACAACTACAACTACAACTACAACTACAACTACAACTACAACTACAACTACAACTACAACTACAACTACAACTACTACAACTACAACTACAACTAGAACTACAACTACAACTACAACTACAACTACAACTACAACTACAACTACAACTACAACTACAACTACAACTACAACTACAACTACAACTACAACTACAACTACAACTACAACTACAACTACAACTACAACTACAACTACAACTACAACTACAACTACAACTACAACTACAACTACAACTACAACTACAACTACAACTACAACTACAACTACAACTACAACTACAACTACAACTACAACTACAACTACAACTACAACTACAACTACAACTACAACTACAACTACAACTACAACTACAACTACAACTACAACTACAACTACAACTACAACTACAACTACAACTACAACTACAACTACAACTACAACTACAACTACAACTACAACTACAACTACAACTACAACTACAACTACAACTACAACTACAACTACAACTACAACTACAACTACAACTACAACTACAACTACAACTACAACTACAACTACAACTACAACTACAACTACAACTACAACTACAACTACAACTACAACTACAACTACAACTACAACTACAACTACAACTACAACTACAACTACAACTACAACTACAACTACAACTACAACTACAACTACAACTACAACTACAACTACAACTACAACTACAACTACAACTACAACTACAACTACAACTACAACTACAACTACAACTACAACTACAACTACAACTACAACTACAACTACAACTACAACTACAACTACAACTACAACTACAACTACAACTACAACTACAACTACAACTACAACTACAACTACAACTACAACTACAACTACAACTACAACTACAACTACAACTACAACTACAACTACAACTACAACTACAACTACAACTACAACTACAACTACAACTACAACTACAACTACAACTACAACTACAACTACAACTACAACTACAACTACAACTACAACTACAACTACAACTACAACTACAACTACAACTACAACTACAACTACAACTACAACTACAACTACAACTACAACTACAACTACAACTACAACTACAACTACAACTACAACTACAACTACAACTACAACTACAACTACAACTACAACTACAACTACAACTACAACTACAACTACAACTACAACTACAACTACAACTACAACTACAACTACAACTACAACTACAACTACAACTACAACTACAACTACAACTACAACTACAACTACAACTACAACTACAACTACAACTACAACTACAACTACAACTACAACTACAACTACAACTACAACTACAACTACAACTACAACTACAACTACAACTACAACTACAACTACAACTACAACTACAACTACAACTACAACTACAACTACAACTACAACTACAACTACAACTACAACTACAACTACAACTACAACTACAACTACAACTACAACTACAACTACAACTACAACTACAACTACAACTACAACTACAACTACAACTACAACTACAACTACAACTACAACTACAACTACAACTACAACTACAACTACAACTACAACTACAACTACAACTACAACTACAACTACAACTACAACTACAACTACAACTACAACTACAACTACAACTACAACTACAACTACAACTACAACTACAACTACAACTACAACTACAACTACAACTACAACTACAACTACAACTACAACTACAACTACAACTACAACTACAACTACAACTACAACTACAACTACAACTACAACTACAACTACAACTACAACTACAACTACAACTACAACTACAACTACAACTACAACTACAACTACAACTACAACTACAACTACAACTACAACTACAACTACAACTACAACTACAACTACAACTACAACTACAACTACAACTACAACTACAACTACAACTACAACTACAACTACAACTACAACTACAACTACAACTACAACTACAACTACAACTACAACTACAACTACAACTACAACTACAACTACAACTACAACTACAACTACAACTACAACTACAACTACAACTACAACTACAACTACAACTACAACTACAACTACAACTACAACTACAACTACAACTACAACTACAACTACAACTACAACTACAACTACAACTACAACTACAACTACAACTACAACTACAACTACAACTACAACTACAACTACAACTACAACTACAACTACAACTACAACTACAACTACAACTACAACTACAACTACAACTACAACTACAACTACAACTACAACTACAACTACAACTACAACTACAACTACAACTACAACTACAACTACAACTACAACTACAACTACAACTACAACTACAACTACAACTACAACTACAACTACAACTACAACTACAACTACAACTACAACTACAACTACAACTACAACTACAACTACAACTACAACTACAACTACAACTACAACTACAACTACAACTACAACTACAACTACAACTACAACTACAACTACAACTACAACTACAACTACAACTACAACTACAACTACAACTACAACTACAACTACAACTACAACTACAACTACAACTACAACTACAACTACAACTACAACTACAACTACAACTACAACTACAACTACAACTACAACTACAACTACAACTACAACTACAACTACAACTACAACTACAACTACAACTACAACTACAACTACAACTACAACTACAACTACAACTACAACTACAACTACAACTACAACTACAACTACAACTACAACTACAACTACAACTACAACTACAACTACAACTACAACTACAACTACAACTACAACTACAACTACAACTACAACTACAACTACAACTACAACTACAACTACAACTACAACTACAACTACAACTACAACTACAACTACAACTACAACTACAACTACAACTACAACTACAACTACAACTACAACTACAACTACAACTACAACTACAACTACAACTACAACTACAACTACAACTACAACTACAACTACAACTACAACTACAACTACAACTACAACTACAACTACAACTACAACTACAACTACAACTACAACTACAACTACAACTACAACTACAACTACAACTACAACTACAACTACAACTACAACTACAACTACAACTACAACTACAACTACAACTACAACTACAACTACAACTACAACTACAACTACAACTACAACTACAACTACAACTACAACTACAACTACAACTACAACTACAACTACAACTACAACTACAACTACAACTACAACTACAACTACAACTACAACTACAACTACAACTACAACTACAACTACAACTACAACTACAACTACAACTACAACTACAACTACAACTACAACTACAACTACAACTACAACTACAACTACAACTACAACTACAACTACAACTACAACAACTACAACTACAACTACAACTACAACTACAACTACAACTACAACTACAACTACAACTACAACTACAACTACAACTACAACTACAACTACAACTACAACTACAACTACAACTACAACTACAACTACAACTACAACTACAACTACAACTACAACTACAACTACAACTACAACTACAACTACAACTACAACTACAACTACAACTACAACTACAACTACAACTACAACTACAACTACAACTACAACTACAACTACAACTACAACTACAACTACAACTACAACTACAACTACAACTACAACTACAACTACAACTACAACTACAACTACAACTACAACTACAACTACAACTACAACTACAACTACAACTACAACTACAACTACAACTACAACTACAACTACAACTACAACTACAACTACAACTACAACTACAACTACAACTACAACTACAACTACAACTACAACTACAACTACAACTACAACTACAACTACAACTACAACTACAACTACAACTACAACTACAACTACAACTACAACTACAACTACAACTACAACTACAACTACAACTACAACTACAACTACAACTACAACTACAACTACAACTACAACTACAACTACAACTACAACTACAACTACAACTACAACTACAACTACAACTACAACTACAACTACAACTACAACTACAACTACAACTACAACTACAACTACAACTACAACTACAACTACAACTACAACTACAACTACAACTACAACTACAACTACAACTACAACTACAACTACAACTACAACTACAACTACAACTACAACTACAACTACAACTACAACTACAACTACAACTACAACTACAACTACAACTACAACTACAACTACAACTACAACTACAACTACAACTACAACTACAACTACAACTACAACTACAACTACAACTACAACTACAACTACAACTACAACTACAACTACAACTACAACTACAACTACAACTACAACTACAACTACAACTACAACTACAACTACAACTACAACTACAACTACAACTACAACTACAACTACAACTACAACTACAACTACAACTACAACTACAACTACAACTACAACTACAACTACAACTACAACTACAACTACAACTACAACTACAACTACAACTACAACTACAACTACAACTACAACTACAACTACAACTACAACTACAACTACAACTACAACTACAACTACAACTACAACTACAACTACAACTACAACTACAACTACAACTACAACTACAACTACAACTACAACTACAACTACAACTACAACTACAACTACAACTACAACTACAACTACAACTACAACTACAACTACAACTACAACTACAACTACAACTACAACTACAACTACAACTACAACTACAACTACAACTACAACTACAACTACAACTACAACTACAACTACAACTACAACTACAACTACAACTACAACTACAACTACAACTACAACTACAACTACAACTACAACTACAACTACAACTACAACTACAACTACAACTACAACTACAACTACAACTACAACTACAACTACAACTACAACTACAACTACAACTACAACTACAACTACAACTACAACTACAACTACAACTACAACTACAACTACAACTACAACTACAACTACAACTACAACTACAACTACAACTACAACTACAACTACAACTACAACTACTACTACAACTAGAACTACAACTACAACTACAACTACAACTACAACTACAACTACAACTACAACTACAACTACAACTACAACTACAACTACAACTACAACTACAACTACAACTACAACTACAACTACAACTACAACTACAACTACAACTACAACTACAACTACAACTACAACTACAACTACAACTACAACTACAACTACAACTACAACTACAACTACAACTACAACTACAACTACAACTACAACTACAACTACAACTACAACTACAACTACAACTACAACTACAACTACAACTACAACTACAACTACAACTACAACTACAACTACAACTACAACTACAACTACAACTACAACTACAACTACAACTACAACTACAACTACAACTACAACTACAACTACAACTACAACTACAACTACAACTACAACTACAACTACAACTACAACTACAACTACAACTACAACTACAACTACAACTACAACTACAACTACAACTACAACTACAACTACAACTACAACTACAACTACAACTACAACTACAACTACAACTACAACTACAACTACAACTACAACTACAACTACAACTACAACTACAACTACAACTACAACTACAACTACAACTACAACTACAACTACAACTACAACTACAACTACAACTACAACTACAACTACAACTACAACTACAACTACAACTACAACTACAACTACAACTACAACTACAACTACAACTACAACTACAACTACAACTACAACTACAACTACAACTACAACTACAACTACAACTACAACTACAACTACAACTACAACTACAACTACAACTACAACTACAACTACAACTACAACTACAACTACAACTACAACTACAACTACAACTACAACTACAACTACAACTACAACTACAACTACAACTACAACTACAACTACAACTACAACTACAACTACAACTACAACTACAACTACAACTACAACTACAACTACAACTACAACTACAACTACAACTACAACTACAACTACAACTACAACTACAACTACAACTACAACTACAACTACAACTACAACTACAACTACAACTACAACTACAACTACAACTACAACTACAACTACAACTACAACTACAACTACAACTACAACTACAACTACAACTACAACTACAACTACAACTACAACTACAACTACAACTACAACTACAACTACAACTACAACTACAACTACAACTACAACTACAACTACAACTACAACTACAACTACAACTACAACTACAACTACAACTACAACTACAACTACAACTACAACTACAACTACAACTACAACTACAACTACAACTACAACTACAACTACAACTACAACTACAACTACAACTACAACTACAACTACAACTACAACTACAACTACAACTACAACTACAACTACAACTACAACTACAACTACAACTACAACTACAACTACAACTACAACTACAACTACAACTACAACTACAACTACAACTACAACTACAACTACAACTACAACTACAACTACAACTACAACTACAACTACAACTACAACTACAACTACAACTACAACTACAACTACAACTACAACTACAACTACAACTACAACTACAACTACAACTACAACTACAACTACAACTACAACTACAACTACAACTACAACTACAACTACAACTACAACTACAACTACAACTACAACTACAACTACAACTACAACTACAACTACAACTACAACTACAACTACAACTACAACTACAACTACAACTACAACTACAACTACAACTACAACTACAACTACAACTACAACTACAACTACAACTACAACTACAACTACAACTACAACTACAACTACAACTACAACTACAACTACAACTACAACTACAACTACAACTACAACTACAACTACAACTACAACTACAACTACAACTACAACTACAACTACAACTACAACTACAACTACAACTACAACTACAACTACAACTACAACTACAACTACAACTACAACTACAACTACAACTACAACTACAACTACAACTACAACTACAACTACAACTACAACTACAACTACAACTACAACTACAACTACAACTACAACTACAACTACAACTACAACTACAACTACAACTACAACTACAACTACAACTACAACTACAACTACAACTACAACTACAACTACAACTACAACTACAACTACAACTACAACTACAACTACAACTACAACTACAACTACAACTACAACTACAACTACAACTACAACTACAACTACAACTACAACTACAACTACAACTACAACTACAACTACAACTACAACTACAACTACAACTACAACTACAACTACAACTACAACTACAACTACAACTACAACTACAACTACAACTACAACTACAACTACAACAACAACTACAACTACAACTACAACTACAACTACAACTACAACTACAACTACAACTACAACTACAACTACAACTACAACTACAACTACAACTACAACTACAACTACAACTACAACTACAACTACAACTACAACTACAACTACAACTACAACTACAACTACAACTACAACTACAACTACAACTACAACTACAACTACAACTACAACTACAACTACAACTACAACTACAACTACAACTACAACTACAACTACAACTACAACTACAACTACAACTACAACTACAACTACAACTACAACTACAACTACAACTACAACTACAACTACAACTACAACTACAACTACAACTACAACTACAACTACAACTACAACTACAACTACAACTACAACTACAACTACAACTACAACTACAACTACAACTACAACTACAACTACAACTACAACTACAACTACAACTACAACTACAACTACAACTACAACTACAACTACAACTACAACTACAACTACAACTACAACTACAACTACAACTACAACTACAACTACAACTACAACTACAACTACAACTACAACTACAACTACAACTACAACTACAACTACAACTACAACTACAACTACAACTACAACTACAACTACAACTACAACTACAACTACAACTACAACTACAACTACAACTACAACTACAACTACAACTACAACTACAACTACAACTACAACTACAACTACAACTACAACTACAACTACAACTACAACTACAACTACAACTACAACTACAACTACAACTACAACTACAACTACAACTACAACTACAACTACAACTACAACTACAACTACAACTACAACTACAACTACAACTACAACTACAACTACAACTACAACTACAACTACAACTACAACTACAACTACAACTACAACTACAACTACAACTACAACTACAACTACAACTACAACTACAACTACAACTACAACTACAACTACAACTACAACTACAACTACAACTACAACTACAACTACAACTACAACTACAACTACAACTACAACTACAACTACAACTACAACTACAACTACAACTACAACTACAACTACAACTACAACTACAACTACAACTACAACTACAACTACAACTACAACTACAACTACAACTACAACTACAACTACAACTACAACTACAACTACAACTACAACTACAACTACAACTACAACTACAACTACAACTACAACTACAACTACAACTACAACTACAACTACAACTACAACTACAACTACAACTACAACTACAACTACAACTACAACTACAACTACAACTACAACTACAACTACAACTACAACTACAACTACAACTACAACTACAACTACAACTACAACTACAACTACAACTACAACTACAACTACAACTACAACTACAACTACAACTACAACTACAACTACAACTACAACTACAACTACAACTACAACTACAACTACAACTACAACTACAACTACAACTACAACTACAACTACAACTACAACTACAACTACAACTACAACTACAACTACAACTACAACTACAACTACAACTACAACTACAACTACAACTACAACTACAACTACAACTACAACTACAACTACAACTACAACTACAACTACAACTACAACTACAACTACAACTACAACTACAACTACAACTACAACTACAACTACAACTACAACTACAACTACAACTACAACTACAACTACAACTACAACTACAACTACAACTACAACTACAACTACAACTACAACTACAACTACAACTACAACTACAACTACAACTACAACTACAACTACAACTACAACTACAACTACAACTACAACTACAACTACAACTACAACTACAACTACAACTACAACTACAACTACAACTACAACTACAACTACAACTACAACTACAACTACAACTACAACTACAACTACAACTACAACTACAACTACAACTACAACTACAACTACAACTACAACTACAACTACAACTACAACTACAACTACAACTACAACTACAACTACAACTACAACTACAACTACAACTACAACTACAACTACAACTACAACTACAACTACAACTACAACTACAACTACAACTACAACTACAACTACAACTACAACTACAACTACAACTACAACTACAACTACAACTACAACTACAACTACAACTACAACTACAACTACAACTACAACTACAACTACAACTACAACTACAACTACAACTACAACTACAACTACAACTACAACTACAACTACAACTACAACTACAACTACAACTACAACTACAACTACAACTACAACTACAACTACAACTACAACTACAACTACAACTACAACTACAACTACAACTACAACTACAACTACAACTACAACTACAACTACAACTACAACTACAACTACAACTACAACTACAACTACAACTACAACTACAACTACAACTACAACTACAACTACAACTACAACTACAACTACAACTACAACTACAACTACAACTACAACTACAACTACAACTACAACTACAACTACAACTACAACTACAACTACAACTACAACTACAACTACAACTACAACTACAACTACAACTACAACTACAACTACAACTACAACTACAACTACAACTACAACTACAACTACAACTACAACTACAACTACAACTACAACTACAACTACAACTACAACTACAACTACAACTACAACTACAACTACAACTACAACTACAACTACAACTACAACTACAACTACAACTACAACTACAACTACAACTACAACTACAACTACAACTACAACTACAACTACAACTACAACTACAACTACAACTACAACTACAACTACAACTACAACTACAACTACAACTACAACTACAACTACAACTACAACTACAACTACAACTACAACTACAACTACAACTACAACTACAACTACAACTACAACTACAACTACAACTACAACTACAACTACAACTACAACTACAACTACAACTACAACTACAACTACAACTACAACTACAACTACAACTACAACTACAACTACAACTACAACTACAACTACAACTACAACTACAACTACAACTACAACTACAACTACAACTACAACTACAACTACAACTACAACTACAACTACAACTACAACTACAACTACAACTACAACTACAACTACAACTACAACTACAACTACAACTACAACTACAACTACAACTACAACTACAACTACAACTACAACTACAACTACAACTACAACTACAACTACAACTACAACTACAACTACAACTACAACTACAACTACAACTACAACTACAACTACAACTACAACTACAACTACAACTACAACTACAACTACAACTACAACTACAACTACAACTACAACTACAACTACAACTACAACTACAACTACAACTACAACTACAACTACAACTACAACTACAACTACAACTACAACTACAACTACAACTACAACTACAACTACAACTACAACTACAACTACAACTACAACTACAACTACAACTACAACTACAACTACAACTACAACTACAACTACAACTACAACTACAACTACAACTACAACTACAACTACAACTACAACTACAACTACAACTACAACTACAACTACAACTACAACTACAACTACAACTACAACTACAACTACAACTACAACTACAACTACAACTACAACTACAACTACAACTACAACTACAACTACAACTACAACTACAACTACAACTACAACTACAACTACAACTACAACTACAACTACAACTACAACTACAACTACAACTACAACTACAACTACAACTACAACTACAACTACAACTACAACTACAACTACAACTACAACTACAACTACAACTACAACTACAACTACAACTACAACTACAACTACAACTACAACTACAACTACAACTACAACTACAACTACAACTACAACTACAACTACAACTACAACTACAACTACAACTACAACTACAACTACAACTACAACTACAACTACAACTACAACTACAACTACAACTACAACTACAACTACAACTACAACTACAACTACAACTACAACTACAACTACAACTACAACTACAACTACAACTACAACTACAACTACAACTACAACTACAACTACAACTACAACTACAACTACAACTACAACTACAACTACAACTACAACTACAACTACAACTACAACTACAACTACAACTACAACTACAACTACAACTACAACTACAACTACAACTACAACTACAACTACAACTACAACTACAACTACAACTACAACTACAACTACAACTACAACTACAACTACAACTACAACTACAACTACAACTACAACTACAACTACAACTACAACTACAACTACAACTACAACTACAACTACAACTACAACTACAACTACAACTACAACTACAACTACAACTACAACTACAACTACAACTACAACTACAACTACAACTACAACTACAACTACAACTACAACTACAACTACAACTACAACTACAACTACAACTACAACTACAACTACAACTACAACTACAACTACAACTACAACTACAACTACAACTACAACTACAACTACAACTACAACTACAACTACAACTACAACTACAACTACAACTACAACTACAACTACAACTACAACTACAACTACAACTACAACTACAACTACAACTACAACTACAACTACAACTACAACTACAACTACAACTACAACTACAACTACAACTACAACTACAACTACAACTACAACTACAACTACAACTACAACTACAACTACAACTACAACTACAACTACAACTACAACTACAACTACAACTACAACTACAACTACAACTACAACTACAACTAACTACAACTACAACTACAACTACAACTACAACAACTACAACTACAACTACAACTACAACTACAACTACAACTACAACTACAACTACAACTACAACTACAACTACAACTACAACTACAACTACAACTACAACTACAACTACAACTACAACTACAACTACAACTACAACTACAACTACAACTACAACTACAACTACAACTACAACTACAACTACAACTACAACTACAACTACAACTACAACTACAACTACAACTACAACTACAACTACAACTACAACTACAACTACAACTACAACTACAACTACAACTACAACTACAACTACAACTACAACTACAACTACAACTACAACTACAACTACAACTACAACTACAACTACAACTACAACTACAACTACAACTACAACTACAACTACAACTACAACTACAACTACAACTACAACTACAACTACAACTACAACTACAACTACAACTACAACTACAACTACAACTACAACTACAACTACAACTACAACTACAACTACAACTACAACTACAACTACAACTACAACTACAACTACAACTACAACTACAACTACAACTACAACTACAACTACAACTACAACTACAACTACAACTACAACTACAACTACAACTACAACTACAACTACAACTACAACTACAACTACAACTACAACTACAACTACAACTACAACTACAACTACAACTACAACTACAACTACAACTACAACTACAACTACAACTACAACTACAACTACAACTACAACTACAACTACAACTACAACTACAACTACAACTACAACTACAACTACAACTACAACTACAACTACAACTACAACTACAACTACAACTACAACTACAACTACAACTACAACTACAACTACAACTACAACTACAACTACAACTACAACTACAACTACAACTACAACTACAACTACAACTACAACTACAACTACAACTACAACTACAACTACAACTACAACTACAACTACAACTACAACTACAACTACAACTACAACTACAACTACAACTACAACTACAACTACAACTACAACTACAACTACAACTACAACTACAACTACAACTACAACTACAACTACAACTACAACTACAACTACAACTACAACTACAACTACAACTACAACTACAACTACAACTACAACTACAACTACAACTACAACTACAACTACAACTACAACTACAACTACAACTACAACTACAACTACAACTACAACTACAACTACAACTACAACTACAACTACAACTACAACTACAACTACAACTACAACTACAACTACAACTACAACTACAACTACAACTACAACTACAACTACAACTACAACTACAACTACAACTACAACTACAACTACAACTACAACTACAACTACAACTACAACTACAACTACAACTACAACTACAACTACAACTACAACTACAACTACAACTACAACTACAACTACAACTACAACTACAACTACAACTACAACTACAACTACAACTACAACTACAACTACAACTACAACTACAACTACAACTACAACTACAACTACAACTACAACTACAACTACAACTACAACTACAACTACAACTACAACTACAACTACAACTACAACTACAACTACAACTACAACTACAACTACAACTACAACTACAACTACAACTACAACTACAACTACAACTACAACTACAACTACAACTACAACTACAACTACAACTACAACTACAACTACAACTACAACTACAACTACAACTACAACTACAACTACAACTACAACTACAACTACAACTACAACTACAACTACAACTACAACTACAACTACAACTACAACTACAACTACAACTACAACTACAACTACAACTACAACTACAACTACAACTACAACTACAACTACAACTACAACTACAACTACAACTACAACTACAACTACAACTACAACTACAACTACAACTACAACTACAACTACAACTACAACTACAACTACAACTACAACTACAACTACAACTACAACTACAACTACAACTACAACTACAACTACAACTACAACTACAACTACAACTACAACTACAACTACAACTACAACTACAACTACAACTACAACTACAACTACAACTACAACTACAACTACAACTACAACTACAACTACAACTACAACTACAACTACAACTACAACTACAACTACAACTACAACTACAACTACAACTACAACTACAACTACAACTACAACTACAACTACAACTACAACTACAACTACAACTACAACTACAACTACAACTACAACTACAACTACAACTACAACTACAACTACAACTACAACTACAACTACAACTACAACTACAACTACAACTACAACTACAACTACAACTACAACTACAACTACAACTACAACTACAACTACAACTACAACTACAACTACAACTACAACTACAACTACAACTACAACTACAACTACAACTACAACTACAACTACAACTACAACTACAACTACAACTACAACTACAACTACAACTACAACTACAACTACAACTACAACTACAACTACAACTACAACTACAACTACAACTACAACTACAACTACAACTACAACTACAACTACAACTACAACTACAACTACAACTACAACTACAACTACAACTACAACTACAACTACAACTACAACTACAACTACAACTACAACTACAACTACAACTACAACTACAACTACAACTACAACTACAACTACAACTACAACTACAACTACAACTACAACTACAACTACAACTACAACTACAACTACAACTACAACTACAACTACAACTACAACTACAACTACAACTACAACTACAACTACAACTACAACTACAACTACAACTACAACTACAACTACAACTACAACTACAACTACAACTACAACTACAACTACAACTACAACTACAACTACAACTACAACTACAACTACAACTACAACTACAACTACAACTACAACTACAACTACAACTACAACTACAACTACAACTACAACTACAACTACAACTACAACTACAACTACAACTACAACTACAACTACAACTACAACTACAACTACAACTACAACTACAACTACAACTACAACTACAACTACAACTACAACTACAACTACAACTACAACTACAACTACAACTACAACTACAACTACAACTACAACTACAACTACAACTACAACTACAACTACAACTACAACTACAACTACAACTACAACTACAACTACAACTACAACTACAACTACAACTACAACTACAACTACAACTACAACTACAACTACAACTACAACTACAACTACAACTACAACTACAACTACAACTACAACTACAACTACAACTACAACTACAACTACAACTACAACTACAACTACAACTACAACTACAACTACAACTACAACTACAACTACAACTACAACTACAACTACAACTACAACTACAACTACAACTACAACTACAACTACAACTACAACTACAACTACAACTACAACTACAACTACAACTACAACTACAACTACAACTACAACTACAACTACAACTACAACTACAACTACAACTACAACTACAACTACAACTACAACTACAACTACAACTACAACTACAACTACAACTACAACTACAACTACAACTACAACTACAACTACAACTACAACTACAACTACAACTACAACTACAACTACAACTACAACTACAACTACAACTACAACTACAACTACAACTACAACTACAACTACAACTACAACTACAACTACAACTACAACTACAACTACAACTACAACTACAACTACAACTACAACTACAACTACAACTACAACTACAACTACAACTACAACTACAACTACAACTACAACTACAACTACAACTACAACTACAACTACAACTACAACTACAACTACAACTACAACTACAACTACAACTACAACTACAACTACAACTACAACTACAACTACAACTACAACTACAACTACAACTACAACTACAACTACAACTACAACTACAACTACAACTACAACTACAACTACAACTACAACTACAACTACAACTACAACTACAACTACAACTACAACTACAACTACAACTACAACTACAACTACAACTACAACTACAACTACAACTACAACTACAACTACAACTACAACTACAACTACAACTACAACTACAACTACAACTACAACTACAACTACAACTACAACTACAACTACAACTACAACTACAACTACAACTACAACTACAACTACAACTACAACTACAACTACAACTACAACTACAACTACAACTACAACTACAACTACAACTACAACTACAACTACAACTACAACTACAACTACAACTACAACTACAACTACAACTACAACTACAACTACAACTACAACTACAACTACAACTACAACTACAACTACAACTACAACTACAACTACAACTACAACTACAACTACAACTACAACTACAACTACAACTACAACTACAACTACAACTACAACTACAACTACAACTACAACTACAACTACAACTACAACTACAACTACAACTACAACTACAACTACAACTACAACTACAACTACAACTACAACTACAACTACAACTACAACTACAACTACAACTACAACTACAACTACAACTACAACTACAACTACAACTACAACTACAACTACAACTACAACTACAACTACAACTACAACTACAACTACAACTACAACTACAACTACAACTACAACTACAACTACAACTACAACTACAACTACAACTACAACTACAACTACAACTACAACTACAACTACAACTACAACTACAACTACAACTACAACTACAACTACAACTACAACTACAACTACAACTACAACTACAACTACAACTACAACTACAACTACAACTACAACTACAACTACAACTACAACTACAACTACAACTACAACTACAACTACAACTACAACTACAACTACAACTACAACTACAACTACAACTACAACTACAACTACAACTACAACTACAACTACAACTACAACTACAACTACAACTACAACTACAACTACAACTACAACTACAACTACAACTACAACTACAACTACAACTACAACTACAACTACAACTACAACTACAACTACAACTACAACTACAACTACAACTACAACTACAACTACAACTACAACTACAACTACAACTACAACTACAACTACAACTACAACTACAACTACAACTACAACTACAACTACAACTACAACTACAACTACAACTACAACTACAACTACAACTACAACTACAACTACAACTACAACTACAACTACAACTACAACTACAACTACAACTACAACTACAACTACAACTACAACTACAACTACAACTACAACTACAACTACAACTACAACTACAACTACAACTACAACTACAACTACAACTACAACTACAACTACAACTACAACTACAACTACAACTACAACTACAACTACAACTACAACTACAACTACAACTACAACTACAACTACAACTACAACTACAACTACAACTACAACTACAACTACAACTACAACTACAACTACAACTACAACTACAACTACAACTACAACTACAACTACAACTACAACTACAACTACAACTACAACTACAACTACAACTACAACTACAACTACAACTACAACTACAACTACAACTACAACTACAACTACAACTACAACTACAACTACAACTACAACTACAACTACAACTACAACTACAACTACAACTACAACTACAACTACAACTACAACTACAACTACAACTACAACTACAACTACAACTACAACTACAACTACAACTACAACTACAACTACAACTACAACTACAACTACAACTACAACTACAACTACAACTACAACTACAACTACAACTACAACTACAACTACAACTACAACTACAACTACAACTACAACTACAACTACAACTACAACTACAACTACAACTACAACTACAACTACAACTACAACTACAACTACAACTACAACTACAACTACAACTACAACTACAACTACAACTACAACTACAACTACAACTACAACTACAACTACAACTACAACTACAACTACAACTACAACTACAACTACAACTACAACTACAACTACAACTACAACTACAACTACAACTACAACTACAACTACAACTACAACTACAACTACAACTACAACTACAACTACAACTACAACTACAACTACAACTACAACTACAACTACAACTACAACTACAACTACAACTACAACTACAACTACAACTACAACTACAACTACAACTACAACTACAACTACAACTACAACTACAACTACAACTACAACTACAACTACAACTACAACTACAACTACAACTACAACTACAACTACAACTACAACTACAACTACAACTACAACTACAACTACAACTACAACTACAACTACAACTACAACTACAACTACAACTACAACTACAACTACAACTACAACTACAACTACAACTACAACTACAACTACAACTACAACTACAACTACAACTACAACTACAACTACAACTACAACTACAACTACAACTACAACTACAACTACAACTACAACTACAACTACAACTACAACTACAACTACAACTACAACTACAACTACAACTACAACTACAACTACAACTACAACTACAACTACAACTACTACAACTACAACTACAACTACAACTACAACTACAACTACAACTACAACTACAACTACAACTACAACTACAACTACAACTACAACTACAACTACAACTACAACTACAACTACAACTACAACTACAACTACAACTACAACTACAACTACAACTACAACTACAACTACAACTACAACTACAACTACAACTACAACTACAACTACAACTACAACTACAACTACAACTACAACTACTACAACTACAACTACAACTACAACTACAACAACTACAACTACAACTACAACTACAACTACAACTACAACTACAACTACAACTACAACTACAACTACAACTACAACTACAACTACAACTACAACTACAACTACAACTACAACTACAACTACAACTACAACTACAACTACAACTACAACTACAACTACAACTACAACTACAACTACAACTACAACTACAACTACAACTACAACTACAACTACAACTACAACTACAACTACAACTACAACTACAACTACAACTACAACTACAACTACAACTACAACTACAACTACAACTACAACTACAACTACAACTACAACTACAACTACAACTACAACTACAACTACAACTACAACTACAACTACAACTACAACTACAACTACAACTACAACTACAACTACAACTACAACTACAACTACAACTACAACTACAACTACAACTACAACTACAACTACAACTACAACTACAACTACAACTACAACTACAACTACAACTACAACTACAACTACAACTACAACTACAACTACAACTACAACTACAACTACAACTACAACTACAACTACAACTACAACTACAACTACAACTACAACTACAACTACAACTACAACTACAACTACAACTACAACTACAACTACAACTACAACTACAACTACAACTACAACTACAACTACAACTACAACTACAACTACAACTACAACTACAACTACAACTACAACTACAACTACAACTACAACTACAACTACAACTACAACTACAACTACAACTACAACTACAACTACAACTACAACTACAACTACAACTACAACTACAACTACAACTACAACTACAACTACAACTACAACTACAACTACAACTACAACTACAACTACAACTACAACTACAACTACAACTACAACTACAACTACAACTACAACTACAACTACAACTACAACTACAACTACAACTACAACTACAACTACAACTACAACTACAACTACAACTACAACTACAACTACAACTACAACTACAACTACAACTACAACTACAACTACAACTACAACTACAACTACAACTACAACTACAACTACAACTACAACTACAACTACAACTACAACTACAACTACAACTACAACTACAACTACAACTACAACTACAACTACAACTACAACTACAACTACAACTACAACTACAACTACAACTACAACTACAACTACAACTACAACTACAACTACAACTACAACTACAACTACAACTACAACTACAACTACAACTACAACTACAACTACAACTACAACTACAACTACAACTACAACTACAACTACAACTACAACTACAACTACAACTACAACTACAACTACAACTACAACTACAACTACAACTACAACTACAACTACAACTACAACTACAACTACAACTACAACTACAACTACAACTACAACTACAACTACAACTACAACTACAACTACAACTACAACTACAACTACAACTACAACTACAACTACAACTACAACTACAACTACAACTACAACTACAACTACAACTACAACTACAACTACAACTACAACTACAACTACAACTACAACTACAACTACAACTACAACTACAACTACAACTACAACTACAACTACAACTACAACTACAACTACAACTACAACTACAACTACAACTACAACTACAACTACAACTACAACTACAACTACAACTACAACTACAACTACAACTACAACTACAACTACAACTACAACTACAACTACAACTACAACTACAACTACAACTACAACTACAACTACAACTACAACTACAACTACAACTACAACTACAACTACAACTACAACTACAACTACAACTACAACTACAACTACAACTACAACTACAACTACAACTACAACTACAACTACAACTACAACTACAACTACAACTACAACTACAACTACAACTACAACTACAACTACAACTACAACTACAACTACAACTACAACTACAACTACAACTACAACTACAACTACAACTACAACTACAACTACAACTACAACTACAACTACAACTACAACTACAACTACAACTACAACTACAACTACAACTACAACTACAACTACAACTACAACTACAACTACAACTACAACTACAACTACAACTACAACTACAACTACAACTACAACTACAACTACAACTACAACTACAACTACAACTACAACTACAACTACAACTACAACTACAACTACAACTACAACTACAACTACAACTACAACTACAACTACAACTACAACTACAACTACAACTACAACTACAACTACAACTACAACTACAACTACAACTACAACTACAACTACAACTACAACTACAACTACAACTACAACTACAACTACAACTACAACTACAACTACAACTACAACTACAACTACAACTACAACTACAACTACAACTACAACTACAACTACAACTACAACTACAACTACAACTACAACTACAACTACAACTACAACTACAACTACAACTACAACTACAACTAAAACTACAACTACAACTACAACTACAACTACAACTACAACTACAACTACAACTACAACTACAACTACAACTACAACTAAAACTACACTACAACTACAACTACTACTACACCTACAACTACAACTACAACTACAACTACTACTACAACTACAACTACAACTACAACTACTACTACAACTACAACTACAACTACAACTACAACTACAACTACAACTACAACTACAACTACAACTACAACTACAACTACAACTACAACTACAACTACAACTACAACTACAACTACAACTACAACTACAACTACAACTACAACTACAACTACAACTACAACTACAACTACAACTACAACTACAACTACAACTACAACTACAACTACAACTACAACTACAACTACAACTACAACTACAACTACAACTACAACTACAACTACAACTACAACTACAACTACAACTACAACTACAACTACAACTACAACTACAACTACAACTACAACTACAACTACAACTACAACTACAACTACAACTACAACTACAACTACAACTACAACTACAACTACAACTACAACTACAACTACAACTACAACTACAACTAAAACTACAACTACAACTACAACTACTACTACAACTACAACTACAACTACAACTACAACTACAACTACAACTACAACTACAACTACGACTACAACTACAACTACAACTACAACTACAATAACTACAACTATAACTACAACTACAACTACAACTACAACAACTACAACTACAACTACAACTACAACTACAACTACAACTACAACTACAACTACAACTACAACTACAACTACAACTACAACTACAACTACAACTACAACTACAACTACAACTACAACTACAACTACAACTACAACTACAACTACAACTACAACTACAACTACAACTACAACTACAACTACAACTACAACTACAACTACAACTACAACTACAACTACAACTACAACTACAACTACAACTACAACTACAACTACAACTACAACTACAACTACAACTACAACTACAACTACAACTACAACTACAACTACAACTACAACTACAACTACAACTACAACTACAACTACAACTACAACTACAACTACAACTACAACTACAACTACAACTACAACTACAACTACAACTACAACTACAACTACAACTACAACTACAACTACAACTACAACTACAACTACAACTACAACTACAACTACAACTACAACTACAACTACAACTACAACTACAACTACAACTACAACTACAACTACAACTACAACTACAACTACAACTACAACTACAACTACAACTACAACTACAACTACAACTACAACTACAACTACAACTACAACTACAACTACAACTACAACTACAACTACAACTACAACTACAACTACAACTACAACTACAACTACAACTACAACTACAACTACAACTACAACTACAACTACAACTACAACTACAACTACAACTACAACTACAACTACAACTACAACTACAACTACAACTACAACTACAACTACAACTACAACTACAACTACAACTACAACTACAACTACAACTACAACTACAACTACAACTACAACTACAACTACAACTACAACTACAACTACAACTACAACTACAACTACAACTACAACTACAACTACAACTACAACTACAACTACAACTACAACTACAACTACAACTACAACTACAACTACAACTACAACTACAACTACAACTACAACTACAACTACAACTACAACTACAACTACAACTACAACTACAACACAACTACAACTACAACTACAACTACAACTACAACTACAACTACAACTACAACTACAACTACAACTACAACTACAACTACAACTACAACTACAACTACAACTACAACTACAACTACAACTACAACTACAACTACAACTACAACTACAACTACAACTACAACTACAACTACAACTACAACTACAACTTTAACTACAACTTTAACTACAACTACAACTACAACTACAACTACAACTACAACTACAACTACAACTACAACTACAACTACAACTACAACTACAACTACAACTACAACTACAACTACAACTACAACTACAACTACAACTACAACTACAACTACAACTACAACTACAACTACAACTACAACTACAACTACAACTACAACTACAACTACAACTACAACTACAACTACAACTACAACTACAACTACAACTACAACTACAACTACAACTACAACTACAACTACAACTACAAATACAACTACAACTACAACTACAACTACAACTACAACTACAACTACAACTACAACTACAACTACAACTACAACTACAACTACAACTACAACTACAACTACAACTACAACTACAACTACAACTACAACTACAACTACAACTACAACTACAACTACAACTACAACTACAACTACAACTACAACTACAACTACAACTACAACTACAACTACAACTACAACTACAACTACAACTACAACTACAACTACAACTACAACTACAACTACAACTACAACTACAACTACAACTACAACTACAACTACAACTACAACTACATCTACAACTACAACTACAACTACAACTACAACTACAACTACAACTACAACTACAACTACAACTACAACTACAACTACAACTACAACTACAACTACAACTACAACTACAACTACAACTACAACTACAACTACAACTACAACTACAACTACAACTACAACTACAACTACAACTACAACTACAACTACAACTACAACTACAACTACAACTACAACTACAACTACAACTACAACTACAACTTTAACTACAACTTTAACTACAACTACAACTACAACTACAACTACAACTACAACTACAACTACAACTACAACTACAACTACAACTACAACTACAACTACAACTACAACTACAACTACAACTACAACTACAACTACAACTACAACTACAACTACAACTACAACTACAACTACAACTACAACTACAACTACAACTACAACTTTAACTACAACTTTAACTACAACTACAACTACAACTACAACTACAACTACAACTACAACTACAACTACAACTACAACTACAACTACAACTACAACTACAACTACAACTACAACTACAACTACAACTACAACTACAACTACAACTACAACTACAACTACAACTACAACTACAACTACAACTACAACTACAACTACAACTACAACTACAACTACAACTACAACTACAACTACAACTACAACTACAACTACAACTACAACTACAACTACAACTACAACTACAACTACAACTACAACTACAACTACAACTACAACTACAACTACAACTACAACTACAACTACAACTACAACTACAACTACAACTACAACAACTACAACTACAACTACAACTACAACTACAACTACAACTACAACTACAACTAAAACTACACTACAACTACAACTACTACTACAACTACAACTACAACTACAACTACAACTACTACTACAACTACAACTACAACTACAACTACTACTACAACTACAACTACAACTACAACTACAACTACAACTACAACTACAACTACAACTACAACTACAACTACAACTACAACTACAACTACAACTACAACTACAACTACAACTACAACTACAACTAAAACTACAACTACAACTACAACTACAACTACAACTACAACTACAACTACAACTACAACTACAACTACAACTACAACTACAACTACAACTACAACTACAACTACAACGACAACTACAACTACAACTACAACTACAACTACAACTACAACTACAACTACAACTACAACTACAACTACAACTACAACTACAACTACAACTACAACTACAACTACAACTACAACTACAACTACAACTACAACTACAACTACAACTACAACTACAACTACAACTACAACTACAACTACAACTACAACTACAACTACAACTACAACTACAACTACAACTACAACTACAACTACAACTACAACTACAACTACAACTACAACTACAACTACAACTACAACTACAACTACAACTACAACTAAAACTACAACTACAACTACAACTACTACTACAACTACAACTACAACTACAACTACAACTACAACTACAACTACGACTACAACTACAAATACAACTACAACTACAATAACTACAACTATAACTACAACTACAACTACAACTACAACAACTACAACTACAACTACAACTACAACTACAACTACAACTACAACTACAACTACAACTACAACTACAACTACAACTACAACTACAACTACAACTACAACTACAACTACAACTACAACTACAACTACAACTACAACTACAACTACAACTACAACTACAACTACAACTACAACTACAACTACAACTACAACTACAACTACAACTACAACTACAACTACAACTACAACTACAACTACAACTACAACTACAACTACAACTACAACTACAACTACAACTACAACTACAACTACAACTACAACTACAACTACAACTACAACTACAACTACAACTACAACTACAACTACAACTACAACTACAACTACAACTACAACTACAACTACAACTACAACTACAACTACAACTACAACTACAACTACAACTACAACTACAACTACAACTACAACTACAACTACAACTACAACTACAACTACAACTACAACTACAACTACAACTACAACTACAACTACAACTACAACTACAACTACAACTACAACTACAACTACAACTACAACTACAACTACAACTACAACTACAACTACAACTACAACTACAACTACAACTACAACTACAACTACAACTACAACTACAACTACAACTACAACTACAACTACAACTACAACTACAACTACAACTACAACTACAACTACAACTACAACTACAACTACAACTACAACTACAACTACAACTACAACTACAACTACAACTACAACTACAACTACAACTACAACTACAACTACAACTACAACTACAACTACAACTACAACTACAACTACAACTACAACTACAACTACAACTACAACTACAACTACAACTACAACTACAACTACAACTACAACTACAACTACAACTACAACTACAACTACAACTACAACTACAACTACAACTACAACTACAACTACAACTACAACTACAACTACAACTACAACTACAACTACAACTACAACTACAACTACAACTACAACTACAACTACAACTACAACTACAACTACAACTACAACTACAACTACAACTACAACTACAACTACAACTACAACTACAACTACAACTACAACTACAACTACAACTACAACTACAACTACAACTACAACTACAACTACAACTACAACTACAACTACAACTACAACTACAACTACAACTACAACTACAACTACAACTACAACTACAACTACAACTACAACTACAACTACAACTACAACTACAACTACAACTACAACTACAACTACAACTACAACTACAACTACAACTACAACTACAACTACAACTACAACTACAACTACAACTACAACTACAACTACAACTACAACTACAACTACAACTACAACTACAACTACAACTACAACTACAACTACAACTACAACTACAACTACAACTACAACTACAACTACAACTACAACTACAACTACAACTACAACTACAACTACAACTACAACTACAACTACAACTACAACTACAACTACAACTACAACTACAACTACAACTACAACTACAACTACAACTACAACTACAACTACAACTACAACTACAACTACAACTACAACTACAACTACAACTACAACTACAACTACAACTACAACTACAACTACAACTACAACTACAACTACAACTACAACTACAACTACAACTACAACTACAACTACAACTACAACTACAACTACAACTACAACTACAACTACAACTACAACTACAACTACAACTACAACTACAACTACAACTACAACTACAACTACAACTACAACTACAACTACAACTACAACTACAACTACAACTACAACTACAACTACAACTACAACTACAACTACAACTACAACTACAACTACAACTACAACTACAACTACAACTACAACTACAACTACAACTACAACTACAACTACAACTACAACTACAACTACAACTACAACTACAACTACAACTACAACTACAACTACAACTACAACTACAACTACAACTACAACTACAACTACAACTACAACTACAACTACAACTACAACTACAACTACAACTACAACTACAACTACAACTACAACTACAACTACAACTACAACTACAACTACAACTACAACTACAACTACAACTACAACTACAACTACAACTACAACTACAACTACAACTACAACTACAACTACAACTACAACTACAACTACAACTACAACTACAACTACAACTACAACTACAACTACAACTACAACTACAACTACAACTACAACTACAACTACAACTACAACTACAACTACAACTACAACTACAACTACAACTACAACTACAACTACAACTACAACTACAACTACAACTACAACTACAACTACAACTACAACTACAACTACAACTACAACTACAACTACAACTACAACTACAACTACAACTACAACTACAACTACAACTACAACTACAACTACAACTACAACTACAACTACAACTACAACTACAACTACAACTACAACTACAACTACAACTACAACTACAACTACAACTACAACTACAACTACAACTACAACTACAACTACAACTACAACTACAACTACAACTACAACTACAACTACAACTACAACTACAACTACAACTACAACTACAACTACAACTACAACTACAACTACAACTACAACTACAACTACAACTACAACTACAACTACAACTACAACTACAACTACAACTACAACTACAACTACAACTACAACTACAACTACTACAACTACAACTACAACTACTACTACAACTACAACTACAACTACAACTACAACTACAACTACAACTACAACTACAACTACAACTACAACTACAACTACAACTACAACTACAACTACAACTACAACTACAACTACAACTACAACTACAACTACAACTACAACTACAACTACAACTACAACTACAACTACAACTACAACTACAACTACAACTACAACTACAACTACAACTACAACTACAACTACAACTACAACTACAACTACAACTACAACTACAACTACAACTACAACTACAACTACAACTACAACTACAACTACAACTACAACTACAACTACAACTACAACTACAACTACAACTACAACTACAACTACAACTACAACTACAACTACAACTACAACTACAACTACAACTACAACTACAACTACAACTACAACTACAACTACAACTACAACTACAACTACAACTACAACTACAACTACAACTACAACTACAACTACAACTACAACTACAACTACAACTACAACTACAACTACAACTACAACTACAACTACAACTACAACTACAACTACAACTACAACTACAACTACAACTACAACTACAACTACAACTACAACTACAACTACAACTACAACTACAACTACAACTACAACTACAACTACAACTACAACTACAACTACAACTACAACTACAACTACAACTACAACTACAACTACAACTACAACTACAACTACAACTACAACTACAACTACAACTACAACTACAACTACAACTACAACTACAACTACAACTACAACTACAACTACAACTACAACTACAACTACAACTACAACTACAACTACAACTACAACTACAACTACAACTACAACTACAACTACAACTACAACTACAACTACAACTACAACTACAACTACAACTACAACTACAACTACAACTACAACTACAACTACAACTACAACTACAACTACAACTACAACTACAACTACAACTACAACTACAACTACAACTACAACTACAACTACAACTACAACTACAACTACAACTACAACTACAACTACAACTACAACTACAACTACAACTACAACTACAACTACAACTACAACTACAACTACAACTACAACTACAACTACAACTACAACTACAACTACAACTACAACTACAACTACAACTACAACTACAACTACAACTACAACTACAACTACAACTACAACTACAACTACAACTACAACTACAACTACAACTACAACTACAACTACAACTACAACTACAACTACAACTACAACTACAACTACAACTACAACTACAACTACAACTACAACTACAACTACAACTACAACTACAACTACAACTACAACTACAACTACAACTACAACTACAACTACAACTACAACTACAACTACAACTACAACTACAACTACAACTACAACTACAACTACAACTACAACTACAACTACAACTACAACTACAACTACAACTACAACTACAACTACAACTACAACTACAACTACAACTACAACTACAACTACAACTACAACTACAACTACAACTACAACTACAACTACAACTACAACTACAACTACAACTACAACTACAACTACAACTACAACTACAACTACAACTACAACTACAACTACAACTACAACTACAACTACAACTACAACTACAACTACAACTACAACTACAACTACAACTACAACTACAACTACAACTACAACTACAACTACAACTACAACTACAACTACAACTACAACTACAACTACAACTACAACTACAACTACAACTACAACTACAACTACAACTACAACTACAACTACAACTACAACTACAACTACAACTACAACTACAACTACAACTACAACTACAACTACAACTACAACTACAACTACAACTACAACTACAACTACAACTACAACTACAACTACAACTACAACTACAACTACAACTACAACTACAACTACAACTACAACTACAACTACAACTACAACTACAACTACAACTACAACTACAACTACAACTACAACTACAACTACAACTACAACTACAACTACAACTACAACTACAACTACAACTACAACTACAACTACAACTACAACTACAACTACAACTACAACTACAACTACAACTACAACTACAACTACAACTACAACTACAACTACAACTACAACTACAACTACAACTACAACTACAACTACAACTACAACTACAACTACAACTACAACTACAACTACAACTACAACTACAACTACAACTACAACTACAACTACAACTACAACTACAACTACAACTACAACTACAACTACAACTACAACTACAACTACAACTACAACTACAACTACAACTACAACTACAACTACAACTACAACTACAACTACAACTACAACTACAACTACAACTACAACTACAACTACAACTACAACTACAACTACAACTACAACTACAACTACAACTACAACTACAACTACAACTACAACTACAACTACAACTACAACTACAACTACAACTACAACTACAACTACAACTACAACTACAACTACAACTACAACTACAACTACAACTACAACTACAACTACAACTACAACTACAACTACAACTACAACTACAACTACAACTACAACTACAACTACAACTACAACTACAACTACAACTACAACTACAACTACAACTACAACTACAACTACAACTACAACTACAACTACAACTACAACTACAACTACAACTACAACTACAACTACAACTACAACTACAACTACAACTACAACTACAACTACAACTACAACTACAACTACAACTACAACTACAACTACAACTACAACTACAACTACAACTACAACTACAACTACAACTACAACTACAACTACAACTACAACTACAACTACAACTACAACTACAACTACAACTACAACTACAACTACAACTACAACTACAACTACAACTACAACTACAACTACAACTACAACTACAACTACAACTACAACTACAACTACAACTACAACTACAACTACAACTACAACTACAACTACAACTACAACTACAACTACAACTACAACTACAACTACAACTACAACTACAACTACAACTACAACTACAACTACAACTACAACTACAACTACAACTACAACTACAACTACAACTACAACTACAACTACAACTACAACTACAACTACAACTACAACTACAACTACAACTACAACTACAACTACAACTACAACTACAACTACAACTACAACTACAACTACAACTACAACTACAACTACAACTACAACTACAACTACAACTACAACTACAACTACAACTACAACTACAACTACAACTACAACTACAACTACAACTACAACTACAACTACAACTACAACTACAACTACAACTACAACTACAACTACAACTACAACTACAACTACAACTACAACTACAACTACAACTACAACTACAACTACAACTACAACTACAACTACAACTACAACTACAACTACAACTACAACTACAACTACAACTACAACTACAACTACAACTACAACTACAACTACAACTACAACTACAACTACAACTACAACTACAACTACAACTACAACTACAACTACAACTACAACTACAACTACAACTACAACTACAACTACAACTACAACTACAACTACAACTACAACTACAACTACAACTACAACTACAACTACAACTACAACTACAACTACAACTACAACTACAACTACAACTACAACTACAACTACAACTACAACTACAACTACAACTACAACTACAACTACAACTACAACTACAACTACAACTACAACTACAACTACAACTACAACTACAACTACAACTACAACTACAACTACAACTACAACTACAACTACAACTACAACTACAACTACAACTACAACTACAACTACAACTACAACTACAACTACAACTACAACTACAACTACAACTACAACTACAACTACAACTACAACTACAACTACAACTACAACTACAACTACAACTACAACTACAACTACAACTACAACTACAACTACAACTACAACTACAACTACAACTACAACTACAACTACAACTACAACTACAACTACAACTACAACTACAACTACAACTACAACTACAACTACAACTACAACTACAACTACAACTACAACTACAACTACAACTACAACTACAACTACAACTACAACTACAACTACAACTACAACTACAACTACAACTACAACTACAACTACAACTACAACTACAACTACAACTACAACTACAACTACAACTACAACTACAACTACAACTACAACTACAACTACAACTACAACTACAACTACAACTACAACTACAACTACAACTACAACTACAACTACAACTACAACTACAACTACAACTACAACTACAACTACAACTACAACTACAACTACAACTACAACTACAACTACAACTACAACTACAACTACAACTACAACTACAACTACAACTACAACTACAACTACAACTACAACTACAACTACAACTACAACTACAACTACAACTACAACTACAACTACAACTACAACTACAACTACAACTACAACTACAACTACAACTACAACTACAACTACAACTACAACTACAACTACAACTACAACTACAACTACAACTACAACTACAACTACAACTACAACTACAACTACAACTACAACTACAACTACAACTACAACTACAACTACAACTACAACTACAACTACAACTACAACTACAACTACAACTACAACTACAACTACAACTACAACTACAACTACAACTACAACTACAACTACAACTACAACTACAACTACAACTACAACTACAACTACAACTACAACTACAACTACAACTACAACTACAACTACAACTACAACTACAACTACAACTACAACTACAACTACAACTACAACTACAACTACAACTACAACTACAACTACAACTACAACTACAACTACAACTACAACTACAACTACAACTACAACTACAACTACAACTACAACTACAACTACAACTACAACTACAACTACAACTACAACTACAACTACAACTACAACTACAACTACAACTACAACTACAACTACAACTACAACTACAACTACAACTACAACTACAACTACAACTACAACTACAACTACAACTACAACTACAACTACAACTACAACTACAACTACAACTACAACTACAACTACAACTACAACTACAACTACAACTACAACTACAACTACAACTACAACTACAACTACAACTACAACTACTACAACTACAACTACAACTACAACTACAACAACTACAACTACAACTACAACTACAACTACAACTACAACTACAACTACAACTACAACTACAACTACAACTACAACTACAACTACAACTACAACTACAACTACAACTACAACTACAACTACAACTACAACTACAACTACAACTACAACTACAACTACAACTACAACTACAACTACAACTACAACTACAACTACAACTACAACTACAACTACAACTACAACTACAACTACAACTACAACTACAACTACAACTACAACTACAACTACAACTACAACTACAACTACAACTACAACTACAACTACAACTACAACTACAACTACAACTACAACTACAACTACAACTACAACTACAACTACAACTACAACTACAACTACAACTACAACTACAACTACAACTACAACTACAACTACAACTACAACTACAACTACAACTACAACTACAACTACAACTACAACTACAACTACAACTACAACTACAACTACAACTACAACTACAACTACAACTACAACTACAACTACAACTACAACTACAACTACAACTACAACTACAACTACAACTACAACTACAACTACAACTACAACTACAACTACAACTACAACTACAACTACAACTACAACTACAACTACAACTACAACTACAACTACAACTACAACTACAACTACAACTACAACTACAACTACAACTACAACTACAACTACAACTACAACTACAACTACAACTACAACTACAACTACAACTACAACTACAACTACAACTACAACTACAACTACAACTACAACTACAACTACAACTACAACTACAACTACAACTACAACTACAACTACAACTACAACTACAACTACAACTACAACTACAACTACTACAACTACAACTACAACTACAACTACTACTACAACTACAACTACAACTACAACTACAACTACAACTACAACTACAACTACAACTACAACTACAACTACAACTACAACTACAACTACAACTACAACTACAACTACAACTACAACTACAACTACAACTACAACTACAACTACAACTACAACTACAACTACAACTACAACTACAACTACAACTACAACTACAACTACAACTACAACTACAACTACAACTACAACTACAACTACAACTACAACTACAACTACAACTACAACTACAACTACAACTACAACTACAACTACAACTACAACTACAACTACAACTACAACTACAACTACAACTACAACTACAACTACAACTACAACTACAACTACAACTACAACTACAACTACAACTACAACTACAACTACAACTACAACTACAACTACAACTACAACTACAACTACAACTACAACTACAACTACAACTACAACTACAACTACAAATACAACTACAACTACAACTACAACTACAACTACAACTACAACTACAACTACAACTACAACTACAACTACAACTACAACTACAACTACAACTACAACTACAACTACAACTACAACTACAACTACAACTACAACTACAACTACAACTACAACTACAACTACAACTACAACTACAACTACAACTACAACTACAACTACAACTACAACTACAACTACAACTACAACTACAACTACAACTACAACTACAACTACAACTACAACTACAACTACAACTACAACTACAACTACAACTACAACTACAACTACTACAACTACAACTACAACTACAACTACAACTACAACTACAACTACAACTACAACTACAACTACAACTACAACTACAACTACAACTACAACTACAACTACAACTACAACTACAACTACAACTACAACTACAACTACAACTACAACTACAACTACAACTACAACTACAACTACAACTACAACTACAACTACAACTACAACTACAACTACAACTACAACTACAACTACAACTACAACTACAACTACAACTACAACTACAACTACAACTACAACTACAACTACAACTACAACTACAACTACAACTACAACTACAACTACAACTACAACTACAACTACAACTACAACTACAACTACAACTACAACAACTACAACTACAACTACAAACTACAACTACAACTACAACTACAACTACAACTACAACTACAACTACAACTACAACTACAACTACAACTACAACTACAACTACAACTACAACTACAACTACAACTACAACTACAACTACAACTACAACTACAACTACAACTACAACTACAACTACAACTACAACTACAACTACAACTACAACTACAACTACAACTACAACTACAACTACAACTACAACTACAACTACAACTACAACTACAACTACAACTACAACTACAACTACAACTACAACTACAACTACAACTACAACTACAACTACAACTACAACTACAACTACAACTACAACTACAACTACAACTACAACTACAACTACAACTACAACTACAACTACAACTACAACTACAACTACAACTACAACTACAACTACAACTACAACTACAACTACAACTACAACTACAACTACAACTACAACTACAACTACAACTACAACTACAACTACAACTACAACTACAACTACAACTACAACTACAACTACAACTACAACTACAACTACAACTACAACTACAACTACAACTACAACTACAACTACAACTACAACTACAACTACAACTACAACTACAACTACAACTACAACTACAACTACAACTACAACTACAACTACAACTACAACTACAACTACAACTACAACTACAACTACAACTACAACTACAACTACAACTACAACTACAACTACAACTACAACTACAACTACAACTACAACTACAACTACAACTACAACTACAACTACAACTACAACTACAACTACAACTACAACTACAACTACAACTACAACTACAACTACAACTACAACTACAACTACAACTACAACTACAACTACAACTACACTACAACTACAACTACAACTACAACTACAACTACAACTACAACTACAACTACAACTACAACTACAACTACAACTACAACTACAACTACAACTACAACTACAACTACAACTACAACTACAACTACAACTACAACTACAACTACAACTACAACTACAACTACAACTACAACTACAACTACAACTACAACTACAACTACAACTACAACTACAACTACAACTACAACTACAACTACAACTACAACTACAACTACAACTACAACTACAACTACAACTACAACTACAACTACAACTACAACTACAACTACAACTACAACTACAACTACAACTACAACTACAACTACAACTACAACTACAACTACAACTACAACTACAACTACAACTACAACTACAACTACAACTACAACTACAACTACAACTACAACTACAACTACAACTACAACTACAACTACAACTACAACTACAACTACAACTACAACTACAACTACAACTACAACTACAACTACAACTACAACTACAACTACAACTACAACTACAACTACAACTACAACTACAACTACAACTACAACTACAACTACAACTACAACTACAACTACAACTACAACTACAACTACAACTACAACTACAACTACAACTACAACTACAACTACAACTACAACAACTACAACTACAACTACAACTACAACTACAACTACAACTACAACTACAACTACAACTACAACTACAACTACAACTACAACTACAACTACAACTACAACTACAACTACAACTACAACTACAACTACAACTACAACTACAACTACAACTACAACTACAACTACAACTACAACTACAACTACAACTACAACTACAACTACAACTACAACTACAACTACAACTACAACTACAACTACAACTACAACTACAACTACAACTACAACTACAACTACAACTACAACTACAACTACAACTACAACTACAACTACAACTACAACTACAACTACAACTACAACTACAACTACAACTACAACTACAACTACAACTACAACTACAACTACAACTACAACTACAACTACAACTACAACTACAACTACAACTACAACTACAACTACAACTACAACTACAACTACAACTACAACTACAACTACAACTACAACTACAACTACAACTACAACTACAACTACAACTACAACTACAACTACAACTACAACTACAACTACAACTACAACTACAACTACAACTACAACTACAACTACAACTACAACTACAACTACAACTACAACTACAACTACAACTACAACTACAACTACAACTACAACTACAACTACAACTACAACTACAACTACAACTACAACTACAACTACAACTACAACTACAACTACAACTACAACTACAACTACAACTACAACTACAACTACAACTACAACTACAACTACAACTACAACTACAACTACAACTACAACTACAACTACAACTACAACTACAACTACAACTACAACTACAACTACAACTACAACTACAACTACAACTACAACTACAACTACAACTACAACTACAACTACAACTACAACTACAACTACAACTACAACTACAACTACAACTACAACTACAACTACAACTACAACTACAACTACAACTACAACTACAACTACAACTACAACTACAACTACAACTACAACTACAACTACAACTACAACTACAACTACAACTACAACTACAACTACAACTACAACTACAACTACAACTACAACTACAACTACAACTACAACTACAACTACAACTACAACTACAACTACAACTACAACTACAACTACAACTACAACTACAACTACAACTACAACTACAACTACAACTACAACTACAACTACAACTACAACTACAACTACAACTACAACTACAACTACAACTACAACTACAACTACAACTACAACTACAACTACAACTACAACTACAACTACAACTACAACTACAACTACAACTACAACTACAACTACAACTACAACTACAACTACAACTACAACTACAACTACAACTACAACTACAACTACAACTACAACTACAACTACAACTACAACTACAACTACAACTACAACTACAACTACAACTACAACTACAACTACAACTACAACTACAACTACAACTACAACTACAACTACAACTACAACTACAACTACAACTACAACTACAACTACAACTACAACTACAACTACAACTACAACTACAACTACAACTACAACTACAACTACAACTACAACTACAACTACAACTACAACTACAACTACAACTACAACTACAACTACAACTACAACTACAACTACAACTACAACTACAACTACAACTACAACTACAACTACAACTACAACTACAACTACAACTACAACTACAACTACAACTACAACTACAACTACAACTACAACTACAACTACAACTACAACTACAACTACAACTACAACTACAACTACAACTACAACTACAACTACAACTACAACTACAACTACAACTACAACTACAACTACAACTACAACTACAACTACAACTACAACTACAACTACAACTACAACTACAACTACAACTACAACTACAACTACAACTACAACTACAACTACAACTACAACTACAACTACAACTACAACTACAACTACAACTACAACTACAACTACAACTACAACTACAACTACAACTACAACTACAACTACAACTACAACTACAACTACTACAACTACAACTACAACTACAACTACAACAACTACAACTACAACTACAACTACAACTACAACTACAACTACAACTACAACTACAACTACAACTACAACTACAACTACAACTACAACTACAACTACAACTACAACTACAACTACAACTACAACTACAACTACAACTACAACTACAACTACAACTACAACTACAACTACAACTACAACTACAACTACAACTACAACTACAACTACAACTACAACTACAACTACAACTACAACTACAACTACAACTACAACTACAACTACAACTACAACTACAACTACAACTACAACTACAACTACAACTACAACTACAACTACAACTACAACTACAACTACAACTACAACTACAACTACAACTACAACTACAACTACAACTACAACTACAACTACAACTACAACTACAACTACAACTACAACTACAACTACAACTACAACTACAACTACAACTACAACTACAACTACAACTACAACTACAACTACAACTACAACTACAACTACAACTACAACTACAACTACAACTACAACTACAACTACAACTACAACTACAACTACAACTACAACTACAACTACAACTACAACTACAACTACAACTACAACTACAACTACAACTACAACTACAACTACAACTACAACTACAACTACAACTACAACTACAACTACAACTACAACTACAACTACAACTACAACTACAACTACAACTACAACTACAACTACAACTACAACTACAACTACAACTACAACTACAACTACAACTACAACTACAACTACAACTACAACTACAACTACAACTACAACTACAACTACAACTACAACTACAACTACAACTACAACTACAACTACAACTACAACTACAACTACAACTACAACTACAACTACAACTACAACTACAACTACAACTACAACTACAACTACAACTACAACTACAACTACAACTACAACTACAACTACAACTACAACTACAACTACAACTACAACTACAACTACAACTACAACTACAACTACAACTACAACTACAACTACAACTACAACTACAACTACAACTACAACTACAACTACAACTACAACTACAACTACAACTACAACTACAACTACAACTACAACTACAACTACAACTACAACTACAACTACAACTACAACTACAACTACAACTACAACTACAACTACAACTACAACTACAACTACAACTACAACTACAACTACAACTACAACTACAACTACAACTACAACTACAACTACAACTACAACTACAACTACAACTACAACTACAACTACAACTACAACTACAACTACAACTACAACTACAACTACAACTACAACTACAACTACAACTACAACTACAACTACAACTACAACTACAACTACAACTACAACTACAACTACAACTACAACTACAACTACAACTACAACTACAACTACAACTACAACTACAACTACAACTACAACTACAACTACAACTACAACTACAACTACAACTACAACTACAACTACAACTACAACTACAACTACAACTACAACTACAACTACAACTACAACTTCAACTACAACTATAACTACAACTACAACTACAACTACAACTACAACTACAACTACAACTACAACTACAACTACAACTACAACTACAACTACAACTACAACTACAACTACAACTACAACTACAACTACAACTACAACTACAACTACAACTACAACTACAACTACAACTACAACTACAACTACAACTACAACTACAACTACAACTACAACTACAACTACAACTACAACTACAACTACAACTACAACTACAACTACAACTACAACTACAACTACAACTACAACTACAACTACAACTACAACTACAACTACAACTACAACTACAACTACAACTACAACTACAACTACAACTACAACTACAACTACAACTACAACTACAACTACAACTACAACTACAACTACAACTACAACTACAACTACAACTACAACTACAACTACAACTACAACTACAACTACAACTACAACTACAACTACAACTACAACTACAACTACAACTACAACTACAACTACAACTACAACTACAACTACAACTACAACTACAACTACAACTACAACTACAACTACAACTACAACTACAACTACAACTACAACTACAACTACAACTACAACTACAACTACAACTACAACTACAACTACAACTACAACTACAACTACAACTACAACTACAACTACAACTACAACTACAACTACAACTACAACTACAACTACAACTACAACTACAACTACAACTACAACTACAACTAACAACTACAACTACAACTACAACTACAACTACAACTACAACTACAACTACAACTACAACTACAACTACAACTACAACTACAACTACAACTACAACTACAACTACAACTACAACTACAACTACAACTACAACTACAACTACAACTACAAATACAACTACAACTACAACTACAACTACAACTACAACTACAACTACAACTACAACTACAACTACAACTACAACTACAACTACAACTACAACTACAACTACAACTACAACTACAACTACAACTACAACTACAACTACAACTACAACTACAACTACAACTACAACTACAACTACAACTACAACTACAACTACAACTACAACTACAACTACAACTACAACTACAACTACAACTACAACTACAACTACAACTACAACTACAACTACAACTACAACTACAACTACAACTACAAATACAACTACAACTACAACTACAACTACAACTACAACTACAACTACAACTACAACTACAACTACAACTACAACTACAACTACAACTACAACTACAACTACAACTACAACTACAACTACAACTACAACTACAACTACAACTACAACTACAACTACAACTACAACTACAACTACAACTACAACTACAACTACAACTACAACTACAACTACAACAACTACAACTACAACTACAACTACAACTACAACTACAACTACAACTACAACTACAACTACAACTACAACTACAACTACAACTACAACTACAACTACAACTACAACTACAACTACAACTACAACTACAACTACAACTACAACTACAACTACAACTACAACTACAACTACAACTACAACTACAACTACAACTACAACTACAACTACAACTACAACTACAACTACAACTACAACTACAACTACAACTACAACTACAACTACAACTACAACTATAACTACAACTACAACTACAACTACAACTACAACTACAACTACAACTACAACTACAACTACAACTACAAATACAACTACAACTACAACAACTACAACTACAACTACAACTACAACTACAACTACAACTACAACTACAACTACAACTACAACTACAACTACAACTACAACTACAACTACAACTACAACTACAACTACAACTACAACTACAACTACAAGTACAACTACAACTACAACTACAACTACAACTACAACTACAACTACAACTACAACTACAACTACAACTACAACTACAACTACAACTACAACTACAACTACAACTACAACTACAATTACAACTACAACTACAACTACAACTACAACTACAACTACAACTACAACTACAACTACAACTACAACTACAACTACAACTACAACTACAACTACAACTACAACTACAACTACAACTACAACTACAACTACAACTACAACTACAACTACAACTACAACTACAACTACAACTACAACTACAACTACAACTACAACTACAACTACAACTACAACTACAACTACAACTACAACTACAACTACAACTACAACTACAACTACAACTACAACTACAACTACAACTACAACTACAACTACAACTACAACTACAACTACAACTACAACTACAACTACAACTACAACTACAACTACAACTACAACTACAACTACAACTACAACTACAACTACAACTACAACTACAACTACAACAACTACAACTACAACTACAACTACAACTACAACTACAACTACAACTTCAACTACAACTACAACTACAACTACAACTACAACTACAACTACAACTACAACTACAACTACAACTACAACTACAACTACAACTACAACTACAACTACAACTACAACTACAACTACAACTACAACTACAACTACAACTACAACTACAAGTACAACTACAACTACAACTACAACAACTACAACTACAACTACAACTACAACTACAACTACAACTACAACTACAACTACAACTAAAACTAAAACTACAACTACAACTACAACTACAACTACAACTACAACTACAACTACAACTACAACTACAACTACAACTACAACTACAACTACAACTACAACTACAACTACAACTACAACTACAACTACAACTACAACTACAACTACAACTACAACTACAACTACAACTACAACTACAACTACAACTACAACTACAACTAAAACTACAACTACAACTACAACTACAACTACAACTACAACTACAACTACAACTACAACTACAACTACAACTACAACTACAACTACAACTACAACTACAACTACAACTACAACTACAACTACAACTACAACTACAACTACAACTACAACTACAACTACAACTACAACTACAACTACAACTACAACTACAACTACAACTACAACTACAACTACAACTACAACTACAACTACAACTACAACTACAACTACAACTACAACTACAACTACAACTACAACTACAACTACAACTACAACTACAACTACAACTACAACTACAACTACAACTACAACTACAACTACAACTACAACTACAACTACAACTACAACTACAACTACAACTACAACTACAACTACAACTACAACTACAACTACAACAACTACAACTACAACTACAACTACAACTACAACTACAACTACAACTACAACTACAACTACAACTACAACTACAACTACAACTACAACTACAACTACAACTACAACTACAACTACAACTACAACTACAACTACAACTACAACTACAACTACAACTACAACTACAACTACAACTACAACTACAACTACAACTACAACTACAACTACAACTACAACTACAACTACAACTACAACTACAACTATAACTACAACTACAACTACAACTACAACTACAACTACAACTACAACTACAACTACAACTACAACTACAAATACAACTACAACTACAACAACTACAACTACAACTACAACTACAACTACAACTACAACTACAACTACAACTACAACTACAACTACAACTACAACTACAACTACAACTACAACTACAACTACAACTACAACTACAACTACAACTACAAGTACAACTACAACTACAACTACAACTACAACTACAACTACAACTACAACTACAACTACAACTACAACTACAACTACAACTACAACTACAACTACAACTACAACTACAACTACAATTACAACTACAACTACAACTACAACTACAACTACAACTACAACTACAACTACAACTACAACTACAACTACAACTACAACTACAACTACAACTACAACTACAACTACAACTACAACTACAACTACAACTACAACTACAACTACAACTACAACTACAACTACAACTACAACTACAACTACAACTACAACTACAACTACAACTACAACTACAACTACAACTACAACTACAACTACAACTACAACTACAACTACAACTACAACTACAACTACAACTACAACTACAACTACAACTACAACTACAACTACAACTACAACTACAACTACAACTACAACTACAACTACAACTACAACTACAACTACAACTACAACTACAACTACAACTACAACTACAACTACAACTACAACTACAACTACAACAACTACAACTACAACTACAACTACAACTACAACTACAACTACAACTACAACTTCAACTACAACTACAACTACAACTACAACTACAACTACAACTACAACTACAACTACAACTACAACTACAACTACAACTACAACTACAACTACAACTACAACTACAACTACAACTACAACTACAACTACAACTACAACTACAACTACAACTACAACTACAAGTACAACTACAACTACAACTACAACAACTACAACTACAACTACAACTACAACTACAACTACAACTACAACTACAACTAAAACTAAAACTACAACTACAACTACAACTACAACTACAACTACAACTACAACTACAACTACAACTACAACTACAACTACAACTACAACTACAACTACAACTACAACTACAACTACAACTACAACTACAACTACAACTACAACTACAACTACAACTACAACTACAACTACAACTACAACTACAACTACAACTACAACTACAACTACAACTACAACTACAACTACAACTACAACTACAACTACAACTACAACTACAACTACAACTACAACTACAACTACAACTACAACTACAACTACAACTACAACTACAACTACAACTACAACTACAACTACAACTACAACTACAACTACAACTACAACTACAACTACAACTACAACTACAACTACAACTACAACTACAACTACAACTACAACTACAACTACAACTACAACTACAACTACAACTACAGCCTTATTAGGCTGAAACATAATGGCGCTGTCTGAGATGAGCTGCAACAGACCAGAGCTGGCATAAACTTTCCATTATGAGTCGGTACCAGCCAGTTACAAAGTGTATAAAATATTAGCAGTCTGTAAAAGCCAATATGCGTGTGAAATTTTACACGTATATTAGCCTTATTAGGCTGAAATATGATGGCGCTGTCCGAGACCGGCTGTAACTTGCCAGAGCTGGCAAAAGCATGCTATTATAAGTCGGTACCAGCCAGTTACAGATTGTATAAAAGATTACCAGTCTGTAAAAGCTAGTATGCGTGTAAAAGTCTACGCTTATACGTATAAGCCTTATTAGGCTGAAATATGATGGCGCTGTCTGAAATTGGCTGTAGCCGGCCAGAGCTGGCAAAAATATGCCAGGATAAGACTGTACCAGCCAGTTACAGCTTGTATAAAACATTACCAGTCAGTAAAAGGTAATATGCGTGTAAAATTTAACACGTATATCAGCCTTATTAGGCTGAAATATGATGGCGCTGTCTGAGACCGGCTGCAACAGACCAGAGCTGGCAAAAACTTTCCATTATGAGTCGGTACCAGCCAGTTACAGAGTGTATAAAATATAACCAGTCTGTAAAAGCCAATATGCGTGTAAAAGTTTACGCTTATATAAGCCTTATTAGGCTGAAATATGATGGCGCTCTCTGAAACTGGCTGTAGCCGGCCAGAGCTGGCAAAGACATGCCAGTATAAGACTGTACCAGCCAGTTACAGCTTGTATAAATCATTACCAGTCAGTAAAAGGTAATATGCGTATAAAATTTAAACCGTATATCAACGTAATTAGGCTGAAATATGATGGCGCTGTCTGAGACCGGCTGTAACTGGCACGAGGTTACAAAAACATGCCAGTATCAGATGGTACCAGCCAGTTACAGATTGTATAACACAATAACAGTCAGTAAATGCTAATATGCGTGTAAAATTTTATTTGCATTCGATATTAATTGAAATTTTACATAAATAAAATTTTACACGTACATCAGCCTTATTAGGCTGAAACATAATAACGCTGTCTGAGACGAGCTGCAACAGACCAGAGCTTGCATAAACTTTCCATTATGAGTTGGTACCAGCCAGTTACAAAGTGTATAAAATATTAGCAGTCTGTAAAAGCCAATATGCGTGTGAAGTTTTACACGTATATTAGCCTTATTAGGCTGAAATATGATGGCGCTGTCCGAGACCGGCTGTAACTGGCAAGAGCTGGCAGAAGCATGCTATTATGAGTCGGTACAAGCCAGTTACAGATTGTATAAAAGATTACCAGCCTGTAAAAGCTAGTATGCGTGTAAAAGTTTACGCTTATACGTATAAGCCTTATTTGGCTGAAATATGATGGCGCTGTCTGAAATTGGCTGTAGCCGGCTACTACAACTACAACTACAACTACAACTACAACTACAACTACAACTACAACTACAACTACAACTACAACTACAACTACAAATACAACTACAACTACAACAACTACAACTACAACTACAACTACAACTACAACTACAACTACAACTACAACTACAACTACAACTACAACTACAACTACAACTACAACTACAACTACAACTACAACTACAACTACAACTACAACTACAACTACAACTACAACTACAACTACAACTACAACTACAACTACAACTACAACTACAACTACAACTACAACTACAACTACAACTACAACTACAACTACAACTACAACTACAACTACAACTACAACTACAACTACAACTACAACTACAACTACAAGTACAACTACAACTACAACTACAACTACAACTACAACTACAACTACAACTACAACTACAACTACAACTACAACTACAACTACAACTACAACTACAACTACAACTACAACTACAACTACAACTACAACTACAACTACAACTACAACTACAACTACAACTACAACTACAACTACAACTACAACTACAACTACAACTACAACTACAACTACAACTACAACTACAAATACAACTACAACTACAACAACTACAACTACAACTACAACTACAACTACAACTACAACTACAACAACTACAACTACAACTACAACTACAACTACAACTACAACTACAACTACAACTACAACTACAACTACAACTACAACTACAACTACAACTACAACTACAACTACAACTACAACTACAACTACAACTACAACTACAACTACAACTACAACTACAACTACAACTACAACTACAACTACAACTACAACTACAACTACAACTACAACTACAACTACAACTACAACTACAACTACAACTACAACTACAACTACAACTACAACTACAACTACAACTACAACTACAACTACAACTACAACTACAACTACAACTACAACTACAACTACAACTACAACTACAACTACAACTACAACTACAACTACAACTACAACTACAACTACAACTACAACTACAACTACAACTACAACTACAACTACAACTACAACTACAACTACAACTACAACTACAACTACAACTACAACTACAACTACAACTACAACTACAACTATAAATACAACTACAACTACAACAACTACAACTACAACTACAACTACAACTACAACTACAACTACAACTACAACTACAACTACAACTACAACTACAACTACAACTACAACTACAACTACAACTACAACTACAACTACAACTACAACTACAACTACAACTACAACTACAACTACAACTACAACTACAACTACAACTACAACTACAACTACAACTACAACTACAACTACAACTACAACTATAAATACAACTACAACTACAACAACTACAACTACAACTACAACTACAACTACAACTACAACTACAACTACAACTACAACTACAACTACAACTACAACTACAACTACAACTACAACTACAACTACAACTACAACTACAACTACAACTACAACTACAACTACAACTACAACTACAACTACAACTACAACTACAACTACAACTACAACTACAACTACAACTACAACTACAACTACAACTACAACTACAACTACAACTACAACTACAACTACAACTACAACTACAACTACAACTACAACTACAACTACAACTACAACTACAACTACAACTACAACTACAACTACAACTACAACTACAACTACAACAACTACAACTACAACTACAACTACAACTACAACTACAACTACAACTACAACTACAACTACAACTACAACTACAACTACAACTACAACTACAACTACAACTACAACTACAACTACAACTACAACTACAACTACAACTACAACTACAACTACAACTACAACTACAACTACAACTACAACTACAACTACAACTACAACTATAACTACAACTACAACTACAACTACAACTACAACTACAACTACAACTACAACTACAACTACAACTACAACTACAACTACAACTACAAATACAACTACAACTACAACAACTACAACTACAACTACAACTACAACTACAACTACAACTACAACTACAACTACAACTACAACTACAACTACAACTACAACTACAACTACAACTACAACTACAACTACAACTACAACTACAACTACAACTACAACTACAACTACAACTACAACTACAACTACAACTACAACTACAACTACAACTACAACTACAACTACATTTACAACTACAACTACAACTACAACTACAACTACAACTACAACTACAACTACAACTACAACTACAACTACAACTACAACTACAACTACAACTACAACTACAACTACAACTACAACTACAACTACAACTACAACTACAACTACAACTACAACTACAACTACAACTACAACTACAACTACAACTACAACTACAACTACAACTACAACTACAACTACAACTACAACTACAACTACAACTACAACTACAACTACAACTACAACTACAACTACAACTACAACTACAACTACAACTACAACTACAACTACAACTACAACTACAACTACAACTACAACTACAACTACAACTACAACAACTACACTACAACTACAACTACAACTACAACTACAACTACAACTACAACTACAACTACAACTACAACTTCAACTACAACTACAACTACAACTACAACTACAACTACAACTACAACTACAACTACAACTACAACTACAACTACAACTACAACTACAACTACAACTACAACTACAACTACAACTACAACTACAACTACAACTACAACTACAACTACAACTACAACTACAACTACAACTACAACTACAACTACAACTACAACTACAACTACAACTACAACTACAACTACAACTACAACTACAACTACATTTACAACTACAACTACAACTACAACTACAACTACAACTACAACTACAACTACAACTACAACTACAACTACAACTACAACTACAACTACAACTACAACTACAACTACAACTACAACTACAACTACAACTACAACTACAACTACAACTACAACTACAACTACAACTACAACTACAACTACAACTACAACTACAACTACAACTACAACTACAACTACAACTACAACTACAACTACAACTACAACTACAACTACAACTACAACTACAACTACAACTACAACTACAACTACAACTACAACTACAACTACAACTACAACTACAACTACAACTACAACTACAACTACAACTACAACAACTACAACTACAACTACAACTACAACTACAACTACAACTACAACTACAACTACAACTACAACTACAACTACAACTACAACTACAACTACAACTACAACTACAACTACAACTACAACTACAACTACAACTACAACTACAACTACAACTACAACTACAACTACAACTACAACTACAACTACAACTACAACTACAACTACAACTACAACTACAACTACAACTACAACTACAACTACAACTACAACTACAACTACAACTACAACTACAACTACAACTACAACTACAACTACAACTACAACTACAACTACAACTACAACTACAACTACAACAACTACAACTACAACTACAACTACAACTACAACTACAACTACAACTACAACTACAACTACAACTACAACTACAACTACAACTACAACTACAACTACAACTACAACTACAACTACAACTACAACTACAACTACAACTACAACTACAACTACAACTACAACTACAACTACAACTACAACTACAACTACAACTACAACTACAACTACAACTACAACTACAACTACAACTACAACTACAACTACAACTACAACTACAACTACAACTACAACTACAACTACAACTACAACTACAACTACAACTACAACTACAACTACAACTACAACTACAACTACAACTACAACTACAACTACAACTACAACTACAACTACAACTACAACTACAACTACAACTACAACTACAACTACAACTACAACTACAACTACAACTACAACTACAACTACAACTACAACTACAACTACAACTACAACTACAACTACAACTACAACTACAACTACAACTACAACTACAACTACAACTACAACTACAACTACAACTACAACTACAACTACAACTACAACTATAAATACAACTACAACTACAACAACTACAACTACAACTACAACTACAACTACAACTACAACTACAACTACAACTACAACTACAACTACAACTACAACTACAACTACAACTACAACTACAACTACAACTACAACTACAACTACAACTACAACTACAACTACAACTACAACTACAACTACAACTACAACTACAACTACAACTACAACTACAACTACAACTACAACTACATTTACAACTACAACTACAACTACAACTACAACTACAACTACAACTACAACTACAACTACAACTACAACTACAACTACAACTACAACTACAACTACAACTACAACTACAACTACAACTACAACTACAACTACAACTACAACTACAACTACAACTACAACTACAACTACAACTACAACTACAACTACAACTACAACAACTACAACTACAACTACAACTACAACTACAACTACAACTACAACTACAACTACAACTACAACTACAACTACAACTACAACTACAACTACAACTACAACTACAACTACAACTACAACTACAACTACAACTACAACTACAACTACAACTACAACTACAACTACAACTACAACTACAACTACAACTACAACTACAACTACAACTACAACTACAACTACAACTACAACTACAACTACAACTACAACTACAACTACAACTACAACTACAACTACAACTACAACTACAACTACAACTACAACTACAACTACAACTACAACTACAACTACAACTACAACTACAACTACAACTACAACTACAACTACAACTACAACTACAACTACAACTACAACTACAACTACAACTACAACTACAACTACAACTACAACTACAACTACAACTACAACTACAACTACAACTACAACTACAACTACAACTACAACTACAACTACAACTACAACTACAACTACAACTACAACTACAACTACAACTACAACTACAACTATAAATACAACTACAACTACAACAACTACAACTACAACTACAACTACAACTACAACTACAACTACAACTACAACTACAACTACAACTACAACTACAACTACAACTACAACTACAACTACAACTACAACTACAACTACAACTACAACTACAACTACAACTACAACTACAACTACAACTACAACTACAACTACAACTACAACTACAACTACAACTACAACTACAACTACATTTACAACTACAACTACAACTACAACTACAACTACAACTACAACTACAACTACAACTACAACTACAACTACAACTACAACTACAACTACAACTACAACTACAACTACAACTACAACTACAACTACAACTACAACTACAACTACAACTACAACTACAACTACAACTACAACTACAACTACAACTACAACTACAACTACAACTACAACTACAACTACAACTACAACTACAACTACAACTACAACTACAACTACAACTACAACTACAACTACAACTACAACTACAACAACTACAACTACAACTACAACTACAACTACAACTACAACTACAACTACAACTACAACTTCAACTACAACTACAACTACAACTACAACTACAACTACAACTACAACTACAACTACAACTACAACTACAACTACAACTACAACTACAACTACAACTACAACTACAACTACAACTACAACTACAACTACAACTACAACTACAACTACAACTACAACTACAACTACAACTACAAGTACAACTACAACTACAACTACAACAACTACAACTACAACTACAACTACAACTACAACTACAACTACAACTACAACTAAAACTAAAACTACAACTACAACTACAACTACAACTACAACTACAACTACAACTACAACTACAACTACAACTACAACTACAACTACAACTACAACTACAACTACAACTACAACTACAACTACAACTACAACTACAACTACAACTACAACTACAACTACAACTACAACTACAACTACAACTACAACTACAACTACAACTACAACTACAACTACAACTACAACTACAACTACAACTACAACTACAACTACAACTACAACTACAACTACAACTACAACTACAACTACAACTACAACTACAACTACAACTACAACTACAACTACAACTACAACTACAACTACAACTACAACTACAACTACAACTACAACTACAACTACAACTACAACTACAACTACAACTACAACTACAACTACAACTACAACTACAACTACAACTACAACTACAACTACAACTACAACTACAACTACAACTACAACTACAACTACAACTACAACTACAACTACAACTACAACTACAACTACAACTACAACTACAACTACAACTACAACTACAACTACAACTACAACTACAACTACAACTACAACTACAACTACAACTACAACTACAACTACAACTACAACTACAACTACAACTACAACTACAACTACAACTACAACTACAACTACAACTACAACTACAACTACAACTACAAATACAACTACAACTACAACTACAACTACAACTACAACTACAACTACAACTACAACTACAACTACAACTACAACTACAACTACAACTACAACTACAACTACAACTACAACTACAACTACAACTACAACTACAACTACAACTACAACTACAACTACAACTACAACTACAACTACAACTACAACTACAACTACAACTACAACTACAACTACAACTACAACTACAACTACAACTACAACTACAACTACAACTACAACTACAACTACAACTACAACTACAACTACAACTACAGCCTTATTAGGCTGAAACATAATGGCGCTGTCTGAGATGAGCTGCAACAGACCAGAGCTGGCATAAACTTTCCATTATGAGTCGGTACCAGCCAGTTACAAAGTGTATAAAATATTAGCAGTCTGTAAAAGCCAATATGCGTGTGAAATTTTACACGTATATTAGCCTTATTAGGCTGAAATATGATGGCGCTGTCCGAGACCGGCTGTAACTGGCCAGAGCTGGCAAAAGCATGCTATTATAAGTCGGTACCAGCCAGTTACAGATTGTATAAAAGATTACCAGTCTGTAAAAGCTAGTATGCGTGTAAAAGTCTACGCTTATACGTATAAGCCTTATTAGGCTGAAATATGATGGCGCTGTCTGAAATTGGCTGTAGCCGGCCAGAGCTGGCAAAAATATGCCAGGATAAGACTGTACCAGCCAGTTACAGCTTGTATAAAACATTACCAGTCAGTAAAAGGTAATATGCGTGTAAAATTTAACACGTATATCAGCCTTATTAGGCTGAAATATGATGGCGCTGTCTGAGACCGGCTGCAACAGACCAGAGCTGGCAAAAACTTTCCATTATGAGTCGGTACCAGCCAGTTACAGAGTGTATAAAATATAACCAGTCTGTAAAAGCCAATATGCGTGTAAAAGTTTACGCTTATATAAGCCTTATTAGGCTGAAATATGATGGCGCTCTCTGAAACTGGCTGTAGCCGGCCAGAGCTGGCAAAGACATGCCAGTATAAGACTGTACCAGCCAGTTACAGCTTGTATAAATCATTACCAGTCAGTAAAAGGTAATATGCGTATAAAATTTAAACCGTATATCAACGTAATTAGGCTGAAATATGATGGCGCTGTCTGAGACCGGCTGTAACTGGCACGAGGTTACAAAAACATGCCAGTATCAGATGGTACCAGCCAGTTACAGATTGTATAAAACAATAACAGTCAGTAAATGCTAATATGCGTGTAAAATTTTATTTGCATTCGATATTAATTGAAATTTTACATAAATAAAATTTTACACGTACATCAGCCTTATTAGGCTGAAACATAATAACGCTGTCTGAGACGAGCTGCAACAGACCAGAGCTTGCATAAACTTTCCATTATGAGTTGGTACCAGCCAGTTACAAAGTGTATAAAATATTAGCAGTCTGTAAAAGCCAATATGCGTGTGAAGTTTTACACGTATATTAGCCTTATTAGGCTGAAATATGATGGCGCTGTCCGAGACCGGCTGTAACTGGCAAGAGCTGGCAGAAGCATGCTATTATGAGTCGGTACAAGCCAGTTACAGATTGTATAAAAGATTACCAGCCTGTAAAAGCTAGTATGCGTGTAAAAGTTTACGCTTATACGTATAAGCCTTATTTGGCTGAAATATGATGGCGCTGTCTGAAATTGGCTGTAGCCGGCTACTACAACTACAACTACAACTACAACTACAACTACAACCACAACTACAACTACAACTACAACTACAACTACAACTACAACTACAACAACTACAACTACAACTACAACTACAACTTCAACTACAACTACATCTACAACTACAACTACAACTACAACAACAACTACAACTACAACTACAACAACTACAACTACAACTACAACTACAACTACAACTACATCTACAACTACAACTACTACTACAACTACAACTACAACTACAACTACAACTACAACTACAACTACAAATACAACTACAACTACAACAACTACAACTACAACTACAACTACAACTACAACTACAACTACAACTACAACTACAACTACAACTACAACTACAACTACAACTACAACTACAACTACAACTACAACTACAACTACAACTACAACTACAACTACAACTACAACTACAACTACAACTACAACTACAACTACAACTACAACTACAACTACAACTACAACTACAACTACAACTACAACTACAACTACAACTACAACTACAACTACAACTACAACTACAACTACAACTACAACTACAACTACAACTACAACTACAACTACAACTACAACTACAACTACAACTACAACTACAACTACAACTACAACTACAACTACAACTACAACTACAACTACAACTACAACTACAACTACAACTACAACTACAACTACAACTACAACTACAACTACAACTACAACTACAACTACAACTACAACTACAACTACAACTACAACTACAACTACAACTACAACTACAACTACAACTACAACTACAACTACAACTACAACTACAACTACAACTACAACTACAACTACAACTACAACTACAACTACAACTACAACTACAACTACAACTACAACTACAACTACAACTACAACTACAACTACAACTACAACTACAACTACAACTACAACTACAACTACAACTACAACTACAACTACAACTACAACTACAACTACAACTACAACTACAACTACAACTACAACTACAACTACAACTACAACTACAACTACAACTACAACTACAACTACAACTACAACTACAACTACAACTACAACTACAACTACAACTACAACTACAACTACAACTACAACTACAACTACAACTACAACTACAACTACAACTACAACTACAACTACAACTACAACTACAACTACAACTACAACTACAACTACAACTACAACTACAACTACAACTACAACTACAACTACAACTACAACTACAACTACAACTACAACTACAACTACAACTACAACTACAACTACAACTACAACTACAACTACAACTACAACTACAACTACAACTACAACTACAACTACAACTACAACTACAACTACAACTACAACTACAACTACAACTACAACTACAACTACAACTACAACTACAACTACAACTACAACTACAACTACAACTACAACTACAACTACAACTACAACTACAACTACAACTACAACTACAACTACAACTACAACTACAACTACAACTACAACTACAACTACAACTACAACTACAACTACAACTACAGCCTTATTAGGCTGAAACATAATGGCGCTGTCTGAGATGAGCTGCAACAGACCAGAGCTGGCATAAACTTTCCATTATGAGTCGGTACCAGCCAGTTACAAAGTGTATAAAATATTAGCAGTCTGTAAAAGCCAATATGCGTGTGAAATTTTACACGTATATTAGCCTTATTAGGCTGAAATATGATGGCGCTGTCCGAGACCGGCTGTAACTGGCCAGAGCTGGCAAAAGCATGCTATTATAAGTCGGTACCAGCCAGTTACAGATTGTATAAAAGATTACCAGTCTGTAAAAGCTAGTATGCGTGTAAAAGTCTACGCTTATACGTATAAGCCTTATTAGGCTGAAATATGATGGCGCTGTCTGAAATTGGCTGTAGCCGGCCAGAGCTGGCAAAAATATGCCAGGATAAGACTGTACCAGCCAGTTACAGCTTGTATAAAACATTACCAGTCAGTAAAAGGTAATATGCGTGTAAAATTTAACACGTATATCAGCCTTATTAGGCTGAAATATGATGGCGCTGTCTGAGACCGGCTGCAACAGACCAGAGCTGGCAAAAACTTTCCATTATGAGTCGGTACCAGCCAGTTACAGAGTGTATAAAATATAACCAGTCTGTAAAAGCCAATATGCGTGTAAAAGTTTACGCTTATATAAGCCTTATTAGGCTGAAATATGATGGCGCTCTCTGAAACTGGCTGTAGCCGGCCAGAGCTGGCAAAGACATGCCAGTATAAGACTGTACCAGCCAGTTACAGCTTGTATAAATCATTACCAGTCAGTAAAAGGTAATATGCGTATAAAATTTAAACCGTATATCAACGTAATTAGGCTGAAATATGATGGCGCTGTCTGAGACCGGCTGTAACTGGCACGAGGTTACAAAAACATGCCAGTATCAGATGGTACCAGCCAGTTACAGATTGTATAAAACAATAACAGTCAGTAAATGCTAATATGCGTGTAAAATTTTATTTAAAATTTTATTTGCATTCGATATTAATTGAAATTTTACATAAATAAAATTTTACACGTACATCAGCCTTATTAGGCTGAAACATAATAACGCTGTCTGAGACGAGCTGCAACAGACCAGAGCTTGCATAAACTTTCCATTATGAGTTGGTACCAGCCAGTTACAAAGTGTATAAAATATTAGCAGTCTGTAAAAGCCAATATGCGTGTGAAGTTTTACACGTATATTAGCCTTATTAGGCTGAAATATGATGGCGCTGTCCGAGACCGGCTGTAACTGGCAAGAGCTGGCAGAAGCATGCTATTATGAGTCGGTACAAGCCAGTTACAGATTGTATAAAAGATTACCAGCCTGTAAAAGCTAGTATGCGTGTAAAAGTTTACGCTTATACGTATAAGCCTTATTTGGCTGAAATATGATGGCGCTGTCTGAAATTGGCTGTAGCCGGCTACTACAACTACAACTACAACTACAACTACAACTACAACCACAACTACAACTACAACTACAACTACAACTACAACTACAACTACAACAACTACAACTACAACTACAACTACAACTTCAACTACAACTACATCTACAACTACAACTACAACTACAACAACAACTACAACTACAACTACAACAACTACAACTACAACTACAACTACAACTACAACTACATCTACAACTACAACTACTACTACAACTACAACTACAACTACAACTACAACTACAACTACAACTACAAATACAACTACAACTACAACAACTACAACTACAACTACAACTACAACTACAACTACAACTACAACTACAACTACAACTACAACTACAACTACAACTACAACTACAACTACAACTACAACTACAACTACAACTACAACTACAACTACAACTACAACTACAACTACAACTACAACTACAACTACAACTACAACTACAACTACAACTACAACTACAACTACAACTACAACTACAACTACAACTACAACTACAACTACAACTACAACTACAACTACAACTACAACTACAACTACAACTACAACTACAACTACAACTACAACTACAACTACAACTACAACTACAACTACAACTACAACTACAACTACAACTACAACTACAACTACAACTACAACTACAACTACAACTACAACTACAACTACAACTACAACTACAACTACAACTACAACTACAACTACAACTACAACTACAACTACAACTACAACTACAACTACAACTACAACTACAACTACAACTACAACTACAACTACAACTACAACTACAACTACAACTACAACTACAACTACAACTACAACTACAACTACAACTACAACTACAACTACAACTACAACTACAACTACAACTACAACTACAACTACAACTACAACTACAACTACAACTACAACTACAACTACAACTACAACTACAACTACAACTACAACTACAACTACAACTACAACTACAACTACAACTACAACTACAACTACAACTACAACTACAACTACAACTGTAAATACAACTACAACTACAACAACTACAACTACAACTACAACTACAACTACAACTACAACTACAACTACAACTACAACTACAACTACAACTACAACTACAACTACAACTACAACTACAACTACAACTACAACTACAACTACAACTACAACTACAACTACAACTACAACTACAACTACAACTACAACTACAACTACAACTACAACTACAACTACAACTACAACTACAACTACAACTACAACTACAACTACAACTACAACTACAACTACAACTACAACTACAACTACAACTACATTTACAACTACAACTACAACTACAACTACAACTATAACTACAACTACAACTACAACTACAACTACAACTACAACTACAACTACAACTACAACTACAACTACAACTACAACTACAACTACAACTACAACTACAACTACAACTACAACTACAACTACAACTACAACTACAACTACAACAACTACAACTACAACTACAACTACAACTACAACTACAACTACAACTACAACTACAACTACAACTACAACTACAACTACAACTACAACTACAACTACAACTACAACTACAACTACAACTACAACTACAACTACAACTACAACTACAACTACAACTACAACTACAACTACAACTACAACTACAACTACAACTACAACTACAACTACAACTACAACTACAACTACAACTACAACTATAAATACAACTACAACTACAACAACTACAACTACAACTACAACTACAACTACAACTACAACTACAACTACAACTACAACTACAACTACAACTACAACTACAACTACAACTACAACTACAACTACAACTACAACTACAACTACAACTACAACTACAACTACAACTACAACTACAACTACAACTACAACTACAACTACAACTACAACTACAACTACAACTACAACTACAACTACAACTACAACTACAACTACAACTACAACTACAACTACAACTACAACTACAACTACAACTACAACTACAACTACAACTACAACTACAACTACAACTACAACTACAACTACAACTACAACTACAACTACAACTACAACTACAACTACAACTACAACTACAACTACAACTACAACTACAACTACAACTACAACTACAACTACAACTACAACTACAACTACAACTACAACTACAACTACAACTACAACTACAACTACAACTATAAATACAACTACAACTACAACAACTACAACTACAACTACAACTACAACTACAACTACAACTACAACTACAACTACAACTACAACTACAACTACAACTACAACTACAACTACAACTACAACTACAACTACAACTACAACTACAACTACAACTACAACTACAACTACAACTACAACTACAACTACAACTACAACTACAACTACAACTACAACTACAACTACAACTACAACTACAACTACAACTACAACTACAACTACAACTACAACTACAACTACAACTACAACTACAACTACAACTACAACTACAACTACAACTACAACTACAACTACAACTACAACTACAACTACAACTACAACTACAACTACAACTACAACTACAACTACAACTACAACTACAACTACAACTACAACTACAACTACAACTACAACTACAACTACAACTACAACTACAACTACAACTACAACTACAACTACAACTACAACTACAACTACAACTACAACTACAACTACAACTACAACTACAACTACAACTACAACTACAACTACAACTACAACTACAACTACAACTACAACTACAACTACAACTACAACTACAACTACAACTACAACTACAACTACAACTACAACTACAACTACAACTACAACTACAACTACAACTACAACTACAACTACAACTACAACTACAACTACAACTACAACTACAACTACAACTACAACTACAACTACAACTACAACTACAACTACAACTACAACTACAACTACAACTACAACTACAACTACAACTACAACTACAACTACAACTACAACTACAACTACAACTACAACTACAACTACAACTACAACTACAACTACAACTACAACTACAACTACAACTACAACTACAACTACAACTACAACTACAACTACAACTACAACTACAACTACAACTACAACTACAACTACAACTACAACTACAACTACAACTACAACTACAACTACAACTACAACTACAACTACAACTACAACTACAACTACAACTACAACTACAACTACAACTACAACTACAACTACAACTACAACTACAACTACAACTACAACTACAACTACAACTACAACTACAACTACAACTACAACTACAACTACAACTACAACTACAACTACAACTACAACTACAACTACAACTACAACTACAACTACAACTACAACTACAACTACAACTACAACTACAACTACAACTACAACTACAACTACAACTACAACTACAACTACAACTACAACTACAACTACAACTACAACTACAACTACAACTACAACTACAACTACAACTACAACTACAACTACAACTACAACTACAACTACAACTACAACTACAACTACAACTACAACTACAACTACAACTACAACTACAACTACAACTACAACTACAACTACAACTACAACTACAACTACAACTACAACTACAACTACAACTACAACTACAACTACAACTACAACTACAACTACAACTACAACTACAACTACAACTACAACTACAACTACAACTACAACTACAACTACAACTACAACTACAACTACAACTACAACTACAACTACAACTACAACTACAACTACAACAACAACAACTACAACTACAACTACAACAACTACAACTACAACTACAACTACAACTACAACTACAACTACAACTACAACTACAACTACAACTACAACTACAACTACAACTACAACTACAACTACAACTACAACTACAACTACAACTACAACTACAACTACAACTACAACTACAACTACAACTACAACTACAACTACAACTACAACTACAACTACAACTACAACTACAACTACAACTACAACTACAACTACAACTACAACTACAACTACAACTACAACTACAACTACAACTACAACTACAACTACAACTACAACTACAACTACAACTACAACTACAACTACAACTACAACTACAACTACAACTACAACTACAACTACAACTACAACTACAACTACAACTACAACTACAACTACAACTACAACTACAACTACAACTACAACTACAACTACAACTACAACTACAACTACAACTACAACTACAACTACAACTACAACTACAACTACAACTACAACTACAACTACAACTACAACTACAACTACAACTACAACTACAACTACAACTACAACTACAACTACAACTACAACTACAACTACAACTACAACTACAACTACAACTACAACTACAACTACAACTACAACTACAACTACAACTACAACTACAACTACAACTACAACTACAACTACAACTACAACTACAACTACAACTACAACTACAACTACAACTACAACTACAACTACAACTACAACTACAACTACAACTACAACTACAACTACAACTACAACTACAACTACAACTACAACTACAACTACAACTACAACTACAACTACAACTACAACTACAACTACAACTACAACTACAACTACAACTACAACTACAACTACAACTACAACTACAACTACAACTACAACTACAACTACAACTACAACTACAACTACAACTACAACTACAACTACAACTACAACTACAACTACAACTACAACTACAACTACAACTACAACTACAACTACAACTACAACTACAACTACAACTACAACTACAACTACAACTACAACTACAACTACAACTACAACTACAACTACAACTACAACTACAACTACAACTACAACTACAACTACAACTACAACTACAACTACAACTACAACTACAACTACAACTACAACTACAACTACAACTACAACTACAACTACAACTACAACTACAACTACAACTACAACTACAACTACAACTACAACTACAACTACAACTACAACTACAACTACAACTACAACTACAACTACAACTACAACTACAACTACAACTACAACTACAACTACAACTACAACTACAACTACAACTACAACTACAACTACAACTACAACTACAACTACAACTACAACTACAACTACAACTACAACTACAACTACAACTACAACTACAACTACAACTACAACTACAACTACAACTACAACTACAACTACAACTACAACTACAACTACAACTACAACTACAACTACAACTACAACTACAACTACAACTACAACTACAACTACAACTACAACTACAACTACAACTACAACTACAACTACAACTACAACTACAACTACAACTACAACTACAACTACAACTACAACTACAACTACAACTACAACTACAACTACAACTACAACTACAACTACAACTACAACTACAACTACAACTACAACTACAACTACAACTACAACTACAACTACAACTACAACTACAACTACAACTACAACTACAACTACAACTACAACTACAACTACAACTACAACTACAACTACAACTACAACTACAACTACAACTACAACTACAACTACAACTACAACTACAACTACAACTACAACTACAACTACAACTACAACTACAACTACAACTACAACTACAACTACAACTACAACTACAACTACAACTACAACTACAACTACAACTACAACTACAACTACAACTACAACTACAACTACAACTACAACTACAACTACAACTACAACTACAACTACAACTACAACTACAACTACAACTACAACTACAACTACAACTACAACTACAACTACAACTACAACTACAACTACAACTACAACTACAACTACAACTACAACTACAACTACAACTACAACTACAACTACAACTACAACTACAACTACAACTACAACTACAACTACAACTACAACTACAACTACAACTACAACTACAACTACAACTACAACTACAACTACAACTACAACTACAACTACAACTACAACTACAACTACAACTACAACTACAACTACAACTACAACTACAACTACAACTACAACTACAACTACAACTACAACTACAACTACAACTACAACTACAACTACAACTACAACTACAACTACAACTACAACTACAACTACAACTACAACTACAACTACAACTACAACTACAACTACAACTACAACTACAACTACAACTACAACTACAACTACAACTACAACTACAACTACAACTACAACTACAACTACAACTACAACTACAACTACAACTACAACTACAACTACAACTACAACTACAACTACAACTACAACTACAACTACAACTACAACTACAACTACAACTACAACTACAACTACAACTACAACTACAACTACAACTACAACTACAACTACAACTACAACTACAACTACAACTACAACTACAACTACAACTACAACTACAACTACAACTACAACTACAACTACAACTACAACTACAACTACAACTACAACTACAACTACAACTACAACTACAACTACAACTACAACTACAACTACAACTACAACTACAACTACAACTACAACTACAACTACAACTACAACTACAACTACAACTACAACTACAACTACAACTACAACTACAACTACAACTACAACTACAACTACAACTACAACTACAACTACAACTACAACTACAACTACAACTACAACTACAACTACAACTACAACTACAACTACAACTACAACTACAACTACAACTACAACTACAACTACAACTACAACTACAACTACAACTACAACTACAACTACAACTACAACTACAACTACAACTACAACTACAACTACAACTACAACTACAACTACAACTACAACTACAACTACAACTACAACTACAACTACAACTACAACTACAACTACAACTACAACTACAACTACAACTACAACTACAACTACAACTACAACTACAACTACAACTACAACAACAACTACAACTACAACTACAACTACAACTACAACTACAACTACAACTACAACTACAACTACAACTACAACTACAACTACAACTACAACTACAACTACAACTACAACTACAACTACAACTACAACTACAACTACAACTACAACTACAACTACAACTACAACTACAACTACAACTACAACTACAACTACAACTACAACTACAACTACAACTACAACTACAACTACAACTACAACTACAACTACAACTACAACTACAACTACAACTACAACTACAACTACAACTACAACTACAACTACAACTACAACTACAACTACAACTACAACTACAACTACAACTACAACTACAACTACAACTACAACTACAACTACAACTACAACTACAACTACAACTACAACTACAACTACAACTACAACTACAACTACAACTACAACTACAACTACAACTACAACTACAACTACAACTACAACTACAACTACAACTACAACTACAACTACAACTACAACTACAACTACAACTACAACTACAACTACAACTACAACTACAACTACAACTACAACTACAACTACAACTACAACTACAACTACAACTACAACTACAACTACAACTACAACTACAACTACAACTACAACTACAACTACAACTACAACTACAACAACTCAACTACAACTACAACTACAACTACAACTACAACTACAACTACAACTACAACTACAACTACAACTACAACTACAACTACAACTACAACTACAACTACAACTACAACTACAACTACAACTACAACTACAACTACAACTACAACTACAACTACAACTACAACTACAACTACAACTACAACTACAACTACAACTACAACTACAACTACAACTACAACTACAACTACAACTACAACTACAACTACAACTACAACTACAACTACAACTACAACTACAACTACAACTACAACTACAACTACAACTACAACTACAACTACAACTACAACTACAACTACAACTACAACTACAACTACAACTACAACTACAACTACAACTACAACTACAACTACAACTACAACTACAACTACAACTACAACTACAACTACAACTACAACTACAACTACAACTACAACTACAACTACAACTACAACTACAACTACAACTACAACTACAACTACAACTACAAACTACAACTACAACTACAACTACAACTACAACTACAACTACAACTACAACTACAACTACAACTACAACTACAACTACAACTACAACTACAACTACAACTACAACTACAACTACAACTACAACTACAACTACAACTACAACTACAACTACAACTACAACTACAACTACAACTACAACTACAACTACAACTACAACTACAACTACAACTACAACTACAACTACAACTACAACTACAACTACAACTACAACTACAACTACAACTACAACTACAACTACAACTACAACTACAACTACAACTACAACTACAACTACAACTACAACTACAACTACAACTACAACTACAACTACAACTACAACTACAACTACAACTACAACTACAACTACAACTACAACTACAACTACAACTACAACTACAACTACAACTACAACTACAACTACAACTACAACTACAACTACAACTACAACTACAACTACAACTACAACTACAACTACAACTACAACTACAACTACAACTACAACTACAACTACAACTACAACTACAACTACAACTACAACTACAACTACAACTACAACTACAACTACAACTACAACTACAACTACAACTACAACTACAACTACAACTACAACTACAACTACAACTACAACTACAACTACAACTACAACTACAACTACAACTACAACTACAACTACAACTACAACTACAACTACAACTACAACTACAACTACAACTACAACTACAACTACAACTACAACTACAACTACAACTACAACTACAACTACAACTACAACTACAACTACAACTACAACTACAACTACAACTACAACTACAACTACAACTACAACTACAACTACAACTACAACTACAACTACAACTACAACTACAACTACAACTACAACTACAACTACAACTACAACTACAACTACAACTACAACTACAACTACAACTACAACTACAACTACAACTACAACTACAACTACAACTACAACTACAACTACAACTACAACTACAACTACAACTACAACTACAACTACAACTACAACTACAACTACAACTACAACTACAACTACAACTACAACTACAACTACAACTACAACTACAACTACAACTACAACTACAACTACAACTACAACTACAACTACAACTACAACTACAACTACAACTACAACTACAACTACAACTACAACTACAACTACAACTACAACTACAACTACAACTACAACTACAACTACAACTACAACTACAACTACAACTACAACTACAACTACAACTACAACTACAACTACAACTACAACTACAACTACAACTACAACTACAACTACAACTACAACTACAACTACAACTACAACTACAACTACAACTACAACTACAACTACAACTACAACTACAACTACAACTACAACTACAACTACAACTACAACTACAACTACAACTACAACTACAACTACAACTACAACTACAACTACAACTACAACTACAACTACAACTACAACTACAACTACAACTACAACTACAACTACAACTACAACTACAACTACAACTACAACTACAACTACAACTACAACTACAACTACAACTACAACTACAACTACAACTACAACTACAACTACAACTACAACTACAACTACAACTACAACTACAACTACAACTACAACTACAACTACAACTACAACTACAACTACAACTACAACTACAACTACAACTACAACTACAACTACAACTACAACTACAACTACAACTACAACTACAACTACAACTACAACTACAACTACAACTACAACTACAACTACAACTACAACTACAACTACAACTACAACTACAACTACAACTACAACTACAACTACAACTACAACTACAACTACAACTACAACTACAACTACAACTACAACTACAACTACAACTACAACTACAACTACAACTACAACTACAACTACAACTACAACTACAACTACAACTACAACTACAACTACAACTACAACTACAACTACAACTACAACTACAACTACAACTACAACTACAACTACAACTACAACTACAACTACAACTACAACTACAACTACAACTACAACTACAACTACAACTACAACTACAACTACAACTACAACTACAACTACAACTACAACTACAACTACAACTACAACTACAACTACAACTACAACTACAACTACAACTACAACTACAACTACAACTACAACTACAACTACAACTACAACTACAACTACAACTACAACTACAACTACAACTACAACTACAACTACAACTACAACTACAACTACAACTACAACTACAACTACAACTACAACTACAACTACAACTACAACTACAACTACAACTACAACTACAACTACAACTACAACTACAACTACAACTACAACTACAACTACAACTACAACTACAACTACAACTACAACTACAACTACAACTACAACTACAACTACAACTACAACTACAACTACAACTACAACTACAACTACAACTACAACTACAACTACAACTACAACTACAACTACAACTACAACTACAACTACAACTACAACTACAACTACAACTACAACTACAACTACAACTACAACTACAACTACAACTACAACTACAACTACAACTACAACTACAACTACAACTACAACTACAACTACAACTACAACTACAACTACAACTACAACTACAACTACAACTACAACTACAACTACAACTACAACTACAACTACAACTACAACTACAACTACAACTACAACTACAACTACAACTACAACTACAACTACAACTACAACTACAACTACAACTACAACTACAACTACAACTACAACTACAACTACAACTACAACTACAACTACAACTACAACTACAACTACAACTACAACTACAACTACAACTACAACTACAACTACAACTACAACTACAACTACAACTACAACTACAACTACAACTACAACTACAACTACAACTACAACTACAACTACAACTACAACTACAACTACAACTACAACTACAACTACAACTACAACTACAACTACAACTACAACTACAACTACAACTACAACTACAACTACAACTACAACTACAACTACAACTACAACTACAACTACAACTACAACTACAACTACAACTACAACTACAACTACAACTACAACTACAACTACAACTACAACTACAACTACAACTACAACTACAACTACAACTACAACTACAACTACAACTACAACTACAACTACAACTACAACTACAACTACAACTACAACTACAACTACAACTACAACTACAACTACAACTACAACTACAACTACAACTACAACTACAACTACAACTACAACTACAACTACAACTACAACTACAACTACAACTACAACTACAACTACAACTACAACTACAACTACAACTACAACTACAACTACAACTACAACTACAACTACAACTACAACTACAACTACAACTACAACTACAACTACAACTACAACTACAACTACAACTACAACTACAACTACAACTACAACTACAACTACAACTACAACTACAACTACAACTACAACTACAACTACAACTACAACTACAACTACAACTACAACTACAACTACAACTACAACTACAACTACAACTACAACTACAACTACAACTACAACTACAACTACAACTACAACTACAACTACAACTACAACTACAACTACAACTACAACTACAACTACAACTACAACTACAACTACAACTACAACTACAACTACAACTACAACTACAACTACAACTACAACTACAACTACAACTACAACTACAACTACAACTACAACTACAACTACAACTACAACTACAACTACAACTACAACTACAACTACAACTACAACTACAACTACAACTACAACTACAACTACAACTACAACTACAACTACAACTACAACTACAACTACAACTACAACTACAACTACAACTACAACTACAACTACAACTACAACTACAACTACAACTACAACTACAACTACAACTACAACTACAACTACAACTACAACTACAACTACAACTACAACTACAACTACAACTACAACTACAACTACAACTACAACTACAACTACAACTACTGCAACTACAACTACAACTACAACTACAACTACAACTACAACTACAACTACAACTACAACTACAACTACAACTACAACTACAACTACAACTACAACTACAACTACAACTACAACTACAACTACAACTACAACTACAACTACAACTACAACTACAACTACAACTACAACTACAACTACAACTACAACTACAACTACAACTACAACTACAACTACAACTACAACTACAACTACAACTACAACTACAACTACAACTACAACTACAACTACAACTACAACTACAACTACAACTACAACTACAACTACAACTACAACTACAACTACAACTACAACTACAACTACAACTACAACTACAACTACAACTACAACTACAACTACAACTACAACTACAACTACAACTACAACTACAACTACAACTACAACTACAACTACAACTACAACTACAACTACAACTACAACTACAACTACAACTACAACTACAACTACAACTACAACTACAACTACAACTACAACTACTACTACAACTACAACTACAACTACAACTACAACTACAACTACAACTACAACTACAACTACAACTACAACTACAACTACAACTACAACTACAACTACAACTACTACTACAACTACAACTACAACTACAACTACAACTACAACTACAACTACAACTACAACTACAACTACAAATACAACTACAACTACAACTACAACTACAACTACAACTACAACTACAACTACAACTACAACTACAACTACAACTACAACTACAACTACAACTACAACTACAACTACAACTACAACTACAACTACAACTACAACTACAACTACAACTACAACTACAACTACAACAACAACAACTACAACTACAACTACAACTACAACTACAACTACAACTACAACTACAACTACAACTACAACTACAACTACAACTACAACTACAACTACAACTACAACTACAACTACAACTACAACTACAACTACAACTACAACTACAACTACAACTACAACTACAACTACAACTACAACTACAACTACAACTACAACTACAACTACAACTACAACTACAACTACAACTACAACTACAACTACAACTACAACTACAACTACAACTACAACTACAACTACAACTACAACTACAACTACAACTACAACTACAACTACAACAACTACAACTACAACTACAACTACAACTACAACTACAACTACAACTACAACTACAACTACAACTACAACTACAACTACAACTACAACTACAACTACAACTACAACTACAACTACAACTACAACTACAACTACAACTACAACTACAACTACAACTACAACTACAACTACAACTACAACTACAACTACAACTACAACTACAACTACAACTACAACTACAACTACAACTACAACTACAACTACAACTACAACTACAACTACAACTACAACTACAACTACAACTACAACTACAACTACAACTACAACTACAACTACAACTACAACTACAACTACAACTACAACTACAACTACAACTACAACTACAACTACAACTACAACTACAACTACAACTACAACTACAACTACAACTACAACTACAACTACAACTACAACTACAACTACAACTACAACTACAACTACAACTACAACTACAACTACAACTACAACTACAACTACAACTACAACTACAACTACAACTACAACTACAACTACAACTACAACTACAACTACAACTACAACTACAACTACAACTACAACTACAACTACAACTACAACTACAACTACAACTACAACTACAACTACAACTACAACTACAACTACAACTACAACTACAACTACAACTACAACTACAACTACAACTACAACTACAACTACAACTACAACTACAACTACAACTACAACTACAACTACAACTACAACTACAACTACAACTACAACTACAACTACAACTACAACTACAACTACAACTACAACTACAACTACAACTACAACTACAACTACAACTACAACTACAACTACAACTACAACTACAACTACAACTACAACTACAACTACAACTACAACTACAACTACAACTACAACTACAACTACAACTACAACTACAACTACAACTACAACTACAACTACAACTACAACTACAACTACAACTACAACTACAACTACAACTACAACTACAACTACAACTACAACTACAACTACAACTACAACTACAACTACAACTACAACTACAACTACAACTACAACTACAACTACAACTACAACTACAACTACAACTACAACTACAACTACAACTACAACTACAACTACAACTACAACTACAACTACAACTACAACTACAACTACAACTACAACTACAACTACAACTACAACTACAACTACAACTACAACTACAACTACAACTACAACTACAACTACAACTACAACTACAACTACAACTACAACTACAACTACAACTACAACTACAACTACAACTACAACTACAACTACAACTACAACTACAACTACAACTACAACTACAACTACAACTACAACTACAACTACAACTACAACTACAACTACAACTACAACTACAACTACAACTACAACTACAACTACAACTACAACTACAACTACAACTACAACTACAACTACAACTACAACTACAACTACAACTACAACTACAACTACAACTACAACTACAACTACAACTACAACTACAACTACAACTACAACTACAACTACAACTACAACTACAACTACAACTACAACTACAACTACAACTACAACTACAACTACAACTACAACTACAACTACAACTACAACTACAACTACAACTACAACTACAACTACAACTACAACTACAACTACAACTACAACTACAACTACAACTACAACTACAACTACAACTACAACTACAACTACAACTACAACTACAACTACAACTACAACTACAACTACAACTACAACTACAACTACAACTACAACTACAACTACAACTACAACTACAACTACAACTACAACTACAACTACAACTACAACTACAACTACAACTACAACTACAACTACAACTACAACTACAACTACAACTACAACTACAACTACAACTACAACTACAACTACAACTACAACTACAACTACAACTACAACTACAACTACAACTACAACTACAACTACAACTACAACTACAACTACAACTACAACTACAACTACAACTACAACTACAACTACAACTACAACTACAACTACAACTACAACTACAACTACAACTACAACTACAACTACAACTACAACTACAACTACAACTACAACTACAACTACAACTACAACTACAACTACAACTACAACTACAACTACAACTACAACTACAACTACAACTACAACTACAACTACAACTACAACTACAACTACAACTACAACTACAACTACAACTACAACTACAACTACAACTACAACTACAACTACAACTACAACTACAACTACAACTACAACTACAACTACAACTACAACTACAACTACAACTACAACTACAACTACAACTACAACTACAACTACAACTACAACTACAACTACAACTACAACTACAACTACAACTACAACTACAACTACAACTACAACTACAACTACAACTACAACTACAACTACAACTACAACTACAACTACAACTACAACTACAACTACAACTACAACTACAACTACAACTACAACTACAACTACAACTACAACTACAACTACAACTACAACTACAACTACAACTACAACTACAACTACAACTACAACTACAACTACAACTACAACTACAACTACAACTACAACTACAACTACAACTACAACTACAACTACAACTACAACTACAACTACAACTACAACTACAACTACAACTACAACTACAACTACAACTACAACTACAACTACAACTACAACTACAACTACAACTACAACTACAACTACAACTACAACTACAACTACAACTACAACTACAACTACAACTACAACTACAACTACAACTACAACTACAACTACAACTACAACTACAACTACAACTACAACTACAACTACAACTACAACTACAACTACAACTACAACTACAACTACAACTACAACTACAACTACAACTACAACTACAACTACAACTACAACTACAACTACAACTACAACTACAACTACAACTACAACTACAACTACAACTACAACTACAACTACAACTACAACTACAACTACAACTACAACTACAACTACAACTACAACTACAACTACAACTACAACTACAACTACAACTACAACTACAACTACAACTACAACTACAACTACAACTACAACTACAACTACAACTACAACTACAACTACAACTACAACTACAACTACAACTACAACTACAACTACAACTACAACTACAACTACAACTACAACTACAACTACAACTACAACTACAACTACAACTACAACTACAACTACAACTACAACTACAACTACAACTACAACTACAACTACAACTACAACTACAACTACAACTACAACTACAACTACAACTACAACTACAACTACAACTACAACTACAACTACAACTACAACTACAACTACAACTACAACTACAACTACAACTACAACTACAACTACAACTACAACTACAACTACAACTACAACTACAACTACAACTACAACTACAACTACAACTACAACTACAACTACAACTACAACTACAACTACAACTACAACTACAACTACAACTACAACTACAACTACAACTACAACTACAACTACAACTACAACTACAACTACAACTACAACTACAACTACAACTACAACTACAACTACAACTACAACTACAACTACAACTACAACTACAACTACAACTACAACTACAACTACAACTACAACTACAACTACAACTACAACTACAACTACAACTACAACTACAACTACAACTACAACTACAACTACAACTACAACTACAACTACAACTACAACTACAACTACAACTACAACTACAACTACAACTACAACTACAACTACAACTACAACTACAACTACAACTACAACTACAACTACAACTACAACTACAACTACAACTACAACTACAACTACAACTACAACTACAACTACAACTACAACTACAACTACAACTACAACTACAACTACAACTACAACTACAACTACAACTACAACTACAACTACAACTACAACTACAACTACAACTACAACTACAACTACAACTACAACTACAACAACTACAACTACAACTACAACTACAACTACAATACAACTACAACTACAACTACAACTACAACTACAACTACAACTACAACTACAACTACAACTACAACTACAACTACAACTACAACTACAACTACAACTACAACTACAACTACAACTACAACTACAACTACAACTACAACTACAACTACAACTACAACTACAACTACAACTACAACTACAACTACAACTACAACTACAACTACAACTACAACTACAACTACAACTACAACTACAACTACAACTACAACTACAACTACAACTACAACTACAACTACAACTACAACTACAACTACAACTACAACTACAACTACAACTACAACTACAACTACAACTACAACTACAACTACAACTACAACTACAACTACAACTACAACTACAACTACAACTACAACTACAACTACAACTACAACTACAACTACAACTACAACTACAACTACAACTACAACTACAACTACAACTACAACTACAACTACAACTACAACTACAACTACAACTACAACTACAACTACAACTACAACTACAACTACAACTACAACTACAACTACAACTACAACTACAACTACAACTACAACTACAACTACAACTACAACTACAACTACAACTACAACTACAACTACAACTACAACTACAACTACAACTACAACTACAACTACAACTACAACTACAACTACAACTACAACTACAACTACAACTACAACTACAACTACAACTACAACTACAACTACAACTACAACTACAACTACAACTACAACTACAACTACAACTACAACTACAACTACAACTACAACTACAACTACAACTACAACTACAACTACAACTACAACTACAACTACAACTACAACTACAACTACAACTACAACTACAACTACAACTACAACTACAACTACAACTACAACTACAACTACAACTACAACTACAACTACAACTACAACTACAACTACAACTACAACTACAACTACAACTACAACTACAACTACAACTACAACTACAACTACAACTACAACTACAACTACAACTACAACTACAACTACAACTACAACTACAACTACAACTACAACTACAACTACAACTACAACTACAACTACAACTACAACTACAACTACAACTACAACTACAACTACAACTACAACTACAACTACAACTACAACTACAACTACAACTACAACTACAACTACAACTACAACTACAACTACAACTACAACTACAACTACAACTACAACTACAACTACAACTACAACTACAACTACAACTACAACTACAACTACAACTACAACTACAACTACAACTACAACTACAACTACAACTACAACTACAACTACAACTACAACTACAACTACAACTACAACTACAACTACAACTACAACTACAACTACAACTACAACTACAACTACAACTACAACTACAACTACAACTACAACTACAACTACAACTACAACTACAACTACAACTACAACTACAACTACAACTACAACTACAACTACAACTACAACTACAACTACAACTACAACTACAACTACAACTACAACTACAACTACAACTACAACTACAACTACAACTACAACTACAACTACAACTACAACTACAACTACAACTACAACTACAACTACAACTACAACTACAACTACAACTACAACTACAACTACAACTACAACTACAACTACAACTACAACTACAACTACAACTACAACTACAACTACAACTACAACTACAACTACAACTACAACTACAACTACAACTACAACTACAACTACAACTACAACTACAACTACAACTACAACTACAACTACAACTACAACTACAACTACAACTACAACTACAACTACAACTACAACTACAACTACAACTACAACTACAACTACAACTACAACTACAACTACAACTACAACTACAACTACAACTACAACTACAACTACAACTACAACTACAACTACAACTACAACTACAACTACAACTACAACTACAACTACAACTACAACTACAACTACAACTACAACTACAACTACAACTACAACTACAACTACAACTACAACTACAACTACAACTACAACTACAACTACAACTACAACTACAACTACAACTACAACTACAACTACAACTACAACTACAACTACAACTACAACTACAACTACAACTACAACTACAACTACAACTACAACTACAACTACAACTACAACTACAACTACAACTACAACTACAACTACAACTACAACTACAACTACAACTACAACTACAACTACAACTACAACTACAACTACAACTACAACTACAACTACAACTACAACTACAACTACAACTACAACTACAACTACAACTACAACTACAACTACAACTACAACTACAACTACAACTACAACTACAACTACAACTACAACTACAACTACAACTACAACTACAACTACAACTACAACTACAACTACAACTACAACTACAACTACAACTACAACTACAACTACAACTACAACTACAACTACAACTACAACTACAACTACAACTACAACTACAACTACAACTACAACTACAACTACAACTACAACTACAACTACAACTACAACTACAACTACAACTACAACTACAACTACAACTACAACTACAACTACAACTACAACTACAACTACAACTACAACTACAACTACAACTACAACTACAACTACAACTACAACTACAACTACAACTACAACTACAACTACAACTACAACTACAACTACAACTACAACTACAACTACAACTACAACTACAACTACAACTACAACTACAACTACAACTACAACTACAACTACAACTACAACTACAACTACAACTACAACTACAACTACAACTACAACTACAACTACAACTACAACTACAACTACAACTACAACTACAACTACAACTACAACTACAACTACAACTACAACTACAACTACAACTACAACTACAACTACAACTACAACTACAACTACAACTACAACTACAACTACAACTACAACTACAACTACAACTACAACTACAACTACAACTACAACTACAACTACAACTACAACTACAACTACAACTACAACTACAACTACAACTACAACTACAACTACAACTACAACTACAACTACAACTACAACTACAACTACAACTACAACTACAACTACAACTACAACTACAACTACAACTACAACTACAACTACAACTACAACTACAACTACAACTACAACTACAACTACAACTACAACTACAACTACAACTACAACTACAACTACAACTACAACTACAACTACAACTACAACTACAACTACAACTACAACTACAACTACAACTACAACTACAACTACAACTACAACTACAACTACAACTACAACTACAACTACAACTACAACTACAACTACAACTACAACTACAACTACAACTACAACTACAACTACAACTACAACTACAACTACAACTACAACTACAACTACAACTACAACTACAACTACAACTACAACTACAACTACAACTACAACTACAACTACAACTACAACTACAACTACAACTACAACTACAACTACAACTACAACTACAACTACAACTACAACTACAACTACAACTACAACTACAACTACAACTACAACTACAACTACAACTACAACTACAACTACAACTACAACTACAACTACAACTACAACTACAACTACAACTACAACTACAACTACAACTACAACTACAACTACAACTACAACTACAACTACAACTACAACTACAACTACAACTACAACTACAACTACAACTACAACTACAACTACAACTACAACTACAACTACAACTACAACTACAACTACAACTACAACTACAACTACAACTACAACTACAACTACAACTACAACTACAACTACAACTACAACTACAACTACAACTACAACTACAACTACAACTACAACTACAACTACAACTACAACTACAACTACAACTACAACTACAACTACAACTACAACTACAACTACAACTACAACTACAACTACAACTACAACTACAACTACAACTACAACTACAACTACAACTACAACTACAACTACAACTACAACTACAACTACAACTACAACTACAACTACAACTACAACTACAACTACAACTACAACTACAACTACAACTACAACTACAACTACAACTACAACTACAACTACAACTACAACTACAACTACAACTACAACTACAACTACAACTACAACTACAACTACAACTACAACTACAACTACAACTACAACTACAACTACAACTACAACTACAACTACAACTACAACTACAACTACAACTACAACTACAACTACAACTACAACTACAACTACAACTACAACTACAACTACAACTACAACTACAACTACAACTACAACTACAACTACAACTACAACTACAACTACAACTACAACTACAACTACAACTACAACTACAACTACAACTACAACTACAACTACAACTACAACTACAACTACAACTACAACTACAACTACAACTACAACTACAACTACAACTACAACTACAACTACAACTACAACTACAACTACAACTACAACTACAACTACAACTACAACTACAACTACAACTACAACTACAACTACAACTACAACTACAACTACAACTACAACTACAACTACAACTACAACTACAACTACAACTACAACTACAACTACAACTACAACTACAACTACAACTACAACTACAACTACAACTACAACTACAACTACAACTACAACTACAACTACAACTACAACTACAACTACAACTACAACTACAACTACAACTACAACTACAACTACAACTACAACTACAACTACAACTACAACTACAACTACAACTACAACTACAACTACAACTACAACTACAACTACAACTACAACTACAACTACAACTACAACTACAACTACAACTACAACTACAACTACAACTACAACTACAACTACAACTACAACTACAACTACAACTACAACTACAACTACAACTACAACTACAACTACAACTACAACTACAACTACAACTACAACTACAACTACAACTACAACTACAACTACAACTACAACTACAACTACAACTACAACTACAACTACAACTACAACTACAACTACAACTACAACTACAACTACAACTACAACTACAACTACAACTACAACTACAACTACAACTACAACTACAACTACAACTACAACTACAACTACAACTACAACTACAACTACAACTACAACTACAACTACAACTACAACTACAACTACAACTACAACTACAACTACAACTACAACTACAACTACAACTACAACTACAACTACAACTACAACTACAACTACAACTACAACTACAACTACAACTACAACTACAACTACAACTACAACTACAACTACAACTACAACTACAACTACAACTACAACTACAACTACAACTACAACTACAACTACAACTACAACTACAACTACAACTACAACTACAACTACAACTACAACTACAACTACAACTACAACTACAACTACAACTACAACTACAACTACAACTACAACTACAACTACAACTACAACTACAACTACAACTACAACTACAACTACAACTACAACTACAACTACAACTACAACTACAACTACAACTACAACTACAACTACAACTACAACTACAACTACAACTACAACTACAACTACAACTACAACTACAACTACAACTACAACTACAACTACAACTACAACTACAACTACAACTACAACTACAACTACAACTACAACTACAACTACAACTACAACTACAACTACAACTACAACTACAACTACAACTACAACTACAACTACAACTACAACTACAACTACAACTACAACTACAACTACAACTACAACTACAACTACAACTACAACTACAACTACAACTACAACTACAACTACAACTACAACTACAACTACAACTACAACTACAACTACAACTACAACTACAACTACAACTACAACTACAACTACAACTACAACTACAACTACAACTACAACTACAACTACAACTACAACTACAACTACAACTACAACTACAACTACAACTACAACTACAACTACAACTACAACTACAACTACAACTACAACTACAACTACAACTACAACTACAACTACAACTACAACTACAACTACAACTACAACTACAACTACAACTACAACTACAACTACAACTACAACTACAACTACAACTACAACTACAACTACAACTACAACTACAACTACAACTACAACTACAACTACAACTACAACTACAACTACAACTACAACTACAACTACAACTACAACTACAACTACAACTACAACTACAACTACAACTACAACTACAACTACAACTACAACTACAACTACAACTACAACTACAACTACAACTACAACTACAACTACAACTACAACTACAACTACAACTACAACTACAACTACAACTACAACTACAACTACAACTACAACTACAACTACAACTACAACTACAACTACAACTACAACTACAACTACAACTACAACTACAACTACAACTACAACTACAACTACAACTACAACTACAACTACAACTACAACTACAACTACAACTACAACTACAACTACAACTACAACTACAACTACAACTACAACTACAACTACAACTACAACTACAACTACAACTACAACTACAACTACAACTACAACTACAACTACAACTACAACTACAACTACAACTACAACTACAACTACAACTACAACTACAACTACAACTACAACTACAACTACAACTACAACTACAACTACAACTACAACTACAACTACAACTACAACTACAACTACAACTACAACTACAACTACAACTACAACTACAACTACAACTACAACTACAACTACAACTACAACTACAACTACAACTACAACTACAACTACAACTACAACTACAACTACAACTACAACTACAACTACAACTACAACTACAACTACAACTACAACTACAACTACAACTACAACTACAACTACAACTACAACTACAACTACAACTACAACTACAACTACAACTACAACTACAACTACAACTACAACTACAACTACAACTACAACTACAACTACAACTACAACTACAACTACAACTACAACTACAACTACAACTACAACTACAACTACAACTACAACTACAACTACAACTACAACTACAACTACAACTACAACTACAACTACAACTACAACTACAACTACAACTACAACTACAACTACAACTACAACTACAACTACAACTACAACTACAACTACAACTACAACTACAACTACAACTACAACTACAACTACAACTACAACTACAACTACAACTACAACTACAACTACAACTACAACTACAACTACAACTACAACTACAACTACAACTACAACTACAACTACAACTACAACTACAACTACAACTACAACTACAACTACAACTACAACTACAACTACAACTACAACTACAACTACAACTACAACTACAACTACAACTACAACTACAACTACAACTACAACTACAACTACAACTACAACTACAACTACAACTACAACTACAACTACAACTACAACTACAACTACAACTACAACTACAACTACAACTACAACTACAACTACAACTACAACTACAACTACAACTACAACTACAACTACAACTACAACTACAACTACAACTACAACTACAACTACAACTACAACTACAACTACAACTACAACTACAACTACAACTACAACTACAACTACAACTACAACTACAACTACAACTACAACTACAACTACAACTACAACTACAACTACAACTACAACTACAACTACAACTACAACTACAACTACAACTACAACTACAACTACAACTACAACTACAACTACAACTACAACTACAACTACAACTACAACTACAACTACAACTACAACTACAACTACAACTACAACTACAACTACAACTACAACTACAACTACAACTACAACTACAACTAACTACAACTACAACTACAACTACAACTACAACTACTACAACTACAACTACAACTACAACTACAACTACAACTACAACTACAACTACAACTACAACTACAACTACAACTACAACTACAACTACAACTACAACTACAACTACAACTACAACTACAACTACAACTACAACTACAACTACAACTACAACTACAACTACAACTACAACTACAACTACAACTACAACTACAACTACAACTACAACTACAACTACAACTACAACTACAACTACAACTACAACTACAACTACAACTACAACTACAACTACAACTACAACTACAACTACAACTACAACTACAACTACAACTACAACTACAACTACAACTACAACTACAACTACAACTACAACTACAACTACAACTACAACTACAACTACAACTACAACTACAACTACAACTACAACTACAACTACAACTACAACTACAACTACAACTACAACTACAACTACAACTACAACTACAACTACAACTACAACTACAACTACAACTACAACTACAACTACAACTACAACTACAACTACAACTACAACTACAACTACAACTACAACTACAACTACAACTACAACTACAACTACAACTACAACTACAACTACAACTACAACTACAACTACAACTACAACTACAACTACAACTACAACTACAACTACAACTACAACTACAACTACAACTACAACTACAACTACAACTACAACTACAACTACAACTACAACTACAACTACAACTACAACTACAACTACAACTACAACTACAACTACAACTACAACTACAACTACAACTACAACTACAACTACAACTACAACTACAACTACAACTACAACTACAACTACAACTACAACTACAACTACAACTACAACTACAACTACAACTACAACTACAACTACAACTACAACTACAACTACAACTACAACTACAACTACAACTACAACTACAACTACAACTACAACTACAACTACAACTACAACTACAACTACAACTACAACTACAACTACAACTACAACTACAACTACAACTACAACTACAACTACAACTACAACTACAACTACAACTACAACTACAACTACAACTACAACTACAACTACAACTACAACTACAACTACAACTACAACTACAACTACAACTACAACTACAACTACAACTACAACTACAACTACAACTACAACTACAACTACAACTACAACTACAACTACAACTACAACTACAACTACAACTACAACTACAACTACAACTACAACTACAACTACAACTACAACTACAACTACAACTACAACTACAACTACAACTACAACTACAACTACAACTACAACTACAACTACAACTACAACTACAACTACAACTACAACTACAACTACAACTACAACTACAACTACAACTACAACTACAACTACAACTACAACTACAACTACAACTACAACTACAACTACAACTACAACTACAACTACAACTACAACTACAACTACAACTACAACTACAACTACAACTACAACTACAACTACAACTACAACTACAACTACAACTACAACTACAACTACAACTACAACTACAACTACAACTACAACTACAACTACAACTACAACTACAACTACAACTACAACTACAACTACAACTACAACTACAACTACAACTACAACTACAACTACAACTACAACTACAACTACAACTACAACTACAACTACAACTACAACTACAACTACAACTACAACTACAACTACAACTACAACTACAACTACAACTACAACTACAACTACAACTACAACTACAACTACAACTACAACTACAACTACAACTACAACTACAACTACAACTACAACTACAACTACAACTACAACTACAACTACAACTACAACTACAACTACAACTACAACTACAACTACAACTACAACTACAACTACAACTACAACTACAACTACAACTACAACTACAACTACAACTACAACTACAACTACAACTACAACTACAACTACAACTACAACTACAACTACAACTACAACTACAACTACAACTACAACTACAACTACAACTACAACTACAACTACAACTACAACTACAACTACAACTACAACTACAACTACAACTACAACTACAACTACAACTACAACTACAACTACAACTACAACTACAACTACAACTACAACTACAACTACAACTACAACTACAACTACAACTACAACTACAACTACAACTACAACTACAACTACAACTACAACTACAACTACAACTACAACTACAACTACAACTACAACTACAACTACAACTACAACTACAACTACAACTACAACTACAACTACAACTACAACTACAACTACAACTACAACTACAACTACAACTACAACTACAACTACAACTACAACTACAACTACAACTACAACTACAACTACAACTACAACTACAACTACAACTACAACTACAACTACAACTACAACTACAACTACAACTACAACTACAACTACAACTACAACTACAACTACAACTACAACTACAACTACAACTACAACTACAACTACAACTACAACTACAACTACAACTACAACTACAACTACAACTACAACTACAACTACAACTACAACTACAACTACAACTACAACTACAACTACAACTACAACTACAACTACAACTACAACTACAACTACAACTACAACTACAACTACAACTACAACTACAACTACAACTACAACTACAACTACAACTACAACTACAACTACAACTACAACTACAACTACAACTACAACTACAACTACAACTACAACTACAACTACAACTACAACTACAACTACAACACTACAACTACAACTACAACTACAACTACAACTACAACTACAACTACAACTACAACTACAACTACAACTACAACTACAACTACAACTACAACTACAACTACAACTACAACTACAACTACAACTACAACTACAACTACAACTACAACTACAACTACAACTACAACTACAACTACAACTACATCTACATCTACAACTACAACTACAACTACAACTACAACTACAACTACAACTACAACTACAACTACAACTACAACTACAACTACAACTACAACTACAACTACAACTACAACTACAACTACAACTACAACTACAACTACAACTACAACTACAACTACAACTACAACTACAACTACAACTACAACTACAACTACAACTACAACTACAACTACAACTACAACTACAACTACAACTACAACTACAACTACAACTACAACTACAACTACAACTACAACTACAACTACAACTACAACTACAACTACAACTACAACTACAACTACAACTACAACTACAACTACAACTACAACTACAACTACAACTACAACTACAACTACAACTACAACTACAACTACAACTACAACTACAACTACAACTACAACTACAACTACAACTACAACTACAACTACAACTACAACTACAACTACAACTACAACTACAACTACAACTACAACTACAACTACAACTACAACTACAACTACAACTACAACTACAACTACAACTACAACTACAACTACAACTACAACTACAACTACAACTACAACTACAACTACAACTACAACTACAACTACAACTACAACTACAACTACAACTACAACTACAACTACAACTACAACTACAACTACAACTACAACTACAACTACAACTACAACTACAACTACAACTACAACTACAACTACAACTACAACTACAACTACAACTACAACTACAACTACAACTACAACTACAACTACAACTACAACTACAACTACAACTACAACTACAACTACAACTACAACTACAACTACAACTACAACTACAACTACAACTACAACTACAACTACAACTACAACTACAACTACAACTACAACTACAACTACAACTACAACTACAACTACAACTACAACTACAACTACAACTACAACTACAACTACAACTACAACTACAACTACAACTACAACTACAACTACAACTACAACTACAACTACAACTACAACTACAACTACAACTACAACTACAACTACAACTACAACTACAACTACAACTACAACTACAACTACAACTACAACTACAACTACAACTACAACTACAACTACAACTACAACTACAACTACAACTACAACTACAACTACAACTACAACTACAACTACAACTACAACTACAACTACAACTACAACTACAACTACAACTACAACTACAACTACAACTACAACTACAACTACAACTACAACTACAACTACAACTACAACTACAACTACAACTACAACTACAACTACAACTACAACTACAACTACAACTACAACTACAACTACAACTACAACTACAACTACAACTACAACTACAACTACAACTACAACTACAACTACAACTACAACTACAACTACAACTACAACTACAACTACAACTACAACTACAACTACAACTACAACTACAACTACAACTACAACTACAACTACAACTACAACTACAACTACAACTACAACTACAACTACAACTACAACTACAACTACAACTACAACTACAACTACAACTACAACTACAACTACAACTACAACTACAACTACAACTACAACTACAACTACAACTACAACTACAACTACAACTACAACTACAACTACAACTACAACTACAACTACAACTACAACTACAACTACAACTACAACTACAACTACAACTACAACTACAACTACAACTACAACTACAACTACAACTACAACTACAACTACAACTACAACTACAACTACAACTACAACTACAACTACAACTACAACTACAACTACAACTACAACTACAACTACAACTACAACTACAACTACAACTACAACTACAACTACAACTACAACTACAACTACAACTACAACTACAACTACAACTACAACTACAACTACAACTACAACTACAACTACAACTACAACTACAACTACAACTACAACTACAACTACAACTACAACTACAACTACAACTACAACTACAACTACAACTACAACTACAACTACAACTACAACTACAACTACAACTACAACTACAACTACAACTACAACTACAACTACAACTACAACTACAACTACAACTACAACTACAACAACTCAACTACAACTACAACTACAACTACAACTACAACTACAACTACAACTACAACTACAACTACAACTACAACTACAACTACAACTACAACTACAACTACAACTACAACTACAACTACAACTACAACTACAACTACAACTACAACTACAACTACAACTACAACTACAACTACAACTACAACTACAACTACAACTACAACTACAACTACAACTACAACTACAACTACAACTACAACTACAACTACAACTACAACTACAACTACAACTACAACTACAACTACAACTACAACTACAACTACAACTACAACTACAACTACAACTACAACTACAACTACAACTACAACTACAACTACAACTACAACTACAACTACAACTACAACTACAACTACAACTACAACTACAACTACAACTACAACTACAACTACAACTACAACTACAACTACAACTACAACTACAACTACAACTACAACTACAACTACAACTACAACTACAACTACAACTACAACTACAACTACAACTACAACTACAACTACAACTACAACTACAACTACAACTACAACTACAACTACAACTACAACTACAACTACAACTACAACTACAACTACAACTACAACTACAACTACAACTACAACTACAACTACAACTACAACTACAACTACAACTACAACTACAACTACAACTACAACTACAACTACAACTACAACTACAACTACAACTACAACTACAACTACAACTACAACTACAACTACAACTACAACTACAACTACAACTACAACTACAACTACAACTACAACTACAACTACAACTACAACTACAACTACAACTACAACTACAACTACAACTACAACTACAACTACAACTACAACTACAACTACAACTACAACTACAACTACAACTACAACTACAACTACAACTACAACTACAACTACAACTACAACTACAACTACAACTACAACTACAACTACAACTACAACTACAACTACAACTACAACTACAACTACAACTACAACTACAACTACAACTACAACTACAACTACAACTACAACTACAACTACAACTACAACTACAACTACAACTACAACTACAACTACAACTACAACTACAACTACAACTACAACTACAACTACAACTACAACTACAACTACAACTACAACTACAACTACAACTACAACTACAACTACAACTACAACTACAACTACAACTACAACTACAACTACAACTACAACTACAACTACAACTACAACTACAACTACAACTACAACTACAACTACAACTACAACTACAACTACAACTACAACTACAACTACAACTACAACTACAACTACAACTACAACTACAACTACAACTACAACTACAACTACAACTACAACTACAACTACAACTACAACTACAACTACAACTACAACTACAACTACAACTACAACTACAACTACAACTACAACTACAACTACAACTACAACTACAACTACAACTACAACTACAACTACAACTACAACTACAACTACAACTACAACTACAACTACAACTACAACTACAACTACAACTACAACTACAACTACAACTACAACTACAACTACAACTACAACTACAACTACAACTACAACTACAACTACAACTACAACTACAACTACAACTACAACTACAACTACAACTACAACTACAACTACAACTACAACTACAACTACAACTACAACTACAACTACAACTACAACTACAACTACAACTACAACTACAACTACAACTACAACTACAACTACAACTACAACTACAACTACAACTACAACTACAACTACAACTACAACTACAACTACAACTACAACTACAACTACAACTACAACAACTACAACTACAACTACAACTACAACTACAACTACAACTACAACTCAACTACAACTACAACTACAACTACAACTACAACTACAACTACAACTACAACTACAACTACAACTACAACTACAACTACAACTACAACTACAACTACAACTACAACTACAACTACAACTACAACTACAACTACAACTACAACTACAACTACAACTACAACTACAACTACAACTACAACTACAACTACAACTACAACTACAACTACAACTACAACTACAACTACAACTACAACTACAACTACAACTACAACTACAACTACAACTACAACTACAACTACAACTACAACTACAACTACAACTACAACTACAACTACAACTACAACTACAACTACAACTACAACTACAACTACAACTACAACTACAACTACAACTACAACTACAACTACAACTACAACTACAACTACAACACTACAACTACAACTACAACTACAACTACAACTACAACTACACAACTACAACTACAACTACAACTACAACTACAACTACAACTACAACTACAACTACAACTACAACTACAACTACAACTACAACAACAACTACAACTACAACTACACTACAACTACAACTACAACTACAACTACAACTACAACTACAACTACAACTACAACTACACTACAACTACAACTACAACTACAACTACAACTACAACTACAACTACAACCAACTACAACTACAACTACAACTACAACTACAACTACAACTACAACTACAACTACAACTACAACTACAACTACAACTACAACTACAACTACAACTACAACTACAACTACAACTACAACTACAACTACAACTACAACAACTACAACTACAACTACAACTACAACTACAACTACAACACAACTACAACTACAACTACAACTACAACTACAACTACAACTACAACTACAACTACAACTACAACTACAACTACAACTACACTACAACTACAACTACAACTACAACTACAACTACACCAACTACAACTACACTACAACTACAACTACAACTACAACTACAACTACAACTACAACTACAACTACAACTACAACTACAACTACAACTACAACTACAACTACAACTACAACTACAACTACAACTACAACTACAACTACAACTACAACTACAACTACAACTACAACTACAACTACAACTACAACTACAACTACAACTACAACTACAACTACAACTACAACTACAACTACAACTACAACTACAACTACAACTACAACTACAACTACAACTACAACTACAACTACAACTACAACTACAACTACAACTACAACTACAACTACAACTACAACTACAACTACAACTACAACTACAACTACAACTACAACTACAACTACAACTACAACTACAACTACAACTACAACTACAACTACAACTACAACTACAACTACAACTACAACTACAACTACAACTACAACTACAACTACAACTACAACTACAACTACACTACAACTACAACTACAACTACAACTACAACTACAACTACAACTACAACTACAACTACAACTACAACTACAACTACAACTACAACTACAACTACACAACTACAACTACAACTACAACTACAACTACAACTACAACTACAACTACAACTACAACTACAACTACAACTACAACTACAACTACAACTACAACTACAACTACAACTACAACTACAACTACAACTACAACTACAACTACAACTACAACTACAACTACAACTACAACTACAACTACAACTACAACTACAACTACAACTACAACTACACTACAACTACAACTACAACTACAACTACAACTACAACACTACAACTACAACTACAACTACAACTACAACTACAACTACAACTACAACTACAACTACAACTACAACAACAACTACAACTACAACTACAACTACAACAACAACTACAACTACAACTACAACTACAACTACAACTACAACTACAACTACAACTACAACTACAACTACAACTACAACTACAACTACAACTACAACTACAACTACAACTACAACTACAACTACAACTACAACTACAACTACAACTACAACTACAACTACAACTACAACTACAACTACAACTACAACTACAACTACAACTAACAACTACAACTACAACTACAACTACAACTACAACTACAACTACAACTACAACTACAACTACAACTACAACTACAACTACAACTACAACTACAACTACAACTACAACTACAACTACAACTACAACTACAACTACAACTACAACTACAACTACAACTACAACTACAACTACAACTACAACTACAACTACAACTACAACTACAACTACAACTACAACTACAACTACAACTACAACTACAACTACAACTACAACAACTACAACTACAACTACAACTACAACTACAACTACAACTACAACTACAACTACAACTACAACTACAACTACAACTACAACTACAACTACAACTACAACTACAACTACAACTACAACTACAACTACAACTACAACTACAACTACAACTACAACTACAACTACAACTACAACTACAACTACAACTACAACTACAACTACAACTACAACTACAACTACAACTACAACTACAACTACAACTACAACTACAACTACAACTACAACTACAACTACAACTACAACTACAACTACAACTACAACTACAACTACAACTACAACTACAACTACAACTACAACTACAACTACAACTACAACTACAACTACAACTACAACTACAACTACAACTACAACTACAACTACAACTACAACTACAACTACAACTACAACTACAACTACAACTACAACTACAACTACAACTACAACTACAACTACAACTACAACTACAACTACAACTACAACTACAACTACAACTACAACTACAACTACAACTACAACTACAACTACAACTACAACTACAACTACAACTACAACTACAACTACAACTACAACTACAACTACAACTACAACTACAACTACAACTACAACTACAACTACAACTACAACTACAACTACAACTACAACTACAACTACAACTACAACTACAACTACAACTACAACTACAACTACAACTACAACTACAACTACAACTACAACTACAACTACAACTACAACTACAACTACAACTACAACTACAACTACAACTACAACTACAACTACAACTACAACTACAACTACAACTACAACTACAACTACAACTACAACTACAACTACAACTACAACTACAACTACAACTACAACTACAACTACAACTACAACTACAACTACAACTACAACTACAACTACAACTACAACTACAACTACAACTACAACTACAACTACAACTACAACTACAACTACAACTACAACTACAACTACAACTACAACTACAACTACAACTACAACTACAACTACAACTACAACTACAACTACAACTACAACTACAACTACAACTACAACTACAACTACAACTACAACTACAACTACAACTACAACTACAACTACAACTACAACTACAACTACAACTACAACTACAACTACAACTACAACTACAACTACAACTACAACTACAACTACAACTACAACTACAACTACAACTACAACTACAACTACAACTACAACTACAACTACAACTACAACTACAACTACAACTACAACTACAACTACAACTACAACTACAACTACAACTACAACTACAACTACAACTACAACTACAACTACAACTACAACTACAACTACAACTACAACTACAACTACAACTACAACTACAACTACAACTACAACTACAACTACAACTACAACTACAACTACAACTACAACTACAACTACAACTACAACTACAACTACAACTACAACTACAACTACAACTACAACTACAACTACAACTACAACTACAACTACAACTACAACTACAACTACAACTACAACTACAACTACAACTACAACTACAACTACAACTACAACTACAACTACAACTACAACTACAACTACAACTACAACTACAACTACAACTACAACTACAACTACAACTACAACTACAACTACAACTACAACTACAACTACAACTACAACTACAACTACAACTACAACTACAACTACAACTACAACTACAACTACAACTACAACTACAACTACAACTACAACTACAACTACAACTACAACTACAACTACAACTACAACTACAACTACAACTACAACTACAACTACAACTACAACTACAACTACAACTACAACTACAACTACAACTACAACTACAACTACAACTACAACTACAACTACAACTACAACTACAACTACAACTACAACTACAACTACAACTACAACTACAACTACAACTACAACTACAACTACAACTACAACTACAACTACAACTACAACTACAACTACAACTACAACTACAACTACAACTACAACTACAACTACAACTACAACTACAACTACAACTACAACTACAACTACAACTACAACTACAACTACAACTACAACTACAACTACAACTACAACTACAACTACAACTACAACTACAACTACAACTACAACTACAACTACAACTACAACTACAACTACAACTACAACTACAACTACAACTACAACTACAACTACAACTACAACTACAACTACAACTACAACTACAACTACAACTACAACTACAACTACAACTACAACTACAACTACAACTACAACTACAACTACAACTACAACTACAACTACAACTACAACTACAACTACAACTACAACTACAACTACAACTACAACTACAACTACAACTACAACTACAACTACAACTACAACTACAACTACAACTACAACTACAACTACAACTACAACTACAACTAACCAACTACAACTACAACTACAACTACAACTACAACTACAACTACAACTACAACTACAACTACAACTACAACTACAACTACAACTACAACTACAACTACAACTACAACTACAACTACAACTACAACTACAACTACAACTACAACTACAACTACAACTACAACTACAACTACAACTACAACTACAACTACAACTACAACTACAACTACAACTACAACTACAACTACAACTACAACTACAACTACAACTACAACTACAACTACAACTACAACTACAACTACAACTACAACTACAACTACAACTACAACTACAACTACAACTACAACTACAACTACAACTACAACTACAACTACAACTACAACTACAACTACAACTACAACTACAACTACAACTACAACTACAACTACAACTACAACTACAACTACAACTACAACTACAACTACAACTACAACTAAAACTAAAACTTGCCATGATGAGTCGGTATCAGCCAGATACAGATTGTACAAAATATTACCAGTCTGTAAAACCCATGATGCGTGTGAAATTTTACAGCCTTATTAGGCTGAAATATGATGGCGCTGTCCGAGACCGGCTGTTACTGGCCAGAGCTGGCAAAAGCATGCTATTATGAGTTGGTACCAGCCAGTTACAGATTGTATCAAAGATTACCAGTCTGTAAAAGCTAATATGCGTGTAAAAGTTAACACGTATATAAACCTTATTAGGCTGAAATATGTTAGCGCTGTCTGAAACCGGATGTAGCCGGCCAGAGCTGGCAATAATATGCCAGTATCAGACTGTACCAGCCAGTTACAGCTTGTATAAAACATTACCAGTCAGTAAAAGGTAATATGCGTGTAAAATTTTATTTGCATTCGATATTAATTGAAATTTTACATAAATAAAATTTTACACGTACATCAGCCTTATTAGGCTGAAATATGATGGCGCTGTCTGAGACCGGCTGCAACAGACCAGAGCTGGCAAAAACTTTCCATTATGAGTCGGTACCAGCCAGTTACAGAGTGTATAAAATATAACCAGTCTGTAAAAGCCAATATGCGTGTAAAAGTTTACGCTTATATAAGCCTTATTAGGCTGAAATATGATGGCGCTGTCTGAAACTGGCTGTAGCCGGCGAGAGCTGGCAAAAACATGCCAGTATAAGACTGTACCAGCCAGTTACTGCTTGTATAAAACATTACCAGTCAGTAAACGGTAATATGCGTGTAAAATTAAACCCGTATATCAGCCTTATTAGGCTGAATTATGATGGCGCTGTCTGAAACCGGCTGTAACTGGCACGAGGTTGCAGAAACATGCCAGTATCAGATGGTACCAGCCATTTACAGATTGTATAAAACAATAACAGTCAGTATAAGCTAATATGCGTGTAAAATTTTATTTGCATTCGATATTAATTGAAATTTTACATTAATAAAATTTTACACGTACATCAGCCTTATTAGGCTGAAACATAATGGCGCTGTCTGAGACGAGCTGCAACAGACCAAAGCTGGCATAAACTTTCCATTATGAGTCGGTACCAGCCAGTTACAAAGTGTTTAAAATATTTGCAGTCTGTAAAAGCCAATATCTGTGTGAAATTTTACACGTATATCAGCCTTATTAGGCTGAAATATGATGGCGCTGTCCGAGACCGGCTGTAACTGGCCAGAGCTGGCAAAAGCATGCTATTATGAGTCGGTACCAGCCAGTTACAGATTGTATAAAAGATTACCAGTCTGTAAAAGCTAGTATGCGTGTAAAAGTTTACGCTTATACGTATAAGTCTTATTAAGCTAAAATATGATGGCGCTGTCTGAAATTGGCTGTAGCCGGCCAGAGCTGGCAAAACATGCCAGTATAAGACTGTACCAGCCAGTTACAGCTTGTATAAAACATTACCAGTCAGTAAAAGGTAATATGCGTGTAAAATTTAACACGTATATTAGCCTTTTTAGGCTAAAATATGATGCGCAAATACATGCCAGTATCAGACTGTACCAGCCAGTTACAGATTGTATAAAACAATAACAGTCAGGTAAAGCTAATATGCATGTAAAATTTTATTCGCTTACGATTTTATTTGAAATTTTATATAAATAAATTTTACACGTACGTAGTTTTAGTTTAAGTTTTAGTTTTAGTTTTAGTTTTAGTTTTAGTTTTAGTTTTAGTTTTAGTTTTAGTTTTAGTTTTAGTTTTAGTTTTAGTTTTAGTTTTAGTTTTAGTTTTAGTTTTAGTTTTAGTTTTAGTTTTAGTTTTAGTTTTAGTTTTAGTTTTAGTTTTAGTTTTAGTTTTAGTTTTAGTTTTAGTTTTAGTTTTAGTTTTAGTTTTAGTTTTAGTTTTAGTTTTAGTTTTAGTTTTAGTTTTAGTTTTAGTTTTAGTTTTAGTTTTAGTTTTAGTTTTAGTTTTAGTTTTAGTTTTAGTTTTAGTTTTAGTTTTAGTTTTAGTTTTAGTTTTAGTTTTAGTTTTAGTTTTAGTTTTAGTTTTAGTTTTAGTTTTAGTTTTAGTTTTAGTTTTAGTTTTAGTTTTAGTTTTAGTTTTAGTTTTAGTTTTAGTTTTAGTTTTAGTTTTAGTTTTAGTTTTAGTTTTAGTTTTAGTTTTAGTTTTAGTTTTAGTTTTAGTTTTAGTTTTAGTTTTAGTTTTAGTTTTAGTTTTAGTTTTAGTTTTAGTTTTAGTTTTAGTTTTAGTTTTAGTTTTAGTTTTAGTTTTAGTTTTAGTTTTAGTTTTAGTTTTAGTTTTAGTTTTAGTTTTAGTTTTAGTTTTAGTTTTAGTTTTAGTTTTAGTTTTAGTTTTAGTTTTAGTTTTAGTTTTAGTTTTAGTTTTAGTTTTAGTTTTAGTTTTAGTTTTAGTTTTAGTTTTAGTTTTAGTTTTAGTTTTAGTTTTAGTTTTAGTTTTAGTTTTAGTTTTAGTTTTAGTTTTAGTTTTAGTTTTAGTTTTAGTTTTAGTTTTAGTTTTAGTTTTAGTTTTAGTTTTAGTTTTAGTTTTAGTTTTAGTTTTAGTTTTAGTTTTAGTTTTAGTTTTAGTTTTAGTTTTAGTTTTAGTTTTAGTTTTAGTTTTAGTTTTAGTTTTAGTTTTAGTTTTAGTTTTAGTTTTAGTTTTAGTTTTAGTTTTAGTTTTAGTTTTAGTTTTAGTTTTAGTTTTAGTTTTAGTTTTAGTTTTAGTTTTAGTTTTAGTTTTAGTTTTAGTTTTAGTTTTAGTTTTAGTTTTAGTTTTAGTTTTAGTTTTAGTTTTAGTTTTAGTTTTAGTTTTAGTTTTAGTTTTAGTTTTAGTTTTAGTTTTAGTTTTAGTTTTAGTTTTAGTTTTAGTTTTAGTTTTAGTTTTAGTTTTAGTTTTAGTTTTAGTTTTAGTTTTAGTTTTAGTTTTAGTTTTAGTTTTAGTTTTAGTTTTAGTTTTAGTTTTAGTTTTAGTTTTAGTTTTAGTTTTAGTTTTAGTTTTAGTTTTAGTTTTAGTTTTAGTTTTAGTTTTAGTTTTAGTTTTAGTTTTAGTTTTAGTTTTAGTTTTAGTTTTAGTTTTAGTTTTAGTTTTAGTTTTAGTTTTAGTTTTAGTTTTAGTTTTAGTTTTAGTTTTAGTTTTAGTTTTAGTTTTAGTTTTAGTTTTAGTTTTAGTTTTAGTTTTAGTTTTAGTTTTAGTTTTAGTTTTAGTTTTAGTTTTAGTTTTAGTTTTAGTTTTAGTTGTAGTTGTAGTTGTTGTAGTTGTAGTTGTAGTTGTAGTTGTAGTTGTAGTTGTAGTTGTAGTTGTAGTTGTAGTTGTAGTTGTAGTTGTAGTTGTAGTTGTAGTTGTAGTTGTAGTTGTAGTTGTAGTTGTAGTTGTAGTTGTAGTTGTAGTTGTAGTTGTAGTTGTAGTTGTAGTTGTAGTTGTAGTTGTAGTTGTAGTTGTAGTTGTAGTTGTAGTTGTAGTTGTAGTTGTAGTTGTAGTTGTAGTTGTAGTTGTAGTTGTAGTTGTAGTTGTAGTTGTAGTTGTAGTTGTAGTTGTAGTTGTAGTTGTAGTTGTAGTTGTAGTTGTAGTTGTAGTTGTAGTTGTAGTTGTAGTTGTAGTTGTAGTTGTAGTTGTAGTTGTAGTTGTAGTTGTAGTTGTAGTTGTAGTTGTAGTTGTAGTTGTAGTTGTAGTTGTAGTTGTAGTTGTAGTTGTAGTTGTAGTTGTAGTTGTAGTTGTAGTTGTAGTTGTTGTTGTAGTTGTAGTTGTAGTTGTAGTTGTAGTTGTAGTTGTAGTTAAAGTTGTAGTTGTAGTTGTAGTTGTAGTTGTAGTTGTAGTTGTAGTTGTAGTTGTAGTTGCAGTTGTAGTTGTAGTTGTAGTTGTTGTAGTTGTAGTTGTAGTTCTAGTTGTTGTATTTGAAGTTGTAGTTGTAGTTGTAGTTGTTGTAGTTGTAGTTGTATTTGTAGTTGAAGTTGTAGATGGAGTTGTAGTTGTAGTTGTAGTTGTAGTTGTAGTTGTAGTTGTAGTTGTAGTTGTAGTTGTAGTTGTAGTTGTAGTTGTAGTTGTAGTTGTAGTTGTAGTTGTAGTTGTAGTTGTAGTTGTAGTTGTAGTTGTAGTTGTAGTTGTAGTTGTAGTTGTAGTTGTAGTTGTAGTTGTAGTTGTAGTTGTAGTTGTAGTTGTAGTTGTAGTTGTAGTTGTAGTTGTAGTTGTAGTTGTAGTTGTAGTTGTAGTTGTAGTTGTAGTTGTAGTTGTAGTTGTAGTTGTAGTTGTAGTTGTAGTTGTAGTTGTAGTTGTAGTTGTAGTTGTAGTTGTAGTTGTAGTTGTAGTTGTAGTTGTAGTTGTAGTTGTAGTTGTAGTTGTAGTTGTAGTTGTAGTTGTAGTTGTAGTTGTAGTTGTAGTTGTAGTTGTAGTTGTAGTTGTAGTTGTAGTTGTAGTTGTAGTTGTAGTTGTAGTTGTAGTTGTAGTTGTAGTTGTAGTTGTAGTTGTAGTTGTAGTTGTAGTTGTAGTTGTAGTTGTAGTTGTAGTTGTAGTTGTAGTTGTAGTTGTAGTTGTAGTTGTAGTTGTAGTTGTAGTTGTAGTTGTAGTTGTAGTTGTAGTTGTAGTTGTAGTTGTAGTTGTAGTTGTAGTTGTAGTTGTAGTTGTAGTTGTAGTTGTAGTTGTAGTTGTAGTTGTAGTTGTAGTTGTAGTTGTAGTTGTAGTTGTAGTTGTAGTTGTAGTTGTAGTTGTAGTTGTAGTTGTAGTTGTAGTTGTAGTTGTAGTTGTAGTTGTAGTTGTAGTTGTAGTTGTAGTTGTAGTTGTAGTTGTAGTTGTAGTTGTAGTTGTAGTTGTAGTTGTAGTTGTAGTTGTAGTTGTAGTTGTAGTTGTAGTTGTAGTTGTAGTTGTAGTTGTAGTTGTAGTTGTAGTTGTAGTTGTAGTTGTAGTTGTAGTTGTAGTTGTAGTTGTAGTTGTAGTTGTAGTTGTAGTTGTAGTTGTAGTTGTAGTTGTAGTTGTAGTTGTAGTTGTAGTTGTAGTTGTAGTTGTAGTTGTAGTTGTAGTTGTAGTTGTAGTTGTAGTTGTAGTTGTAGTTGTAGTTGTAGTTGTAGTTGTAGTTGTAGTTGTAGTTGTAGTTGTAGTTGTAGTTGTAGTTGTAGTTGTAGTTGTAGTTGTAGTTGTAGTTGTAGTTGTAGTTGTAGTTGTAGTTGTAGTTGTAGTTGTAGTTGTAGTTGTAGTTGTAGTTGTAGTTGTAGTTGTAGTTGTAGTTGTAGTTGTAGTTGTAGTTGTAGTTGTAGTTGTAGTTGTAGTTGTAGTTGTAGTTGTAGTTGTAGTTGTAGTTGTAGTTGTAGTTGTAGTTGTAGTTGTAGTTGTAGTTGTAGTTGTAGTTGTAGTTGTAGTTGTAGTTGTAGTTGTAGTTGTAGTTGTAGTTGTAGTTGTAGTTGTAGTTGTAGTTGTAGTTGTAGTTGTAGTTGTAGTTGTAGTTGTAGTTGTAGTTGTAGTTGTAGTTGTAGTTGTAGTTGTAGTTGTAGTTGTAGTTGTAGTTGTAGTTGTAGTTGTAGTTGTAGTTGTAGTTGTAGTTGTAGTTGTAGTTGTAGTTGTAGTTGTAGTTGTAGTTGTAGTTGTAGTTGTAGTTGTAGTTGTAGTTGTAGTTGTAGTTGTAGTTGTAGTTGTAGTTGTAGTTGTAGTTGTAGTTGTAGTTGTAGTTGTAGTTGTAGTTGTAGTTGTAGTTGTAGTTGTAGTTGTAGTTGTAGTTGTAGTTGTAGTTGTAGTTGTAGTTGTAGTTGTAGTTGTAGTTGTAGTTGTAGTTGTAGTTGTAGTTGTAGTTGTAGTTGTAGTTGTAGTTGTAGTTGTAGTTGTAGTTGTAGTTGTAGTTGTAGTTGTAGTTGTAGTTGTAGTTGTAGTTGTAGTTGTAGTTGTAGTTGTAGTTGTAGTTGTAGTTGTAGTTGTAGTTGTAGTTGTAGTTGTAGTTGTAGTTGTAGTTGTAGTTGTAGTTGTAGTTGTAGTTGTAGTTGTAGTTGTAGTTGTAGTTGTAGTTGTAGGTTGTAGTTGTAGTTGTAGTTGTAGTTGTAGTTGTAGTTGTAGTTGTAGTTGTAGTTGTAGTTGTAGTTGTAGTTGTAGTTGTAGTTGTAGTTGTAGTTGTAGTTGTAGTTGTAGTTGTAGTTGTAGTTGTAGTTGTAGTTGTAGTTGTAGTTGTAGTTGTAGTTGTAGTTGTAGTTGTAGTTGTAGTTGTAGTTGTAGTTGTAGTTGTAGTTGTAGTTGTAGTTGTAGTTGTAGTTGTAGTTGTAGTTGTAGTTGTAGTTGTAGTTGTAGTTGTAGTTGTAGTTGTAGTTGTAGTTGTAGTTGTAGTTGTAGTTGTAGTTGTAGTTGTAGTTGTAGTTGTAGTTGTAGTTGTAGTTGTAGTTGTAGTTGTAGTTGTAGTTGTAGTTGTAGTTGTAGTTGTAGTTGTAGTTGTAGTTGTAGTTGTAGTTGTAGTTGTAGTTGTAGTTGTAGTTGTAGTTGTAGTTGTAGTTGTAGTTGTAGTTGTAGTTGTAGTTGTAGTTGTAGTTGTAGTTGTAGTTGTAGTTGTAGTTGTAGTTGTAGTTGTAGTTGTAGTTGTAGTTGTAGTTGTAGTTGTAGTTGTAGTTGTAGTTGTAGTTGTAGTTGTAGTTGTAGTTGTAGTTGTAGTTGTAGTTGTAGTTGTAGTTGTAGTTGTAGTTGTAGTTGTAGTTGTAGTTGTAGTTGTAGTTGTAGTTGTAGTTGTAGTTGTAGTTGTAGTTGTAGTTGTAGTTGTAGTTGTAGTTGTAGTTGTAGTTGTAGTTGTAGTTGTAGTTGTAGTTGTAGTTGTAGTTGTAGTTGTAGTTGTAGTTGTAGTTGTAGTTGTAGTTGTAGTTGTAGTTGTAGTTGTAGTTGTAGTTGTAGTTGTAGTTGTAGTTGTAGTTGTAGTTGTAGTTGTAGTGTTGTAGTTGTAGTTGTAGATGTAGTTGTAGTTGTAGTTGTAGTTGTAGTTGTAGTTGTATTTGTAGTTGTAGTTGTAGTTGTAGTTGTATTTGTAGTTGTAGTTGTAGTTGTAGTTGTAGTTGTAGTTGTAGTTGTAGTTGTAGTTGTAGTTGTAGTTGTAGTTGTAGTTGTAGTTGTAGTTGTAGTTGTAGTTGTAGTTGTAGTTGTAGTTGTAGTTGTAGTTGTAGTTGTAGTTGTAGTTGTAGTTGTAGTTGTAGTTGTAGTTGTAGTTGTAGTTGTAGTTGTAGTTGTAGTTGTAGTTGTAGTTGTTGTTGTTGTTGTATTTGTAGTTTTAGTTGTAGTTGTTGTTGTGGTTGTAGTTGTAGTTGTAGTTGTAGTTGTAGTTGTAGTTGTAGTTGTAGTTGTAGTTGTAGTTGTAGTTGTAGTTGTAGTTGTAGTTGTAGTTGTAGTTGTAGTTGTAGTTGTAGTTGTAGTTGTAGTTGTAGTTGTAGTTGTAGTTGTAGTTGTAGTTGTAGTTGTAGTTGTAGTTGTAGTTGTAGTTGTAGTTGTAGTTGTAGTTGTAGTTGTAGTTGTAGTTGTAGTTGTAGTTGTAGTTGTAGTTGTAGTTGTAGTTGTAGTTGTAGTTGTAGTTGTAGTTGTAGTTGTAGTTGTAGTTGTAGTTGTAGTTGTAGTTGTAGTTGTAGTTGTAGTTGTAGTTGTAGTTGTAGTTGTAGTTGTAGTTGTAGTTGTAGTTGTAGTTGTAGTTGTAGTTGTAGTTGTAGTTGTAGTTGTAGTTGTAGTTGTAGTTGTAGTTGTAGTTGTAGTTGTAGTTGTAGTTGTAGTTGTAGTTGTAGTTGTAGTTGTAGTTGTAGTTGTAGTTGTAGTTGTAGTTGTAGTTGTAGTTGTAGTTGTAGTTGTAGTTGTAGTTGTAGTTGTAGTTGTAGTTGTAGTTGTAGTTGTAGTTGTAGTTGTAGTTGTAGTTGTAGTTGTAGTTGTAGTTGTAGTTGTAGTTGTAGTTGTAGTTGTAGTTGTAGTTGTAGTTGTAGTTGTAGTTGTAGTTGTAGTTGTAGTTGTAGTTGTAGTTGTAGTTGTAGTTGTAGTTGTAGTTGTAGTTGTAGTTGTAGTTGTAGTTGTAGTTGTAGTTGTAGTTGTAGTTGTAGTTGTAGTTGTAGTTGTAGTTGTAGTTGTAGTTGTAGTTGTAGTTGTAGTTGTAGTTGTAGTTGTAGTTGTAGTTGTAGTTGTAGTTGTAGTTGTAGTTGTAGTTGTAGTTGTAGTTGTAGTTGTAGTTGTAGTTGTAGTTGTAGTTGTAGTTGTAGTTGTAGTTGTAGTTGTAGTTGTAGTTGTAGTTGTAGTTGTAGTTGTAGTTGTAGTTGTAGTTGTAGTTGTAGTTGTAGTTGTAGTTGTAGTTGTAGTTGTAGTTGTAGTTGTAGTTGTAGTTGTAGTTGTAGTTGTAGTTGTAGTTGTAGTTGTAGTTGTAGTTGTAGTTGTAGTTGTAGTTGTAGTTGTAGTTGTAGTTGTAGTTGTAGTTGTAGTTGTAGTTGTAGTTGTAGTTGTAGTTGTAGTTGTAGTTGTAGTTGTAGTTGTAGTTGTAGTTGTAGTTGTAGTTGTAGTTGTAGTTGTAGTTGTAGTTGTAGTTGTAGTTGTAGTTGTAGTTGTAGTTGTAGTTGTAGTTGTAGTTGTAGTTGTAGTTGTAGTTGTAGTTGTAGTTGTAGTTGTAGTTGTAGTTGTAGTTGTAGTTGTAGTTGTAGTTGTAGTTGTAGTTGTAGTTGTAGTTGTAGTTGTAGTTGTAGTTGTAGTTGTAGTTGTAGTTGTAGTTGTAGTTGTAGTTGTAGTTGTAGTTGTAGTTGTAGTTGTAGTTGTAGTTGTAGTTGTAGTTGTAGTTGTAGTTGTAGTTGTAGTTGTAGTTGTAGTTGTAGTTGTAGTTGTAGTTGTAGTTGTAGTTGTAGTTGTAGTTGTAGTTGTAGTTGTAGTTGTAGTTGTAGTTGTAGTTGTAGTTGTAGTTGTAGTTGTAGTTGTAGTTGTAGTTGTAGTTGTAGTTGTAGTTGTAGTTGTAGTTGTAGTTGTAGTTGTAGTTGTAGTTGTAGTTGTAGTTGTAGTTGTAGTTGTAGTTGTAGTTGTAGTTGTAGTTGTAGTTGTAGTTGTAGTTGTAGTTGTAGTTGTAGTTGTAGTTGTAGTTGTAGTTGTAGTTGTAGTTGTAGTTGTAGTTGTAGTTGTAGTTGTAGTTGTAGTTGTAGTTGTAGTTGTAGTTGTAGTTGTAGTTGTAGTTGTAGTTGTAGTTGTAGTTGTAGTTGTAGTTGTAGTTGTAGTTGTAGTTGTAGTTGTAGTTGTAGTTGTAGTTGTAGTTGTAGTTGTAGTTGTAGTTGTAGTTGTAGTTGTAGTTGTAGTTGTAGTTGTAGTTGTAGTTGTAGTTGTAGTTGTAGTTGTAGTTGTAGTTGTAGTTGTAGTTGTAGTTGTAGTTGTAGTTGTAGTTGTAGTTGTAGTTGTAGTTGTAGTTGTAGTTGTAGTTGTAGTTGTAGTTGTAGTTGTAGTTGTAGTTGTAGTTGTAGTTGTAGTTGTAGTTGTAGTTGTAGTTGTAGTTGTAGTTGTTGTTGTATTTGTAGTTGTTAATGTTGTAGTAGTTGTGGTTGTAGTTGTAGTTGTAGTTGTAGTAGTAGTTGTAGTTGTAGTTGTAGTTGTAGTTGTAGTTGTAGTTGTAGTTGTAGTTGTAGTTGTAGTTGTAGTTGTAGTTGTAGTTGTAGTTGTAGTTGTAGTTGTAGTTGTAGTTGAAGTTGTAGTTGTAGTTGTAGTTGTAGTTGTAGTTGTAGTTGTAGTTGTAGTTGTAGTTGTAGTTGTAGTTGTAGTTGTAGTTGTAGTTGTAGTTGTAGTTGTAGTTGTAGTTGTAGTTGTAGTTGTAGTTGTAGTTGTAGTTGTAGTTGTAGTTGTAGTTGTAGTTGTAGTTGTAGTTGTAGTTGTAGTTGTAGTTGTAGTTGTAGTTGTAGTTGTAGTTGTAGTTGTAGTTGTAGTTGTAGTTGTAGTTGTAGTTGTAGTTGTAGTTGTAGTTGTAGTTGTAGTTGTAGTTGTAGTTGTAGTTATAGTTGTAGTTGTAGTTGTAGTTGTAGTTGTAGTTGTAGTTGTAGTTGTATTTGTAGTTGTAGTTGTAGTTGTAGTTGTAGTTGTAGTTGTAGTTGTACTTGTAGTTGTAGTTGTAGTTGTAGTTGTAGTTGTAGTTGTAGTTGTAGTTGTAGTTGTAGTTGTATTTGTAGTTGTAGTTGTAGTAGTAGTTGTAGTTGTAGTTGTAGTTGTAGTAGTAGTTGTAGTTGTAGTTGTAGTTGTAGTTGTAGTTGTAGTTGTAGTTGTAGTTGTAGTTGTAGGTGTAGGTGTAGTTGTAGTTGTAGTTGTAGTTGTAGTTGTAGTTGTAGTTGTAGTTGTAGTTGTAGTTGTAGTTGTAGTTGTAGTTGTAGTTGTAGTTGTAGTTGTAGTTGTAGTTGTAGTTGTAGTTGTAGTTGTAGTTGTAGTTGTAGTTGTAGTTGTAGTTGTAGTTGTAGTTGTAGTTGTAGTTGTAGTTGTAGTTGTAGTTGTAGTTGTAGTTGTAGTTGTAGTTGTAGTTGTAGTTGTAGTTGTAGTTGTAGTTGTAGTTGTAGTTGTAGTTGTAGTTGTAGTTGTAGTTGTAGTTGTAGTTGTAGTTGTAGTTGTAGTTGTAGTTGTAGTTGTAGTTGTAGTTGTAGTTGTAGTTGTAGTTGTAGTTGTAGTTGTAGTTGTAGTTGTAGTTGTAGTTGTAGTTGTAGTTGTAGTTGTAGTTGTAGTTGTAGTTGTAGTTGTAGTTGTAGTTGTAGTTGTAGTTGTAGTTGTAGTTGTAGTTGTAGTTGTAGTTGTAGTTGTAGTTGTAGTTGTAGTTGTAGTTGTAGTTGTAGTTGTAGTTGTAGTTGTAGTTGTAGTTGTAGTTGTAGTTGTAGTTGTAGTTGTAGTTGTAGTTGTAGTTGTAGTTGTAGTTGTAGTTGTAGTTGTAGTTGTAGTTGTAGTTGTAGTTGTAGTTGTAGTTGTAGTTGTAGTTGTAGTTGTAGTTGTAGTTGTAGTTGTAGTTGTAGTTGTAGTTGTAGTTGTAGTTGTAGTTGTAGTTGTAGTTGTAGTTGTAGTTGTAGTTGTAGTTGTAGTTGTAGTTGTAGTTGTAGTTGTAGTTGTAGTTGTAGTTGTAGTTGTAGTTGTAGTTGTTGTAGATGTAGTTGTAGTTGTAGTTGTTGTAGTTGTAGTTGTAGTTGTAGTTGTAGTTGTAGTTGTAGTTGTAGTTGTAGTTGTAGTTGTAGTTGTAGTTGTAGTTGTAGTTGTAGTTGTAGTTGTAGTTGTAGTTGTAGTTGTAGTTGTAGTTGTAGTTGTAGTTGTAGTTGTAGTTGTAGTTGTAGTTGTAGTTGTAGTTGTAGTTGTAGTTGTAGTTGTAGTTGTAGTTGTAGTTTAGTTGTAGTTGTAGTTGTAGTTGTAGTTGTAGTTGTAGTTGTAGTTGTAGTTGTAGTTGTAGTTGTAGTTGTAGTTGTAGTTGTAGTTGTAGTTGTAGTTGTAGTTGTAGTTGTAGTTGTAGTTGTAGTTGTAGTTGTAGTTGTAGTTGTAGTTGTAGTTGTAGTTGTAGTTGTAGTTGTAGTTGTAGTTGTAGTTGTAGTTGTAGTTGTAGTTGTAGTTGTAGTTGTAGTTGTAGTTGTAGTTGTAGTTGTAGTTGTAGTTGTAGTTGTAGTTGTAGTTGTAGTTGTAGTTGTAGTTGTAGTTGTAGTTGTAGTTGTAGTTGTAGTTGTAGTTGTAGTTGTAGTTGTAGTTGTAGTTGTAGTTGTAGTTGTAGTTGTAGTTGTAGTTGTAGTTGTAGTTGTAGTTGTAGTTGTAGTTGTAGTTGTAGTTGTAGTTGTAGTTGTAGTTGTAGTTGTAGTTGTAGTTGTAGTTGTAGTTGTAGTTGTAGTTGTAGTTGTAGTTGTAGTTGTAGTTGTAGTTGTAGTTGTAGTTGTAGTTGTAGTTGTAGTTGTAGTTGTAGTTGTAGTTGTAGTTGTAGTTGTAGTTGTAGTTGTAGTTGTAGTTGTAGTTGTAGTTGTAGTTGTAGTTGTAGTTGTAGTTGTAGTTGTAGTTGTAGTTGTAGTTGTAGTTGTAGTTGTAGTTGTAGTTGTAGTTGTAGTTGTAGTTGTAGTTGTAGTTGTAGTTGTAGTTGTAGTTGTAGTTGTAGTTGTAGTTGTAGTTGTAGTTGTAGTTGTAGTTGTAGTTGTAGTTGTAGTTGTAGTTGTAGTTGTAGTTGTAGTTGTAGTTGTAGTTGTAGTTGTAGTTGTAGTTGTAGTTGTAGTTGTAGTTGTAGTTGTAGTTGTAGTTGTAGTTGTAGTTGTAGTTGTAGTTGTAGTTGTAGTTGTAGTTGTAGTTGTAGTTGTAGTTGTAGTTGTAGTTGTAGTTGTAGTTGTAGTTGTAGTTGTAGTTGTAGTTGTAGTTGTAGTTGTAGTTGTAGTTGTAGTTGTAGTTGTAGTTGTAGTTGTAGTTGTAGTTGTAGTTGTAGTTGTAGTTGTAGTTGTAGTTGTAGTTGTAGTTGTAGTTGTAGTTGTAGTTGTAGTTGTAGTTGTAGTTGTAGTTGTAGTTGTAGTTGTAGTTGTAGTTGTAGTTGTAGTTGTAGTTGTAGTTGTAGTTGTAGTTGTAGTTGTAGTTGTAGTTGTAGTTGTAGTTGTAGTTGTAGTTGTAGTTGTAGTTGTAGTTGTAGTTGTAGTTGTAGTTGTAGTTGTAGTTGTAGTTGTAGTTGTAGTTGTAGTTGTAGTTGTAGTTGTAGTTGTAGTTGTAGTTGTAGTTGTAGTTGTAGTTGTAGTTGTAGTTGTAGTTGTAGTTGTAGTTGTAGTTGTAGTTGTAGTTGTAGTTGTAGTTGTAGTTGTAGTTGTAGTTGTAGTTGTAGTTGTAGTTGTAGTTGTAGTTGTAGTTGTAGTTGTAGTTGTAGTTGTAGTTGTAGTTGTAGTTGTAGTTGTAGTTGTAGTTGTAGTTGTAGTTGTAGTTGTAGTTGTAGTTGTAGTTGTAGTTGTAGTTGTAGTTGTAGTTGTAGTTGTAGTTGTAGTTGTAGTTGTAGTTGTAGTTGTAGTTGTAGTTGTAGTTGTAGTTGTAGTTGTAGTTGTAGTTGTAGTTGTAGTTGTAGTTGTAGTTGTAGTTGTAGTTGTAGTTGTAGTTGTAGTTGTAGTTGTAGTTGTAGTTGTAGTTGTAGTTGTAGTTGTAGTTGTAGTTGTAGTTGTAGTTGTAGTTGTAGTTGTAGTTGTAGTTGTAGTTGTAGTTGTAGTTGTAGTTGTAGTTGTAGTTGTAGTTGTAGTTGTAGTTGTAGTTGTAGTTGTAGTTGTAGTTGTAGTTGTAGTTGTAGTTGTAGTTGTAGTTGTAGTTGTAGTTGTAGTTGTAGTTGTAGTTGTAGTTGTAGTTGTAGTTGTAGTTGTAGTTGTAGTTGTAGTTGTAGTTGTAGTTGTAGTTGTAGTTGTAGTTGTAGTTGTAGTTGTAGTTGTAGTTGTAGTTGTAGTTGTAGTTGTAGTTGTAGTTGTAGTTGTAGTTGTAGTTGTAGTTGTAGTTGTAGTTGTAGTTGTAGTTGTAGTTGTAGTTGTAGTTGTAGTTGTAGTTGTAGTTGTAGTTGTAGTTGTAGTTGTAGTTGTAGTTGTAGTTGTAGTTGTAGTTGTAGTTGTAGTTGTAGTTGTAGTTGTAGTTGTAGTTGTAGTTGTAGTTGTAGTTGTAGTTGTAGTTGTAGTTGTAGTTGTAGTTGTAGTTGTAGTTGTAGTTGTAGTTGTAGTTGTAGTTGTAGTTGTAGTTGTAGTTGTAGTTGTAGTTGTAGTTGTAGTTGTAGTTGTAGTTGTAGTTGTAGTTGTAGTTGTAGTTGTAGTTGTAGTTGTAGTTGTAGTTGTAGTTGTAGTTGTAGTTGTAGTTGTAGTTGTAGTTGTAGTTGTAGTTGTAGTTGTAGTTGTAGTTGTAGTTGTAGTTGTAGTTGTAGTTGTAGTTGTAGTTGTAGTTGTAGTTGTAGTTGTAGTTGTAGTTGTAGTTGTAGTTGTAGTTGTAGTTGTAGTTGTAGTTGTAGTTGTAGTTGTAGTTGTAGTTGTAGTTGTAGTTGTAGTTGTAGTTGTAGTTGTAGTTGTAGTTGTAGTTGTAGTTGTAGTTGTAGTTGTAGTTGTAGTTGTAGTTGTAGTTGTAGTTGTAGTTGTAGTTGTAGTTGTAGTTGTAGTTGTAGTTGTAGTTGTAGTTGTAGTTGTAGTTGTAGTTGTAGTTGTAGTTGTAGTTGTAGTTGTAGTTGTAGTTGTAGTTGTAGTTGTAGTTGTAGTTGTAGTTGTAGTTGTAGTTGTAGTTGTAGTTGTAGTTGTAGTTGTAGTTGTAGTTGTAGTTGTAGTTGTAGTTGTAGTTGTAGTTGTAGTTGTAGTTGTAGTTGTAGTTGTAGTTGTAGTTGTAGTTGTAGTTGTAGTTGTAGTTGTAGTTGTAGTTGTAGTTGTAGTTGTAGTTGTAGTTGTAGTTGTAGTTGTAGTTGTAGTTGTAGTTGTAGTTGTAGTTGTAGTTGTAGTTGTAGTTGTAGTTGTAGTTGTAGTTGTAGTTGTAGTTGTAGTTGTAGTTGTAGTTGTAGTTGTAGTTGTAGTTGTAGTTGTAGTTGTAGTTGTAGTTGTAGTTGTAGTTGTAGTTGTAGTTGTAGTTGTAGTTGTAGTTGTAGTTGTAGTTGTAGTTGTAGTTGTAGTTGTAGTTGTAGTTGTAGTTGTAGTTGTAGTTGTAGTTGTAGTTGTAGTTGTAGTTGTAGTTGTAGTTGTAGTTGTAGTTGTAGTTGTAGTTGTAGTTGTAGTTGTAGTTGTAGTTGTAGTTGTAGTTGTAGTTGTAGTTGTAGTTGTAGTTGTAGTTGTAGTTGTAGTTGTAGTTGTAGTTGTAGTTGTAGTTGTAGTTGTAGTTGTAGTTGTAGTTGTAGTTGTAGTTGTAGTTGTAGTTGTAGTTGTAGTTGTAGTTGTAGTTGTAGTTGTAGTTGTAGTTGTAGTTGTAGTTGTAGTTGTAGTTGTAGTTGTAGTTGTAGTTGTAGTTGTAGTTGTAGTTGTAGTTGTAGTTGTAGTTGTAGTTGTAGTTGTAGTTGTAGTTGTAGTTGTAGTTGTAGTTGTAGTTGTAGTTGTAGTTGTAGTTGTAGTTGTAGTTGTAGTTGTAGTTGTAGTTGTAGTTGTAGTTGTAGTTGTAGTTGTAGTTGTAGTTGTAGTTGTAGTTGTAGTTGTAGTTGTAGTTGTAGTTGTAGTTGTAGTTGTAGTTGTAGTTGTAGTTGTAGTTGTAGTTGTAGTTGTAGTTGTAGTTGTAGTTGTAGTTGTAGTTGTAGTTGTAGTTGTAGTTGTAGTTGTAGTTGTAGTTGTAGTTGTAGTTGTAGTTGTAGTTGTAGTTGTAGTTGTAGTTGTAGTTGTAGTTGTAGTTGTAGTTGTAGTTGTAGTTGTAGTTGTAGTTGTAGTTGTAGTTGTAGTTGTAGTTGTAGTTGTAGTTGTAGTTGTAGTTGTAGTTGTAGTTGTAGTTGTAGTTGTAGTTGTAGTTGTAGTTGTAGTTGTAGTTGTAGTTGTAGTTGTAGTTGTAGTTGTAGTTGTAGTTGTAGTTGTAGTTGTAGTTGTAGTTGTAGTTGTAGTTGTAGTTGTAGTTGTAGTTGTAGTTGTAGTTGTAGTTGTAGTTGTAGTTGTAGTTGTAGTTGTAGTTGTAGTTGTAGTTGTAGTTGTAGTTGTAGTTGTAGTTGTAGTTGTAGTTGTAGTTGTAGTTGTAGTTGTAGTTGTAGTTGTAGTTGTAGTTGTAGTTGTAGTTGTAGTTGTAGTTGTAGTTGTAGTTGTAGTTGTAGTTGTAGTTGTAGTTGTAGTTGTAGTTGTAGTTGTAGTTGTAGTTGTAGTTGTAGTTGTAGTTGTAGTTGTAGTTGTAGTTGTAGTTGTAGTTGTAGTTGTAGTTGTAGTTGTAGTTGTAGTTGTAGTTGTAGTTGTAGTTGTAGTTGTAGTTGTAGTTGTAGTTGTAGTTGTAGTTGTAGTTGTAGTTGTAGTTGTAGTTGTAGTTGTAGTTGTAGTTGTAGTTGTAGTTGTAGTTGTAGTTGTAGTTGTAGTTGTAGTTGTAGTTGTAGTTGTAGTTGTAGTTGTAGTTGTAGTTGTAGTTGTAGTTGTAGTTGTAGTTGTAGTTGTAGTTGTAGTTGTAGTTGTAGTTGTAGTTGTAGTTGTAGTTGTAGTTGTAGTTGTAGTTGTAGTTGTAGTTGTAGTTGTAGTTGTAGTTGTAGTTGTAGTTGTAGTTGTAGTTGTAGTTGTAGTTGTAGTTGTAGTTGTAGTTGTAGTTGTAGTTGTAGTTGTAGTTGTAGTTGTAGTTGTAGTTGTAGTTGTAGTTGTAGTTGTAGTTGTAGTTGTAGTTGTAGTTGTAGTTGTAGTTGTAGTTGTAGTTGTAGTTGTAGTTGTAGTTGTAGTTGTAGTTGTAGTTGTAGTTGTAGTTGTAGTTGTAGTTGTAGTTGTAGTTGTAGTTGTAGTTGTAGTTGTAGTTGTAGTTGTAGTTGTAGTTGTAGTTGTAGTTGTAGTTGTAGTTGTAGTTGTAGTTGTAGTTGTAGTTGTAGTTGTAGTTGTAGTTGTAGTTGTAGTTGTAGTTGTAGTTGTAGTTGTAGTTGTAGTTGTAGTTGTAGTTGTAGTTGTAGTTGTAGTTGTAGTTGTAGTTGTAGTTGTAGTTGTAGTTGTAGTTGTAGTTGTAGTTGTAGTTGTAGTTGTAGTTGTAGTTGTAGTTGTAGTTGTAGTTGTAGTTGTAGTTGTAGTTGTAGTTGTAGTTGTAGTTGTAGTTGTAGTTGTAGTTGTAGTTGTAGTTGTAGTTGTAGTTGTAGTTGTAGTTGTAGTTGTAGTTGTAGTTGTAGTTGTAGTTGTAGTTGTAGTTGTAGTTGTAGTTGTAGTTGTAGTTGTAGTTGTAGTTGTAGTTGTAGTTGTAGTTGTAGTTGTAGTTGTAGTTGTAGTTGTAGTTGTTGTAGTTGTAGTTGTAGTTGTAGTTGTAGTTGTAGTTGTAGTTGTAGTTGTAGTTGTAGTTGTAGTTGTAGTTGTAGTTGTAGTTGTAGTTGTAGTTGTAGTTGTAGTTGTAGTTGTAGTTGTAGTTGTAGTTGTAGTTGTAGTTGTAGTTGTAGTTGTAGTTGTAGTTGTAGTTGTAGTTGTAGTTGTAGTTGTAGTTGTAGTTGTAGTTGTAGTTGTAGTTGTAGTTGTAGTTGTAGTTGTAGTTGTAGTTGTAGTTGTAGTTGTAGTTGTAGTTGTAGTTGTAGTTGTAGTTGTAGTTGTAGTTGTAGTTGTAGTTGTAGTTGTAGTTGTAGTTGTAGTTGTAGTTGTAGTTGTAGTTGTAGTTGTAGTTGTAGTTGTAGTTGTAGTTGTAGTTGTAGTTGTAGTTGTAGTTGTAGTTGTAGTTGTAGTTGTAGTTGTAGTTGTAGTTGTAGTTGTAGTTGTAGTTGTAGTTGTAGTTGTAGTTGTAGTTGTAGTTGTAGTTGTAGTTGTAGTTGTAGTTGTAGTTGTAGTTGTAGTTGTAGTTGTAGTTGTAGTTGTAGTTGTAGTTGTAGTTGTAGTTGTAGTTGTAGTTGTAGTTGTAGTTGTAGTTGTAGTTGTAGTTGTAGTTGTAGTTGTAGTTGTAGTTGTAGTTGTAGTTGTAGTTGTAGTTGTAGTTGTAGTTGTAGTTGTAGTTGTAGTTGTAGTTGTAGTTGTAGTTGTAGTTGTAGTTGTAGTTGTAGTTGTAGTTGTAGTTGTAGTTGTAGTTGTAGTTGTAGTTGTAGTTGTAGTTGTAGTTGTAGTTGTAGTTGTAGTTGTAGTTGTAGTTGTAGTTGTAGTTGTAGTTGTAGTTGTAGTTGTAGTTGTAGTTGTAGTTGTAGTTGTAGTTGTATTTGTAGTTGTAGTTGTAGTTGTAGTTGTAGTTGTAGTTGTAGTAGTAGTTGTAGTTGTAGTTGTAGTTGTAGTTGTAGTTGTAGTTGTAGTTGTAGTTGTAGTTGTAGTTGTAGTTGTAGTTGTAGTTGTAGTTGTAGTTGTAGTTGTAGTTGTAGTTGTAGTTGTAGTTGTAGTTGTAGTTGTAGTTGTAGTTGTAGTTGTAGTTGTAGTTGTAGTTGTAGTTGTAGTTGTAGTTGTAGTTGTAGTTGTAGTTGTAGTTGTAGTTGTAGTTGTAGTTGTAGTTGTAGTTGTAGTTGTAGTTGTAGTTGTAGTTGTAGTTGTAGTTGTAGTTGTAGTTGTAGTTGTAGTTGTAGTTGTAGTTGTAGTTGTAGTTGTAGTTGTAGTTGTAGTTGTAGTTGTAGTTGTAGTTGTAGTTGTAGTTGTAGTTGTAGTTGTAGTTGTAGTTGTAGTTGTAGTTGTAGTTGTAGTTGTAGTTGTAGTTGTAGTTGTAGTTGTAGTTGTAGTTGTAGTTGTAGTTGTAGTTGTAGTTTGTAGTTGTAGTTGTAGTTGTAGTTGTAGTTGTAGTTGTAGTTGTAGTTGTAGTTGTAGTTGTAGTTGTAGTTGTAGTTGTAGTTGTAGTTGTAGTTGTAGTTGTAGTTGTAGTTGTAGTTGTAGTTGTAGTTGTAGTTGTAGTTGTAGTTGTAGTTGTAGTTGTAGTTGTAGTTGTAGTTGTAGTTGTAGTTGTAGTTGTAGTTGTAGTTGTAGTTGTAGTTGTAGTTGTAGTTGTAGTTGTAGTTGTAGTTGTAGTTGTAGTTGTAGTTGTAGTTGTAGTTGTAGTTGTAGTTGTAGTTGTAGTTGTAGTTGTAGTTGTAGTTGTAGTTGTAGTTGTAGTTGTAGTTGTAGTTGTAGTTGTAGTTGTAGTTGTAGTTGTAGTTGTAGTTGTAGTTGTAGTTGTAGTTGTAGTTGTAGTTGTAGTTGTAGTTGTAGTTGTAGTTGTAGTTGTAGTTGTAGTTGTAGTTGTAGTTGTAGTTGTAGTTGTAGTTGTAGTTGTAGTTGTATAGTTGTAGTTGTAGTTGTAGTTGTAGTTGTAGTTGTAGTTGTAGTTGTAGTTGTAGTTGTAGTTGTAGTTGTAGTTTGTAGTTGTAGTTGTAGTTGTAGTTGTAGTTGTAGTTGTAGTTGTAGTTGTAGTTGTAGTTGTAGTTGTAGTTGTAGTTGTAGTTGTAGTTGTAGTTGTAGTTGTAGTTGTAGTTGTAGTTGTAGTTGTAGTTGTAGTTGTAGTTGTAGTTGTAGTTGTAGTTGTAGTTGTAGTTGTACGTTGTAGTATTGTAGTTGTAGTTGTAGTTGTAGTTGTAGTTGTAGTTGTAGTTGTAGTTGTAGTTGTAGTTGTAGTTGTAGTTGTAGTTGTAGTTGTAGTTGTAGTTGTAGTTGTAGTTGTAGTTGTAGTTGTAGTTGTAGTTGTAGTTGTAGTTGTAGTTTGTAGTTGTAGTTGTTGTTGTTTTTAGTTGTAGTTGTAGTTGTAGTTGTAGTTGTAGTTGTAGTTGTAGTTGTAGTTGTAGTTGTAGTTGTAGTTGTAGTTGTAGTTGTAGTTGTAGTTGTAGTTGTAGTTGTAGTTGTAGTTGTAGTTGTAGTTGTAGTTGTAGTTGTAGTTGTAGTTGTAGTTGTAGTTGTAGTTGTAGTTGTAGTTGTAGTTGTAGTTGTAGTTGTAGTTGTAGTTGTAGTTGTAGTTGTAGTTGTAGTTGTAGTTGTAGTGTTGTAGTTGTAGTTGTAGTTGTAGTTGTAGTTGTAGTTGTAGTTGTAGTTGTAGTTGTAGTTGTAGTTGTAGTTGTAGTTGTAGTTGTAGTTGTAGTTGTAGTTGTAGTTGTAGTTGTAGTTGTAGTTGTAGTTGTAGTTGTAGTTGTAGTTGTAGTTGTAGTTGTAGTTGTAGTTGTAGTTGTAGTTGTAGTTGTAGTTGTAGTTGTAGTTGTAGTTGTAGTTGTAGTTGTAGTTGTAGTTGTAGTTGTAGTTGTAGTTGTAGTTGTAGTTGTAGTTGTAGTTGTAGTTGTAGTTGTAGTTGTAGTTGTAGTTGTAGTTGTAGTTGTAGTTGTAGTTGTAGTTGTAGTTGTAGTTGTAGTTGTAGTTGTAGTTGTAGTTGTAGTTGTAGTTGTAGTTGTAGTTGTAGTTGTAGTTGTAGTTGTAGTTGTAGTTGTAGTTGTAGTTGTAGTTGTAGTTGTAGTTGTAGTTGTAGTTGTAGTTGTAGTTGTAGTTGTAGTTGTAGTTGTAGTTGTAGTTGTAGTTGTAGTTGTAGTTGTAGTTGTAGTTGTAGTTGTAGTTGTAGTTGTAGTTGTAGTTGTAGTTGTAGTTGTAGTTGTAGTTGTAGTTGTAGTTGTAGTTGTAGTTGTAGTTGTAGTTGTAGTTGTAGTTGTAGTTGTAGTTGTAGTTGTAGTTGTAGTTGTAGTTGTAGTTGTAGTTGTAGTTGTAGTTGTAGTTGTAGTTGTAGTTGTAGTTGTAGTTGTAGTTGTAGTTGTAGTTGTAGTTGTAGTTGTAGTTGTAGTTGTAGTTGTAGTTGTAGTTGTAGTTGTAGTTGTAGTTGTACTTGTAGTTGTAGTTGTAGTTGTAGTTGTAGTTGTAGTTGTAGTTGTAGTTGTAGTTGTAGTTGTAGTTGTAGTTGTAGTTGTAGTTGTAGTTGTAGTTGTAGTTGTAGTTGTAGTTGTAGTTGTAGTTGTAGTTGTAGTTGTAGTTGTAGTTGTAGTTGTAGTTGTAGTTGTAGTTGTAGTTGTAGTTGTAGTTGTAGTTGTAGTTGTAGTTGTAGTTGTAGTTGTAGTTGTAGTTGTAGTTGTAGTTGTACTTGTAGTAGTAGTTGTAGTTGTATTTGTAGTTGTAGTTGTAGTTGTAGTTGTAGTTGTAGTTGTAGTTGTAGTTGTAGTTGTAGTTGTAGTTGTAGTTGTAGTTGTAGTTGTAGTTGTAGTTGTAGTTGTAGTTGTAGTTGTAGTTGTAGTTGTAGTTGTAGTTGTAGTTGTAGTTGTAGTTGTAGTTGTAGTTGTAGTTGTAGTTGTAGTTGTAGTTGTAGTTGTTGTTGTAGTTGTAGTTGTAGTTGTAGTTGTAGTTGTAGTTGTAGTTGTAGTTGTAGTTGTAGTTGTAGTTGTAGTTGTAGTTGTAGTTGTAGTTGTAGTTGTAGTTGTAGTTGTAGTTGTAGTTGTAGTTGTAGTTGTAGTTGTAGTTGTAGTTGTAGTTGTAGTTGTAGTTGTAGTTGTAGTTGTAGTTGTAGTTGTAGTTGTAGTTGTAGTTGTAGTTGTAGTTGTAGTTGTAGTTGTAGTTGTAGTTGTAGTTGTAGTTGTAGTTGTAGTTGTAGTTGTAGTTGTAGTTGTAGTTGTAGTTGTAGTTGTAGTTGTATCTGGCTGGTACCGACTCATAATAGCATGCTTTTGCCAGCTCTGGCCAGTTACAGCCGGTCTCGGACAGCGCCATCATATTTCAGCCTAATAAGGCTTATATACGTGTAAAATTTCACACACATATTGGCTTTTACAGACTGCAAATATTTTATACACTTTGTAACTGGCTGGTACCGACTCATAATGGAAAGTTTATGCCAGCTTTGATCTGTTGCAGCTCGTCTCAGACAGCGCCATTATGTTTCAGCCTAATAAGGCTGATGTACGTGTAAAATTTTATTTATGTAAAATTTCAATTAATATCGAATGCAAATAAAATTTTACACGCATATTAGCATTTACTGACTGTTATTGTTTTATACAATCTGTAACTGGCTGGTACCATCTGATACTGGCATGTTTCTGCAACCTCGTGCCGTTACAGCCGGTTACAGACAGCGCCATCATATTTCAGCCTAATAAGGCTGATATACGTGTTAAATTTTACACGCCTATTACCTTTTACTGACTGGTAATGTTTTATACAAGCTGTAACTGGCTGGTACGGTCTTATACAGGCATGTTTTTGCCAGCTCTGGCCGGCTACAGCCAGTTTCAGACAGCGCCATCATATTTCAGCCTAATAAGGCTTATATAAGCGTAAACTTTTTCACGCATATTGGCTTTTACAGACTGGTTATATTTTATTCACTCTGTAACTGGCTGGTACAGACTCATAATGGAATGTTTTTGCCAGCTCTGGTCTGTTGCAGCCGGTCTCAGACAGCGCCATCATATTTCAGCCTAATAAGGCTGATATACGTGTTAAATTTTACACGCATATTACATTTTACTGACTGGTAATGTTTTATACAAGCTGTAACTGGCTGGTACAGTCTTATACTGGCATGTTTTTGCCAGCTCTGGCCGGCTACAGCCAATTTCAGACAGCGCCATCATATTTCAGCCTAATAAGGCTTATACGTATAAGCGTAAACTTTTACACGCATACTAGCTTTTACAGACTGGTAATCTTTTATACAATTTTATAATAAGGCTGATTTACGAGTAAAATTTCACACACATATTGGCTTTTACAGACTGCAAATATTTTATACACTTTGTAACTGGCTGGTACCGACTCATAATGGAAAGTTTATGCCAGCTTTGATCTGTTGCAGCTCGTCTCAGACAGCGCCATTATGTTTCAGCCTAATAAGGCTGATGTACGTGTAAAATTTTATTTATGTAAAATTTCAATTAATATCGAATGCAAATAAAATTTTACACGCATATTAGCTTTTACTGACTGTTATTGTTTTATACAATCTGTAACTGGCTGGTACCATCTGATACTGGCATGTTTCTGCAACCTCGTGCCGTTACAGCCGGTTACAGACAGCGCCATCATATTTCAGCCTAATAAGGCTGATATACGTGTTAAATTTTACACGCATATTACCTTTTACTGACTGGTAATGTTTTATACAAGCTGTAACTGGCTGGTACGGTCTTATACAGGCATGTTTTTGCCAGCTCTGGCCTGCTACAGCCAGTTTCAGACAGCGCCATCATATTTCAGCCTAATAAGGCTTATATAAGCGTAAACTTTTTCACGCATATTGGCTTTTACAGACTGGTTATATTTTATTCACTATGTAACTGGCTGGTACAGACTCATAATGGAATGTTTTTGCCAGCTCTGGTCTGTTGCAGCCGGTCTCAGACAGCGCCATCATATTTCAGCCTAATAAGGCTGATATACGTGTTAAATTTTACACGCATATTACATTTTACTGACTGGTAATGTTTTATACAAGCTGTAACTGGCTGGTACAGTCTTATACTGGCATGTTTTTGCCAGCTCTGGCCGGCTACAGCCAATTTCAGACAGCGCCATCATATTTCAGCCTAATAAGGCTTATACGTATAAGCGTAAACTTTTACACGCATACTAGCTTTTACAGACTGGTAATCTTTTATACAATTTTATAATAAGGCTGATTTACGAGTAAAATTTCACACACATATTGGCTTTTACAGACTGCAAATATTTTATACACTTTGTAACTGGCTGGTACCGACTCATAATGGAAAGTTTATGCCAGCTTTGATCTGTTGCAGCTCGTCTCAGACAGCGCCATTATGTTTCAGCCTAATAAGGCTGATGTACGTGTAAAATTTTATTTATGTAAAATTTCAATTAATATCGAATGCAAATAAAATTTTACACGCATATTAGCTTTTACTGACTGTTATTGTTTTATACAATCTGTAACTGGCTGGTACCATCTGATACTGGCATGTTTCTGCAACCTCGTGCCGTTACAGCCGGTTACAGACAGCGCCATCATATTTCAGCCTAATAAGGCTGATATACGTGTTAAATTTTACACGCATATTACCTTTTACTGACTGGTAATGTTTTATACAAGCTGTAACTGGCTGGTACGGTCTTATACAGGCATGTTTTTGCCAGCTCTGGCCGGCTACAGCCAGTTTCAGACAGCGCCATCATATTTCAGCCTAATAAGGCTTATATAAGCGTAAACTTTTTCACGCATATTGGCTTTTACAGACTGGTTATATTTTATTCACTATGTAACTGGCTGGTACAGACTCATAATGGAATGTTTTTGCCAGCTCTGGTCTGTTGCAGCCGGTCTCAGACAGCGCCATCATATTTCAGCCTAATAAGGCTGATATACGTGTTAAATTTTACACGCATATTACATTTTACTGACTGGTAATGTTTTATACAAGCTGTAATAGGCTGGTACAGTCTTATACTGGCATGTTTTTGCCAGCTCTGGCCGGCTACAGCCAATTTCAGACAGCGCCATCATATTTCAGCCTAATAAGGCTTATACGTATAAGCGTAAACTTTTACACGCATACTAGCTTTTACAGACTGGTAATCTTTTATACAATTTTATAATAAGGCTGATTTACGAGTAAAATTTCACACACATATTGGCTTTTACAGACTGCAAATATTTTATACACTTTGTAACTGGCTGGTACCGACTCATAATGGAAAGTTTATGCCAGCTTTGATCTGTTGCAGCTCGTCTCAGACAGCGCCATTATGTTTCAGCCTAATAAGGCTGATGTACGTGTAAAATTATATTTATGTAAAATTTCAATTAATATCGAATGCAAATAAAATTTTACACGCATATTAGCTTTTACTGACTGTTATTGTTTTATACAATCTGTAACTGGCTGGTACCATCTGATACTGGCATGTTTCTGCAACCTCGTGCCGTTACAGCCGGTTACAGACAGCGCCATCATATTTCAGCCTAATAAGGCTGATATACGTGTTAAATTTTACACGCATATTACCTTTTACTGACTGGTAATGTTTTATACAAGCTGTAACTGGCTGGTACGGTCTTATACAGGCATGTTTTTGCCAGCTCTGGCCGGCTACAGCCAGTTTCAGACAGCGCCATCATATTTCAGCCTAATAAGGCTTATATAAGCGTAAACTTTTTCACGCATATTGGCTTTTACAGACTGGTTATATTTTATTCACTCAGTAACTGGCTGGTACAGACTCATAATGGAATGTTTTTGCCAGCTCTGGTCTGTTGCAGCCGGTCTCAGACAGCGCCATCATATTTCAGCCTAATAAGGCTGATATACGTGTTAAATTTTACACGCATATTACATTTTACTGACTGGTAATGTTTTATACAAGCTGTAACTGGCTGGTACAGTCTTATACTGGCATGTTTTTGCCAGCTCTGGCCGGCTACAGCCAATTTCAGACAGCGCCATCATATTTCAGCCTAATAAGGCTTATACGTATAAGCGTAAACTTTTACACGCATACTAGCTTTTACAGACTGGTAATCTTTTATACAATTTTATAATAAGGCTGATTTACGAGTAAAATTTCACACACATATTGGCTTTTACAGACTGCAAATATTTTATACACTTTGTAACTGGCTGGTACCGACTCATAATGGAAAGTTTATGCCAGCTTTGATCTGTTGCAGCTCGTCTCAGACAGCGCCATTATGTTTCAGCCTAATAAGGCTGATGTACGTGTAAAATTTTATTTATGTAAAATTTCAATTAATATCGAATGCAAATAAAATTTTACACGCATATTAGCTTTTACTGACTGTTATTGTTTTATACAATCTGTAACTGGCTGGTACCATCTGATACTGGCATGTTTCTGCAACCTCGTGCCGTTACAGCCGGTTACAGACAGCGCCATCATATTTCAGCCTAATAAGGCTGATATACGTGTTAAATTTTACACGCATATTACCTTTTACTGACTGGTAATGTTTTATACAAGCTGTAACTGGCTGGTACGGTCTTATACAGGCATGTTTTTGCCAGCTCTGGCCGGCTACAGCCAGTTTCAGACAGCGCCATCATATTTCAGCCTAATAAGGCTTATATAAGCGTAAACTTTTTCACGCATATTGGCTTTTACAGACTGGTTATATTTTATTCACTATGTAACTGGCTGGTACAGACTCATAATGGAATGTTTTTGCCAGCTCTGGTCTGTTGCAGCCGGTCTCAGACAGCGCCATCATATTTCAGCCTAATAAGGCTGATATACGTGTTAAATTTTACACGCATATTACATTTTACTGACTGGTAATGTTTTATACAAGCTGTAACTGGCTGGTACAGTCTTAAACTGGCATGTTTTTGCCAGCTCTGGCCGGCTACAGCCAATTTCAGACAGCGCCATCATATTTCAGCCTAATAAGGCTTATACGTATAAGCGTAAACTTTTACACGCATACTAGCTTTTACAGACTGGTAATCTTTTATACAATCTGTAACTGGCTGGTACCGACTCATAATAGCATGCTTTTGCCAGCTCTGGCCAGTTACAGCCGGTCTCGGACAGCGCCATCATATTTCAGCCTAATAAGGCTGATATACGTGTAAAATTTCACACACATATTGGCTTTTACAGACTGCAAATATTTTATACACTTTGCAACTGGCTGGTACCGACTCATAATGGAAATTTTATGCCAGCTCTGGTCTGTTGCAGCTCATCTCAGACAGCGCCATTATGTTTCAGCCTAATAAGGCTGATGTACGTGTTAAATTTTATTTATGTAAAATTTCAATTAATATCGAATGCAAATAAAATTTTACACGCATATTACCTTTTACTGACTGGTAATGTTTTATACAAGCTGTAACTGGCTGGTACAGTCTGATAATGGCATATTATTGCCAGCTCTGGCCAGCTACATCCGGTTTCAGACAGCGCTAACATATTTCAGCCTAATAAGGTTTATATACGTGTAAACTTTTACACGCATATTAGCTTTTACAGACTGGTAATCTTTGATACAATCTGTAACTGGCTGGTACCGACTCATAATAGCATGCTTTTGCCAGCTCTGGCCAGTTACAGACAGTCTCGGACAGCGCCATCTTATTTCAGCCTAATAAGGCTGTAAAATTTCACACGCATATTGGCAGACTGGTAATATTTTGTACAATCTGTATCTGGCTGATACCGACTAATCATGGCAAGTTGTAGTTGTAGTTGTAGTTGTAGTTGTAGTTGTAGTTGTAGTTGTAGTTGTAGTTGTAGTTGTAGTTGTAGTTGTAGTTGTAGTTGTAGTTGTAGTTGTAGTTGTAGTTGTAGTTGTAGTTGTAGTTGTAGTTGTAGTTGTAGTTGTAGTTGTAGTTGTAGTTGTCGTTGTAGTTGTAGTTGTAGTTGTAGTTGTAGTTGTAGTTGTAGTTGTAGTTGTAGTTGTAGTTGTAGTTGTAGTTGTAGTTGTAGTTGTAGTTGTAGTTGTAGTTGTAGTTGTAGTTGTAGTTGTAGTTGTAGTTGTAGTTGTAGTTGTAGTTGTAGTTGTAGTTGTAGTTGTAGTTGTAGTTGTAGTTGTAGTTGTAGTTGTAGTTGTAGTTGTAGTTGTAGTTGTAGTTGTAGTTGTAGTTGTAGTTGTAGTTGTAGTTGTAGTTGTAGTTGTAGTTGTAGTTGTAGTTGTAGTTGTAGTTGTAGTTGTAGTTGTAGTTGTAGTTGTAGTTGTAGTTGTAGTTGTAGTTGTAGTTGTAGTTGTAGTTGTAGTTGTAGTTGTAGTTGTAGTTGTAGTTGTAGTTGTAGTTGTAGTTGTAGTTGTAGTTGTAGTTGTAGTTGTAGTTGTAGTTGTAGTTGTAGTTGTAGTTGTAGTTGTAGTTGTAGTTGTAGTTGTAGTTGTAGTTGTAGTTGTAGTTGTAGTTGTAGTTGTAGTTGTAGTTGTAGTTGTAGTTGTAGTTGTAGTTGTAGTTGTAGTTGTAGTTGTAGTTGTAGTTGTAGTTGTAGTTGTAGTTGTAGTTGTAGTTGTAGTTGTAGTTGTAGTTGTAGTTGTAGTTGTAGTTGTAGTTGTAGTTGTAGTTGTAGTTGTAGTTGTAGTTGTAGTTGTAGTTGTAGTTGTAGTTGTAGTTGTAGTTGTAGTTGTAGTTGTAGTTGTAGTTGTAGTTGTAGTTGTAGTTGTAGTTGTAGTTGTAGTTGTAGTTGTAGTTGTAGTTGTAGTTGTAGTTGTAGTTGTAGTTGTAGTTGTAGTTGTAGTTGTAGTTGTAGTTGTAGTTGTAGTTGTAGTTGTAGTTGTAGTTGTAGTTGTAGTTGTAGTTGTAGTTGTAGTTGTAGTTGTAGTTGTAGTTGTAGTTGTAGTTGTAGTTGTAGTTGTAGTTGTAGTTGTAGTTGTAGTTGTAGTTGTAGTTGTAGTTGTAGTTGTAGTTGTAGTTGTAGTTGTAGTTGTAGTTGTAGTTGTAGTTGTAGTTGTAGTTGTAGTTGTAGTTGTAGTTGTAGTTGTAGTTGTAGTTGTAGTTGTAGTTGTAGTTGTAGTTGTAGTTGTAGTTGTAGTTGTAGTTGTAGTTGTAGTTGTAGTTGTAGTTGTAGTTGTAGTTGTAGTTGTAGTTGTAGTTGTAGTTGTAGTTGTAGTTGTAGTTGTAGTTGTAGTTGTAGTTGTAGTTGTAGTTGTAGTTGTAGTTGTAGTTGTAGTTGTAGTTGTAGTTGTAGTTGTAGTTGTAGTTGTAGTTGTAGTTGTAGTTGTAGTTGTAGTTGTAGTTGTAGTTGTAGTTGTAGTTGTAGTTGTAGTTGTAGTTGTAGTTGTAGTTGTAGTTGTAGTTGTAGTTGTAGTTGTAGTTGTAGTTGTAGTTGTAGTTGTAGTTGTAGTTGTAGTTGTAGTTGTAGTTGTAGTTGTAGTTGTAGTTGTAGTTGTAGTTGTAGTTGTAGTTGTAGTTGTAGTTGTAGTTGTAGTTGTAGTTGTAGTTGTAGTTGTAGTTGTAGTTGTAGTTGTAGTTGTAGTTGTAGTTGTAGTTGTAGTTGTAGTTGTAGTTGTAGTTGTAGTTGTAGTTGTAGTTGTAGTTGTAGTTGTAGTTGTAGTTGTAGTTGTAGTTGTAGTTGTAGTTGTAGTTGTAGTTGTAGTTGTAGTTGTAGTTGTAGTTGTAGTTGTAGTTGTAGTTGTAGTTGTAGTTGTAGTTGTAGTTGTAGTTGTAGTTGTAGTTGTAGTTGTAGTTGTAGTTGTAGTTGTAGTTGTAGTTGTAGTTGTAGTTGTAGTTGTAGTTGTAGTTGTAGTTGTAGTTGTAGTTGTAGTTGTAGTTGTAGTTGTAGTTGTAGTTGTAGTTGTAGTTGTAGTTGTAGTTGTAGTTGTAGTTGTAGTTGTAGTTGTAGTTGTAGTTGTAGTTGTAGTTGTAGTTGTAGTTGTAGTTGTAGTTGTAGTTGTAGTTGTAGTTGTAGTTGTAGTTGTAGTTGTAGTTGTAGTTGTAGTTGTAGTTGTAGTTGTAGTTGTAGTTGTAGTTGTAGTTGTAGTTGTAGTTGTAGTTGTAGTTGTAGTTGTAGTTGTAGTTGTAGTTGTAGTTGTAGTTGTAGTTGTAGTTGTAGTTGTAGTTGTAGTTGTAGTTGTAGTTGTAGTTGTAGTTGTAGTTGTAGTTGTAGTTGTAGTTGTAGTTGTAGTTGTAGTTGTAGTTGTAGTTGTAGTTGTAGTTGTAGTTGTAGTTGTAGTTGTAGTTGTAGTTGTAGTTGTAGTTGTAGTTGTAGTTGTAGTTGTAGTTGTAGTTGTAGTTGTAGTTGTAGTTGTAGTTGTAGTTGTAGTTGTAGTTGTAGTTGTAGTTGTAGTTGTAGTTGTAGTTGTAGTTGTAGTTGTAGTTGTAGTTGTAGTTGTAGTTGTAGTTGTAGTTGTAGTTGTAGTTGTAGTTGTAGTTGTAGTTGTAGTTGTAGTTGTAGTTGTAGTTGTAGTTGTAGTTGTAGTTGTAGTTGTAGTTGTAGTTGTAGTTGTAGTTGTAGTTGTAGTTGTAGTTGTAGTTGTAGTTGTAGTTGTAGTTGTAGTTGTAGTTGTAGTTGTAGTTGTAGTTGTAGTTGTAGTTGTAGTTGTAGTTGTAGTTGTAGTTGTAGTTGTAGTTGTAGTTGTAGTTGTAGTTGTAGTTGTAGTTGTAGTTGTAGTTGTAGTTGTAGTTGTAGTTGTAGTTGTAGTTGTAGTTGTAGTTGTAGTTGTAGTTGTAGTTGTTGTAGTTGTAGTTGTAGTTGTAGTTGTAGTTGTAGTTGTAGTTGTAGTTGTAGTTGTAGTTGTAGTTGTAGTTGTAGTTGTAGTTGTAGTTGTAGTTGTAGTTGTAGTTGTAGTTGTAGTTGTAGTTGTAGTTGTAGTTGTAGTTGTAGTTGTAGTTGTAGTTGTAGTTGTAGTTGTAGTTGTAGTTGTAGTTGTAGTTGTAGTTGTAGTTGTAGTTGTAGTTGTAGTTGTAGTTGTAGTTGTAGTTGTAGTTGTAGTTGTAGTTGTAGTTGTAGTTGTAGTTGTAGTTGTAGTTGTAGTTGTAGTTGTAGTTGTAGTTGTAGTTGTAGTTGTAGTTGTAGTTGTAGTTGTAGTTGTAGTTGTAGTTGTAGTTGTAGTTGTAGTTGTAGTTGTAGTTGTAGTTGTAGTTGTAGTTGTAGTTGTAGTTGTAGTTGTGGTTGTAGTTGTAGTTGTAGTTGTAGTTGTAGTTGTAGTTGTAGTTGTAGTTGTAGTTGTAGTTGTAGTTGTAGTTGTAGTTGTAGTTGTAGTTGTAGTTGTAGTTGTAGTTGTAGTTGTAGTTGTAGTTGTAGTTGTAGTTGTAGTTGTAGTTGTAGTTGTAGTTGTAGTTGTAGTTGTAGTTGTAGTTGTAGTTGTAGTTGTAGTTGTAGTTGTAGTTGTAGTTGTAGTTGTAGTTGTAGTTGTAGTTGTAGTTGTAGTTGTAGTTGTAGTTGTAGTTGTAGTTGTAGTTGTAGTTGTAGTTGTAGTTGTAGTTGTAGTTGTAGTTGTAGTTGTAGTTGTAGTTGTAGTTGTAGTTGTAGTTGTAGTTGTAGTTGTAGTTGTAGTTGTAGTTGTAGTTGTAGTTGTAGTTGTAGTTGTAGTTGTAGTTGTAGTTGTAGTTGTAGTTGTAGTTGTAGTTGTAGTTGTAGTTGTAGTTGTAGTTGTAGTTGTAGTTGTAGTTGTAGTTGTAGTTGTAGTTGTAGTTGTAGTTGTAGTTGTAGTTGTAGTTGTAGTTGTAGTTGTAGTTGTAGTTGTAGTTGTAGTTGTAGTTGTAGTTGTAGTTGTAGTTGTAGTTGTAGTTGTAGTTGTAGTTGTAGTTGTAGTTGTAGTTGTAGTTGTAGTTGTAGTTGTAGTTGTAGTTGTAGTTGTAGTTGTAGTTGTAGTTGTAGTTGTAGTTGTAGTTGTAGTTGTAGTGTTGTAGTTGTAGTTGTAGTTGTAGTTGTAGTTGTAGTTGTAGTTGTAGTTGTAGTTGTAGTTGTAGTTGTAGTTGTTAGTTGTAGTTGTAGTTGTAGTTGTAGTTGTAGTTGTAGTTGTAGTTGTTGTTGTAGTTGTAGTTGTAGTTGTAGTTGTAGTTGTAGTTGTAGTTGTAGTTGTAGTTGTAGTTGTAGTTGTAGTTGTAGTTGTAGTTGTAGTTGTAGTTGTAGTTGTAGTTGTAGTTGTAGTTGTAGTTGTAGTTGTAGTTGTAGTTGTAGTTGTAGTTGTAGTTGTAGTTGTAGTTGTAGTTGTAGTTGTAGTTGTAGTTGTAGTTGTGTTGTAGTTGTAGTTGTAGTTGTAGTTGTAGTTGTAGTTGTAGTTGTAGTTGTAGTTGTAGTTGTAGTTGTAGTTGTTGTTGTAGTTGTAGTTGTAGTTGTAGTTGTAGTTGTAGTTGTAGTTGTAGTTGTAGTTGTAGTTGTAGTTGTAGTTGTAGTTGTAGTTGTAGTTGTAGTTGTAGTTGTAGTTGTAGTTGTAGTTGTTGTAGTTGTAGTTGTAGTTGTAGTTGTAGTTGTAGTTGTAGTTGTAGTTGTAGTTGTAGTTGTAGTTGTAGTTGTAGTTGTAGTTGTAGTTGTAGTTGTAGTTGTAGTTGTAGTTGTAGTTGTAGTTGTAGTTGTAGTTGTAGTTGTTGTTGTAGTTGTAGTTGTAGTTGTAGTTGTAGTTGTAGTTGTAGTTGTAGTTGTAGTTGTAGTTGTAGTTGTTGTTGTAGTTGTAGTTGTAGTTGTAGTTGTAGTTGTAGTTGTAGTTGTAGTTGTAGTTGTAGTTGTAGTTGTAGTTGTAGTTGTAGTTGTAGTTGTAGTTGTAGTTGTAGTTGTAGTTGTAGTTGTAGTTGTAGTTGTAGTTGTAGTTGTAGTTGTAGTTGTAGTTGTAGTTGTAGTTGTAGTTGTAGTTGTAGTTGTAGTTGTAGTTGTAGTTGTAGTTGTAGTTGTAGTTGTTGTTGTAGTTGTAGTTGTAGTTGTAGTTGTAGTTGTAGTTGTAGTTGTAGTTGTAGTTGTAGTTGTAGTTGTAGTTGTAGTTGTAGTTGTAGTTGTAGTTGTAGTTGTAGTTGTAGTTGTAGTTGTAGTTGTAGTTGTAGTTGTAGTTGTAGTTGTAGTTGTAGTTGTAGTTGTAGTTGTAGTTGTAGTTTGTAGTTGTAGTTGTAGTTGTAGTTGTAGTTGTAGTTGTAGTTGTAGTTGTAGTTGTAGTTGTAGTTGTAGTTGTAGTTGTAGTTGTAGTTGTAGTTGTAGTTGTAGTTGTAGTTGTAGTTGTAGTTGTAGTTGTAGTTGTAGTTGTAGTTGTAGTTGTAGTTGTAGTTGTAGTTGTAGTTGTAGTTGTAGTTGTAGTTGTAGTTGTAGTTGTAGTTGTAGTTGTAGTTGTAGTTGTAGTTGTAGTTGTAGTTGTAGTTGTAGTTGTAGTTGTAGTTGTAGTTGTAGTGTAGTTGTAGTTGTAGTTGTAGTTGTAGTTGTAGTTGTAGTTGTAGTTGTAGTTGTAGTTGTAGTTGTAGTTGTAGTTGTAGTTGTAGTTGTAGTTGTAGTTGTAGTTGTAGTTGTAGTTGTAGTTGTAGTTGTAGTTGTAGTTGTTGTTGTAGTTGTAGTTGTAGTTGTAGTTGTAGTTGTAGTTGTTGTTGTAGTTGTAGTTGTAGTTGTAGTTGTAGTTGTAGTTGTAGTTGTAGTTGTAGTTGTAGTTGTAGTTGTAGTTGTAGTTGTAGTTGTAGTTGTAGTTGTAGTTGTAGTTGTAGTTGTAGTTGTAGTTGTAGTTGTAGTTGTAGTTGTGTTGTAGTTGTAGTTGTAGTTGTAGTTGTAGTTGTAGTTGTAGTTGTAGTTGTAGTTGTAGTGTGTTGTAGTTGTAGTTGTAGTTGTAGTTGTAGTTGTAGTTGTAGTTGTAGTTGTAGTTGTAGTTGTAGTTGTAGTTGTAGTTGTAGTTGTAGTTGTAGTTGTAGTTGTAGTTGTAGTTGTAGTTGTAGTTGTAGTTGTAGTTGTAGTTGTAGTTGTAGTTGTAGTTGTAGTTGTAGTTGTAGTTGTAGTTGTAGTTGTAGTTGTGGTTGTAGTTGTAGTTGTAGTTGTAGTTGTAGTTGTAGTTGTAGTTGTAGTTGTAGTTGTAGTTGTAGTTGTAGTTGTAGTTGTAGTTGTAGTTGTAGTTTGTAGTTGTAGTTGTAGTTGTAGTTGTAGTTGTAGTTGTAGTTGTAGTTGTAGTTGTAGTTGTAGTTGTAGTTGTAGTTGTAGTTGTAGTTGTAGTTGTAGTTGTAGTTGTAGTTGTAGTTGTAGTTGTAGTTGTAGTTGTAGTTGTAGTTGTAGTTGTAGTTGTAGTTGTAGTTGTAGTTGTAGTTGTGTAGTTGTAGTTGTAGTTGTAGTTGTAGTTGTAGTTGTAGTTGTAGTTGTAGTTGTAGTTGTAGTTGTAGTTGTAGTTGTAGTTGTAGTTGTAGTTGTAGTTGTAGTTGTAGTTGTAGTTGTAGTTGTAGTTGTAGTTGTAGTTGTAGTTGTAGTTGTAGTTGTAGTTGTAGTTGTAGTTGTAGTTGTAGTTGTAGTTGTAGTTGTAGTTGTAGTTGTAGTTGTAGTTGTAGTTGTAGTTGTAGTTGTAGTTGTAGTTGTAGTTGTAGTTGTAGTTGTAGTTGTAGTTGTAGTTGTAGTTGTAGTTGTAGTTGTAGTTGTAGTTGTAGTTGTAGTTGTAGTTGTAGTTGTAGTTGTAGTTGTAGTTGTAGTTGTAGTTGTAGTTGTAGTTGTAGTTGTAGTTGTAGTTGTAGTTGTAGTTGTAGTTGTAGTTGTAGTTGTAGTTGTAGTTGTAGTTGTAGTTGTAGTTGTAGTTGTAGTTGTAGTTGTAGTTGTAGTTGTAGTTGTAGTTGTAGTTGTAGTTGTAGTTGTAGTTGTAGTTGTAGTTGTAGTTGTAGTTGTAGTTGTAGTTGTAGTTGTAGTTGTAGTTGTAGTTGTAGTTGTAGTTGTAGTTGTAGTTGTAGTTGTAGTTGTAGTTGTAGTTGTAGTTGTAGTTGTAGTTGTAGTTGTAGTTGTAGTTGTAGTTGTAGTTGTAGTTGTAGTTGTAGTTGTAGTTGTAGTTGTAGTTGTAGTTGTAGTTGTAGTTGTAGTTGTAGTTGTAGTTGTAGTTGTAGTTGTAGTTGTAGTTGTAGTTGTAGTTGTAGTTGTAGTTGTAGTTGTAGTTGTAGTTGTAGTTGTAGTTGTAGTTGTAGTTGTAGTTGTAGTTGTAGTTGTAGTTGTAGTTGTAGTTGTAGTTGTAGTTGTAGTTGTAGTTGTAGTTGTAGTTGTAGTTGTAGTTGTAGTTGTAGTTGTAGTTGTAGTTGTAGTTGTAGTTGTAGTTGTAGTTGTAGTTGTAGTTGTAGTTGTAGTTGTAGTTGTAGTTGTAGTTGTAGTTGTAGTTGTAGTTGTAGTTGTAGTTGTAGTTGTAGTTGTAGTTGTAGTTGTAGTTGTAGTTGTAGTTGTAGTTGTAGTTGTAGTTGTAGTTGTAGTTGTAGTTGTAGTTGTAGTTGTAGTTGTAGTTGTAGTTGTAGTTGTAGTTGTAGTTGTAGTTGTAGTTGTAGTTGTAGTTGTAGTTGTAGTTGTAGTTGTAGTTGTAGTTGTAGTTGTAGTTGTAGTTGTAGTTGTAGTTGTAGTTGTAGTTGTAGTTGTAGTTGTAGTTGTAGTTGTAGTTGTACTTGTAGTAGTAGTTGTAGTTGTATTTGTAGTTGTAGTTGTAGTTGTAGTTGTAGTTGTAGTTGTAGTTGTAGTTGTAGTTGTAGTTGTAGTTGTACTTGTAGTAGTAGTTGTAGTTGTATTTGTAGTTGTAGTTGTAGTTGTAGTTGTAGTTGTAGTTGTAGTTGTAGTTGTAGTTGTAGTTGTAGTTGTAGTTGTAGTTGTAGTTGTAGTTGTAGTTGTAGTTGTAGTTGTAGTTGTAGTTGTAGTTGTAGTTGTAGTTGTAGTTGTAGTTGTTGTTGTAGTTGTAGTTGTAGTTGTAGTTGTAAGTTGTAGTTGTAGTTGTAGTTGTAGTTGTAGTTGTAGTTGTAGTTGTAGTTGTAGTTGTAGTTGTAGTTGTAGTTGTAGTTTAGTAGTTGTAGTTGTAGTTGTAGTTGTAGTTGTAGTTGTAGTTGTAGTTGTAGTTGTAGTTGTAGTTGTAGTTGTAGTTGTAGTTGTAGTTGTAGTTGTAGTTGTAGTTGTAGTTGTAGTTGTAGTTGTAGTTGTAGTTGTAGTTGTAGTTGTAGTTGTAGTTGTAGTTGTAGTTGTAGTTGTAGTTGTAGTTGTAGTTGTAGTTGTAGTTGTAGTTGTAGTTGTAGTTGTAGTTGTAGTTGTAGTTGTAGTTGTAGTTGTAGTTGTAGTTGTAGTTGTAGTTGTAGTTGTAGTTGTAGTTGTAGTTGTAGTTGTAGTTGTAGTTGTAGTTGTAGTTGTAGTTGTAGTTGTAGTTGTAGTTGTAGTTGTAGTTGTAGTTGTAGTTGTAGTTGTAGTTGTAGTTGTAGTTGTAGTTGTAGTTGTAGTTGTAGTTGTAGTTGTAGTTGTAGTTGTAGTTGTAGTTGTAGTTGTAGTTGTAGTTGTAGTTGTAGTTGTAGTTGTAGTTGTAGTTGTAGTTGTAGTTGTAGTTGTAGTTGTAGTTGTAGTTGTAGTTGTAGTTGTAGTTGTAGTTGTAGTTGTAGTTGTAGTTGTAGTTGTAGTTGTAGTTGTAGTTGTAGTTGTAGTTGTAGTTGTAGTTGTAGTAGTTGTAGTTGTAGTTGTAGTTGTAGTTGTAGTTGTAGTGTAGTTGTAGTTGTAGTTGTAGTTGTAGTTGTAGTGTAGTTGTAGTTGTAGTTGTAGTTGTAGTTGTAGTTGTAGTTGTAGTTGTAGTTGTAGTTGTAGTTGTAGTTGTAGTTGTAGTTGTAGTTGTAGTTGTAGTGTAGTTGTAGTTGTAGTTGTAGTTGTAGTTGTAGTTGTAGTTGTAGTTGTAGTTGTAGTTGTAGTTGTAGTCTGTAGTTGTAGTTGTAGTTGTAGTTGTAGTTGTAGTTGTAGTTGTAGTTGTAGTTGTAGTTGTAGTTGTAGTTGTAGTTGTAGTTGTAGTTGTAGTTGTAGTTGTAGTTGTAGTTGTAGTTGTAGTTGTAGTTGTAGTTGTAGTTGTAGTTGTAGTTGTAGTTGTAGTTGTAGTTGTAGTTGTAGTTGTAGTTGTAGTTGTAGTTGTAGTTGTAGTTGTAGTTGTAGTTGTAGTTGTAGTTGTAGTTGTAGTTGTAGTTGTAGTTGTAGTTGTAGTTGTAGTTGTAGTTGTAGTTGTAGTTGTAGTTGTAGTGTAGTTGTAGTTGTAGTTGTAGTTGTAGTTGTAGTTGTAGTTGTAGTTGTAGTTGTAGTTGTAGTTGTAGTTGTAGTTGTAGTTGTAGTTGTAGTTGTAGTTGTAGTTGTAGTTGTAGTTGTAGTTGTAGTTGTAGTTGTAGTTGTAGTTGTAGTTGTAGTTGTAGTTGTAGTTGTAGTTGTAGTTGTAGTTGTAGTTGTAGTTGTAGTTGTAGTTGTAGTTGTAGTTGTAGTTGTAGTTGTAGTTGTAGTTGTAGTTGTAGTTGTAGTTGTAGTTGTAGTTGTAGTTGTAGTTGTAGTTGTAGTTGTAGTTGTAGTTGTAGTTGTAGTTGTAGTTGTAGTTGTAGTTGTAGTTGTAGTTGTAGTTGTAGTTGTAGTTGTAGTTGTAGTTGTAGTTGTAGTTGTAGTTGTAGTTGTAGTTGTAGTTGTAGTTGTAGTTGTAGTTGTAGTTGTAGTTGTAGTTGTAGTTGTAGTTGTAGTTGTAGTTGTAGTTGTAGTTGTAGTTGTAGTTGTAGTTGTAGTTGTAGTTGTAGTTGTAGTTGTAGTTGTGTTGTAGTTGTAGTTGTAGTTGTAGTTGTAGTTGTAGTTGTAGTTGTAGTTGTAGTTGTAGTTGTAGTTGTAGTTGTAGTTGTAGTTGTAGTTGTAGTTGTAGTTGTAGTTGTAGTTGTAGTTGTAGTTGTAGTTGTAGTTGTAGTTGTAGTTGTAGTTGTAGTTGTAGTTGTAGTTGTAGTTGTAGTTGTAGTTGTAGTTGTAGTTGTAGTTGTAGTTGTAGTTGTAGTTGTAGTTGTAGTTGTAGTTGTAGTTGTAGTTGTAGTTGTAGTTGTAGTTGTAGTTGTAGTTGTAGTTGTAGTTGTAGTTGTAGTTGTAGTTGTAGTTGTAGTTGTAGTTGTAGTTGTAGTTGTAGTTGTAGTTGTAGTTGTAGTTGTAGTTGTAGTTGTAGTTGTAGTTGTAGTTGTAGTTGTAGTTGTAGTTGTAGTTGTAGTTGTAGTTGTAGTTGTAGTTGTAGTTGTAGTTGTAGTTGTAGTTGTAGTTGTAGTTGTAGTTGTAGTTGTAGTTGTAGTTGTAGTTGTAGTTGTAGTTGTAGTTGTAGTTGTAGTTGTAGTTGTAGTTGTAGTTGTAGTTGTAGTTGTAGTTGTAGTTGTAGTTGTAGTTGTAGTTGTAGTTGTAGTTGTAGTTGTAGTTGTAGTTGTAGTTGTAGTTGTAGTTGTAGTTGTAGTTGTAGTTGTAGTTGTAGTTGTAGTTGTAGTTGTAGTTGTAGTTGTAGTTGTAGTTGTAGTTTGTAGTTTGTAGTTTGTAGTTTGTAGTTTGTAGTTTGTAGTTTGTAGTTTGTAGTTTGTAGTTTGTAGTTTGTAGTTTGTAGTTTGTAGTTTGTAGTTTGTAGTTTGTAGTTTGTAGTTTGTAGTTTGTAGTTTGTAGTTTGTAGTTTGTAGTTTGTAGTTTGTAGTTTGTAGTTTGTAGTTTGTAGTTTGTAGTTTGTAGTTTGTAGTTTGTAGTTTGTAGTTTGTAGTTTGTAGTTTGTAGTTTGTAGTTGTAGTTGTAGTTGTAGTTGTAGTTGTAGTTGTAGTTGTAGTTGTAGTTTGTAGTTTGTAGTTTGTAGTTTGTAGTTTGTAGTTTGTAGTTTGTAGTTTGTAGTTTGTAGTTTGTAGTTTGTAGTTTGTAGTTTGTAGTTTGTAGTTTGTAGTTTGTAGTTTGTAGTTTGTAGTTTGTAGTTTGTAGTTTGTAGTTTGTAGTTTGTAGTTTGTAGTTTGTAGTTTGTAGTTTGTAGTTTGTAGTTTGTAGTTTGTAGTTTGTAGTTTGTAGTTTGTAGTTTGTAGTTTGTAGTTTGTAGTTTGTAGTTTGTAGTTTGTAGTTTGTAGTTTGTAGTTTGTAGTTTGTAGTTTGTAGTTTGTAGTTTGTAGTTGGTAGTTGGTAGTTTGTAGTTGGTAGTTGGTAGTTGGTAGTTTGTAGTTTGTAGTTTGTAGTTTGTAGTTTGTAGTTGGTAGTTGGTAGTTGGTAGTTGGTAGTTGGTAGTTGGTAGTTGGTAGTTTGTAGTTTGTAGTTTGTAGTTGGTAGTTGGTAGTTGGTAGTTGGTAGTTTGTAGTTTGTAGTTTGTAGTTTGTAGTTGGTAGTTGGTAGTTGGTAGTTGGTAGTTGGTAGTTGGTAGTTGGTAGTTTGTAGTTTGTAGTTTGTAGTTGGTAGTTGGTAGTTGGTAGTTGGTAGTTGGTAGTTGGTAGTTTGTAGTTTGTAGTTTGTAGTTTGTAGTTTGTAGTTGGTAGTTGGTAGTTGGTAGTTGGTAGTTGGTAGTTTGTAGTTTGTAGTTTGTAGTTTGTAGTTTGTAGTTGGTAGTTGGTAGTTGGTAGTTGGTAGTTTGTAGTTTGTAGTTTGTAGTTTGTAGTTGGTAGTTGGTAGTTGGTAGTTGGTAGTTTGTAGTTTGTAGTTTGTAGTTTGTAGTTTGTAGTTGGTAGTTTGTAGTTTGTAGTTTGTAGTTTGTAGTTTGTAGTTTGTAGTTTGTAGTTTGTAGTTTGTAGTTTGTAGTTTGTAGTTGTAGTTTGTAGTTTGTAGTTTGTAGTTTGTAGTTTGTAGTTTGTAGTTTGTAGTTTGTAGTTTGTAGTTTGTAGTTTGTAGTTTGTAGTTTGTAGTTTGTAGTTTGTAGTTTGTAGTTTGTAGTTTGTAGTTTGTAGTTTGTAGTTTGTAGTTTGTAGTTTGTAGTTTGTAGTTTGTAGTTTGTAGTTTGTAGTTTGTAGTTTGTAGTTTGTAGTTTGTAGTTTGTAGTTTGTAGTTTGTAGTTTGTAGTTTGTAGTTTGTAGTTTGTAGTTTGTAGTTTGTAGTTTGTAGTTTGTAGTTTGTAGTTTGTAGTTTGTAGTTTGTAGTTTGTAGTTTGTAGTTTGTAGTTTGTAGTTTGTAGTTTGTAGTTTGTAGTTTGTAGTTGGTAGTTGGTAGTTGGTAGTTGGTAGTTTGTAGTTTGTAGTTTGTAGTTTGTAGTTTGTAGTTTGTAGTTTGTAGTTTGTAGTTTGTAGTTTGTAGTTGGTAGTTGGTAGTTGGTAGTTTGTAGTTGGTAGTTGGTAGTTTGTAGTTTGTAGTTTGTAGTTTGTAGTTTGTAGTTTGTAGTTTGTAGTTTGTAGTTGGTAGTTGGTAGTTGGTAGTTGGTAGTTGGTAGTTTGTAGTTTGTAGTTTGTAGTTTGTAGTTGGTAGTTGGTAGTTGGTAGTTTGTAGTTTGTAGTTTGTAGTTTGTAGTTTGTAGTTGGTAGTTGGTAGTTGGTAGTTGGTAGTTTGTAGTTTGTAGTTTGTAGTTTGTAGTTTGTAGTTGGTAGTTGGTAGTTGGTAGTTGGTAGTTGGTAGTTTGTAGTTTGTAGTTTGTAGTTTGTAGTTTGTAGTTGGTAGTTGGTAGTTGGTAGTTTGTAGTTTGTAGTTTGTAGTTTGTAGTTTGTAGTTTGTAGTTGGTAGTTGGTAGTTGGTAGTTGGTAGTTTGTAGTTTGTAGTTTGTAGTTGGTAGTTGGTAGTTGGTAGTTTGTAGTTTGTAGTTTGTAGTTTGTAGTTTGTAGTTTGTAGTTGGTAGTTTGTAGTTTGTAGTTTGTAGTTTGTAGTTTGTAGTTTGTAGTTTGTAGTTTGTAGTTTGTAGTTTGTAGTTGTAGTTGTAGTTGTAGTTGTAATTGTAATTGTAGTTGTAGTTGTAGTTGTAGTTGTAATTGTAGTTGTAGTTGTAGTTGTAGTTGTAGTTGTAGTTGTAGTTGTAGTTGTAGTTGTAGTTGTAGTTGTAGTTGTAGTTGTAGTTGTAGTTGTTCTCACGTTGGAAATATCGCCCTCACCCCTCTCCTTTACATTTCCACATTCATGTCCGTGTTCCTTGCTGTTGTTGTCTTTAACAGGTTACCCCCCTGCAACTCCTTCTTCTTCAGTATTTTTTGTATTTTCAGTTTTCTCTTCCCTCTTCTTGTTATTGGTTGGATTTGGTATTTCAATTTCTTTCATAATTGGACCCACGAGTAGGGACGAAGTAAAATATTCTCCCCGGCAGTGCGCCCTTACAACCTAACCTAACCTAACCTAACCTAACCTACCCTAACTTCTTTTTTTTTTTTGGTAGGGGAAATCTTCAAAAGAGACCCCAGCAAGCACAGTTCCCAGGGGACTGTCAGATTCTTACTGACTAAAACCCCTACCCCCTTGAATTTCCTATACTCCGGAACTGCTTGCGCATAACTTCTGAGCACGGCATCATATATCGGGCGAGACCCCATTTCTACCTAATCAACTTGTTGACCTACCTGCCAGACAAGCCAATTTACACCAAATTATTATAATTCACAAATGTCTAAAATAAAACAACAACAACAACAACAAAAACAACAACAAACAACAAATCACACACAAACAAACATCAAACCAAAGCTCTCTCAACCTCAACCTTAGCCAGCATGATCTCAGTAATATACTGAGAGACTGCTTCCCAAGCTTCACGACTAGAGAGCATCACCTCAACAAAGTTTTCCGGAGAGAATACATTCAGCCCAAGAAGACTACACAGTAGCTCTCTGCGGGCAACCCATTTACCACAGTTGAAGACATAATGTTCCGGAGAATCAAAGACCTCCGGACACATGAGGCACCTCTCATCATTTGCCTTCCTAATCTTAAACAAATATGTCCCAAAGCACCCATGCCCGGACAAAACTTGGGTTAGATGATAATCCACCTCACCGAATTTCCTATCAACCTTTGGACGAAGATAAGGGATGAGACGACGAGTCCAAGAACACTTGGAGCTAGCATCCCAAAATCTTTGTCAAGAGCTAAAAAGTTCATCTCTAGCCAACCTATTAGCTAGAGCCCGACCACCTGACCCAGCCCCAATAACAGCGGCCCTAACTCCAGCCAGAAGATCAATAGGCGGAATACCAGAAATTACAAAAGCCGCCTCAAACAAAATCGTACGATATCCACAAATCACCCTAAGAGCCATTTGACGCTGAACCCCAAGCATAAACATACAAGTTCGATGAACCCTCAAGGCATCAACCCAAATGGGAGCAGCATATATGCACAACATGAGCCAGCAACCTTCTCTTACTAGGCTTTGGCCCACCAATATTTGGCAGCAATCTAGAAAGAGCTGCAGCCATTGATGCTGCCTTATTGGATACCAATCTAGCATGAACAGAAAAATTTAGATAACTATCTAAATAAACACCAAGATATTTTAAGGAAGACTTAGGAATAATATCCACACCAGACACATTGAACTTAATCAAACCAACCTTCCTTCTCCCACTAAAAACCAGCGCCTCACACTTGTGGGGAACCAGCTCGAGAGACGCCTTACGCATCCAATCGCAGATTCTTGATGAGCAGACATCTGCCAAACCCATTAAAGAATCTTCAGACTTGGCCTCCACCACCAGCGCAAGATCATCCGCAAAGCCAACCAATCTCGCACCAGGGGGAAGCTCTAACTCCAGAACCTCATCATAGTTAAGGTTCCACAAAATCGGACCTAAAACCGAACCCTGAGGAACTTCACAGCTAACCTGAACTTTCTCCAGACCATCATCACTCTCAGCTAAAAAGTCCCACTAATTGCTTTCCTCGCAATTCCCAAAACTGTAGAAATAGCATCAACAGTGCTCCTTCCCTGACAAAAGCCAAACTGCATATCCGCCAATCCACCTGAACGATCAATTTCACCTTTAATCCTAATCAAAAGAAGTTGTTCATACAACTTACCCAAACCATCCAACAAACAGATAGGTCTGTAGGATGAAGGTTCATCAACCAACCGCCCAGGTTTCCTGATCAATACCAGTTTAGCAATCTTCCAAGCATCAGGAAAAATCCCCTCCCCGAGTAAAGAATTGAAAAAGCTTAAAAAAGTAGTAGGCTGCTCCCTAACTGCAATCCTGATGACTTCCGAGGGGATACCATCAGGACCCGGAGCACGTCTACAACTTAACTTCGAAGCAGCTAAATCCAGCTCAGCACAGGAGAACCACGAAATCTGATCTTGAACCAAAATTGGCAACCAATTAACAAGCCGACAAACAGGAAAAACCTTTTTTTTTTTTTTTCTCGGAAGAGGAAATCTTCAATAAGAGACCGCAGTGTCACGGTATTGTGGGGCTCATACGCTGTCTTCTTTTTTCCTAATCCTCTTCAGGTATGCGTTGAAGCACCCGTGTCCCGTCAGTGCCTGTGTTACTTCATAACCAGTTTCACCATGCTTTCTCCCGACCCACTCCTGTACCCTTGGGATCAGCCTTCTGGTCCATCCTCCCTTGGTACCATCTTCCCATCTCCTCTGCCATGCAGCCATTGTGCTTGTTCTTGCCCTCGTTTTGGTTTCTGGGCTTCTCCCTTCCTCCCAGATGACCCGCCTTTCCTCTATCATCAGGTCGATTGGGATGATGCCAGCAACCACTTGAGCTGCCTCCTCTGAAATTGTCCGGTACCCGCAGCACACTCTTAGTGCCGCTTTCCTCTGCACTGAGGACAGCAGCTTTCGTGTCCGCTGCACTTTCATGGCCCCACCCCATGCTGGTGCAGCGTACAGCATTATCGAGTGCGCCACACTTACCAGCACCCTCCTCTTGCTAGGCTTTGGTCCGCCTATGTTGGGCATCATTCTCGCAAGGCTTGCCATCACCTGCGCTGCTCTCTCAGCCATTTTCTTTACATGCCCAACAAAGGTAAGGCCTTTGTCTAGGGTCACACCTAAGTACTTCAGCTCCTGCTTTGGGCGTATGACCTCTCCCATTGCCCGGAAGACCATTGGTTTTAGCTTCCGTCGCCCCGCCATTACCAACGCTTCCGTCTTGTGTGGCGCAAGTTGCAGACCTTTCCGCAGCACCCACCTGTGGATTTCGTTAAGGGAGTGCTCTGCGATGGCTACCACCTCCTCTTCTGTCCTTGCTACCACCACTAGAGCGGTGTCGTCAGCGTAGCCGATGACTGTAGCGCCTTGTGGAAGGGCTATCTTCAGGACCCCGTCATAAAGTATGTTCCACAGTGTGGGCCCCAGTACTGATCCCTGTGGTACCCCACATGTCACCTCGTACTGCACGCTTCCTTCTTCTGTGTCTGCCGTCACCACTCTTTGGCTGAGGTAGCATTCTACCATCCTTCTCAGATATGGAGCCACTCCCCTATCGCGTAGTTCACTTACTATGTGTCTCCACGATGCCGTATTGAAAGCGTTTTTAACATCCAGAGTTACCAGCGCGCATATCCTCCTGGTTCGCCACGTCCCTCTTCTGGCCTCCTCGGCTATCTCCAGGATAGCACGTATCGCGTCCACCGTGCTTCTCCCTTCCCTAAACCCGTATTGGTGAGCAGCCAGTCCACCTTTCCTGTCAACTTCCTCCTTCAGGCGTTTAAGGAGGAGTTGCTCGAGCAGCTTTCCGACTGCATCCAATAGGCACAGGGGCCTATATGATGCAGCCTCTTGCACTGGTCTGTCACCCTTACGCAGCAGGACAAGCCTCGCCTTCTTCCACCTTCGCGGAAAAACTCCGTCCTGCAACAGTTTGTTAAACACTTGCAGTAGCGTGTTCGGTTGCTGCTTCGCCACTGCCTTAAGCATTTCTGCTGGTACTAGGTCAGGGCCTGCCGCTTTCCTGTTCTTCAGCCTCAGCGCTGCCGCGTCTAGTTCTTCCCGGGTGAACAATGGCATCTCTCCCACCTCGTATCCGATCCAATTCACCGCCCTGTTGTTTGGAAACAAAGATGCCACTATTTCCCCTGTCCGTGCCTTTGACATGATCTGGGGGGGGTTCGTCCTCTGAGCCTCTTGGTCACGATCTTGTATCCGTCCCCCTATACCTCTTCGTCCACTTCCTCACAGATGCGCTTCCAGCACATCTTCTGCGACCGCGCTATGGCTACACGGAGCCTAGGTTTCGCCGCGTTAACTCTGTCCCTCCATAGCTCTACGTTGGGTGTTCTCCTGCGCGCCCTTTGCAGCTGCCGCCTGGCTGTTACTGCCTCACCGCGCAGCGCAGCAATTTCGTCGTTCCACCAGTATGCATTCTTTCTGTTGTACTTTCCCTTTCTAAGCATGCTCGCCGCACAGGCTAGCTCCAGCACGTGCATTAGGCGCTTGGGGTCCGTCGCATCTGTCCCGCTGCGTGCCTGCTCGTCCAGGACCTGTCCCACCTTCTTCTGGTCTAGCTTGGCTACCGCCCATCCTCTTGACACCTGCGCGTTTTCGGCCCTTTTTTGCCCGCCTATTGCGTACTCTTTGCACCTGTGTAGGCTCAGCGTTTCCTCGTGAAGGACTTTCCACCCTCTCACTTCTCTGGCCAGCTCCGCTGAGGCCCACGTCAGGTCGATAATGCTTTCAGACGCTCCCCTGCTGAACGTGGGCTCGTTGCCCACGTTCATAACCACCAGATCCATTAGCACTGCCCAGTCCTTGAGTCTTTCTCCCCTGCGGTCTGTCAGAGGAGAACCCCAGTCCGGAGCTTTAGCGTTGAAGTCTCCTGCTACCAGGATTCGCCTCCCCTTCCTGCTGATGCTAGCTCTGAGTACCGTCAGCGCTGCCTCGAAGTCCTCCAGTGCTTTGTTGGGCGAGAAGTAGCAGCTATAAACTGTTACACCTCCTACATCCACCCATACAAAACCCTCTCCTGCTCCCGTGTCGCTGACGCAGAGCTGCTGGTTTAGCACCTTCACCGCTGCATCTCCCCGTACGTCTCGGTACCATCCAGTGCTAGCTGCGACCCGGTTTGGTTCACTGACGGCCAATATGTCAGCCTTTCTCTGCAGCGCCGTAGCATGCAGCATATCATGCGCAGCTCTGCACCTTCCAACGTTAAGTTGCAGTATGCTAAGTTCCTTTCTGGTCTCTCGCCCCCTCCAAGGCCTTCCTATACTCAGGGCAACTCCTCGTACCACTGCGGTGCCCGTCCGCGTCACAGGCCATACAGTACGCAGTCCCTACACATTCCTTTGCTAGATGTCCTGTCTTCCCACATTTATAACAGTTCTTTCCTCTGTCTTCCTTGTGGCAGCTCGCCGCCCTGTGATTGTACCCATGGCATCTGTAGCACTGAAGTACGTCCGTCCACTCCCTGACCCGGCAGTTAACCCAGCCTACTTTGATCCTGCCTTTCCTCAGCAGATCTCGCGCCATTTGTGGTTGGACTACCACCGTAGCCGTCTGCGTCCCTGCGTAGGCTGGTTTTAGGGGGTGGACCAACACCACGCTGCTTGCTGGGTCCGTGACCGCTCTGATCGCTGCCTCTACCTCTGGAGCCGTGACAGCCGCATCTAGGTCACTGATCCGCAACGTTACTTTCTTTGTCTTGACCGCCACCTTGATTCCTGTCAGCCTTGTTTCTAGGACTTGTTTTAAGGCCTCCGCCTCACCTCCTTTCTGCAGGACCTCTATCAGCAGGTCGCCAGCCCTTGTTTGCCGCATTCCTGCCACCTTTGCCTGCGCCTCAGATGGGTCAGTTGCGTTCTTAACCTTTCTGACCAGTTCTGCATACGTCATCGTTCCTCCTGCTTTCAGTATCACAGCATCCTTCTCCTCCCTCGGCCTCCCCTTGGTCTTTCCTACACTTTTCGGCTTTGGCTTTTGGGATTCTGTGCGTGTCGCTTTGGCTTTGGCAGGCTCGCTTGGAGCTTCTCCCCTGTACAGCGTCACCTCTGTGCCTGTGTCGCGGAATAGGGTTTCAGCCATCTTCTTAACTACAATATGCTTGATACCCTCTATCCTTGGGAGGGCAATTTTCTTCTGTTGTCTGCTCTGCAGCTGCTCCTTCAGATCACTCAGCGCCGCATATAGGTTTTCCGCTGTTCCTGCCGCCCCTGGTTCTTCGCGGGTGACCAAGCAGTAGGAGTCTCTCCCCCTAGCAGTCTGGCACAGAACGGTCTTCCCCTGCTGGCCTTTGTTTTCTCCCATGTGAAGCCCCAGCACTGAGCATGCTGCCGCTGTTTCCACGTTAAGCTCGAACGCCATCGGAGTTCCTGCTGGTGCCTCTGTTATCTGGCCCTCGCCCTCCTTGACCACCTGGAATATCTCTTTTGGCCAGTAGCATTCGAGGTTTGGCTTCGCCTCTTCGTATGTAGCGTTCTTTCCCATGGCTTCTATGATGGCCTGCGTTGTCCGCCTTCCAGTGATCGATGTCTGAGAGCCTGCCTCCTTCAAAACGCTCCGTAGCTTGCTTGCGCGAGCCACGTACATTCCAGCTATTCGCCCCATAACCGCGGCGAGCTCAGTTGCCCCTTAGGCTACTTCCTTTCTGACGTTAGTACATGCCCCCACTTGCCTCTTTACTTCTTCTGCAAGCTCTGCTCCTTCCTTTATGGCTTGTACCAACTTCTCCTCTTCTGCCGCGGCTTCGCCCTCCCTCGCCACAAGCTCCGTTCGGCTGTCTGCCAGAGCTATCTCTTCTCGCGGGGTCTCTACTCCACTATCTCTTTCCTGCCCGTCGTTGTATCTGGCTTCCACCAGAACCCGGATTCGCTTCTCGTAGTGAGAAGCTCTGTCCTTGTGGGCGTCCATCAGTTCAGCCTTGGTCCTTTTCATATTCCGGACCATCTGATGTAGTTCTGCTACCTTTTTTGCGATATTATCGCCGCACTGCATCCTTTCCATTTGTTTGTCCAGCTCCAGCAGTCTGTCGCTCAGTATTTGAATCGCTGCCTCGTCCGCACGTGCTGCGGCCTCAGTTCTTGTCACGTGTTCTGCGTACGGCGGTGCACTGCCTCTTCGCCTCTTTGGCTTTGGGGTCGTCCACGTTGCAGAAGCCCCAATGCTGGTGTCAAGTTCCTTCCGCTTTAGTTCTTCCTTTGGCGTGCTTTGGCTTGCTGTCCTTGCCCGCGGAGTAAAACCCCAGATTTCATCCAGCAGCGTGTTATGCTGTGGCAGCGAGGTTTCAGGTGTGTCCCTCGCCAGCGCCGCAGTATCACCACTCCTGCGCGGTTCTTCATCGTCGTCCATGTTTTTATTATGTTTTTTGTCGTTTTCCGTTTTCTGTTCTTCTTTGTTATTGTTAAGTTTTAAATTTAAATATTTTTTTTCCATCTTGATTCCCACGAGAAGGGCCGAACTATACTACTCCCTCCGGCAGTGCGCCCTTACCGGAGAGAGGGGTGAATACTCGGGGGGTCCCCTGGTGCCCCGAGATTTCCGTTAGAAGCCAGACTCTCTCTGACCATGCATCCCTTCAGCACGGGTTAATTTCTAACACCTTAGGATTGAGAATTTGTTCACGAGGTTTATTCCCCCATGCAGCCCTGGAGGTTCTATGGCCGCCCACTCTGGGTCAGACACCACAGCCCCACTCGCCCATGCTATTTTTGGTCCGCGGGAGCTATTTTATTTCACTCCTACCACCCCATATCTGGGAGGCATTCCTCTATCCGCCACCCGAAGACGCGCTTGATGGGGGAAGCTAAAACCCCACACAAGCCGACAAACAGGAAAAACCTAACCTAACCTAACCTAACCTTTTTTTTTTTTTTTTTTTTTTTTTTTTTGGGAGAGGAAATCTTCAGTAAGAGACTCACAGGCGCCTGTGAGTACTGCGAGGCTTTTACTCGCTATAACCTCTCCCCCCTTACACACCGGTATCCCGGGACCGCTTTCGCATTACTTCGGGATACCAGCTGCTCCGGGCGCGCTAACCCCTCATCCTACCGCGTTTTCTACTTCCCCTCGTCCTGCTTATCTTGCAGCTTTTGTCCCATGACCTCGGCTGCAAACTTCGCCAATGCATCCCACTTCTGCTGGCTCTCCAGCATCCCTAGGACCAGTCGTTCCGAGGTCATGTCCTCTTCTAGTACACCCTCCACCTCCGCCCGACAACCGAGCCATCTCTGGCAGTCGAACATGGTGTGCCTCGGGGTGTCTTCAGCGTCCACATCGCAGTAGGGGCAGGTACTGCTTTGCCTCTTCCCAATCTTCTTCAGGTACGACCCGAAGCTCCCATGCCCGGACAGCATCTGTGTGAGGAAGTAGTCGGTTTCCCCGTGCCTTCTCTCAATCCAGGGCCTGATCTCGGGGATTAGGGTCCGTGTCCACTCGCCCTTTTCCGCTACACTCCACAGACACTGCAACTTGCCCATCAGGGTAGTCCTGGCCACCACCCTGCGCCTTTCCCTGCCTTGTTCCTGCCCGTCCTAGTGTACGGTGAACCTCGCCTCCGCTAAGAGTTGGATTGGTGGGATGCCTGCTAGTACCAGGATTGCCTCTCCTGAGACCGTCCTGTACGTCCTGCAGACTCTTATCCCCACCATCCGCTGCACTGATGCCAAATGGTGGCGTGTTCTTGCCACCTTCAGGGATCTTGCCCATGCTGGGGCAGCGTACAGCATGATGGAGTTTGCTACACTGCCCAGCACCTTCCTCCGGCTGTCCCTGGGACCCCCGATGTTTGGCATCAGTCTTCCCAGCGCGGCCACCATCTTGGATGCACGTGCTGCGGCCTCCAGCACATGGGGTGTAAATGACAGTTTACTGTCGATGGTCACCCTCAAGTACTTGACCTTGTTCCTTGGTGCAACTTCCCTAACCCTCGAGCAGTTTCCTAGCCGCACCCCGAGGCACGTCAATGATCGCCATCTGCGTCTCACCGTACGCAGGCCTCAGGGATGTTTGCTCCGGCTTCTGGGAGGTCGCATTGAAGACCGCTGCCTCAACCTCTTCCTTAGTGGCTGTTCCGTCTAGGTCCCGGATGACCAGAGTCTCCTTCTGGCCCAGGAGCTTTGCCTCACCGCCTTTCATTCTCCCCTCTATGGCAGCCTAGAGCTTTGCAGCTTGCTGCCCTTCTCTGCCGACCTCTATGATGAGGTCTCCCGCTCGACTTCTCCTCATGGCTGTCACCGTCACCCCCACTGAGGGGAGGTCGACCGCCGTCTTCAGCGACCTGACAGCATCCGCGTAACTGGAGCCCCCAACCTTGTAGAGAACCGCCTCCGTCAGCTCCTGTCTTCGCTGTTGCGGCTTAGGCGCTTTAGACGCTTTAGGCGCTTCTGGCCCCTTTGGCGCTTTTGGCGCTTCTGGAACCTTTGGCGCTTTTGGCGCTTTTGGCCGCTTCTTCCCTCTATCGTAGACAAAGACTTTCACCTCCGTCCCCCCAAATGCAGACTCCAGCATTTTTCTGACCAACCCCCATTTGAGCAACCCCTTGCCGCACTCTATCCGGGGGATAGCCAGCGTGTTCACCTTCATCCCGATGAGTTGCTCCTTTAGCCGTATAAAGCTGTCATACAGCATGGCTTCCTCCGGCAGCTTGTCGATCTCCTTTCTCACGAAGAGGTAGAAGGTGTGTTTGACCACACTTTCCTGTCCTTCGATGTTCCTGGTGATACAACAGTAAGCCACCTTCCCAGTTTGCACCTGGAGAGTATCCTTCGTAATTCTCCCCCCAATCGCCGTCCACCATGCCGCCGTCTTTTTCCCGTAGCTGAACGCCACAGCCGGCTCGTCCAGCTCCGGAGAGAAAACGCCCTCGACCTCGGACACATTTAGGTACGCATCCTCGGGCCAGTAACAGGCCATGTTGGTCTTGGCCTCCTCGTAGGTGGCGTCCGGCGTCATGGCTGCCCTGATTTCAGGAGCCGTCCTAATCTCCTTTACCCCCGGTGTCTGCGTCCCAGCCTCCGCAGTTATCAGAGCTATTGGCCTTGCAGCCTCAACTTTTTTGGGCAGGAGTTTCTCTAAGGTGCTTGCCATTACCAGCGCTGTTTCCCGTACTTCTTTGCGGATATTTGTGGAGTTTCGCAGCAAAGTCCTCATCTTTGCTGCCACCTCCACTCCTTCCTTGATTTCCGTCTCTGCTGCTAGTGATCTTCTGCTTTCCTCGGGCACCAGCTTGTCTTCCTGGTTTGCCCTCTTCTCCATCTCTAGCTCCGCTCTCACTTCCGCCAGCTCTTCAGCTGTTGCTGCTTGTGCCTGGGCAATGGTCCGTATCTGCTTGTCCATATTTCGCATAATCCGCCAGGTACCCTGGGCGCTCTCTTTCCTATTGGCCTTTATTTTTCAGAATGTTGCGTGGACCTGCCCAATCGTGCGCATCACTAGCGACGTAGCATCATGCTTTGAGGACAGCATTTTATCTACGTCCATTAGTAGATCACCCATCCTCTGCAGCTCCTCCTCCCCACTTTCTCCGCTGGCCCTAGCTTTTTTAATTAGCCGGTGGGTGCTAGGGGAAATGAAGCTATCCTCTCTAGGCCTCTTGCCCGTGGACTCCCTGCTGATGTCTCCGCTGATGCTCCAGCGTCTCCTCAGTGGAGTGCTTTCTAGTCTACATAGAGCTGCAGCCAATGCAGCCGCTTTATTTGAAATCACTTTCATATGTACTGAAAAATTTAGACATTTATCAAGATAAACCCCTAGATATCTTATTGAAGATTTTGGAATTACATCAAAATCCTTTACTTTAAATTTAATGAAACCAATATTTCTTCGTCCACTAAAAACAACTGCTTCACATTTATGTGGAACTAATTGTAAAGATGCAGTAGTCATCCATTCACATATCAATTTTGAGCAAACATCAGAAACTGACATAAGTTTATTTTCAGACTTAGCCACAACAACCAAAGCAAGATCATCTGCAAAACCAATTAACTTAGCGCCAGCTGGCAGCTCAATATCAAATACTCCATCATAATTTAAATTCCATAGAATTGGGCCTAGAACCGTTCCCTGGGGAACACCACAATTTACTTGAACTTTTTCAAATCCTTCCTCACTCTCTACTAGTATATAGCGATTTTCCAAATAATTTTGTAAAATTCTCCTAATGTATGGCGCAAATTTTCTCATTCTCATGACATATGCAATTCTGCGCCATGTTGCCGAATTAAATGCATTTTTAACATCGAAGGTGATTACTGTACACAACTTACGTGTACGCCATGTACCACTCATAGCCTGCCTCGCTGTTTCAACTACGGAAGATATAGCATCAACTGTACTTTGCCCACGACAAAAGCCAAATTGATTATTTGACAAACCACCTAATTTGTTAATTTCTTCATTAATCCTAATTAACAATAATTGTTCGAAAAGCTTTCCCAAACCATCCAGCAAGCAAATTGGCCTCTGAAGGGTCATCAATAGTTCTATCTGGTTTTTTAATTAAGACCAGTTTAACGATTTTCCATTCATTAGGAAATACTCCTTTTTCTAAAAGTGAACTATAGAAGTTTACGAAAGTAATAGGCTGCTCTTTAACTGCATACTTTATAATCTCCGACGGAATTCCATCTGGACCCGGTGCTTTTTTACTGCTGAGCTTAGAGGCAGCTAATGACATTTCATCTTCTGAAAATCTTGGAATAGAAACTAATACTTCTACAGGTAGCCAGTTAATTGTACGGCTAGTAGGGAACAAGACATTTACAATCTCTAAAACCCTGGTACGCGGAAGAATAATCCTAGGGCCAACTCCTTTAACTTTCTTCATCACAATTTTGAAGCCATCCCCCCAAATATTAAAATTTAAGTCTTCACAAAGCTGCTTCCAACAAGATTTTTGTGACCTGTTAATTGCTTTTCTTAAAGCTTTTTTGGCGAGCTTTAAAAATCCTCAATAGAGCTACCGGAATTACGTCTATTCATACGTGTAAATCTTCTTCGAGCCGCATGGCAGGCCCTACGAAGTTCTGCTATTTCATCATTCCACCAATAAACTTGAAATTTCTTTTTGAAACACCTTATCTTGGGCATGCAAATATTACATATGCCCTTTAGAATATTACCCAAAGCAACAGGACTTAAAGGAAGCAATGATGGGGTTAAATCATATCGAAGACATACATCCAATGTTTCCTTATCCAAACCAGATATTCTCCAGCCATTAAATTTTTTAACAACCCGAATTAAAGTTGAATTATCAATTTCATATTTAATAAAACGATGAGGACTAAGAGTCTCCTCATCTACAACTGACCAATTTCTTATTAAAGGAGCCATATTGGGGGAGCCCCATGTCAAATCAATAATTGATCTTGATAACCCCCTAACGAAAGTAGCCTCATTTCCTACATTTAAAATTCAAAGATTTAGACTAGCCGCCCAAGTTAAAGTTAAAATCTCCAGCCAATAAAAGACAATCTCCTAGACCGATGATATTTATCCGTAATTCCTCAAGAAAAAATTCGAAATCACTTAAAGTACTGTTAGGCGAAGCATAACAACTAATTATTATCCATTTATAAATTTTAACCCAAACAAAACCATTTCCTTTCCCATTTCCTGACACAGATAAATTAGAAACCTTAATGGCCGCATCCTTTCTCAAATCTGTAAACATGCTACTGCAGATAGATATATTAGGTTCGCTAATTATTAAAATATCTGCCCCAACCTCTCTGGCAAAAGCATAAAGTAGATCATGTGATGACCTACTACGATTACAATTTGCCTGGACAATTACTGCCATTATGCAAGTACTCTCTCCTCCAGAGATACACTAATTTTTGAACATTTAATTGAACCTATACTGTGTCCTTTCTTTCCACATATTACGCAACAAGGTTCACTAACACAATCAATCGCTTTATGGCCACTAGATCCGCATCTTATGCATTGATCACTACGATCAGTGCCCGAACATTCATTAGCCATATGACCAGATTCAAAACATCTAAAGCATCTTTTATGTCTTATCCACTGCCTAAGACGGCAATTTACCCAATCAACCTTTAATTTTCTGCCATCCAAAATCTTAAGCGCCAGATCCTGTGGCACCTCTAAAATAACAGATTGCGTACCAGCAAAAGCAGGACGCAATGGCTTAATTTCTATGCTTTTAGCTTCCGCCACACCTAGAGCTTTCTCTAAAGATAGAAGTACATCCTCACTTGTTGTTACTATATCCATATCTCTTACTTGTATCAATGATCTCTTTTTTAAAACACTAACAGATAGATCACTTACAGAACTGACAACTGCATTTTTAATTGCCTCAGATTTCCCTTCACCTTTACGAATAGCAAGTAAACGATTACTATCTCTAGTTTTCCGAATAGCTTGAATATCTTTACTAGCTTTTGCATCAATTGACGATTTAATAATTTTAACCACTTCTGCAAATGACCTATCATTTGCTTTAACTAGTACAGCATTACCCTTTGGACGTTGAGCTTTAGCCTTATTGGCTATATAATCATTAGGTTTATTAGAAATATTCTCTAATGGAAGACCAACAGAGGAAATATTTTTATCTAAAACCTGCTTATTCTTTGATTGAAATATCAATACTTTCTACGGTAGATTTGTGAAAAACTGCCTCAACGATTTTTCTTACCCATCCTCAACTAATCTTTTTTTGCAAATTTACAATTCGCGGAAATGCTAATTGCTTGCAAATTTTTTTTAACCGCAAGTTCTCTTAATATCATTAATCTCTCGAACAATGATTTGTAGTCAAATACCTCTGACTCAAGATTAATTTTAACATTATATACATAACTAGAATCGCTAGTTTTATTTCCCAAATAGTCAGTAATAATACTAACATTCTCGACTAGTGATATGGAGGATTGATTATCACATAAATTATCATCAACAAATTTAACTGCATGATAATCACTAGATATAATGGAAATACTATCATTCACTACTTCCACTTTAAAAATCTCCTCAGGCCATTGACCTCCAGCGAAAGCACAAAATTTTTCATAATTTGAACAATTATTTAGCCCGTAATCTCGTTTACCTGTTAATTTCCCAGAAGCAGGAACCAACAATGGATCAGTTTGCACATTAGAGTCTGACATTAGCGGGGCAATCCTAGACTCCAAATTGCGAGTGTGCTGCCTTATTTTTGAAAAGACATGTGACAATGCAGTAATAGCTTGCTTAATCTCAACTTTAGTATTCGGAAATTTATCGCGCAAATCTTCTAAACATGATAATGTAGCTTCACCAGTATCTACTTCCTTATTTAGCAAATTCCAATCCAAATATTTATCCATATTTATAAAAATGTACGCAAAAACAATGACACTTTGAATTAAAACAAAAGCACTTAACCCCCAAACGTCAAAAAATTTTCTTTTCACGAAAAATATTATATTCCTTAAGGAATACAACAAATTTATGACTCCACACATAAAGCGTGGTACCAAGAACACTTTTAACCACTAGTACACAATTGAATAACAGAATTAATATTGATTTTATCAATTTCACTGGAGCGAAGAAAAATAACGCTGCGTTGTTTATGCTAGCAACAACGCAACAACCTAACCTAACCTTTTTTTTTTTATTGGTAGAGGAAACCTTACATAGGGACCCCAGAGACAAAATGTCCGCAGGGGACTGTCAGATTTTTACTGACTAAAACCTCTACCCCCTGAACTACCAGTGCTCTGGAACCGCTTACGCATAACATCAGAACACTGGCTTCATTGGGCGCCCACCCGAAACATATACAAATGGTATGCACTTATTGAATACCATACCCTCCCTTAAGAAGACACCCGAACATAAAAGAAAATAAAACACATGTAATAAAAGGATAATAATTTCCTAAAAGAGTAGTACCCCACCCGAAACATATACAAATGGTATGCACTTATTGCATACCATACCCCCCCCTTAAGAAAGCACTCAGACATAAAAGAAAAGAAAAAAACATGTAATAAAAGGATAATAATATCCTATAAGAGTAGTACTCTACCCGAAACATATACAAATGGTATGCACTTATTGCATACCATACCCTCCCTTAAGATAACACTAGAACATAAAAGAAAAGAAAATGCATGTAATAAAAAGATAATAATTTACTAAAAGAGTAGAATCCCACACCACACTTATACAAATAGTATGCACTTATCGCACACTAACAACTAACCCACCCACAAGAACACACAAAAGAGTTTAAACTATAACAAAAATACCAGTGCAGCATACAAACTACAGACTAAAAATAATCATGGAAAATATAGAAAGGTAGAAACTTAAACGGACGCATTTGCCAGCTCCCGCTCAGTCCTTTCCTTAATAGATAATATATCGTCTATAAAGGAGAAAACTAAGTCCCAGTCCTCACGACTCCGTAACATAATCTCAATGAGATTATCGGGGGAAATGAATGCTTGGTGTAAAGCGCCAAGCAAAACATCCCGACGCGAATCCCACCGAGAACAAACAAATATACTGTGCTCTGGAGTGTCATTTTCATCAGAACACATTATACAACAATTTGTCTCAACCTTACCAATTTTAAAAAGGTAAGAACCAAACCAACCGTGACCAGAAAGCAACTGAGACAAATGAAATGACAGATCTCCGTGCTTTCTAGTCACCCAAGACAAAATAGAGGGAATAAACCGCCGGGTCCATGCACCCTTAGGACTAGAAGACCACTTGGATTGCCACGATATCAATAAATGACTTCTCGCGAAGACACGCGCACTAGCACGCTCCAAATGACCAACCTCCAAAACCAACACCCTTTCTTCAGCCAGAAGATCAATCGGGGAAATGCCAGCTAAAACAAGAGAAGCATCTTCCGAAATAGTCCTATACCCACATATAACTCTGAGGGCAATTTGTCTTAAAATAGAGGACATAAAAGAACGAGTCCTTAGAAATTGAAGCGAATCTACCCAGATGGGAGCTGCATATAAAAGAATACACTGCACTACATGGGCTAAAACTAAACGTTTGCAGGTCCTTGGACCCCCGACGTTGGGAAGTAGCCTGCAAATAGCAGCACAAGTGGCCGAGGCCTTATTTGAAACAGCTTTAATATGGTATGCAAAATTTAGACACTTGTCCAAATATGCAACTAAATATTTAATTGTCGACTTAGGCAGAATATCTAAACCCGACACACGAAATTTTAATAGGCTCACCCGTCTACACCCACTAAAAAATATAACCTCGGATTTGTGAGGAACAATATGGAGAAAAGCTTCACTCATCCAATTACAAACTAATAACGAACAAGCATCGGCAAGAGACATAAGCTCAGCCTCAGACTTAGTCTCAACTACCAAAGCTAGGTCGTCGGCAAAACCCACTAAAGATGCATCAGGAGGAAGTCTCAGATTCAAAACATCATTGTAACTGAGGTTCCACAGGATCGGGCCTAACACCGAACCCTGCGGAACCCCGCAAAAAAATCTGATCTTCTCCAAGCCCTCGTCACTATGAGCAAGAATAAAGCGGTCGTCGAGATAATCGCGCAAAACACGACAAATATAAGGGGCAATTTTTCTATTAGATAAAACGTCGTCTATCCTGGACCACCTAGCAGAATTGAACGCATTTTTAACATCAAAAGTTATCATCGCGCAAAGCTTACGTATGCGCCACGTACCAGATGTAGCTTTCTTCACTAAACCGATAACGTGCGATATGGCATTAGTAGTGCTCCTACCTTCCCTAAAACCAAACTGGACAGGCGAAAGATCACCAGAACGCTCAATTTCCTGTTTAAGTTTAATGAGAATGAGCTGCTCATATAACTTACCCAGAACATCAAGAAGACAGATCGGACGAAAAGAGGAAGGATCATCAGAGGCACGACCAGGCTTTTTGATAAGGACCAGTCGAGCCACCTTCCAAGCCTGCGGAAATATGCCCTTCGAAAGAAGATTATTGCAAAAATCAAGAAAAGTGCAATGTTGTAATCTTGCAGCTAGCTTAACAACTTCCGGCGGAATACCGTCAGGACCCGGGGAAGTTTTACTACTTAACTTAGAAATAGCAATACCCAGACCTGATAGGGAAAAAGGAATAATCAGAATAACAGATGGGAAAGGAGGCCAAGAAATAATCCTACTAGAGGGAAACAAAGATGTAACTATTTCCTTGACCTTATCACGAGGAAGAGTGACTCTAGGACTAAAACCCTTGAGTTTTTTTCATAACTATGCGGTACCCATCACCCCAAACATTTAGGTTAAGTTCCTCGCATAATCGAAGCCAGCAAGATTTCTGAGTGGCATTAATGGCATGCCTTAGAACTTTCTTGGCAATTTTTAAATTCGATTGAAACACGATTGATGGAAACCGGAGAGCCATTCCTCCTACATCGCGTAACCTTTCTACGAGCAGATAGACATACACTGCGAAGAACCGCAATTTCGTCAGTTCACCAGTAGACCTTATGATTATTGTTGGAGCCAACTCTAATCTTGCTCAAATCACAAGCCTGTTTTAGCGACTTAACCATAGCTTCAGGAGAAAAAGGATGTGTACACGGTTGTAAATCAAATTTAAAACAAGTGCTGAGCAGATCCTCATCTAAACTAGAAAACCTCCATCCAGAGAAATTGGAAAGAGAAGATCTATGAAGAATGGGAGAACTAACAATATCAAACTTAATAAATTTATGAGGACTCAAAAACTCCTCACTAATAATGCCCCAATTCTTAATAAGAGGAACTATATTAGAAGATCCTAACGTTTAATCAATAATAGAAAAAGAATCGCCCCTAACAAAGGTAGGAACCTAACCAAACCTAACCTAACCTAACCTAACAAATAATGCGATTCAAACGTTTTTGTTCATTCATCCCAGCTATCGCATTCTTTAGTTTCCCATCCAATGGTTGCACAAGTGTCTGCAATTCTTGCAATTCAGTCTCTAAACTTGCTACTTTCTCTTGTAACTCAACACTTTTAATAACTAAATGATCTTTATCTTGTAGATTTTTGCGTATGTTTAGTTTCTGGGTAGTCAGCTCATTTTGTTGTTGTTTTTGTTTTTGTAAACATTCAGTGTGTTGCGTTAATTTGCGCCGTTGTGATTCAACGTTGTTACGTTTGGTTCTAATGTTGATTTTGAGTGTTTCTTGTTCACTTAACGCTTCTTGCATCCCTCTAGCGGATTCGTTGTGCGGAATGCGCGATGATAACGAAGCGATTTCTTGCTGGAGACGGTTTAATTCTTTTTGATATTGGTCAATCAAGGCAGCATGCCCTATAACGGTATTATCAACTTGTTTGTTTTTCTGAGACGCTATTATCTCTTCGCGCATCTGCGTCAAGTCATTCGTTGCACTTGTTAGGGAGCTGTCTAAAGAAGACACTTCTTGTTAGCTCGTCGTACAGTAAGTACAAAAGAGCTATAGTGATTGGTCGTGTGTCTGTAACATGCTCGGATCGAAAAAAAATCTTAACAAAAAGTTCTTGTATTTTCGCCCTGAATCCAAAAATATATATATAACTCATATACTTGGATGTATGTATCTCGCTCGCTCGATCGCTCGCTCGGTCGGTCCGTCGTAAGACCTGAGTTTGTGACCGCAACTCGTCTGAAGGTACCGGGCCGATTTTAATGAAATTTGGTATACATATAATTTCCATGCCCGTAATGTTCCCGTCGCATTTTAAATCCAATCGTCAGTACAGGGCCGGCGTTATAGGCCCCCAAAATTTGGAACCCTCCTAAATACTGCCCAGAGTCAACTTTTAAAAAATTTAGAATTTTCTACTTAAAATTCTAAGATATTTTATGTGATTAAAGTTTTTTCAAAATGTGAGCCCATAGGCTTAAAAAAAATAATATAAATTTATTTTGAAGTATATCAGACATTGATCGCCATCTGTTAGTGAAATAAAGAAGTTATGTCTATTGTGACAGTAATTTGTTTGGTTATATTTTCCAATGTATAAACCATTTGCTTCTGTGTTTTAATGAATAAAATTAGGAAATGTTCATCAAATAATTATCAATATCCTTGACAAATCACGAAACGAACGATATTAACGTTACCCATGTGGATGTGTGCAATTTTAAATGTGGGGTTTTTAGCTCGTCGTACAGTAAGTACAAAAGAGCTATAGTGATTGGTCGTGTGTCTGTAACATGCTCGGATCGAAAAAAAATCTTAACAAAAAGTTCTTGTATTTTCGCCCTGAATCCAAAAATATATATAACTCATATACTTGGATGTATGTATCTCGCTCGCTCGGTCGGTCCGTCGTAAGACCTGAGTTTGTGACCGCAACTCGTCTGAAGGTACCGGGCCGATTTTGATGAAATTCGGTATACATATAATTTCCATGCCCGTGATGTTTCCGTCGCATTTTAAATCCAATCGTCTGTACAGGACCGGCGTTATAGGCCTTCAAAATTTGGAACCCTCTTAAATACTGCCTTTAGTCAACTTTTAAAAATTTTGGAATTTTCTACTTAACATTCTAAGATATTTTATGTGATTAAAGTTTTTTCAAATTGTGAGCCCATAGGCTTAAAAAAAATAATATAAATATATTTTGAAGTATATCAGACATCGATCGCCATCTGTTAGTAAAATGAAGAAGTTATATTTATGTGACAGTAATTTGTTTGGTTATATTTTCCAATGTATAAACCATTTGCTTCTGTGTTTTAATGAATAAAATTAGGAAATGTTCATCAAATAATTATCAATATCCTTGGCAAATCACGAAACGAACGATATTAACGTTACCCATGTGGATGTGTGAAATTTTAAATGTGGGGTTTTTGGTAATTAAAACTGTTATGGTACAGGAATAAATAAATGTCGGGATCATAATTGGTTAGATTGGTTCAATGGGCAATGTGAGTATAATGTCGATGATTTAGAATTATATACGTAAACTTAGAAATTTATTCATTTCATATTAAATGCCGATGAAATATCATAACAATACATTTTGTACTATAATAATTGCTATCGCTTTTAGTTTTGTATTTATTGATGTGACCGCGCTCGCCGGAACGGCGAGCTGGTAGCACTGGCGCTAGCGCCAGTGCTTGTTTGCTCTAGTTTTAATTGTGAGACTTCGTCCCGTAATAATATCTGCATCTTTTCACTTTGTGGTTTGAGCCCAATATCTCATATTTCACTTGTTCTACAGATATTTGTTTATCTATTGTTATAAGTTGAGTTGGGACATTTTCAATTTTCTTTTCTAAATCTGTTACGATTTGTTTCACCGCTTGTTTCTCTTTAACGTCTCTTTTGCAAATGGGACACGCTAGTTTATCGTCCGATAAGTTTCAAATGAATTTTTGGAAAATGTATTTTGAAGAGTGAAAAAATTAGCGCAGTCATTTTGTAATTTTTCCATGCCTAATTGCACTAATTTGACCATAGCTTCTAAATCTTTATTAGCTGGTCAATGTACAGAGATTTCCCTACGAATAACTTCTAATTCTCTTTCTTTCTCATTCAATTTATCGCGTCGACTAGTCAATTTTGTTTCCAATTTCACAACTTCGCGTTGTTGATTATTTATTTTATTGTTTAAGTCCCGGACTTGTTTCACTTGTGTTTTTTGGTAATTATCAATAATTAGTTTTAAATCAGAAGTGGGAACGCCGTCAGGGAAAATATGTATGAAAGTCGTTTCGTGGTTATTATTTAACTTTCGCAAATCATTCTCTTTGCCGATTTTATTCTCTTTTTAGCTCGTCGTACAGTAATTACAAAAGAGCTATAGTGATTGGTCGGGTGCCTGTAACATGCTCGGATCGAAAAAAAATCTTAACAAAAAGTTCTTGTATTTTCGCCCTGAATCCAAAAATATATATAACTCATATACTTGGATGTATGTATCTATATATATATAGTCCTACAATTTTTACTTTCTTTTACGAAGTAATAAGTAAGGCTTGTAATCATGACAAATTTTGAACTCGAGATTTCAACGGATATACACGTTTTGACCTTCCCTGAATCGAATGTGACTATTTTCGGTATGTCTGTGTGTATGTGTTTGTGTCTGAGAACGCTCTAGAGCCAAAACTGTCGAATGAAAAATTATTAAACTTCAAACTTAAGACTTTTATATACCCTAGATGTGGCCCTCTTATTTTTGAAAAGAATATTCAAACCGGTAGTTCATGTTTACTCTATAAATTTTTTGTTCTATCTCCAATATCACTAGAACGGCTACACTTACGGCAAAAATAGTAATATTCATAATGAAAGATAATAATATTTTGCACAACTTTTGTTTGAAAAGTTTCTTCATAAATTGTTCCAGTTATGAGAACTGCTACGAAAAAACTCAAATATCTTATTTACGTTGCCATAGTGATACCTACACTTGTGACAAATTTGTTTCTTGTTTATTGAAAACAAACAAGCTTTACATTGACAGTTATCTGTATGAATTAATATTTAAAATATTGATTTCTTATTAGAATAAATTGTATCAGGTAAATTATTATAGAATAAATTTATATTATATATTTGCTGACATAATTAATTAACAATTTCAGAGTTTTATTGTGAAATTTGACTGTTTAAGAGTGAATACGATAAGTACTTCAAATTCAGATCCATTATAAATTGGTATAATTATCCAGTTATTTTCATTATATTATATATATATATATATATATATATATATATATATATATATATATATATATATATATATATGTATATTAATATCTATCTATTGAAAGCTAAGTAAAAGAGAGTTGAGTGCAGGCCACTCCAGATATTTTTAATATATAAATCATAGTTAGCTATTACTGGTATGTATTTGCTTTTTCTTCAAATTAAAATAGACTTGTATATGCCCTAGATGTGCACCTCCAATTTTTGAAAAGAATATTCAAACCGGATGTGCATTTTTACTCTATACATTTTTTGTTCTATCTCCAATATCACTAGAACGGCTACACTTACGGCAAATATAGTTATGTTCATAATGAAAGATATTTATATTTCGCACAACTTTTGTTTGAAACATTTCTTCCAAAAATTTACCAGTTGCGAGAAAAATGCTACGAAACATTATTAGCTCGCCGTACAGTAAGTACAAAAGAGCTATAGTGATTGGTCGTGTGTCTGTAACATGCTCGGATCAAAAAAAATCTTAACAAATAGTTATTGTATTTTCGCCCTGAATCCAAAAATATATATAACTCATATACTTGAATGTATGTATCTCGCTCGATCGCTCGCTCGGTCGGTCCGTCGTAAGACCTGAGTTTGTGACCGCAACTCGTCTGAAGGTACCGGGCCGATTGTGATGAAATTTGGTATACATATAATTTCCATGCCACTTTTAAAAATTTTAGAATTTTCTACTCAACATTCTAAGATATTTTATGTGATTAAATTTTATTTAAATTGTGAGCCCATAGGCTTAAAAAAATAATATAAATATATTTTGAAGTATATCAAACATTGATCGCCATCTGTTAGTAAAATGAAGAAGTTATATTTATGTGACAGTAATTTGTTTCGTTATATTTTCCAATGTATAAGCCATTTTCTTCTGTGTTTTAATTTATAAAATTAGGAAATGTTCATCAAATAATGTTAAAATATCCTTGGCAAATCACGAAACGAACGATATTAACGTTACCCATGTGGATGTGTGCAATTTTAAATGTGGGGTTTTTGGAAATTAAAACTGTTATGGTACAGGAATAAATAAATCAAAGGGATCATAATCTCGTTGAAACATGATTAAATATAAAATAAAACACACTCGGTTAGTTTCAAAATAATTTTTAATATACGTATTTCGGTTAAAGTGCCATCATCAGGTATGTTACAAGTGGACTTATATATAATAATTTGTCAATTGGAAGGGCAGTTAACGGTATGAAAAACCCCGACAAGGGCACTTTGTGTTGGATGCACTGTTTGTTGAACCATAATTTATTATTGTTGGTTTTAAATTTAAGTAACACTTCTTTGTAAATAACAGCTAGTTGTACTTCACTTGCATTATTAATTAATTGTATGGAATTAGCTGTAGGCTCTCGTTGAAACATGATTAAATATAAAATAAAACACACTCGGTTAGTTTCAAAATAATTTTTAATATACTATACGTATTTCGGTTAAAGTGCCATCATCAGGTATGTACATACCTTATTTATATACGTAAACTTAGAAATTTATTAATTTCATATTAAATGCCGATGAAATGTCATAATAACAATAAATTTTGTACTATAATAATTGCTATCGCTTTTAGTTTTGTATTCATTGTTGCGACCGGGCTCGCCGGAACGGCGAGCTGATAGCACTGGCGCTAGCGCCAGTGCTTGTTAATTCTTGTTTTTGTGATCTTTAGCGTCTATTATTAATAACTTGGGTGTGATATTGTGATCACACCATCATTATACGTCTGAAGATGACTATAATATGTTAGTCAAAATATACCCAACTTTTAAATGTATTCGAGACTCCTCCATAATGGTCTGTTTTGAATGCCTGACCTGATCTTTGGAGTTGTTGTGATCACATCATCATAGAATACGTCTGAAGATGACTATATGTTAGTAAAAATTAATCAAATATTTTTTTCCTATTCCAATTGACTCGAGAGACCAAAAAATCCCATTAAATATATTAAGTTTGTTATTTATAATAATAATATAAGTGAGTAATTTCAGTGTCTCTTTGGTGAAGCTCCAAATTTTGAGTACTCTAGAAACGACGGGCTATATTCTTACAATTGAAGAACTCGACGAGTGTAATAAAACTGATTTGGTTTGTAAAATATTACAAAGTCATCCTTATGATGTGTGCGCAATACGCACCATCGCGAATTTATGCAAATATTACGAGACTAGGGTCACCCGTGGGCACCAAGTGCCCATATGGTATACAGGAAATAGGTCAGTTTTCACAGGTGGCGAATTTTCATGTAATTTAATAATAATAACACGGTTTTTCTTCATTTTGTATCGTTTGACTATAATAGTAATACAAATTTCCACATCGCAAATAATAATATAGAAAAAAATCGAGTCCTTTTTTTGAACGCAATTTTGTTCTTAGATCACTATGCTGAGATTAACTAATCGATCGCTTATCATGCACTGTGTAACATCCGATAAATTTAAACTAATTTTTGTTTAACTTTGATTTTAACCTTGTATGGTGCATATGTGTTGTATCATTTAGACAGTTTCTATGATTGTATATAAAAAACAGGATTATAAATTTACTTACGATTGCTGTTTATTATTTGAATCGATTATTCAAAAAATATGTATTACAAATCCTTTTTACACAACAACTGTTCTTGACGCTCACGTGGTAGCACTTTTATTTATATTTGTTCTTTGGGCGGTCATTTTAACATAAATGCTTAATAGCGACTCACAAACTTCAAATTAGAATTAATAAAACTAAATTTTATTAACTAACAATTATTTATATTTCTCATTGACATACAATATCAATATAATATAGCAGATGCCACTCTGTGTAAAGTACACAACACATTGAATACACTTCAAATCATCAAATGAATTGAAGATTTATCACAAAAACTTTTATGACATTTCATTCTGACGTTTGATTCGTTTTTGTTTATTTCAAAGCAGACTGAACTTCAGAATCGTAGTGATTGTTTTATTTCAGTATAAACTATTTGATTATTTTTTATAGAATTATTAACAGTCGCCATGGTGCAGTGGCTAAGTGTCATGCCTTTCACCCTGGAGGTCGTGAGTTCGATCCCCGTCTATGCCAATCTGCATTTTTACAAAAAAAGCGTTCTACACACACATACAAACATGTTTGTCTGGGTTATTATATTAATGATTTGGAATGAGAGTAGTTTATGGGATAAAATTTTGCATTCGTTTGTTAAACTAGCAATGGTACATTTTATATAACTGTGTGTCAACGACTTGTATATAATCATAATAATAATTTAGATCCCCGATTTGAAAGAATTCCTCCTAAAATTATACTCCCTTTGCTGTTTCCCGGATGCAATTAGTAACTATGTTTCTGGATGGCAATGCGTAATTAGCAAGAGTTTTTCGAGTGACGACTTCGCCCATGGTTTCTTAATGTTACAAGTATAATTGCACATAGGAAAATCAATGGTTTTTTGCTGATTGACAACTATGTTTAGAATTGCCGAATCATTTCCAAACTAGATGCGTGCTTGATGAATATTTTCGACTTGTATCTGAGCACGAATCGCCTGGAATTGTGTGCAGCTCTTTTGCCGTATATTCGCAATGATGCATCAATGAAAAAAATACTTCAGGTTAATTTTGAACGCATTTATGGTTTTCAGGGATTAATTATACGATTTTCAGGCTCTAGAACCATTCAAGGATGAGCAACTTTATGAGAAAATACAACATTTAGCTGGACTAGGAATTCTTCATACTGAGACTGTAAGTTTCATTGGTTTTTAGATTCACTCCTTTTATACCGTATAATAAATAATTTTTCTTCATTTAAACAGCAGTTAAATAAATGTTTTTGAAATTTATTGTATTATTTTATCTCTTAAAAATGCAGGTTTTCTTCATTTGAACACTAGAGGTTAAAAACATGTTTTTTGAAATTTGTCTTTTCTTTTATTATCTTAAACGTGGTTATAAATAGATTTTCTCTATTTAAACACGTGGTTAAATAAATATAACCACTAAACGGCCAAAGGCATTGTTTATATATTTATAATTATTTTAGGTACATGCATTATTTTTATTGTATATTAATAGTGTTCTTTGTTTTACAGGAAGAACGATTGGAGTCGTTTAAATATTGGCCTTATAGTATCTCTAACCCTAATGTGCAAGAAGTATTGTCGAAAATGGTTACTGAACTAATTGGCGATAAAATTAGTTGGGTAGATGCAGCGAATAAATGTGAGCATTTGTCGTCTTTGCTCAATGTGTCGAAGGAAGAGTGTTTATTTGCATTTGTTCAAAAATGCGGGGAACTCAACGGGATCCTTTTGGCTGCTGAAAAGTTCCTGAAAGCTGATTGCAGTGCCCTGGATTTATGCGCAATGGCTGTTTTTATCATGAAAAATATCGATTTACCCCAATTTACAGCGCAAACGTAAATAAATCCCCGAATTTTGCTTTATGTAAACTTTTACGTACATTTTATGAAAATACATTTTTTTTTATTAAATCCACAAAATTGTGAACCAGAAACATATTAAAACAGTCAACCAATATTTGGAACCCTTACAATATTTAAAATATCTGGAGTGGCCTGCACTCAACTTTCTTTTACGTAGTTTTCAATAGATAGATATTAATATACATATCCCACATAGCACAAAACAAACTGAAAGACGTCTTTAAGATGTCAAAGTCTTTAATGGTATGAAGCCCGAAGTCATACAAAGCGACGTCCTCTACACGTCTAACTTCGCTCGTTTAAGACCAATTTAAGACGTGTCGAAAAGACGTCTTAAAGACGTAATTTAAAGACTTTAAAAGGATAACTATAAGTCAACAATAAGACGTCTATAGGTCGTTCAAAATGACTACTATTAGACTCTTATAGGTCTAAATAAAGACGTCCAAAATTGGACATTTTGTGGTCTTGCGGGAATAGGTAGTGATTTTTATAAGGCTAGAAAATTCTGGTATTACATTTGTTTTACTATCTACACAAAATACACATTTGTTTGATACTTAATAGTACATCCAAATGTGTTGTTTTTAGATAGCAAAACAAATGTAATATCAGAATTTTCTATAAATAACCAACAAATTCGAATTATAAAAACAATTGTATAATACATTATTAAACATATAAATATTACAAATAAAGAGCAGTTGATTTATTAACTGGAATTAATTATAATTTGCTTGTATACAGTCATATACTTAATTTAAGATAGATTTCTAGTTTACATACGTCGCAACTGTAGCACTCAAACCAAGAAGTCTGGGCATAATTATGTATACAATGTATTATTTAGGTTGTCCGCTACGGTTGTGAAGCACGGAACATATTGAAACTGAAGAGAACATATTTAAAATCACAGTGTGTACGGCAGTAGTAGTATTTTTATTTGCCAGGTTTAGTCGTTCGCTGAACGCTCATGAACATGCCTCATCCATTCTCGTTCTCGTTCAGTTTTTGTTTCATCATTGGCAGTTACAGTAATCTGTACGCAGCGCTTCTGAAATATACAAAAATTATACTATAATATGAATGAGAATTGAATGATTCAATTGTTACCGGTTATAATTTTCATTACGGGGACGTTTCCTAATGGCCATATATTGCATCTGTCCACGTTCTTTGATCCTTCCTCCAATACTAAGAATTTTTTGTTTCTGTAAACATCATGTATTTATTTATTTATTAAATATGTAACACTAGCGTTGTAAGGTGTTATCCTCTTTGTTCTATAATATTTTGTTACTTGTACTTTTAATGAGGTTTTGTTTTATGAACATTGCATAAAAACTGTAGAACATGCATAATATATACATTTTAAATTAATAACTAATGCACAAACTTGTTACACAGCAAATAATTGTTTGTAAAATACTTACTTTTCTTACTTGTTTGCATTAGCTGAAACTACTTGTAGAATGCTCTAGAACGTTTGTTTGTTGGACCTGCATTTTTTGCTCTGTTCATAATCTGTCCTTATTCATCATTATAAGTGGAAGAAAGACAAATCATGAACTGATCAGTCAGTGCAGGACAAACGAACAAAGCTAAGTATAGGTTCTGAAAATTTCATATAGGTGGCAGCATATCTCCGCATTTGTTTGGTCTTGTAGACCAAAAAAAGACGTCTGTACGACCACCTAAATTTGTCTGGATGGAAGTCGTTAAGTTGTCTTGTGGACGACATTTACAAGACGTCTTATTTAAGGCCAACTTAAAGACGTCTTGAAGACTTTGTTATATGTTGTCTTATTTATGTATGTCATTAAGACGTCCTAACTAAAAGTCTTAAAGACGTCATGTTTTTGGACGTCTTTATTTGGTCTTACGGGATTTGGTGCTATGTGGGATATATCCCAAACAAACTGTCTACATATATATATATATATATATATATATATATATATATATATAATCTCAAACAAAGGGTCAAACTAACCAATACTCTACAGGAATACTCTGAAATGTCTATTTTGTTTTCCTGGCAAAAACGGGCGCCGATAATTATTATTATTAAGTGATAACAAAATCTTTTGCTGACCAATATAAAATGAAAATGCAAATTAAATTACTATAACTTAATAATAACTGGATAATTATACCAATTTATAATGGATCTGTATTTGAAGTACTTATCGTATTCACTCTTAAACTGTCAAACTCCACAGTAAAACTCTGAAATTGTTATTTAATTATATTAGCAAATATATAATATAAATTGATTCTATAATAATTTACCTGATACAATTTATTCTAATAAGAAATCAATATTTTAAATATTAATTCACTAGGGTCACCCGTGGGCACCATGTGCCCATATGGTATACAGAACATAGGTCAGTTTTGACTGATGGCGAATTTTCATGTAATTTAATAATAATAACACGGTTTTTCTTCATTTTGTCTCGTTTGACTATAATAGTAATACAAATTTCCACATCGCAAATAACAATAAAGAAAAAATCGAATTCTTTCTTTGAACGCTATTTTGTTCTTAGATCACTATGCTGAGATTAACTAATCGATCGCTTATCATGCACTGTGTAACATCCGATAAATTTAAACAAAATTTTGTTTAACTTTGATTTTAACCTTGTATGGTGCATATGTGTTGTATCATTTAGACAGTTTCTATGATTGTATATAAAAAACAGGTTTATAAATTTACTTACGATTGCTGTTTATTATTTGAATCGATTATTCAAATAATATGTATTACAATTCCTTTTTACACAACATTTTTAAAGATTTGACATTTGATTCATTATTGTTTTTGAATTGAATAATCAGGCTAGATTCTGAATTTTGCAGCATTAATCTGATGCAGTGTCACAACGGCAGTTTTAGAAGTGATGATAATTAGTTATATGCTAAAATACAATGGATTGTGCCATCAAAAATAAAAGAATAAAATTGCCAACCAAACATGTTTCTAAATATGTTAGAATTATCTCTTCAAGATTTTATTACTCTAATAATCAGAATTATAAATTTACTTACTTGCAGTTATTATAATTTGACGAACTATAAAATCTTACCGCAACTCATATTTTCAAAAATCACTGCTTCTTGGCCATTTTGAAGTGAAAAATATTAACTATGAATTAAAATAAATGTACAGAAACACGTATTTGCTAAAAATATATGATAATTAGGCAATAATATGCACTTATTTCATATTATATACTTAAAAATTGAAATTATAGCATGCTACTCTCCTTAAACTTAAGATTAAACTTTGAATTGAAGATTGATCACAAAAACTTTTTTGACATTTCATTCTGACGTTTGATTCGTTTTTGTCTATTTCAAAGCAGACTGAACTTCAGAATCGTAGTGATTGTTTTATTTCAGTATAAACTATTTGATTATTTTTTATAACATTATTAACAGTCGCCATGGTGCAGTGGCTAAGTGTCATGCCTTTCACCCTGGAGGTCGTGAGTTCGATCCCCGTCTATGCCAATCTGCATTTTTACAAAAAAGCGTTCCACACATACACACTCACTCACATACACACTCACATACATACAAACTCGCATACACACTCACATACAAACATTTCTGGGTTATTATATTAATGATACAGATAATTGTCAATGTAATGCTTTTTACTTTTTGTTTTCAATAAACAAGAAACAAATGATGTAACTCATGGTTTATCCAATTTAAAAATAATAAAATTTGTCACAAGTGTAGGTATAACTATGGCAACGTAAATAAGATATTTGAGTTTTTTCGTAGCAGTTATCTCATAACTGGTACAAATTATGAAGAAACTTTTCAAACAAAAGTTGTGTGAAATATTAATATCTTTCATAATGAACATGACTATTTTTGCCATAAGTGCAGCCGTTCAAGTGTTACTGGAGATAGAACAAAAAATGCATAGAGTAAACATGCACTACCGGTTTGAATAATCTTTTCAAAATAGGAGGTGCACATCTAGGGCATATACAAGTCTTAAGTTTGAAGTTTCATAATTTTAGGTTCGACAGTTTTGGCTCTAGAGCGTTCACAGACACACAGACATACAGACATACAGACACACAGACAGACAGACGTCATTCCGAAAATAGTCACATTCGATTCAGAAAAGATCAAAACGTGTATATCCGTTGAAATCTCGAGTTCGAAATTTTTCATGATTACAATACTTACTTATTACTCTGTAAAAGAAAGTAAAAAATACTCTTAAATTCCATTAAAAAATATCTGGAGTGGCCTGCACTCAACTTTCTTTTACGTAGTTTTCAATAGATAGATATTAATATATAATGAAAATAACTGGATAATTATACTAATTTATAATGGATCTGAATTTGAAGTACTTATCGTATTCACTCTTAAACAGTCAAATTTCACAGTTAAACTCTGAAATTGTTAATTAATTATGTCAGCAAATATATAATATAAATTGATTCTATAATAATTTACCTGATACAATGTATTCTAATAAGAAATCAATATTTTAAATATTAATTCATACAGATAACTGTCAAAGGAATGCTTGTTTGTTCTCAATAAACAAGAAACAAATGATGTAACTCATGGTTGATTCGTTTTAAAAATAATAAAATTAGTCACAATTGTAGGTATCACCATGGCAACGTAAATAAGATATTTGAGTTTTTTCGTAGCAGTTTTCTCATAACTGGTACAATTTATGAAGAAACTTTTCAAACAAAAGTTGTGCGAAATATTAATATCTTTCATTATGAATATTGCTATTTTTGCCGTAAGTGTAGCCGTTCTAGTGATATTGGAGATAGAACAAAAAATGTATAGAGTAAACATGAACTACCGGTTTGAATATTCTTTTCAAAAATAGGAGGTGCACATCTAGGGTATATACAAGTCTTAAGTTTGAAGTTTCATAATTTTTCGTTCGACAGTTTTGGCCCTAGAGCGTTCACAGACACACACACAAACACACACACACACACACACACACACACACACACACACACACACACACACACACAGACGTCATGCCGAAAATAGTCACATTCAATTCAGGGAAGGTCAAAACATGTATATCCGTTGAAATCTCGAGTTCGAAATTTTTCATGATTACAATACTTACTTATTACTCTGTAAAAGAAAGTAAAAATCGAAGATATTTGATATTTACTACATTTACACATAAAAGTAATTGTTTTCATCATTAAATAATTAAAAATCATAATTTAGAAATACAAAATACTATTTTTACTTTCTTTTACAGAGTAATAAGTAAGTATTGTAATCATGAAAAATTTCGAACTCGAGATTTCAACGGTTATACATGTTTTGACCTTCCCTGAATCGAATGTGACTATTTTCGGCATGACGTCTGTGTGTGTGTGTGTGTGTGTGTCTGTGAACGCTCTAGGGCCAAAACTGTCGAACGAAAAATTATGAAACTTCAAACTTAAGACTTGTATATACCCTAGATGTGCACCTCCTATTTTTGAAAGGAATATTCAAACCGGTAGTGCATGTTTACTCTATACATTCTTTGTTCTATCTCCAATATCACTAGAACGGCTACACTTACGGCAAAAATAGTAATATTCATAATGAAAAATAAAAATATTTCGCACAACTTTTTTTTGAAATGTTTCTTCATAAATTGGACCAGTTATGAGATAACTGCTACGAAAAAACTCAAATATCTTATTTACGTTGCCATGGTGATACCTACAATTTTGACAAATTTTATTATTACTTTCTTTTACAGAGTAATAAGTAAGTATTGTAATCATGAAAAATTTCGAACTCGAGATTTCAACGGATATACATGTTTTGACCTTCCCTGAATCGAATGTGACTATTTTCGGCATGACGTCTGTGTGTGTGTGTGTGTGTGTGTCTGTGAACGCTCTAGGGCCAAAACTGTCGAACGAAAAATTATGAAACTTCAAACTTAAGACTTGTATATACCCTAGATGTGCACCTTCTATTTTTGAAAAGAATATTCAAACCGGTAGTTCATGTTTACTCTATACATTTTTTGTTCTATCTCCAATATCACTAGAACGGCTACACTTACGGCAAAAATAGCAATATTCATAATGAAAGATATTAATATTTCGCACAACTTTTGTTTGAAAAGTTTCTTCATAAATTGTACCAGTTATGAGAAAACTGCTACGAAAAAACTCAAATATCTTATTTACGTTGCCATGGTGATACCTACAATTTTGACAAATTTTATTATTACTTTCTTTTACAGAGTAATAAGTAAGTATTGTAATCATGAAAAATTTCGAACTCGAGATTTCAACGGATATACATGTTTTGACCTTCCCTGAATCGAATGTGACTATTTTCGGCATGACGTCTGTGTGTGTGTGTGTGTGTGTGTCTGTGAACGCTCTAGGGCCAAAACTGTCGAACGAAAAATTATGAAACTTCAAACTTAAGACTTGTATATACCCTAGATGTGCACCTCCTATTTTTGAAAAGAATATTCAAACCGGTAGTTCATGTTTACTCTATACATTTTTTGTTCTATCTCCAATATCACTAGAACGGCTACACTTACGGCAAAAATAGCAATATTCATAATGAAAGATATTAATATTTCGCACAACTTTTGTTTGAAAAGTTTCTTCATAAATTGTACCAGTTATGAGAAAACTGCTACGAAAAAACTCAAATATCTTATTTACGTTGCCATGGTGATACCTACAATTGTGACTAATTTTATTATTTTTAAAACGAATCAACCATGAGTTACATCATTTGTTTCTTGTTTATTGAGAACAAACAAGCATTCCTTTGACAGTTATCTGTATGAATTAATATTTAAAATATTGATTTCTTATTAGAATACATTGTATCAGGTAAATTATTATAGAATCAATTTATATTATATATTTGCTGACATAATTAATTAACAATTTCAGAGTTTAACTGTGAAATTTGACTGTTTAAGAGTGAATACGATAAGTACTTCAAATTCAGATCCATTATAAATTGGTATAATTATCCAGTTATTTTCATTATATATTAATATCTATCTATTGAAAACTACGTAAAAGAAAGTTGAGTGCAGGCCACTCCAGATATTTTTTAAATCGGATCAACCATGAGTTACATCATTTGTTTCTTGTTTATTTCAAACAAACAAGCACATTGACAGTTAACTGAATGAATTAATATTTAAAATATTGATTTCTTATTAGAATAAATTTATCAGGTAAATTATTATAGAATCAATTTATATTATATATTTGCTGACATAATTAATTAACAATTTCAGAGTTTTACTGTGAAATTTGACTGTTTAAGAGTGAATACGATAAGTACTTCAAATTCAGATCCATTATAAATTGGTATAATTATTCAGTTATTTTCATTATATATTATATATATATATATATATATATATATATATATATATATATATATATATATATATATATATATATGTATATTAATATCTATTTATTGAAAACTACGTAAAAGAAAGTTGAGTGCAGGCCACTCCAGATATTTTTTTTATATATCAGAAAAATAAGAATTAAATTTAAAGTATATTTGCAATCAATCAATATTTGGAACCCTTAATACTGTACGTATAATTTATTAAAAAATACTCTTAAATTCTACAAAAAAATCTAACATATTTTATATTTACTACAATTTTTCAAATTGTGAGCCTAAAGTCTATAAAAATAATAATTTAGAAATTCAAAATACTCATTTTTTATTTTTTTAATATATCAAAAATTATTGGCAACCCAAAGGCCAGAAACATATTAAAAATATTGCTATTGAAGTATGGTTGCAATCAATCAATCAATCAAAATGTCATTATTTTCTTTTATTCTTAATAATACTGTCCTTATTATTTAATTTTTTTAATATTACGAAATTTAACTAAATAATGTATGATTATTTTAATTTTTTCAAATTGTGTGCCCAAAAATAGTAAAAATTGGATTTATTATTATAGGGAGAATTATCAATCGAAACAAACGAAATCGTTAGTCGTTAGAAAAGCTCTTCAATGAATGCATTCTTTTACGATGAAAGCGGTTGTGAAAGCGAACCAATTCGAATTACAATACAAACCGCTTGCGAATTACTGAATTGGTCACATGTTACATTTTGGTTGCGTAGAGAACCGGAGGTCGTTTTAAATAAGTGGCGGTTCACTCCTTTATTTCAGCCCGAAAATGTGTGCTTATATTCAGATAGTACAGTGACCACTTTAAAAGAATTGTTTTGTATTTTCTTAAATATTGCTGGTAAGTTTTTAGCTCGTCGTACAGTAAGTACAAAAGAGCTATAGTGATTGGTCGTGTGTCTGTAACATGCTCGGATCGAAAAAAAATATTAACAAAAAGTTCTTGTATTTTCGCCCTGAATCCAAAAATATATATAACTCATATACTTGGATGTATGTATCTCGCTCGCTCGCTCGCTCGCTCGCTCGCTCGCTCGGTCGGTCCGTCGTAAGACCTGAGTTTGTGACCGCAACTCGTCTGAAGGTACCGGGCCGATTTTGATGAAATTTGGTATGCATATAATTTCCATGCCCGTGATGTTCCCGTCGCATTTTAAATCCAATCGTCAGTACAGGGCCGGCGTTATAGGCCCCCAAAATTTGGAACCCTCCTAAATACTGCCCTTAGCCAACATTTAAAAATTTTAGAATTTTCTACTCAACATTCTAAGATATTTTATGTGATTAAAGTTTTTTCAAATTGTGAGCCCATAGGCTTAAAAAAAATAATATAAATATATTTTGAAGTATATCAGGCATTGATCGCCATCTGTTAGTGAAATAAAGAAGTTATGTCTATTGTGACAGTAATTTGTTTGGTTATAAATTCCAATGTATAAACCATTTGCTTCTGTGTATTAATTAATAAAATTAGGAAATGTTCATCAAATAATTATCAATATCCTTGGCAAATCACGAAACGAACGATATTAACGTTACCCATGCGGATGTGTGCAATTTTAAATGTGGGGTTTTTGGAAATTAAAACTGTTATGGTACAGGAATAAATAAATGTCGGGATCATAATTGGTTAGATTGGTTCAATGGGCGCTGTGAGTATAATGTCGATGATTTAGAATTATATACGTAAACTTAGAAATTTATTAATTTTATATTAAATGCCGATGAAATATCATAACAACAATAAATTTTGTACTATAATAATTGCTATCGCTTTTAGTTTTGTATTTATTGATGTGACCGCGCTCGCCGGAACGGCGAGCTGATAGCACTGGCGCTAGCGCCAGTTCTTGTTCTTGTTTACGGTTTTAAGCGGCGATTTTAAACGAGTATTTTGATTTTAGAGGAACGTACGTATGCTGCCAAATAGTCAGTCAGTCAGTTTACAGGTGAGTTTTGTATTCTTTCAAAATTAAGTAAATATTTTAATTATGAAATATAAAAATACTTTTAATATTATTTATATATTATAATATAAAGTTATTTTATCAATAAGTATATTTTGTACATTTTTTTATTTTGTAGAATATATTTCATAATTAAAATATTTATTTTAAACGCAAATGTTGTAAAATAATAATTAATTTTAAATATAGTTTTGGTGTTTTAGGGATCAAAAATGACCGATTTAAATTTAATTCCGCGTAAATTACATCAATTACAAGTAGAAGGCTATGATTTCACAACTTATCAATTATTATCTACTAGGGTCACCCGTGGGCACCGTGTGCCCATATGGTACACTGAATATAGGTCAGTTTGGACGGGTGGAGAATTTTCTTGTAAATCATAGTTACAATATAAAAATAAGGGATTACCCTTACACGCTTTTTCCTTCAGTTTGTATCGCTTAACAAACCTAAAAGAAATAAAAGATTCATAATTTGATATATTTTATTGACAGATGTACCTTAGTTAAAAAACCGGCGCTATATTTGCTACCTCTTCAAATATCTAATATTATTTCATAATTTGTCTATAGCTTTTATTAGATGTTGTAACTGCGGTATTTATTACTGCGTACTAAATAATACAAACAATATTTTGAACATTTGTACACGTGCATCGGGATTAAAAATTTACTTACGGTTTCTGTTATCTAATTGAATCGATTATTCAAAAAATATGTGTATTACAAACCTTTTTACACAACACTTTCAATGATTTGACATTTGATTCGTTATTATTTTTGAATCAAATAATCAGGCTAGATTCTGAATTTTGCAGTCCACGGCAGTTTTAAAAGTAATAATGGGTCCTATGCTAACACACAATGGCACAATGTACACAACTCGATATGCATTTTTCAGATTCGGAATATATTTAAAATTGACATTTTAATTATTCTGACGTATAACCTTTTATTTTTACGTAGGGCAGATTACTTGATTAGAAGTTTATTCATTGCTGATGTGTAGTCTTTTATTTCAGTATAAACTATTTGATATTATATACAAAATTCTTATCTGTCGCCATGGCATGGTGGGTAAGACACTCGCTTCTTACCCTGGAGGTCGTGAGTTCGATCCCCGTCTATGCCAATCTGCATTTTTTTTAAAAAAAAGCGTTCTACACATACACACTCACTCACTCGCATACAAACATTTCTGGGTTATTATATTAATGATGATGTTTAGAAGTGAGTTAAATCTCTTCCTACTGATTCAGAACTTGCTGTAAGTCTTGAAGTGGCGGCTCGTTTTTAGCTCACCGTACGAAGTACCCAAGTTAAAGCATGAATTAAAAACATTAACAATAATCAGTATATATATTGTAAGGATGGAGAGGATGAATCAAACACTTATTTTGATAAATCTTTATTTTCTCTTATCGTCAATTCACACACGCAAATACATAAACATAAAACATAAGAACATTAGTTATAATCCTTAGCAACATAACATGTGCCAATCTCTATAATACAAAGCATACTACAGTTCGGCTATCCTGACACTACGTCGTCCTCGACGTTGTCATCAGAATTATTATCATTTATCCACGATTTCATTCGAGAAGGTTCAAAAATACTTTCGAATGGCAACTGTGTTAATTGGAAACCTTCCACATCCGTTAATAAATACCGGTCATTAGGCAATACTTTTTTAACTAAATAAGGCCCTTTGTATTTAGGTAGAAGTTTCTTATTAACTCTAGTTGTCGTATCTACATTTTTAATCATGACATAATCGTTAACATTATAAATTTTGGGTTTTTTATGGGTCTTATTATAATATGTTTCGTTGTAATTTTGACTTTTAACTATATTTATATGAGCATTATTACGTATTTCATCTAAATTAGGTCTACTTATTTCGGATTCTGTTTCTAAAATTAATCTTATATTATCATTAATTTTACCAACTTGATTTATACCAAATAACAGCATGCTAGGTGTACTGTTTGTTGATTTACATAAAGTATTATTTAATGCAAACTCGACATCTGATAACACTGTATCCCATTCAATGATCGGACATGAATTTACAAGTTTGGCAAGCATTGGCGTAATTGAACGATTCAAACGTTCTACTTGTCCATTCGATTTTGGAGAAGCGGTGGCTATTAAAATATGTTTAATTTCATTGTGCGTAACGAATTGCTTAAAGTTACCTGAGGTGAAAGCTGTACCTCTATCTGACACAACACGGAATGGTTTACTATACGAAATAAAGTAATTTCGCATATGTTTTAACACTTCTTTAGTGTTTGTTGTATGGAATGCATATAATTTACAAAATTTGGTGAAACCATCTATTATCAAAAAAATGTATTTATTTTTACTACGCGTTATTGCTAATGGGCCATAATGATCAATATGAATTGTATCAAACGGTTTCTTTCCTTTTTCAATATTGTGCAATAATCCTTCAACTTTACCAGTTACAGGAGAATGAACAATACATTTTAAACAATTTTTTATATGTTTCTTTATAAATTCACGTATATTAGGGAACCAATAGGTTCTAGTAATTATTTCTAATGTTTTCTCTAAACCAACGTGACCAATATCATCATGACATGTTCTGACTACGTTTGAACGCATATCACGTGGAACGAAAAATAAAAGCTTTTTATTAGATTTACGATATACTAACCCATTTCGTAATTCGTACAACGGATGTTCGCCTTGTTCTAAGGTTATGCGAATCTTTTCTATATCCTTATCGCTGTTTTGTCGTAAAGAAAGATTTTGTTCAAAAGTGTTTTCTTCTAAAAGTAAGATATTATGACACCTGCTCAAGGCATCCACATGCCGCATACGGACGTTAGATCTATGTTCTAATGAATAATTATAATTTTGTAAGGTAAGAGCCCATCTATTTATTCGTGGACTAATTTCCTTTTTTGCCAAAGCTAATTTAACTGAATTACAATCTGTCACAATTTTAAATGCAATTCCTTGCAAATAGATTCGAAATCTGTCCAAAGCATAAATAATCGCTAAAGTCTCGAGCTCATAACTGTGATATTTAGATTCTACAGGAGTTGATCTTTTACTAAAGTAAAATATGGGTTTAAATTTAGTACAATCTTGTTTTTGTAGTAAAATCGCACCATATCCTAAACTACTTGCGTCACAGTGCAATTCTGTTTCTGCATTAGGGGAGTACAAAGCTAATAATGGTTCTTTGGCTAATTCTGATTTCAAAATTTCGAAAGCTTTGAATTGTTTTGCAGAAAATATAAACTTACTATCTTTTTTAATGAGATCATATAAAGGTTTCGCAATGATGGAAAATTCTTTAATAAATCTTCTAAAATAACTTGCTAAACCTAAAAAGCTGTGTATTTCTTTAACAGATTTTGGAATTGGATAATTTTTAACAACCTCAATATTTCGCGGATCTGGTCGTATTCCAAACTTATCTACTAAATATCCTAGATATAAAACCTGCCTTTTTACAAATTTACATTTATCGAAACGTAATTGTAAATGATTTTGACTCATCAGAATAAAAACAGATTTTAGAATATCTAAGTGTTCTGAGATATTGTTTGTAGCAATGAGTATGTCATCCAGGTAAATAAGTATTTGTTTCTTCGAAATTAAAGATCTAAAAATTTCATTTATGAAGCGTTGAAAGACCGAAGGAGCATTACAAAGGCCAAAAGGCATACGAATATATTCGTATTGTCCCATAGGCGTTACAAATGAAGTAAATGCTATACTATCTTCAGACATTTTTACATGATGAAAACCATTCTTTAAATCTAAACATGTAAAATATTGCTTATTTCGTAACTGATCCAAATGATCATCTATTAGTGGTAATGGGTATCTATCACGAATTGTTATTTTATTAAGTTCTCTAAAATCTACACACATTCGGGTACTACCACATTTTTTACGTACAAGAACAATTGGACTACTATATGGAGAGTTACTAGATCTAATAATATTTTGAGACAATAAGTCATCTATAATTTTACAAACTTCATTTTTTTGACAATATGATAAACGCCTAGGTGAAAAATAAAAAGGTTGATGATGCTTTAGAACAATTTTCATTTCATAATTAAGATTTGGTAATGCCGGTTTGATTGAATTCACATAATTATTTTCATAAACACTAATAATATCCTTCTTTACGTCAAAACTAAGAGAGGATTCAATATCTAATTCATGTACAGGGTTAATTACCTCATCAGCGTGATATTCAATGTTTAAAATTTCATTTGTTGGATGATATTTGTCAGCTGGTTGTTCGATAGCAATCTTTTTAATTTCAACTTGTGCGCCAAATGTAACTATGATATCAGATCTCGTAATAAAATCGCGCCCAAAAACACATTCATCCTTCATGGTGCTGTTTGGTACTATATAAAAGGTCAAATCTATATTAAAATCATTAATATTTATATTGATTGTGCAGAGACCAATTATTTTTAGTTTGGAATTGTTAATGCCCGTAAATTCAATATTATCAAAATTCTTTTCAATCAAAAAGCATGAGGGAACATGTTTTTCTTTTAAAAGACTAATTGGACTCCCAGAATCGAGTAATGCACATAAATTAATGTTTGTAATGGAATTACTATTGCAATAATTATAAGCATAGCTAAATGGAACCGTGTATTTAGTCGAGTTAAATGTTGGTGTAGTAACCTCGTTTGGTTGCTGAATAACCATGGTCGAGTCAGTTGCTTTGTTCGGCAAACGTTGCTTATCTGGACAATCACGTATCACATGTCCAAGTTGTCCACACTGGAAGCAAGAACCACGTTCTCGTTTTGGTTTTGGGCATTCCGCAGCATAATGTCCATTCACATTACAGTTGTAGCATCTTAAAATAGCACCTTTGCCATTAGTATTTTGCTTCGAACCAGAAATATTATCCTTTTTGAATGCAATCGCATTCGTACGAGTATGATCTCTTGTTTCGCGCTGAGGCTGATTTGCTGTAAGTAAATTCATGGATTCCAATAGTTCGTATAATCTTGTGTGTCTGGCAGATATTGCTTGCATTCGCAAAACATAATTATCGATTCCTTCGATTATATATTGTATAACATCAATTTCCGGTAATCGTAGTTTATGCGTTAGTTTTAGTTTTTCATGGAAGTACGATGAAAATGTCTCCCCAGTTTTCCATTTTCTTGTTTCCATTTTACGCATAAGACTTACATGGCTCTCGTAAGTACCGAAGAAACGCGTAATATCTTCTTTAAATTCACTCCACGTCTTCTGCACCATACCTGGAGTACAGTTATACCAATCTCTTGCCTTTCCCGACAGTTGTTTTGTAGTCAATATTTTTATAATCTTCTCTGGAACCTCGTATGCAGTCTTGATTTCACCGATTCGCTCAAGCCAAGACACTATATCCTCACTTACATCGCCGGAAAAGTTTGGTATTTGACTACATATGTCATCATGATTTAACTTCGGTAAAGCTTTATTATTAGATTGAGCTTTTAATATTGCTTTAGTAGTAGCCTCAATGATTTCCGTAATATTAATTACAATTAAAGATGAGATATCAATCTCTTCCGTAGTAGTATCACCACTTCCTTCCATAATTATGAACGGAAAAAAAAAATTTATAATAATGAAACAATTTCTTTTCACTTAATATTGCTCGTTTATCCCACTTCTGATATTGTAAGGATGGAGAGGATGAATCAAACACTTATTTTGATAAATCTTTATTTTCTCTTATCGTCAATTCACACACGCAAATACATAAACATAAAACATAAGAACATTAGTTATAATCCTTAGCAACATAACATGTGCCAATCTCTATAATACAAAGCATACTACAATATATATATATATATATATATATATATATATATATATATATATATATATATATATATATATATATATATATATATATAAATATTATTTTCAAATACAATTTCCTGAGCAATTGTTAGCCGTACGAAGTACCGGGTCCGTGAAGTTGGCACGTCATTGTCAGTACAAACATTTTTGATGGTATCCCTTAATTGAACTTCGTTTGTACTGGTTTGTGACTATCATAAAATTGCTGCACCCTTAACCCTTCACTTGTTATTCGTTTCGGCGAATGACGTGCCAACTTCACACCTAGCACGTCATTTGAAGGTACAAACGAAATTATCTAATGGAAAAGTTTGAACTACTATAGTAATCGTTTGTGACCATAGTAAAACATTAGCACCCTTAACCCTTCACTAGATATTCGTTTCGGCGAATGACGTGCCAACTTCACACCTAGCACGTCATTTAAAGGTACAAACGAAATTATCTAATGGAAAAGTTTGAACTACTATAGCAATCGTTTGTGACCATAGTAAAACATCAGCACCCTTAACCCTTCACTAGTTATTCGTTTCGGCGAATGGCGTGCCAACTTCACACCTAGCACGTCATTTAAAGGTACAAACGACATTATCTATTGCAAAAGTTTGAACTACTATAGTTATCGTTTGTGACCATAGTTAAACAACAGCACCCTTAACCCTTTACTAGATATTCGATTCGGTGATTAATGTGACAACTTCACATCTAGCACGTAATTTGCAAGTTCAAACGAAATTATCTAATGGAAAAGTTTGCACTACTATAGAAATCGTTTGTGACCATAGTAAAACATCAGCACCCTTAACCCTTCACTAGTTATTCGTTTCGGTGAATGACGTGCCAACTTCACACCGAGCACGTCATTTAAAGGTACAAACAAAATTATCTAATGCAAAAGTTTGAACTACTATAGTAATAGTTTCCGACCATAGTAAATCGTCAGCACCCTTAACCCTTCACTAGATATTCGTTTCGGCGAATAATGTGTCATTTCACTCTTTGCACGTAATTTGCAAGTACAATCGAAATTATCCAATAAAAAATCTGAACTAATATAGTAATCGTTTGTGATCATAGTAAAACATCAGCACCCTTTACTAGATATTAATTTCAGCGATTAATGTGTCAACAATCGAAATTACCTAATAGAAAAATTTGAACTACTATAGTATTCGTTTGTGACCATTGTAAAATTGCAGCACCCTTTACCCTTTACTAGATAATTATTTCGGTGAATAATGTGTCAACTTCATACCTAGCACGTAATTTGCAAATTGTTTGTGACTATAGTAAGATTGCTTTACCCTTAACCCCATACTAGAAATTCATTTCCCCATAAGCTTGGATGTTAGTTGCTCGCTCGCTCGTAAGACCAAATTGTAACTTCTTTTCCTCTGAAGGTAACGGTGCGCTGTGAATCAAATTTGCTACACATATTATTTGGCAACCTATTTGAATCCGCTCGCAGTTAAAGTTCAAAAGATTTTTTGTGTAGAACATATTTTCAAATTGTAAACCCATAATTAAAAATGGGTTGTGGCCAACGCGGGACTTTCTTTTACGTAGTTTTCATCAATATTTATTGATTATAAAAATATAATATTAGGAAATAATAATCCAACAGAAACAATATGAAAACCAAGCTTACCTTATATAAATGAATGGGTTGAAAATTATACCAATACCAATTTCTGATGGTTTTGAAGTACTAACTATCAAAACTAAACAATTCTCTAGAGAAATATTCTGAAATGTCATTTATCTAATGCAGACCATTTTGTTTTCTTGTCGAAATATTGACAGGCGCAGATGATCCGATTAATTAAGCTACATTCGAATCCATGACAACGTAAACAAGATTCTTAAAATTTTCGATAGCGGTTTTCTCGTAACTGGTACATTTATTGAAGAAACTTTTCAAACAAAAGTTGTGCGAAATATTAATATCTTTTATTATGAACATAACTATTTTTGCCGTAAGTGCAGCCGTTCTAGTGATATTGGAGATAGAACAAAAAATGCATAGAGTAAACATGCACTGCCGGTTTGAATATTCTTTTCAAAAATAGGAGGTGCACAACTAGACCATATACAAGTCTTAAGTTTGAAGTCTCATAATTTTACGTTGGACAGTTTCGGCTCTAGAGCGTTCACATACACACACACACACACGCACACACACACACACACACACACACACACACAGACGTCACTCCGAAAATAGTCACATTCGATTCAGGGAAGCTCAAAACGTGTATATCCGTTAAAATCTCGAGTTCGATTTTTTTGGTGATACCTATACTTACTTATTACTCTGTAAAAGAAAGTAAAAATTATTGTTTTTAAATTATAATGCCAAACGTGGGGTAGGAGGGGGAAGTACACTGCTCGCATCGTATATAAAACATTTAAGGTAAGCTGCAGGCATAGGTACCTTGTGCCTAAAATTGGTTACTCAGAAAGCCGCGCGATCGTCACACCTAGCTCGTTATATATGTACTAGGGTCACCCGTGGGCACCATGTGCCCATATGGTATACAGAACATAGGTCAGTTTTGACTGATAGCAAATTTTCAGGTAATTTAATAATAAGTACAGTACAGTTTGTATCGTTTGAAAATTATTGATTTTAAATTATAATTCCAAACGTGGGGTAAAAGGGGCAAATACGCTGCTCGCATCGTATTTAAAACATTTAAGGTAAGCTGAAGGCATAGATACCTTGTACCTAAAATTGGTTAGTCAGATCTTCACACCTAGCTCGTTATATATGTATACAGGGTGGTGAGTCGAAATGGAGTACATAGGAATTTACATGTTATTTTCAACATATATACAAATATGATCTCCTCCATACATTTTACAGTTAAAGTGTAAATACAAAACTTGTTAAGAATTTTAAACTGCGTCGATTAAGTTTAATTTCATTGATTAAATACATTTAGCATAACACATATAATAAATTAAATATGCCAATTTCATCAAAAAATCAATGTGGCCACGGATTTTCTTGATGGCATATTATTTTTACTTTCTTTACGAAGTAATAAGTAAGTATAGGGATCACCCAAAAAATCGAACTCGAGATTTCAACGGATATACACGTTTTGAGCTTCCCTGAATCGAATGTGACTATTTTCGGAGTGACGTCTGTGTGTGTGAACGCTCTAGAGCCGAAACTGCCGAACGTAAAATCATGAAACTTCAAACTTAAGACTTGTATACGGTCTAGTTGTGCACCTCCTATTTTTAAAAAGAATGTTCAAGCCGGCAGTGCATGTTTACTCTATGCAAAGTTTCTTCAATAAATGTACCAGTACGACAAATTGCTACTAAAAATCATAAGTATCTTGTTTACGTTGTCATGGATTCGAATGAAGCTTAATTAATCGAATCATCTACGCCTGTTAATATTTCGACAAGAAAACTAAATAGACTCAATTAGATAAACGAATGACATTTTAGAATATTTCCGTAGAGTATTGGTTAGTTGTGATAGCTAGTACTTCAAAAATATTACAAATTGTATTGGTATAACTTTCCACCCATTTGTTTATGTAATATAAGCTTGGTTTTCAAAGTGTTTCAGTTTGATTATTATTTCCTAATATTATATTTTTATAATCAACATCTATGTTTCATATTGAAGAAACAATATTTTTTGATATTTGATAAAAAAAAATATCTAGTAAAGGGTTAAGGGTGCTGATGTTTTACTATTGTCACAAACGATAACTATAGTAGTTCAAACTTTAACATTAGCTAATTTCGTTTGTACCTTTAAATGATGTGCTAGGTGTGAAGTTGGCACGTCATTCACCGAAACGAATAACTAGTGAAGGGTTAAGGGTGCTGATGTTTTACTATGGTCACAAATGATTGCTATAGTATTTCAAACTTTTCCATTAGATAATTTCGTTTGTATTTGCAAATTACGTGCTAGATGTGAAGTTGTCACATTAATCGCCGAATCGAATATCTAGTAAAGGGTTAAGGGTGCTGTTGTTTAACTATGGTCACAAACGATAACTATAGTAGTTCAAACTTTTGCAATAGATAATGTCGTTTGTACCTTTAAATGACGTGCTAGGTGTGAAGTTAACACGTCATTCGCCGAAACGAATAACTAGTGAAGGGTTAAGGGTGCTGATGTTTTACTATGGTCACAAACGATTGCTATAGTAGTTCAAACTTTTCCATTAGATAATTTCGTTTGTACCTTTAAATGACGTGCTAGGTGTGAAGTTGGCACGTCATTCGCCGAAACGAATATCTAGTGAAGGGTTAAGGGTGCTGATGTTTTACTATGGTCACAAACGATTACTATAGTAGTTCAAACTTTTCCATTAGATAATTTCGTTTGTACCTTCAAATGACGTGCTAGGTGTGAAGTTGGCACGTCATTCGCCGAAACGAATAACTAGTGCAGGGTTAAGAGTGCTGCAATTTTATGATAGTCACAAACCAGTACAAACGAAGTTCAAATAAGGGATACCATCAAAAATGTTTGTACTGACAATGACGTGCCAACTTCACGGACCCCGAAGTACCGAGTGTCTGTAGCATTCTCGGATCAAAACAATTCATCTAAATGACCAAACATATAATTCATATAATTAAAACCCTCTACTCCTCTGAAGGTACCGGTGCAATTCACACCAAATTTGGTACACATACTATTTGGTATCCCATTTGAATCCATTCGCAGTTAAAATCCAATCGCCCGTATACTTTTTTTTTACATTTCTTTGTTAATAACAATTGATAAAATAAATAGCGCATCTTCTCATCTATGTGGAACTTTTATGAACTGTTTCCGATATTTAAAAAAGAAAATGATCAAAATCAGTTTCATAATTTTTTTTAAACATATTCCTAACCGAAATTAACCGATATTTTTTCTTCGGTTCAGTAACGGTTTTCACTCCGGTTTTATTCGGTTTTCGGATCAGTTCCGGTTCGAAGCCCTGGTATAAAGCACTACATTGATTTCCTATATTTCAATTTTTAATGGTTTCGTGTATAAATCCAGTAATAATGTATATAATTAAGATATTAGAGGCATTAATAGAAGAAAAATAAATCCTAATAATTAACTGGCATATAACGTAACCTACAAAAAATTTATTTGCTTTATATGCAAATATCCAGTTACTAAATAAAATATTGTTATAAAATAGTGTTACCGTTTATAATATACAAACAAATACTAATAAATTCACTTACTTTCTACAAATATACAAACAAATCTTAAAATATTCCTTATGGTGAATAATACGCAATGTTTCTATTGGTAGAAAAGTACTCCCATTACTCTGATGGCATGGCATGACTTAAGGGGCTCGTCTTGTTTATATCTCGTTCTCTATCTAGCAACGGTTCATATCTATTGATTTCAGACTTATTAATATTTATATAAATAATCTTGTAAAGCACAAGCCTAGAACCATACAATATCGACAATATGGCGTATTTCTAGTTAATTTAATACACAAATGATTATATTTTTACTATAAATTAATTATGATTTAATTCGGTGAATCGTCAGCGCAAAATTGTAAATATTGTCGGGTCTAATATTGCCGTGGAACCAAAATTACTAACACATTTTATAACAGTTCTCGATTCGGTACTACAATTACGGGTGAGGACCAAAACTTATAAGTTTTGTTATTGATTCGGTTTTGCTCATTCGTTTTGGCGAATTTGGTAAAGTATTGTTAAAGCGTTACAGATGCGACTAATTCAGAAACAAAATATATGATTTTAATGAACCACATTGCCACCATAACTGAATATATAATAATGTATATATGATTATTGTAAACAAGCATTTTCAATTAAATACGATTTAAAATATGGTGAGCCTTTATTCTGAACAATATTTTATAATCTGATGTAAAGGTTTATTATAAAACAAAATAATAAATTATAAATACATTTTTATTGTCTATCTTTGTAATTACTTTCTTCTTTAACTATGAATTAAAATAAATGGACGTATTTGCTAAAAATATATTTTATATAAATTAGGCAATAATATGCACTTATTTCATATTAAATACTTAAAAATTGAATAATAACATATGTGATTGTTTTATTTCAGTATAAACTATTTGATTATATTTAAATAAGATTATTAGCAGTCGCCATGGCGCAGTGGTTAAGTGTCTTACCTTTCACCCTGGAGGTCGTGAGTTCGATCCCAGTCTATGCCAATTTGTATTTTTTACAAACAAGCGTTCACATACAAACATTTCTGGGTAATTATATTAATGTAATGACATAATTTTTGATAAAGGGCGACGAGACAAACACTTTTTATTGTAACACACAATTTACATTTTAAAACGATTTCGAAATTAGTTACATTTATATTTAATTATTTTTGCTTAAAATTTACATCTTCAAAATATATAGGAAGTTGCTTTTTGACATAAATAAATATTAAAATAGTAAAATTGAAAACACAAGAAATAAACATTATGTCATATAAAATAAAAGATAGATATTTAATTTTTTTTACTTATATCATATAACATCTCTAAAACCATATCTCTTTTTGCCCAGTCTACAGTACATTTATCGGAATTTTCTTTCGACCTATAATAAAATGTTTCCATATCGATTTCGTGTTTGCGGAAGAACGATATACAAGTATCGATAGAATGATTGCGACGTATGTTCTTAAATTCGAATTTATTCATCCAATTCAATTCATCTTCTTTTGGATCTACATTAATTGGTTGATCAGCAAAAACTTCATCATCATACTTATTGCTGTCGAACTGAGTCTCCATATTCGCTATATTAAAGGAAGCATGACGGTTTTTCTCGTATCTATAAAATAAATTAATTTATTGGGATCTTATAATAATAAGGGCACTTATTTTACCGGCTTACCTTTCGTTTGCAATGTGCTCGCATCCAATCCAGTGGAATAGTTCATTGCTATAGGTGAATTCCCGATCACTGGCATCACTGAACGTCAGACGTTTTGGTAAAATTGAATAACGTTGATTTAAACAGTTATTTACTGGTATTTTGATATGTTTTGTTACAGTTATTCCCCATTTTGGTGGTTTTGAATCCGAATGTTCCACCGATGAGTCAGAAAAAAATATGATCGGTGATACGTCTGGTGTTTCGGGAAAGGGTGCGATAGATAGTTTTGTAAATGTACGACGTCTTAAGGAATTGTTGAAACTATCGAAAAGTCTAGGTGAATTTATTGATGTATTGGTTATTGTTATATCAGGTAAATTCAATGTCATATTTATATCATCTATTTTCTTGTTGAAATTCGATGCTGACATTTTAGATGATATCTGCAAATACAATATAATAAAAATACATTAAACATGTAATATATTTTCTTATAAAATGCCATCGATGCGCATTTATATAAAGTTTGCTAAAAATATCCTTATTACTTCCTTTACGAAGTATTAAGTAAGTCTTGTAATCATGAAATATTTCGAACTCGAGATTCCAACGGATATACACGTTTTGATCTTCCCTGATACGAATGTGATTATTTTCGGAATGCCATTTGTGTGTCTGTCAGTCTGTGGCTTAGGGTACTATAGTGGGCAGGAATGGACGCAGTTCATAAGATATACAGTTTCTAAAAATCATCCAGAATATAAAAACAAATTATTTCAAGCTGTGAATTTAATCATTCTCATATCTGTTTTAATTATTATAACTTTTAAATACTATTTTTTATATTTCTCATTAATTTATTGAAATACTATTTAATGTACATTTGTATTATAACAGTAGAAAATAAAATAAAAATTAATATTTGTTACTTTCTTTTACAAAGTAATATGTAAGTCTTGAAATCATGAAAAATTTCGAACTCGAGATTTCAACGGATATATTCACGTTTTGACCTGCCCTGAATTGAATGTGACTATTTTCGGAATAACGTCTGTCTGTCTGTGTGTCTGTGAACGCTCTAGGGCCAAAACTGTCGAACGAAAAATTATGAAACTTCAAACTTAAGACTTGTATATGCCCTAGATGTGCACCTCCTATTTTTGAAAAGAATATTCAAAGTGGTAGTGCATGTTTACTCTATTCATTTTTTGTACTATCTCCAGTAATTATTTTTCATGTGGCAAACGGTTGCATACATTTCAAGACCACCGTGGATCGGTTTACAGAGAACGACTGAGAGAGAACGTGTTTCAGCGTAATTAATTAATTATTGCAGATAAATATTGAAATATGTTAATGGTGTGTGACACCATTTTGTAAATGATTGTAAACACGCAAAATAGGTAATTCGCTGCGATGTTTTTTTTTATATATTGATTATCCAGAAGATATTTTACCGAAACGTTGAGTGAATTAAATGAATTTTATAAAACCACTATAATTCCCAGGGAATGGTTTTTTGCCCTTCATTTAAATGATGAATATTTGAATAAATTTACTGTAAAATTAGAAAAATAAGGAAAATTCTAATTTACCTTAAATTACTTGATGAACCTTTCTTGCATGGGAGATGTTCGTGAAGTTCGTTGCACAACACGTACAATTATGTTACAATTATAATAAATCACTCACTGGTTTCTAAGTAGAGTAATAAATGATTCAAATCGCTGTGCATTTGGCGTCACATGGAGCAACAAAAATTCGCTACCCGTGCTTTCTTGTTTCTTGTGATACCGTTTTTAAAATACAGATTCAACTGGTGTTACTGTTACTCAGAGGCGTAGATAAAAAACTCCGGTATTTACAATCATTGGGTCGAATATAAAGTTTTTTTTTTTTTTTTTAATGAATTTTTCGATAGTTTGAAATGTGTAGTTTATGCCTTAGTGGTTTTGTGGTAATCCCTTGGGATAACTGAATAAATGTAAAGGCACGGTTCAATATTTTAGTTAAAAAAAATTCATAACTTTTTATCATAAAATTATTTTAAATGTGTGCCACACATGCAATATTTATTGTAAAATTCATCATTTGCGCATGCGCATTTCGGATTTAATATAGTTTCGAAGTGAACTAAAAGATGGCGCCAATGATTAGTTATCATTGTACCGTGGCAAATATTTGTACTTTTTTTAAAGATTAAGTGAAACTCAATTTTCACATTTACTTAATCTTATAGAAGAAAACATATCTAAACAAGATACATTTATGATAGACTCACACACACAGCTCACATTAAATTTTGCACACTCTAAAAACATACCACATAACCTAAAACCTAATAATCATCTGTCATTGTTCAATTTTTACAATCTGCGCATTTTGTTGCGCACATTAGTGAATTATTTACAAAAAAAATGGGTTGTGGCCAACGCGGGACTTTCTTTTACGTAGTTTTCATCAATATTTATTGATTATAAAAATATAATATTAAGAAATAATAATCCAACAGAAACAATATAAAAAACTTAGCTTACCTTATATAAATGAATGGGTTGAAAATTATACCAATACCAATTTGTAATGGTTTTGAACTAACTAACTATCAAAACTAAACAATTCTCTACAGAAATATTCTGAAATGTCATTTATCTAATTCAGACCATTTTGTTTTCTTGTCGAAATATTGACAGGCGCAGATAATCCGATTTATTAAGCTACATTCGAATCCATGACAACGTAAACAAGATTCTCAGAATTTTCGGTAGCGGTTTTCTCGTAACTGGTACATTTATTGAAGAAACTTTTCAAACAAAAGTTGAGCAAAATATTAATATCTTTCATTATGAACATAACTATTTTTGCCGTAAGTGCAGCCGTTCTAGTGATATTGGAGATAGAACAAAAAATGCATAGAGTAAACATGCACTGCCGGTAAGAATATTCTTTTCAAAAATAGGAGGTGCACAACTAGACCATATACAAGTCTTAAGTTTGAAGTCTCATAATTTTACGTTGGACAGTTTCGGCTCTAGAGCGTTCACATACACACACACGCACACACACACACACACACACACACACACACACACAGACGTCACTCTGAAAATAGTCACATTCGATTCAGGGAAGCTCAAAACGTGTATATCCGTTGAAATCTCGAGTTCGATTTTTTTGGTGATCCCTATACTTACTTATTACTTCGTAAAAGAAAGTAAAAAACTAGAACATGTTTTACTTTTTTTTTTTTGATAAAAATTTATAAAAAAAAATTGTAACATTTTTTTATGTATGTTGCATACATTTCAATTTTATTTTATTTTTTATATTTTAAATTATTTAGTAAATTTTGTAATAAATAATGAACCGTGTCAAACGGCCTTAAGGGGAAAACTATTAAAGTAATCCAGTATATATGTTGTAAATCTTTAAACGCGTTTTTCTCGAAACTATTTTTTTCAAACTGGGCGAACTATTTTCTCAGGAACTACTCGCCCGATTTACTTGTTTTTTATTTTAAACGAAAGTAAATACTATTTATTGCAACTTATACCAACAATATGCATACATTTTATAAATAACTATTATTTATAGCACCCAAAAGCAAAAAAGAAGCATTTTTCTTTACATGGTCGCCATTTTGTCAAATATTAACTTTTTACACCAAATGTTGGTTTAAACTCTAGATAATTCTCTACGCTTTTAGAATCTAACATTAAAATTGGATTCAGATGACCGACCCGTTGATGAGATACGAGTTGGCCCGTTTAGTAGTGACCTAGACATGCGTTATCTAGGAAAGTTTCATATATTCTTTTATCAATTTTTATTTTAATGTAGACAAAAAGACGAATAATTAAGTGGATTAAACCCCAAATTGATACCTATATTCTGGCCTGAGAAAAAAAATTCATAAAAATCATGCAATTACTAAAATGAAATATTGTAGTTTCGTAGTAAAAGTACATTGATATTACAATTTTATGTTAGTATATTTGTTCTAAAACATATTTTCCAACATCGTACGATGAAAAATGCTACGCCTCTGTCAGAATATACAAAAGCGCTAGTTCTAACAAATATAATGTAACGAAGAATCTTGCATATTCATGATTTATAATTTGTAAAAATAATAGAATAGAAAAGGAAGTTACAGAAGAAAGCATTTCTGCAACATTCTCAGATCAATTTTTACTTTCTTTTACGAAGTAATAAGTAGTAAGTATTATAATCATGAAAAATTTCGAACTCGAGATTTCAACGGATATACATGTTTTGACCTTCCCTGAATTGAATGTGACTATTTTCGGAATTACGTCTGTGTGTGTGTTTGTATGTCTGTGAACGCTCTAGAGCTAAAACTGTCGAACGTAAAATTGTGAAATATTAAACTTAAGACTTGTATATGCCCTAAATGTGCCCCTCTTATTTTTGAAAAGAATATTCAAACCGGTATTACATGTTTACTCTATACATTTTTTGTTCTATCTCCAATATCACTAGAACGGCTACACTTACGGCAAAAATAGTTATGTTCATAATGAAAGATAATAATATTTCGCACAACTTTTGTTTGAAACATTTCTTCATAATTTGTACCAAATTTTATTATTTTTAAATCGGATCAACCATGAGTTACATCATTTGTTTCTTGTTTATTGAAAACAAACAAGCATTACATTGACAGTTATCTGTATGAATTAATATTTAAAATACTGATTTCTTATTAGAATAAATTGTATCAGGTAAATTATTATAGAATCAATTTATATTATATATTTGCTAACATAATGAAATAACAATTTCAGAGTTTTACTGTGGAGTTTGACAGTTTAAGAGTGAATACAATAAGTAGGTACTTCGATCCATTATAAATTGGTACAATTATCCAGTTATTATTAAGTTATAGTAATTTAATTTGAATTTTCATTATATATTGGTCAGCAAAAGATTTGGTTATCACTTAATAATAATAATTATTATCTGCGCCTGTTTTTGCCAGGAAAACAAAATAGACATTTCAGAGTATTTCTGTAGAGTATTGGTTAGTTTGACTGTTTGTTTGAGATTTTATATATATATATATATATATATATATATATATATATATATATATATGTAGACAGTTTGTTTGGGATATATATGTATATTAATATCTATCTATTGAAAATTACGTAAAAGAAAGTTGAGTGCAGGCCACTCCAGATATTTCTATATAAAGTTTCTAAATAATATATTCTTTTGTTTAATGTAAATACAATATTTTAAGTAATAAAATTGTCAAATCTTTCTGTATAAATATTTTTGTATATAAAGTTTCTAAAAAAAAAAAATATATTTTTTTAAATGTAAATATAATAAATGTTAAATTTTTCTGTATTATTATTTTAGTTTATAAAGCTTCTAAATATATATTATTTTAATGTAAATATAATATTTTAAGTAATATAAATGTAAAATTTTTCTGAATTATTATTTTTGTAAATAAAGTTTCAAAATATATATATATATATATATATATATATATATATATATATATATATATATATATATATATATATATATATTTTTTTTAATGTAAATATAATATTTTAATAAATAAATGTTAAATTTTTCTGTTTTATTATTTTTGTTTATAAAGTTTCTGAATAATATATATTTTTTTAATGTGAATATAATATTTTAAGTAATATAAATGTTAAACTTTTCTGTATTATTATTTTTGTATATAAAGTTTCTAAATATATATATATATATATATATATATATATATATATATATATATATATATATATATATATAAAAATAAATAATCGATTTTTAAATTGGCCGAAATTTTTGAAACGCAAAACGAGCAGTGGAGGAGCGATGTTTAAAAATAAAGTTTATCCTGATTATAACGTTCCTCAAGTTGTTATTGTTAGTCCTGATAGTGGTAATCAGTCAGATTTGCCCACTTCCAGTATTACAAATAAGGCATTACGTAATTCTACTAAATATGATAATTCTGCTAAATTGTACTATTTGTAGTAATGATATATTAATTTGTTTTTATTGTAGAAATAACTTAAACAATATTCAGTTGTCGCAAAATCAGGTAATTTGTTTTTTACAATCAAATTTCTATAATTATAAATAACATCGATAATTAAAAGATACGGCTGGAAGTATACAATTTTCAGTTATTTGTGTAACTTAAGTTGCATACTCTGTAAGGGAAATTTAATTCCGAATTTGGATCACAATTATTTCGTTTCTAATTGACTTTAAAGAGCTATTATAACATTATTTATTATGCGCATTAAAAAAAAATACTGTGGGTAATATGAAAGACTTTTGTTGAAGGCATAACAGGTTCTAAGTGATTAAGTACCACTGGATTTGAATGTGTAGTAATGCTAGAGATTTTAAAACGGAGTCTCAGTAAGTATAAACGTATATGTACAAAATGGGCGGAGCTTCACACCTAAATATGACGTCACAATAGCATTTTAATAGTGGATTGTGTATTTAGATTGACGTCAGAGCAACTTTGCAGAATTCGATTGAGGCTATCTATGTTAAATTTTATTCAAACTTGTTTCAACTGAATTGTAAATTATATTGTAAAAATGGCAATGCTAGACGACGAAAGTATTGCCAGTTTGTTTGAAAATACAAAATTCTATTCTTCAAGTAGTTCAAATTCCTTATTTTCCGATAGTGAAATTAACTTTTATGAATATTTAAAAATAAAACAGCGAAAATCGTTGTCGCTAGAAAATATTTCGTCAACACCACGTGCACAATTAAAACCTTGTTGCTCAAACAGATCTAAAAGTTATTATGATGTCGAGAAATTTTGTAAACCTAAACGGAATAATTATGCTCATGTGCAAAGTAAAGTTCGGACATATATAATTGAAGCCAATAAAGAACGAGAGGACAGCAAGAAGAGAAGATTGGTTGAAGAACAGAAAATTCGGGAAGAATTACGTAATTTAGAACAGTGTGAAGAATCAAAAATAATTGAAAATTTAGGGATGCTTGACGAATTGTTTGAGCCAAACGTAATAAAACTAGAAGAAGATATCTTACGAAATTTTGAACCGTTTCAAGAAGATCCAATTGTTGAGCAATTGGAGCACAAATCTGAACAATACAGCCCAGTTTTTCACGAACCTAAACCGATTAATTCACAAAGTCTATTAAAAACTTTATTATGCAAATCATCTCCAGTAATTCGTCGTCAAAGTATCGTTAACACCCCTAGATTATCGATATTTGGAGGTGACTCGACTTGTAGGACAATTGACGTGCAGGATTTTCACTCAAACAAATCATTCAATGAGAAAAAGATGACTTTAAGGTTATTAAAAATAATATTTATGAACAATTTTCTGTTAAATCGATAGCACCTATTTCGAACGTATCAAGTTTATCATTATTAGACGTTCAAACGTGTGCTACTGAAGAAAAACATGGAATCCGGAAGTTGCTTGATCGATTTTTAAAGTGGCCGACATTTTTGAAACGCAAAACAAGCAGTGGAGGAGTGAGGTTTAAAAATAAAATTTATCCTGATTATAACGTTCCTAAAGTTGCTATTGTTAGACCTGATAGTGGTGATAGTGGTAATTAGTCAGATTTGCCCACTTCCAGAATTACAAATAGGGCATTACGTAATTCTACTAAATGTGATAATTCTGCTAAATTGATGAAAAAGGAAAACAGCCCTAATTTTTATTTTATTTTATTGCCTAGTTGTAATTGTAATTTGTACTAATCGTTGTATTTTAAATGTATTTTATAAAAATTTATATGTATTTTGTTTTGATTTTAAATATTAAAAATTATGCGAAGCTTATACCTTATTATTAATTTTAATTTATTTATAAATTAATACTTAAATCTATTCTTTACCTAATTTAAAATTTGGCTGGTAATGTCAAGAAGGATTATAAGGATTATAAAATTTCCGTAACAAAAAGTGTTTGTCTCTTCACCCTGAATCACCCTGAATCACCCTGAATCCAAATTTACAAATGCTACATAGCTACATACACATGTCGACCTTGTTACTTCGTGTATTGCGTGTATTGTCGCTGATCTTCCGACAGTATACGTACTTATAATTCATATTATATATCATAGGTGGCGCTGATTGTGACGTAGTGTATTCTGCTGAAACAAGCTAGGACGGCCGCAACAAGCGGAGGGGTATTTCTCCGTCGTGCGCCGTGAGATTCTGCGCAACCAAAATAATGGTGGCAACTCTGCTTTGTGTCTGAGATGCCAGAATGAGAATTTCCCCCAGATCCCCCACCACCTTTCTGAAATACGAAGATTGTGGGATATTTCCATAGTTTGTCGTAGCTTACTTCGGCGGAAGACTCTACGTTACCGACAGCGAAACTCCCGTCCCTCCCGCCGTTGTTGTTGTTGTTGTTGTCATGCCATCATGCCATCATGTTTCAGCCGTATAAGGCTAATAAACGTACAAAATTTTATTTACTTAAAATTTCAAATAAAATCGAATGCGCATAAAATATTACACGCGTATTAGCTTTTACTGACGGGTCATGTTTTATACAAGCTGTAATTGGCTGATACAGTCTGATACTTAAATTAAATTGACTACGCTGATTCCAAAAATGCTAATTAAATTGTCGAAAAACCCTTAGAATTTGCTGTCAGCGCGATTTAAAGTAAATAAAATGCATATTTCCATATAACTCGAAAACGGTGCATCGTATCGAGCCGCCGTTAACAGATTTGAGTTTCCCGTTATTTAATTACTCTAGAAAATTACTTTCAGCCTGTTTGAAAAGAAAAAAAAAAATTATGGACACATTTCACGGATTTTTTTAACTTGAAATTTTTAACAAATTTTGCGAATTTTTTCCGGCCAAACCATAAAAGATATAAAGTTGAAATTTAGACAGTCAAACAACCTATATTAGGTGTATATTGTCAATATTTTTCATTTTGATTAGGATAATATTACGACCTCCACAGCAAACCGCGTGAAAAAACAGTGAAAATCGTCGATTTTGCCCTTGCTAAATTTTTGGCGTAATATTTATTATTATCAAGATTCTTTTTTTACAATTTAACAACCATTTTTTAGGTTGCGTATCCCATGATTTTTTTTATGTGTTTCATATGAACTTGATGCTTCGACGCCGCTATTTAATGTTTGTCATGTACCATTAATCTAGGGTTTTTTAATTTGCAAAACAAGATAATCTTAAACCTACTATTATATTTCAATAAATAAATGTTGTATTAATGGTTGTTTTCTTAAAATATTGAGATGTAACTCAATGACAGTATATTAAATAAAAAAAATGATACAAAAAGATGAGTGGGCTTATTTTATTGGCGCTGCCATCTTATGATGATGATTTATTAAGCCAAAGAAATGCGTTTTAAGGGAGGCAACAGAGATTCTATTTATAAATGTGCCCCCATAGAGAAAATATAATGCTACTACTACTATTACTAGTTCGCGCTGTCATCGTAAGATGACAGCGCCAATACAAAATGCCCACTCATCTTTTTGTATCATTTTTTTTTATTTAATTTAATATACTGTCATTGAAATAGTTCTCAATATTTCAAGAAAACAACCATTAATATAATTTTACTTGCGTTGCAAACTGGAAGTTAGGCTCTGGTCACAGATCTGTGCCTCTGGTAGCCAATGTATCAACTAAAATCTTATACTCTGCCATTGCCAATAATATTATATAGGTTTCTATTTCAGATTTAGACTAGATATTAGAGCGAATTTAAAAATTAAAATAATATATTAACAATTTTACAACAAATTTAGATGTCCTAGATAGTGAAAAGTATTATATGTATATTTTAAATATTGAAATAAAAATATATACTCAGATGACTCAAAGCCGATTTTGATCATTTTCTTTTTTAAATACCGGAAAATATTTATAGAAAAGTTCCCCGTAGGTGAGAAGGTGTGCTTTATATTATTTCAATTGTTATTAACAAATAAGTGTTTTTACTTTCTTTTACAGAGTAATAAATAAGTATAGGGATCACCAAAACAATCGAACTCGAGATTTCAACGGATATACACGTTTTGAGCTTCCCTGAATCAAATGTGACTATTTTCGGAGTGACGTCTGTGTGTGTGTGTGTGTGTGTGTGTGTGTGCGTGTGTGTGTGTATGTGAACGCTCTAGAGCCGAAACTGTCCAACGTAAAATTATGAGACTTCAAACTTAAGACTTGTATATGGTCTAGTTGTGCACCTCCTATTTTTGAAAAGAATATTCAAACCGGCAGTGCATGTTTACTCTATGCATTTTTTGTTCTATCTCCAATATCACTAGAACGGCTGCACTTACGGCAAAAATAGTTATATTCATAATGAAAGATATTAATATTTCGCACAACTTTTGTTTGAAAAGTTTCTTCAATAAATGTACCAGTTACGAGAAAACCGCTACCGAAAATTTTAAGATTCTTGTTTACGTTGTCATGGATTTGAATGTAGCTTAATTAATCGGATCATCTGCGCCTGTCAATATTTCGACAAGAAAACAAAATGGTCTGAATTAGATAAATGACATTTCAGAATATATCTGTAGAGAATTGTTTAGTTTTGATAGTTAGTACTTCGAAACCATTACAAATTGGTATTGGTATAATTTTCAACCCATTCATTTATATAAGGTAAGCTTGGATTTAATATTGTTTCTGTTGGATTCATATTTCCTAATATTATATTTTTATAATCAATAAATATTGATGAAAACTACGTAAAAGAAAGTCCCGCGTTGGCCACAACCCATTTTTACTTTCTTTTACAGAGTAATAAGTAAGTATTGTAATCATGAAAAATTTCGAACTCGAGATTTCAACGGATATACATGTTTTGACCTTCCCTGAATCGAATGTGACTATTTTCGGAATGACGTCTGTGTGTCTGTGTGTGTGTGTGTGTGAGTGTGTGTCTGTGTGTGTGTGTGTCTGTGAGCGCTCTAGGGCCAAAACTGTCGAGCGAAAAATTATGAAACTTCAAACTTAAGATTTGTATACGGTCTAGATGTGCACCTCCTATTTTTGAAAAGAATATTCTAATCAGTAGTGCATGTTTACTCTATGCATTTTTTGTTCAATTTCCAGTAACACTAAAACGGCTGCACTTATGGCAAAAATAGTTATGTTCATAATGAAAGATGTTATTATTCCGCACAATTTTTGTTTGAAAAGTTTCTTCATAAATTGTACCAGTTATGAGAAAACTGCTACGATAAAACTCAAATATCTTATTTACGTTGCCATGGTGATACCTACACTTGTGACAAATATTACTATTTTTAAATCGGATCAACCATGAGTTACATCATTTGTTTCTTGTTTATTTCAAACAAACAAGCATTACTTTGACAGTTATCTGTATGAATTAATATTTAAAATATTGATTTCTTATTAGAATACATTGTATCAGGTAAATTATTATAGAATCAATTTATATTATATATTATATATATTGGCTGACATAATTAATTAACAATTTCAGAGTTTAACTGTGAAATTTGACTGTTTAAGAGTGAATACGATAAGTACTTCAAATTCAGATCCATTATAAATTGGTATAATTATCCAGTTATTTTCATTATATATTAATATCTATCTATTGAAAACTACGTAAAAGAAAGTTGAGTGCAGGCCACTCCAGATATTTTAATTTATGTATATAATTGCCTGAAATTTTATAAAATCAGGTTTATGGGGTCGCAGATTACGAATTTGGCCTCAAAATTGGTCTAAAAACCAAATGGCAGTTTTTAATAATTATGGCCTTTTGGTTAACTAATTGAAAAAATGTTATAGATTTAAAAAGTCTTACATTTAATTTAAGATTATATTAAAAAAAAAAAAAAAATTTTTTCAAATTTTGAAATTCAAAATTATAATAATTAATAATTTTTTTCGGGCTTTGGGTTAACAAAATGAAAAAATCTTGTAGATAAAAAATATCTTAGAATTTTTAGTAGAATTTTTAAGTGTTTCAATTATTTTTATAAAGGCAGTATTAAGCGGGGCTCCAAATTTTGGGGCCCTATAACTCGGGAAGTATACGGGCGATTGGATTTAAACTGCGAACGGATTCAAATGGGATGCCAAATAATATGTGTACCAAATTTGGAGTGAATCGCTCCGGTATCTTCAGAGGAGTAGAGGGCACAAATTTGGTCTTACGAGCGAGCGACGACTAACATCCAAGTATATATGTTATATACATTTTCGGATTCAGGGCGACGAGACGAACACTTTTTCTTAATGAAATTTTTTGATCCGAGAATGCTACAGACACACGACCGAATGCTTTAGCCTCTTCGGTACTACGTACGGCGAGCTAAAAATAAATTACATAATTATTGTAGCAATGGGGTGATATTTATTATTTTGTCGAGGCTATAAGCTTCACGGCCTCGTCCCGCTCCATGACTCCCATTGCCCCTCCTTGACAGCCTCGTCCGTCGCCGCCGCGCCGTTTAATTTTTAGCTTGCTGTACGTAGTACCGAAGAGGCATTCGGTCGTGTGTCTGTAACATTCTCGGATCAAAAAATTTCATTAAGAAAAAGTGTTCGTCTCGTCGCCCTGAATCCAAAAATGTATATAATTTATATACTTGGATGTTAGTCGTCGCTCGTAAGACCAAATTTGTGCCCTCTACTCCTCTGAAGGTCCCGGAGCGATTCACACCAAATTTGGTACACATATTATTTGGCATTCCATTTGAATCCGCTCGCAGTTTAAATCCAATCGCTTGTATATTTCCCGAGTTATAAGGCCCCAAAATTTGGAGCCCCCCTTAACCCTCTGCATATAATAGATCTTCAAACGTCTTCTTGTGAGTTTTGTATGCGTGTGTTTGTTTACGCGCAGTGATGCTCGGCGCGGTCTTCTTTCTCTCTCGGTGCAGGGACGCTCTCGTGCCCATTTTTATATCGTGTATCTGTATGTATAGTAGATTTTCGAGGGCCCCCAGTATAATACAGTACATCCCCTGCCACTGCGCATTCAAACTGTTACTCGCGCGCGCCCAGTGAAAATCGGAGAGGGAGTCTATTATATGCAGAGGGTTAATACTGCCCTTATAAAAATAATTAAAACATTCAAAAATTCTTAGGTATTTTATGTCCACAATATTTTTTCATATTGCTAACCTAAAGCCCGAAAAAAAAATTAAATATTATACCTTTGAATTTCAAAATTTGAACAAAAAAAAAATTCCGCAATATACAATATTTTCAGGCTTTACATATAAACATTTTTATAATTATTAGGTTCGATATGTTCTTAGTTCTTATACGTAGTTTACAATCTGACATAATGTTTTTGATAAAATTTCATAATTTATCTTACTAGTTTTTTTATGTTGACGGAAACCTTTTAGGCAGTCTAATTTTGGTCTTATTTATTATTTTTTTTTAAATTTTAAGAAAAAGCAAATACATACCAGTAATAGCTAACTATGATATATATTAAAAATATCTGGAGTGGCCTGCACTCAACTCTCTTTTACTTAGTTTTCAATAGATAGATATTAATATACATATATATATATATATATATATATATATATATATATATATATATATATATATATATATATATATATAATATAATGAAAATAACTGGATAATTATACCAATTTATAATGGATCTGAATTTGAAGTACTTATCGTATTTACTCTTAAACAGTCAAATTTCACAATAAAACTCTGAAATTGTTAATTAATTATGTCAGCAAATATATAATATAAATTGATTCTATAATAATTTACCTGATACAATTTATTCTAATAAGAAATCAATATTTTAAATATTAATTCATACAGATAATTGTCAATGTAATGCTTGTTTCTTTTCAATAAACAAGAAACAAATTTGTCACAAGTGTAGGTATCACTATGGCAACGTAAATAAGATATTTGAGTTTTTTCGTAGCAGTTATCTCATAACTGGTACAATTTATGAAGAAACTTTTCAAACAAAAGTGCGAAATATTATTATCTTTCATTATGAATATTACTATTTATGCCGTAAGTGTAGCCGTTCTAGTGATATTGAAGATAGAACAAAAAATGTATAGAGTAAACATGAACTACCGGTTTGAATATTCTTTTCAAAAATAGGAGGTGCACATCTAGGGTATATACAAGTCTTAAGTTTGAAGTTTCATAATTTTTCGTTCGACAGTTTTGGCCCTAGAGCGTTCACAGACACACACACACACACACAGTCACACAGACGTCATGCCGAAAATAGTCACATTCGATTCAGGGAAGGTCAAAAAACGTATATCCGTTGAAATCTCGAGTTCGAAATTTTTCATGATTACAATACTATTATTTAGAGAATGATACAGTTTAGAAGAAAATTTTTGGAATAAAACTTGTTTAAAATTAGAAATATTCTTTTCAAAATAGGACGTTTTCTATTCTGAGGTACAAAAATCTTAAATTCAACACATCATATTTTTACGTTGAATAGTATAGGCTGTAGCGTGTAGCTCGTTCACACACACACACACACACAAACACAAACAGACACACCGACATCATTGAGAAAACAGTCAAATTCAGGTATCCTCAAAATGGATATTCCATTAAAATGTCGAGGTTGATTTTTATGGTGATCCCTATACTTACTTATTACTCCGTAAAAGAAAGTAATAATTCATATATACATCATACAAATAATATGCTTAGGTAGATTGAACAAATTATAAAAATACTTTGACGCCACAATGATTTTAAACAAACAGAATTATTACAAGTACAAAACATTTACTTAAAACCTATCCCTAATCCCAAAAATAGGTAATTTTTTATAGTTTTTATTTTTACTTTCTTTTACAGAGTAATAAGTCTCACAACGCTAAACGAAAAAAATATTCCATATAAAAATGATTTAAGGTGGCATTTACCTTAAGCGGATTCAAAAAATCGATTTTTTTTTTGCCGAATCGGACACTTTGAAGTGTTTCTGAAGCCGTTTTTCGAAATTCGAGTTGGAAATATGTGAAATTGCGATTTAAACAAAACAATGTTTTTGCTCAAACACGGTGTTTTCGCGCGCGTCAGTCTGAAGTTGAAACTTTAAAAGCGTTTTTCTCGAAACCATATTTTTTAAATCGCACGGTAGAATATCTCGACAACGAATTAACCGATTTAACTCTCGATAAGCGCAGTGAAAACTATAATAAATGACCTATTTTGGAGGTTTTTATTTTTTATCTCTGAAACTGTAAATACAAGAAGAATATCATTTTTACCAGGCATTATTTATGCAATTACGAATTCAGTGATATTTTTTTTTCTTTAAATAGTAGGTAGGTTTTTTTTCGAGCTTGATGTTTGACCTTAAGTCGCTGCAACATCACATACATGTCAGAAGATTCAATTTGTTTACTGGGTTATTACTTCATAAAAGAAAATAAAAAGATTTGCTATTATTTTCTAAACTGCTGTTTTGTTGAAACCGTTAAAGAAGAGGAGAATAAACGAGAGGATTTAAAAATGCCAAGGTTACACGTTAATAGCAAAATTGTACTAATTTAAGATGTGAAAAGGCCATGTTTTATTTCTTTCCAATGCACATATATATTTTTGCAGGATGGATTTGTTATATTTTGTTTGTTGTTCACTAGGGATAAGTATGCTCAGCTGCCCGAAGAAGCACTAATCGTGAACGCGCTAGCAATGGCGCTGACTGGGTTGGCAATTCTTGTTGCATATATTTGCATGCGTACCGATTTTCGTTTTCGTGGAAATGTGCCAATTCGTAACCGCGACCGCTGAATATTCGCCGTTCACAGACAATCTATTTTTTGTAATAAATAAAAACAAATCGAAAATTTACCCTAGTTTTTCAGGTGATCGAATAGACGAAGGATGTTAATTTTATATAAATATATATATATATATATATACATACATATTTTTGTAATGAACATTGTTGACTACAGTTTCTAAGCATATTTCTTTCAGTATTTATTTAATACGCCAAATTGCTTCATCTCACCTTTAGCATATAGTGAACTTATTGCAAATACCAGATAACTTAATTAAAGTTGTAAAAAAATGCGGTTTAAAATGCTGTATACTAATTAATAAGATGATTTTTTAAGTTTCAAGTTGTAAAAACGGAATTATTATTTTTTTATTCATAGTAATTCAAATCTGCGATTTTTTAACGAAGTATTTCGATTTTTCGTTCAAAAATGGCAGCCATCTTGGTTTGCCTGTCGAAATTAATTACAAACTAAATTAATTATCTGCAATTTAGATCAAACTAAATATAATATTACTGTTCTTTATTCATAGTAATTCATAAAGTTATAACACAGTTTTTTAAACAAAGTATTTGGATTCTTCGTTCAAATACGTAACTGTTACTATTAGGCAGCCATCTTGGTTTACCTGTCGAATTTAATTTCAAACTAAACTAATTATCTGTAATTTAGGACAAACAAAATTTAATATTGCTGTTCTTTATTCATAGTAATTCAAAAAATGGGTTGTGGCCAACGCGGGACTTTCTTTTACGTAGTTTTTATCAATATTTATTGATTATAAAAATATAATATTAGGAAATAATAATCCAACAGAAACAATATGAAAACCAAGCTTACCTTATATAAGTGAATGGGTTGAAAATTATTCCAATACCAATTTGTAATGGTTTTGAAGTACCAACTATCAAAACTAACCAACTCTCAACAGTAATATTTTGAAATGTCATTTATCTAATTCAGACCATTTTGTTTTCTTGTCGAAATATTGACAGGCGCAGATGATCCGATTAATTAAGTTACATTCGAATCCATGACAACGTAAACAAGATTCTTAAAATTTTCGGTAGCGGTTTTCTCGTAACTGGTACATTTATTGAAGAAACTTTTCAAACAAAAGTTGTGCAAAATATTAATATCTTTCATTATGAACATAACTATTTTTGCCGTAAGTGCAGCCGTTCTAGTGATATTGGAGATAGAACAAAAAATGCATAGAGTAAACATGCACCGCCGGTTTGAATATTCTTTTCAAAATAGGAGGTGCACAACTAGACCATATACAAGTCTTAAGTTTGAAGTCTCATAATTTTACGTTGGACAGTTTCGTCTCTAGAGCGTTAACATACGCACACACACACACACACACACACACACACAGACGTCACTCCGAAAATAGTCACATTCGATTCAGCGAAGCTCAAAACGTGTATATCCGTTGAAATCTCGAGTTCGATTTTTTTGGTGATCCCTATACTTACTTATTACTTTGTAAAAGAAAGTAAAAATATAACGAAGTATTTGGATTCTTCGTTCAATAACGCAATTGTCACAATTAGGCAGCCATTTTGATTTACTTGTCGAATTTAATTTCAAACTAAACTAATTATCTGTAATTTAATTCAAACAAAATTCAATATTGCTATTCTTTATTCATAGTAATTCTAAAAAATATAACGAAGTGTTAAAGCATGTAATATTTTAATTAATTTATTGTCAAAATAATATATTTAAATTTATCGCAGCAGGCGATAAAATAAATAAAAACAACATTGTAGTGTGTTGCAGATTTGTTTTTCGACACACACAGAAATAATAAAATAGTTTATGATAAAATATCTATCTTCTTTAATTTTTTGGTTCATCAACGATGGTTTATCAACTTTGCTTCATCTACATACTCTAACAGTTTATGGGAATTTGATAAACCCCTCAAAACTGAATCTGCAGTTTTTTTTTTTTTTCGAGACATACAAAGAAGATGGCTGAACAAGTAAAACTTGAAAAACTCCGTGGAGAAAATTATTTGAATTAGGCATTTCGTATTCAAATATCTTTGGAAGCAAAACAAGTTTGGATTGCAATTAATCCTGGGTTTTCCGATGCCATGTCAATTGAAGAAAACCAAAAAGATAGAAAAGCTATGAGCATCATATATAAAATACCTTATTTATACCAGAATTACAGGGTAATCTTTTATCTATAAGTAAAATTGTTGAAAATGGTTTCAAGGTACTTTTTAAAAACAATATTGTTGAGATTTTGAACACTAAAAATGATATTATTCTAAAAGGATATAAAGAAAATGGCCTTTATTATATAGATATGGAAGAACATAAATCTTCTACAGTTCAATCTGTGAATAAAGTTGAAACTATTCAAACCTGGCACAGAAGATTTGGACATTTAAACTATGAAAGTCTACGCCATTTGAAAAAGAAACATATGGTGGATGGTTTAAATTTTAAGGAATCAATGACGCCGAATTCACCTTGCTCAACTTGCGTTCTCGGAAAACAAACGAGATCTCCATTTCCAAAAGAAACAGTAAGTCGATCAAGTGATCTTTTACAGCGAGTGTTTAGCCATGTTTGTGGTCCGATATCTCCAACAACCATTGGTGGAAATCGTTATTTTGTTACTTTTATTGATGATTTTAGTCGTTACACAACAGTATATCTCATAAGAAGTAAATCTGAAGTATTTGACTGTTTTGTAGATTTTAAAATCAAAGCCGAATCTTTCTTGAGCAGAAAAATAAAATGTCTAAAGCAAAATGGAATTAAAAGGGAACTTACGGTTCCTTACAGCCCACAGAAAAACGGTGTTGCTGAACGTGCTAATCACACAATTATAGAGATGGTACGTTGCCTTCTAGAGATGAGTGGTCTCTTAAAAGATTTTTGGGGAGAAACAGTTTCAACGGCAGTCTATGTAAGAAACAGATGCCCATCAAAAGCTTTAAACGACGAAGTTCCAGCATATTTATGGAATGGTAATAAACCCAATGTTCAAAATATGAAGAATTTTGGTTGTAAATATTGGTCATTGATCAATAACCCCTCTGAGAGACAAAAGCTCGATTTAAAAAGTAATTTGTGTATTTTTCTTGGATATTCCGAAACCCAGAAAGGATACAGAGTTTGGAATATGGAAAATAAAAAAGTAAATATCAGTAGAGATATTATTTTTGATGAAAATTCATTTCCATAAAAGCACAAAACTGAATTTTCAACTGATAATAAAAAATACACGATTAATTTTGCAACGGACACAAATAACTTAGATAATGAAGAAAAGGAATTTGTTTCTGACGAAACAAATGAAATTATTGAATTAGAAAAAGAGCCACGTGAAAATGAAATTCATCATACAGGATTAAGTGGGGGAGAAAATGAAACAAGAATTACTGAAGATATTATAAGTAATCCTATAAATGATGAAATACACGAAGAAAATAAGATCATACCAAGAAGATCAATCAGAATACAAAACAAAATGATTACAACAGTTTTTCATAACAATGATGAAGATCCCAAAAATTACAAGGAGTCGTTAACAAGAGAAGATAGCGAAAAATGGAAGGAAGCAATGAATGAAGAAATAAATTCCTTAAGGTAAAACGAAACATGGAATTTAATAACGCGGCCTAAACATAGAAAAGTAATTGGATCAAGGTGGGTTCTTCGCAGAAAATATGACAAAAACGGTGAAATTGAACGTTATAAGGCTCGACTTGTTGCACAAGGATATGGACAAATACCTGGTATTGACTTTGAAGAGGTATATTCACCAGTAGTGAAGTGGCAAAGCTTACGCATACTGTTAGCGTTAACAGCTGAACTTGACTGGCATGTCCATCAAATGGATGTAAAGACGGCATATCTAAATGCTAAATTAAAAGAAGAAATTTATATGAACCAGCCACCTGGATTCATAGAAAAAGGAAATGAAAATTTAGTATGCCTACTAAAGAGATCCCTATATGGGTTGAAACAAACTGGCCGTGAATGGAATAAATGTTTGGACGAATTTTTGCAAACAACTGATTTAAAACCATCTTATGCCGACCCATGCGTTTACATTTCATCTTCAAAACAGAAAACAATCATCTCAGTTTACGTGGATGATATACTAATTTTTGGAGAAAATCTTGAAGACATCGAAAATGTAAAAGAAATATTAAATAGACGTTTTAAAATGCGGGATATGTTGATATGAATGTCTTACATATGCAATACATAAAGCATAGCAGTGTTGTGAGTTGCTGGTTGATCGGTGTGTTGTTTTTCGTATTTGAGAACTTCACTGATGGCAGCACCAAGCAGTGGACTGTGTGAGAAGAGTCGCATTTCATGTGTAATACAGTTAATAGATATATATATATTCTCTTGTGTTAAAATACAGTTTTAGATACGAGATTGTTTATTTATTTACGTTCTGACTACATATCCCAATAGGTTATGGGCCCAGTCACCCAGAACTAAATAAGTAATAATAAGTGTGAATCGGAATTTAGCTAAAACTGGAAAAGAAAGTGTAGTGTATTCGTGACCACGTGAATTCACGCCGGAAAACACAAAATGGCGGAACATACAATCCAACACATGAATGTAAGTCCATTCAATGGAACAGGATTTTCTAACTGGGAATTTAGGGTAAAATTAGCACTTGAACAAGCAGGAGTGCTTCATATATTAACATCGAACGCTCCTGTAGTAAACCCTACAAGCCCTGATAAGGAAGCGAAGGAATTGGAACTTCAACTATGGAAGAAAAATGATATAAAAGCACGAAATATCATAGTTCAGTGTTTAGCAGACAATATGTTAGAACTTATCAAAACAAAAACAACAGCTAAGGAAATACTTGAAGCTCTGAGTAACACGTATACAAAGAAAGGCATATCAAGTCAGGTTATGTTACAAAAGAAACTAAGAGGGTTAAAATATAATAGTACTACAACCCTGAATATGTTTTTGTCGGAGTTTGAACGAACAGTATGTGAGTTAAAAGCAGCTGGTGGAAGAATTGACGACGGTGAAGTAATTTCACAACTATTATCAGCAATGCCAGAGTGTTACGAAGCAGTTGTTACTGCAATAGACGTAATGTTTTGCCAAGACGAAACAAAAGTAACGCTAGACTTTGTGAAGAATAAATTATTGTTAGAAGAAGCAAGAAAAGAGAATAAAGAAAGTGATTCAGCAACTGAACAAGCAGCTTTTTCGGGATACAAGAAAAAATGGAAAAATAGAGGCAATAGTGCTGGAAATTCTATTGAGAAAAAGCCGTTTCCCTTTAAGTGTCATAATTGTGGTGTCGTTGGACATAAAAGATACGACTGTCCAAAATTAAAGACACAAAGCCATGGAAAAGTAAATATAACCGATGCAGATGAAATTATAACTTTAACCATTGAAGATATGGAATCATCGCCAAAAGTACTTGTAAGTCAAGATAATTCTAAAGTAATTAAGTTTGTAATTGATAGTGGTGCAACAAATCATTTGATAAATGAATACACTGGAAAATATCTAAGAAATGAACAGAATGTTTCACACACGATAAAAGTGGCTAAGCAAGGTGAAACAATGCAAGTAACAAGACAAGGAGATCTATACATGCAAACGGAAAATGAAAAGAAACTTAGAATTGTAAATGTATGGGTATGTAATAATCTATCTTACAATTTGTTATCTGTAAGAAAACTTGAAGAAAATGGTTTACAAGTATTGTTTAAAGACAAACAAGCACACATAATGAAAAATGGGCATGTAATATTAAAAGGTCAACTTCATGGAAACCTTTATGTAGTTACATTAAAAGTATTTCATTCTGAGCAAGCGAACCTAACCTCAAGTGAATGTGAAACAATGTTACAACATAGACGCATGGGACATTCCTGTCAGTACCCTGCACCTGGTGTTTGCGAGGTATGTTTACAAGGCAAGCAGACGAGGCAACCTTTCATAAGCTTATCTGAAGAAAGAAAACCAACACGAATCGTTGAAGTAGTATCGTCAGATGTTTGTGGACCAATAAATCCAACCACGTATAATGGAAAAAGGTATTACGTGAGTTTTATTGATCACTATTCTCATTTTGCAGTCTGTTACCTGATATCAAAGAAAAGCGAAGTTCTAGAAAAGTTTAAAGAATATACAGCTCATGTAAAAGTAAAGTTTGGAACAGGAATTGAGCGACTAAGATGTGATAACGGTGGTGAATACTCATCAGCCGATTTTAAAAGTTTCTGCAGCAAAATGGTATAAAAATACAATATACTATCGCCAGAAATCCAGAGCAGAATGGTACTGCTGAACGTTATAATAGAACTATTTTAGAAAAGGTCAGATGTTTATTGTTTGACTCTAAACTAGACAAGAATATGTGGGGAGAAGCTATTCAAACAGCAGTTTATTTAAACAACCGAACGGTGACACGAGCCATGCCAGAGAAGTGTCCTGCTGAAATTTGGTATGGGGAAAAACCAAATTTAAATAAAATAAAACTATTTGGAGAGACAGCATTTAATTTAATCCCAAAAGAAGAACGTTCATCGAAACTGGATTCACATAGTAAAAAACTGTTAATGATTGGTTACACTGACAACGGCTACAAGCTATGGGACCAGGAAAATAAAAAGATCATTCTAGGAAGAAACGTAGTATTTGAAGAAACCAACAGAAACAAAGTATCTGTAGAAGTGACAAATGAACAAGAAAAAGAAATAGAAACAGAAAAACATATTACAGAACACGAAACAATTTCAGAACCAGAGATGAAAACGAAGACAGAAGAAAAAGAGGAAATGCGAAGAAGTACTCGACAAAGAAAAACGCCAAAACACTTAGAGGATTTTGAGATAGAATTTGAAGCAAATATGATGACAGCTTTGTCTGCTGGTTGTCTAATTTCTGATGTACCGGAATCGTATGAGGAAGCAATAAAGGAAAATGATTGGAAAGAAGCAATCAACCAAGAATTGAACTCGTTAAAAGAAAACTCTACATGGGAACTAGTACCAACACCTCAAGGTCAAGAAATCATCGACTCGAAGTGGGTGTTTAAAGAAAAAGTGATTAATGGTGTTAATGTGAAAAAGGCAAGATTAGTGGCACGCGGTTTCAAACAATCAACCATTGATGAAGACGTGTACGCGCCTGTTGCGCGAATGGTTACAATCCGTGTGTTGTTAGTGTTATATTTAGAGCACGATCTGTATGTGCAACAATTAGACGTTAGTTCCGCATTTTTGTATAGTACCTTAGATACACCAGTGTACTTAAAACAACCCAAAGGACTAAATGAGAAACCAGATTTGGTGTGTAAACTCATAAAGTCCTTGTACGGTCTGAAACAGGCACCTAAATGTTGGAACACTTTGTTTCATAAGAATCTTACCGATTTAGGTTTACAACGGTCTAAGAAAGATCCTTGTTTATATTTTAGTCATGAAACATTTTTGTTAATATATGTAGATGACATAATATTGTTTTCAAAAAAAATAGAAAATCTAATATACATTAAAACTCAACTAGCTAAAAGTTTTAAGATGAAAGAATTTAAAAATTCTAAAATAACGTTTTTAGGTTTGGAAATTCAAAAATTTGGAAATGAATTACATATAAGTCAAAACGAGTTAATATATAAAATTTTACAAAAATTTAATATGCAGAATTCCAAATTTTCGGAAGTTCCAATGCAGCCGAAACTGCAATTAAATGTTAAAAGTCAAAATGAATCATACAATAATAAATGGCCATACCGAGAACTCATTGGAAGCCTGATGTATGTTATGTTAGGGTCAAGGCCCGACTTAAGTTTCTGTATAACTTATTACAGTCAATTTCAAAATTGTTATTGCGAAGAACACTGGAATCACTTGAAAAATGTATTAAAATACTTAAATTGTACTAGAAATTTTGGTTTAAAATTTGTGAAAAGTAACAACCCAAATGTAAATCTTACGTCATTTACAGATTCTGATTTTGCTAATAGTATTATTGATCGTAAAAGCATTACAGGATTTGTAATTAAATTAAATAACAATGTAATTTACTGGAAAACAAAGAAACAAAATATTGTAACGTTATCCAGTGCAGAGTCGGAATACGTTGCCCTCTCGTTATGTTTGACTGAAAATTTATTTTTAGGACAAATGCTTTCAGAAATTTTACAGACATGTATTTTTCCTATAGTTATTTTTGAAGATAATCAGTCCTGTATCAAAATGGCTTCAACATTAGAATCAAAAAGAACGAAGCATATTGATATAAAACATCATTTTATACGAGATTTTGTAAATCAAAATAAAGTTAAATTACTATATGTACCAACAGAGCAACAAGAGGCAGACATGTTAACGAAACCCCTACCAAAGGTTAAGTTTAAATATTTTCGAGATTTGTTGAATGTAGTGTTGTTAAACTAAGATTTTGTAAAGTTAGTTTATAAGAATTTTGATGTATTGAAGGGAGGTGTTGATATGAATGTCTTACATATGCAATACATAAAGCATAGCAGTGTTGTGAGTTGCTGGTTGATCTGTGTGTTGTTTTTCGTATTTGAGAACTTCACTGATGGCAGCACCAAGCAGTGGACTGTGTGAGAAGAGTCGCATTTCATGTGTAATACAGTTAATAGATATATATTTTCTCTTGTGTTAAAATACAGTTTTAGATACGAGATTGTTTATTTATTTACGTTCTGACTACATATCCCAATAGGATATGGGAGAAATTAATTATTAGGAGTTGACATTCAACATGATCGTGAAAATCACAAAATCACACTTTCCCAAAAGAATTATAGTGAAAATATTTTAAAAAGATTTGGAATGGAAAACTGTAATCCAATTTCAACACCACTTGATGTTAATTTCAAACTTACCAAAAAATTTTGTCCGAAAACTAATAATGATAAAGCCGAAATGAGAAAATACCCATATCGCGAAGTAATAGGTAGTTTGATGTACTTGTCCACAACAACAAGACCAGATTTATTATTTCCTGTCGCATTCTTAAGTCAATTTAATTCAAACCCAGGTCTAGAGCATTGGAAAGGAGCAAAAGGGTCCTCAGATACTTGCAAAAGACAATAGATTATGGTATCACGTATAGAAAATGTGGTAGTAAATTTTGTGGGTACACCGACGCCGACTGGGCTTCAAACTCAGACGATCGACGTTCATTTACGGGATATTTATTTACACTTGGAAATGGTGCAGTCACTTGGCAATCTCATAAGCAAGGCACTGTAGTTCTTTCAACAGCAGAGGCAGAATTTATGGCGCTAACTAGTGCCGCAAAGGAAAACAACTGGTATACAACAATTTTTGAGAGATACTAAAATGGAGATATTCTTACCAGAACTTCCAATTTTGCACTCTGACAATCAAAGTGCGAAAGCAATGGCAGATAACCGAATTTATCATACGCGAAGTAAGCACATTGATATAAAATACAACTATATTCGTGAACAAGTGGAAAATAGGAAGATCAAGATCGAGTATTTGTGTTCGGAGAAAATGCCTGCGGATATACTAACGAAATCTCTCAACGGACCACGAATTTTATTCTTAATAAACATGTTTGGTTTAAATTCAATTATATAATAAGTATGGTCATAGTTGTATGAATTTATTTGACAAAGTGGGGGTGTTAATATATGTAATATTTTAATTAATTTATTGTCAAAATAATATATTTAAAATTACCGCAGCAGGCGATAAAATAAATAAAAACAACATTGTAGTGTGTTGCAGATTTGTTTTTCGACACACACAGAAATAATAAAACAGTTTATGATAAAATATTTATCTGCTTTAATTTTTGGTTCATCAACGAGGGTTTATCAACTTCGCTTCATCTACATACTCTACATACACGAAGTATTTGGATTCTTCGTTCAAAAACGATACTATCACAATTAGGCAGCCATCTTGGTTTACCTGTCGAATTTAATTTCAAATTAAACTAATTATCTGTAATTTAGGGCAAACAAAATTTAATATTGCTGTTCTTTATTCATAGTAATTCATAAAGTAAGAACGAAGTATTTCTATTCTTCGTTCTAAAACGCAGCTGTCACAATTAGGCAGCCATCTTGGTTTACCTGTCGAATTTAATTTCAAACTAAACTAATTATCTGTAATTTAGGGCAAACAAAATTTACTATTGCTTTTCTTTATTCATAGTAATTCATAAAGTAAGAATGAAGTATTTCGACTATTAGGCAGCCATCTTGGTTTTAACTGTCAGATCTGTTATTTTGTCAAACAAGTTCACAATGCACTAAATAATGAATTGCTTTTCTGCTTTCAGTTGTATACTTGTAAATGCTTCCAATCTCCACTTCTAAAGCGAATTCCACATGGAACGTTCGACGTTCCATGTGGAAGTAGCGTAACTGTAGCACACAATTTGTATACGCTTGACAATGTCGGCACAGGTGTTCCTAACAGATTTGTTTATTGTTTTGGGTCCTTTTGCACGCCTCTGTTGGGTGGTTAACAGTGACGAGTATGCCAATGGCCACCCAGAGGGAATGATATTAAATGTATTGGCGGTCGTATTAGTTGTGTAGCGAGTATTGTAGCTACATTGCTAGGACAACATTTTTATACAGAGTGTCAAAACTGTTTTCTGTGAATTACATTATTATTACTTTAAACTTAATAAAGTCTATTGAAGTTATCTCTTGTTTTCCTATACCTACTAAAGTTGCATTGGCCATACTAATCTCGTACACTGTCCAAAGCACCCAAATGCGTCCTGACGACTCGACAATGTTCCATGCTAAGGTCATGTCGGCCGCCAGCAGCAGAGCCTCAGCCGGACCCTATTGAAACTGACAGTTAACATCCCTGCCACCTGCTTCAATGACAACGGAATCAGGCATATTCACTCATTGTACAGTTTCTGTACTTCCCCGATTTCCTGTAGTACAAATAAATCACTAACGAAGCATGTTATTAACCGTATTGGTATTGTAATAAAGTAATAGTGAAAAACTTTTTACTAAATGTTTTTACTTTCTTTTACAGAGTAATAAGTATGGTAAGTATTGTAATCATGAAAAATTTCGAACGCGAGATTTCAGCGCATATACATGTTTTGACCTTTTCTGAATCGAATGTGACTATTTTCGGAATGACGTCTGTCTGTCTGTGTGTCTGTCTGTCTGTGTGTGTGTGTGTGTGTCTGTGAACGCTCTAGGGCCAAAACTGTCGAACGAAAAATTATGAAACTTCAAACTTAAGACTTGTATATACCCTAGATGTGCACCTCCTATTTTTGAAAAGAATATTCAAACCGGTAGTTCATGTTTACTCTATACATTTTTTGTTCTATCTCCAATATCACTAGAACGGCTGCACTTACGGCAAAAATAGTAATATTTATAATGAAAGATAATAATATTTCGCACAACTTTTGTTTGAAAAGTTTCTTCATAAATTGTACCAGTTATGAGATAACTGCTACGAAAAAACTCAAATATCTTATTTACGTTGCCATGGTGATACCTAGAATTGTGACAAATTTTATTATTTTTAAAACGAATCAACCATGAGTTACATCATTTGTTTCAAACAAACAAGCATGTATATTAATATCTATCTATTGAAAACTACGTAAAAGAAAGTTGAGTGCAGGCCACTCCAGATATTTTATGTTAAGTCTGTAGTTGCAATATTCATTGATTTGTAAAATTTATTACGAAAGTGCAAAACTAACGAATCATCACAAACTATCAGCTTAATCTTAGCTTATTAGGATTAAAATAGCCTACGTTGGCTTTAATGTACAATTTTGAGTATTTTCCATTTAAAAATATTGTAAACACTGTAAGTAATCACATCTGTCAAATGAACAAGATGGCTACCTTTCAGATGAATCTATCTACAACGTGAATAGTTTTGTATGATTTGTGGATGTACTTTCGTATTTTAATTGTATACAAGATTTTTGCATGTTGCATGATTGTATGTTTGAATGTGTGTATGATAAATTATTACGTAGATTATCAGATATATTTGTGATCTAATTGTATTAGCTCATAAATACCGTATTATTTTCGCTATCATATTGTAGTTCTAAATGTGTGAGTGATAACGTACTAAATGTATCTAAGTTTTATCACCAATAGTACAATCTTTATTCAACATAACGCAGATATTTAATTACAATAATTAATTGCGTGCAAATTTGAATAAAAGTTGCAATTGTGTGAAAAAGTAGTACTATATAATAAGTATGCAAATTATATATGCATAATATGTTAGGAATATTGTCATTTTTATATAAGTAAGAGATTTCGGCATGTGCCAATACTGAAAACAATTCAATACATTCTTTATTACATTTATAAACAAAATATATTTTGATCATTCATCTTAGTAAATAAAAGAACAGTGAATGGACCAATTTTATTTCGAAGACTATATAATATATTCAGTTAAACGTTTATATACTCAGAAATAATAATTTATCCCGTATACATATATATATATATATATATATATATATATATATATATATATATATATATATATATATATATATAAAAATAATTAATATTGTTTTATAATATCTGTATATTTTATTGTTAGTTATATGAAATAGTAATTATATGGATATTGTAGATTTTAAGTAATATTTATGAAATAAAATGTTTTAATAAGATATTTTACTATTAATTGTCAATTATTATTTAAATCCCACCCCGAACTGAGCAAAAACATACTGGAATTGAATAATTCACAATTAAATGGATTCAATTCCAAGGCCGTATTCCTTTTATACACAATCTCAACTACCCATGGGACAGACAGAGCAAAAACATGAGCTTAGTTGTGATTTTGTGTAAAAAGAATACAGCTATTATCAAGAGCTACAATTAAATTGATTAAAAATTAATATAAATTCCCGCCCAGTCCTGCTTATAACTTATAAAGCCTAGCCTAAATAAATACGTATGATTTCATGCTAAAATGATTTGATTTGCCTAGATAACATTATATAAAGCATCAAATTACGTTACCGATTATCGTTCAAAGTCGGAATAGATGCGCGATAATTAAATGTATAGACGATATTTTATGTTTCTACTAGTTGGAAACACTGATTTATAGTATCGGTATCACCAATCAATGTGGCCAACAACAGAGAAATTCCCCTGGTTTCGGAGAAAAAAATATCTTTATTTATAAATTCTGTATAAATTGGTATACCTAATTAAGGATAAATACGTATTTATCTTTAATTAAAATTATTAATTTGTTTTTATTATTTCGATATTTTAATAGGATCTTTATTTATTTATTACTATACCCATACTACATACTACATACTACAGGGCAATAAAATATGCAATTTTTTTATTAAATTTATACGTATGTTTTAACTAAAAGTGGGATTATTATTAATTTCGGGGCATAAATAGAGAATTTAGGGAAAATTACAACATGCAGCTGGGATTTTCTCCCTCAGCGTGTTAAGTTGGCAACACTGATCAGTATCGCCGGGAGAATAGTAGAATGATTTTAAACTTGTTGACATCAAGTATGAACTTGTCATTTTGCGATAATCATTCGTTTTTTTCATCTTTTTATAGTTAAAAGTGTTTTATATATAGTAGTTTAAGTTATAGTTATTATTAATTTATGGAAGTATATTTGTGTTTAAACATTTTGAAAACAAAGCCAATTTATAACTGCCATTTAAGATGGATCGCAGTAATTTGATAGATTTTAGTAGTCCAGCTGAAAGTGTTTCTAAACCCCTTGAATCACAGGGGACATATGCACCGAGATTATCGGATGTTGCTTGCAACAATCCGTTCGATAAAGTGCTACGTAATATTACAAATGAAGCTCAATTTAAGCATGTTGTTGCATCAAATGTTGCATTTAGTGAGAATGACGATAAAGAGAATTGTGCGCGTTCGATATCGCCGATTCAAACACCAAAACGCTTCAGAAAGAAAAAAGTGTTTACAAAAAACCCGTTATTTCTCGATACAAGTGTAACACCATAGAAAAATTTAGATATAAGCAATGTATCGCTTCAGTGTTTAAGTGAGACTTTTCTAAACGATTTCGAAGAGTCGTTTAGTGAAGCACTAAATGTCCCACTGCCTAATTCCTCTAACGAGGACTTAGATGAATAAGTGAATAAGCCTAAAATGTTTAGAAACTTAAGTGAAAGGTTAAACGCCAGTTTAAAAGTGATTTCGTCTATTAATATTTGTAATGAAAATTCGAATAATTCTACTTTGAATCAAGCGCCGGATAATGCGGTTAATAGGCGAAAGTGTCTAACCGGTCAAAAAACGACTAGAGCAGAACTAAGTCGACAGTATTTAGCGCGTCTTCCCGATAAACCGAAATTGAAAGTTTTAAATAATAGTTTCGCTGGGTTTAATTTAAATGATCGAAATTCACCGCATAATGCATTGGTAAGTGGACCGAAGAAGCTATTCGTGTGTCTGTAGCATTCTCGGATCAAAAAATGTCCCACCAAACATAATTGGATGTAAGTCGTCGCTCGCTCGACCAAATTTGTGCTATCTACTCTGAAGGTACCGGAACGATTTACACCAAATTTGCTACACATATTATTTAACACCCCATTTGAATCCATTCGCAATTTAAATCCAATCGCCCGTATACTTCCCGAGTTATAGGGCCCTAAAATTTAGAGCCTCCCTTAATACTGCCCTTATAAAAATAATTAAAACACCCAAAAATTCTACTAGTAATTCTAAAATATGTTACGTTTACAAGATTTTTCATATTGTTAATCCAAAGGGCCATAATAATTAAAAACCTCTGCTCGTTTCGCATATATTACTTAGTTTAGTGAAAATTTCGTCGATTGTTTTGTATTAAGTTCGAACAGCGAAATTATCTTTTCTTTATCGATATATAATATGTTTAATTTGTTTTATCACGCACATACAACGGTTATTATATTATTCCAATTTTGTCTTATAGGAAGATTCAGTATTCTTAGAAGCGCAAAACTTAGCGCATGTGTTCCAAAATCTAGCCAACGACACCGATGAATGTAAGTGCTCTTAGTATACTATGTCCACTCCAATTATTTTAGTGGAACTATCGATGTGTTCTCCACCTTGGATATCGAATGATGTTAATCTATGTGATAATGAAGAAGAAGAAGAAGAAAAAAAATAACGTCTCCAGAACCTACAGATAAGAGTCAATCATGTACGGATGTTAGCAAAATAGAGCAAGGAACTCCGGTGAAAAATCGTTCGTTTTTGTACTCTTTGTCGCCGTTATCCAGACGTAGCACCGGGGATTTAAGGTAAGATTTTTTTACTTATACGAAGTAATAATCATGAAAAAAATCGGATATACACGTTTTGAGCTTCCCTGAATCGAATGTGACAATTTTCGGAATGACGTCTATCTGTGTCTCTAGGGCCAAAACTGTCGAACGAAAAATTATAAAATTTCAAACTTAAGACTTGTATATGCCCTAGCTGTGCATCTCCTATGTTTGAAAAGAATATTCAAACCGGAAGTGCTTATTCTATGCATTTTTTGTTCTATCTCCAATATCATTAGAACGGCTGCACTTACGGCAAATATAGTTATGTTCATAATGAAAGATATTAATATTTCGCACAACTTTTGTTTGAAACATTTCTTCAAAAAATGTACCAATTGCGAGAAAAATGCTACGAAACCTTATAAATATCTTGTTTTCGTTGCCATGAATTCGCATGTAGCTTATTAAATCGGATCATCTGCTATGTTGACAGGAAAACAAAATAGACTCAATAAGATAAATGACATTTCAGGATATTTCTGTAGAGTATTGGTTAGTTTGACAGCTTGTTTTGGTTATCTAGTGAAAACTGCGTACAAGAAAGTCAAGTATATTTTAAGATAATTAATCGATTTCTTGCAGTGGAGAAATCAATTTGAATAAATCGTTGTCGCCAAATAATATTGGTGATTTCTCAAATAATTTGAATAAATCAACGCTAGTGAAGCATGGCTCAAATTCTTCCATTCCAACAATGAAGAGCAACACGTTATACCGGAGAAACTTGGTAGGGGAAAAACCGGACAGCAGCGTTTTGAACCGGAATTATGAAAAAAAAGCGGCTCGTCCTTCTCTACTAAAACGGAGTAAAACTTCGAAAAGTATTCCTGAAAATAATAATGAGCCTAAGAAATTTGGAGGGTTTGGCATGAAAATGAAATCCCTTAGTTTGGTGAAAAAATGATCCGATCTTCCAATTATTGATATAGATATTTTTTACTTTGTGATAGATACATATTTTTTTTTAAATACAAATAATGCCTTATATATATAAATAAAAATGAATTATTAACACTAAATTTTAATGCCTCGAAATTCCCTAGCCAATAAAAACACTTCAACGGAATCCGATCGACTTGAACTCGGTTTAATAATTTTAACACTCCTATAAAACCGCATTAAGGCCTTTTTCAACTGTTGGCACCAGTTCCCTGCCACAATTTCACTAATAACGTCGAATTCTCTGCCGATATTTGCAAAGCAAATCGGAACACAATATAACACAAATTAATTATAATTTCTTGGTCTATATCTTTGATCCCAGTTGCGTTAGGAGCCATATCAGACATTACTACATCCACTAATCGACCGTTTAAAACCGAATTGATTTTTTCATGCGTTTCCGTTTTTGTGAAATCGCAGTTACCCAGTAGATGCACATTCTAAAAATGTAATTAATATATTACTATTAATTTCTTCTTTTTTCATTTTAAAGTTTTCTTCTAAACTGCACCATTGTAATAAATATATACATTTTTAACTCGCCGTACGAAGTATCGAAGAAGCTAAAGCAATATGTGTGTGTCTGTAGCATCTAGGTTCAAAAAATTTCCTCGCCGCTCGATCGACGGAACCAAAGCGTGAAGCATGAAAATAGGTGCCAGAATACAAAACAAAAGAAAGAGAGATGAACAGGGAGAGTAAGAAAATTAGATGTATGAATGACGAAATGAACCGAGAAAGCATGAATGAGAAATATACAGGGAATGAAACGCAAAACCTAGAAAACGTAAATAAAGTTCTGTGTTGGCCACAACAGTTTTTTTTTATAGAATTCGTAAAAAACGAATTTTTTATTAAATAAAAATTAATAACCGTATAATTCTTACCTCTAAAGGCCGTTTGACTCGGTTCATTATTTATTACAAAATTTACTAAATAATTTAAAATATAAAAAATAAAATAAAATTGAAATGTATGCAACATACATAAAAAAATGTTACAAATTTTTTTTATAAATTTTTATCAAAAAAAAAAAGTAAAACATGTTCTAGTTTTTTTTTGTAAATAATTCACTAATGTGCGCAACAAAATGCGCAGATTGTAAAAATTGAACAATGACAGATGATTATTAGGTTTTAGGTTATGTGGTATGTTTTTAGAGTGTGCAAAATTTAATGTGAGCTGTGTGTGTGAGTCTATCATAAATGTATCTTGTTTAGATATGTTTTCTTCTATAAGATTAAGTAAATGTGAAAATTGAGTTTCACTTAATCTTTAAAAAAAGTACAAATATTTGCCACGGTACAATGATAACTAATCATTGGCGCCATCTTTTAGTTCACTTCGAAACTATATTAAATCCGAAATGCGCATGCGCAAATGATGAATTTTACAATAAATATTGCATGTGTGGCACACATTTAAAATAATTTTATGATAAAAAGTTATGAATTTTTTTTAACTAAAATATTGAACCGTGCCTTTACATTTATTCAGTTATCCCAAGGGATTACCACAAAACCACTAAGGCATAAACTACACATTTCAAACTATCGAAAAATTCATTAAAAAAAAAAAAAAAAACTTTATATTCGACCCAATGATTGTAAATACCGGAGTTTTTTATCTACGCCTCTGAGTAACAGTAACACCAGTTGAATCTGTATTTTAAAAACGGTATCACAAGAAACAAGAAAGCACGGGTAGCGAATTTTTGTTGCTCCATGTGACGCCAAATGCACAGCGATTTGAATCATTTATTACTCTACTTAGAAACCAGTGAGTGATTTATTATAATTGTAACATAATTGTACGTGTTGTGCAACGAACTTCACGAACATCTCCCATGCAAGAAAGGTTCATCAAGTAATTTAAGGTAAATTAGAATTTTCCTTATTTTTCTAATTTTACAGTAAATTTATTCAAATATTCATCATTTAAATGAAGGGCAAAAAACCATTCCCTGGGAATTATAGTGGTTTTATAAAATTCATTTAATTCACTCAACGTTTCGGTAAAATATCTTCTGGATAATCAATATATAAAAAAAAACATCGCAGCGAATTACCTATTTTGCGTGTTTACAATCATTTACAAAATGGTGTCACACACCATTAACATATTTCAATATTTATCTGCAATAATTAATTAATTACGCTGAAACACGTTCTCTCTCAGTCGTTCTCTGTAAACCGATCCACGGTGGTCTTGAAATGTATGCAACCGTTTGCCACATGAAAAATAATTACTGGAGATAGTACAAAAAATGAATAGAGTAAACATGCACTACCACTTTGAATATTCTTTTCAAAAATAGGAGGTGCACATCTAGGGCATATACAAGTCTTAAGTTTGAAGTTTCATAATTTTTCGTTCGACAGTTTTGGCCCTAGAGCGTTCACAGACACACAGACAGACAGACGTTATTCCGAAAATAGTCACATTCAATTCAGGGCAGGTCAAAACGTGAATATATCCGTTGAAATCTCGAGTTCGAAATTTTTCATGATTTCAAGACTTACATATTACTTTGTAAAAGAAAGTAACAAATATTAATTTTTATTTTATTTTCTACTGTTATAATACAAATGTACATTAAATAGTATTTCAATAAATTAATGAGAAATATAAAAAATAGTATTTAAAAGTTATAATAATTAAAACAGATATGAGAATGATTAAATTCACAGCTTGAAATAATTTGTTTTTATATTCTGGATGATTTTTAGAAACTGTATATCTTATGAACTGCGTCCATTCCTGCCCACTATAGTACCCTAAGCCACAGACTGACAGACACACAAATGGCATTCCGAAAATAATCACATTCGTATCAGGGAAGATCAAAACGTGTATATCCGTTGGAATCTCGAGTTCGAAATATTTCATGATTACAAGACTTACTTAATACTTCGTAAAGGAAGTAATAAGGATATTTTTAGCAAACTTTATATAAATGCGCATCGATGGCATTTTATAAGAAAATATATTACATGTTTAATGTATTTTTATTATATTGTATTTGCAGATATCATCTAAAATGTCAGCATCGAATTTCAACAAGAAAATAGATGATATAAATATGACATTGAATTTACCTGATATAACAATAACCAATACATCAATAAATTCACCTAGACTTTTCGATAGTTTCAACAATTCCTTAAGACGTCGTACATTTACAAAACTATCTATCGCACCCTTTCCCGAAACACCAGACGTATCACCGATCATATTTTTTTCTGACTCATCGGTGGAACATTCGGATTCAAAACCACCAAAATGGGGAATAACTGTAACAAAACATATCAAAATACCAGTAAATAACTGTTTAAATCAACGTTATTCAATTTTACCAAAACGTCTGACGTTCAGTGATGCCAGTGATCGGGAATTCACCTATAGCAATGAACTATTCCACTGGATTGGATGCGAGCACATTGCAAACGAAAGGTAAGCCGGTAAAATAAGTGCCCTTATTATTATAAGATCCCAATAAATTAATTTATTTTATAGATACGAGAAAAACCGTCATGCTTCCTTTAATATAGCGAATATGGAGACTCAGTTCGACAGCAATAAGTATGATGATGAAGTTTTTGCTGATCAACCAATTAATGTAGATCCAAAAGAAGATGAATTGAATTGGATGAATAAATTCGAATTTAAGAACATACGTCGCAATCATTCTATCGATACTTGTATATCGTTCTTCCGCAAACACGAAATCGATATGGAAACATTTTATTATAGGTCGAAAGAAAATTCCGATAAATGTACTGTAGACTGGGCAAAAAGAGATATGGTTTTAGAGATGTTATATGATATAAGTAAAAAAAATTAAATATCTATCTTTTATTTTATATGACATAATGTTTATTTCTTGTGTTTTCAATTTTACTATTTTAATATTTATTTATGTCAAAAAGCAACTTCCTATATATTTTGAAGATGTAAATTTTAAGCAAAAATAATTAAATATAAATGTAACTAATTTCGAAATCGTTTTAAAATGTAAATTGTGTGTTACAATAAAAAGTGTTTGTCTCGTCGCCCTTTATCAAAAATTATGTCATTACATTAATATAATTACCCAGAAATGTTTGTATGTGAACGCTTGTTTGTAAAAAATACAAATTGGCATAGACTGGGATCGAACTCACGACCTCCAGGGTGAAAGGTAAGACACTTAACCACTGCGCCATGGCGACTGCTAATAATCTTATTTAAATATAATCAAATAGTTTATACTGAAATAAAACAATCACATATGTTATTATTCAATTTTTAAGTATTTAATATGAAATAAGTGCATATTATTGCCTAATTTATATAAAATATATTTTTAGCAAATACGTCCATTTATTTTAATTCATAGTTAAAGAAGAAAGTAATTACAAAGATAGACAATAAAAATGTATTTATAATTTATTATTTTGTTTTATAATAAACCTTTACATCAGATTATAAAATATTGTTCAGAATAAAGGCTCACTTGATTATAATAAATATTACGCCAAAAATTTATGTTGGTAAAGTTATCTACAGTTTTCTACAGCATACACTTTTTGTTGCCAACATAAAAAAACTAAAAATCCCCTAGATTTTTATTTCGCTTAATACGTGGTATTAAGATCTCAAATGTGTTTCATTTTGTGTAGAATATCAATAATTAGCTATATATAATCAAAAACTGTAGAAATATGTCCAGGAATTATGAATTATCATTAAAAACCCCCGGCTCATAGGAACAAACAGAACGTCGTCCGACGTTTCCCTGATTTACAAAAAATCTAAATGTCTAAGAAACAATTGAGAACTGTTTTTGTAATCTACACACTAACACCTTTCAGAAAATGAATAAAACATATGAATTTACTTAGTGCATGCATTAAAAAAATAACATTTTAAAATGGAATTGGCTACTTGCTACATCTTCTTAATTTGTATGAAAATCTACACAGTCCATATGCAAATGTGATACATCATCTTAATCAGTGCACTTTTGGATATCATTTAAGATATAATACATAGAAATCGAATGAGTGTACTCAACGTACATTCATTAGAATCAAAATGGTGCACCTGCGACTATAGACATTTCCCCAATTTACAAAAAATCTAAATGTCTAACAAACGATTGAGAACTGTTTTTGTAATCTACACACTGACACCTTTCAGAAAATGTATAAAACATATAAATTCACGCAGTGCACGAATTAAATAAGTAACATTTTAAAATGGAATTGGCTATATCTTCTTAATTTAAAGCAAAACTAAGCGTTCCCTTCGTAAATGTTAGCTTTATTCGTAAAGAACATACATTACACATATAAAACATATAGAATCAACACTATAGTATTTACACAGTATTGGTTTTAATGCTTTTATTTACTCGCATTTTAATGATACAATTCAAAAACAAAATAAGAATCAACAAACAACAATATACATATAACAAAACACTTATGCATCGGTAACTAGGATACTACATTCTTTTTTATCTTTAAAGAAAAATAGAATCAATTTTTTAATGATGAAATCCTTCTGATGTCCTGGTAGCCTTTTTATTCGGGATGGCCGAATTTCAGGTGGTTCTTCTGTACGGAGTTCTTCAGTTGATTGTGTCGTATTTGTATACAAATGGTCCGTTTCTAGTTCCTCGGGATGTTCCTCGTCATTGTTTTTCAGGTCTACAGGATTTCGTTCAATAAATTTTCGAACGTCCGTCGAATTGCGGCGATAATTTTCACCGGATTCCGCTTGTACCTGTACTGCGTTTCCGTCTTTAGCAGTTACTTGAAACTTACGTCGACTGAAGGTCGTTGTTCATTTATCCTTTTTGTTTTGTTTCAATAAAACCGTATCGCCAATTCCAATATCAGAACTTCTTGCCAATCTTTTTGTCTGCATATTCCTTACCTTTTTCTTTGATTTGACGATCTCTATCCCGCATTTCTTCATCTTCTATGAATGTTTCCTGTTCCTTATCTTCAACATCAGGCAGTCGGTTTCTAATTTTCCGGTTGTACAACAGTTCGGCTGGCGTTTTTCCTGTCGTAGAATGCGGAGTTGATCGATACATTAGCAAATATGTATTTAATTCTATTTTCCAATTTCATTGACTTGCGTGAGCGATTTTTAAAATTTTCAGCAAAGAACGATTTTGTCGCTCTACCTCCCCATTAGCTTGCGGCCAAAGCGGAGTTACATGATGAATTTTGATATTCCTTTCTTCCATGTATCTTTTATATACTCCACTTATATATTGCGGTTCATTATCTGATGAAACCTTACTTGGCAATCCATGTCGAGCAAACATGTCTTCGAGATGTGGAAGCATAAGTTCTGCGGTGATGGTTTTCATTATGACAACTTCGAAAAATCCAATTCCATTTTAAATGTTATTTTTTTAATTCGTGCACTGCGTGAATTTATATGTTTTATACATTTTCTGAAAGGTGTCAGTGTGTAAATTACAAAAACAGTTCTCAATCGTTTGTTAGACATTTAGATTTTTTGTAAATTGGGGAAATGTCTATAGTCGCAGGTGCACCATTTTGATTCTAATGAATGTACGTTGAGTACACTCATTCGATTTCTATGTATTATATCTTAAATGATATCCAAAAGTGCACTGATTAAGATGATGTATCACATTTGCATATGGACTGTGTAGATTTTCATACAAATTAAGAAGATGTAGCAAGTAGCCAATTCCATTTTAAAATGTTATTTTTTTAATGCATGCACTAAGTAAATTCATATGTTTTATTCATTTTCTGAAAGGTGTTAGTGTGTAGATTACAAAAACAGTTCTCAATTGTTTCTTAGACATTTAGATTTTTTGTAAATCAGGGAAACGTCGGACGACGTTCTGTTTGTTCCTATGAGCCGGGGGGTTTTAATGATAATTCATAATTCCTGGACATATTTCTACAGTTTTTGATTATATATAGCTAATTATTGATATTCTACACAAAATGAAACACATTTGAGATCTTAATACCACGTATTAAGCGAAATAAAAATCTAGGGGATTTTTAGTTTTTTATGTTGGCAACAAAAAGTGTATGCTGTAGAAAACTGTGGATAACTTTACCGACATGGTTTAAGTGGGCATTCACCTTTAGCGGGTTCAAAAAATCGTTTTTTTTTTTTTGCAGAATCGGGCACTTTGAAGTGTTGACTATGGGTTTTTGAAGCCGTTTTTCGAAATTCGAGTTGGAAATATGTGAAATTGCGATTTAAACAAAACAATGTTTTTGCTCAAAAATGACGTTTTCGCGCGCGTTAGTTTTCTGAAGTTGAAACTTTAAACGCGTTTTTCTCGAAACCATATTTTTTTAATCGCGCGGTAGAATATCTCGACAACGAATTAACCGATTTAACTCTCGATAAGCGCATCTTAAAAGTAATAAAATTCTCTAGAAGTTGATCCTCGACGAAGTGTGTCCGACAATTATTAATATTTTTTAAGGCCAGCCAAAGGAGAAAGAAAGTGGCAAAAAATGACACTTTTCGTACGATGGTCGCCATTTTGCTAATTATGGTCCAAATGGACCACCCGAGGGGCAATTCCTAGACAATTTAATATACTTTAAAACCCTTTTTTTTTGTTTCTGACAACTGGGACCAGAGTTATGCTACCGCGCGCCAACCAATGCTAAATTGAGCTGCCCACTTTGGACCTGGACATCTTCGCCGGGGCTGAACGTACCCGACTTTAAAAAAATACCTTGTTAAAGAGAAAAGTTGAATAAATACGATACGAAAAACCGCGTGCGAATATCTAAAACGTACCCTGAGAAAAAAAATGTCAAAAACAGCCTTTTCTTCGTGCTCTAAAGGTGAATGCCCCCTTAATTCAAACAAATAGAGTGTTTTTTGTACACTCGAACCTCGCATATTTTACCGAGGCGAAACCGCGCGCCCTCTCATAAGTTACCGTTTCTCCTCGGCGCTTGCTCTCCCCTCCACTTGACCCACGCGCCCGTGTTTGTGTATGTTGCGCCGAGGGTGCGGGCCGGGCGTTCAAAAAGACAACAAACGACCAATGAGATAAATTATAAGTGGTAGGAGTGGGGGAAAGAAGGAGAAGTTTCTTCGTAACTTATGCGGAGTCCGTTTCGTAACTTATGAGAGCGGTCACTTAAGTGAAGAGGCATCTTTTTTTGGCCTAACCATAGCTAACTCGGTTGGTGCTTTCAGTAACTTGTGCCTTCGAGTGTCGGGTTACTCCAAAGAGGTTAGCGCTGGGTTACTGATAAGTCTAACCCTGCTCTGTAGTAGGGTTACGCATGCTGGGTCTGGGTTACGGGTTGCTGCATTTGCCGCCATTTGACAGTTCTATTTGAAATGGCATCAATAAATAGTGAATATATTTAGGCATCTTTTTTGTGGAGTGCAAGGAGATCTTGGTTTTATTGAGAGGCATATTCAAACATTTCATATCTTTGCGGGTAAGCTTATATATAGCTAAGTATATTTATAGCTTATATATAGATATTGGAGGTTATGTTTTGTTTGTTATTTATTATAGGAGCTGATGAAAATCAAACGAATTCTGTAAACATTCAAATCAATAGTAATGGTATGTAATTATTCAGAAACAAAAAAAGAAATTATATATTTATTTTGTAGTTGAAAATGATGTTGAAGCAAGTTCTTTCTTAATTTGGCCGCAAAAATTAAAGCCAAGAGTCCTCATCATCAGATATATTGTAATAATATGATATGTTGTAATAATAATTCAAGATCAAATGTATTTAAAAGTATAGAAAATAAAAACATAAGCCTACTTTTTGAAAACATTTAGCGCTTAAATTTAAATTGAATCTTTCAATAACCTGTCCATTTCACTGGGGTTACTGACGGGTTACCGCCATATTGTAACCCGTGCCAACCACTTCTCCAACCAAATCCTACCCGGGTTGGCCCAAAAAAGATGCCTAAGGTAAAATATGCGAGGTTCAAAGAAAGAGAAACAAAGAAAGAAATTATATATTTATTTATTTATTTTGTAGATGAAAATGATGTTGAAGCAAGTTCTCTCTTAATTTGGCCGCAAAAATTAAAGCCAAGAGTCCTCATCATCAGATATATTGTAATAATATGATATGTTGTAATAATAATTCAAGATCAAATGTATTTAAAAGTAAAGAAAATAAAAACAACGATACTTTTTGAAAACATTTAGCGCTTAAATTTAAATTGAATCTTTCAATAAGCTGTCCATTTCACTGAGGTTACTGACTGGTTACCGCCATATTGTAACCCGTGCCAACCACATCTCCAACCAAATCCTACCCGGATTAGCTCAAAAAAAAGCCTATTGTAAAATTTTATTCGCATACGATTTTATTTGAAATTTTAGATAAATAAATTTTTACACTTTAGAACCAAAACTGACCAACGTAAAATCAAACAATCATTTTAATAAAATCACAAACACATCGAAACACCTAAAATCTTGTTGCTGTAAACAGCTGTAAATATATGAAAAATGTGACTGACGTTTATGATCATACCAGTGGCAGTGCTATATTTATAAATTTGGAGGGGCCAGCAAGGACCAGGAAAACATGTAAGGGGGCACACATCTATATTTATATGTAATACTCGTATTTACGTTTAATTATAAATACTGGTCAACCCAGGGCCACAGATCATTTTGAGGGCGGCCGGACCCCCTTCGGCTTGCTTGCTGGCGCCGCCACTGTGGCAGCGCTGCGCTATGTGTACGGGGTATGAACTTCAAAAATTAGAAAGAGAAAAAATAAAACCACTTGCACCAATAGAGTCAACATAGCCTGCTGATATCATTACTGACTATATTGTATGTGTTGTTTGACGTCTAGTGCAAAATATTTGATATTTCAATAATTATCTAATCAAAAATGCTATTGACATTTTCATGATTATAATACTTAATCAACTCGAACAATATAAACGTATTTTTCTGAAAGTTTGTTTATACCATATTGAGGGAATATTAAAACATAAGTTGTGAGGTTATTGTATTTCTTATCTCTACATTACAATAATTTTATTATCAGTTATGTGCGGATGTAGGAAATTCTAATTAGTGTCCCCTTTATTCATATACCACCAAACAATCGTTGATTTCATGTAAAGCAAGCGAAATGGTTTGTCAATTTCGTCGGTTGACTGCGATTCTAGCAGTGTTTGTATTTGCTGTGAAAGGGCAAATGTATAAATCATATCATGCGAATTGTCCGCAACTGTATCCGCAAGTATTTAAAGGGTATATACCCCGAGGGAACCTTACATCAGGTAATTTGTAAACATCAAGCTTGTTTCTATGAACACAATATTAGCATTCATAATCAAGGTACTCTCTCCTGCAAACACCAAGTATACTTACCCTCATTTCGTATAACCACTAACCTTCTTTTTATGTTTATTCAGCCACACTCAGTATTTTCTTCCAATGTCGTACTCACATCCACCTACTTCTAATCAACATCAACATCTTATAAATTTTGCTTACATTCAACTACACGCATGCATCTTATACATAGGATTAAATGTACATATTCGGCTAGAATCATTCGAAATCTGTTTATTTCGACACATTATTAATGCTACCAAACAGTGCGTTTAATCAAAATTAAAATGTACAAGAAATGAGTCGATGTTTACTTTTCATTTCTAATACAAACATATTTGATATATTCATGGCAAATACACGCGTGTGCTTAAAACATATGCAAATGCACATATTTTATTAGAATCTGTCGTGATCTATTAATGTCGACGTTAGTAGTACAAATAGAAATGTTATATATATATATATATATATATATATATATATATATATGTATATATATATATGTATATATATATATATATATATATATATATATATATATATATATATATATATATATATATATATGGATATGGATACTATAATTTGTAAATACAACAAAATTAAATTTGAAACATTCTAAAAATTTCTGTTGTTTTGGGAATATTTAGGTAATTTTACAAGAGCAGATGGCATTAGCTCAGTAAGTCAATGTGTTTTATCGTGTTGCACAAATGACCACTGTAACATTGCTCTAATAAACGATGCTAAATGCTATCATGTTGCCTGCGTTAACAGTGAATTATGTATGCCGATTTTATCACCAAACCCCGATTCAGCCGAACACGTCAGTTTAGTCCTTGTGAAACCTGTTTCCACTGACGAAGTTTGGTGGGACTTGTTAAACAATGAAGATGATCAAAATGATGATCAAATTGATCGCGAAGTAATATCTAGATTGATAAATGAAGGACATCACAGAAATTATGATGCATACATCAACGATATGTTAATGGAAGAAACAACGTATGATTATAAAAATCAAGTTCGAGCATGTGAAGTTGGTGTATCTATTCAATGTCAGTTAAATGAAGAGTGTGTGCAAGTTGCGTCTAAGTCTAGATCGGGCATTTGTCATTGTAAGTTGAACTATGTGAGGAATTCGGCTGGGATTTGCCGGCTGCAAATTAAGGAAGAGATTCGTAAACCGATTACAGAAAGGATATTACCATTTAATATCAGTAGTAAGGAAACTTCGTCTGTTTCCAGTTTGAAGCAGCTTACGATTTCGGTTATTTCGAAAGAGGTGAATCACTTTTTTTTTTTTTTTTTTTTTTTTCCTAATTGAACATAGAGCGAGTGTTTGATGTACATACTAGAATTTTCTGCTAATATATCATTTGTCCAAGGTCCGCTTGCCAGAAAACGAAGTAACATTGGTAGCATATGCAGTACCCGTTGCTGCCGAAGGCCAAAAATATCAATACGAATGGACTTTGTTGAAGCAACCACCAGGAACCAACACAATTAAAGATCAAAGAGAAGCGTATTTGCATCTTGCCAAATTATCCGAAGGACTTTACACATTTAAAGTAAATTTTGCTTGTCAAAAATGTAGATACAAGTACACTACCGTCGGAAAATTTGGAAACGATCGAATTAATTTCATTTAACAGCAAGTATCTTGTGCTTCAGAGGATTAAATTGCTATCCATTTCACATTAATTACGCTCAGCCGCTGTACGGACTATTAACTGCTGGCACACCCACCATGTTCAACTAATGGTGTCTATATGTTGTTGATAACGTACATATATCATAAGATTAATCGTTCTGCCAAAACTAGCTTATTAGGGAAACAAGCCATTATATTAATAGATAATATTCATTTTATTGTTATTTCATATAAATCGTTACGAAACTATCCGATGGTAGTGTATAAAAATAAATCAGTTGTGGCCAACGCAGAACTATCTTTTACGTTTCAGTAGTATGCTTATTTTGTTTAGATGCATTAGATTTTTTTTATTAACGAAATTTTTTGACTATTTTGGAATTTGTTTTCGTTTTATTATTCAAATTTAGCATTACGAAATTACAATTTCGTCATTTCTAAGCAAGTATATAGATCTATAGCAAGAATCAATAAAAAAATCAAATTGCTTGGACTATTTTTATCAATATGCAAATCATTATTTTGTAACTGTCGAACCTAAAATTGTGAAACTTCATACTTAAGACTTGTATATGGTCTAGATGAGCACCTCCTATTTTTGAAAACAATATTCAAACCGGAATTGCATGTTTACGCTATACATTATTTGTTCTATCTCCAATATCACTACAACGGCTGCGCTTTATGATAATTAAATAATAATAAAAATGGTTCATTGTTGCATATTTGGCTGCACTAGTAATTCTAGCAGAACTGTTAAATTACAATTCTTTCAATTTCCAAAGAAACTAAATAATAAAAATCTATATAATTAGTGGTTAGCGAAAATTAAAAGAGACAAATTTGTTGTAACTATAAACGGTAAAGTATGCTCGAGACAATTTTAGCTCGCCGTACGTAGTACCGAAGAAGCTTAAGCATTCGATCGTGTGTCTAGCATTCTCGGATCAAATAATAATAATATAACTTATGTACTTGGATGTTAGTCGTCGCTCGCTCGGTCGCTCGTAAGACCAAATTTGTGCCCTCTACTCCTCTGAAGGTACCGGAGCGATTCACTCCAAATTTGGTACACATATTATTTGGCATCCCATTTGAATCCGCTCGCAGTTTAAATCCAATCGTCCGTATAATTCCCGAGTTATAGGGCCCCAAAATTTGGAGCCCCCCTTAATACTGCCCTTATAAAAATAATTAATACACTTAAAAATTCTACTAGCCCGAAAATAATGATTAAATATTATAATTTTGAATTTTAAAATATGCACTAAATTTTTTTATTTTTTTTTTTCAATATAATCTAAATTTAAATGTAAGACTTTTTATATCTATAACATTTTTTCAAATTGTTAACCAAAAGGCTATATTAATTAAAAAGCACTGCTCGCAACGCATATTTTACCTAAAGGCGAGCTCTGCGCGTTGGTGCGTTTTACGTGTACCAAATCTTGTTTAATTGGTGACTATGAACAAAGTTCTTTATTAAAACAAAAGTTATTAACTAATTACGCGAATAATAGATTAAAATTATAATCTTGTGCTGTTCCCTCTCAAAATTTAGGATATAACTTAAAATCCAAGGGTCCACGGAAATTAAATACATATTTATAGGCAAAACTATATCGCGAAACAGTAATTGCAGCAGATTTAAATAATGAAGAAAAATCAACTGCCATAAATAATGATACAGAAGAGAACTGTTTGAAACTAACAAATGAAGTGAACCTACAATGTGATTTAGGGCTGGAAATTTACAGAAATTTCCAAAATATTACCGAATGCGATTTAAGTGCTACGTGCGACATTGGAATACAATGCGAACTTGGTCAAGAAATATTGCGTAATAAAACAGATTCAGTTACAGAAATTATCCGTGATAATGATCATGATATCGACATGCATTCGAAACATTCAAGTGATACCGATGATGGATCTGAAACAGATGATGAACAAGAAATTATCAATTCAAATAATTCTCGTAATTTCTACACTGTTTTTATTGAAAGTTTATTAAAGCTTTTTAAAATTTGTTTTTCTTGTCACATTTTAAACGAACATGTAACGCACACAAGCTAAAGAACTTGTTTGTTTATCACAACTAAATGCTATAATGGAAATAATTAGTCATGACGTTCATCGGACATAATATGAATGTTCGATTGTATATTTTGTAGTGGAATAAATTATACAACTTTCGATACATTTGCACAGACAATGAGATTGCAATTTCTGTCGCATTCATCATATTATTACTTAAGGGGCATATACCTTTTGCGTTTTCAAAATATCGTTTTTTTATATATATATATATATATATATATATATATATATATATATTCTTTTCGAAAAACTATTTAAGAATTCGATTTTCGAAGCCGTTTATCGAAATTCGATTTATTACAAAAGTTACAGCGGTTTAGGTCGAGCCACCTCCGAACGCTACCTACACGCGTTCTCCAGTTGGCGCTGTTTGCTTTGTTTTGTTGTACTTTTGAGGTTACCTATCAGTGAAATTCAGACACACATCGCAATAAGCACGCATAAAGGTTCGCGGTTATTAAACAATGTCTGTACATTTTGAACCGATAGACCGGACAAACGTAAGCCACCGCAAAGATGGAACTTGGAATCGGAATCCGAGACGACTTTTATCTCAAAACTATGTATTTATTTACGATTACCAGGATATTTTTTGAACGGTTTATCCAATCGTTTTGATTTTCCCCCCTTATAGCTTATAAAATTTGTCATCGCTTAACGGATTTATTTTCAGAAATTCTAATTTTTTCTATTTTTTAACATAAATGAAAACGAACAAATAAGACGAAAAATAGACATTATTTTTGACAATTCGAATTTTGAAAAAAGAAAACGTCAAACGACGCGAATTTAACTCGACATCAAAAATCCGTTTCGCTTATTTGTTTCATTTAACCCAGCTCGCAGAAATTCTGGGAACTGTGGCCCTCTGTTTTTTAAACATGGCCTACGGAAATGGGTGTAAAGGGCGGAAAATAGGGGTTACAGGGATGAAAAAAATTATTTAAAAGAGAAATACATGCTCTATGAACTGCAAAAAGTTTCATTAATCTAAACTTTTCCTTGTACAAAAAGAAATAATTCATGAAAATTGGCTACTTTTAGGCGTTAGAAAGGTATATGCCACCTTAATCAATAAATATGTTTCATGTGCATTATAGATACTTGGGAAGATGAGAAATCAATATTTTGAAATGAACTTGCATTAGCATATAAGAATTTGTGGAGATGTGCAGTTCGACAGTCCTGGTTTTTGTGCGAAGTATGCGGTTTATTCAATAATGGATTTAAACTCAAATAAAATCATTGATTTTGAAGTGATTCAACGGGGCCAAGTTAGTGGTGATTTAGAAAAACATGCGTGTGAATTAGTTTTAAATCGTTTAAATGAGAATATGAACATTTATTTATTTTTATCTTGCCATAGAGGTATACGGAAACTTGTATGCTCAAATTTTCCGCACATTGAACATCAATTTGATGTATGGCACATAGCAAAACGTTTAGGTATAAAGGTAAAGCAAAGCGAAACCAAATCTGAAACAATCGCATTGTGGAAACCAAGCATCGTAAACCATTTATGGTAGTCATTACAAATTTGTAATGGCAACCCTGCAATTTTAATAGAAACATTTAAATCTATTCTTCATCACATAACAAATATACACGAATGGAATGGAATGGTAACGAATTTTTAAATATATGAACATATGCAAGATTAACCGAAGAAAAAAGTAATAATACTATTTAAATGTCTAGATATTCACGCGATTATCGTGAACCAGAAAAAAAAATTTGCAACAAACCATTCCTTGCAGATTTACAACATGCAAGACAATATTGTCACACTGGCGTATATCATAATGAACGTTTAAAATACACACCAAAAAGAATCTACTTTAAATATGATGACATGGTTACTACATAGAAGTATATTAACAATTTTAGACCATAAAAATAATGGCAGACATTCTAATTCTAACCGTGAAAATCAAAGGTATTCAAAATCGTTAAAGAAATGGGTTTATGTGTATGTGTTTCAAACTAAATGTAATACTTGGCGTGCAAATTTGATTAATAGAATATGTAAATATGCTACAGGACATATTTCTATAAAAACAACAAAGGAAACTAAAAATATTGCTCCAATTGTGCGGCCAAATATGAACATAACTAATAGTACACATGTCTCGCCTAAATAAACATGTAAATGTATCAACACCGTCAACGAGTTCCCAAGAGACAGAAAGTGGACATTGACATAAGGAATTACTCTTTTTTTTTTGTATATATTAATTTTTATTATATTTCTAATGTTTATTAGTATATTATATAAATGTAATGCAATATTAAATTAATAAAAATGTAAAATTTTGAAAACAACAATGAATATATATGTATATATATGTATATATATATATATATATATATATACATATATAATATATATATATTTATATATATATATATATATATATATATATATATATATATATATATATATATATATACTAATCAAAATAGTTTCATAATCTGTTCTGAATCCTGTGTATTCGTCGTTATCTCCGGGATATTCATTTCTAATTTTTGTATTCGATATGCCTTCTCAATGTATTTGATGTATTATTCAGGTTCGATCTTGCGTGTGAGTCCGCTTTTAGCATCATCTGATATTTAGATGCAGTATGAGTATATATAGGACAACACTGTAAAATGACCAATGATTGAGTTATACATTCTCATTTGAACCTCCTAACTTATCAAGAGCAAGAAAATCATGGCAGCAGTAACATTCTTCATCGTTTACCATTTTTCCGCACATTCCACAAGAGCGCCATTCAATGTTTACATGTCTCCCTTCAAATTTTTTATTCTTTTCACGTCTTGGACAAGGATTTCTATCCGTATACAAATACGGGGAAACACTGCACTGATTCATAATGAATATTACGTACAACCAAAGTTAACGCTTCTGTTATACTGTGAAGCTGGTCAGGTATGACGCATAATATTTCAACTGTACATAACAGCGGTGCGGTATAACATAAATGATTTCTACATATATTAGCATATTAATTTTAAAAAAGCTCAGTTAAGCATTCCCAATATATAGAATTTTGTTAATTTAAATTCGTTTTACATGTTTCTGATAACGAGACTTATGTAAGTAATATGTACTGTACATATAATCTTTTTGTTTTTGTATATATAGAAGTAAAGGTGTAGTTATTCTTCTCACGGCGCTTCACGACAAGTAAAATAGCTATCTTTATCTAGCGCACACGAATGACAACCATCCTGCTTGCACAGTAAACTTCTTGGGAGGACAGGTTGTCCATTTTGGTGCGTTAGAGATAACCAATTTTTACACGGAAACTTGACGTAAAGTGACGTGAGATAAGGCAATTATAAACAGTCCTATAGTTTTATTTAATTTTGTTAGTAATATATAGTTCTTTCAGCCATAATACATAACATTTTTTTTAACAGGTAAGCGTAACAAGTGACGATGCATTCGGTGAAACATACACAAATGTAACCGTTTTACCACCGAAACGAATCAATCAACCACCCCAAGTCATCATCAATCCACCAACACAAACAGTCAAATTACCAAACACGGGCGCTGTTCTTGACGCCTCGGGCACTAAGGTAAGCTGAAACATGAAATCCCAGTAAACATAATTTATGAGAAATTTGTTCAAAATTTATTGTATTCATAAAAGGACGATGACGGAATTCTGTCATGGCATTGGGAACTCCAACAAGGTCCTTTAGGTTATCAACCCCACCTAATAGATACACCCACTCTACAACTTAACAACCTCGCAATACCTGGTAACTACACATTTAAAGTTACCGTAATCGATAGTGACCATGCGTCTAACTCGAGCACCGCAAATATAACCGTATTAAAAATAACTGATTATCCGCCTGAAGCAAACGCAGGTCAAGATGTAATTATTTATTTACCTCATAATAAAGTTCGGTTAAACGGGAACATAAGTACGGATGATCGAGCTATAGTCACTTGGGAATGGACTAAAAGTCCTTCGGATGCGGATAAAGCGGCTGATATGCAAGATACGCGTACACCTTACTTAAGTTTGTCGAATCTTGAGGAGGGAATGTACACTTTTATACTAAAAGTGACTGATAGTGCAAATCAGAGCAGTGATTCCGAGGTGCATGTGTTTGTTAAACCACCGACGAATCGTCCACCCACCGCGGAAGCGGGCGATAATATCACTATTAGTTTACCTCAAACGTGGACGCGGCTAGATGGCAGCAAATCTAAAGATGATAATAAAATTGTGTCGTATTTGTGGGAACAAATTGAAGGACCCGCCGCTTCTCCTTCTACTATTAAAACGACGAATATGTCAATGCCGAACGTTACCAGTTTAACCAAAGGGATGTATGTTTTTAAATTGACGGTTACGGATGATAATGGGAATCTGGCCAGTGATACTGTTACGGTACTTGTCACTCAAAGTAAGTCATATTTCTAGAATTTAGGCACAGCCATCTTACGCCACGTCGAACCTCTAGACTAATGACATTTAAGCCGCTCTCACAATCAGTAACACCTGTTTGACACTGTTTACATTATTTATATATTTATTTGTTGATTTTGAATTGGTGAATTGTACATCAAATAATATGAACATTTCATAGTGAAAATATTTGATAAATAGTTTTGGACTGCTGAAATTGGTGAACTATATAAATTAATAATATAATAAGAAAGAGGTGCGTAATATTTAATATATTAATAAATTATTTGCACAAAATAACTTTATTAAAGAAGCAAACATTATAACTCACTGTCAGACAAAAGTACTTTTTGTTTTCTCCTAGTGGTATACCTGATCGATATATACGAGGGCTCTCCGACAAGTACTTAGCCTCACCGGCGCGATTTCCCTTCCAAAAACAAGAATCGAATCACCGACCGATATTGCTCTTTTTCCATTTTTCTAAAATCTGCGGATTCTCCCGCTTTCACACGCGGTCAAACCAAAACTACGAGTCCGATTTGGCTGAAATTTTAACAGTAGCCGTCGAAGATAATGTACTACACAATAGGTTATGTCTCTTGCGACAGTGGCGCCATAGGCCGGTGAGACTAAGTACTTGTCGGACAGCCCTCGTACATGCGTCTGGGTATTCTTGGATCCAATATAACCTTGGAAATAGGTCGACTTGTATTTTCATCATATATCCTGCTCAACATTTCAACGTACATACATGATATAAGAATCATGTATTATAAAAATTCAAAAAGAAATATATGCAAATATATTGGACAATGTCAAATAGGCTTAAAATATACGGTGTTTTCACAAAAAAACCTAATTTGTCTTTTTTTTTTAAATACCTTATAAACATTATTTATATATGTATTTAAAAAAATATATTGAAATTGGAGACAATAATATGCCAAAGGAGTTTCTTACTGAACTATTACATCTAGCAAAGCACCCTAAATGTTCTTCTAGTGGTAAAACAGCATTTAGGAGATACTTAGTAAAAAAATTCTTTCTAGATAAAAACCAGCAACCTAAAGCAAACGCAGGTGGAGATTTAACCGTAATCCTCCCCGCTCATGTAATATTCATAAACGGATCAAAATCCAGCGACGACCTAGCTATAGTTAAATATAAATGGCTACGTGAAGACGCATCTCTCGCAGTCGGTAATATCGTGAAAGGTTCCGATGAAACTCCAATCTTAATGTTAACAAATGTATCGCCCGGCCGATACGAGTTCAAACTAACCGTCTGGGACGAACAGGGTCTGTCAAACTCAGACACAGTATCCGTTATGGTCAAAAACGATCCAGATTTATACCAACTCGTCGAACTAACAGTTGAGGCAGATAGCCGTCGCATGACTGAGTTACAATTTCAAAATTTGCAAGGAAAATTAGCGTTGTTAGTCAAAGACGGCACTAAATTGATAGTGAGAGGACTTCGTCCGCAGCCAGCAACTGAGCGAGCGATTATTGTTTTTTATATTGAGACTCCGGATGGCAAAGCAGTGCCCGCTACTGAGGTAGTGACGCATTTAAAGCAAAAATTGATATTAGACGAATCTTTATTGGGATTCAGTGTAGTTTTATTGCAAACTACTGTTTGTCAGAATAATTGTTCTGGTCATGGACATTGTAATGAACAGACGCGGAAGTGTTTGTGCGAGGCGTTTTGGATGCAGGATTTATTCCTATTTTATCTGGGAGATGGCGAAGCGGATTGTAGATGGAGTGTTTTGTATGTTGTGGTGGGATTACTGTGTGGAACTATAACTCTAGCTGGGTTGTGTTGGGGCTGTACTTGGCTCTGTGTTAGCATTTGCACTAAACGGAGGTTAAGAAGAAAAGTGCAGACATATTCGTTGTTGGGAGATACTGATGAACCTCCACACTGTAAGTTTTCTTGAAACGTAGAGCATGAATATACTTTTCTATATATTCTATTTAAAAATTCTATATTAAAATGAAGCACATTGGGCTCTCATAATACTATTGTATTTACATATGAGTTACAAATATAGATTAAAACAAAACTCAAGTACATAAAAAAGCAGATTTTAAAAATATATTCATTATACAATATTTCAATGTTGAAGCTCTATAAACCAACATACATAATCGTTTAACGTCACTGATATTAGAACTTCACGTCAGCGTTTATGTTCGTCCTGTCTGTGTCATTATTATTTGTGTTGACGATATATATTTTTTAAAATTTATTTTTAGTCATATTTTTAAAATAATAATAAAAAACCCTTAACCACAAAGTATTTTAATTGAGCTAAATACGTACTTCGACAACTAAGTTGTCATCATCAGTAGCAATGGGAGTATAACGTAATATCTCTGGCTAAGGCAAAAACCATGAATGACGTGCTCTTTACCAGGATATCAAGGTTACACACAGTGTAAAATTATTGGGTTTCAGATTATTATTTATTCAGATATTATTTTTTGAAGGAAATTTTTATTTATTTATTGTTAATATTCTTGCATTGAAAATGTCACCAATATTAAAATTAAAACGTGTATTTAGACATGCTAAATTATGAAACACTCACGTGTTTCTCAACAAAAGAAGAAAAATATGCATAATCTGTATATTCTCTTTTAGATACATCAGGAAAAAATGAGTTATCAGAAACAGACACAGATTCTGATGTACTTTTTGAGTCACGAAATAAAGCCTCTTCACGACTAAACGGCGATTCCTTACAAAACGGCGCCAATAAAGCGAATCGAAATGGTTTTCTAAAACTTGGACGACGGGTGAAAACGTAAAACTCACAACACAGAGCTGGTCAATACAAGTAAGTCGCACGGCCTTTTGTTATCAAAATATAATAATATTAAATAATTAATATACAAGCAACACAAAATTTGGTTTATTCAAAATTATGTGCTCTGCCTTTTGTGCCTGAGACGACCGACATTTATCAACTATTTTCCCCAAAAGTAAAAACTAAGTAATTTCAATAACTGTAACTTACCTTTAGGAATAAATTCGTAGGTAACATTGACTACATCACATCTGACCAATTAGAATGAGGAATTTGGGTTCGGTACTTTTGTAGATACATTTTGATTGGTTAGATTTAAGTTTTACATAAAGTTCACATGTATCACTGCTTCTGACCAATTAGAATGAGGAATTTGTGCTCTGTATTTTTGTAGACATTTTGATTGGTTAGATTTACATAAGGGTTACATGTGACTAATCACAATGAAGAATTTGAGTTCGATACTCGATATTGTAGATACATTTTGGTTGGTTAGATTAAAGATTTTTATAAACTAGATAATCTTAATATTTGGCATGTTATTGTTATGTGTGCAGTTTACATGAACCGTACTTTACATTTTTTAAACAACGATATGTGAGAATTGAAATTTTTGTTGTACTTAATCTTTTTACGAGGTTCAAACTGTGTATTAATGATAATATCAATGTATTTTTAATATTAATTTCATACTAGTCAGTCAATTTTATCAAAATACAATGCATCAGCATTTTAAATTGAATGAAATTATTGTAATATAATTAGTATTATTTTGTGATTTAATTTTTTTGGAATAAAAACAGTAGAATCTTTACGAGTTGCCTTCCAGTGTAATAGACGAGCAAAGTGATGATTTCACATAGATTACAAACAGAATTCTTGGCAGGAATCGCAATTTTACACATACGCAATCGGTTATTTTATGAAAAAGTTGAAATTATGCGGCTAATCACATAATTTGTGTAATTTGTTACTAACTTGTGACGTCACACTTTCCTCGCGTATTGGTAGGTGTTGAGCTAAATTTACAAATGAACCGGCTGTATTTTTTTGAATTGGTCCCTATTGTAAAAACAAAGTACGAATTGAAATACGGATCAAATTGAAAAAATTCCAATGTAACTTAAGATATTTTTAAGTATTGAATTTTTTTTTATCTAGTCATCATATATAGTATTTACCGCCTAAATAATTTTTAAATGCATCATTATAATTGTTTTAAAAAAATGCCAGACTATATTTACTATAGGAATATAAGATTGTGGTATTAATTTTGTAAATGAAGACAATATTGAGATTAAATATAAATGATGTAAACAGTTTGGTCTAGTGCCTTCACGTCTTTTCCTATCAAAATCAGAGATATTCTGGTAATTCACCATCTTGTATTTGTTTAAAAACAAATTATTCCTTATCCAATAAAATTCTCAGATATTTTTATTCATGTTGCACAAAAATCATAGTAGAGAAATTCTTTTAATCATCCTAATTTAGGTAACCTTTAACTGATACTTTTATAACTAAAATAGTAAAAAATTATTCTAAAATCTTTTCACAGGCTTGAACAACAGTTATACTGAGTAATTAACTATGACTAATGTGCCTTCCAATTTTCATTTTTTGTTGTCCGCCTATTATATATTGTGTTCCCAGGTAATACTCACTACATGCTCGTGAGCTTTAGCGAAGTATCTCTGGAACTATTTGACAGCGTACAATGCCTCTGCGCAGTTGGCACTAGATAAAAGGATATAGTTTTGATAATATGGCTAACAACTACCGATTACGTAACGTTCAAACATTGCTGAACGCGCTGTATAACCGATATTGGCGCCTAAATAAATTATATATATATGTATATATATATATATATATATATATATATATATATATATATATATATATATTTTCAAAGAATATGTGTATTACAAACCTTTTTACAAAAATTTTATATTATTTAATCCCTAGATATTTTATTGTACCCCAAAATAAATGTTATATACATAATATAAACGAACATATTGTTATTTAGATAATGACAAGAAATATATATTTAATATAAGTGGTCGTAATAATTAATGAGAATAAATGTAAGTTTTTAATAATATCCCAAAATATATAATAAAATTTGCCACTAAACCAAATGATTTCCCTGGGAGCTCGCATGTATAGATAAGATACTTAGATAAGTCACGAGCTAGATATGCATAGTTTGAACCCAGCGAGATCGCATAGTTGTCGCCGATACTTATAATGCACGTCTTCTACGACCTAAAACGTTACCGCTGTAACGACATATAAACGAGCCAGTGTTCTCTTATAGATCTCCCACTAATATTACATTTGTAACTAAATGCGATATATTCAAGCAGTGTCGTAAAATGGGAGATTCAATGGGATATTGGTTTAGATTTAAAATTAAAATGGTCAATTAAATCAATAAAATTATTAAAATCCATTTGAAACAAATTAATTGTATCAAACAAATAATAACCATTTTATGATGTAAATGATGTAAAAATGTAAATGATCATTTTAGTTTTAAATTCAACTTTTTACTTTCTATTACGAAGTAATAATTTAGTCTTGTAATCATAAAAAAATTCGAACACGAGATAGAGAACGGATATACACGTTTTGATCTTCCCTGAATGTGACTATTTTCGGAATGACGTCTGTGTGTGCATCTGTCTGTCTGTGTATCGGTGAACGCCCTAGAGTACTAATTACTAAATTTTATGATAAAATGAAAAATAACTCGAGATTTCAACGGATATACATGTTTTGACCCTCCCTGAATCGTATGTAACTATTTTCGGAATGACGTCTGTGTGTGTGTGTCTGTCTATGAACGCCCTAGGGCCTAAACTGTCGAACGTAAAATTATGAAACTTCAAACCTAAGACTTGTATATGCCCTAGATGTGCACCCCCTATTTTTGAATAGAATATTCAAACCGAAACTGCATGTTTACTCTATACATTTTTTGTTCTATCTCCAATATCACTAGAACGGCTGCACTTATGACAAAAATAGTTACGTTCATAATGAAACACAAAATATTTCGCACAACTTTTGTTTGAAAAATTTCTTCAAAAAATATATTAGTTACGAGAAAACTGCTACGAAACATTATAAATATCTTGTTTACGTTGCCATGGATTCGCATGTAGCTTAATAAATCGGATCATCTGCGCCTGTTAATATTTTGACAGGAAAACAAAATAGACTCAATTAGATAAATGCCATTTCAGAGTATAGGTTAGTTTGACAGTTTGCTTGGGATAGATAGATATTTATATATATATATATATATATATATATATATATATATATATATATATATATATATTGTAAAAAAGTTTGTAATACACATATTATTTGAAAAAAAAAAATATATAAATGAAGAAGTTATTTCTATGTGACAGTAATTTGTTTGGTTATATTTTCCAATGTATAAACCATTTGCTTCTGTGTTTTAATTAATAAAATTAGGAAATGTTCTTCAAATAATTTTCAATATCCTTGGCAAATCACGAAACGAACGATATTAACGTTAGTAGTAAGAGGGTCCCTTGAGGCAGACAGTAGTGGGGGAGACCCCTTGGCGCAGACAGGGCGTGGCTTATATATGTCCCGATCGTGCGTTACCAAAAAAAAATAAATGAAAAAATGAAAAAAAAAAATGAAAAAATAAAAAAATAAATATATTTTTTATTTTTTTAATAAATATATATATATATATATATATATATATATATATATATATATATAAAGCTATATAAAAATATAACAACGTTATATGAAAATTACATGAATTATGTGTGACTATATGGTATACATGTTGTACCGTTGCTGGTCTCCGACGTACTGATGGAAAGCGCTTAAGTGGACGGAAATAAATTTCAAACTGTGTGGATTAATAATGTGGAGAGAGAGGGAGAGAATAAATAAATTTTTGTATGAGGTTGATGTGTGTGTGTGTGTGTGTACGTGAATGTATTGTATGTAATGATTTGGATAGGTTAATTATGTGTGGCTGTGCTGACCTCTGACTATGCTAGTTATTAGTGGATACTGTGTGTGTATGATATATGTTCAGGGGATCGTGGTATTTTGATGATGTAAACTTATAAATTAAATATATAAAGACCATTAATATTTGTATTAAATCTTTATTTATGAGTGTCTATGTGGTGGGTGTACAAATGTCTAGAGCATGATACAATCTCAAGTTATAGAATAAACATATAATATTATAACAAACGTGTATGTGTGTACACGCACACACACACACACACACACATACAATGAAATATATCTAACTAACATATAAACCTTTGTATTTCGGGATCTTCTTTTAACTTCTCGGGTAGCATGTGTGTCACATGAGCTAATTGTGTCCAAACGGTCGGTGACAACAGCACCGCTTTTGGTAGATTTGCAATATGAACAAGGTCCATGTTGCACAAAATTTCGTCACAATCATAGAGGTTTTGAAGTGCGTCATTTATGCAACAGCATTTGTTACATTTCTTTGATTCTACAAGCCATACACGTAATGTGTCTGCGTTTTGCAAGGCACACACCGCTGCAGCTTGTTGTCTGTTGTGGCTGACGATCGCTTTGTGAAAATAGCAACACCTTTCGCGCTGCGTACGTAATGACGGACATTTTGGATTGTCTTCGAGATTTGTAATGATGAGGTGTTCAGGTGTGCCAAATTGTCGTAAAAATTGTTCTTTTTCAAGCCCTCTGACATAGACGCGTGTACACTTCTTATATATATCTGCAAATATATCGTCGAGTCTATGATACGAGACACAGCCATCGTTCCACGTTAATCCATGATAATTTCTTGTTAACCAGTTAGCCTGCCGCTGGAATGCCACCGACTCGATCGGGTGTGGAGGGGCGATTAGAAAATGATGTAGTTTCTGTCCATCCATACACAATACTGCGATCTCTTTGGCCACGAAACCATTTGCGTTGCGAAATCCTTGCAAATCTATTACTATTTCACCCATAGTTCTATGCAGGTCTGCACACGACCACGTCCACAACTAAACTAATTTCTTAACAATGTTTGACAGCGGATTATATTCGACAATGCGATCGTGCAATATGATACAATGGGCTGCAGTATTTTCGGGAAAGGGATCTTTTGATTCAAACTCTAAACGTATGTCAACCGTTGCCGATTTCATCATTTCATTTTGCCGCGAACAGTCTATGACGAACATGGGTGTGTTTTCACGAGATTCTCGAACACCGTGAAGTGGTTCGCACGCTGTGCGGCCGTAATAGGATGATTGAAATCTGGAATACATGTCATACAACAGGGCATAATTACCAGCTGTAAAGTCTAAATTCATGTTATCATATGGATAACATTCAGAGTTCAGATATAACTTCAGATTGGAAACGGTGCAGTGGTCAAATACGCTTGCATTTTTATCGCGTTTATGTTTACGGTCCGTTTGAAACATGACGATCACATAGCGCGGTTTCTCCAGGTAACTGCTGGTTTTCACCGACCACGTGTGCTTTGATGTTGTTGACAACAGCGGATATTCATAGGAGGACCAACTTCGGAAATTCATAAATATCGACTTGTTGTGCTCAACGTGCTTAAGCAGTGCCAAACGAGTTGAACTCGCCACATACACGTACGGAACACGCCATTGTATTTTTGTCAATTCGACCGAAGCCTCTGCATTGGTGGGACTAATCAGAGCGTTGTCGTCATTTTTTGCCCGCACCAGGACAAGCTCTTGCCGTGCGTTAATCACAATCTTGTTGTAGTCTTCGGCAAAGCCGAGTAGTGTCTTCAGCGGAATGCACACATTAAAAGAGCCACTACTCCCCTTTGTTTTCGGTGGCAACCATCCGGCATTTTCAAGTCCTACAACTTCGTTCGGAGTATACGATACATATCCTTTAGCTGTTGTTGTTAGCCCCAAACTCTGGGTACGATCTATTTCGACACCATTTAATTCATAGCGAATATCGTCAAACAAGTGCGCAATGCCATTGTTAACAAGTGTCGCTGCTCCTTCAATGTCGCTCACAATGCGGCCTTCAACATAGAGAAAACTAGCGCTCGGCAGTGTGTATATGTCCTGCTGATGTACAGGAATGCGAATCTTTGCACTGTTTTCATCGCTCGCCACTAAACAACCGAATCATTCCTGTGCCGAAAATCGGAGGAATTTTGCCTTTGATTCCCATATTTGCGGGTTTGTCGGCACTTGGAGCGTTGACTGGTGGTGCTGCAGCAGTCGCAAAGGCTGTTGTGAGCGCCAACGATGCACAAAAACAATTAAGTGAAAGCAAGCGACACAACGACACAATGGAATCGATTGCGTTGGGAAAGGGATTGTACTTGAAGCCGTATCGCAAAGGACTCGGTTTACACTTGAAACGTATCTATCCAAAAAACCGCTAAGATTGCCAAGACGGGCGATGAGTGACAGTGAACTGCTTATGTATGCCAAATATTACAAAATACAAGATTTTCGCGGTGTATTTATGCGCAATGAAATGCCGTTGCGCGTGCGCACCAACGAGTCAGGTATAGTTAATCTTGACGACAAGTCGGGCGTGGGAACCCACTGGGTTGCCTACCGTAAGCGCGGTCGGCGCAGTACATTTTATCGACAGTTGCGGCAATTTAAGGCCTCCAGAGGAACTCATCACGTATCTCGGTCCAAACACAACCATAACCTATAATTATAGAAGAATGCAACAACCTAACACCGTGATATGCGGTCATCTTTGTCTCAAATTTCTAATGAACAAAAACGCCAATGCGGTATCCTGAGAGCCCCCTATTACCGAATTGGTTGTCAGTGCGTCAACACCTAATCCATAGGATATGTCGCTAACGTTGACGCTGCCAGGAAACAGTGCACAGCTGAATAGTGTATATTTTCTACCAATTGATCTTGAAGGCGAGTACGCGCTTGGTCTGGTTCTATTTAACACATTTAACTCTATTCCGAACATTGACGCAAGCAATAATATCTTGTATTACGGGGAGACGGAGGACGATGACAAGGGATCGTCTATAGTGATACCGGAAGGTTCGTACGAGCTTGACGACTTGAACACTTATCTGCAGCGTGAGTTTAGAGCACGCGGCGGCTATATTGAAATACAGCCAAAGAATAACACGTTGACCAGTGAAATAAAGTGCAGTCATTGGCTGTACTTTGATAGATCTAACAGTTTACAAACACTGCTGGGATTTACAAGACGACGTCTGCCACCAAACACATTGCATCGATCTGATTTACCCGTGAATATAGTTCGTGTGAGTAATATACGAATCGAGTGCAACATTACAACAGGTTCATATGTTAACGGCCGACTAGTAAATACAATACACGAATTTTTCCCCTCTGTCCCCCCAGGATATAAGATCATTGAAGCACCGCGCAACATCATATATCTCCCTGTGCGCGTTAAGGCAATAGAGGGTATCGCTGTTCGAATTACTGATCAGAACGGCGAATTGATTAATTTTCGCGGTGAAAGTGTTACTGTTCGATTGCACGTGACACGCAGCAGCAGCAGCAGCAGCAGCCTATCATAATAATGGTTGTCGTTTATTCAAAAACCAATGTTTTTGCGACACATAAAAAGGCTGGTGCAAAGAGAAGGCGAGTCAGAACACGCACGACAGCTCTAAAGTTAACAGCAAAGAATAAAGCTATACTTCGTGCGCTGGGCTATAAATTAGTGTGTGAGTAAATATGAGTGTAACACCGTACGACGTGTTGTCAGTGCTCGACGAAATTGCATTTGATGAGACAATTACACGTGTAGAGTATCACACGCATCAGGCCTACAATACAAACTCGTATGAAAACAGTGCAGAGATTCGCATTCCTGTACATCAGCAGGACATATACACACTGCCGAGCGCTAGTTTTCTCTATGTTGAAGGCCGCATTGTGAGCGACATTGAAGGAGCAGCGACACTTGTTAACAATGGCATTGCGCACTTGTTTGACGAGATTCGCTATGAATTAAATGGTGTCGAAATAGATCGTACCCAGAGTTTGGGGCTAAAAACAACAGCTAAAGGATATGTATCGTATACTCCGAACGAAGTTGTAGGACTTGAAAATGCTGGATGGTTGCCACCGAAAACAAAGGGGAGTAGTGGCTCTTTTAATGTGTGCATTCCGCTGAAGACACTACTCGGCTTTGCCGAAGACTACAACAAGATTGTGATTAACGCACGGCAAGAGCTTGTCCTGGTGCGGGCAAAAAATGACGACAACGCTCTGATTAGTCCCACCAATGCAGAGGCTTCGGTCGAATTGACAAAAATACAATGGCGTGTTCCGTACGTGTATGTGGCGAGTTCAACTCGTTTGGCACTGCTTAAGCACGTTGAGCACAACAAGTCGATATTTATGAATTTCCGAAGTTGGTCCTCCTATGAATATCCGCTGTTGTCAACAACATCAAAGCACACGTGGTCGGTGAAAACCAGCAGTTACCTGGAGAAACCGCGCTATGTGATCGTCATGTTTCAAACGGACCGTAAACATAAACGCGATAAAAATGCAAGCGTATTTGACCACTGCACCGTTTCCAATCTGAAGTTATATCTGAACTCTGAATGTTATCCATATGATAACATGAATTTAGACTTTACAGCTGGTAATTATGCCCTGTTGTATGACATGTATTCCAGATTTCAATCATCCTATTACGGCCGCACAGCGTGCGAACCACTTCACGGTGTTCGAGAATCTCGTGAAAACACACCCATGTTCGTCATAGACTGTTCGCGGCAAAATGAAATGATGAAATCGGCAACGGTTGACATACGTTTAGAGTTTGAATCAAAAGATCCCTTTCCCGAAAATACTGCAGCCCATTGTATCATATTGCACGATCGCATTGTCGAATATAATCCGCTGTCAAACATTGTTAAGAAATTAGTTTAGTTGTGGACGTGGTCGTGTGCAGACCTGCATAGAACTATGGGTGAAATAGTAATAGATTTGCAAGGATTTCGCAACGCAAATGGTTTCGTGGCCAAAGAGATCGCAGTATTGTGTATGGATGGACAGAAACTACATCATTTTCTAATCGCCCCTCCACACCCGATCGAGTCGGTGGCATTCCAGCGGCAGGCTAACTGGTTAACAAGAAATTATCATGGATTAACGTGGAACGATGGCTGTGTCTCGTATCATAGACTCGACGATATATTTGCAGATATATATAAGAAGTGTACACGCGTCTATGTCAGAGGGCTTGAAAAAGAACAATTTTTACGACAATTTGGCACACCTGAACACCTCATCATTACAAATCTCGAAGACAATCCAAAATGTCCGTCATTACGTACGCAGCGCGAAAGGTGTTGCTATTTTCACAAAGCGATCGTCAGCCACAACAGACAACAAGCTGCAGCGGTGTGTGCCTTGCAAAACGCAGACACATTACGTGTATGGCTTGTAGAATCAAAGAAATGTAACAAATGCTGTTGCATAAATGACGCACTTCAAAACCTCTATGATTGTGACGAAATTTTGTGCAACATGGACCTTGTTCATATTGCAAATCTACCAAAAGCGGTGCTGTTGTCACCGACCGTTTGGACACAATTAGCTCATGTGACACACATGCTACCCGAGAAGTTAAAAGAAGATCCCGAAATACAAAGGTTTATATGTTAGTTAGATATATTTCATTGTATGTGTGTGTGTGTGTGTGTGTGCGTGTACACACATACACGTTTGTTATAATATTATATGTTTATTCTATAACTTGAGATTGTATCATGCTCTAGACATTTGTACACCCACCACATAGACACTCATAAATAAAGATTTAATACAAATATTAATGGTCTTTATATATTTAATTTATAAGTTTACATCCTCAAAATACCACGATCCCCTGAACATATATCATACACACACAGTATCCACTAATAACTAGCATAGTCAGAGGTCAGCACAGCCACACATAATTAACCTATCCAAATCATTACATACAATACATTCACGTACACACACACACACACACATCAACCTCATACAAAAATTTATTTATTCTCTCCCTCTCTCTCCACATTATTAATCCACACAGTTTGAAATTTATTTCCGTCCACTTAAGCGCTTTCCATCAGTACGTCGGAGACCAGCAACGGTACAACATGTATACCATATAGTCACACATAATTCATGTAATTTTCATATAACGTTGTTATATTTTTATATAGCTTTATATATATATATATATATATATATATATATATTTATTAAAAAAATAAAAAATATATTTATTTTTTTATTTTTTCATTTTTTTTTTTCATTTTTTCATTTATTTTTTTTTGGTAACGCACGATCGGGACATATATAAGCCACGCCCTGTCTGCGCCAAGGGGTCTCCCCCACTACTGTCTGCCTCAAGGGACCCTCTTACTACTAACGTTACCCATGTGGATGTGTGCAATTTTAAATGTGGGGTTATGGAAATTAAAACTGTTATGGTACAGGAATAAATAAATGTCGGGATCATAATTGGTTAGATTGGTTCAATGGGCTATGTGAGTATAATGTCGATGATTTAGAATTATATACGTAAACTTAGAAATGTATTAATTTCATATTAAATGCCGATGAAATATCATAACAACAATAAATTTTGTAATATAATAATTGCTATCGCTTTTAGTTTTGTATTTATTGTTGTGACCGGGCTCGCCGGAGCGGCGAGCTGATAGCACTGGCGCTAGCGTCATTTTTGCAGCTGTAAAGTGGAAAATTCCATAGAGATATCTATTTCTCATTCATTCCTCAATCTTGAACGAAATATCGCTTTATACAAAATAAAACATTGCATTCCTAATATCAGTATATATAACTAGGGTCACCCGTGGGCACCATATGCCCATATGGTATGCAGTACATAGGTCAGTATTAACTGATGGCGAATTTTCATGTAATTTAATAATAATTACACGGTTGTATGGTGCAAGTGGCTATAAGTGTTGTATCATTAAGACAGTTTCCTTAATTGTATTATTACACAAAAACAGGATTATAAATTTACTTACGATTGCTGTTTATTATTTGATTCGATTATTCAAAAAATATGTATTACGAACCATTTTTACACACCATTTTTAATGATTTGACATTTGATTCATTATTGTTTATGAATTAAATAATCAGGCTAGATTCTGAATTTTGCAGTATTAAATTGCAGTGTCACAACGGCAGTTTTAAAAGTAATAATTAGTTATATGCTAAAATACAATGGATTGCGCCATCAAAAATTAAAAAATAAAATTACCAACCAATCATGTTTCTAAATATGTTTGAATTATCTCTTCAAGATTTTATTTCTCTAATCATCAGAATTATAAATTTACTTACTTGCAGTTATTATAATTTGACCAACTATAGAATCTTACCGCAACTCATATTTTCAAAAATCACTGCTTTTTGGCCATTTTGAAGTGAAAATATTAACTATGAATGAAAATAAATGAACGGTAACACGTATTTGCTAAAAATATATGCAAATTAGGCAATATATGCACTTATTTCATATTAAATACTTAAAAATTGAATAATAACATGTTACTCCCTTTAAGCTTAAGATTTACAATTCAAACAATGTTTCCGTAACTCGTACGTCACTAATTCACATTGAAATACTGTTTTTGACGCTCACGTGGTAGCACTTTTATTTATATTTGTTCTTTGGTTGGTCATTTTAACATAAATGCATAATAGCGACTCACAAACTTCAAATTAGAATAAATAAAACTTAATTTTTTTAACTAACAATTATTTATATTTCTCTTTGACATACAATATCAATATAATATAGCAGATGCCACTCTGTGTAAAGTACACAACACAATAAATAAACTTCAAATCATCAAATTAATTGAAGATTTATCACAAAAACTTTTTTGACATTTCATTCTGACGTTTGATTCGTTTTTGTCTATTTCAAAGCAGACTGAACTTCAGAAGGGCAGTGATAGTTTTATTTCAGTATAAACTATTTGATTATTACTTTCTTTTACAGAGTAATAAGTAAGTATTGTAATCATGAAAAATTTCGAACTCGAGATTTCAACGGATATATATGTTTTGACCTTCCCTGAATCGAATGTGACTATTTTCGGCATGACGTCTGTGTGTGTGTGTGTGTGTGTGTGTGTGTGTGTGTCTGTGAACGCTCTAGGGCCAAAACTGTCGAACGAAAAATTATGAAACTTCAAACTTAAGACTTGTATATACCCTAGATGTGCACCTCCTATTTTTGAAAAGAATATTCAAACCGGTAGTGCATGTTTACTCTATACATTTTTTGTTCAATCTCCAGTAACACTAGAACGGCTGCACTTACGGCAAAAATAGTTATGTTCATAATGAAAGATAATGATATTTCGAACAACTTTTGTTTGAAAAGTTTCTTCATAAATTGTACCAGTTATGAGATAACTGCTACGAAAAAACTCAAATATCTTATTTACGTTGCCATGGTGATACCTACACTTGTGACAAATTTTATTATTTTTAAAACGAATCAACCATGAGTTACATCATTTGTTTCTTGTTTATTGAAAACAAATGAGCATTACTTTGACAGTTATCTGTATGAATTAATATTTAAAATATTGATTTCTTATTAGAATAAATTGTATCAGGTAAATTATTGTAGAATTAATTTATATTATATATTTGCTGACATAATTAATTAACAATTTCAGAGTTTTACTGTGAAATTTGACTGTTTAAGAGTGAATACGATCAGTACTTCAAATTCAGATCCATTATAAATTGGTATAATTATCCAGTTATTTTCATTATATTATATTATATATATATATATTAATATCTATCTATTGAAAACTACGTAAAAGAAAGTTGAGTGCAGGCCACTCCAGATATTTTTTTATAGAATTATTAACAGTCGCCATGGTGCAGTGGCTAAGTGTCATGCCTTTCACCCTGGAGGTCGTGAGTTCGATCCCCGTCTATGCCAATTTGCATTTTTTTTTTAAAAGCGTTATACACATACATATACACTCACATACAAATATACAAACATTTCTGTTTAATGATATAAATTACGCACTGCATATATGTCCCAAACAAACTGTCTACATATATATATATATATATATATATATATATATATATATATATATATATATATATATATAATATATATATATATATATATACATATATATATATATATATATATATATATATATATATATATATATATATGAGGGGTGTAGAATCAAAACCGGACATGTCACATAACAGTGGTTTTGAGAAAAACGCTAAAAACTGCCAAACAAATTTCAAACGTAAAAATGTTTCTTTTTCTGCGCCATTGTATTAAGAATAATTAGTAAATACTAAGTGTTCAAGAAATTGTATGTAATTCACATTATTTTAGAAGATATTCGAGTATGTTTGGTACGTTTGTCCGCATTTGCTACAAAAATCTGAACATGTCCGGTTTTGATACGGAAATACGCATTTACTTCAGTGGAAATTGCAAAGTTCTGAACTTAGTAGACAGACATTTATTCAAATTATTAATTTAATACTACATTGTTAAGAAGTTGGAGTACCAAGGTAATAAAAGGTGTTAGTTGGTACTAACAGAAACTTAAAAACGATTTTTAAATTTTACAGTGTTATAAAATTAAAGATAGTGGGTACATTAAAAATATAAAAAACTATAAGTTGCTACTGAACTTCATCCAAAAATTCACTTCTTGGTTCACTGTCATCTTTATTTTCAACTTCTTGCAAACCGTTGCCGTGAAGAATATCTTTAAAAAACGTGAGTATCGGTAAGATTGACCATTCCTCTCCAAAATGAACAGTTAGCAGCATTTCAACATCTTTCTTCTTTGCGTCTTTTACAGACACCCCTACTAACAGTTCTGCTGGTGTTATTTGAGATATTTTTCTACCCCTTTTCGTTATAGGCAACGCTTTTGAAGTTGAAGTTCGATAGTTTAACTCTCCCAAAACGTTTATATTGTTTTTCGATGTGCGTTATACAATGCTATCTAATTGGTTGATTTCTGCGCATATGGACACGTCCGGCTTTGCAACAGCAGCGCTACGGACAAGTCCGATTTTGAAAACAAACCTGATATTCTTCCACGATTTTAACAGAGAATGGTCGCGTTTTCAACTAAAATAATTTACGCATAAGATAATGCAGTCTTTCAGCAACAAAACGTATATCTTAGATTATTTTCACCCAAAATGTTACATGTCCGGTTTTGATTCTACACCCCTCATATATATGTTACGCAGGACTTTTTTTCCGTTGACAATTGAAGCACTATAAACTCACTTGGATACCAATTTATTATAATCATATAACATACATTCACCTAATTTCAAATACATATATAAATGGAATAATTATGGATTCCGGCCTACGGAACCTGACCAGCACACTTAATTAGAGCCTGAAATTAGAATAAGGTTTAAGTATAAACTCAGTGAGGAACTAGTCTATATTTCTCTCACACATACTCTCCCACACATACACACACACAGGGTCATACCAAAACCCCATATAATTAACCGTCAACGCAAGTCAATTAGTCAACCTCATACGTAAGCGTATAGGTTACGTATGGGGGGTCTTCCGTGCGCGACACACGCCACACTCTGACCGTCGTTGGGACCACCCCCTGAAGAACACATCAACCAGTGGTGTCACCGTTGGGACCCCCGGACACACCAGACAGGCCACCGTTGGGCCCCGGATACACCAGACAGGCCAACGTTGGGCCCCCGAACACACCGTCAGCCAGGCCTTTGTCAATAGTCATCGTCCACACATTCAACACAACTCATATCATATAAATTCATATCAATTCATAATTCAATAGATTAGTGACTTCACACATTGATTAATACCTATTCATACTCCATATTAATACATATAGCAGAATATCCAAATATCAATAACACGTTATAGATTAGCTATCAACCTCACCTCAAATAATTACTCACAACACTTTTATCACTCACTAAATAACTTTCAATAGCCAACCTACTTCACGGGAAGACAAACTATAAATGGTTACACGTTCTGATATAAAGTTATAAAGAAGTCTCATTGACACGTCATAATATATTTATAAAACGGATATGGTTATCAAACGAATACAATTAGAAGACATCGTAACATTCGGCCATCCTGACAATGTTCTCGTCCCCGAGGACCTCTCAAGTCCCCACTGCATCATCATCGGTGACTGGTGAATCCGATTCGGAGGAACGAGAGAGTGTCTCATGATCCATCCACGGTTTCATGCTGTCAACAGCAACAATGTTTTTGTATCCCTTACCGATGTTTCGCTGTGAACCAGGCATTTCTTTTACCAGATATCTCTCGTTGGGGAACGCTTTCTCTATTTGAAATGGTCCGCTGTATTTTGGCAAAAGTTTACGACTATTTCCGTCACAAGTCGTATTCTGTTTTTTAACTAGAACCAAATCTCCTTCTGCATAATGCCTAGGTCTCTTTCGTTTCTTATCAAATCCTTCTTGTTGTTTTGATTGACTATTTTCTATTCGCTGAGCAGCTTCTTCACGAATTTCGTTTATGTTATCTATGCAAGGACGTAGTTCTTGTATTTCGGTCGTAAGTCTCGAATCACTGGGTGCTCTAGGGCGGTAACCATAAAGTAATTCGCTAGGAGTTTTATTGGTGGTTACGCAAATTGTGTTGTTGATGTCAAATTGTATAGTCGCGATCTTTTTGTCCCAAGATCTATCATCCGTTGTTGTTGCTAAAGCAGCTAATGTAGTCCCGTTAAATCTTTCACATTGTCCGTTCGCCCTAGGTGTTGCGACTGCATTTAAGATGTGTTGTATCCCATAGTGTTTACAAAATTTCTCGCATTCCCTCGACATATATGCAGTTCCTCTATCCGAAATCATTCGATTAGGTACGCCGAACACCGATAATGTTTTTTAAAAACACAAGTATCGGTAGAGTTTTAGTGTTTTTCGCGGCTTTTAAAATCGTAAATTGTGTAAAGGCTTCAACGATTACAATTAGATAGGCGTTGCCCGAAGAACTTTTATTGAATGGCCCCAGATGGTCGATGTGGATGGTGTGAAAGGGTACGGCAACTTTCTTGATTGGGTGTAGGAATCCTTCTTGCTTTCCTTTGGGTTGCTTGTGGTACAGGCAGTTCCAAAATGTCCAAAATCATCATGAGATGCTTTGACAATGTCTCGTCTAATGCCACGAGGTACGACCCACTGTATCCCTTTGGTAGTAATACGATAAACGCGGTCATTCTTCAAGCAATAGTCCTTGTAATAGTCCGTTAGAGGGGGTCTTGACAGAATTTCCGTTAACAGTTTTATTTTTTCATCTGTCAGCTGACTAGCGAGAACCCAATCTGCAACTTGAATCCGGAGTACTTGACGACTCTCTGAGTTATCTTCTCCTTCAACTGGGTTGCGGCTCAATGCATCAACATGAGCCATTCGATCTCCTGACCGATGCTCCACGGTGAAAGAGAACTCTTGCAATTGCAGCCACCATCGTCCTATCCTCGGAATGAGGTCTCGTTTTGAGTTGGCTGTTCGTAACGCGTTACAGTCTGTCACGACTTTGAATTCCACGCCAAGTAGATAAACACGAAACTTCTTTAATGTTTCAAGCACGGCCAGGGTTTCTTGTTCATAAGAATGATATTTTTCTTCGGCAGGTGTGGTTTGGCGACTGTAGTACGCGATGGGTTGTAGCGAACCGGAAGGCTGTTTTTGTAGTAAGATTCCAGCTAGTCCTACTTTGCTGGCGTCCGTGTGTACTTCCGTTTCTGCTGTCGGATTATATAATGCTAGTATCGGTCGGGAGGTTAAATGATGCTTCAATTTTTCGAATGCATCTTCGTGTATTGTTTCCCATGCCCACACTTGATTTTTCTTTGTTAACTGTGTCAATGGTCGAGCGACAATTGCGAAGTCTTTCACAAATTGTCTAAAAAAGCTGACAAGGCCAATAAATTGTCGCACGTTGTGTACTGTTGTTGGTCTTTGGAATTTGTTTACAGCTCGAATTTTTTCCTTTCCTGGTCTCACTCCTTCTGAACTGACTTCAAATCCTAAATACGTTACTGATGATTGGAAAAAGAAACACTTCAGCGGATTTAATGTTAAGTTGTTTTTTCGAAAAACTTGTAGAATTTGTTCTAGTCGTCGTAGACCTTCGTTGAAATATGGGGCAGGACAGAGTATGTCATCCAAATACGCAACTGCAATGGAATCTCGAAGGGATCCGAGTATCTTGTTTACCATTCTTTGGAAAACACTAGGGGCATTTGTTAGTCCAAACGGCATTCTGTTGAAATCGTAGTGGCCATCTGGAGTTACAAATGCTGTTTTAGACTTGGACGTTTCAGCCATGGGAATCTGGTAATAACCAGAGGTCATGTCCAGACTGGTGAAATATTGAGACCCTTGAAGTTGATCCAGTTGGTCATCAATTCGTGGAAGTGGATATCGATCTTTCAACGTCACTCTGTTCAATTTTCTATAATCGATGCAAAGTCATCTTTCTCCATTTTTAGCTCGTCGTACAGTAAGTACAAAAGAGCTATAGTGATTGGTCGTGTGTCTGTAACATGCTCGGATCGAAAAAAAATATTAACAAAAAGTTCTTGTATTTTCGCCCTGAATCCAAAAATATATATAACTCATATACTTGGATGTATGTATCTCGCTCGCTCGGTCGGTCCGTCGTAAGACCTGAGTTTGTGACCGCAACTCGTCTGAAGGTACCGGGCCGATTTTGATGAAATTTGGTATGCATATAATTTCCATGCCCGTGATGTTCCCGTCGCATTTTAAATCCAATCGTCAGTACAGGGCCGGCGTTATAGGCCCCCAAAATTTGGAACCCTCATAAATACTGCCCTTAGCCAACATTTAAAAATTTTAGAATTTTCTACTTAACATTCTAAGATATTTTATGTGATTAAAGTTTTTTCAAATTGTGAGCCCATAGGCTTAAAAAAAATAATATAAATATATTTTGAAGTATATCAGACATTGATCGCCATCTGTTAGTGAAATAAAGAAGTTATGTCTATTGTGACAGTAATTTGTTTGGTTATAAATTCCAATGTATAAACCATTTGCTTCTGTGTATTAATTAATAAAATTAGGAAATGTTCATCAAATAATTATCAATATCCTTGGCAAATCACGAAACGAACGATATTAACGTAACCCATGTGGATGAGTGCAATTTTAAATGTGGGGTTTTTGGAAATTATAACTGTTATGGTACAGGAATAAATAAATGTCGGGATCATAATTGGTTAGATTGGTTCAATGGGCTATGTGAGTATAATGTCGATGATTAAGAATTATATACGTAAACTTAGAAATTTATTAATTTCATATTAAATGCCGATGAAATATCATAACAACAATAAATTTTGTACTATAATAATTGCTATCGCTTTTAGTTTTGTATTTATTGATGTGACCGCGCTCGCCGGAACGGCGAGCTGATAGCACTGGCGCTAGCGCCAGTTCTTGTTCTTCGTAACGAGTAAAATTGGTGAGGCGAATGGTGAGTTGGATTCTCTAATTATCTGTGCTTGTAAAAGTTTGTCAACAATATCTTTCACTCGAGTCCGTTCTTCATGTGACATACGATAGGGACGGTATGTAACAGGTCGTTCGTTGGTAAGGGTTATTTCCATTTCAGCGGCGGTTGTGCAACCAAGGTTTTCCACATCGCTAGCAAAAACGTCTTCATACTCTCGGAGTAGTTTAAGTAAGCATTCGCGTTGTTCTGGTGATAGTTTCGCCCCAATTTGAAGGTGCTGCTCATCTAATCGTGTGGGTAATTTAATTGCGGTGGTTTCGTTGTTTTCCGCGCTACAATTAATTCCTCTTGCTATGACACTATTAGGATGAATCACGAGGTCTTGTGTGGAGGTATTTATAATAGGTAGTACACATTCGCCCTCACTAGCTGATGTCACACACCGTGGAATATAGTATTTACGGTTTCCTTTGTAACGGTGACTAGAATCTATAAAAACATCTCCGGAGCATTCTAAACGACAAATTATATTGCCGACATGTCCTGGAGGGATAACTATCGCGTCTCGTGCCCAAAGAAATGTTTTAGCTGGTGGAAGTGCTACAATCTCCGGTAAGGGGGCGTCGGCTACGGTGAATACTCGTAGAACATGTTCGTCCTTATAAATTCGCACGTGTGGTTGTTCCGTAAATGTCTGTCCGATAATCATGGGAATTTCTTGAACTGTGTTAGGTACAATCGAAATATTGACGAGAGCTTCCACTTGGTCAATTTTTATTAGTTGTGCTTGTGCTTCTCCGAGCGTAAGTGTTCTAGAGTTTCCAAATCTACGTATTTCTGTTCCAACTGAAGGGTTGAATATGATGCATAATTTTTCGGCATCCGCCTGTTGTAGTGTGATGCAGTTTGCACCCAAATCAATGAATGCACGAATCGTCTTACCGTTGAGAGATGCGTCAACGAAGAATTTTGCTTGCGTATGTTTCTGACTAGATAAAGTGAGTACATTCTTACCTGTAACCATTTCCTGTTGATAATGCGGTGGTCGACTTGCTGTTTGTGTGCTCGGGCAATTTACGTTGCGCAGATTGTTAGTGTTGCTGTAGTTTCGGTGACAATTCCTAGCAACGTGTCCACGTTTACCACATGAGTAGCAAGTTGAAATCTGCGAAGGAGTGCGTCCGTATGGTTGTCCTCGCTGTGGGTGCATGTTGGTGTGCTTGATAGGACCAAAGGACGGAGCACGAACTGGAATCCTATTTGTAGAAGGCTTTCCTCTCACAGTTCTTAAATAGACTAGTAGGTCTTCTGGTTTATCATAGTTCCCTGAAAGTGCAGAAGCTTCGACTATTTTCTCTTCCAACCCGTCAATGATGCAAGATACGGCGTGTTGACCCAAAATTCTGCAATTATTAAGCATCGCCAATTTTGCGTAGTAATACTTCGTAATTGGTTCAGTAGCAAGCCAAACGCGATGCAACATCTGCTTCAGTTGTTGACAATAACTTCGGTTAGAGGGGAATGCTTCTCGCAGAAGATCCTTCCATTCATCCCACGTGAAACAAATTTTCGTCAAGCTTTCGTACTATTTTCTAGCATCACCCGTCAGTTTGGATGTTGCGAAAAAGATGGTTGCTGGTTCATCCCAACTAAACAGCATGCGTAGTTGTTCGACTTTATCCATCCATTTTTCTATCGATTGATCAACGTTGTCTGGATCAAAAGCCGGAATGCTTTCCCCAAATTTATGATTTGATGAAGAGGATACGTTTCTTGGAGCGAGGGCGTCGATGCGCGTGTTCATGGCGTTAACATTTTGTGTGAGTTGCAACATCAACTCCGAGCATTGTTGAAGGCTACTCCAAGAATTTCCACCACCAGGGCGTGCAGGTGGGGAAAAGTAGACTTCCGCATTGGCTACCTCGATAACGGGATTGTCCCGTGGGGGGCTAGCCGAACCTTCACTAGCTGACATTATGTAGATCCTGATGAAAATTTAGATTCTGATCCCACTTCTGATTTGTTACGCAGGACTTTTTTTCCGTTGACAATTGAAGCACTATAAACTCACTTGGATACCAATTTATTATAATCATATAACATACATTCACCTAATTTCAAATACATATATAAATGGAATAATTATGGATTCCGGCCTACGAAACCTGACCAGCACACTTAATTAGAGCCTGAAATTAGAATAAGGGTCATACCAAAACCCCATATAATTAACCCTCAACCGTCAACGCAAGTCAATTAGTCAACCTCATACGTAAGCGTATAGGTTACGTATGAGGGGTCTTCCGTGCGCGACACACGCCACACTCTGACCGTCGTTGGGACCACCCCCTGAAGAACACATCAACCAGTGGTGTCACCGTTGGGACCACCTCCTGAAGAACACATCAACCAGTGGTGTCACCGTTGGGACCCCCGGACACACCAGACAGGCCACCGTTGGGCCCCGGATAGACTAGACAGGCCAACGTTGGGCCCCCGAACACACCGTCAGCCAGGCCTTTGTCAATAGTCATCGTCCACACATTCAACACAACTCATATCATATAAATTCATATCAATTCATAATTCAATAGATTAGTGACTTCACACATTGATTAATACCTATTCATACTCCATATTAATACATATAGCAGAATATCCAAATATCAATAACACGTTATAGATTAGCTATCAACCTCACCTCAAATAATTACTCACAACACTTTTATCACTCACTAAATAACTTTCAATAGCCAACCTACTTCACGGGAAGACAAACTATAAATGGTTACACGTTCTGATATAGTTATAAAGAAGTCTCATTGACACGTCATAATATATTTATAAAACGGATATGGTTATCAAACGAATACAATTAGAAGACATCGTAACATTCGGCCATCCTGACAATGTTCTCGTCCCCGAGGACCTCTCAAGTCCCCACTGCATCATCATCGGTGACTGGTGAATCCGATTCGGAGGAACCAGAGAGTGTCTCATGATCCATCCACGGTTTCATGCTGTCAACAGCAACAATGTTTTTGTATCCCTTACCGATGTTTCGCTGTGAACCAGGCATTTCTTTTACCAGATATCTCTCGTTGGGGAACGCTTTCTCTATTTGAAATGGTCCGCTGTATTTTGGCAAAAGTTTACGACTATTTCCGTCACAAGTCGTATTCTGTTTTTTAACTAGAACCAAATCTCCTTCTGCATAATGCCTAGGTCTGTTTCGTTTCTTATCAAATCCTTCTTGTTGTTTTGATTGACTTATGAAGAAGTCTCATTGACACGTCATAATATATTTATAAAATGGATATGGTTATCAAACGAATACAATTAGAAGGCATCGTAACATATATATATATATATATATATATATATATATATATATATAAGAACGGGCGCAGATAATAATTATTATTATTAAGTGATAACAAAATCTTTTGCAGACCAATATAAAATGAAAATTGAAATTGTTATTTAATTATGTTAGCAAATATATAATATAAATTGATTCTATAATAATTTACCTGATACAATTTATTCTAATAAGAAATCAATATTTTAAATATTAATTCATACAGTTAACTGTCAATGTAATGCTTGTTTGGTTTCAATAAACAAGAAACAAATGATGTAACTCATGGTTGATCCGATTTAAAAATAAAATTTGGCACTAGTGTAGGTATAACTGGCAACGTAAATAAGATATTTGAGTTTTTTCGTAGCAGTTATCTCATAACTGGTACAATTTATGAAGAAACTTTTCAAACAAAAGTTGTGCGAAATATTAATCTCTTTCATTATGAACATAACTATTTTTGCCGTAAGTGTAGCCGTTCTAGTGATATTGGAGATAGAACAAAAAATGTAGAGTAAACATGCATTACCGGTTTGAATATTCTTTTCAAAAATAGGAGGTGCACATCTAGGATATATACAAGTCTTAAGTTTGAAGTTTCATAATTTTTCGTTCGACAGATTTGGCCCTAGAGCGTTCACAGACACACACACACACAGATGTCATTCCGAAAATAGTCACATTCCATTCAGAGAAGGTCAAAACATGTAAATCCGTTGAAATCTCGAGTTCGAAATTTTTCATGATTACAATACTTACTTATTACTTTGTAAAAGAAAGTAAAAAATGGGTTGTGGCCAACGCGGGACTTTCATTTACGTAGTTTTCATCAATATTTATTGATTATAAAAATATAATATTAAGAAATAATAATCCAACAGAAACAATATGAAAACCAAGCTAACCTTATATAAATGAATGCGTTGAAAATTATACCAATACCAATTTGGAATGGTTTTGAAGAACTATCAAAACTAACGAATTCTCTACAGATATATATTGAAATGTCATTTATCTAATTCAGACCATTTTGTTTTCTTGTCGAAATATTGACAGGCGCAGATGATCCGATTAATTAAGCTACATTCGAATCCATGACAACGTAAACAAGATTCTTAAAATTTTCGGTAGGGGTTTTCTCGTAACTGGTACATTTATTGAAGAAACTTTTCAAACAAAAGTTGTGCGAAATATTAATAACTTTCATTATGAACATAACTATTTTTGCCGTAAGTGCAGCCGTTCTAGTGATATTGGAGATAGAACAAAAAATGCATAGAGTAAACATGCACTGCCGGTTTGAATATTCTTTTCAAAAATAGGAGGTGCACAACTAGACCATATACAAGTCTTAAGTTTGAAGTCTCATAATTTTACGTTGGACAGTTTCGGCTCTAGAGCGTTCACATACACACACACACGCACACACACACACACACACACACACACACACACACAGACGTCACTCCGAAAATAGTCACATTCGATTCAGGGAAGCTCAAAACGTGTATATCCGTTGAAAACTCGAGTTCGATTTTTTTGGTGATCCCTATACTTACTTATTACTCTGTAAAAGAAAGTAAAAATGGGTTGTGGCCAACGCGGGACTTTCTTTTAAGTAGTTTTCATTATCATTTATTGATTATAAAAATATAATATTAGGAAATATTAATCCAACAGAAACAATATGAAAACCAATCTAACCTTATATAAATGAATGGGTTAAAAATTATTCCAATATCAATTTGTAATGGTTTCGAAGTACTAACTGTCAAAACTAACCAACTCTCTACAGAAATATTTTGAAATGTCATTTATCTAATTCAGACCATTTTGTTTTCTTGTCGAAATATTGACAGGCGCAGATGATCCGATTAATTAAGCTACATTCGAATCCATGACAACGTAAACAAGATTCTCAAAATTTTCGGTAGCGGTTTTCTCGTAACTGGTACATTTATTGAAGAAACTTTTCAAACAAAAGTTGTGCGAAATATTAATATCTTTCATTATGAACATAACTATTTTTGTCGTAAGTGCAGCCGTTCTAGTGATATTGGAGATAGAACAAAAAATGCATAGAGTAAACATGCACTGCTGGTTTGAATATTCTTTTCAAAAATAGGAGGTGCACAACTAGACCATATACAAGTCTTAAGTTTGAAGTTTCATAATTTTACGTTGGGCAGTTTCGGCTCTAGAGCGTTCACATATACACAGACGTCACTCTGAAAATAGTCACATTCGATTCAGGGAAGCTCAAAACGTGTATATCCGTTGAAATCTCGAGTCCGATTTTTTTGGTGTTCCCTATACTTACTTATTACTCTGTAAAAGAAAGTAGAAATATTTTATCATAAAATTTAGTAATTAGTACATTTTGTGAAGAATTTTTTCAAACATAAGTTGTGCGATACATTAATATCATTCATTATGAACATAACTATATTTGCCGTAAGTGTAGCCGTTCTAGTGATATTGGAGATAGAACAAATAATGTATAAAGTAAACATGCACTTTCTGTTTGAATATTCTATTCAAAAATAGGAGGTGCACATCTAGGGTATATACAAGTCTTAAGATCGATGTTTCATAATTTTACGTTCGACAGTTTTGGCCCTAAAGCGTTCACAGACACACACACACAGACGTCATTCCTAAAAGAGTCTCATTCGGTTCAGGGAAGGTCAAAATATCCCCAGTAGCACAACGATATAGTACCAATATTGTTTGTCATATTGGCTGAATGTGGTTTGGGTTAACATAGTACTATATTACTAGAATATTGTATTTTAATATTGGAATTATATTTTTCATCAATTTTGGCAGAATATTGCAAACCAATATTGTATTCTCATACGAGATTTATATTAAATAAATATTGCATTTTCAAGGATTCCTTATATTATATGATTATTGCCCCACAATATAAAATAAATATAACATCTCCATATTTACCCAATATGAGTAAATATGTAATATGTAATGAAATATTTATTCTGTATTATATATTTTGATTTAAATATATAATGAAGACTCAAAATTAATAATAAATATATTTAATAAAGTTTATTACACATCAGAGATATAAAGCATATATATTGTTATAGTGTAAATATATAAAAATATATTAAAAGAAATTGTTAATAAAAATAAAATATAGTAAATATATTCACACACATATATATATATATATATATATATATATATATATATATAAATATATATATATATATATATATATATATATATATATATATATATATATATATATATATATATATATATATATATATATATATATATTAGTACACTGTTATAAAATATAGAATTAGTGTTGGGCGTTCTTTCCTTTCTTCCAACGTCGCGATCTCTAGCCGTTGCCAGGTACATAGATCCTATTTTTGATATTTCATGTCCCATGATAGATGCGATTGTGTATTGCTTCTGGATAAATGATAAGGAGACCAAGCTAAAGCAGAACAACAGATTGAAATATAAAGTTAACATACGGTACACAGAATGATATAAACTGTTAAATTTACAAGTAAAATATGATTTACCTTAATGTGTAAAATATGACATTCGATTTACGAATAAGATGATCAATATTGATTTCAATTTTAAACACGATAATACAAAATACCGCAAGATAGCACGAGCAAGAAATGATAGAATGAAGGAACCAAAATGAAACGGAAAAGCAACAGGCCCTGTAGGATCATAGGGCTGTAGATTATCGCAATTATTTAACAGTGGCGTGCTGTTTGTATCTATTCATCGTTTCTGAGTTCCACTCGTCACTTGATAAAGTAGTTATAAAATTAAGCAAGAAAAAAATATTAGAATTGGGTATTAAATGTAAATGACTTGTTTGCGTTTTGAAAACCGACTTAATTTTTTTTTTAATTACAGCAGGCTAAAAGTAATACGCCACTGGCATTCCCACAATGCATTGCAATGGAGCGCACATAAGGATGGTATACCATTTGGCAATATTGGTATTACCAAGGAACATAGATGTTCCTTGGTATTGCATGGTTTTTGACTGAGAATACAATATTGTTTATCATATATCTTAAGATATGTATGATTTTTCGTAACAGTTTTCTCGTAACTGGTACATTTTTGAAAAAACTTTTCAAACAAAAGTTGTGTGAAATATTCATAGCTTTCATTATGAACATAACTATTTTTGCCATAAGAGCAGCCGTTCTAGTGATATTGGAGAAAGGACAAAAAATGCATAGTGTAAACATGCACTGCCGGTTTGAATATTCTTTTCAAAACAGGAGGTTCACATTTAGTCCATATGCAAGTCTTAAGTTTGAAGTTTCAAAATTATAGGTTCGACAGTTTCGGCTCTAGAGTGTTCACATATACACAGACGTCACTCCGAAAATAGTCACATTCGATTCAGGGAATGTCCAAACATGTATATCCGTTGAAATCTCGAGTTCGACATTTTTCATGACTTACTTATTACTTCGTAAAGGAAAGTAAAAATTCAATTGTAATTATTATTAAAAGAATGGTACAGTTTAGAAGAAAATTTTTGAAATAAAAGTTGCTTAAAATTGAAATAACTTGAATAGATAAAAAATGGCACGTGTAAACGAGCACTACCGGTAGAAATATAATTTTCAAAATAGGACGTTTTCTATTCTGAGGTACACAAATCTTAAATTCAAAACATCATATGTTTACGTTGAACAGTATAGGCTGTACCGTGTAGCTCGTTCACGCACACACAAACAGACACACCGACATCATTGAGAAAACAGTCAAAATGGATTCAGGTACCCTCAAAATGCATTTTTCTATTAAAATCTCGAGGCACATTTTTTTGGTGACCCCAAAACTTACCCCCCTATACTTACTTATTACTCCGTAATAAAAAGTAAAAAAAACTATTAATAATTCATATATCTACGCATAATAACAGCTTCATTCATTTTAGGATAAAATAGTCTAATCATCGAAAACTTATAAATTACATAAATTAAAATTTACACATAGATAAGTACCAAATTCTTACATATACTTCAAATTGAGGTTTAAAATGATAAAATTAGCTTAAAATAGTCAAATATATCCAAAGGTTTTAATTTTAAAATTGTTTTATGTCTAGATTCGCCATAATACACAATAAATCAAAATTATTTTAGTTACGCCATAGATAAACACACAGATATCTGTGGCAGAGGGCGCTACTATGCAGTAAATTCAATGCATTTTAAAACGCTGAAAAACACTTCAGTTCAGAAATTACCTGTTATAAATAAAGAAATTCTGCCGAATAATGACTGTTTATTGTATATGAAGGTATTACGGACACATTGTTACACTTTTGGTCAAAGTTATATTTCTTTATTACATAAAACTACTGAAAACCTATCATGATTAAATATACCTCGATAACGCAAAAACCAACGGCTCGATCTTTATAAAAAAATATCTGGAGTGGCCTGCGCTCGACTTTCTTTTACGTAATTTTCACTATATATATATATATATATATATATATATATATATATATATATATATATATATATATATAAATAAATAAATAAATAACCAAAACAAGCCGTCAAACTAACTATACTCTACAGAAATATTCTGAAATGTCATTTATCTAATTGAGTTTATTTTGTTTTCCTGTCAAAATAGCAATAGGAAGTGCATGTTTACTCTATACATTTTATGTTCTATCTCCAATATCACTAGAACGGCTACACTTACGGCAAATATAGTTATGTTCATAATGAAAGATATTAATATTTCGCACAACTTTTGTTTGAAATATTTCTTCAAAAAAATTACCAGTTGCGAGAAAAATGCTAAGAATGCCAGATATTTTAAAATTACAATAGAAATTCATAAACTAACCATATTATTCTAGGATATCAAATTAACAATTCTATGTTCCTGCTGCAACGTTCACAGTTATAACATATTTTTGTATATCGTTTTATTATTATTTTCATATAAGTTTTTTTATACTCTTATATACTGCTTTTATGATAATCATTTTTCCTGATAGAATATTTTATATATTTCCTTCTATTAATATATATATATATATATATATATATATATATATATATATATATATATATATATATATATATAAATATGTATATATCCATTTTAGAATAGATAACGTTGTGAACACATAATACGTAGTTAGTTAGTTTAGATTCAGACTTCGCTTTTGTAACAGCAATTACGCTGACATATTAATATTGTACTATTATATGAAATAAAACGTTTTTTAAAAACAACCTTCGTTAAAATAAGAAATTAACTGGCGCAGTCGGTAGGATTGCCAAAAACAAATTTAGTGAATATAAATTTGGTTCACATTAGTGATTTAATCGGCAATCAAAAGAACAATCTAATCGTGTTAGTGTTTAATCCAACAATTCGCGTTAAATTAAAAATTGTTGTGTTTAATAAAAACACTAAATACGAAAAAGTGAATCTCAGAAGACAACTGTAATAGAATTTCTGCATTCCTTCCGTCGTGCTGAGAGAACATCAGCTACTGACAAAATCCTTGGAACCGCAACCAATTCGTCAGTGAATCAGCAACTCAACGAACATGAAGTGGCTATTGATTATACTGTAAGTACATTGTTTTTTAGAGGCCCTTATAATAGTAACATAAACGAATGAACAGTGATAGTTCAAATTTAGATACAAATTCTGATTCTAACTCCGGTTCCGAAAACCGTTACCTAAACCCCAACCTTATAAAAACGGTAAAATTTTAATTAATAGACCTAAATTATTAATTAATAACAGAATGGCTACCCCAATATTAAAAAAAGAATATTTGGGCATGGTACCAGACTTTTATGGTGAAAGAGAACTTTTACCTAGATTCATTGAAATCTCAGAAAAAAATAGTGAATAAGTTCTATAATGCTACAGATACGAGTTACTTAATGTCATCTATACTGTCAAAAATTAAAGGAGACGCCGCTATCAATATCTCAAGTTGTACAATTGATAATTGGTTAGCCTTAAAAACAGCATTACTAAATACTTATGCCCACAAAAGAGATTTTTACACTTTAAATATAGAGTTAACAGTATTAAAACAATCTTATAACGAAAATGTTTTCGATTTTTATAATAGAATTCAGAAAGTACTGAATTTACAAATATCATATCTTATGACTCACACTCTAGCAGCTGAAGCCGCTGTGCTAACAGCATATTTCCGTAACTACGCGTTACGAATTTTATTACGAGGGTTAAAAGACCCTATTGGTCAACTTATGCGTGCAAAGAACCCATAAGATCTTAATAGTGCATTGAATATGTTAACAAACGATTTCCAATTCGAAACCGCAAATAAACCCACAAAATTAAATCAAAAACCTAATTATGAAACTAACAGAGTAATGCCAACTAAACCGCTACAACCGCGCGAACCAACCGTTACAATTTAACAAAAATAACACTCAAACATCTTACAATAAAATGCAATCTAGCAACCCTAATCTATCAAATACCAATGAGTATATCTACAAGAAATACTCAATTTTATCAACCTAAACCTGGGCCCTCATATCAAAACCGTTTTAGACAAAATACTATTAAACCAAACTTCAATTCGGAAGAACTTTTTAATATAGATAACCCAGAGTTATTTAATTCTGCTGAAATTAATCATGATTTGACAAGTACCCGCTACGTTTCAACGGGTGGACAATATCTTAAGAGGGTTAACAAATGACAAATGCCTTGTATATCTGGATGATATCATAATATTTAGCACAAGTTTAGAAGAACACATTCATAATCTAAAACTAGTCTTCGACAGACTTCGGAAATCAAACCTTAAAATACAATTAGATAAATCAGAATTCTTAAAAAAGGAAGTAGAATACCTTGGTCACATAGTCACACCTGATGGCGTTAAGCCAAAACTCTAACAAAATTATTGCTATACAAAACTATCCCATTGCAAAAACTCCTAAACTCCTAAAAAAAGGGTTTTTAGGACTTTTAGGGTACTACAGGAAATTTATAAAAGATTTCGCCAAAATCTACAAGAAATACTCAATTTTATCAACCTAGACCTGGGCCCTCATATCAAAACCGTTTTAGACAAAATACTATTAAACCAAACTTCAATTCGGAAGAACTTTTTAATATAGATAACCCAGAGTTATTTAATTCTGCTGAAATTAATCATGATTTGGAAGATGAACGTAACGACGACACGGAACCACAAATAGAATTCCCGAACGAATGCGAAATTTCAGAAGACACACAAAATTCCGACGAACATTTTTTATACGAAATAGCCTCGGAAGTTAACACTCACCAAAATTCGAACTAATGAACTTGACTAACAACCAGAGTAAACTTCCATTTATACTGTTTCCTGAACATAATTTAAAAGTCCTACTAGACACTGGTAGCACAAAATCATTTATCAACCCCAAAATCGCCAATAAATATTTCTCAACCTCTATAACCAAAGACCCATTCCAAATTCCAACCGCTCATGGCACTTCTACAGAAAAATACAGCACATCCGTTCCTACTTCCAAAATCTTTAATTTAAAAAACAAAATAAACTTAAAATATCACTTGTTTAACTTTCATGATAAATTCGATTTATCATTAGGGATGGATAACTTAAAAAAACTAAAAATAATTATCGATATAAACAATGATTTAATAATTACCCCCAGCTGCAAAGTCAAAATTTAATATCATAATCTCAATACTAAAGCATAAATTAAAATCGCAGAAATTAACAATATTACACTAGAGCCAAATTTAGAAAAAGTTATTCAAATCAAAGTAAATGTTAAAGATGGAACAATAGTTGTACCAGAAACAAAAATTAATAATTTATTAATCAAAGAATGCGTAACAACTGCAAAAACTTATCATGCAATGTGTTCCATCATTAATCCAACTGATTCTCAAATTAATATTAAACTACTAAAACCATTACCAGTAGAAACATTTGACGACTACGTCTCGTATTCTAGTCCTAATTTCTATCTATTACAACAAAAAATAAAATTGGATTTATTTTAGCAACTGTTACTGATGATGACAACTTAGTTGTCGAAATACGTATTTAGCTCAATTAAAATACTTTGTGGTTAAGGGGTTTTTTAATATTATTGAAATTATAGATATTATTAAAACACATCATGAAGGCAAAACAAATCATAGAGGACTAGACGATACTGAACCACGAATCAAACAAAATTACTATTGGCCGAAAATGCGTAAATCTATCCAGACTTATATTAACCACAATAAAATACAATATTACACCCACAGCAACAAAACCCTTCGAAATACTGCACATTGACAGCATCACCTTAGAAAGAACCAAATTCCTTACAATCATCGACAGGCATATAAATTAAACTCAACACAAGGTATAGAGGTAGTAAACAACCTAATCATTTTTTTTTACCCATCATTCCATCTCTAAACAAATTATTTCCGATAATGGATTAGAATTGAAAAATTCATTGGTCAAGGAATTGCTCGAATTGCACAAAATAGAAATACATTTTATCACCTCACAACACCCAGAATCAAATGGCATGATCGAAAGATTCCATTCCACCCTAAATGAATACATTAGACTTTTTAAGAATCAACCTGAATATAACAAAGAACCCATAGAATCAAAAGTTAATTACGCATTACTAGCGTACAACAATAGCATACACTCCGTGACTAAATTAAAGCCATGTGAAATAATATCCGGACACTTAGAAACAAAATCCCCATTTAATATCGAAATCAATAAGCAATTAATCAATCTTAAAGCATAAAGACAAAATGAAATTGTTGTATAAAAATTTAAACGAGAAATTAGAGAAAACCATTAATAAACTAAATAGAACAAAAGAAGATTTACCACAAATTTCAAAAAATATTTATGTTAAAAATAAACAGAAACAACGAAAAACTAAAAATAAATATAATGTAGAAGAACTCAAAGGTATTGATAAAACACGAAAAACTGCTAAAATTAAAACAAGACACGGTAACACTGCAGAAAACATTCACCTCTCCAATATAAAACGACCAAGAAAAGAAACTTATAACTTTAAAAATCTTCCAGGTTGTTCGCATTGGAAAGCCGAGCAGAAATCAGAAACATAACCGAAAACCGAGGCATCCTCCCCATAAATCTTGGTTCCGCAAAATTAGAAAAAACTAATCACACCTTCATACACTATTACAACTTACAACCACTCCTTAAAGAATTTAACAATCTAAACACTCAGTATGAAAATCTAAATTCCAACACCTTTAATAACAACAATTCCGTATAAGACATACAACATAATGAGATCATTTTAAAATCTCAAATCTTACAACTTAATGAAATATATCCTATTGCAAAAGATCTATATAATCAATTAATAATACTGTACAACTCAATTTTAAGTCTTTTACAAGATATCGAAAATTCTATTACCTTCTGCAAATTAGGGGCACTCCATCCAAGTATTATAAAACCTACCGAACTATTAACAGAATTACAAAGAATCTCAAATTATTATGGAAATCAACTACCATTTTTAGCTCGCCGTACGTAGTACCGAAGAAGCTTGAGCATTCGGTCGTGTGTCTGTAGCATTCTCGGATTAAAAAATTTAATCAAGAAAAAGTGTTCGTCTCGTCGCCCTGAATCCAAAAATGTATATAACTTATGTACTTGGATGTTAGTCGTCGCTCGCTCGGTCGCTCGTAAGACCAAATTTGTGCCCTCTACTCCTCTGAAGGTACCGGAGCGATTCACTCCAAATTTGATACACATATTATTTGACATCCCATTTGAATCCGCTCGCAGTTTAAATCCAATCGCCCATATACTTCCCGAGTTATAGGCCCCCAAAATTTGGAGCCCCCCTTAATACTGCCCTTATAAATAGTTGAAACATTTAAAAATTCTACTAAAAACTCTAAGATATTTTTTATCTACAAGCTTTTTTCATTTTGTTAACCCAAAACCCGAAAAAAATTATTAAATATTATAATTTTGAATTTTAAAATATGCACTAATTTTTTTTTTTTTTATCAATATAATCTAAATTTTGTACACATATTATTTGGCATCCCATTTGAATCCGCTCGCAGTATAAATCTAATCGCCCGTATACTTCCCGAGTTATAGGGCCCCAAAATTTAGAGCCCCCCTTAATACTGCCCTTATAAAAATAATTAATACACTTAAAAATTCTATGATATTTTATGTCTACAAGATTTTTTCATTTTGTTAACCCAAAACCCGAAAAAAAATTATTAAATATTATAATTTTGAATTTTAAAATATAAACTAAAATTTTTTTTATCAATATAATCTAAAATTAAATGTAAGACTTTATACCTATAACATTTTTTCAAATTGTTAACCAAAAGGCCATAATAATTAAAAACCACTGCTCGCAACGCATATTTTACCTAAGGGCGAGCTCTACGCGTTGGTGCGTTTTACGCGTACCAAATCTTGTTTAAAAGTATTTTTAATCGAAATAATGCTTACTGAAGACATGTTCAGTTTTTTTAATTGATTAATTAAGCTATGATAGATTATTAAAAAGCTATATTTCGTTTCCCGCTAGAACGACCAGAGAAACACCTCCCTCCACAAATTCGAAACTGTCAAACTCAAAACTGACAGCCGGCAGCCAACACCAACGACCATTTGTCATAAAGGCCGCCGACAGATTCGAAAAATTCATCCCAAAACGATATACTACAACATGTTTCAATTATGTATACCAAAATATTTATATTTTGTTTATCTGTCAAATTTTCTTCAGGCATAAGTAATACGATATATTTCAAAAGAAATTGGTTGTGGCCGACACAGAACTTTCATTTACATAGTTTTCATTAGGAATATATATTCCAGTCGAAATGTCAAAAATGCCAACACTATACAGAAATACACTGAAATTGTATCAATTAGCATAAACATAGGTGTTGAATCTTCAAAATTCACCTTGTCAGTCGATCTATTTGTGTCAAACAGTGCAAAATAATATACATTATTTATATTTTTGTTATCTGTCTTATTTTTTTTCAAACAAAGTTAATATGATAATTATAAAAGAAAATCTTACAAATGAATTTTCATAATAATTTAATAAGAGAGATTTTCGATACAAGTTTTCTCGTAACTATTACATTTCCTAAAGTAACTTTTCAAACAAAAGTTGTGCGAAATAAGAATATCTTTCATTATGAACATAACTATTTTTGCCACAAGTCCAGCCGTTCTAGTGAAATTGGAGATAGAACAAAAAATGCATAAAGTTAACATGCTCTTTCGGTTTGATTCTATTTTAATAGGAGGTGTACATCTAGACCAAATACAAATCTTAAGTTTGAAGTTTCCCAAGTTTTTGTTCGACAGTTCTTTATTTTACTTTATTTACCAATTATATGGTTAAATAAACCTGTTTTCTTGATATCTGGTATCATAATTTCGTCGGTAATACACAATAATAATAAATTTTCCGGGTGAATTACATACAGGTATATAATTTTTATTTATTCGGATAGTGATATATATTATATTAGCACAATTACAATAAATGCATCCCAAAGAAAATTCAAATAAACACTCTGTAATATCAGAACTACTAGCGATAACATCGCGGAAGAAAGTTTGAGTAAGCCATACTCTGCCGCGGCACCATGCGCCATTTCGCTGAATTCTTATGGAGAAATCTAATTTCTTGTGTTTTTTCAAAACGGCTTGATTATTTTAAAAAAAAATTAAATGTGCATTCCTTAATTTATTTTGTCGGGGATGAGTATGTTTTTAGTTATTTTTGAGTACATTATAAAAAGGTACCCCCCGTAACTATTCCATTTATTTAAATTAAAAAATTCTGTGATAGTCATCCCCGACATATTTGTATATGATTTTATAATTTTAAATATGACTTAAATCCGCCGAATAGTTTTCTAAAAACACAAGAATTACACAATTTACCAATCTGTCGGCGACCTTAAGTCGTTATTGTTTTGTACTTCATTGCAGCATAGTGTTGATACTTAGTGTTTTGCACTTTGGCACGCAACACCATAATTTTTTCTCGACATTTAATTTGTTAAATTTTGCGGTTATGAAATCCTTATTGACATTTGACAAGCAAATTCATGAACGAGTAAATAGTAGAGGGTATAATTAAATATCGAAACCTATCTTAACAACTTGTAGGACTCTGTTTACTTATATCTCACCCAAACAAATAACCTAACATAAATAGTAGCTTACTAGCATGAATATTATTTAAATTTTCATTTAAAACAAGATTTGGTACGCGTAAAACGTACCAACGCGGAGAGCTCGCCTTAAGGAGTTATACGCAGCAGGATTTTCAAAAAATCGATTTTTTTAAATTTCATTTTCGTAATGTACATATATATATATAGTATATACACAGAAAATTTCATGTCAATCCGACGAATATTCTCGAAGTTACACGCATATTTGTAAAATTATTTACTTTGTGTTAAGTGCTTTTGAAACTTTGAACGCGTTTCTCTCAAAATTATGTTTGTAAAGTCGGTGAGCTAGATATTTCGGAAACGCCTGAACCGATCAGTCTCAAATTTGTACACAAGCTTAATAAATATATTTTTTAGTGATTAATCGAAGATTTTTTCTCGCCGATAAATAGTTTTCATTTTATAAACAATTTAAGGCAAAAATTGTTATCGAAAATCGCAATTTTGTGTTTGAGAAGCCGCCATTTTGTAAAAAAATAATATTTTGCTTATTCCTCCGATTAAATACCAGATAATACCTTATCTTAACGAATTTATTTTTGCTTTTTCATTTTAAAACGGAGATTGTCCTAACTTTTTTGTCGGACAGTGTGTTTATTATTGTATTGTAATGTTAATAAGGAATGAATTAAAACAAAAATTGGATTATTAGGAAAAGAGTACTGGCATAGTGTTTGTCTCGTTTTCCTGATTACGAAAATGTACGATATATAACTTATATCACTGGATATATATATCAGCAGATATAATTGAAATTTGATATGTGTAGAACGCTTTTTTTTGTAAAAATGTAGATTGGCATAGACGGGGATCGAACTCACAACCTCCAGGGTGAAAGGCATGACACTTAGCCACTGCACCATGGCGACTGTTAATAATGTTATAAAAAATAATCAAATAGTTTATACTGAAATAAAACAATCACTACGATTCTGAAGTTCAGTCTGCTTTGAAATAGACAAAAACGAATCAAACGTCAGAATGAAATGTCAAAAAAGTTTTTGTGATAAATCTTCAATTCATTTGATGATTTGAAGTGTATTCAGTGTATTTAGTACTTTACACAGAGTGACATCTGCTATATTATATTGATATTGTATGTCAATGAGAAATATAAATAATTGTTAGTTGTAGCAGCATACGGGTCGTGGATAATAAGTAATTATATAAAATTATCTTTTATTACTCGATTGACTCTTAACATAATAATATCCTTTATTTTATATCATATATCATGGTTACATAATAATAAATCATTATCTTCGCACCCTATTAATCCTATAACATTTTGCTACACATTCCCCCTTTGTTTCTTGCGTAACGACCTCGAGTAAGGAACAGAATAAGTCGTATACAAATCTAGGTGTTACGTGGACAGCCTCGTCGTCTTCTAGGAACAATCGGTTCTATTGCTTCATTGTTATGTGAAGTCAAATCTGAAGTATTGACTCTTGTTACTGGTATTGTTGGATTGGTGGGATCAGCAATTTCATAAGAACATGTTGAAGTTTCCTTAAAAATAATGTATGGTCCATCCTTTTTTGGTGCGAGTTTAGCTGAAAACTTTTTGGAAAGGTTACTTATTGAATGTGATTTTATAAGTACCTTGTCACCAGGTTTATAACAAGGTGTTGGTCGGCGATGTTTGTCGGCATATTGTTTTCTTCTATTTTGTTCTCGTTCATGGTTTTCTCTAGCTTCGTGTAGAAAACGAGTAAAATTTTGAAGATACGGAGTTATTTGAGGTATGAAATTATCGTTTTCAACAATTGCACGTAGATCGTGGTTTACGTCGTCGATTGTACGTAATTCTCTACCATATGTAAGAAAAGCTGGAGAAAATCCAGTACTTTGGGTCATCTCAGTATTCATTGCAAACCTTATAGAAGGTAACTTCATATCCCATGTGTCATGACTATTCGCTACTTGAATTGCTAACTGAGGTTTTAAATCTCTATTTTTTCTTTCAACTGGATTGGACTCTGGGTGATAAGTAGAAGTTAGTGACTGTTCTATTTGAAGTAGATGACATACTTGTTTTTAATTATTAAGATTTGCGCGCAATTCATCGCGGTTGCTTGTGAGAGTGGAAATATTTCAACCCATTTTGAGCTTATATCTTCGATTATGAAAATCCACTTATGTCCTTTTTTTGATTCTGGCAAAGGACCCATTAAATCTATTGCTAGAACTTCAAAACGGCGTTTATATGCTGGTGTTTGTAGTAATCCTACAGGTTTTTCGTTAGTCGATTTATATTTCTGACACGGTACACAGTGACGCACGTATTCAGATATATATCGTCTCATACCAGGCCAATAATATCTATGGGCGATTCGTAAATACGTACGTTCCGCTCCATTATGGCCAGCACTTATTGAATCATGGTACTCTTTTAAAATTTTCTCTCTACCTTCTTGTGGAACAACCAATTGAGCATTGTCGGACTCAGCCTCTGGTGAATATCGGTATAATACTCCGTGGAGTATAATGTAGCCTTTTTCGAACCATTGAGCGGCTTCTATAGAAATTGGAACTTTCTCAAACGCATTTATTATTTTTGCTATTTCGGGGTCTGCCAATTGTTCTCGCGTAAAGCTTCGGCATTTTGATTGGGTAAATTAGTAGTAATATAACATATTTTGTTTGAATCACCAGGGTAAGGTGGTCGTGATAGTGTATCAGCTACAACATTTGCCTTACCTGGTGTATACTGTATTTTAAGATAATACGCTTGTAAAAGTAGCGCCCATCTAGCAAGTCTTCCAGTTGGGGACTTTAGTGTCATTAGCCAACGAAGAGGTTGATGGTCGGTTTCAATAACTATTTCGGAGCATTCTATATAACCTCGAAATTTTTTAACTGCCCACACAACTGCAAGGGTTTCTCGTTCTATAGTATTATAGTTTCGTTCTGCAGATGAAGAAAAAAGAAAAAAAAGTTGAATTTTTTATCGAGAACACGCGTGTTTGAGTGCTCCAGCAAAATAACCGAAATATAGGCCTTGTTGAGCAAATAAAAACGCGGTTGGAAGTGCAGTGCAAAGTGGATGTGGAACAAAGTGGACAAAGAATATTTAGAATAAACAATATAACTTTTAAAATAAAATTAATATAGAACATAGTAAGCAGTGCATGAGAGACACGAAGGTAGATAGTAGACCAGTGACAAGTGTGTGCGAGGCGGTGCGGGCCGGTTGGGCTAGGATAACTTGCCGTATAAACAATACTGTGTACAGTGAAGGTGAAATACAGGAACGGATTGAGTGGAAATGAACAATAACAAAAGAAATAGAGAAGAAACAGAAGCTTTCAAAAACTCAAAAAAAATATTTTGAGGTCACCGGAAGCAAGGAAGATAGAAGAAGAAAGGAAAAGAGCCATAAAAAGTAAAAACGAAAACCAGAAAATAGAGGAAATAGTTGAAAAGGAAGAACAAGACATGGAGGAACTGAAAAGAATGTTGATAGAAATGATGAATGACATAATAGAGATAAAAGAAGATATGAAAACGAAGGAAAAAAAGTGGGAAGAAGAAAAGAAAAATCTATACAATAGAATAGAAGTGCTGGAAAACAGGGTGGAAAAAGAAGAAAAAGAAAAAAGGAAAACAGAAGAGGAAAAAATAAAGGAAGGAATAGAACAATATTTAATAAAAAATATGCATATTAAAACATCGGTGAAAGAAGCATACAAGGTCAACAAAAAAGGTCAGAGAGAAATAATTGTAGTTCATTTGGACACATGGGAGAAGAAGCAGGAAATAATGGTAGCGAAAAATAAATTGAAAGGAACACAAGTATATATTGACCACGATCTAACAGTAGAAGAGAGAAAAATCCAAGCAGAGATTAGAGCCATAGCAAGAGAAGAAAGTAGCAAAGGAAACAGAGTAAGAGTGCGATACCAAAAGCTGGATATTAATGGCGACACATACAAATGGTGTAAGAAAGGAAATGGCTTGGAACCAATACAAGAACCGATAAGCGAGAAACAGGCAAAAAAGTAAACGAGAAGAAGAACAATGAAACGGAAACGACAGAAACAGACAAAATGGAAACGAATAGGATAAGGAAAAGGATAATCCAATTAGGAACATGGAATATAAGAAGTCTGAATGGGAAGGAAACAGAGTTAATTGAAGAATTCGAAAAAGCAAGAATAGACATATTAGCGATAACAGAAACAAAGAAGAAAGGAAATGGCATAATTAAGACCAAAAATGGTATACAGTGGAGTGGAGAATAATGAGAGAGCAAAAGCAGGAGTGGAATGCATAATAAACAAAAAAATGGAACAATCAATCAAAGAGTGTAAATGTATAAGCGAAAGGATCCTCATAGTTAAAATAGACGATACGAACAACTTAATAGCAAATCTAATAATAATTTATGGAGTGAGCGAAGACGAAAGCAAAGCAAACAAAGACGAATTTTGGGATAAAGTCCAACTAGAATTTGAAAAATTGGATGAACCAATATACATAATAGGAGATATGAATGCAAGAGTGGGAAACAACAACAAAGGACTAGAAGATATAATGGGGAAACATGGTGAAACTATCAAAAATAGCAACGGAAACAGACTCATAGACTTTTGTATAATTAATGACTAAAAAATACTAAACATATTCTTTGCACATAAAGAAATACATAAATATACTAGAGAAGAAAGGAGTAGAAACGAGAAATCCATAATTGATTATTTCATAACTAACAATTCACAAAGAAAGGTAATTAAATATGTAAAAGTTAAAAGAGGTAGCGAAATTGGAAGCGATCACTATCTAGTTATAGCAAAAATAAAAGCAAAAGAGAAAGAACCCAAACATAAATTAAACAAGAAAGAAACAAAAGCAATTAAGACCAGAATAGACAAACTAAAAGACAAACACATACGCGAGCAATACAAAAACAAGATAAAGGAATTAATTAGAGATACACCAAAACCAAACATGAACAAGGTGGAAGAAATGTGGGGTGCCTTCAAATACATTTAAGCATCTAAATGCGTATGTGGAACAACCCAACATTCACACAACATAAAACAAACCCACTGGTGGAACGAAGAAGTTAAAGAGGAGATAAAAAAGAAAAAACAAAAATGGAAGAAGTATCTAAGCACGAAGAAGATTACGAAGAATACAAGATACAAAGAAAAATAGCAAAAGAAGTAACCAAAAAATCAAAAGAGAAGACATGGGAAGAGTTTGGAAACACGTTGGAGGAAAACTTTAAGGAAAACCAAAAACTATTTTATAGAACGCTAAAAAACTAAAAAAGATAAACAAATAACTCTGAAGCAGATAAAGGATAAACAGGGAAGAATAATAAAAGAGGATAACGAAATCATGAAAAGAACACTTCAAGGAATTACTAGAAGAAAATCAAAGCATTAATGAAAGTGAAGAAATCGAAAACACAGAGTTTGGGGACACAATAGAAAACAGTGAAACAGAATATATTACAGAAGAAGAAATAAAAATTGTACTACAAAAGTTAAGAAACGGGAAAGCGCCAGGTCACGACAATATAAAGGCAGAACAACTAAAATATATGGGCAAAGAAGGAGAAAAGATGTTACTAGTAATGCTAAATAAAATATGGCAAGTTGGAATCATTCCGAAAGACTGGGAAAAAGCAGTGATATTCCCTATATACAAAAAGGGAGACAATAGAAACTGTAACAACTATACAGGAATATCGCTACTATCCACAACTGCCAAAGTATACGAGGCAATACTAGAAAATAAATTACGACAGGCAACAGAAGCAACAATGGAGAAGGCTCAAAGCGGCTTCAGGAAAGGGCACTCAACGCAAGACCATATATTCACTTTAAGAAAGATGACAGAAAAAACACTGGGACAAGAAAACAAATTATTTATAGCTTTCATAGATTTGGAAAAAGCATTTGATAGAGTGCCGCGGAAAAGGATATGGCAAATACTGGAGGAAAGGAAAATAAACAAACAACTACTGGAAGCAATTAAAAGTGTTTACAGAAAGACCTACAACTACATAAGGACAGGCAACGAAACAACGGAAGAATTCACAACCACGCAAGGTCTTAGACAAGGAGGAGCATTGAGCCCACTGCTATTTATAATTTTCCTAGATAACATAATAAAACAGGTAAAAGGAAAAACAAAAAAAGTAGAGGTAGGACATCACAAACTAGCGAAAGTTATGATAGCTGAATGTGCGTTTGCAGATGACCTTGCAATATTAGCAAACACTGAAGAAGAACTCCAATTCAACCTAAATACATGGAATGAAGTATTGAACAAGCACAACATGACAGTAAACGTAGAGAAAACAAAAATTATGGTGATTTCGAAAGATGCCACGCCAACAAGTATAACACTAAATGGAAGAAAGATAGAGCAGGTAGAAACATTCAAATACCTAGGTTCAATAATAGACAATAAAGGGAGGCTTGAGAAGGAAATAAACAATAGAATCCAGGCAGCGAACACATGCTATCACGCAACGAACAAAATAATTTTGAACAACAAACAAATAACGAAGAAAACAAAAATGACACTATACAAAACAATATACAGACCAACACTAATATACGGAAGTGAAACGTGGATAATGAGTCAAAGAACCAAAAGTAAAATACAGGCAGCAGAAATGAAATATTTAAGAAAAGTAGAAGGGTGCACAAGGCTAGACAGAATAAGAAACGAACAAATAAGAACAAGGTTACAAATAGAAAATATACAAAACACCGTAGGGATGAAACAAGTAGGATGGTACGGACATTTAATAAGAATGCCAGAAGAAAGACAAACAAAAATAGTATGGAACGCGAGAGTAACAAGAAAGAAAAAAAGGGGAAGACCACAAAAGACATGGGAAAAAAATATAGAAGACATATTAATCAGAAACAACATCAGCTACCACGAAGCAAATAAATTAGCGAGGAATAGAACGAAATGGAAAAAAATTATAGAACACATTAAATAAGAAGAGACACTAATCTCGACACCCGAAAGGGTAAAAGAGATTTAAAACGCTTATATATATCTGCAGACTTATGTATTCAACTGGGCGTTCATCTAATCCTTGACCCTGGAGAAGAACGGCACCAATGGCATAGTCGCTAGCATTTGTTCTCAATATGTAAGGCATATTTTCATTTGCTTGACGCAAAACTGGAGGGGTTGACAGAAAGGATTTGAGTTTATCTAAGGCATTTTTTTGTTCTTCGTTCCATTTCCAAAGTGATGTTCTTCTTGTTAGCATAGTAAGAGGTTGTGCTATATCTGCAAAGTTAGGTATAAATTTACGATACCATGAACATGTTTGTAGGAATGTTTTCAGTTGACGGAGATTGTGTGGTGGCAACATTCCTGTGATAGCGCGAATCTTATCTGGGTTGGCTTGTATTCCTTCAGCAGTAATCAAATGTCCTAAATACTTTACAGAAGAACATGCAAAATTACATTTATCACGATTTAGTCTAAGATTAAATTGTTCCAAGCGTTTAAATACTTTACTAAGATCAGAAATATGTTTAGCAAAAGTTTCAGAAAGTATAATAATGTCATCAAGATAAGCAAAAATAGTTATACCATTTAGTCCGGATAATAAACGATCAACAAGTCTTTGAAATGTCGCGGGTGCTGTTTTCAAACCGAATGGCATAACTCGAAAACGAAACATTCCGAAAAGAGTAACAAATGCTGTTTTGTCTATATCCCCTTCGTGAATTGGTACTTGCCAATAACCGGATCTCATATCTAAGGTTGACATAAATTTTGTGTTTTTTGCTGAGTGTAATAGATCATCGATTCGTGGCAACGGATATTTATCAGACTTTGTCACAGCATTCAATCGTCTAAAATCTATACATACTCGCAATTTACCATCAGGTTTTGGTATTAATATAACTGGTGCGGCCCAAGCAGATTCAGCTACCTCGATGACTCCATCAGCGAGCATTTTATCTAGCTCAGCTCGCAGTAGAATTTTCTTTTTGTTCGGAAGATGATATGGGGGAACAGCTATTGGTGGATGATCTGCAGTATTTATATAATGGGTGGCATTATTTGAAAATTATTTGATTCCCCGCTAACATTGAATTTAGGCTTTCAGTTTCAATCTTTAGTAAATGCTTACCTTCATTATCTCTTAGCTCAAATATAACAGCAGCATTCACCGGTAATTCAGCTTGAACCTCCGTTTGGCTAGCGTATGGGTACCAAATTTGTTGCGTATTAGCAAAACTCCACATTTGGTGACTTGGATTCAAGAGAATTTGTGCATCCTCTAGGAAATTTATGCCTAGTAAAGTATAATTTGTCTCTAATTTGGAAATAGCCAAAAATGTTGTATGTATTTTTCGAGCTTCGATTTCTACAACAACATCGGTTTCTTCAACGTCTTCCGCCTTTTGAATGCCATCGGCGTAAGCAATTATCATCTTCTTTTTTTGAAGACGCAAATTTCTTTCTTTAAAATGTTAAGTAGTTTCCTACCAGCAACACTCACTTGTGCACCTGAATCAGCGTATCCTGAGCCTCTTCTACCGTGGATTGTGATCGGAAGAATTGGACGTTTATATTCGCTAGGTTGTCGGATGATTGATGAAATGTCTAATTTACAAAATTCAACATCAACTTTCTTTGTGGTTAGAGTTATATTATTCTTTGCACTTTTGGGATTTGGATCGTATAACTCCTTGAGTTCCACATCCATAGCAAAAAATTAAAGGTGTATTCTTTAGTTCAACAGGTTCGGGTTCCTTTTCTAAGATTTTCCGTTCTCGAGTTCTACAATCAGAAAACACATGACCAATCCTTTTACAGAATGTGCATTTGGAACGAGTAAATTCCTTGTTTTCATTGTGGAAAAAAATTGTTGTCTTTTCTTTGTTTGAGATGAGCCTAACCTCGTTAAATGTCACCTCAATTGATCGAGTTTTATCGAGAAGATCTCTAAAATCCTTGACAACCTCTCGTGGTAGTCATTTTCTAATTTTTTTGCTAAGTAAACCATAGATCATATCTAATTGCGTGATTTCCGTTATTGGTTCCGTAATATGAGAGAGTAGTGCGCGTGCATTACAAACAAAACGATCTGTAGATTCATGTTCTTGTTGCTCTTTAGAAAACAATTCACGAAAAACAATATATGGTGGCTTTTTAAAACCAAACGCATGGCGAATTGGGATTATGGCGGAATTCCAATCGAGAATGGTACTTTTAATACCTTGCCACCATGTACCTGCCATGCCTGTAAGTAAAAGTGGCAAACCTTTCAATGCACTTTCGTCAGTTACTTGACAACAGTCCTTAAAAACTTCCACGGCGTTTATGAATGCTTCAACATCTGCCTCAGGTGACGCGTCGAAGCGTGCTGTACAGTTGACAATGTTGGCATTAACCATTGGAATTGGGGTTGGTGGTTCACGTGAGAGGTGCATTTGAATTCCTGTTATTAAGGTTGACAGTTGTTCTGAAGTTAACATTATATTTGGAACTACAGTTTCTTCCATTTTTCTCTTGTATTTTATTTTCTTCGGCGGCATGGTGACGACCAAAATGTGTTCAGTTACGCGTTCACCGGACAAAAAAAATAAAAATCCGAAAAAATAAAATTGACCGCTTGTTTTTTAAATGTTACCTCTTCTTACATTAAAAGAAATGGGTAATCCTTAATGTTGTGCGCCAATTATGTAGCAGCATACGGGTCGTGGATAATAAGTAATTAAATAAAATTATCTTTTATTACTCGATTGACATTTAACATAATAATATCCTTTATTTTATATCATATATCATGGTTACATAATAATAACAAAATCATTATCTTCGCACCCTATTAATCCTATAACATTTTGCTACATAGTTAATAAAATTTAGTTTTATTTATCCTAATTTGAAGTTTGTGAGTCGCTATTAAGCATTTATGTTAAAATGACCGCCAAAAGAATAAATATAAATAAAAGTGCTACCACATGAGCGTCAAGAACAGTAGTTGTGTAAAAAGGATTTGTAATTCATATTTTTTGAATAATCGATTCAAATAATAAACAGCAATCGTAAGTAAATTTATAATCCTTTTTTTTTTATATACAATCATGGAAACTGTCTAAATGATACAACACATATGTAGCATACAAGGTTAAAATCAAAGTTAAACAAAATTTAGTTTAAATTTATCGGATGTTACACAGTGCATGATAAGCGATCGATTAGTTAATCTCAGCATAGTGATCTAAGAACAAAATAGCGTTCAAATAAAGAACTCGATTTTTTCTTTATCGGATGTTACACACAGTATAGTGATCTAAAAACAAAATAGTGTTCTAAACAAGCTTAGGTACAACGCACCTATGCGTCCAGCTCGCCTTATAAGTAATATATGCGATGCGAGCAGTTTTTAATAATTTTGGCCTTTTGGTTAACTAATTGAAAAAATGTTATAGATATAAAAAGTCTTACATTTAATTTAAGATTATATTAAAAAAAAAAAAAAATTTTCAAATTTTGAAATTGAAAATTATAATATTTAATAATTTTTTTCGGGCTTTGGGTTAACAAAATGAAAAAATCTTGTAAACAAAAAATATCTTAGAATTTTTAGTAGAATTTTTAAGTGTTTCAATTATTTTTATAAGGGCAGTATTAAGGGGGGGTCCAAATTTTGGGGCCCTATAACTCGGGAAGTATACGGGCGATTGGATTTAAACTGCGAACGGATTCAAATGGGATGCCAAATAATATGTGTACCAAATTTGGAGTGAATCGCTCCGGTACCTTCAGAGGAGTAGAGGGCACAAATTTGGTCTTACGAGCGACCGAGCGAGCGAGCGAGCGAGCGAGCGAGCGAGCGACGACTAACATCCAAGTATATAAGTTATATACATTTTCGGAATCAGGGCGACGAGACGAACACTTTTTCTTAATGAAATTTTTTGATCCGAGAATGCTACAGACACACGACCGAATGCTTTAGCCTCTTCGGTACTACGTACGGCGAGCTAAAAAGGACTCGATTTTTTCTTTATTATTATTTGCGATGTGGAAATTTGTATTACTATTATAGTCAAACGATACAAAATGAAGAAAAACCGTGTTATTATTATTAAATTACATGAAAATTCGCCATCAGTCAAAACAGACCTGTGTTCTGTATACCATATGGGCACATGGTGCCCACGGGTGATCCTAGTTATAAATAATAATAATATTTCAATTTAAAATGTTGTTGATTGATTGTTGGATAATAGCAAGAATAATTTTTGTACTTTAACAATTGCTATCGCATTTAGTATTGTATTTATTGTGATTGGACTTGCCGGTATAGCGAGCTGTAAGCACTGATGCATGTTTTGTAAATGTAGTTTTCTGTTTTACAATTTTAGTATTATTTTGGTGTCCGTCGGTAGTATTATTTTATTTTCAAATTCCGCTAGAATTACATATATTCAGGTCATTATTTCTGGAATTTAAATATTCCGCAAATAATAAGTATCAGTAAATTACTAATTTCTAATTTTTTTATTGCAGACCATAAGAATTAAGAATAACATAGTATTTACATTTATCGATTTATAATAATACTAACAACAATTATAGCTTGGTATTTACTAAATAATATCAAGTAGACCAATATACGAAAAAAAAAAAAAAGAACGGTATATAGATATAATATAGAGTATATTTGACTACATACATCATAGTAAAATTAGTGAAAAGGAATGATTTTTGTGTTGTAATATATATCTACAGATTGTATTGCTACACATTGTATAATTAATCGCTTTTAAGCTTTCGATTGGACTTGAGGATTTGTAGTAGTAACGCCCGTATCTTTCTCAAGTTGACGACCTAAATACTCCCAATTATGGACCATTAGCTTCTGTACAGCCAATAGGGCTTCATATCTCACATTGGGATCTTCGTGCGCTAAGAGTTGCATCACCAATTGCTTGCCTCCAAGTTGCTCAATAATACTAAAAGTAAATATAGTTTAATCTTACGATTTCGGGCGACATCATTGTCTTATGTTTCGGAAAGAAACTTCATTTTTATTAAGTAATTTTCTATTTTAGCAACAATTTTGTAAATTGTAAACAAGTTCAAACGATTATTCCATATATGTTACCAAATATGTCTTATAAAATGCATTATATAATAAAGTCCCATAGTATCTACGCTAGGTAATCGGGAACCTTAAGGCGCATCTTAAAATTAGCAAAACATATATGTTATTTAAAGGTACATGTAAACAACGACTATATTCGGTCTATAATTTTGAAAAAATCTATTTTTCTTTGTTTGCATATTCTTAAAGTTTAGATCTTTCCTGCATCGAATGTGACTATTTTCGGAATGACGTCTGTGTGTGTGTCTGTGTCTGTGAACGCTCTAGGGACAAAGCTATCGAAAGTAAAATTATGAAACTTCAAACTTAAGACTTGTATATGCCCTAGATGTACACCTCCTATTTTTGAAAAGAATATTTAAACCGGAATTGCATGTTTACTCTATGCATTTTTGTTTTATCTCCAATATCACTTGAACGGCTACACTTACGGCAAATATAGTAGTGTTCATAATGAAAGATATTAATATTTCGCACAACTTTTGTTTGAAACAATTCTTCAAAAAAATTACCAGTTGCGAGAAAAAAGCTACGTAACATTATAAATATGTTGTTTACGTTGCCATGGATTTGCATGTAGCTTATAAAATCGGATCATCTGCTTTTTGACAAGGAAACAAAATATACTCTATTAGATAAATGACATTTCAGAATATTTCTGTAGGTTAGTTTAATAGTTATATAATAATAATATATATAACCAAAACCTTCTTTTACGCAATTTTCACTAGTTATAGATATATATATATATATATATATATATATATATATATATATATATATATATATATATATATATATATATCTATAACTAGTGAAAATTGCGTAAAAGAAAATTGAGTGCAGGCCACTCCGGATATTTTTTTATTGAGCTCGACAAAACGCCCAAAATGTATGCCACTAGACCAGAATACCTTCTTAACGGGCGGGGATAGTCCTTTAGTCTTTTAAAATAGAATTTACAGAAGTAAAGAGAGTGCACACAGTTGCTTCGTTAAGAACGAAAGATATTCGGTAAAGATCGTATTATTGTGTAACAATAATAATTTTATGGAGTACATAATATTTTCTGAGAAATGTATTATTTTAAAACTTTCAAATAGATTCTAAATTTTAAAATAAATGTTCAAAAGTTAATAATTTTTTATAATTTTTATCCTTTTCACTATACATTTATAGTCATCGCATGTTTGCTGGTATTTCAGGATACATTTATGCCGCTTCTAAGGAACATAAGATATGTTAGTAATTATTTAACTTATGAGTTGCTTTAGTGTCCTTTGCTTATGTTTTTTTTATCTATTTATTATATTTATTTTATCTATTTATTATGCATTCGCCAATTTATAACATTTACTGTAATATAAACTTTTAATAAAATAAATACAATGTATTATATCTTTGAATACTGTGTCTCTAAAAATCGATTTATTTTCTTAGAAAAAAATATTAAAATATTTCAATTTGGGAAAAGAAAAAGGAACAAAAGTGCAAAAGCAGCGATAATCCAAAACATAATATAATATACAACACAATAATACTGACCAAATTGGTCGGTCCTATATACAAAATATCTGGAGTGGCCTGCACTCAACTTTCTTTTACGTAATTTTCAATAGATAGATATTATTATGCATATATATCCCAAACAAACTGTCTACATATATATATATATATATATATATATATATATATATATATATATATATATATATATATATATAATCTTAAACAACCGGTCAAAGTAACCAATACTCTACAGGAATACTCTGAAGTGTCTATTTTGTTTTCCTGGCAAAACAGGCGCAGATAATAATAATTATTAATAAGTGATAAAAAAAATCTATTGCTGACCAATATAAAATGAAAATTCAAATTAAATTACTATAACTTAATAATAACTGGATAATTATACCAATTTATAATGAATCTGAATTTGAAGTACTTATCGTATTCACTCTTAAACTGTCAAACTCCACAGTAAAACTCTGAAATTGTTATTTAATTATGTTAGCAAATATATAATATAAATTGATTCTATAATAATTTACCTGATACAATTTATTCTAATAAGAAATCGATATTTTAAATATTAATTCATACAGATAACTGTCAATGTAATGCTTGTTTGTTTTCAATAAACAAGAAACAAATGATGAAACTCATGGTTGATCCGATTTAAAAATAAAATTTGTCTCAAGTGTAGATATAACTATGGCAACGTAAATAAGATATTTGAGTTTTTTCGTAGCAGTTTTCTCATAACTGGTACAAATTATGAAGAAATGTTTCAAACAAAAGATGTGCGAAATATTAATCTCTTTCATTATGAACATAACTATATTTGCTGTACGTGTAGCCGTTCTAGTGACATTGGAGATAAAACAAAAAATGTATAGAGTAAACATGCACTACCGGTTTGAATATTCTTTTCAAAAATAGGAGGTGCACATCTAGGATATATACAAGTCTTAAGTTTGAAGTTTCATAATTTTTCGTTCGACAGATTTGGCCCTAGAGCGTTTACAGACACACACACAGACGTCATTCCGAAAATAGTCACATTCGATTCAGAGAAGGTCAAAACATGTAAATCCGTTGAAATCTCGAGTTCGAAATTTTTCATGATTACAATACTTCCTTATTACTCTGTAAAAGAAAGTAAAAAAAAAATGTATTAAAACATCTGTAATTTTAGTCGTTTTAATTGAATTTAAAAATAATCACTATAGTAATATATTATTACAATAATATGAATGAAATAGACAAAGAGAAATACTGAGCATAAAATTTAAAAAGACTGAATTTTACTGGTACAGTTTTTAAATATTGTTAAGAATATACGATAAGAATTGAAATGAGGATACTAGACTTCGCTTCCCCCGCCATAATGAATAAAATATATTTGTTTTGAAAATTACTGTTTGTGATATGCACTGCACTCCTTTGGCAGCAATTGAAACTAAAACTAACATGCAAGCATATAGGGAAAGTATAAAAACTTATAAATCTCTGGATTAAAAAGGAATACTAAATATTCTCCTATATACGAACAACAAAGTCAGATAGTTTTTATAACATATTTCGTTCTTAAAATAGCTAAAAATATATATTTTTTTTTTTTTTGGGTATTCAAATGTAATAATCACCAATATAAAATATCTGATTATTTTCTTGATATTCTAAGGTATGTTTTGGTGTATGGTTCAAAATAATCGAAAAGAAAATATATGAGATTTATAAGTTTTTAAAACTTCTACCATGATAAAAATTGCAGAGATTCAATCATTCATAAAAGGGAATGTTTTTTTTTAAATGATATAAAAGCATCTACAGTATAAGCATTGAGTGAACTTCAACTACAAAAAAAAATTAGGTCTGTATGTGATTCCAATTAGCTATTACACAAGTCTAAAAACTTTGAAAATCTACGTTTTCGGTGGCGCCTGTCCTTGAGAAAATTCTATGAGACACCATTGTTAATAAATTTTATAGAAAATATTTGTAAACATATATTGAATAATCGTTTGGTATTACTTTTACAAAATTGTACAATACTTCTTCAGCTTTTATAAGAATCATGTTTTCTCTAAATCTTGTCGTTTTCGAGATATGCAAAAAGTAGCAAAAGTAAATCATTATTTCCGAATAAAATATTAATTTCAAAAATAGCATGTTTCTTTTCTGGATATGTACAAGTTCTTATAATTATAATTTTGCCTACAACGGGCTTGGTTCTAGAGCGCGCATAGATACATACATAGACATCATTTCGAAAATAATCGGAATCATTTCAAGGGTGATCAAAATGTGTACTTCCTTTAAAATCCCAAATTCATATTTATGATTACAATACTACTTTATATATGTACATTCGTATAAGAAACTAATATAATTAAAATGAAGTTGTTTTCGAAAAAAAAAAAAAAATAGTAAGCAAACGACAGAATTCTTACTGTTTGCCACGTGGATAGTGCCTGACATATTCGCCGATATCAAAGCTGGCTACGCTCAAAACCAACGGGTCTTTACTGGCTTCAAGTAAATGAATTAAAATACGAAGTAATTCATAGTTCTTTTCGTTTAAACGTTGGGCATTTTCGCGCCAGAATTTCGATTTATGCACAGGCGACCATTCTAGACGACCCGATTTCACTTCGGTTGCGTATTCGTCGAACGAACTCAAATCTTGCACGGAAGCTTGTAGTTTTTCCATTAAAAATTGTACATCATCAATGACGTCTTCATCATCGAATTTACGTTGTTCGAAAATTGACAATTGTTTGAGAACCTATAATATATGTTATTTCTAAAAATAGTGACGTCTTAGAAGAAAAATGCGATATGTCCACATTCTTGCAAAATCTGTAACCCTCTGTTGCATTTTGTTTCCATATAGAAACACAGTTGTTACAAAAATTTGTTGCAAAATTGGGAAATGTTCTCATTCAGGAACAATCGTAATATAATTATAATGGTAAATAGATAGTGCGCCGAGTACTAAATAAGTAAAAAGTTAAATATGCTATCTATAATATGAAATATTTGTACCGTAAACACCGTCCCACTGAAAAAATGTGTAGATATTTCTATAAGTATGATCATAAAATTATGTATTTTGGAGTACAAAAATGACATGATTAATAATGTAAGAGCATAAAGGCGATATATATTGTATCAATGTTCGGAATTAAAATTAATTACATAAAAAAAAAAATGCAATAATAATTTTGTAAATATGCACTTCGAAGCAAATATTCAAAATGCGTTTTATAAAAATCAATCGTATACATATCACATGTGTACTCTAAGGGCTAATTAAATACCTTGCATTGAACCATAGCAATGCAGTGTTCCTTGGCGACTTGGCTATCCTCAGGTTTTTCAATTAAGTTCCGGAACACCGCTAAGATAATTCTAGTGACCTTTTCTTTGACGGAGTCGCTCAAAATATCGGCCAAAATTGGAATAACATTAAATTTATTCATTTTTTCAGCAAGCAGAGAGTTGAATGTTAACACCCAAATACAGAAAATCAATTGATACTGAACTTGGAAATTAACTCGTCCAGACAAGACAGACAGAAGTGTAGATATGCCATCGACAGACACGAACGCGAAACGGTATTCGTCAATACGAAGCATCATTTGTAAACAACGTGCTACCGATTGAATATATTCGTTGTTCTAGGAATAAATATGAAGTTTAGTCGATAGCCTAGTTTCATAAAACTTGCTAATTTTTAACACAGTTTTATGAAACTTGATAGCAATATATTAAATGTGGTACAGGTAGTCCTTGGCTTATAATGGTTTATTTTACACCGATTCACAATAACGCCGTTCTGTACTACGTCATTCCAAATTTAGTTTTTATGTTTTATTTTACATTCATTTCAAAACTAAAAATAATATAATTTTGTTCGTATTATTCGAGGATGTGGACTGTATCTCTACAATATGCAATAGGTTTCATTGTACGTCGATTCGGTACAACAAATGTGTAACTGCTGCATAAACCGAGGGCTACCTTTATTGATAATTTGTGCTTGTTTGATTGAGTGAACTATTAAACATATAAAACTCACACATTTAAATTGCCAACGTCCGTTTTTTTATGTTATTTTAAATATGTAATAATATGCAAAATACAACATATATATATATATATATATATATATATATATATATATATATATATATATATATATATATACATATATAGATTAACACCCAACATTCATTCCAAAAATTTAACAATACTTGCTTATTATAACACCAATGCATATTTACAATTCGCAAATGAAGAATCTATAAATAAATTCAATAATAGCATTTTACTACGTGCTGCAAATATTGGAAACTGTTTTTTCTAAAAATTCCATGTCCATTTCAGACAAATTAAAACCAATTGTCAAAGGTTTAATTTTGTATTCGGTAACAGGTGTGTATGATAGAACTGAGTCAGTATTGCGGAAAATTAGCGCACGTACACATAAAATTCGTTAAAATACGTATTAATACATCCCGTTATGCCATGCAATATACCATCAAAGTGGGGTGGCAATAATACATCTGTATTTTATATGTCAGGTAAAGTGCATGAAAAGTTTGAACAGTAAAACGACAATACCGTATGAATAAATTCAAACCATGCTTCCAGTCTTCGCCACAGAAATGTAAGTTAAATTATTAATATTTTGACTTGTTTACACCCCTTATACCATAATATTCAATGAGTTAGTTGATTAAAAAATTAGCTCGTCTAGCCAGGCCCGGAACATTAACTGATGTATTTGAAAACAGTGATATATTTTTGTAATTGACAAACCCAATCCTATCAGTTAAGCAATCTGGTGTCGCAAAAAATTGGAGTAACCTTCACTCGACTTTCATCTACTTCTATATTATATAAAATTTGTTTTATTTTATTTAAAATTCATGCTACCATTTCCATGAAATAATGTGTGTGATAACTAGAGAAATGTAAATGAAACATGATTTTCAAAGGCGGTTTTTTAGTAATTGGTACATTTTTCGAAAAAACTTCAGAACAAAAGTTGTTGGAAATTTTAATATTATAAACTTGTATAAGAATTATTTCTTCCTCTAAATTATATCGATATCGCGATAATGAAAATGTAGCAAAAAAAAAAAACCGTTACTTCCGATTGAAATATCTATATCAAAAATAGAAGGATTTCTTTCCTGGGATATACCCGGTATTAGTTGCCGACCGGTTACACACAGATGTTATTGTGAAAATAATCAAAATTGTTAATAATATATTTGTTCTACAATCAAAACGTAACGCCATTTATGTATTTAGTCTATGACTTATAATGTTATGTTGGCAATAGTGTGTTATGTCTCGCTCGATATTAACTGTGTACATAAGTGTTAATAAATCGTGTTGTATTTAAACTGTTTGTTTTCATAATAATCGTTATACTCATATACTGCATTACTAAACAAAAATAAATTTAGAGACTCTACGGAACGGTAAGTAAGCACAACTATTTAATGAAGGCAGGTATTTCTACTATTGAGTATATGTGTATTTTATTAATATATTAAAAATTTAAATGACATTATTAAAAACAGGAAAAAGTAATTGAACTTGTTGCATGTATGGATATAAGACACGAATGACCCGACCCGTGAATGTGGTTTATATAGTTTGCAAACTAATATTTTAGTTAAAATGTATGCTTAACTTCAATATAACTTCTAAAATGTGGTAATTCTTGAAGAATATATAAACATTTCCGTGACACATATGCACACTTGTAAAAGAAAAACTTAAAATCGCAAGGGCAATTATTACACGTGCAAAATGACAATTATCTGCCATGTTGATGCCCAGCGCCGCACTCGGTCCAGTAGACAATATTTGTGCAATTCGAAGTAATTATGTAATAATCCAGAAGCTGTCGCACAAAAGTGCTTAAAAACTTACTAACATCAAGCTAGAATTTTGTGTATGTTGGTAATTATGCCGTGTCTGCCGAGTATTATTGATGGGCAAAGTTAGTTAGCGGAACATAGCTTGCCCACAATTAATGAAACTAGTAATGTTTTTTCTTGTTTTTGATTAACAACCATCAAGGCATTTTTTTAAATTCAGTCCTTATAACATTACAATAAAAATAAACAAACTATCCAATAAAGAAGTTGGGACAAGGTCCGTGTCTGACTCTTTGATTTGAAAAGATTTTACCTATAAACTGAATAACTACCATCAATTTTATTTCTGGTCTACTAACAAATTTTATACTCAGGATCATGATAATCGCCTTTCCTAGGAATATGGACGAGACGAAACCGCTCTCTGATGTGCGGCAGTAACAAAACAATAATGAATAATACGCGTTTAGAACACCAGAACGGCAAAATTATAACACAAAAAAATTCTAACTTGATGTTAGTAAGTCACACTTTTGTACAACAGGTCCTTGACTATAAGAAATTAGAAAAATAGACAATTTCCAAATATTTGCGTAAGTGATGTCTGCATTTTTGTTTGACAAGTTGAAACAAATGCAAGACATAGGTTAAATAATCAATACCGTTATATCAATAGTAGTTGCCCGTTGGTCATCTAAGGTGGATGATACCTCCGTGTAGGTTTCTGTCAAAGGTTCCCCACCTGACATTGCCCTCTGTTTATCTGCATGCATTTGAGCTGCGGCTAGCGCATCAAACTAAAATTCGATAACCTTTTGGTCAAAAATGCAAAAAAAAAGAAAAAAAAACCACCATCGCCCTAGATGAATGTTAATTAATTTGTTTATGAAGTTAGGCAAGTTCAAGCTAAATTTGTTATGACAAACTTGTCTGTTTATCCAGTATTTTTTGCTCAGAAAATCTGTCCTTTTTCCTCATAAGGAAAAGAGAGACAAATCATGACCTGAACAGCCAGTGCAGGACAAACGAAAGCTATAAAGTACGTAAATTATATTATTTCGAATGTGTTTAGTAATTATAAAGTGCTACAAAAACCTAGACAATTCAGAATACGGGACGGATGAATAATTTCTACTGACCTTTATTTCAAAGTTGATGGAATCAGGATCTAATTTACCGTTACCCAAAAGCAAAACACATTTATACAGCAATAAATTTATAACATAAACGATAAGCATGCACATGATTACATAAAATGGTTTATTTTCCATTCATTTCTCTTTATATTTTCACAAAAAAACATTTCTATTTCAAGTTCTTTTTTGTGGAATTTAAGGGTGCTTTCCAGTAAGGTACACAGCTAACACAAAGTATGGTATGCGTTTCAGCTAAGCCAGAGTACGACGCAACTTGACGGCCAGACAGCTAGAAAGCAAAGTCCGTCTGGTGCCGTATTGGTAAATCAAGTATACCAACATTTACATAATTTATTTATGCGTGTGTTTGAAAATGTGTGACTTTGTTTGACAATGTCTCTGGAAAGCACCCTAAGAAAAAAACAATAACCAATATAAAATAAGCCGTATATTTCATTTCTTTGTACTTGATACTATATTTGTTCTGTTTGTAAAATTTGAAAGCAATTTGATTATAAAATATATCAATATATCTCATTTATGTGTTCGAATTAACACTTGAATGGATCAAAGAAATTTAATATACCTGAAGAGACAGAGCAGCTACAAAAATAAAACATAAATAAAATGATTTTACTTGAGTTTTGAGTTGATCCTTAAGCCAAGTAAGATAAAAATGTAAATCAGATCGTTCCATTGGTTGCTGCGACCAACAGGCAATCTTTGCGATGATTCTCGACGTCATATTGGTGATAAAGTTATCTTGTCGATTTAGTAAGTTTAGGAATGGTCCCCACACCGATTCGCGATTTTTAGCTGCGTATTCATGGAAAATTTCGACTCTACTATGATTTTCCTAAGAAATAAATAAAAGAATATACTAAAATTTACACCTGTGTTGTCAGATTGCGAAGAAAGATGGCAAAGACGGCAACAAATTTAGATATCAAATCAACGATTGGAAACAGATTCTGGACTTGTTACCTTTTACACGGGTGATATATGACTTTTTAGTGAATTTTAGTTCTCAGCAAAATAAGTTTACACAAAAATGAATAAACCCATATAAACTAGGTTAACCCGTGGACATCATGTGCCCAGAGCATATACAAAATACAGTTCACTCCTCACAGATCCAACTGTCTAATTAAATAATTTGACGTGTGGCGAATTTTCTTGTAATTTTTAGCTCGTCGTACAAGATAGATATAGTCTTTAGTCGTGTCTGTAACATGCTCGGATCAACAAAAAAAAAATCTTAACAAAAAGTTCTTGTATTTTCGCCCGAAATCCAAAAATATATATAACTCATATGGATGTATGTATCTCGCTCGCTCAGTCGTAAGATCTGAGATCTGATTGTGACCGCAACTCCTCTAAAGGTACCAGGTCGATTTTAATGAAATTTTAAAATTATATTATATCAGGTATCTGTGTATAAATTGTAGTTCTTTGTTTTTGATCAGTTATTGTCATATGTGTAATTTGTTCTCATACTAATGAAACATAATACCTTTATGTGTTATTTATCTATGTTTATTGCAACAATGGTTGTTTATTTTCAACGATATATTAAAATCGCAAAAAAAAATTATATATATATATATATATATATATATATATATATATATATATATATATATATATATATATATCCCAAGCAAACTGTCAATCTAACCAATACTCTACGGGAATATTCTTAAATGTCATTAGTCTCCATGGCAACATAAACGAGATATTTGATTTTTTGTAGCAGATTTTTCGTAACTGGTACATTTTTTGAAGAAACTTTTCAAACAAAAGTTGCAAAATTTTAATATCTTTTATTATGAACATAACTATTTTTGCCATAAGTGCAGTTTTAATGATATTGACGATAAAACAAAAAATGCATAGAATAAACATGTACTTCTAGGGCATATACAAGTCATAAATTTGATGTTTCATAATTTTACGTTCGACAGTTTCGGCTCTAGAGCGTTCACAAACACCCACACACACAGATGTCATTGCGAATATATATTTAGTATTGTCTTTATTGTGCTTGGGCTCGCCTGTATGGTGGGCTGGAAGCACTAGTGCTTGTTTTGTAAATGTAGACTTAATTATGTTTTCACACAGTTTTTCCTTGTGAGCACGGTTTTGTTGTATTTTCGTTACTTTCTCTGTAAGTCGTTTGTACTGTATAAAATTATCACATTAAAGATATAGTTGCCATTGGCATACAATATCTGCAAACTACACAACAAACAAAACAAACATCTAATCTTCAAATTAATATTTTAATAGATTTTTCACATTCATATTATTTACTTTGACATTTCATTTTGACGTTTTATTCGTTTTCACTTTCGTTTACGAAGTATATATCATATTTTTAATGAATATTACGTAAATGAAAGTCAAGTGCAGGCCAGTTCACATTTTGTGAAAATGATAAATGGCAATATGTTAAAATATATTTGCTCAAACCATTAAAAATAATCATTTTAACACGTTAAACGCCATGTACATGGAAAAGTATACGCGCTAGTTGGGTTAGTACGCCGTGCCGCGTGTATAATTTCGTATACACGAACAATAACTTCGTTCTGGCCATGTGTATGCTACCAGACCAGGGTATGCTTAGCCTAGTTTCCTATGGCCTGGTGCTTGGCGTAGCGTTGAAGGTGGCAAAATAACCAAGAATATAGGGATATAGAATATTAATCATATATTTATACCATACATTGCTTTTTTTTGCCAAGTTCCGTACTAATAAAATGATGATAAGTTTACACAAACGATGACGTCATATGCATATTCCGTAAAAATCCACTAGGTGAACACTCGGTCACACCGTACGTGAGACACTTTACACCGGGCGATAAGTGTGTCCCACGGGTGTAAAGTAACTGGGTATCCAGCTTGTGGTTTTTTTGGTATATGCATATGACGTCATCGTCCTTTGGTCCTACGAGCGAGCCACGACTAACATCCAAGTATATAAGTTTTATATATATATATATATATATATATATATATATATATATATATATATATATATATATATATATATTTGGATACAGGGGGAAGAGACAAACACTTTTTGTTAAGGAATTATTTTGATCCGAGAATGCTAGACACACGACCGAATGCTTTAGCTTCTTCGGTACTTCGTACGGCGAGCTAAAATGGACCACAAAAGTAATGTCAAACAAGATTTGGTACGCGTAAAACGCACCAACGCGCAGAGCTCGCCCTTAGGTAAAATATGCGTTGCGAGCAGTGGTATTTAATTATTATGGCCTTTTGGTTAACAATTTGAAAATATGTTACAGGTGTAAAGTCTTACATTTAATTTTATATTATATTGATAAAAAAAAGTTTTAGTTCATACTTTAAAATTCAAAATTATAATATTTAATAATATAAAAAAATCTTGGTAAATATAAAATATCTTAGAATTTTTAGTAGAATTTTTAAGTGTATTAATTATTTTTATAAGGGCAGTATTAAGGGGGGCTCTAAATTTTGGGGCCCTATAACTCGGAAAGTATACGGGCGATTGGATTTATACTGCGAGCGGATTCAAATTGGATGCCAAATAATATGTGTACCAAATTTAGATTATATTGATAAAAAAATAATTTAGTGCATATTTTAAAATTCAAAATTATAATATTTAATTTTATTTTTCGGGCTTTGGATTAACAAAATGAAAAAATCTTGTTGACAAAAAATATCTTAGAATTTTTAGTAGAATTTATAAGTGTTTCAATTATTTTTATAAGGGCAGTATTAAGGGGGACTTCCAATTTTGGGGCCCTATAACTCGGGAAGTATACAGGCGATTTGATTTAAACTGCGAGCGGATTTAAATGGGATGCCAAATAATAAGTGTACCAAATTTGGTGTGAATCGCTCCGGTACCTTCAAAGGAGTAGAGGGCACAAATTTTGCCTTACGAGCGACCGACGACTAACAACCAAGTGTATAAGTTATATACATTTTTGGGTTCAGGGCGACGAGACGAACACTTTTTCATAATGAAAATTTGATCCGAGAATGCTACAGACACACGACCGAATGCTTAAGCTTCTTTGGCTACGTACGGCGAGCTAAAAATAATATGTGCAAATTAAAAAATTCAAAATTATAATAATTATATATAGCCTTGGGGTTACCAATTTGAAGAAATCAACATAAAATATTTTAGAATATTGTGTAATTTTTTGGGTGTATTAATTATTTCTCTAAGGGTAGCATTAAGGGGGGCTACAAAAAAAAAAAAAATCTCCGAAAGTATACGGACGATTGAATTAACCTCAAAGTATATAAGTTATATATATATATATATATATTTGGATTCAGGGCGACGAGGCAAACACTTTTTGTTAAGGATTTTCTTTGATCCGAGGATGCTGCAGACACACGACCGATTGCTTATCGCATCGTACGTATTTGTTAGGGCATATTTTTGCATGTTTTACCTGTAAGTGGTTATTTTTGCATATTTAGCTTGATATGGCCTTTTTCTTAATATTTGCATATTTTTAGTGAATATATTGGCAATATTGCAATGATACTTAGTTAAAAATAATTAATATTAACTATACTCGAACTTTAAATAAGTTATTTGACGTAAGATATTTGCAGGAAAAACTATTTTCGAAAAGTTTATTTGTAAAATAATATACATACTAATTTATAGAACTTCTATGTATATATAATGATCCTAATTTCTTACACAGATTTATATTATTGTTATTATTTACGTATTTGTTTTTTATTTTGCTTGACGTTTATTATTGACGTCCGTCATGTAACTATCATTGATTTGTTTATAGTTATGACGCAACCTGCATCATAAGTGAAATATACAGTACATCTCGTTCGAAGAAAAGAAAAGCCGTTCCGCTCTGGGTTAAATCTGTAGGCCGCACTGCGCCGCGCCGCACCGCGCCACCTTTCCACTTATAAATAAACCAGTATTAGAAATACTGTATGTATGCTATTTTTAACTAATTCATAAAAATGTATTTCTAATACCATACTTTTGTCAATAATTATTTCTTTTTATCGTAAAGTTACTCCGAACAATATGCTATTATCTTCAATCGTACTCAGCTATTTTATTATTGATGTCATCGATGCATATTTACAAGAAAAATGTGTGGTAAAATAATGATTTATTTGTTTTTCTTACATCGGCGGCGATACAAAATGAAAGCTTCCAAAATAATAAATAATTTTTCGTGATGCAAATATACGAATCGAAGACAATTAAAATAATAAATAAACGTATGCTTTATCCTTAAAAATATATGTTGTTAGAGTGCTTTTAATAATACCTGTAGCAAATCATCAATCATGATAAGAATGTACTGAAGAGTCTGGTCTTTGGAGACATGCCCCAACAAATTGAGGAATGTCTTGGCGCATTGCAAACGATGTTCTTGCAACACAAGTTCCCTTTCAGTGCTATCATTGATGTCAATGCGTCTGATAATTGTGTAGTCTTCTTCCGAAATCATTTGCGATTGCATATACGATTGCCAGTTAACTCGTCGTTGCCGAATATCGGCCGCCTTTTGTTGTAAAACACTAGTGGCGGCCAGCATGTCTGAAATAGCCAACATACTCTATAATGTTAACACAAATAACGAATCTTCTACATCTACTACTGTTCAACGATATGACGCACTACAACTTACGGAACAACGGAAAATTGCGTCAAACGTTAGATGATTGATACTATTTATAAACATGATATAGTTTTCGAAATAACGTTACTAGACTAGATTACCCGCGTTATTTTGAAAATACTTCCAATCTAGTTCAGAAATGGGAGTGGTTGGAAAAACATTAAAATCTCATTTAAAAACGCTCTTAAACCTCTAATTCATCAGGGAATGTATTTCTTTATTTCAAAAACGATATTATATCTATATATATATATATTTTGGGAAAAATTGAAGTTTATAATTTAGTTTAAAATTGGATTTACCTATTTTTTCTTCAATTAAATCAGGTATAATCTGTTTAATAGTGGAATCACTGGTGGATGCCATATTTGTCTGTTCAAATTTGTTTCGCCTGAAATTTTAGTAGGTTTTTAGTATTTCACAAATACCAATGTCAATTTGACCAGCTGATTAAAATTCACAAGACTTGTCTTGTGATTTTTACGTTTGCGCAGAAGCAGCATGACACGAAACATGAAATAGGTTCGATTATGTTCTATCTGCATCATATCACGTGCAACAAAGTGAAATGGTTGCTGAATTTTTTGAGGGAAATTTCAAATATTCGAATATGTTAAAAAGATTATAATAATATAATTAATAACCTATATTTGTTAGGTTATTCAGAAATGCGAATTATAAAGACGATTTATATGGAATACTTGTGTTAAAGAATAAGTAGGGTTTAATTATGTGTATCAGTTTTAGTATATTTCGGATATGTTTTGGTTTTTATGTCATATTAAAAAAAATTACCGAAATAATAATTTTAGAACATACCTACCTATTGATATCCCTGCTATAAATACAGAAAAAAAAATCACAAATAATTTGGCAACAAGCTTTCAGTTTCTTCGTAATATTTCCAGATCGGACCATTATACTTTTAAGATTTTTTTTATAGAATAATAATAAAAATTTTAACCATTGCTCTTGTAAATATATATATTCTTTCATGTTGGGTTATTGTATTTTCATGGTAGTTTACTTTCGAAAGAAAGATTGTAAATATAAAAACTTTGACATATTACATAAATATTTGATCGTGACAAACTTTGTCACTGATTTGATACTTGCCAATAAATTTTGTTGCCATAGTTTTAAGTAAATACCTATTTCGAAAATACTATTAATTTCCCGCTAAAAATGATAATTAATTCATTTTAAAATGGCTGACACACCAAACAGTGCACGACAACTACAAGCGCAAAAGAGAAGTTATCCAAAACGGAAAATAAGCAACGAGCATTCGTTAAAAAAGCGAACACCACAGAAATATGTAAACCAAGAAAATGCAGTGTACGTAACAAAGAAAACCAACATAAAGGTAAGCTACAGGTTATACAGGTTTGAAATGAGATTTTAAGGTTATATTGTTTCTTTTTTAACAAGGTTTCATTATCAAAATGTGAAAAATTATTCGAAAAAAAATTCAATGAAATCGTTATTCATTGTCTAGGCGCAGCCATACAGCAAGGGATAAATGTCGCTTTGCAATTTTGTGAGAGATATCCTGCTTTCCAGCTAGCTGTCAATACTACAACTTTGACTTTAGTTGGTCAGTAACAATAACATTTATCGAATTCAATTTTGCTTCTCATACTTTTACGTTGTTCCCATCATATTTTGCGTTAAAAACGAATTTACAAACGAAAATATGCTTACCAATATTTCTTTAAATTGACACACTAGTGTCATCTATTGTTTAGTCAGTAAACTAGTTTTTAGGTTATGTTGTCAATTCAAATTTATAGTAAAATTCCGAATTGGTGGTACCACAGTAACCGTGGTTGTGGTGCTCGGTGCTGGTAACTTTGTGCTTATCTCGTGGTTGCTGAAAATAATAAATAATTCGAAGCGGAATAGTGGTGGTAAATGGTTGAAAAGCGTGAAATAGAACAGAGCTTCTTAAAATGCAGGTAATGGGGGAAAAAGTTAAAAGGTCCAAAGCGTAACCAGATTCCTGAAAAGTTATCTTTTGTACTGATTCGGAACGAGGAACTACAAGCACGGTTAGTGTGCTGCCAATTCAGAATATACTATTAATTTATAACAATTAATTAATAAGTTCATTGGAACATTCCTGAAAATGTGAATTTAAGTCGATATGTCAATTTAACATAACCTCTGTTCATGGAATTCTTCGCGGTTGCCATCACCAAATAAAAATCATGCTATAACCCAGTGTTTACCAAACTGGTAAGGGGTTACATGGGTTTTAATAATAAAATATCTGGACTGGCCTGCACTCGACTTTCTTTTACGCAGTTTTCACTTGATATATATATATATATATATATATATATATATATATATATATATATATATATATATATATATATATACTAGGGTCACCCGTGGGCACCGTGTGCCCATATGGTACACTGAATATAGGTCAGTTTGGACGGGTGGAGAATTTTCTTGTAAATCATAGTTACAATATAAAAAGGGATTACCCTTACACGCTTTTTCCTTCAGTTTGTATCGCTTAACAAACCTAAAAGAAATAAAATATTCATAATTTGATATATTTTATTGACAGATGTACCTTAGTTAAAAAACCGGCGCTATATTTGCTACCTCTTCAAATATCTAATATTATTTCATAATTTGTCTATTGCTTTTATTAGATGTTGTAACTGCGGTATTTATTACTGCGTACTAAATAATACAAACAATATTTTGAACATTTGTACACGTGCATTAAAACAGTCTCCATGCATGTATTATTACACAAACATCGGGATTATAAATTTACTTACGGTTTCTGTTATCTAATTGAATCGATTATTCAAAAAATATGTGTATTACAAACCTTTTTACACAACACTTTTAATGATTTGACATTTGATTCGTTATTATTTTTGAATCAAATAATCAGGCTAGATTCTGAATTTTGCAGTGCCACGGCAGTTTTAAAAGTAATAATGGGTCCTATGCTAACACACAATGGCACAATGTACACAACTCGATATGCATTTTTCAGATTCGGAATATATTTAAAATTGACATTTGAATTATTCTGACGTATAACCTTTTATTTTTACGTAGGGCAGATTACTTGATTAGAAATTTATTCATTGCTGATGTGTAGTCTTTTATTTCAGTATAAACTATTTGATATTATATACAAAATTCTCATCTGTCGCCATGGCATGGTGGCTAAGACACTCGCCTCTTACCCTGGAGGTCGTGAGTTGGATCCCGTCTATGCCAATCTGCATTTTTACAATAAAGCGTTCTACACATACACACTCACTCACATACAAACATTTCTGGGTTATTATATTAATGATATATACATAACCAAAACCTGCTATCAAACTAACCAATACACTACACAAATATTCTGAAATGTCATTTATCTAATTGGGTCTATTTTGTTTTCCTGTCAAAATAGCAGATGATCCGATTTTATAAGGTACATGCGAAAAAATATAAATATATGGGACACTCCCAAAAAATAATAATAATTAACAAATAACTTAAGATGTAATAATAGTTAACATTGCAATATAATTTTAAATATTATAACATAATTTTGGGTAACACAACTACCCCTTCAAATTTTTGTAAAAGATTGGGTTGGTACGTAATATACTTGTTTGGTTTCATTTGGGAATGGCTGCAGGATTTTTTGAATAGAATGCCAAAATGTAAATTTCGAAGTTGGTTAAAATTACATAAATTTTTATTCTGACTAATGGATATTTGAATGACATAATTATATTTGGTCAAATTGTATGTATTGATGCTTAAATTTAATTTAATTGTAGTAAATGTATATGTATCAATATACATTAATGAAGTTTCACATTAATTACCACAAAAATAGACAACTTTTAATTAAATTAACGCCGCCATCATTAATATAATTACCCAGAAATGTTTGTATATGAGTAAGTGTGTGTAGAACGCTTTTTTTGTAAGAATACAAATTGGCATAGACGGGGATCGAACGCACGACCTCCAGGGTGATAGGCAAGACTCTTAACCACTGTGCCATGGCGACTGTTAATGTTATAAAAAATAAAAATATCTGGAGTGGCCTGCACTCAACTTTCTTTTACGTAGTTTTCAATAGATAGATATTAATATATATATAATATAATATAATGAAAATAACTGGATAATTATACCAATTTATAATGGATCTGAATTTGAAGTACTGATCGTATTCAGTCTTAAACAGTGAAATTTCACAGTAAAACTCTGAAATTGTTAATTAATTATGTCAGCAAATATATAATATAAATTAATTCTATAATAATTTACCTGATACAATTTATTCGGTCAAACTGTCGATGATGGGCCTCACGTCCAAAATGGATGAAACTTTGTGGAAAAATCCGCAAAAAAATTAGGATTATGGGAAAAATAATCGCATGTGGGGGAAACCCTTGGATGACCTTGAAATTAATTAATTTGTTTTTATAGCTATTTATCAATTACAATCAATCTGTGCGTGCCTAAGAGTGTGTGTATGTGTGTGTGTGTGTGAGTGGGTTTGTGTGAGTGTGTTTGTTTGAGTGTGTTTGTGTGTAAAACACTCAAAAATTCTACTAAAAATACTAAGATATTTTATGCCTACAAGATTTTTACATATTGCTAACTCATAGCCCGAAAAAAATTATTAAATATTATAATTTTTAACACAAAGTTTCATCCATTTTGGACGTGAAGCCCATCATCGACAGTTTCACCCTTTTCTCCAGCCACGATTTCTGTTACCAACCTAAAAATAACAAAATCCCCTTGATTGGTTTTAGCGCAACGATTAAAACCAAAATTACTTCCCATCACTTAAAAATTAGACAACCACAACGTAACCACAAACAGCGAAAATGTAAATAATTCGTTTGTACTTAAAATCACTGTTTGTGGTTACGTTGTGGTTGTTTAATTTTTAAGTGATGGGAAGTAATTTTGTATTAATAGTAGAGCCAAAATCAATCAAGGGGATTTTGTTATTTTTAAGTTGGTAACAGAAATCGTGGCTGGAGAAACACACACTCTTAGGCACGCACAGTTTGATTGTAATTGATAAATAGCTGTAAAAACAAATTAATTAATTTCAAGGTCATCCAAGGGTTTCCCCCACATGCGATTATTTTTCCCATAATCCTAATTTTTTTGCGGATTTTTCCACAAAGTTTCATCCATTTTGGACGTGAGGCCCATCATCGACAGTTTGACCATTTATTCTAATAAGAAATCAATATTTTAAATATTAATTCATACAGATAACTGTCAATGTAATGCTTTTTACTTTCTTTTACGAAGTAATAAGTAAGTATAGGGATCACCAAAAATATCGAACTCGAGATTTCAACGGATATACACGTTTTGAGCTTCCCTGAATCGAATGTGACTATTTTCGGAGTGACGTCTGTGTGTGTGTGTGTGTGTGTGTGTGTGTGTGTGTGTGTGTGTGCGTGTGTGTGTGTGTATGTGAACGCTCTAGAGCCGAAACTGTCCAACGTAAAATTATGAGACTTCAAACTTAAGACTTGTATATGGTCTAGTTGTGCACCTCCTATTTTTGAAAAGAATATTCTAACCGGCAGTGCATGTTTACTCTATGCATTTTTTGTTCTATCTCCAATATCACTAGAACGGCTGCACTTACGGCAAAAATAGTTATGTTCATAATGAAAGATATTAATATTTCGCACAACTTTTGTTTGAAAAGTTTCTTCAATAAATGTACCAGTTACGAGAAAACTGCTACCGAAAATGATGAGAATCTTGTTTACGTTGTCATGGATTCGAATGTAGCTTAATAAATCGGATCATCTGCGCCTGTCAATATTTCGACAAGAAAACAAAATGGTCTGAATTAGATAAATGACATTTCAGAATATTTCTGTAGAGAATTGTTTAGTTTTGATAGTTAGTTAGTTCAAAACCATTACAAATTGGTATTGGTATAATTTTCAACCCATTCATTTATATAAGGTAAGCTTGGTTTTCATATTGTTTCTGTTGGATTATTATTTCCTAATATTATATTTTTATAATCAATAAATATTGATGAAAACTACGTAAAAGAAAGTCCCGCGTTGGCCACAACCCATTTTTACTTTATGTTTTCAATAAACAAGAAACAAATGATGTAACTCATGGTTAATTCGTTTTAAAAATAATAAAATTTGTCACAAGTGTAGGTATCACCATGGCAACGTAAATAAGATATTTGAGTTTTTTCGTAGCAGTTATCTCATAACTGGTACAATTTATGAAGAAACTTTTCAAACAAAAGTTGTGCGAAATATTAATATCTTTCATTATGAACATAACTATTTTTGCCGTAAGTGCAGCCGTTCTAGTGATATTGGAGATAGAACAAAAAATGTATAGAGTAAACATGAACTACCGGTTTGAATATTCTTTTCAAAAATAGGAGGTGCACATCTAGGGCATATACAAGTCTTAAGTTTGAAGTTTCATAATTTTTCGTTCGACAGTTTTGGCTCTAGAGCGTTCACAGACACACACAGACACACACACCGACGTCATTCCGAAAATAGTCACATTCGATTCAGAAAAGGTCAAAACGTGTATATCCGTTGAAATCTCGAGTTCGAAATTTTTCATGATTACAATACTTACTTATTACTCTGTAAAAGAAAGTAAAAATGGGTTGTGGCCAACGCGGGACTTTCTTTTACGTAGTTTTCATCAACATTAATTGATTATAAAAATATAATATTAGGAAATAATAATCCAACAGAAACAATATGAAAACCAAGCTTACCTTAAATAAATGAATGCGTTGAAAATTATACCAATACCAATTTGTAATGGTTTTGAAGTACTAACTATCAAAACTAACCAATTATATCTACAGATATATTCTGAAATGTCATTTATCTAATTCAGACCATTTTGTTTTCTTGTCGAAATATTGACAGGCGCAGATGATCCGATTAATTAAGCTACATTCGAATCCATGACAACGTAAACAAGATTCTTAAAATTTTCGGTAGCGGTTTTCTCGTAACTGGTACATTTATTGAAGAAACTTTTCAAACAAAAGTTGTGCGAAATATTAATATCTTTCATTATGAACATAACTATTTTTGCCGTAAGTGCAGCCGTTCTAGTGATATTGGAGATAGAACAAAAAATGCATAGAGTAAACATGCACTGCCGGTTTGAATATTCTTTTCAAAAATAGTAGGTGCACAACTAGACCATATACAAGTCTTAAGTTTTAAGTCTCATAATTTTACGTTGGACCGTTTCGGCTCTAGAGCGTTCACATACACACACACACACTCACACACGCACACACACACACACACACAGACGTCACTCCGAAAATAGTCACATTCGATTCAGAGAAGTTCAAAACGTGTATATCCGTTGAAATCTCGAGTTCGATTTTTTTGGTGATCCCTGTACTTACTTATTACTCTGTAAAAGAAAGTAAAAATAGTTAATACTGAAATAAAACTATCACTGCCCTTCTGAAGTTCAGTCTGCTTTGAAATAGACAAAAACGAATCAAACGTCAGAATGAAATGTCAAAAAAGTTTTTGTGATAAATCTTCAATTAATTTGATTATTTGAAGTCTATTTAGTGTGTTGTGTACTTTACACAGAGTGGCATCTGCTATATTATATTGGTACTGTATGTCAATGAGAAATATAAATAATTGTTAGTTAAAAAAATTAAGTTTTATTTATTCTTATTTGAAGTGAATCGCTATTAAGCATTTATGTTAAAATGACCGACCAAAGAACAAATATAAATTAAAGTGCTACCACGTGAGCGTCAAAAACAGAATTTCAATGTAATTTAGTGACATACGAGTTACGGAAACATTGTTTGAATTGTAAATCTTAAGTTTAAAGGGAGTAACATGTTATTATTCAATTTTTAATTGTTTAATATGAAATAGGTGCATATTATTGCCTAATTTGCATATATTTTTAGCAAATACGTGTTTCCGTCCATTTATTTTCATTCATAGTTAATAATTTCACTTCAAAATGGCCAAAAAGCAGTGATTTTTGAAAATATGAGTTGCGGTAAGATTTTATAGTTCGTCAAATTATAATAACTGCAAGGAAGTAAATTTATAACTCTAATTATTAGAGAAATATAATCTTGAAGAGATAATTCAAACATATTTAGAAACATGATTGAGTAAAGCTTCCCCTCTAACTGTACGATTATTCTAAATCAGCTCTTAGTATATATAAATCTTAAGGCTGCGATCGAAATTATCTTGGCGGGAAATAGCACATTCTGTATTAACAATGAAGCATTTTAGTATATAACTAATTATCACTTTTAAAACTGCCGTGACACTGCAGTTTAATTCAGAATCTAGCCTGATTATTTAATTCAAAAACAATAATGAATCAAATGTCAAATCAATAAAAGTGTTGTGTGATAACGGTTTGTAATACATATTTTTTGAATAATCTAATCAAATAATAAACAGCAATCGTAAGTAAATTTATAATCCTACTTTTTGTGTAATAATACAATGAAGGAAACTGTCTTAATGATACAACACTTATGTCCAGTTGCACCATACAAAGTTAAAATCAAAGTTTAACAAAACTTAGTTTATATAAATCTTGATTTAAATTTATCGGATGTTACACAGTGCATGATAAGCGATCGAATAGTTAATCTCAGTATAGTGATCTAAATTCAAAATTGCGTTCTAAAAAAGGACACGATTTTTTCTTTATTAATATTTGCGATGTGGAAATTTGTATTACTATTAAAGTCAAACGATACAAACTTAAGAAAAACCGTGTAATTATTATTAAAATACATGAAAATTCACCATCAGTCAAAACTGACCTATGTACTGTATACCATATGGGCACATGGTATATATATATATATATATATATATATATGTGTGTGTATATATATATTATATATATATATGTGTGTGTATATATATATTATATATATATATATATATATATATATATATATATGTGTGTGTGTATATATATATTATATATATATATATATATATATATATATATATATATATATATATATATATATATATATATATATATATATATGTGTGTATATATATATTATATATATATATATATATATATATATATATATATATATATATATATATATATATATATGTGTGTGTATATATATATTATATATATATATATATATATATATATATATATATATATATATATATATATATATATATGTGTGTGTATATATATAATATATATATATATATATATATATATATATATATATATATATATATATATATATGTGTGTGTATATATATAATATATATATATATATATTATATATATATATATATATATATATATATATATATATATATATATATATATATATATATATATATATGTGTGTATATATATATTATATATATATATATATATATATATATATATATATATATATATATATATATGTATATATAAGTCGAGTGCAGGCCCCTCCAAATATTTTTAATTCAAAACAGTGTTTTAAGCACAAATTTTATATTATATATATCATCATTTGTTTTGCTGTGCCACCTAAAAACCTTCCGCGTGTCAAAGATTGCCGACCGCTTGTATAACATATTGTAAACCAAACTTATGTATTAGTTGTTTCAACACTAGATGGCTAGTTATCACATTTATTATGATATTTTAATACCTTGAAACTATTTCTATGTTGGTATGTAAATTGTACGACTATCTAACCCAGCAAACACAAAAACATCCCAAGGACGTTCTTGTAACGTAACACGGCGACTTGTAACTCCCGTGCGACTTCCATTGCGATGCATATATTGCGGCCTGGTAACATCCCAATGTCCGCTTCAAATGACATTATTGAGTTCATCCCTAGAACATCGCAAAGTTACGGAAATATTGCAGTTCATCTGAACATTGCATGTACATCGCAATAGGATGTTCTTAGTACATTATTAAAGGTAGTCTCTACATCATACATTTAGGATGTTGTTAGTAAATCACTTTGTGAAATTACTCTGTAGTCGCGAAAATAGTACCCTAATACTTCTTAATTAAATAATTAGGTAACAAAATATTAAAAATAAACTTTTTTTTAAACATTTATTTCAATGCAATCAAAGTTATGTATAATAACAAACACATTTTTTAAAATAGTATAAGATTATAACATATTAGATTCAATATAAAATCAAAATATAGTATATTAATACAAACAAAAATGGTAAAATAGTATAAGATATAAATACATGGTACAAACATAACAAAATATAATATATTTAAACAAAAATAGTAATACTGTATAAGATATAACATATATGTACAAAAATATGAAAATATAGTATATTTACACACACAAAGTGATAATGTAGTATAAGATATTATAAAACATACTTATATGATACAACATAAAATTAAAATACAGTATATTTAAACATACAAAAATGGTCATATAACACATATGGTACAACATAAAATCAAAATATAGTGCATTTTAACAAACAGATATAATAAAATAGTATAAAACATTATAACATTAATGGTACATTATTTGGGGCCGTGCTACCAAGATTTTCCCGGGCTAGTTGAATTTCCCAGTTCGGTACTGCTTACATGTCTTTGTTTAGCATGGCAGAGCCAATCCTTAACACACTGGCAGTTGTCACGGGCATTGTTCGGTTAATATTTGCAGCACAAAATATATACAATATTGAATTGATATTTAATGAATATACACGTTACACTTATAACATTTTAAAAGAATACTGATGCAATTGTGTGCAATTCAATATGTTACTTTACATGTCCGTGCTGGTTGAAAACTATATTATTATGAATAAACAACAAGGAACAGATGCCGTTGAGGCCCTGAGTCGCGCTGCGTTGCCAAATGTTAAATATGAAATTATGTGACAGTATTACCGAATTTTTTTAAATTATAGAAAAATGATGTTACATATTTTTAATTTGGAATGAACCGATGTATTCATTTAATTACACATTATTATTTCAACTAGATAGCCAAAATTATATTATAATCATTTGTTTTACAATACAAATAGCATTACAAAATTAAATTGAAATTGGTCATAACTTTTTCAATGTCAAATGTATGATATTTTGTAATTACTTCACTGGCTAACATAAATCTACTGAGTCTTTCGCATTTCGCTGGACAATCTGTTTCTAATATTAGTCTTAATTAAATTCATTTTTGAAAATACTCTGTCAGGTAGCATTATACATACAGTATATAAAGAAGACCTTATAAAATTATGTTATAATTGATAATAATGTGAGATATATTTTATTATCAGAATTATGCTAAATTTATATTACATTTTGATAATTATGTAACATCTGGCAACACTGAGTCTAAATTTGTACGTAACTTAAAATGAGTCGGAAGCGATACAAATTCTGGTTCGCATTTCAACACGCTTACCCCCCCAAGGGCAAAGGGCCATAAACATTTTGGCATTTGTTAAACAAATTTATTCGTAATTTTTGTAATATTTTACATGCAAAGGTTATGTATCTTAAAAATACAACTATTTCTTTGGTGCAAAATTGTACATTTTGAAAGGACATAAAAAAATTGTATTAGCGTAAACATAATAATATATATTGAACTCAATAAATATATGAACACAAATAAATTTAAAGCATATTACTTTAGAAAAAGTGGTTGGTGGAGCAATTGTCATTGGATAATATTTTCCTCGAACACCAAATATATGTATAGGGATAAATAAAATGTCACAGAACTAAATACAGTTAATTACGTTGTTTGGAAAGCATATTTGTAACATACCGTAGAAACATCGATGCAATCATATATGATTCCATTTTATGCGATGTATAAACTTCTTATTGATGTTAAAAGAAGAACATCCTATGGAGTGCATCATTTAGATTTAGTACTGTGGCCTATAGAAATAAAACGTTCTGAAGAAAACCTCCATACAACATATCACTATAACGTGTAAATAGATGTTAAAGATATAACATCTTCCAGAGGTAGCGCAGACCATGTTCTGTGGAGTGCGCAATGACAACGTACATGGAAGGAAAAATATTTAACATCCACATTGGGACTGCCACACAACATGCTATCAATACACGATATTTGAACATTACGTTGTAACAAAACAGTTTCGTTATTAGGAGGTCGCGTTGTGATTTCACAATGCGCACATGTTTGGGCAGTTTTGTGACCTCGCATAGCAGTTAGTGTTTGCTGGGAAGTTATTAATATGGTTTTGATATTAACATCAGTTGCAAACAAGAGTACCATAAATATAATTAATTATAATTTTTGTTTACAATAGGTTATACCAGTGGTTCTCTAAAATTTTCGGTTCCCGGCGCGCTTAATTTATCAGAATTTTTTCACGGCCCTAGTCAAAACATTGGTTTGCGTATTTGCAATATTTTTACAATTTGGCGGCGCCTCTGTAGCCCGTGGCGCACAGATTAATTAGTAAACACTGGGTTATACCATGATTTTTATTTTGTAATGGCAACCTCGAAGCATTGCATGAACAGAGGTTATGCTAAATTGACATTTCGACTTTAATTTACATGTTCAGGAATGTTCAAATCAACTAAAAGAATTGGGCTAAAAATTGTTTCAAATAAATTTATGTAATAGATCCTCAGATAAAAATTCATTACGATTTTCCTAAGAGAGCCAGATATCGATTGCAGCAGTGTGTGTTTTGCATCATTTGAAAACACATATGTAGATTAGTGCCTACTCGGCACAAACCGCCGTGTGTGTCATCGCTCCTAGAGTACCATCTGTGGTCATAAGTTATAACTATGTTTCACTGAACAAGTTGAAATATTCGCGTCATGTTAAACTTGACGTGTCGTAGAAGAAAAAAAGAAAAAACTTGGGAAATCTATCATGAACGGTAGATAGCATATGCGTATACCGAACTTTTACACGTACAACCAAGGCACGGTTTTCTCGGAAACTTGCACAATAGGAAGAGTCGCCAATGCATGCCATAGGTATAACATGTCTCTAGCATTGACCGCAAACACATTGCTTTCCTGCGCAGGAAATGATATACCCACTTTTTTCGTCTATACGGTTCTTTTTATTTCTTTAGAAATAATAGCTTTCTCTGTATATCAAAAGTAAAATGGTTTATGTTTATCTTCCTCATCGTTAATTTAAGGGGGTATTCTAGTCTAGAGACACGAATACCGGGCGGTTTTTCGAGCTCTGTAAAAATAAAACAAAGAATATTATTATTATCCATTTTTTTGTCAATTGTTTATTGATGCTTTAAGAATACACAAAAAATTAAATGAAAAAAAAAAACTAAATTAAAAATGTTATGAGCCGGCAAAGTGGGAGGTCCAAAAAAAAATATGGTGTTCTGGCGTGCAAGGTTTGAACCCTTCTGGTCAACTGTAACAAAAAAATCGAACGAATTCTTAATTAGTAAGGAAGTCGCTATAGTATGACCCTTGGAAAAGTAAAAAAAAAAAATGTTTTTAGTCAACATGGCGGCCATTTGAAAAAGAAATTATGTATTTGCATGTTTTTTATACCGATTCCAATTTTTTTTTAAATTGTATAATTTTAAATTTTCAACTCATGTCATAGAGGGATGTATAAAAAATGTATACACCAAATTTGAAATAAATCGGTTGAGTAGAACTTGAGATATCGTGCAAGCCAAAAAGTAGTTTCGAGAAAAACGCGTTTAAAGTTTTGAGTCAAGATTCCAGCAATTATAGTTACATATTTTTAATCGGCGATTCCTGCTCCATACAATGGACCTTCCTCAACTTCAAAATGCTCATTCTCCGAAGTTCTTTCGTGAAGACGAGTATTTTTGAAACGTTCTCTAAGTTAGCACGTGCACGTTGTTCGAAGGCTGACTAGTAACTAACTTGAAGCGTCTACCGTCTATTATACATTTATTCCGGTCGTACCAAGTAAGATGCCGCGTCTCTAAAATGGCTATAACTCATTAAATAATCGGAATTTTGAAAAATCCTCTTAAAATCCTTCTTGAAAGTCAAGACTTTCGGAAATATGTAAAAAAAAAACGATTTTTTCAAATTTCTAGACTAGAATACACCCTTAAGCGTATTGAGAGGAAGTTTGAAACACTATTATTTCATTTTGTGCCTAATAGATGACAGTATGATAAACTTACGATACATAAACCTTTGTAGAGGTGGGATGACTCGAGATTGCAAAAATTTATTTAGAATAAATACACAGGTCTGCGATGAAAAAATTGTTTCATATTTTCTCAGTGATCCCCATTGTATTTTTGGTGCTGATTACGAAAAAAAATAATGAAAAAAATCTATCGCCCTTAGTTTACCTACAAATCACACATTAGGTTTACACTTTTAAAGCTTTTCTGACATACATAGAAACTATGTTTTTAGTATTTAAAATCTCTATAATATTAAATTTCATCAGCCTTGTTAAGCAGACTACTGTTGGAAGTTAAGAAGAGAAAATTCTGAAGTCCTTAACAGGAAAAGTACCAAAAGAAGTTTTTACAAAGACTTCTAATCATGTTATAGTACACCTTTTTCATTTTTCTGCTAGTTTTAGTAAGCCATTATGTATTATTTTTATATAGTTAACCAATAGTGAAATTAAAACAAACTTGTATAAAAAGTTGTGTTTTTTTTTTCAGTTTTCTTAAAAGTGTTACCTTATTTTGCAGACAAACCTTAAGTGATAGAAAAAACCAATGTCACTTTTGAAATCAGCAACAAAAACTACATTAAAATCACTTAACAAAACTAAAACAAATTTTATAAAAAATAATTTGCAGGCCTGTGTTATGATTCGTTTATAATACAAGTCTGAATTAGAATTTTTTTAGATGATTTGGAGCCACTTACAGACGAAGGTGATTATGAAACACAACAACGTTATAATTCCGCTGTGCAAATTCGAATTATAAAATCGGCTCTGGATTCATCCGCGAAAACTAAGTGAATAAAAAATGTTTTTTACAATCGGTGAAATAGTTCGGTGGCTAGGTTTGACTGTGTTTGAGATCTGGATCAATTTGATCGCATTGACAATTTTCACAGTTTTGCTAGCACTGAAGTTTGACGTGAATCAACTTTCGGATAGTAGTTGGTGGCTGATATTTTCTCCGCTATTTGCCAGTGACGCATTGAACGCGTATTTTTGTGTGATTGTGTTCATTCGAATGCAACTTGAAAATTCGTTAAAAGTTGCGTTACTTAGAGCAACTTGGTCCGCGACATTTCTCTTTATGACATTTTTATTTAAATTCTTGCTGTGCAAGAAATTGATGGGACAAGTTAGTCTCGAGTTTTCCGAAATTTTTGCACCGTTGTTTATTTTATTACAGCTTATTGCAGTCAGAGCTTGTCAGCTAACGCATTGAATAATTTTATAAAACTTAAATATTATTAGTTGTAGTTTTTATAAACATTTATATTATTCGTTATTATAAAATGTTTGTTTTATAGATATTTTGGTAAATAAATGTTTCAATATATATTGTTTTAATTTTAATCATGTTTTTTTTACCTCATCTAAATCAGCTTCCTAGGAACAGTAGAACTACTTCCCCCGCTGGGCTTAAAATATTTTTCTGGGAAAGTCAGTTCCAATATTGTAATAATAACGCCTATCATCTGTCGATCCAAATTTTCGTTTCGTTTATTTAAAAATATCTGGAGTGGCTTGCACTCGACTTTCTTTTACGTAATTTTCACTAGACACACATATATATATATATATATATATATATATATATATATATATATATATATATATATATATTAGGTAAAGCGGAAAGAAATTACATTTTTTTGTGCTCTATTTTGAAGTCAGTTTGCTCTTGGTTGCCGTTGAGTAAGCACGTCAATATTGTTATTATTTTGAAGCTCCGTTCATCCTGTTTCGGTTTTCATTTCATTTTTTTATTTTCACCCGTAGAAAAAATGTCACGACCAGAGATCGACAAGGTGCAATTGCGATGTGTTTTGTTGTTTTTATTTGACAAGGGGTTAAAACCCAAAAACTGAGACTGTGAAACTTACGGCGATATCTTGAAAGTTCGTAAATGTCAACGTTGGTTCAAGCAATTTAAAAACGGAACAGAAATTTAAAAGACAAACCGAAATCAGGAAGATCTCAAAAAATCGATAACGAAGTGCTGAAGTCGCTAGTGGAAGCAGATCCTCGTAAAACGATTAAGGAACTATCGAAAGACATCGGCTGTCCCTGGTCAACTGTAAAATATAATTTAAAAATGCTTGGAAAAAAACATAGGCAAGAAGTTTGGGTTCCGCACAATTTGTCGCAGTCGGCCTTGGATCAACGAGTGACCATTTGTTCTTCGTTGCTTAGCAGGTATGAAACCGATCCGTTTTTAAGAAGAATTGTCACTGGAGATAAGAAATGGATCCTGTACAACAGTCAAAAAAAAAAAACAAAAATAGTGGCTTTCTAAAGGAGAAGCACCGCTTTCGACCCCTCGACCATCTTTAACTTTGAAAAAAGTTTTATTATGTGTCTGGTGGGATATTTCTGGGGTGATTCATTACGAGTTATTAAAACCTGGCCAAACAATTACAGTCGAGGTCTACTGTGGCCAGTACGACAAATTAAAGGCGGAATTGTTGAAGAAACGGTCGGTACTGGTGAATAATCGGCGGCGTTTTCTACAGCACGATAACACGCGGCCGCATGCAGCGAAACTCACTCAGGAAAAAATTAAAGAGCTTGATTTGGAATTGCTGCCTCATCCGCCTTACTCCCCCGATATTGCACCCTCCGATTATTATAATTTATTTCGAAGCATGGAACATTCGCTTCGAAATAAAGAATTCGCCTCCGTAAACGATGTCCGAAAACACTTGGAAGCCTTTTTTCAATCAAAGGAACCAAGTTTATACAAAAAAAGGCATCGAAAAGTTGCCCAAATTGTGGAACTAGGGTCACCCGTGGGCACCGTGTGCCCATATTGTACACAGAAGTCAGTTTTGACGGTTACACGGTTTTCCCTTCAGATTGCATCGTTAAACAAACCTTAAAAAAATAAAAATTGATATATTTTCCAGCCAATCAGGTGTCAAAATATGTTTGAATTAACTCTTCAAGATTTTGTTTATTATTTAATTTATACATTTATTTACTGCATCTATTTGTAGTTAAATATATTGTACAATGCACTTTTAATATTATTAAATAATTTGATGCATGTTTTTATTGATTTTTAAATTGTTGGAAGGGGTAATTTGTGGAAGTACAGTGAAGTCAACGACTGTATTAGTTTAATTAAATAATAAGAACACAATCTTATTTAAGTTATTTATTTTATTATAATGTCAAAAATCACACTTTATAATAATATTTATTATAAACAATAAACAACATTTATTTTTATTCCATAACAACGAGAATGTCGTTGCTATTCTCAACATCCCCGCTCAACGACATAACCAACCAAATATATATATATAATTTTAACTATAACATAAACAGTCCGAGCAACAAAGTAAATTTACGTAATTTTACGGCCTCTAAAGGTTTAGTCAAAATGTCCGCTACCATTTCTTCGGTAGGACAATATTGAAAAACAACTTGTCCGGTTGACCTCAGGTCCTTTACAAAATGATATCGAGTGTATATGTTTTGTTCGATTTGATGCCTTCTTGTTTTGTATTAATTTTAAACAGCTCTGATTATCTTCAAATATAATGAATTGTTCCACGTTTTCTACATGAAAATCTTTCAGGAGTCTCGATATCCAAACTCCTTCCTGGCATGCTTCCGATAGCGATACATATTCAGCCTCTGTGGACGATAAGGCGACGCATTGTTGTTTCCTACTTGCCCAACTGATGCTTGCCCCATATAACTTGAACACATATCTTGAGTTAAATTTTCGATCCATTGCATTACTAGCCCAATTGGCATCTGCATACCCGATTAAAGTTTTGCAAGGTTCTTCAATTGTAGATCCAAGTTTTAATGTAAATTTTTCTGTATATTTAAGATATTTAATTATACGCTTCACTTCTTCCCAGTCTGCTGTTGTGGGGCAGCATATCTTCCGACTCAGTAACGAAGTCGCTATTGCAATGTCTGGTCGTGTGCATGTTGATATGTACAATAATGCCCCTATATCCTGGATCAAGTGGAATTTTCGATGGCTTGGCATCCTGCAGCCCAAACCTCTTGATTATTCTATTTATGTATGTTTGTTGGTCTATAGAAAATAACCCATCTGAATCACGATTGCAATGGATCCCTAAATAATATTTTAGTTCACCAAGATGACTTAGTTCAAAATCAGTTTCTAATTTTCGAATAGCTTGTTGAATAATTTTATCATTGCATTCAGCAACAATTATATCATCCACGTATATCAACAAATAAACCCATTGTCCGTTACCGGTTCGTTGACTGCGTATAGTCTGTTTAAGAGCAACTCCACCTCTTCTAATAAGGATTCAACATTACCATCTTCTGGTAACTTCAAGCTGGCCAGTTTAATGTACATATGAACAGTGCTAGATAAACTTGCCTTTTCATGATGCTGTCTAAGATTATTCTAGGCCTCTCTTGCAGTTTTGGCTGGCCGAGTGTGAACATGTTGTCCCTTGTCCACCAATAGACCAATCGTACCAATTGCCTTGCTATCAGCCTGTATCCAAGCTTCATAGGACTTATCTGCTGCTGTAGGCGCCGAGTTGACCACAGAGAACCATGTGTTCTCCCTCCTGAGAATAAGTACTGCTTCATATTTCCACGATTCATAATTGTCGTTGTTCAATTTTTCAATCGCTACTCTCGCCAAATCAGCCATATTAAAAATTCACGTAGGTGTCCAAAAAAAAAAAAAATTAACTCCAAACCGTTTACAGTTTAATCAAAAATAGACGTAATCTTCCTGGGCCCATAACCTGTTGGAAGGGTTAATTTGTGGAAGTACAGTGAAGTCTACGACTGTATTAATTTAATTAAATAATAAGAACACAATCTTATTTAAGTTATTTATTTTATTATGTCAAAAATCACACTTTATAGTAATATTTATTATAAACAATAAACAACATTTATTTTTATTCCATAACAACGAGAATGTCGTTGCTATTCTCAATATAAATGACTATGCATTATAGAATATAATAAAATAATTAAAGATTTTGAAATTGAAACAATTCATTCTGATAACAAAGTCGGTAAAAGCGCGGTAACTTTGAAGTACTACTTAATGGCACTTCATACACTTGGTTGAAGTTTATAGTTTGAAGTTACGATATTTGTCATAAAATGGTTGTGTTATCCGAATTTCTGAATGACGATGCAACGTCAAAAATAGTTGTACAACTGGCGGACTGTATTTATTTGCAGAAATAAATATCAAATTATGTATTAATACATAAAAATAATCAAGATATTTACGTTGATTTAATAAATAGATGGGTTTGGTCATTTTTACTTTCTTTTACGAAGTAATAAGTAAGTATAGGGATCACCAAAAAAATCGAACTCGAGATTTCAACGGATATACACGTTTTGAGCTTCCCTGAATCGAATGTGACTATTTTCGGAGTGACGTCTGTGTGTGTGTGTGTGTGTGAACGCTCTAGAGCCAAAACTGTCCAACGTAAAATTATGAGACTTCAAACTTAAGACTTGTATATGGTCTAGTTGTGCACCTCCTATTTTTGAAAAGAATATTCAAACCGGCAGTGCATGTTTACTCTATGCATTTTTTGTTCTATCTCCAATATCACTAGAACGGCTGCACTTACGGCAAAAATAGTTATGTTCATAATGAAAGATATTAATATTTCGCACAACTTTTGTTTGAAAAGTTTCTTCAATAAATGTACCAGTTACGAGAAAACTGCTACCGAAAATTATGAGAATCTTGTTTACGTTGTCATGGATTCGAATGTAGCTTAATAAATCGGATCATCTGCGCCTGTCAATATTTCGACAAGAAAACAAAATGGTCTGAATTAGATAAATGACATTTCAGAATATTTCTGTAGAGAATTGTTTAGTTTTGATAGTTAGTTAGTTCAAAACCATTACAAATTGGTATTGGTATAATTTTCAACCCATTCATTTATATAAGGTAAGCTTGGTTTTCATATTGTTTCTGTTGGATTATTATTTCCTAATATTATATTTTTATAATCAATAAATATTGATGAAAACTGCGTAAAAGAAAGTCCCGCGTTGGCCACAACCCATTTTTAATTATTAAAAGGAAACAACTAAATTGACAGATGTACCTTAGTTATAAAATATTTTGCGGCTAGCAGATGTTAGCGAAAAAACCGGCGCTAGCTTTGCTACCTCTTCAAAAATCTAATATTATTTCATAATTTGACTTTTGTTTTTATTAAATGTTGTACCTGCGGTATTACTGCGAACTGAATAATACAAACAATATTTTGAACATTTGTACACGTGCATTAAAACAGTCTCCATGCATGTATTATTACACAAAAATCGGGATTATAAATTTACTTACGGTTTCTGTTTTCTAATTGAATCGATTATTCAAAAAATATGTGTATTACAAACAATTTTACACAACACTTTCAATGATTTGACATTTGATTCGTTATTATTTTTGAATCAAATAATCAGGCTAGTTTCTTAATTTAGCAGTTGGTTCCGAAGTTCGTTTGACGAAATTGTCAAATAACGAAAGGATAGGCGACGAGACGAACATTTTTCGTTTAGGTACAATGATCGGGTAGTCTAAAGCCGATTGGGCATTCGGTGCGGATCCCTCGGTCGGTCCGTCGTAAGACCTGAGTTTGTGACCGCAACTCGTCTGAAGTTACCGGGCTGATTTTAATGAAATTTGGTATACATATAATTTCTATGCCCGTGAGGTCCCCGTCGCATTTTAAATCCAATCGTCAGTACAGGGCCGGCGTTATAGGCCCCCAAAATTTGGAACCCTCCTAAATACTGCCCTTAGTCAACTTTAACATTTTTTAGAATTTTCTACTAAAAATTCTAAGATATTTTATGTCATTAAAGTTTTTCAAATTGTGAGCCCATAGGCTTAAAAAAATATATACATTTATTTTGAAGTATATCAGACATTGATCGCCATCTGTTAGTGAAATGAAGAAGTTATGTTATATGACAGTAATTTTTTTGGTTATATTTTCCAATGTATAAACTATTTGCTTCTGTTTTAATTAATAAAATTCGGAAATGTTCATCAATTAATTTTCAATATCCTTGACTAATCACGAAACGAACGATATCAACGTTACCAATGTGTGCAATTTTAAATGTGGATTTTTTGGAAATTAAAACTTATGGTACAGGAATAAAAAAAACTCGGGATCATAATTGGTTAGATTGGTTCAATGGGCAATGTGAGTATAATGTCGATGATTTTGAATTATATGCGTAAACTCAGAAATTCATTTATTTCATATCAAATATAGAAGAAATGTCATCAAACATTCAAGACAACATAAATCAAATATTAAAGACTCGTCGTATATTAATACATTATTGCATAGAACAATAATTTGAATATGTTCCAATAATGAATTGCTATCGCTTTTAGTATTGTATTTATTGCGATTGGGCTCGCCGGAACGGCGAGCTAGTAGCACTGGCGCTAGCGCCAGTTCTTGTTTATAACATTGTTAGCAGTTGCCATGGCGCAGTGGTTAAAAATCTTGCCTTTCACCCTGGAGGTCGTGAGTTCGATCCCCGTCTATGCCAATTTGCGTTAAAAAAAGCGTTCTACACATACACATTCACATACATACAAACAATCATTTCTGGGTACTTATATTAATAATAATGGAAATTATTTATCGGAATAAATAAGTTGTATTTTTTTACAAATAAATTTTTCTTCAGTAGTAAAAAAAAAACGTCATTTCTATTCGCTTTAGCCACTAAACCACTGATATCTATGCGATATCCGTAAAGCTCTTAAAGAAGTAACAAATTTAACTTAACTACTCATAAAACATTGGGAGATTGCGCCACTAGCTTAAAAGAATCTCTTTCTCTAAAATCAGTAACAAATTTAACTTAACTTTTAATATACCATGGAACTGCCTGGGAGATCACGCCACTAACTCTCAATCGCCAAAATAGGTAGCATTTTGTAAGAAACCAGAGTTTCTTAGTTTATCTTTTTATTTTTCTAATATGTATATATTTAATTTATTATCGTATCTCTGAGGGTGAAACTAACCATCTGGCAGTGTGCACGTGTGCATCTGATATCTGTGGAATTTTGGTCAATTCGTGGTATTCTGTCTGAAGATAAAAACGCTAGACTCAGCCTCAGGGTTAAGCACAAATTTGAAAGCGTCGCTATAGAACTAGGATGTGAGGGGTGGAATCACTATATTTTCACTCAGTGGGTGGCTGAGTCTAGCTATAAAAGCAGAAGTTTAACACAGAAACGGGGAGTTGGTTCGCGTATCGGGTTCACGCCAGTTGGAAGTTTCGCGCTCAAGTGCAAAATGTAGTGTTTTAATTGTTCGGACTTGGTATAGTTTTTAAGTAAACGTTTTAGAACTTAGAATCGTTTTGTAACTTAGAGTAATTTTTGATTGAAACGTTTGCGGATTATTTTTGTGTTTAATTCTTTTGGACTTTTTGTGAATTTTACTCTTGGTACTTGGAATAGTTTTGTTTGATTTAAATCGTTTTTAACTTTGAATTGTTGGCTTTAGTCTTGTGAAACTTAGAATGGTTTTATTTGATTTAAATCATTTTTATATTGAATATTTTTGCGTTTAGCGTTGTGAGACTTAGGAATAGTTTTTAAGTGATTATTTTGTACTTGGAATAATTCTGTTTGTTTTAGATTATTGTGGCTTCAAAGTATTTTTATAATTTGTTCAATCTACCTAAATCTTTAATTTGTTTTGTTTTACTTTTATTAAATATAACTGTGATTATTAATTTATATTTTCTGAATTTAATTAATGTTTTTTGTTAATTAAATTATATTTTATTTTATTGGTGTATTTTATTTCTTTAATCCACATCACACTCAAAAAGGCAATTTGGCTATGTGGCAAAACAGTGACTATGGAGGTATGTAAAATTATTATTATTTGTAGTAGCTACAAGGGATGGTATATTTAAAATATTTTGTTTTAAATACATGGTTATAAACATCTATATTATGAATGGAAAATGATATTTATAGTTACACCGATATTGGAGATGATTCTAAATCAATTACTACAATTGAAGGAGAAGCAGAACTCCGCAAAAATGGATTTTTGGGACAAGGCACTATCACTATTTACATATAGACGGGGATGACATTTTATGTAATGCCATTCCTTTAAACAATGTGGAGAATCTCCAGGGTTTCGGCGAAAAATTATTACAGGAAGAAAAATCTTTGCAAATGGTGAGTATTAATTTCATGGAAAGTTTATAGTAGCCAATGATTTTTGAAAATTTCAGATTACTCAACTAGCTGCAAAATAAAAAATACCTCGAAAAGATATTTAGTGAAAATGTTTAGTAATCGTTTGGCGAAAGATTGCGCGTGGAATGGCATTAGAAATTATCACAAATTAAGTGAATTAAAAACATATTTGGTATATTTTATTTATTATAATTACAGATTGTATCATTGCCGGTGTATCATATATGGGCGAACACATATTATTTTCTAAAATCCAAGGCAATTTTAAATTTAAATACCGTCAATTTCAGCTGCAGTACGTAGAAATTTTCCGCAATGCTCAGAATAGACATTGCAAGAAATGGTTTCACCATGTAAAACCGATTTGTAAGAGATCAAGAAAATGTTCCTGAGTAATATATTTTAAAATATCGGAGGTGGCCTGCACTCGGCTTTCTTTTACGTAATATTCACTAGATAGAGGAAGGTGTCGTACAGGAAAATTATATATATATATATATATATATATATATATATATATATATATATATATATATATATATATAATTTTCATAATTGTATAATTGCATAATTGTTATTGCAGTCTAGAATGCCATTAACAATTATAGTAAAAATACATACTTATGTAAAATTACATACGTTCAGTTAAATCTCATATCCATCATTTACAAATTTTTCAATTACATATTTCTGTAAATTTTTACATAAACATGTGAATTTATCAATAATCCGCTATGGAAAAATACACACCGCTTTTGTATATTGTTACATAAGCAATTTGTAAACATATATAATTACGTGTAAAAATTCTATACATTATTTAGAATATTACATAAGGTGTAAGTAATATTCCATAAATATTTGACAATTAAGCATATGTAGCGTGGTCTTTATTAACGAATACTAACAGTACTACAGTTCAATTCTATGTTAAATAATATCTTATAGTATTTTATAGTTTGACGTATCGTTCGATTCTCCTTTGTGCTATATTCGTGTCCCGTGTCGACGCCTACGTTGCGTCCGCAAACGATCACCGTATAAACGTTCACACATTACACATACTTAATATTACATAAATGCTCTGTTTTAAAAAATAGATATATGCTTTAATTTTAATTTATAACTTACATCCAGTAGAATTATCAAAGAATTTAAATTTTCCTTGAAATGTTTAATGAGTGCGTTCAAAAATGTTAAAAGTCATACTTCTCGTGCACAATTAGACAATTACGTTCTACCATTGAATATGTTTCACTGTTTGATAACAACCACATGCTGCATCACCACACGGTGTGCGAAGACTACGCTCAATATCCACAACATTCAGGAATGATACACGACGACATCTGATTGGTGGAGACTGCCGACAAAAAATGTCATTTACACAGCATTATGTAAAATTACACATTTAGTAAAAAAAATTAAAATAATGGTAAATAATTTTAGTTAATAAAATATGCAATTGAAATCCATTTACCAGTACCTTTTTATATGTATGTATATATACATACATATATAGTACTGGTAAATGGATTTCGGTGAACCTTGCGATGTGCTACTTCACCTCCGATTTGGATGAAACTTTGTGTAAAGGACCGTTTTAGCATCCTAAATAAGGGAAAAATAATAACTATTGGCGGTCGGAATATTAAAACCAAAATTGGTGAACCTTGCGATGTGCTACTTCACCTCCGATTTGGATGAAACTTTGTGTAAAGGACCGTTTTAGCATCCTAAATAAGAGAAAAATAATAACTATTGGCGGTCGGAATATTAAAACCAAAATTGGTGAACCTTGCGATGTGCTACTTCACCTCCGATTTGGATGAAACTTTGTGTAAAGGACCGTTTTAGCATCCTAAGGGAAAAATAATTACTATTGGCGGTCGGAATATTAAAACCAAAATTACTTCCCATCACTTAAAAATGAGACAACCACAACGTAACCACAATCCTTGATTTTGTATACAAACGGATTATTTACATTTTCGCTGTTTGTGGTTACGTTGTGGTTGTCTAATTTTTAAGTGATGGGAAGTAATTTTGTTTTAATAGTAGCGCCAAAATCAATCTAGGGGATTTTGTTATTTGGGAAAAACAATCCGACCGCCAATAGTTATTATTTTTCCCTTATTTAGGATGCTAAAACGGTCCTTTACACAAAGTTTCATCCAAATCGGAGGTGAAGTAGCACATCGCAAGGTTCACCTGGATTTCAATTGCATATTTTATTAACTAAAATTATTTACCATTATTTTCATTTTTTTACTAAATGTGTAATTTTACATAATGCTGTGTAATTTATGACAACATATTCAGAGCATTATGGGATATATAATGTTAACATAACAATTTTTATGTAAAAATATACATATTGATTACGGATATGTCATTTTTATTTCAAATTTACATAATAATTATAGAATATGAACTTTGCGTACGCTCTATATATATTTTTACATGATGAATTATAATAAATTCGCGATTTTATAGAATTTTCACTTATGTAACGAAATTTTAAAGACATTTACATTATACTATGTAGAAATGCATTTCACATAATGATTATAGTGTTTTCTACTATAATCTGTATAGAAAATCACTGTTACTTTATATATATATATATATATATATATATATATATATATATATATATATATATATATATATATATATATATATATATATCCCAAACAAACTGTGAAACTAACCAATACTAAACAATATCTTCCTGGTCGTGACGGGGACTACGTAGAAAAATAAAGTCCAAGCTTTCAGAATCTGTACTTTGTTTTGCAATAAAATGATGTTTACTATGTGAAAAAAATTGGAGACCTTAATTTACGGACAACCCTCGTAGCTATGCGATAAAAGACCTGGACGCGCATTTTATATAAATTACTTATATGCAAACGATTACTTTGGGTAAATAATTGCGAAAAATAATAGTATATACTTTTATTTATTAAAAATAATATCACAGTTATCTTAACATATATATTTGTTTAAATGATATATACATATATAATACAAGATTTGGTACGCGTAAAACGCAGCAATGCGTAGAGCTTGCCTTTAGGTGTAAGATATGCGATGCGAGCAGTGGTTTTTAATTATTATGGTCTTTTGGTTAACAATTTGAAAAAAATGTTATAAATATAAAAAGTCTTACAACCTTTTGTAGATTATATTGATAAGAAAAAATTTTAGTGCATATTTTAAAATTAAAAATTACTTATTGTCTACACCAATCATAAATTCTCATTGGATTTTTTTCAATTTTTCAGATAATACTAATAATTCTTCCTAAATAAATGTCATTCAAAGTATTTATAAGGGTTTCTTGTAACTATTTCGAAAATGTTAAGCATGGAGATACTGCCTTTGGCACTATACGCCTCATAGTATTAAATTTAAAAAATAATAATAAAAACAAAATTTGATTATATATAGTTAATAAAATAAACAAAACTTCTGAATAAATATAAAATATAAAAAAATTAAAGATAGAAGATAAAAATATCTAGTGAAAATTGCGTAAAAGAAAATCGAGAGCATGCCACCCCTGATATTTTAGTATTTAAATAATAAATAATTGCGTGTATATTTTTATTACTTACGAATAACTTCCACAATGATGGAATCCAATTCTGAGGTAGTTTTCGTGAGAACCTTCTACGTCTGGCTCCAGAATAGTATTTGATCCACAGGCCAAAATTTGAAATTTGGATCCAGCACAGTCTCATCTCTATTACCAGGATAAATTTCAATGTCATCTATATTTGCTATAGTATTCTTTACTTGCATCGTAGAATTAATTTCATTGAGAATCCTACGACGCTTTAGCCGATACGAAATTGAATTATAGAATTTCTTAGGCATTTTAATTGGCTAAATTAGTTAGTTTATGAAATCTTTAAATGTATAGAAACATATATTAATTTTAATGAACTTATTAAACAAGACGCTTATGGTTTATTATTAAAATAACTAACACCCGTAGGCATTATGTGCCCATATGGTATACAGAATATAGGTCAGTTTTGAAAGTGGCGAATTTTCTTGTAAATCGTAGTTACAATACATAAATTTAGCCAATTAAAATGCCTAAAAGCGCGGTAAATTTGAAATACTACCTGATGGCACTGCATACAGTGTAACCGGAGTACATCGTTGTGCTTGATTGTACTTGGTGTTGCACGCTCGTATACAATCACGCTATTTGTAGTTCGATCACCAGTTTTGCTAGCTAGCAACGTTAGCGCGGTAAACCAATGTATTTGGAATATATGACGTCACTAAGTGACGTCATATATTAGTGACGGTCACTTCTATTTTGCTAATCTCATTGAACGAACCTACTATAGCCGGACTACATCGCTTTGCGTGATTGTACTTGGACCCCTATTCTGAGTGTCTCAACTAAATATATTGACGTGAGATTTGAGATAACGATGACGTACCACTAGTGAGACGCGCATGTGAGATCTTTAGGGATTTTTCTGACTTCAAGTTTACAACACTTGTTACAATTATTATTTTAAAAAGATTTAAAACTACAGTAAATACAAATATTATATATATAATAGCCCGGAAATGTTTGTAAGTGAGTTTTAAACAACACAAAACAAGGAAAACACAAAATACAAAAAACACAAAGAGACCAGCAAAAGATTTCACAAGTAATAAATGGGTAACAGTCAGTTCAAGCGATTTCATTAAACTCTGCACTTGTACAAAGACGTCATGGCACACAACTAATAATCTGTCAATTTTCTCACTAGTAACTTTTCTGGTCTCACTACCTACCGAGGTAGTGAGATAAATTTACGAATTGCTTGAGATCCGTGACGTCATATCATGTTTACGCAATGAATCCAATAGATGGCAACAGCGTTTTTGAGTGAGATCTGGTTGAGTTGAGATACTCAGAATAGGTACCTTGGTGTTGCACGCTCGTACACAATTGCGCTATTTGTAGTTTGATCACGGCCTTAAGATAATTTTCCTGAATTGTATTGTAGCATTCTAGTTTGTATTGTTGGTCAATCAATCATTACCATTTTTTATTACATCTTCAAAAATCTAATATTATTTAATAATTTGTCTATTGATTTTATTAGCTGTTTTGTAACTGCGGTATTACTGCGAACTGAATAATACAAACAATATTTTAATCAATTGCACACGTGCATGCAAGAGAATCTCCATGAATGTATTATTACACAAAAATCGAGATTATAAATTTACTTACGGTTTCTGTTTTCTAATTAAATCGATTATTCAAAGGATATGAATTACAAACCTTTCTACACAATACTTTAAATTTTTTGACATTTGATTCATTAATATTTTTGAATCAAATAATCAGGTTAGATTCGGAATGTCACGGCAGTTTTAAAAGTGATAATGGGCCATATCCTAAAACACAACGCCTCGAGCCATTAAAAAATGCGCAGAGCTCGCCTTTAGGTAAGATATGGGTTGCGAGCAGCGGTTTTTAATTATTATGGCCTATTGATTAACAATTTGAAAAAATGCAATAATAATAATAATAAAAAGTCTTACAACTTTTTGTAGATTAGTTTGATAAAAACAAATAATTTGCAGTGCATATTATAACCTCCAAGTACAGTGTCTCACAAAATTATTCGTACAGTTACGGTTTTCAAGTTTAAAGCAAAATATGAAGTACTTACGAGAGAATTTAAATTTAATAAACATTACAATGTATTTATTTTATATTTAATCATGTTTCAACGAGAGCCTACAGCTAATTCCATACAATTTAACATTACAATAATTTCCCTTTATCATAATTAAATAACAATGATTGTCAACAAAAAAAATCTAATTAAGAGTTATTTAAATAAAACGAAATATATTGCAGAAATGTGACACACAAAATTATTCGTACAGTTGCACACAATAAGTACTAACTTGTACTAAAATGTTACATTGTAATATAAGCCAAAATGATAAATTGTATTCTCACCTAAAATGTTACAATGTATTACTCATTCTAGTACAAGCTATATTAAACATCTTTACGTGTATTCTAAAAATAATGGGTCGCAAAAAAAAAACAAGAATGAAACTTGTATAATGTAGAACGGGCTATAATCTAATTCATTAAGAGAAGTTGCTGCAATTATTAAAAGAACAAATTCTACCGAGTATCATAAACAAGTACAAAAATTGTTGGAATTAATGTGAAAAGCGTTCGTAATATCTTTATTAACAAATAATACAATTAAGATTACTAAATAAACATGAAAAATTATTTGACACTTTTATTTTAACATCGACGTCAATCTCTTGTTTTTTTGGTTGCTAATACATATTGCTATTTTTGTTGGCCACAGCCAATGCTATTTCGAACAGTTTTATCGTAGTAGTTCTTGGTTTTAATTTGTTTCTTATTTATTTGTTTCCATAAATTTTATTGTACTTTTGGTTTTAGTAAATATTTGCAAATTGGAACTTTTGCTTTTAGTTTTCTGCTCATTAATGCTTCCGCTGGACAAATGTTCATTCCCGCTATTAGCGAATTTCTGTACTTCAAAAGTGCTACATATGTATATCTCTATCTGTTCCTCCCTACACTTTTTCAAAATCTTTTTTGATGTCTGTACTGTTCTCTCGGCCAGTTCGTTACTTTTCGGGTATTCAGGGCTGCTGATACTCAAAGTCCCAATCTCTTGCAAAATTTTTACACTCTAATGAATTGAAAGGCATATATTGTGGTGAATAATCTTTTAAGTTTCGTAATCACTTCATAAGATTGTTTGAATTTAAATAGGCGTCTCTTTCAAAATCTAGTATGTCCATTGCTATCTTGGAACTTTTGATATTTTATGCTGTATAAGTGGTTCTTTTTGATTTTGATTACAATATTTCTCACAGATTGTGCATTTAGCTATCATATTTTCTATGTCTTTGTACATTCCGGGCCAGTATAATACTTACCTGGCTCTAGCATTAGTCTTTTCTATACTGAAGTGAGCTTAGTGTAGTAACAATAGCATCTTTCCCCTTAAATTAGCTGGAACTATAACCCTGTTCTCCAGAAATACTAGACCGCTTTCTGTTGTGGATTATACCATGAAAGTCTTAAAGTACTTACTAGTTAAAGAGAAATGAAAAAGATAAGTTAAAGTAAAAAAAGAAACGGTTGTATTTATTGCATGACGTTTTTCTATATGTTGTTTGTTACATCAGTTTTTTTGTCTATGACATGTTATGGTCATGGTAAGTTCCAAGGTGACTATTTAGACAAGAGCTCGACTTCAGAAAATTCAACACTCCCACTAGTTGTGCACTTGTCCTTTTAATTTTAACATGCCAATATTATTCCTCAGGTTTATAAAACGGTCCCGTGCTAAAGGTTTCGTGAAAATATCAACCAATTGATTATCGGTTTGTACATATTTTACATCTATTTGACCGGTTTCGTATTTTTCGCGAATAAAATGGTAACGCACATCTATATATTTAGTGCGTTTATGATATTCTGGATTACGTACTAAACGTATTGCACTCTGGTTATCCATGAATATGGTGGTTGTTTCGTTTGTGGTTTCACCTATGTCTCTTATGCTAAGCCAATAGCGTAACAATTGCCAGCCTGAGTCAACCTCTACATCTATAAACATTGGGTCGCTACAACGCAACGTCCTCGTACAACTATTGCAAAAGACAACCAGATCCCAACACCTAGCAGGTGGCAGCTTGTACAACAGCAGTTGTCTTGTTTACTAGATCCCAACACCTAACAAACACCACAGAAACGCTCCACAAAGACCACTCTGAATCTCAACATCCAGAGCAGAGCGCCTTTGCCGGTAACTAGCCTCAACACTAGCTCCGTTCGCACCCGATTCTTACCTAATCTCAGCACCAGGCAGAATCGCAGAATGAATCTTTATCATCGATCCATACTATTTATCAGACAAATTCATTCGCGTTGTACATGTCACGAGTGGGGGTTAAAGTGGGGACCTGAATTGAACGAGAACGCGTTCGTGGCGCAGCGAGGTGTGTTTAATATTCCGGACTCGACCGAGCACTGGCTGCCGATGCCGAACGAAAACTCGCGCTGACGGTCAGCGGCTGACCGAGAACGCGAGAACAACTCGCTAGCCGTGCACAGGCGGAAGCTGTACTATTTCGCTTTGTTACAGGCCATATGTTAAAATACAATTGCCCAAGCCATTAAAAATTATATATATAAATAAAATCTTTACATATCTCATAGATTGTTGGACAATTTTCTTGAGTAAACACAAAATCAATTATTAGGCTTTTGTGTAATGGTTAAGACGATGAGAAACCCATGTGAAAAACGACGTTTTTCTGCGCCTTCACACAGCCCTTATTTTTGTTAGTATCGAATTTTGAAAAAATGTTCTAAGTTTGGAAAGAATGAAACTCTGATATGATCGGATTAAAATTTTCAATTTTGGTTCCACTTTTTAAATAAAAATGTATAAATATGTCCAATTTTTAAACAATTCTTACAGATATATGTAAGCCAAATTCAAAAATCTAATCCGATCATTTCAAAGTTTGTTATTTCATTTCACATCATTGAAAATTTCAAATTTCTTCTATTTAAAACGAACTCCCTGTGAAGGCGCAGAAAAAGTATTTTTTCGTGTTATTTCTCTAAAATGTGTGACTGTTGCAGGGCGCCTCTATCGTTTATAAAATTAACTATATTGCTAGAAGTGAATTGGCACCGCCCAGTACAATATTTTCAAAAGTATTTATACGATGAAATATGTTTCATAGACAGCATGTAGTATTTTGTTCTAATAAAATAATATACAATCGAGAATTATATAAGGTGGTACATTTGAATTTCTAGGGTCTTATTCAATAATGTGTTACACTAATTTTTTATTGGTTGAATTTAGAGGGTAGTTCATTATAAATTCCTCGCCCCTGAATTAATTATATATATATTTATTAAAATTCAGAGTGAACTACCCTTAGTTCAACCCTTAAAAATTGAGTTCGACAATCTATATATATATATTGAATCAGATACAAGGAACTCTTGAGCGCAAGGAATTCAAATTGGCCATTCTTAATTTGCTAGTATTACCCTCTACCCTTAAAAGGACAAAATTAGAAGAATTTCTTAAATCTGAAATAATATTCGGCAATTCCGCTTAACGTGAAAGTGACCAAAGAAATATTTTAGAGGGGGTAGGTTCATCCCTTAAAAAATTACCCCTCATATATGCATGCCGCACATCTATGTATACAAATTTGAGCTCAAAGAATTCAAATTTGCCATTCTTATCTTCCTAGGATTACCCACTACCCTTAAAAAAACAAAATTAGAAAAATTACTTAAATCTGAAATATTATTCGGCAATTCCGCTTAACGTGAAAGTGACCAAAAATAAATTAGAGAAGATATTTCTTAAAGCCACCCCTCATATATGCATGCCGCAAAAAAAATTGAGCTCAAGGAATTAATATATATTCCTCCAAATAATTTATACAGCGAGCGAGCCTATGGTACCTATATTTATTATATTATCATATATTTTTACTAATGATAATGCCCAAAACTGTTTATATTTTTTTGTTTATTTGTAATAGCAGGGTGCTTAGAATCCATGCATAAGAGCATGACTCACATTCGTCAACACAAGTAAATATTATTTTAAATCGCAACAATTACTACAATGTTCTATTTCAATTTTATAAAATTATGAGTTCACTTTGTATCTAGCTCTGTTAGCAGCAAGTTAGTTTTACATAAAAAATGAGATGACATGTTCTGGTTGAAGAACATGGAAGAAAAATTAGTTAAATTTTATACATATTGCCTTCTACCTGAGTTAGTAGATCCACGAATACCACGTAACGGACATATAAGGGATCCTGATTACATAATTGCAGCAATGCGAGAAAAAGAAAATAAAAAAATGGGTTGTGGCCAACGCGGGACTTTCTTTTACGTAGTTTTCATCAATATTTATTGATTATAAAAATATAATATTAGAAAATAATAATCCAACAGAAACAATATGAAAACCAAGCTTACTTTATATAAATGAATGGGTTGAAAATTATACCAATACCAATTTGTAATGGTTTCGAAGTACTAACTATCAAAACTAAACAATTCTCTACAGATATATTCTGAAATGTCATTTATCTAATTCAGACCATTTTGTTTTCTTGTCGAAATATTGACAGGCGCAGATGATCCGATTAATTAAGCTACATTCGAATCCATGACAACGTAAACAAGATTCTTATAATTTTCGGTAGCGGTTTTCTCGTAACTGGTACATTTATTGAAGAAATTTTTCAAACAAATGTTGTGCGAAATATTAATATCTTTCATTATGAACATAACTATTTTTGCCGTAAGTGCAGCCGTTCTAGTGATATTGGAGATAGAACAAAAAATGCATAGAGTAAACATGCACTGCCGGTTTGAATATTCTTTTCAAAAATAGGAGGTGCACAACTAGACCATATACAAGTCTTAAGTTTGAAGTCTCATAATTTTACGTTGGACAGTTTTGGCTCTAGAGCGTTCACACACGCACACACACACAGACGTCACTTCGAAAATAGTCACATTCGATTCAGGGAAGCTCAAAACGTGTATATCCGTTGAAATCTCGAGTTCGATTTTTTTGGTGATCCCTATACTTACTTATTACTTCGTAAAAGAAAGTAAAAACTGTTAATCGAAAATTATTTTAAAATTTCCATATAAGAAAAAAATCGTAAATTTTTGAATATTTAAACCTAAATATTGGGGTCCTATAACTCCGGGAAAATACGGGCGATAGGATTTTGACTACGGTCGAATTCAAATGGGATGCCAAAAAATATGTGAAATCCATCTTTGGTTTAAATCGCTCCGGGTTCTTCAGATCTTCCTGTATCTCAAATGGCTAAAAACGGCCCCATACATTCAGAGATGATGTGCGGCCACAAATTTCGTAGTGAAATGGTAGACCAACTATCATTCATATACATATCTATTCAGTTGTTATTCTTATAATATATAAAAAAATATTATTTGTTGTAAATATAATTCTATGATTAAAATATGTGTTTTTTTTTTAAAATAATAAACGTATTTTTCAATATTGAATATATAACTCATTTTTCTGAAACTGAAAAAAAAACGTTCCAATAATTATAATATATTGTATGAGCATTCTTGTTTGTATATTTTAGAACGATATCGTTATTTGTGTATGTAGAATAATAATGCATAGTAGTAGTAGTGTAAAAATCAGATACGAAGCATACGGAGAGTCAATTTAATTCTGAGTGTACTTTGTGCTCCCACTCCGTTGAGTTACCCACTACGTCACACAATTAGCACCGCCCAACAAGCTACACGTGCTATACTGCCCTAACACCCGACCCGTCCCTCACGTGCATGCAAGACGGGTTGCTCATCCTCTTAAGACCCGCGACTTTCTCCGTCAAAATCGGCGCGGCGTTCGATTTCTGCCCATGCTAGTTTGGATTTTTCTAAGCGTTCTATACAATTAAATTCACAAACATAGAAACCCAAACCCATATAGAAACACACAAACATACGCATGCGAGTATATCTGAGTGTTTATTACATATATAATTCCGTTACAATATTTTATGTTTTTACAATTCCTTCATATTGGTAACCAAAGGCCGTAAAAACATATTAAAAATAATAATTATGAATTTTTAAATATGCACTAATTTCTTTTTCAAGTTTCATTTACAGAAAGTTGTAATACTTATTTAGCTATAACATTTTCTCTAATTGTGAATCCAAAAACAATAATAATAATAATAATAATAAAAAAGAAAATGCGTATGTTGGGGCAGGGAAGAGTCTGCTGTTTTGCAACACTTATATTACTTATAAATAGGCGCCTTGTACTTGAGCTTGTTAGAGTTAGAGTTAAAGGTTTATTTGGCCGACCTAAAATTGGCCGCCCTTGTGCCGCACACATCGTATACTGGGCCGGCGCGGTCATAATGTGAACCATTGTTGACTATACTTCTTCATGAGCAAATATATAGCCATTATTTCTCTTTCTGTGCTCGCGCCAAAGCTTATATTTAACATTGAAGTTGTTTACAAAAATTCGTTAAGCATATTTGTGTTATTAAAATGATGTCATTTCTGGCTATTCCCATTTATAACAATAAAATATATGGAGTGGCCTGCACTCGATTTTCCGTTACGTAATTTGCACTAGATATATATACGAGGGCTGTCCGACAAGCACTTAGCCTCACCGGCCTATGGCGCCACTGTCGCAAGAGACATAACCTATTGTGTAGTACATTATCTTAGACGGCTACTGTTAAAATTTCAGCCGCGTGTGAAAGCGGGAGTATCAGCAGATTTTAGAAAAATGGAAAAAGAGCAATATCGGTCGGTGATTCGATTCTTGATTTTGGAAGGGAAATCGCGCAGTGGAACCATGTTTCGTCAACAGTCACGAAACGACGCAGAAACTCTTTCGGATTGCGCTTAAACAGCGGCAAACACTGCTCGGAAGTGGTCCAACGGTTGTGCTTGTTGTCCAGAGTGAGCAAACGCGGCACCCATCGCGCCGACAGCTTTCTCATGCCCAAAATTTCATGTAGGATATGACCCACGCGGTCTTTTGAGATGCTTATTATCTCAGCTATCTCGCGCACCTTCAATCGGCGATCTTCCAATACGAGATCGTGGATTTTTGTCACGTTGTTGGTTTGGGATATATATATATATATATATATATATATATATATATATATATATATATATATATATATATATATATATATATATTTATGTATATATATATATATATATATATATATATATATATATATATATATATATATTTATATATATATTTATATATATATATATATATATATATATATATATATATATATATATATATATATATATATTTATATATATATTTATATATATATTTATATATATATATATATCCCAAACCAACTGTCAAACTAACCAATACTCTACAGGATTACTCTGAAATGTCATCTAATTGAGTCTATTTTGTTTTCCTGGCAAAATATAGACAGGCGCAGATGATCCGATTTATTAAGCCACATACGAATCCATGGTAACATAAATAAGATATTTATGATTTTTCGTAGCAGTTTTCTCGTAACTGGTACTGTTTCAGCACAACACGATGCTGGTACAACCGTGTATCAAAAAAACAAAACTTTTGTAATAGGTATATTTTTGGTAATGGACTGTAATAGGAAATTATAAATACATTGCACACAAACAGAGGTTAGAACATGGATTAGAATAAAAGTAATAATATGAATAACTCAGATTAAATAGAAAACACAATAAACATTCAAAATTCGATTCAATCTTTTTGATCTGTCAAAATACTATTGATACAAGTGAACTCTTTTGTTTTATCTGAGCATGCTTGAATATTTGCGGAAACAGGTACATTTATTGAAGAAACTTTTCAAACAAAAGTTGTGCAAAATATTAATATCTTCCATTATGAACGTACATATTTTTGCCGTAAGTTCAGCCGTTCTAGTGATAATGCATAGGAGTAAACATGCACTTCCGGTTTGAATATTCTTTTCAAAAATAAGAGGTGCACATTTAGGGCATATACAAATCTTAAGCTTGAAGTTTCAAAATATTACGTTCGACAGTTTTGGCCTTAGAGCGTTCACACACACAAACACACAAACGTCATTCCGAAAATAGTCACATTCAATTCAGAGAAGGTCAAAACATGTATATCCCTTGAAATCTCGAGTGATAGTGAGCGATAGTACGCGAAGTAGGTTATGTTTGTTTTGATGCAAAAATGGGCGATTCATTCAAAATCAAAAGTGATTCGCTCGCTTTATTGTATGACACCATCCTAAAAGTAATGTCTACGACCGGGAAGGCACGCGAGCGGCGAGCGTGTCTCGCTCTCGCCTAGTGGTAGTGCCTTAGCCCCCTTGCATTCGCGATTCGCCTGGCGTCAGTTGGTCGCAGTTGGTCGAAGTTGGTCGTGTCGCGTCCCATGTCTCATGTGCTGCGGAACCGTTTTCAACAATATAAAAAACAATTGTTACTCACAGTGCATCATACCAACAATAACATCAATACAGTGTTCATAAATATCTTCCTTAAACACGGAATTCATAACAAGGTAAGTGTGTTGTGTGCTCTGTGTCTGTGCTCTGTGCTGACGCTTTGTTTTGATTGGTCTACACATGTGTTTGTTATTCGGTTAAAAATGTTGGTTATGGATGGCTATCACTCAAAAATAATCAATTATTATTTGATTTTATTTGTAATAACACTAAGAACAGGTTTGTTATTTTATATTCTAAAAGACAAGTCATACAGAAGATATAGGAAAAGGTGTATTTTCTTTTGTTAACTGTACACTTCGAAAAACGTAGAAATTTTTTATTTGCACCATCGTCTGTTCTATTTAGGAAACATAAATGATTATTTGATTTGATTTGATAGTAACAACACCAGTTTGTTATTTTATATTCTAAAAGATCATCTCATAAGGAAGTTCTAAAGAGTGTATTTTTTTTATATTCACTGTCAAAAATATTGAGAGTTTAAAATGATATTACCATGTGAACCTATTTAGAAAGATTGAATACAAAATTATATTTCAATTCTATATTGCATTAGGGCTATGATTTAGTAAGAATTTCCATGATTTTGCCGTTATTTATCATTTCTAATCATACAAAACTTTAAAAATACGTTTCTTTCATAACGAGCAAATTTGATTGCTAAGAACTGTTAAGAACATCGTTTATTAAATTTATTATTATATATAACACTACTATTAAAGTTTATTATGTTATTTATTATATTATTATTTAACACAAATTCATGTTATTAGTACACAAAAAGTATTAAATGACCACTATGTTATGCTTAAACTCGAGTTTGTTATGTTAACACTACTGTGAGTAAATTCTACACTAATTAGTGTTGTTTACACAAAAAAAGTGTTATGTTCACATGGAGGATTCAATACTGGAATGACATTGAACTGAATACGTGTTCCTCATGTGTTCACATGTCCGGCATTTAATTTGGGTTTCAATACGATTAAGAGATCTTAAAAATCCCGATAGGTGCACTGTCGTCAGCTGATGACAGCTGTCATTCAGAGGTGTCATTCAGAGGGGCGCAAAAATTTATCGATTCAGTTACATCACACAAAATGTGAATTTGTGATGATATTCCGTAGGTGTCTATATATAAAGAATAAATTTTGGGAAAAACAGGGCGGGGGGGGGGGGGGGGGGGTGCGTACCCCCCTCTGAAATGGTCTGTCACTGATACTGCGCATGACTCATATCAATTCGATGCGTTCACAAGGTAAAATTGGAAACAAGTTTTCAATCCAGTCCCACTAAAAATGAGACTGGAATGAGTCAATCCAATCCTTGACTTTAGCTCGCCGTACGCAGTACCAAAGAAGCTAAAGCATTCGGTCGTGGGTCTGTAGCATTGTCAGATTAAAAAATTTCATTCGCCCTGAATCCAAAAATGTATATAACTTATATACTTGGATGTTAGTCGTCGCTCGCTCGTTAGACCAAATTTTGCCGTACCACGGTTCATTGCAGATCATTCGCAGAGTATTGTTTTGGAGGCGTTGTATAATGTCTCTGTTCGACTTTTTAGCGCAACCCCACATTTGGATACCGTATGTCCAAATTGGTATTAGTACTACTTTGTAGATGAGTAATTTGTTGATGAGTGATAGTTGCGTGTAGCATTGTCAGATTAAAAAATTTCATTCGCCCTGAATCCAAAAATGTATATAACTTATATACTTGGATGTTAGTCGTCGCTCGCTCGTTAGACCAAATTTTGCCGTACCACGGTTCATTGCAGATCATTCGCAGAGTATTGTTTTGGAGGCGTTGTATAATGTCTCTGTTCGACTTTTTAGCGCAACCCCACATTTGGATACCGTATGTCCAAATTGGTATTAGTACTACTTTGTAGATGAGTAATTTGTTGATGAGTGATAGTTGCGACTTCCGTCCAATTAACCAGTACATTATTTTAATTTTCATGTCCAGTTGTTTCCTCTTTGCTTTAAGGTGGTTTTTCCACGTTAACTGTTTGTCAAGGTGCATCCCCAGGTACTTAACAACTGATGTTTCGGGTAGATTTTTGTTATTTAAGGATACTTCCGGACATGTTGTGTACCTTGTTGTGAAAGTCATGTGTACAGATTTTGCTTCATTTATTTTTATTCTCCACTTATTTCCCCATTGTTGAATGCCATCAAGGGATGGTTGTAACAGTCTTGACGATTCAGTTTTATTTTCGTGCGATGCCAAGTATGCCGTATCGTGTGCATATGTAGCAGTTGTGACGTTTGCCATGCAGGGTAAATCTGCGGTATATATCTGATACAGGGATACCGGGCCCAGGACGCTTCCTTATGGTACTCCTGTATTTATTCGATAGTTGTTGGAATAACTACCGTCGAGACTCATTTGGAAGAATCTATCACATTGATAAGATTTAAGTATTACGTAGTATTGGTAAGGGAGAGTAAGTTTGATTTTGTAGAGCAGGCCCTATCCCTATCGAAGGCTTGACTGATATCAAGGAAGGCAGCCGAACAGAATTGTTTTTCTACAAGAGCTTTTTCTATTTCATTGACAACTCTGTGAACTTGTTTTATTGTTGAGTGTTGATTTCTAAATTCAAATTGGTGTTCTGGGATTAGATTATTGTGTTTAATGATGGGTTTTAAGCGTTGTAAAATTAATTTTTCAAGGAGTTTAGATAAAGTTGGTAGAAGGGATATGGGTCTATATGACGTTGTTTCGTGGTCGGGTTTGCCTGGTTTTGTATCAGTATTATTTGTGCAAATTTCCATAGTATGGGGAAATATTGGATTCGGATTACGGCGTTCATTAATTGTGTTATTGCAACTAGAGCTATTTTTGGGAGGTTTTTAAGAATAGTTGCGGTTATCAGGTCATAACCAGGGGTCTTTTTGTGGTTCAAGGAACTGATTTCTGCAACGGTGAAATATTTGATTGGCTGGGATAGTTGTAGTGGAGTATCTAGGAATGACAGGATTATGTTCTCTTCATTAATTGTCGACTGTGATGCGTTTGGTTTAAAGGTGTTGGATAAGTGTTCAGTAAAAGTTTCAGCTTTATCTTTTGTGCCGTTTTCTTTTCCAATTGGCGGAGTTCGTTGCGTTGGTCTCTTAAATTTTTTTGTTGCTCTCCATAGGAAGTAATCCTTGTCACCGTAGGATGATAGGTTACCAACATATTCTTGGAACGAGTCATTCCTAAGTTTCTTTGATTTTTTTGCTTAGCTTATTGAGTATTTTTTTCTCACTTGGGTGTCTACTTAGTTGCCATTTTTGTCTGGCTCTTCTTTTCGCGGCAATTTGGTCTCTAATGTAAAGGGGTATATTCATGGTCGTATCTTTTTTTTTGTGTTGCTGTAGATGTAGATATCCAGGCAGCCTCCTGTATGAGCTTCGTTAGATTCTCAACCGCTGAGTCAAGTTCGTTTTAAATATTGTCCAGTTTGTATTTTGATTTGAAAGGATATTTTTCTTGTGTAATGTTTGCGTGATTGTTGATGTGATAGTGGCTATGATTGGAGAGTGATCAGAGGAGAGGTGGAAGCACTTATCTACGTCGATATACCTTTTATTACGAAAAAGTCTAGTGCATCTGGGATTTTGGTTGGGTTTGTTGGCCAGTAGGTGGGTTTTCCGGAGCTTATCTGATTATAGCCTTTAGTTAGCATTGTATTATGTAGTTCTCTTCCTTAAGGGTTGGTGAGCCTTGATCCCCATCGTGGATGTTTAGCGTTAACTATGAATCTATTTCCGAGTAGCTGGAAATAATGTTTGAATTGGTTTTGCTTAATTGAGTGTCTTGGGGTATACTGCAGCTATAACTAGTGATCCATTGCTTTTTCTTACTTTTACGTTTGTTGCTTGTAGATGTTCTTATTCATATTTGTCGATTTCATAGTGTGCTATATTCTCTCTGACAATTACTGCAGTACCCGTCTTGGTGATTTGTGCAATATGTTTTGTATTTAAGGATGTTAAAATAGTTCCTTTCTGTGAAGTGTGTTTCCGAGATAAGTAAGATATTTATTCTTTGTTGTGTGAGGAAAGCCTCTACTTCAAATCGATGTTGTGCCAACCCGTTGGCATTCCATAGAGCTATTCTTAGGTAATTATTCATTATTTTTGATTTGGATAATTGTGGAAACCATCCTGTTTTGGTACATAAGTTGCTTGAACATCATTTTGAACCTTTGGAGAAAATGAGCTAAGGAAATATCTGTGTCTTCGTGTGTTTGCGCAGTTTCGTTGTTGGTGTGATTTCTTGTAACTTGAGCGTAACTTTGGTTGGCATTTGAGTAATTGCTAGGTTTGTTATGAATTTTCTGACGGTGGCTGGTCAGACGGCCTCTCTCTCTATGCTTGGAGATCCCTATAAACTGTGCAACCTTTGTAGTTGGCTGGATGAGGCCCTCCGCACAGTGCACATGTTACAGTGGTATCTTTGCTTTTTACGCAATCTTTTGTTGGGTGGTTTTCTGCGCATTTGACACAGAAGTGGGGTTTGGTGCAGTATGTTTTTGTATGATCATATTCTTGGCATCTCATGCATTGTGGAATTTTTTTCTTCTTTCTTGGTGCTTCTGCTACGATTTTAGAGCCTAGAAGGTGTGTGATATTGTATATATTTTTATTAATTTCGTTGGACTCTTAATCCACAAAGAATAATGACAGAGGTTCTTTTGTTTTCCAACTTCTAATGTTTGTAACATTGCGAATATCTAAGCCATGACCTTCGAGAGCTTCTTGAATATCTGCGCTTGGAATAGAGTGGTGTAACTGTTTAATCACTACTCGGCAGGCCCTTTCTTGTCTGGGCTGGTATGTGTGGTAAGCAATTTTTTCCTGGTCTAGGAAGCGAATGAGTTTACGATAGGCATCTGGCAAGACTGTATTTACCTTCACGACATTTTTATTTAGAGTTCTGCAAATAAATTCTTGTGGTAGAAGAATGGTTTCTAGACTGATGAGCATACTGTGAACGTTTGTAATGTCTTGAGTTATTCTTTGGCTGTTGGGACTCTTGAGATGGTTGTGTGAAAGGTTCATCGTCTAAAGCTCTGAGAATCTGTTTTCAGTTGGAATTGTATCGTTAATAATAATTTTATCGCAATTGATGTTAGGCTTTTTTGAGGCTTGTTGCGGGTTATTTTTTTCTTCGTCATCTCTGAATCTCTTGAAATTATCTTTCATTTTGATTACTTGCCAACAGCAGGTTGAGTTAGGATTGTTTTGCAGGTATTTGAGCTGCCGTGACGATTGGGTTTGTCGCGGTGTATGTAGATTGTGTGTAAGGTGTTCCGGTTGATCTTGTCATTATACTAAAGCCAGTGGTATCAATAGTCGCACCACCACTGGTTTCTGACATAGTAGAAATAGGTGGTATTATTTTAAATTAAATTAAATTAAATTTGAGCTAAATCAAGCGAAAATCGCCCAAAACAAAACGATTGATATGAGATTTAACACTAGTTTGCAAGTTGAGACCTAGGTTCCAATTTGTTTTGTATGTTTGTTTACAATTTTTATTGTTTTCCCACTGTCACTGACAGCTAGCGAATACACAACCGGTCACTACCGCACACCTATATGGACTGATTATTTTAAAATATGCACAAAATTTTTTGGCATCCCTTTGGAATCTGCTCGCAGTTTAAATCCAATCGCCCTTATTCTTCCCGAGTTATAGGGCCCCAAAATTAGGAGCCCCCTTTAATACTGCCGTTATAAAAATAATTAAAACACTCAAATATTCTACTAGCGATTCTAAGATATTTTATGTCTACAAGATTATTTCATATTGTTAACCCAAAGCCCGAAAAAAATTATATAACATTTATTCAAATTGTTAACCAAAAGGCCATAATAATAAACAACCACTACTCGCAACGCATATCTTACCTAAAGTCGAGCTTTACGCATTGGTGCGTTTTATGTTTACAAAATCTTGTTAGTAGTATTTTTTGACAGAATTTCATCGAAATCGAAAATATTAAATATTTATATGAAAAAGTATATATGTTTATACATAACCAATTACTGTGGATTACGTTCCATGTTTTGTTTAGTAGTTTTGATGTAAATATATTTTACTATGCCATCATTCATTGTTAAAAATGATTAAGGTATATATTCAGGAATTACTTATCATAGGTAGGCTTAAAGTTTGTGTATATTTTGTGTTTAAATTATAAATTACGAATTATATTGAATGTAATAGAGCTTAGTGAGTCTTCGAATATATATTTGTCATATTAAAGTATTTAATTTTTTACTAATGACTAAAATAGTATAGTGGCTTGAATCTAGCTTATACGCTGCATTGAATATTCGTGCAGCCAGCTACTTATGAAATACTGAAAAATCGACATAAGTTAACATAATATTTATTTATGCAAATATTTGCCAAATGGGTGTCTTATGCACGCCAAACGAAAATTGCTCGATGAAACGATACCGAGTGAGATAACACATATCTAGCTTCGAAATGACCTTTTCGCAACTTATTGCATACTTTTTTGAAAATTTATTAAAATATATATAACTATTCTGCAGATTTTTTTGATATACTAAAAGAAAAATGTAGTACTTATTTTAAAATTCAAAACAATTATTTTTAATATTTATTTATTTATGGTCTTTAGGTATATATAGAAATTTTGTGGAGGGCAGTTTAAGGGGGCTCCAAATTTTGGGACTCTATTGCTCCGGAAATATACAAGCGATCGGTACCTTCGGAGCAGTAAAGACACGAATTCGGTCGTATGAGCGACGGCTCACATCCAAGTATATGCTTTGTAAGAAATTTGAAACTCGCCGTACGAAGTACAGAAGAGCGAATGCAATCGGTCGTTGTCAGTAGCACGGATCAAAAAATTTGCTTACCTTAAATCAAAATAATGGGTTGTGGCCACCGCGGGACTTTCTTTTACGTATTTTTCATCAATATTTATTGATTATAAAAATATAATATTAGGAAATAAAATCCAACAGAAACAATATGAAAACCAAGCTAACCTTATATAAATGAATGGGTTGAAAATTATACCAATACCAATTTGTAATGGTTTCGAAGTACTAACTATCAAAACTAAACAATTCTCTACAGAAATATTCTGAAATGTCATTTATCTAATTCAGACCATTTTGTTTTCTTGTCGAAATATTGACAGGCGCAGATGATCCGATTTTATAAGCTACATTCAAATCCACGACAACGTAAACAAGATTCTTAAAATTTTCGGTAGCGGTTTTCTCGTAACTGGTACATTTATTGAAGAAACTTTTCAAACAAATGTTGTGCGAAATATTAATATCTTTCATTATGAACATAACTATTTTTGCCGTAAGTGCAGCCGTTCTAGTGATATTAGAGATAGAACAAAAAATGCATAGAGTAAACATGCACTGCCGGTTTGAATATTCTTTTCAAAAATAGGAGGTGCACAACTAGACCATATACAAGTCTTAAGTTTGAAGTCTCATAATTTTACGTTGGACAGTTTCAGCTCTAGAGCGTTCACATACACACATACACACACACAGACGTCACTCCGAAAATAGTCACATTCGATTCAGGGAAGCTCAAAACGTGTATATCCGTTGAAATCTCGAGTTCGATTTTTTTGGTGATCCCTATACTTACTTATTACTCTGTAAAAGAAAGTAAAAAGAAATATATATAACTCATATACTTGAATGTTAGTCGTCTCTCGTAAACCAAATTTGAGCCCCGTGAAATCCGCTACTTGCATCGCATATAATAGCGAGCTGAACGCATAGGTGCGTCGTACATTAGCTTGTTTTCGTCCGAAAATGTTATAGATACACGACCGAATGCGTTTACTCATTTCTTTACTTCGTACGGCAACCGCAAAAGTAGAATTTTCGAAACAGTTTATAAATAAGTTTTCTTTCAACAGAAATAAATCTTTTAAATTTTAAATTCCAAATTAATATATTTATTGGGTTTGGCGCTAGAGCGTTCACACATAGATAAGCAGTGATTGATTAATGCTAGAATTAATTACACTCAAAACGTGTATTTTCATCATAATCTCGAGTTGGAGTCCTTTATTTATGCGTATTTTAATTACTTGCACTGCAGAACCCCACACTTCTGCGAAATTATGCGACAAAACAAAAGAATTTTATTTCAAATTTTCGTATAGATTAGTTTTAATGTCGTACAGAACCCATAAATTGATTGTATCGGAACAGGAACTGAAATTTTATTCAAGGTCAAAAACCTGAACCGAACCGGACCGTTATTTATATTGTTTTATATCGGTTCTTTACGGTTCTTTTCGGTTCTGCAGTTTACCATTTTGAATATTTCTGCATTTGTCAGATATAGATTCTCAAATAACCTTGAGAAACTATATCTGACAGCCCTAAATCCAAAAAAAAAAATATATATATATATATATATATATATATATATATATATATATATATAATGTATATACTTGGATGTTCGTCATCGCTCGTAGGATCAAATTTGTGCCCTCTACTCCTTTCAAATTACCGCAGCGATTTACACCAAATTTTCTATATATATATTATTTAGCATCCCATTTGAATCCGTTCGCAGTTTAATTCCAATCGCTCGTATACTTCCCGAGTTATAGAGCCCCAAAATTTTGAGCTCCTCTTAATACTGCCCTTAGAAATATAATTAAAACACCCAAAAATTGTACACAATATTCTAAGATATTTTAAGTCAACAAGATTTTTCCATATTGATAACACAAAGTCCTTAAAAAATTATATTTTATGTATTTTCAAATTTGCACAAATAAAATTTTTTAGTATACCAAAAAATCTACAAATAATTATAAGACTTTTCATTTCTATAATTTTTACTTTCTTTTACAGAGTAATAAGTAAGTATAGGGATCACCAAAAAAATCGAACTCGAGATTTCAACGGATATACACGTTTTGAGCTTCTCTGAATCGAATGTGACTATTTTCAGAGTGACGTCTGTGTGTGTGTGTGAGTGTGTGTGTGTATGTGAACGCTCTAGAGCCGAAACTGTCCAACGTAAAATTATGAGATTTCAAACTTAAGACTTGTATATGGTCTAGTTGTGCACCTCCTATTTTTGAAAAGAATATTCAAACCGGCAGTGCATGTTTACTCTATGCATTTTTTGTTCTATCTCCAATATCACTAGAACGGCTGCACTTACGGCAAAAATAGTTATGTTCATAATGAAAGATATTAATATTTCGCACAACTTTTGTTTGAAAAGTTTCTTCAATAAATGTACCAGTTACGAGAAAACCGCTACCGAAAATTATAAGAATCTTGTTTACGTTGTCATGGATTCGAATGTAGCTTAATTAATCGGATCATCTGCGCCTGTCAATATTTCGAGAAGAAAACAAAATGGTCTGAATTAGATAAATGACATTTCAGAATATTTCTGTAGAGAATTGTTTAGTTTTGATAGTTAGTACTTCGAAACCATTACAAATTGGTATTGGTATAATTTTCAACCCATTCAGTTATGGAGGTTAGCTTGGTTTTTTATATTGTTTCTGTTGGATTATTATTTCTTAATATTATATTTTTATAATCAATAAATATTGATGAAAACTAAGTAAAAGAAAGTCCCGCGTTGGCCACAACCCATTTTTTTTAAATCGGATCAACCATGAGTTACATCATTTGTTTCTTGTTTATTGAAAACAAACAAGCTTTACATTGACAGTTATCTGTATGAATTAATATTTAAAATATTGATTTCTTATTAGAATACATTGTATCAGGTAAATCATTATAGAATAAATTTATATTATATATTTGCTAACATAATTAAATAACAATTTCAGAGTTTTACTGTGGAGTTTGACGGTTTAAGAGTGAATACGATAAGTGTTTGGGATATATATGTATATTAAGGGGGCATTCACCTTTTGAGCACAAAAAAAAGCTGTTTTTTAACATTTTTTTTCTCAGGGTACGTTTGAGATATTCGCATGCGGTTTTTTGTATCGTATTTATTCAACTTTTCTCTTTCATACGGTATTTTTTAAAGTCGGGTACGTTTAGCCCCGGCGAAGATGTCCAGGTCGAAAGTGGGCAGCTCAATTTAGGCGCGCGGTAGCATAACTCTGGTCCCAGTTGTTTGAAAAACAAGCTTAGGTACAACGCACCTATGCGTCCAGCTCGCCTTATAAGTAATATATGCGATGCGAGCAGTTTTTAATAATTTTGGCCTTTTGGTTAACTAATTGAAAAAATGTTATAGATATAAAAAGTCTTACATTTAATTTAAGATTAAATTAAAAAAAAAAAATAATTTTCAAATTTTGAAATTCAAAATTATAATATTTAATAATTTTTTTCGGGCTTTGGGTTAACAAAATGAAAAAATCTTGTAAACAAAAAATATCTTAGAATTTTTAGTAGAATTTTTAAGTGTTTCAATTATTTTTATAAGGGCAGTATTAAGGGGGGGTCCAAATTTTGGGGCCCTATAACTCGGGAAGTATACGGGCGATTGGATTTAAACTGCGAACGGATTCAAATGGGATGCCAAATAATATGTGTTCCAAATTTGGAGTGAATCGCTCCGGTACCTTCAGAGGAGTAGAGGGCACAAATTTGGTCTTACGAGCGACGACTAACATCCAAGTATATAAGTTATATACATTTTCGGAATCAGGGCGACGAGACGAACACTTTTTTTTAATGAAATTTTTTGATCCGAGACTGCTACAGACACACGACCGAATGCTTTAGCCTCTTCGGTACTACGTACGGCGAGCTAAAAATAAGAAATAAGGGTTTTAAATTATATTAAATTGTCTAGGAATTGATCCTCGGGTGGTCCATTTGGACCATAATTAGCAAAATGGCGACCATCGTACGAAAAAAATTATGTTTTGCCACTTTTTTTCTCCTTTGGCGGGCCTTAAAAAATATTAACAACTGTCGGACACACTTCGTCGAAGATCAACTCCTAGAGAATTTTATTACCTTTAAGATGCACTTATCGAGAGTTAAATCGGTTAATTTGTTGTCGAGATATTCTACCGCGCGACTTAAAAAATATGGTTTCGAGAAAAACGCGTTTAAAGTTTCAGCTTCAGACTGACGCGCGCGAATACGCCGTGCTTGAGCAAAAACATTGTTTTGTTTAAATCGCAATTTCACATATTCCCAACTCGAATTTCAAAAAATGGCTTCAGAGACTTATAGTCAACACAAAAAAAATATATCGATTTTTTGAATCCGCAAAAGGTGAATGCCACCTTAATATCTATCTATTGAAAACTACGTAAAAGAAAGTTGAGTGCAGGCCCCTCCAAATATTTTTTCTAAAGATAGCATTAAGGGGGCTCTAAATTTTGAGGCCCTATAACTCCGAATTTATACGAACGATTGAATTTAAACAGCGAACGGATTCAAATGGGATGCCAAATAATATGTGTAGCAAATTTGACGTAAATTTGGCATAAACTTGGTCTTACGAGCGAGCGACGGCTAACATCCAAGTATGTGAGTTATATATATATATATATATATATATATATATATTTAATTTTTTTTTTGGGTTTAGGGCAACGAGTCAAACATTCTTTGTTAGTGAAATTTTGTGATCCGAGAATGCTACAGACGCACGATCGAATGCTTTAGCTTCTTCGGTGCTTCGTACGGCGAGCTAAAATCCGCTGCTCGCATCGTATATATTCCTTATAAGGTGAGCTGGACGCATAAGTGCGTTGTAGCTAAGGTTGTTTAATGCATAATTTGAATAAATATTTTGGTTTCTATTTTAGCACTAGTGTGTTTTACTTTAACACATATTAGTGTTATTTTTACATAAAACAAAAAGTGTTATAGTAACAGTTATGTTATATTAACATTTCTGTAATTATAACAAAAATATTTGTTAATGTGACATTAGGACATAACTAATTGCAAATATAATTTATTGTTTTAAATGGTGTACTGTAAATAAACTAAAATCTTTTGTAAATTTTACGAAATAATAAGTCGATCGAAATAAAAGTTTTTACTGTGTATCGGCAAATACGCGGTGCGGTGCATTGTACTTTTTCGTGTTGTGTTTTTGACCAGTGTTGAACCCGGTACAGTAACCATATAAAGACTACAAGGAAATAACATGCGATGCTTATATTTGTTTCGAAATGTAGCCCGACATGACATTGCATTATATTCCCAAGTATTAAATTCTGTAAAATGCAGGTGAAGTATTTGAATTATGTTTAATACAATAACAACCGCACAGTCTTTGAAAAGAAGTGTTAAATGCGATTTTTAAACTAATTATTTTTAATTTAGAAATGACTGTGTGATTAGAAATATATTTAAAGCTACATTTACTTTATCCATTGTAATTTAAAATTCGAAGGCCATAGTTATAATATATGCTATTGTAATTTACATTCAATCAACAGCTCTATATCGGGGTATCGCGATTTATGTGATAGTTTTGCTAAAAATTACGGTAAATTTAGTTCTAATTGTTCTTATGTTTCAATATAGTGGCTATATTTTGTAGGTATAATTATTTTATTAACACTTTTTACTTTCTTATACGCAGTAATAAGTATGACTTGTAATCATGAAGAATTTCGAACTCGAGATTTCAACGGAACGTTTTAATCCTCCTTGAATCTGTTGTGACTAATTTCGGAATGACGTCTGTCTGTCACTCTGTTGGTATATCTGAACGCTCTAGAACCAAAACTGTCGACGTAAAATTGTGAAACATCAAACTTAAGGTCAAACATCGACTTCCAAAAAGAAATTGTAACGGAAGATTTTTATATAAAAAAAATATATATATCAGTCGATCCGTAAATGCATATATGGTCTATTCTTCAACGATGTAGTATTAATAATTTTTATGAATTTTGACTCAATTATTATGAATTTTGAAAATCGATCACTGAACAAGTATTATGAAATAATTTTGTAAATGTATTAAGGGGATGTAATATTTATTTTCGATTTTTCGTTGGGCACTTGACTATTTCCCTTCCATTACACCTAAAAATGATGTCCAGAAATTTTCAGCCAAAACTATTAACCCTTACAACTCGCACGTCCACCCATTTTAAACATGCCATGCTGTCCTGAGGCACAAGTCTGCGAAAACCGCAATTTCTACCTATGGGGTGCTTGAATTTAGGAGTTTAAAGTATCATCAAGTATTTTTTGGATCGCTGAAGACGTTTAAAAAGGTTCCAAAACACTGCGACTTATATTTTCCCTAATATTTTCAAAACAATACAAGAATGGGTAAAAAAATGACAATTTTCATAAACATACCATGTAAATTGACTTCAATCGGATCATACTGCTGATATATTTGGTCAGTTTCTATATTTTAGGGTCCGCTGAATCCAATGGTGCTATTAGTTTGGGTCTGCAGCCATTAATTTTTCTGTTTTACCTGGTATAATAAAAATAAAATATCTGGAGTGGCCTGCACTCAACTTTCTTTTACGTAGTTTTCAATAGATATATATTAATATACATATATATATATATATATATATATATATATATATATATATATATATAAATTAATGAAAATAACTGGATAATTATACCAATTTATAATGGATCAGAATTTGAAGTACTTATCGTATTCACTCTTAAACAGTCAAATTTCACAATTAATTATGTCAGCAAATATATAATATAAATTGATTCTATAATAATTTACCTGATACAATTTATTCTAATAAGAAATCAATATTTTAAATATTAATTCATACAGTTAACTGTCAATGTAATGCTTGTTTGTTTACAATAAACAAGAAACAAATGATGTAACTCACGGTTTATTCGTTTCAAAAATAAATATCTGGAGTGGCCTGCACTCAACTTTCTTTTACGTAGTTTTCAATAGATAGATATTAATATATAATGTAAATAACTGGATAATTATACCAATTTATAATGGATCTGAATTTGAAGTACTTATCGTATTCACTCTTAAACAGTCAAATTTCACAGTTAAACTCTGAAATTGATATTTAATTATGTCAGCAAATATATAATATAAATTGATTCTATAATAATTTACCTGATATATTCTAATAAGAAATCAATATTTTAAATATTAATTCAAACAGATAATTGTCAATGTTATGGTTCGTTTGCTTTGCTTGTTTTCAAGAAACAAATGATGTAACTCATGGTTGATCCGATTTAAAAATAGTAATATTTGTCACAAGTGTAGGTATCACCATGGCAACGTAAATAAGATATTTGAGTTTTATCGTAGCAGTTTTCTCATAACTGGTACAATTTATGAAGAAACTTTTCAAACAAAAATTGTGCGGAATAATAACATCTTTCATTATGAACATAACTATTTTTGCCATAAGTACAGCCGTTTTAGTGTTACTGGAAATTGAACAAAAAATGCATAGAGTAAACATGCACTACTGATTAGAATATTCTATTCAAAAATAGGAGGTGCACATCTAGACCGTATACAAATCTTAAGTTTGAAGTTTCATAATTTTTCGCTCGACAGTTTTGGCCCTAGAGCGCTCACAGACACACACACGCACAGACACACACACACACACACACACACAGACACACACACACACAGACACACACACACACACAGACACACAGACGTCATTCCGAAAATAGTCACATTCGATTCAGGGAAGGTCAAAACATGTATATCCGTTGAAATCTCGAGTTCGAAATTTTTCATGATTACAATACTTACTTATTACTCTGTAAAAGAAAGTAAAAATGGGTTGTGGCCAACGCGGGACTTTCTTTTACTTAGTTTTCATTATATATTTATATATATATATATATATATATATATATATATATATATATATATATATATATATATATATATATATATATATATATATATACATATATACAAAATGATTAAATATTATAATTTTGAATTATAAAATATGCACTAACATCTTTTTACTTCAAACTTAAGGCTTGTATATACCCTAGATGTGCACCTCCTATTTTTGAAAAGAATATTCAAACCGGTAGTGCATGTTTACTCTATACATTTTTTGTTCTATCTCCAATATCACTAGAACGGCTACACTTACGGCAAAAATAGTTATGTTCATAATGAAAGATATTAATATTTCGCACATCTTTTGTTTGAAAAGTTTCTTCATAAATTGTACCAGTTATGAGAAATTTACTACAAAAAAACTCAAATATCTTATTTACGTTGCCATAGTGATACCTACACTTGTGACAAATATTATTATTTTTAAATCGGATCAACCATGAGTTACATCATTTGTTTCTTGTTTATTGAAAACAAACAAGCATTACATTGACAGTTAACTGTATGAATTAATATTTAAAATATTGATTTCTTTTCAGAATACATTGTATCAGGTAAATTATTATAGAATCAATTTATATTATATATTTGCTAACATAATGAAATAACAATTTCAGAGTTTTACTGTGGAGTTTGACAGTTTAAGAGTGAATACGATAAGTACTTCAAATTCAGATCCATTATATATTGGTATAATTGTCCAGTTATTATTAAGTTATAGTAATTTAATTTGAATTTTCATTTTATGTTGGTCAGCAAAAGATTTTGTTATCACTTAATAATAATAATAATTATTATCTTATTATTATTATCTGCGCCCGTTTTGGCCAGGAAAACCATAATACATTTCAGAGTATTCTTGTAGAGTATTGGTTAGTTTGACCGTTTGTGTGAAATTATATATATTATATATATATATATATATATATATATATATATATATATATATTAATATATATATATATATATATATATATATATATATATATATATATATATATATATATATATATATATATATATATATATATTAATATATATATATATATATATATATATATATATATATATATATATATATATATATATATATATATATATATATATATATATTAATATATATGTATATTAATATCTATCTATTGAAAACTACGTAAAAGAAAGTTGAGTGCAGGCCACTCGAGATATTTTATCAATATAATCTAAAAAAATTGTAAGCCTTTTTATATCTATAATATTTTTTCAAATTGTTAACCAAAGGGCCATAATAATTAATAATCACTGCTCGCAACGCATATGTTACCTATAGGCGAGCTCTACGCATTGGTGCGTTTGATCTGAGAATGCTACAGATACACGAGCTTTAGCCTTTCTGTACTTCGTACGGCGAGCTTAGAAATACATATTATTTAATATTGTTTTAGTTTAGTTTAGTCTTGTTGCTGAAAACCCTGTGTTTTTGTGTGTTGCTTTAGAATAATGTTACGAGTTGAAAGCGGTGATTTCGAATTGTTTACGGAATTCGAAGAAGGTATCATTTTCGACGATGACGACCCTGACTTTGCCGACCAGCAAGATGCCATGCCAATATCCTTGCCATTGATGCTACGTGGTGAGTTCATTAAAAAATATTACGTATTTTGTGTGGTACACATGTGTTTTACTACAATATAGACGCTACAGATAGATAGTTAGCTCCTTTGTAGTACCTACGCCTGAACAATATATAGGCAATACGCAATATGTTTTGTTTACATCTGCAGTTCTGCCAACACAATATGCTTTCAGTTGTGCTCTTATTGAATCGTAGGCCGGGCCGGGTATTTATGTCATCTACCTACAATTTCATCATCAATACGCTAATCAAAGTTCTTGATTTTGTTTTATTATGCGTGGTGAGTCAATTAAAATGCACAATCTGGCAACACTGGACTATTATAATATGTATTTGAAAGTCGCTAAAATGTCAAATGGACGTTCTCTTGCAATTTGCAATTGTCATATTTTTCTCATTTCCTTATAGAAAAAATATCTGGAGTGTCCTGCACTCGACTTTTCTTTACGTAATTTTCACTAGATATATATATATATATATATATATATATATATATATATATATATATATATATATATATATACAAACTGTCAAACTAACTAATTCTCTACTATTTATTAAGCTACATCCATATCCATGGTAACATAAACAATATATTTATGATTGTTCGTAGCAGTTTTCTCGTAACTGGTACATTTTATGAAGTCATTTTTCAAACAAAAGTTGTGCGAAATATTAATATCTTTTATTATGAACATTACTATTTTTGCCATAAGTGCAGCCGTTCTAGTGATATTGGAGATAGAACCAAAAATGTATAGAGTAAACATGCACTGCCGGTTTGAATATTCTTTTCAAAAATAATAGGTGCACATCTAGGGCATATACAAGTCTTAAGTCTAAAATATCACAATTCTACGTTCGACAGTTTTGGCTCTAAAGCGGTCACAGACAGACAGACAGACATACACTCATATGTCATACCGAAAATAGTCACAGTCGATTCAAGGAAGGTCAAAACGTGTTTATCCGTTGAAAACTCGACATCGAAATCTTTCATGATTACAAGACTTACTTATTACTTCGTAAAAGAAAGTAAAAAGCGACGATTAACGAACTTTGTAATTTATTCACTGACATTTAATCATTACTAACCGTAAGGCTTAGATAATAATATAGAATATACCTATAAATAATAATATTGTTTAAATAATTGCTTACCGATTGAAATGTCAATAATTAAATTGCATCATTTAGCTATAAAAATACGGAAATATTCTGCTATTTTACCGGATATAGCTAAATTTTGTTAGTTGCATTAAGTTGAATATCAGTTATTAAAGTTAAAATGTGATTTTGTAAGGCAAGGTCATTATAGTAAAAAAAAGAAATCGAAATTTCTGAATTTTATTTCTTGTAATGATCATATCAAATATTTGTTTTGCGTTAATTAAAATAAATTAAATACATATTGTGTTGTATTTTACAGTGTATATTGTAAATTATATTTTTGTATTCATAGATTGTAACAATGATATTAGTCTAGATTAAGGTTTGTGCTTTGGCATGGAAAAATTTGATAGGGCATTTCTTTGCAAATAAGGACGATAATCATATAAATAGTGTCGTTAATATATTATATATAACACTTATAAAATTTAATAACAAACAGATAAATCTAATCTTTTATTATATTTATGCAAAAGGAAAACTTAGTTACTAACCGAGATAAGTTGAGTTCGAGCAAAGAAAAGAATTATATTACTCAAAAATGTATTAATCTTACATCTGAAAATATTTTGCCCCCTTGGAAATCGTGACCTATGAAATACTTCTCAAGAACAATTTTCAAATTTTGCAATGAAGATGTGGACAATTTTACTAAAAATATTTAAAATTCTTGGAGCACATTGGTGCTGCATAGTGTCGACTGTCGATGAGAATGTTGCCGCAAGACTGATACGAGATGAGACTTAAATTGTCGGTTTCGAGTATCGTAATCTCGTCTCTCAAAAAATTTTATGTCTCGAAAATTCTTGAATCACGAAAAGTCTCGAGGCTCAAAAACATTTAGGAAACGACATTTTCACTACCCATAGAGGCTTTTACAGTGAATATATCACTTTTTAATTTTGATAAGTGTCTGTGACCGCTCTACAGCAAAAACTGTTAATGAAAATTTAAAGAACTCTAAACTTAGAACTAGGAAGACAACGTCCTATTTTTGAAAACAATAACTTAACCTAATGTAATATAAAATAATAATAATTGAAGTTTACTCTTGCTACCTTTTCATTAATCTCGAAAATAACAAGAGTTACAAGAAAAGTGATCATTTTAATAATTGAACATATTAAAATTTCTAGCAACTTTTGTACAAGAAGTTTTTTTTTTTCCGAAAACATACCATTTAATGAACAATCGTTATTGAAAATGATAATTTTACGTTTCCTTAGTTACAATACATATTGAATTGGTTTCATTGCAATCGTAGGATGAATTTAAAATAATAAGGAGTTATTACTTTCTTTTATGAAGTAATAAGTATGTCTTGTTTTTAATAAATATAATATAAAGGCTCTGCACTTTTGGAGTTATAAACCCTCAAATAGTAAACATAAAAGAACACAATTAATTTGAGATGCGTGAAGTTGGCACCCCAAGTGCGGCACTAATTCTAGTTTCTAGCCTAATATTTAGTGCTTAATTAGTCCAGATTAGTGCCACAAGAATTAGTTTCTTATCTATTATATTGAAGGAGATATGCACCTGTTAAACAATGAGGTGCCAACTTCACACTAGCACCAAACTTATAAATATTGTTATGTTTTCTTCTTTAGATAATTAGTGCCAATTGGTGCTCTAAAAACGGAATTCATAACTATTATATTAACAGAGATATTCGTAGTTTAATCACTGTGGTGCCAACTTCACGCTAGCACCAAAGTTTTTAAAATCACGATATTTTTTATGATGAATATTTAGTGCCTAATTAGTGCCCTAAAATTCAGATTCCTGTTTAACACCGTTCCGGAATTATTCACTGTTTAAATAATGACAGCGTGAAGTTGGCACCAAAGTTTTTAAAATGACTATATTTTTTATGATGTGTTAGAGTTCTTCGGACGAGGAGAACACGCGTCTTCAAAATGTGAAGACTGCACCCATATAGATTGACAGTCGTCCCCGTGCATTATTGCTGGCGTTTCCGTTGCAACAACGCATGCGTAGCATTGGCAACCCAAGCGTTGTGTTTAAGCATCATTCTGGTTAGCGAGTTGGTTAATTTCAATGTGTATTGTGTTTTAGTTATAACAAAAACCAGTTAATATCAAGTAAGTTAGCTCTTACTACATGTATTATAGTTTTTTTAAGTACATTAAGCATCATTACTAATTATACGGACGGATTGAATAATAATACTGACTAACCATATGGACATTGTGATGGAGGGAAAGATGTTTTGGGATGTTTGGTGACGTAATTGGTGTTTTATGGCCTGTTGTTTATTATGGGTTGCTGTGTGCCATCAGTTGTGTCTAGTCGACCTCATATTGTTTATTTAAATGGGAAGCAATCGTCTCTTGTAGTCGGCCCCATATTGTTTATTCTAATAGGTAGCAATCGTCTCTTAGAGTATACCCCATATTGTTTATTTAAATGAGAAGCAATCGTCTCTTGTAGTCGACCTCATAAAATGTGTAGTATCGGTAATAACTGACCACATTTAGTTAATGTTAATTGTTCTATGAGAAGAAATCGTCAGATTCAACTGAGCTCATAATATGCGTTGTTTGCGGCCCAATATTGTTTTATCACCACGCAGTTGTAACAGTTGTACCGGAGCTGATCACTCTCGATTTGTTTGATACCCGTTGTACAAGTGCGGCTTGTATGACGTGAGTAGATTAAAATCCAAATCCGCTAAAGACTTGTCACGACTTTGACTAACTAATCATTGTAATATTTTTATTATTTAGCTACTTACTGAGTATGTTGTCCATACTCAATTCTTTCTTTAATTACTAATTTCAGGACATGCCGAAGTCTTGCCGGAGCCCAATCAGCGTCGACCAAGCGATACCATTGTTTTCTTATTTTACATTTATGATTATTATTTTTTTTGTGTGTAATATTTGTTTTAATACACTTATTATAATTTTTCTGTGTTCGCATTTATATTTCTTCATATATGCTTTAGATAAATTCCTGACAGATAATCTAAATCCATCGGTTTACCCCTCACAGCGTTTTCTCCTCTTAATAGATGAATATTTAGTGCCTAAGTAGTGCTAATTGGTACCGTAAATACCAGATTCCTATCTAATACCGTTTCGGAATTATTCATTGTTAGCTCGCCGTAAGTAAGTACAAAAGAGCTATAGTGATTGGTCGTGTGTCTGTAACATGCTCGGATCGAAAAAAAATCTTAACAAAAAGTTCTTGTATTTTCGCCCTGAATCCAAAAATATATATAACTCATATACTTGGATGTATGTATCTCGCTCGGTCGGTCGGTCGGTCGTAAGACCTGAGTTTGTGACCGCAACTCGTCTGAAGGTACCGGGCCGATTTTAATGAATTTGATATACATATAATTTCCATGCCCTTGATGTTCCCGTCGCATTTTTAATCCAATCGTCAGTACAGGGCCGGCGTTATAGACCCCTAAAATTTGGAACCCTCCTAAATACTGCCCTTGGGCAACTTTTAAAATTTTTAGAATTTTCTACTAAAAATTCTAAGATATTTTATGTGATTATAGTTTTTTCAAATTGTGAGCCCATAGGCTTAAAAAAATATATAAATATATTTTGAAGTATATCAAACATTGATCGCCATCTGTTAGTGAAATGAAGAAGTTATATCTATGTGACAGTAATTTGTTTGGTTATAATTTCCAATGTATATACCATTTTCTTCTGTTTTAATTAATAAAATTAGGAAATGTTGATCAAATAATTTTCAATATCCTTGGCTAATCACGAAACGAACGATATTAACGTTACCCATGTTTAAACAAAGTTTTTAAAATTACTACCGAAGAAGCTAAAGCATTCGGTCGTGTGTCTGTATCATTCTCGAATCAAAAAATGTCACTAACAAAAAGTGTCCCGTCGCCCTGAATCCAAATATGTATATAACTTATATACTTGGATGTTAGTCGTCGCTCGGTCGCTCGTAAGACCAAATTTGTTCCCTCTACTCCTCTGAAGGTACCGGAGCGATTCACACCAAATTTGGTACACATATTATTTGGCATCCCATTTGAATCCAATCGCCCGTGTACTTCTCGAGTTATAGGGCCCCAAAATATAATACTACCCTTATAAAAATAATTAGAACACTCAAAAATTCTACTAAGAATTCTAAGGTATTTTATTTCTACAAGATTTTTTCATATTGTTAACCCAAAGCCCGAAAAATATTATTAAATATTATAATTTTGAATTTTAAAATATACACTAAAAATTTTTTTTACCAATATAATCTACAAAAAAATGTAATACTTATTATATCTATAACATTATTTCAAATTGTTAACCAAAAGGCCATAATAATTAATAAGCACTGCTCACAACGCATATCTTACCTAAAGGCGAGCTCTACGCGTTGGTGCGTTTTACGCGTACCAAATCTTGTTTATGATGAATATTTAGTGCCTAATTAGTACTCATTGGTGTCGTAAAATGTAGATGCCTATTTAAAAACATTCCGAAATTAGTCATTTTTTAAATATTGGAAGCGTGATGTTGGCACCAAGCATCGTTAATATCACATTTTATTTATGTTTTTATACTTTATTCCGTACACCTGGCGGTATTTTTCAAAGACAATTTTAATTACCGAAATATTCCTAATACAAATAATCGACGGTAATTATACCAAAGACTGTATTGTAATTTTATAGTTTTGGACACGAAGGATTATAAAATTTGCTGTTTCGGATTACAAACAAGAATTGTCTAACGAACAACCCTGTAATCCATATATCCCAGGTATTTACTGGACGACCAAGTCTATATATGAGAATTTTGTCAAAATTAATTACGAAAATCTGGTACACGAGAATCAGTTAGAAAATATACTTGGCACAAATATGAAATTATCAAGAAAGAATTAGATAATTGAAAGTTATCACACTTTCCATATATTTCGAAATATCTTTATTGTTATTGTTGGTATTTGTTTTAAATATATTTTTATTATTAAAAAGTTATCTTGTTTTTTTAAACATTTATCACAACATTGAATATATAATTATTTCTTCTGAATCTGAAACAGCAGAATCGCTCCAACAGTTTCAATGCATCACAATGAATAATTCCGGAACAGATGGAAATCTGGTTTTTCGAGCAACAATTGGCACTAATTACGCATTAAATATTTATGTATAGAAACATAAACGAAATGTGATATTAAGGATAGCTTGCTGCCAATATCACGCTTCCAATATTTAAACAATGAATAATTCCAAAATGTTGTTAAATAGGCACCAATTAGCACTAATTACGCACTAAATATTCATCATAAAAAATATCGTAATTTTAAACATTTTCAAAAAAAACTTCACGCTGGCATTATTTAATCAATGAATAATTCCGAAACTGTGTTAATTAGGAATTTGTTTTTTACGGCACCAATTAGCACTACTTAGGCACTAAATATTCATCATATAAAATATAGTCATTTTAAAAACTTTGTTTCACAAGTGCATATCTCCTTTAATAGATAAGAAACGAATTCTGGCACTAATAGGCACTAATTAAGCACTAAATATTAGACTAGAAACTAAAATTAGTGCCGCATTTGAGGCGCCAACTTCACGCACCTATTAATTTACCAGTCTTAAATCGTGTAGAAACTTTTGTATCCGATTTAAGATTTTAAACTATTGTGACACTCGGACATTTTCAGATTCAAGATTTTCTGGCATCGACACTTTTTTTGAGAATTTTCGAAATTCAAGATTTTTCGATACACGAGACTCGAGACTTCGAGACTGAAGACATTTCGTGACATCAAGACTCGAGACTTTTCGAGACTCGAGACTTCGAGATTCGAGACCGAGACAAGAAGTAATTTGCATTATACGCTAGACTAGACATACAGTCTCGTCTCGAATTTTTTCGAGGCAAGACCGACTTTATTTTTCGTCTTGAAAAGTCGAGACGAAAAGAGACTCCCATAGTCTCGTCTCGCGGCATCACTACTGATGCATTCTAATACGAAATATTTCACAAAAACAATTGTGCTCCGGAATGGATCGATATTTATAGTGTTTCCGGTTTTCTGTATACAAATTAGAGTGCAGTTAATTATATAATTTAAAACAAAAACGGCAACGGTGGTCAACTTGTTGACCTTGGAATTTATTAAAATAATTCATGCGGATTTTATCTTTAAATTGTACAACAAAAACATTAATATTTATAATCAAATAATCCAAGCTACATCTTTGCAACATTCCTAATAGTAAATCCATTATAAAAAATTTGATGTAATCTACATATATTTTGAAGGGCACATAAACATGACGCCATTTTGTTTGATATATTTCAATTTTTCCATATACATATCATCTTCACATGTTTTCCATAAATGTTAAAATGAATTTAATACATTATTCATTATTATTGAATTATTATTATTGATGGCATTAATAATTTTCGTTTTAAACTTGTTGTACAGTAGCTATAGCATTTGATCGTCTATCTGTAACATTCTTGTTTAATACATTTTCTTCACAAATCATTTTTGTTTCGATTATGTCGGTCGCACGCAAGGCCAAATTGTGTGGTCTCATCTCCTCTGAAGGTACCGGTCCGATTTTAACCGAATTTGGTATACTTATATACAGGGTGTCCCAGAGCTCCCGTCCACCCCTTTTAAAATTCAGTGGATAAATATTTTTCAAAAATACTATACGGAATCTTACTAAAGTTGATGTGCTCTATCTAATGACGTATCAATCCAACCCCACCCTGCCCCCCTTGCAGGTGGACGGGGGGCAACTTTAATTTTTTAAATGTAAACTATTTTTTATTGCAGATTTGAATTGTCAATTTAAAAATATGAACAATTTATTCGAAACATTTTTTTGTACGAACAACAGGTGGCGCTACAATCGCTACTGGTGTTCTGGTGGCGCGCAACCAGCCGTCATAAGATCTAATGTTCCAAGTTCAAACTATGATTAATGTGTTGTAACTTATTTGTTATCTTATATCTTATTTGATTATTCTAGTGTGTTTTTAATTTTGACTTTATGGAGAATTATTTGATTTTGAATTGATTGTAAGAATGATAACTTTTTACTTTCTTTCGGAAACCGATTTATAGCTTGGGGAAACGCCAAACATACTGACTGGGGATCACGACTAGAGCCCGTGCCAAATAGAAATGTGCACGTTAATCATTTCTTGCGCAGCTACTATGAACGAGGTCCCGCCTACATTGGCACCAGCGGCGTGAATTTTACAAAAAAAAACGTTTATGCCTACATTAAATATAACTAGCTTCTTCTTCCATAAACTTTATTACTTTAAACACCAAACACCTACTTTTACTGTTTAAAACCATGTTTATTAACGAGCTTAATAACACACAGTAATTTTCAATACTATTTGGGTAAAATTCGCACGTCACTGAGTACAATATGGCTGTGCGCATTGCATATTATTGGTCCTTTAGGAAAGAAGGAGGAGCAATACTCAAATGTGTCTTTCGCGCATGCACATTTCTATTTGGCACGGGCTCTAGTAACACCACGAGGTCGTGAATTACATAAAACGATACAAAACAATCAACTATTTCACACATCTACAGGAGAACCAACCCACTGGCCAACCGACAGAAATAAAACCCCAGACCTGATCGACTTCTGCATAACTAAAAACATTGCACGAGGCTACATTCATTCGGAATCAACTGTAGAGCTGTCATCAGACCACACATCAATTATCATAACCCTCAGTACACAAGTAACAGCATCTCCTAAACCACCAACTCTATTCAACAAACACACTGATTAGGAATCATTCAGAGAAATTTTAGAGGAAAATATAAACTTAAAAATACTGTTAAAAAATAACTCTGACATAGATAATGCAGTAGAACATCTAGTGCAAACAATACAAAATGCAGCCTGGAATACAACGCCTACAATCAACAAAGTAAATCTAGATACAATAATGTATCCAAATAACATCAGACAAAAAATAAGAGAAAACCGAAGGCTTCGCAAAACCTGGCAACATACCCGAAATCCAATTGACAAAACGAGATTCAATCAGGTAGCCCGGAATCTCAAAGAGACTCTATACGAATGGAATAACCAAAATACCCAAGAATATTTATCAAACCTCACTGCAACCCAAGCCACAGCATATTCACTCTGGAGAGCAACAAAGCCTATAAAACGACCCAAACAACGAATCCCTCCAATCAAGAAGATAGACAACACTTGGGCGAAAAGCGACAAGGAAAAAATGGAAGTCTTTGCAATACATCTTGTAGATGTATTGAAACCTTACCCAAGAGAAATTACTAATGAAGAAGAACAGGAAATATACAGAATACTGGAATACCCCAATCAGATATTACCACCCATAAAGAATATCAGCATGGCAGAAATCAAAGGAACCATCCAACACAATATAAATACAAAAAAAGCCCCTGGTTACGACTTAATCACAGGAAGGATACTAAATGAATTGCCAGAAAAAGCAATAAAACTTATCACCTACATATTTAATGCCATCCTTATATTAAACCACTTCCCCCCACAATGGAAAATCGCTCAAATTATCCTTATCCCGAAACCAGGTAAACCCACAGAAGAAGTCACGTCATACCGACCAATAAGTTTATTGCCAATTCTATCAAAAATATTCGAAAGGCTACTACTGAAGAAAATTAAACCAGTACTAACTGCACAAAATCTAATCCCCGAACACCAATTTGGATTTAGAGAAAAACACGCAACAATAGAGCAAATTCACAAAGTAACCAGAGTCATCACTGAATCCTTGGAAGCGAAAGAATACTGCTCAGCTGCGTTTCTTGACATCACACAAGCATTTGACAAAGTCTGGCACGACGGACTCCTGTGTAAACTAAAACAACTACTACCAAACAACATATATCTAATAATAAATCCTACCTAACTACAGGAACATCTCACATGCATAGAAAACTGGCTAAAAAAATGGAGAATAAAAGTAAATGAAAGTAAGTCTGTTCATGTTACTTATACAACAAGAAAAGAAACATGCCCAATAGTATACCTAAACAACAATCCAAGCAGAAAATGCAAAATACCTAGGAATGCATCTAGGCAGTCGACTAAATTGGAAGAATCACATAATCAAAAAGCGAAACCAACTATACCTAAAACTCCAAAAACTATACTGGATACTAGGCCGCAAGTCTAAACTATCAATGGAAAACAAACTACTAATCTATAAGATAGTACTCAAACCAATCTGGACGCACGGAATACAACTCTGGGGGTACAGCCAGTTTATCCAACATAGAAATAATTCAAAGATTCCAATCGAAGACACTAAGAATGATAACAAACGCTCAGTGCACAGTGAAAGAAGAAGCCAAAGTAGCTACTGAAAAATATATAAAGAGACTCGAAAACCACCCTAACCACAGTGCAGTAAACCTACTGGACAATAGTCTAGACACTTATAGACTTAACAGACATAAGCCACTTGATATCATACATAGATTTAGTGTTAACTAAAACTCAAGTAAAGTGAATTAAGTACGGGAAACTTGCCGCTGGGCAGCAGTCCCACACGATAACAAACGCCACAACATTTGCTAATTGTCCACTAGAAGACAAATTGCAAAATTATAATTTAAAAAAAAAAAAAAATCTCGAATATCACTAGAACGGCTACACTTACGGCAAATATAGTTATGTTCATATTGAAAGATATATTAGATAAATGACATTTCAGAATATTGGTTAGTTTGATTGCTGTTATATAAATATATATATATATATATATATATATATATATATATATATATATATATATATATATATATATATATATATATATATATCTATATCTATATGTATATCTAGTGAAAATTGCGTAAAAGAAAGTCGGGTGTAGGCCACTCCAGATATTTTCATATTGTTAACCCAAAGGCCATAAAAAATTACTCCTACAATTTTGAATTACAATTATTCTCGGGCGAAGCATTTTATCGAAAAATGAGAAAATTGCAGCCGTCTGAACAAAAATTTCAATTTTCGCCTGTTTTTTTCAACTTTGAGGCGCTCTGAAAAATCCAATTTTCAATATTTTGCAACGACAGAGGTTCAATTTCCGTAGAATTTAATGCAGATTAATAATACCTACTCGATTTTAAGTTTCAAATAGCGGAAAGTGCCAAAACCTTTCCGGCCGCACAGACTGAGGCGCCGGACATGGTCGCCATTTTGAGACGGATCGACATGGACCACATAAAAAAAATACATTTTGTACTCCAAGAATTAATAAACAAGATGCAAAAAAGCTCAAGGTCCCAAGTGTTTTAGTTTACCCACAAAAAAAAATCCTGAAAACCGTCTGAAATAGGCCGTCGAAAGAGTAATACCCCCTTAATGAATTTAATTTCGGCATCTCCTATACTTTCAAAATACTATTAAGAATCTTTTAGGTAATCCCAAAGATAAAATTGAAAATCTAGATAAGTCCGGAATTTATGAAATCCATTGCGATGAATATGGAGAAAAATACATTGGCCAAACTAGACGAGCAATTAAAACTAGATTTAAAGAACATATTGGCCATTTTAAATAGAACCATCCTCAAAAGTCTAGTGTGGCTCAACATATTTTTTCCACAGGTCATCCTATTACAAATGATAATTTAAATCTAGTGAGATCCGTGTCTTCAAATAAAGAATTAGATTCCTTAGAAAGCATATTTATTTTTAGCTCGCCGTACGTAGTACCGAAGAAGCTAAAGCATTCGGTCGTGTGTCTGTAGCATTCTCTGATCAAAAAATTTCATTAAGAAAAAGTGTTCGTCTCGTCGCCCTGATTCCGAAAATGTATATAACTTATATACTTGGATGTTAGTCGTCGCTCGTAAGACCAAATTTGTGCCCTCTACTCCTCTGAAGGTACCGGAGCGATTCACTCCAAATTTGGTACACATATTATTTGGCATCCCATTTGAATCCGCTCGCACTTTAAATCCAATCGCCCGTATACTTCCCGAGTTATAGGGCCCCAAAATTTGAAGCCCCCTTAATACTGCCCTTATAAAAATAATTGAAGCACTTAAAAATTCTAAGATATTTTTTGTCTACAAGATTTTTACTTTCTTTTACAGAGTAATAAGTAAGTATAGGGATCACCAAAAAAATCGAACTCGAGATTTCAACGGATATACACGTTCCCTGAATCGAATGTGACTATTTTCGAAGTGACGTCTGTGTGTGTGTGTGTGTGTGTATGTGAACGCTCTAGAGCCGAAACTGTAAAAACGTAAAATTATGAAACTTCAAACTTAAGACTTGTATATGGTCTAGTTGTGCACCTCCTATTTTTGAAAAGAATATTCAAACCAGCAGTGCATGTTTACTCTATGCATTTTTTGTTCTATCTCCAATATCACTAGAACGGCTGTACTTACGGCAAAAATAGTTATGTTCATAACGAAAGATATTAATATTTTGCACAACTTTTGTTTGAAAAGTTTCTTCAATAAATGTACCAGTTACGAGAAAACCGCTACCGAAAATTTTAAGAATCTTGTTTACGTTGTCATGGATTCGAATGTAGCTTAATTAATCGGATCATCTGCGCCTGTCAATATTTCGACAACAAAACAAAATGATCTGAATTAAATAAATGACATTTCAGAATATTTCTGTAGATTATTGGATAGTTTTGATAGTTAGTACTTCAAAACCATTACAAATTGGTATTGGAATAATTTTCAACTCATTCATTTATATATGGTAAGCTTGGTTTTCATATTGTTTCTTATGGATTAATATTTCCTAATATTATATTTTTATAATCAATAAATACTGATGAAAACTACGTAAAAGAAAGTCCCGCGTTGGCCACAACCCATTTTTTTTTTATCAATATAATCTAAATTTGGTACACATATTATTTGGCATCCCATTTGAATCCGCTCGCAGTAAAAATCCAATCGCCCGTATACTTCCCGAGTTATAGGGAGCCCCCCTTAATACTGCCCTTATAAAAATAATTGAAACACTTAAAAATTCTACTAAAAATTCTAAGATATTTAATATCTACAAGATTTTTTCATTTTGTTAATACAAAGCCCGAAAAAAATTATTAAATATTATAATTTTGAATTTTAAAGTATGAACTAATTTTTTTTTTATCAATATAATCTAAAATTAAATGTAAGACTGCTCGCAACGCATATTTTACCTAAAGTGCAGATTTCGGTATAGGACCTTTGTCGGAGTTCATTATCTTATCTGAATTTAAAACAAGATTTGATACGCGTAAAACGCACCAACGCTCTACGCGTATTAGCAAGTATTTTAAGGGTCAAACGAACGCTTCAACTGAGTAGTAAATAGTATTGGCTCCTGTAAGGACGGGCCACTATGGGGATACCTCTTAACACATAACTCTTTTGTACATACCGCACGGTGAGCTGAGAAATATATGTATAGCAAATTTCTTATTATTTTTGTGCAATAAATTGCCAAATGACACATACATCGCGATCTAAAATGACTGAATATATTCATCAAAGAACCATAACCTGAGTTAAACCACTTATACAGGAATTTCTTTTTTATTTGGCTCATTGACAAAATTCTGGGTGAAAAACAATGATATAAGTCTATGGAACTGATAATAATGCAGTGTGTTTGGCACATGATTTCATGATCATTATTCAAACGGAACAGAAATAACACACGACGAAAAGATTACGATGATAAAAACTGAGAACCTAGAAATTCTCGAAGCCACAAATAGTGTGTGGTGCGCGGGAGTAAGCAACAAACAGGCGATTGGCCAAAGAGCCATGGATTCGTGCATAGTACAATCACACCATTCAATAAACAACCACCTATGCGTTCAGCTCGCCTTATAAGAAGTAGTGATGCCGCGAGAGTCGAGATTTGTGTCGTTTCGTCTCGAGACTTAAATACTCGAGATACTCGAATTTCAAGTCTCGAGATTCGAAGTCTCGAAATGTCTCGAGGCTAGAAAATCTCCAGCTTCTAAAATTTTACGTTTAGAAAACGACGTTTTCACTACCCATAGAGACTTTAACAGTGAATATTTCACTTTTTCATTTTGATAAGTCTACAGCAAAAACATTAGAAAACTCTAAATTTAAAACTAGGAAAAAAGCTTTCTATTTTTGAAAATAATAACTTAACCAAAAGTAATTGTTTACTCTTGCTATTTTTACAATAATCTCGAAAATGGCAAGAGTTAGAAAAGAATGAATATGTTAATAGCTGAAGATATTAAAATTTCTAGCAACTTTTGAACAAAAAGTTTTTTCGAAAAACGTACCATTTACTGAAAATTTGACTTTGAAAATGATAATTTTACGTTTTCCTAAGTAACATTACATACTGAATTGGTTTCATAACAATCATAGGGAGAATTTAAAACAACAATGTGAGTGAATACCACTCCAGCTGTTTTTATTAATATAATATAAAGGTTTTGCACTTCTAGAGTTATAGTTGATAATTCTGTGTAAATAAACATATAATTAATTTGCCAGAGTCTAGAATCGTATAGATACTTCTATATCCGATTTAAGATTAGAAACTATTTCGACACTCGAACATTTTCAGATTCAAGACTTTCTAGCATCGACACTTTTCAGGAAATAACACATGTCCGAAACTTGGGACTTATTCAATTCGAGAATTTTCGAAATTCAAAATTTTTCGATTCGAGACTCAAGACTTTTCGAGACTCAAAAACATGACATGTGCATACAAAATAAAATCGCGCGACCCAAGTCCCTTCAGTCGCGTGATTGGCACTCGACCTGTACGCTGGAGTTGCGCGACCCAAGTCGCTTTAGTCGCGTGATTGTCACTCGACCTTTTTTGACGCTTTTAGCGAAACCGTACATTAAGAGAAACTCGCTTTGCATGCACATGAGGGTGTTAGGGTGTGACGTAAGAATGCTCATACAATATATTATTACTATTGAAACGACTTCTTTTTCCTATTCAAAAAAACAATTAAATATTCAATATTGTAAAATATGTTTATTATTTAAAAAAATCTGGAGTGCCCTGCACTCGATTTTCTTTTACATAATTTTCTTTATATATATATACATATATATATATATATATATATATATATATATATATATATATATATATATATATATATATATACAGGTGATTCATTTGACCTGGAATTTTGTATCCCAAGCAAACTGTCTAACTAATCAATACTACAGGAATACTCTAAAATATCATTTATCTAATTGAGTCTATTTTGTTTTTACTGTCAAAATATTGATAGGCGCAGATGATCCGATTTATTAAGCTACATGTGAATCCATGGCAACGTTAACAATATATTTATGTTATGTCGTAGCCGTTTTCTCATAACTGGTACATTTTTTGACGATAATTTAGAAATAAAAGTTATGCGAAATAGTAATTTCATTCATTATGAACATAACTATGTTCGCCATTAGTGCAGCCGTTCTAGTGATATTGGAGATAGAACAAAAAAAAAACTTATAGTAAACATGCATTTCCGGTTTGAATATTTATTTAAAAAATAGGAGGTGTACATCTAGACAATATATAAGTTTGAAGTTTCACAATTTTGCGTTCGACATTTCGGCTCTAGAGCGTTCACAGACATACACACACAAAAACACAGACAGACAGCCACACAGACGTCATTCCGAAAATAGTGACATTCGATTCAGGGAAGATGCAAACATGTACATATATCCGTTGAAAATTATAGTTCGATTTTTTTGGTGATTCCTATACTTACTTATTACCTAAGGGCAGTATCCAAATTTTGAAGCCCTATTACTCTGGACCTGTACATACGATTGAATTTAAAATGCGACTCGAACCTCGTGGTCACCCAAGTTTTCTGTATACTTCAGTAATTCAAAAATAAAAAATAAAATATTTCAGTAAAATCGGCTAGGTAGGATATGAGGTGTTAAGAATTTTTCTTGATCCGATCACCAAACACTATAGCACTCTTGTACTATTGTACGACGGGTTAACAATTAAGTAATATTCTTAAGAAATAATGTATGTATGTGCCAATTTCTAATATATTAAAGTGGGATGTTTCAAAAAAATGATTTTTTTTTTTGTTAAAAATGTTCCGTGGAATGTATATTTTAATTTAGTAAAAATTCCAAGTCCGCCAGAATATTCCTTACCACTTTAGGAAGCGATTTTCTAAAATAGGTACCGGCGCGCACGGGAAAAATGAAACTTTATCTTTAAACGCGTTTATCTCGAAACTGGTTTCTTCAAACTTGCGTGGGAAATAACTCTAAATAATTTACATTAAATTTGGATGTCGCCTAGGTTTTCTTGTTCAGAATTAAATTCTGCTTAGAAATACGTATCCATATTTTCGATTTTTTCAAAAATGGATTTTTAATCCACGATTTTGTAAGGATTTTTTGGGTGAAAAAATGACTTTTTTTTTATAAGGCCACAACCTTTGAAAAAATCAATTTAGAAAAAATCGGAATACGTATTTCTAACCGAAATATCATTACTAATCAGGATTTAGTTCGATTTTTGTACCAGGATCACATGGGAAGGAGTATTTTACCACGCAGATTTTGGTCTTCCGCGCAAGGACGTCCGCGCGACCTGGTGTACCGGCCACGGAGGGCCGCCAATGAAGTTGCAAAAAATACAAATTGTAGATCAAAGTATGATTAGCAAATGGGTTATAAAACATTTGCCCTCCCTGAGAGTTTTAATGCCAAAAAAAAATTAACGAAAATGACTTACTTTTCCGACGTACACAGTGTACTACCCCCTTAATAATAACAATTTTCAAGAATTCAGTGATATTTTCTGATCTAAATACAATATAAAATTCTAAATACACAGATATGAGAAAGATAATTTTCTATAAAAATGTATAGAGTATTGCACCAACATCAGTCTGGTAATATTATCAGCAATAACCTACAAGCTGATAATATACCACCTTTATCGTGCGTAATTATCGAATCGAATTATATGAATGCATTCTTCTGTATATGCTTGGGTATTGTTCACTTGTTTACTGCATTAATAATGCCGGCTATTGAATTAAATTACGTGTTCATTGCTTTCTACATAATACATATTTACAAATAAAGTACGATTATTATAACTAACACACTTGCAATTGTAAGGTAATTCGACATCATTTTAGTTTAGAGCATCTCCGCTACTAGCACTGCATAAAGTCTCGTACCACACAACCATCGAAAATTGAAATTAAATCAAGCACAGGCACCTATATATATATATATATATATATATATATATATATATATATATATATATATATATATATATATATATAATATATATATATATATATATATATATATATATATACCATATATATATATATATATATATATATATATATATATATATATATATACCATATATATATATATATATATATATATATATATATATATATATATATATATATATATATATATATATATATATATATGGTATATATATATATATATATATATATATATATATATATATATATATATATATATATATATATATGGTATATATATATATATATATATATATATATATATATATATATATATATATATTTATAAACAAGCTTAGGTACAACGCACCTATGCGTCCAGCTCACCTAATGAGCAATAAATGCGATACGAGCAGCGGTTTTTAATTATTATGGCGTTTTGATTAACACTTTAAAAAAAAATTATTGATATAACAATTTTTTGTAGATTACTTTGGTAAAAAACATTTTAGATCATATTTTAAAATTCAAAATAATAATATTTAATCATTTTTTACGGCCTTTGGGTTAACTCATATACTTGGATGTTAGTCGTCGCTCGCTCGTAAGACCAAATTTGTGCCCGCTACCCCTCCGAAGGATGTACACCAAATTTGCAACATATCTTATTCGGCATCCCATTTGCATCCGCTAGCAGTTTTAATCCAATTGCCCATATATTTCACGAGTTATAGGGCCCCAAAATTTGGAACTCCCTTAATACTGCCCTTATAAAAATAATTAAAACATTCCAAAATTCTACAAAAGATTCTATTCTATATTTTATGTCTACAAGATGTCATATGTCATATTGTTATTTTAAAAAATGCACTTTTTTTAATATCAATATAATTGATAATAAATTGTAAGACTATATTTCTACTAGGATCACCCATGGGCACCGTGTGCCCATATGGTACACATATAGGTCAGTTTGGACGGGTGGAGAATTTTCTTGTAAATCAAAGTTACAATATAAAAATAAGAGATAACCCTTACACGCTTTTTCCTTCAGTTTGTATCGTTTAACAAACCTAAAAGAAATAAAAGATTCATAATTTGATATATTTTATTGACAGCTGTACCTTAGTTAAAAAACCGGCGCTATATTTGCTACCTCTTCAAAAATCTAATATTATTTCATAATTTGTCTATTGCTTTTATTAGATGTTGTAACTGCGGTATTTATTACTGCGAACTGAATAATACAAACAATATTTTGAACATTATTTGTACACGTGCATTAAAACAGTCTCCATGCATGTATTATTACACAAAAATCGGGATTATAAATTTACTTACGGTTTCTGTTTTCTAATTGAATCGATTATTCAAAAAATATGTGTATTACAAACAATTGTACATAACACTTTCAATGATTTGACATTTGATTCGTTATTATTTTTGAATCAAATAATCAGGTTAGATTCTGAATTTTGCAGTTGCACGGCAGCTTTAAAAGTGATAATGGGTCCTATGCTAAAACACAATGGCACAATGTACACAATTCGATATGCATTTTTCAGATTCGGAATATATTTAAAATTGACATTTGAATTATTCTGACGTATAACCTTTTATTTTTACGTAGGGCAGATTACTTGATTAGAAATTTATTCATTGCTGATGTGTAGTCTTTTATTTCAGTATAAACTATTTGATATTATATATAAAATTCTTATCTGTCGCATGGTGGCTAAGACTCTCGCCTCTTACCCTGAAGGTCGTGAGTTCGATCCCCGTCTATACAAATTTGCATTTTTACAAAAGAAGCGTTCTACACACACTCACATACAAACAAACATTTCTGGGTAATTATATTAATGATAACAAATTTTTAAATTGTTTACCAAAAGACTATAGAAAATAAAAATAATTAACTTTAAACTTAAAAAATGGGTTGTGGCCAACGCGGGACTTTCTTTTACGTAGCTTTCATCAATATTTATTGATTATAAAAATATAATATTAGGAAATATTAATCCAAAAGAAACAATATGAAAACCAAGCTTACCATATATAAATGAATGAGTTGAAAATTATTCCAATACCAATTTGTAATGGTTTTGAAGTACTAACTATCAAAACTATCCAATAATCTACAGAAATATTCTGAAATGTCATTTATCTAATTCAGATCATTTTGTTTTGTTGTCGAAATAATGACAGGCGCAGATGATCCGATTAATTAAGCTACATTCGAATCCATGGCAACGTAAACAAGATTCTCATAATTTTCGGTAGCGGTTTTTTCGTAACTGGTACATTTATTGAAGAAACTTTTCAAACAAAAGTTGTGCGAAATATTAATATCTTTCATTATGAATATAACTATTTTTGCCGTAAGTGCAGCCGTTCTAGTGATATTGGAGATAGAACAAAAAGTACATAGAGTAAACATGCACTGCCGGTTTGAATATTCTTTTCAAATATAGGAGGTGCACAACTAGACTATATACAAGTCTTACGTTTGAAGTCTCATAATTTTACGTTTTTACAGTTTCGGCTCTAGAGCGTTCACATACACACACACACACACAGACGTCACTCCGAAAATAGTCACATTCGATTCAGGGAAGCTCAAAACGTGTATATCCGTTGAAATCTCGAGTTCGATTTTTTTGGTGATCCCTATACTTACTTATTACTCTGTAAAAGAAAGTAAAAATCTTGTAGACAAAAAATATCTTAGAATTTTTAAGTGCTTCGATTATTTTTATAAGGGCAGTATTAAGGGGGCTTCAAATTTTGGGGCCCTATAACTCGGGAAGTATACGGGCGATTGGATTTAAACTGCGAGCGGATTCAAATGGGATGCCAAATAATATGTGTACCAAATTTGGAGTGAATCGCTCCGATACCTTCAGAGGAGTAGAGGGCACAAATTTGGTCTTACGAGCGAGCGAGCGACGACTAACATCCAAGTATATAAGTTATATACATTTTCGGAATCAGGGCGACGAGACGAACACTTTTTCTTAATGAAATTTTTTGATCAGAGAATGCTAAACATCCGATAAATTTAAACTATGATTTATATAAACTAAGTTTTGTTAAACTTTGATTTTAACTTTGTATGATGCAACTGGCCATAAGTGTTGTATCATTAAGACATTTTCCTTCATTGTATTATTACACAAAAAACAGGATTATAAATTTACTTACGATTGTTGTTTATTATTTGTATCGATTATTCAAAAAATATGTATTACAAACCCTTTTTACACAACATTTTTAATGATTTGACATTTGATTCATTATTGTTTTAGAATTAAATAATCAGGCTAGATTCTGAATTTTGCAGTATTAAACTGATGCAGTGTCACAACGGCAGTTTTAAAAGTGATGATAATTAGTTATATGCTAAAATACAATGGATTGTGCCATCAAAAATAAAAGAATAAAATTGCCAACCAAACATGTTTCTAAATATGTTTGAATTATCTCTTCAACATTTTATTTCTCTAATAATCAGAATTATAAATTTACTTCCTTGCAGTTATTATAATTTGACCAACTACATAATCTTACCGCAACTCATATTTTCAAAAATCACTGCATTTTGGTCAATTTGAAGTGAAAATATTAACTATGAATTAAAATATATGGACGGATAACACGTATATGCTAAAAAAAATGCAAATTAGGCAAAAATATGCACTTTTTTTTTCATATTAAATACTTCAAAATTGAATAATAACATGTTACTCCCCTTAAACTTAAGATTTACAGTTCAAACAATATCTCCGTAACTCGTACGTCACTAATTCACATTGAAATACTGTTTTTGACGCTCACGTGGTAGCACTTTTATTTATATTTGTTCTTTGGACGGTCACTTTAACATAAATGCTTAATAGCGACTCACAAGTATTGACATTGACAGAAAATAAATGTCAATTGATAATATTTGATTTTTATCCGTATTGTCAATTTTGATTTGTTTTCCCAACCTAGCAACTTCAGAAGAGTAGTGATTGCTTTATTTCAGTATAATTTATTTGATTATTTTTTATAACATTATTAACTTGCCTTTCACCCTGGAGGTCGTGAGTTCGATCCCCGTCTATGCCAATTTGTTATTTTTTTTACAAAAAGTGAAAATTGCGTAAAAGAAAGTCGAGTGCAGGCCCCACCATATACTTGGATTCAGGGCGACGAAGCAAACACTTTATGTTAGGGAAATATTTTGATCCGAGAATGCTAGACATGTGACCGATTGCTTTAGCTCTTCTGTACTTCGTACGGCGAGCTAAAAAAGTTCTGAGCAGCAACTCAGCCAGTCGACTGGGAAGGGGGTATCTACTCGTATGTAGTACTAAGTCGACGTTCAGCATTGCCATTGTGATTACGTTCGTAATAAGTTTATTACTATTTTAACCTATTCATAACGTCATTACGCCGGAGAGAAATGAAATTTTATGAAAATTATATTATAAACGTTTTAAATATGTTAATGCAGTTATTCGGTGTAGCAAGAAAAATATTAACTAATGACGATTACTCAAGGTCATATTTTTGCGTTTAGCTGCAGACTAAGAAATTCAAAAGAAAAATATTCGCGGGTTTTTTTTTTTCCTCTCAATTTAATTTTACGGCGCCCAAACGCAGAACGCAGAAGCTACGAAATAAAATAAAATGGTTTGACAATTATTTTAGCAAAACTACTGCTTTGTAAATTAATTGTAAAATGAAAATCATTTCTACCCCACCTTTCGTATGCCTAAAGGCATTTTTTATCCCCTACTGACTATTAATGCATAAGCATGGTTTTTGATTTTTGTTACATATTTTCTAAATCTATTACGCTCTTAAGCAGGAATCTGTTACCATTATAAACATTGATCTGGTAACACTGTCGACGCTGTTTGGTTTTATTTGGCGAGCTGACAGCATAGGTACCGTAACTTGTTTTATTACAAATATTTCTAAAAAAAATTGAAACATTTCTTAACATATGCATATGTAGAATAATAGAGAAAACAAATGAAAAAAAAGTCATTATTTTACGAAATAAACATTTGGGAAATGTCCTTAAAAGGACAACCATTTATTTTATACTAAAAATACAATTGATATTCATGATGGCAAAACTGCAGACATATCACTTTTGAACCCAATGAGGTCGAAATATTTACATAATACAATGATTTAAATTAGGGTATTCGATACAACCTAAATATCTTTCATGTATTGCAGGTTTCTGCTTAGGCGCAAATATTACTTTTTTTCTTTTTAATTTGGTATTTTGCTACTATTTACTCTAGATTTAACTAGTTTACTATTTGATGTGTTTCTTAATTGATCTAAAATTTCATTAAACAATGTACAGTAAAATATAAATTAATTTGCACAAATACGGCATAACCTATTTATATTCCTGTCAAATAAAATTTATAATTACTTTTTGCAATTCGTAATTTATGATTTCAGTATATTTCATTATTTTGACCACGGAAGCATCGGATGTGGATTAGTAATGATTTTATTTCGATATTTTTAAGATGATAATCATGTATTTATTTCATTGGTGCTTCTAAAGAGGCGTGCCCTTGTTTTTGAAACAGAAATAGATTATGGTTTCGATGTGGAGACAGTTATCTAAGTAGGCTAGTTACAAGATACCTAATGTATTATTGCTCAATAACATATACATATACTAATAAGATACGTGTAAATTAATATGGAATGATGATTTTGCTATTATTTATAAACGTTGATTTATTTATAAACAAATTACAACTCAAAGATTTGTCTCACGACACCTGATTCCATAGGTAACGCATGGATATGGAGGCAAACGTGAATAATTTTTACTTTTATATATAGAAATTATGAATGAAATCGATTGCTAAATTTGAATAGCTGTTTCGAGACCACCTAAATACAATTATATTATGTTCGCAATGGTGCCTGTAGCCTGTCTGTGTGTGTTTGAATTGAATTACTTTAGAACCACTAAGCGCAGAACAGCGACATTTCAAATTAGAGTCTATTAAATATGTCCGAAGAGCTGATTAGATTTTGAGCATAATGGCACAGTTGGTAGAGGGCCGATTTATGTATAGTAGACTCAGCGAGAAGTTAAGGGATCGTCATAATACAATTATCCGCCAATGGATAATAAACACAAAGTACCTATTAGTACACAGCTCGTACAACTTCTCGAACTGTACAAATTTCCAGGACCCGATTTCCCAAGTATTATATTTTTGTATTGTGTATACAATACATTATGAATAATAATTTGCAATCGAGATATTCGTCCCTGTAAAACTAGTGCGAGTGCTTATTACCGTGTTCATGATGAGTAGCACAATGGGTTTCTTTGTATTTTTTCTTTGTAATTCAACCTGATCAGTCATATACTTTTTCTGAAATCTTGGGCACCACCCGAAGAAATCTCATTTTGAGAAAAACGGAGAAAAAGTTTCGCGGTACTATATATAAGTATACATTTATGTATGTATATATATATATATATATATATATATATATATATATATATATATATATATATATATATATATATATATATATATATATATATATATATGTATAAATATTTCGGGCTAGAAATAATAATCTTCAAAAAAATATAATATATGAAAATTGAGTACAGGATCACCAAAATAATCGAACTAGAGATTTCAACGGATATACACGTTTTGGACTATTTTCGGAGTGACGTTTGTGTGTGTGTGCCTGTATGTGAACGATCGAAAACCGAAACTGTCGAACGTAAAATTGTGAAGACTTGTATGTCTAGTTGTGCACCTCCTATTTTTAAAAAGAATATTAAAACCGGCAGTACATGTTTACTCAATACATTTTTTGTTCTATCTCCAATATCACTAGAACGGCTGCACTTACGGCAAAAATAGTTATGTTCATAATAAATGATATTAATATTAGCACAACTTTTGTTTGAAAAGTTTCTTCAAGAAATGTACGAGAAAAGTGCTACGAAAAATCATAAGTATCTTGTTTACATTTCATGGATTAGCATGTAGCTTAATAAATAAACTCAATTAGATAAATGATATTTCAAAATATTGGTTAGTTTATATATATATATATATATATATATATATATATATATATATATATATATATATATATATATATAATGAAAACTACGTAAAAGAAAGTTTTGCATTGACCATAACCCTTTTTTAAATTATATTTTCATATAATTACACTATAACACTACCTATATATATGTTTTATAACTCTTACTTAGTTACTGATGTGCAATAATCATATTTATTATTAATTTTGAGTTCTTATTATAAATTTTTATCTAAATATATATAGAATAAATATTTTATTTTCATATATACGCGATATCATTAATATAATAACCCAGAAATGTTTGTATGTGAGTGAGTGTGTATGTGTAGAACGCTTTTTTTGTAAAAATGCAGATTGGCATAGACGGGGATCGAACTCACGACCTCCAGGGTGAAAGGCATGACACTTAGCCACTGCACCATGGCGACTGTTAATAATGTTATAAAAAATAATCAAATAGTTTATACTGAAATAAAACAATCACTACGATTCTGAAGTTCAGTCTGCTTTGAAATAGACAAAAACGAATCAAACGTCAGAATGAAATGTCAATATTGGTTTTTGTGTGATAAATCTTCAATTCAAAGTTTAATCTTAAGTTTAAGGGGAGTAGCATGTTATAATTTCAAGTTTTAAGTATATAATATGAAATAAGTGCATATTATTGCCTAATTAGCATATATTTTTAGCAAATACGTGTTTCTGTACATTTATTTTAATTCATAGTTAATATTTTTCACTTCAAAATGGCCAAGAAGTAGTGATTTTTGAAAATATGAGTTGCGGTAAGATTTTATAGTTCGTCAAATTATAATAACTGCAAGGAAGTAAATTTATAATTCTGATTATTAGAGAAATAAAATGTTGAAGAGATAATTCAAACATATTTAGAAACATGTTTGGTTGGCAATTTTATTCTTTTATTTTTGATGGCACAATCCATTGTATTTTAGCATATAACTAATTATCATCACTTTTAAAACTGCCGTTGTGACACTGCATCAGTTTAATACTGCAAAATTCAGAATCTAGCCTGATTATTTAATTCTAAAACAATAATGAATCAAATGTCAAATCATTAAAAATGTTGTGTAAAAAGGATTTGTAATACATATTATTTTAATAATCGATTCAAATAATAAACAGCAATCGTAAGTAAATTTATAATCCTGTTTTTTATATACAATCATAGAAACTGTCTAAATGATACAACACATATGCACCATACAAGGTTAAAATCAAAGTTAAACAAAATTTTGTTTAAATTTATCGGATGTTACACAGTGCATGATAAGCGATCGATTAGTTAATCTCAGCATCTAAGAACAAAATAGCGTTCAAAGACAGAACTCGATTTTTTCTTTATTATTATTTGCGATGTGGAAATTTGTATTACTATTATAGTCAAACGATACAAAATGAAGAAAAACCGTGTTATTATTATTAAATTACATGAAAATTCGGCATCAGTCAAAACTGACCTATGTTCTGTATACCATATGGGCACATGGTGCCCACGGGTGACCCTAGTAGATTATAAATATATAACTCATATTGGGTAAATATAGAGTTGTATATATTTATTTTATATTATAGGGCAATAATCGTATAATATAGAAATCCTTGAAATTGCAATATTTATTTAATAATAAATTAAATAATTATATAGATCTCGTATGAGAATACAATATTTTGCCAATATTGATGAAAAATATAATTCCAATATTAAAATACAATATGCTAGTAATATAGTACTATATTAACTCAAACCACATTAAGACAATATGACAATCAATATTGGTATTATAATGTTGTGCTACTGGGGTATAACTCGTGAAGTATATGGACGATTGGATTTATACTGCGAGCGGATTCAAATGGGATGCCAAGTAATATGTGGTGTGAATCCGGTACCTTCAGAGGAGTAGAGGGCACAAATTTGGTATTCCGAGCGAAGACAGATACCTGGTTTATACAACCCACTAAGCAGGTCCCACTAACGTAATCACTAACAAAAAATCATTATAAGTTGAAGTATAGGAAATCAATGTAGTAGTTCAAACAACATCATTATATCCACAACGATTAACCACTATAGTAGTAGTATATACTATTTATATTAAGTATATATATATATATATATATATATATATATATATATATATATATATATATATATATATATTTATATACTTAATATATATATATATATACTTAATATATATATATATACTTAATATATATATATATACTTAATATATATATATATACTTAATATATATATATATACTTAATATATATATATATACTTAATATATATATATATATATATATATATATATATATATATATATATATATATATATATATATATATATTGTAACGCGTCATGTGTGTCTGTAACGTAATGTCTGTTCGTGTCAATGCGTACATGTAATGTGGGTGGTATGTGTATTGGCGTGATCGTAACCCCTGGTTGTGTATTATCAATTTTATTTTCAGTAATACACATTTATGTAGGTGCATTTAACAACAATGATTATTGTGTACATTTATTTGATAAGTTTGAAAACGATTTAATACCATCGGTAGCTCGCTCCCTCAGGACATTGTCTCTGATATTTAAGTTACTAGTCTAGTCTATACCAAAAATAACCAACATCACATTTAATCTCTGAATAATGCTACCCCGGGGTTTGTGCCCAAGTTTTGTACACGTCCTCGACTCGTATTAGCCATAGCAGGAAATATACTACTTGCGCATACAGCGTTCCTTTGTTTCGTAAAGTTATTCAATTTTAATATTACTTTCATTCATTCATTAGCTCGCCGTACGAAGTACCGAAGAAACTCAGGCATTCGGTCGTGTGTCTGTAGCATTTTCGGATCAAAAAATTTCATTAACAAAAAGTGTTTCTCTCGTCGCCCTGAATCCAAAAATGTATATAACATATACTTGGATGTTAGTCGTCGCTCGATCGCTCGCTCGTAAGACCAAATTTGTACCCTCTACTCCCCTGAAAGTACCGGAGCGATTTACACCAAATTTGGTACATATATTATTTGGCATCCCATTTGAATCCAATCGCCCGTATACTTCTCTAGTTATAGGGCCCCAAAATTTGGAACCTCCTTAATACTGCCCTTATAAATAACACTCAAAAATGCTACTAAAAATTCTAAGATATTTTATGTCTAGAAGATTTTTTCATATTGTTAACCCAAAGCCCGAAAAAAATTATTAAATATTATAATTTTGAATTTTAAAATATGCACTAAAAAAATTTTTTTTATCAATATAATCTACAAAAAATTGTAAGACTTTTTATACCCATAACATTTTTTCAAATAGGTAACCAAAAGGCCATAATAATTAAGAACCACTGCTCGCAACGCATATCTTACCTAAAGGCGGCCAACGATTACTACAGCTGCGCCTGCCGCTTCAATCAGCGTATCCTCTGCTATGAATTTGGGCAGCGATTCGCTGTGGGTCGTGTGTTAATCTTTGTTCGCCTTCTGTTTCTTTCATCTGTTGGTCTCTGCGAGTGTTGTTCTCGGTTTCCAACGTGTTGCCGCCCTTCGCTGGTGGAATCGTCCTCTGCTTCCCAGTGTGCGGTCACTCTCTGCTTGGCTTTCGACTCCACGGACTCTGGCTCTGGCTGGTCGGCCCTCGGTCTCGGTTTGGTTCTCTGCTCTACGGACTCTGATTCTGGCTGGTCGGCTCTTGGTCCCGGCTTGGCTGGTTGACTCCTGGTGGATCGATTTGCTGCTTGGCTGGTTGGTTCTACTTTGCTGGTTGGCTGGTGATCCAGGAACTGAATGCTCTCTATATCGGGATTAAGGCTTTTATACCGATAGCGACTAAAAGACAACTATCGAGCACCCGGTAGAGTAACAGAAAGAAAAGATATGCTGTTTATTAAATGACGTCACTGCACGGGTGTAGTTGATTCTGCTGAGTCGTGTTTTCTGACTTGTGGTATGAATTCGGCTAGCTCGTCCTCCTGTGTTGCGGGTGACCTACTTATGAATGTATATTACAATATGTATATATATATATATATATATATATATATATATATATATATATATATATATATATATATATATATTTAATTATATTCAGTGTTAATAGAGCGTGGCGGGTGTATTATAATAATTTATAATATGATGATCAGGTAGGCAGGTGGCGAAGACGATCGACGGGTTGCGGTAAATCGCTGTAGTGCGGGTTGGTGTACTCGCAAATATTCAGAGGTCGTGCACCTCCTGAAAATGTATGAGTATGAGCATACGAAATACTCAATGAGGAGTCAATAAACTACATGCATCAATTTCAATATAACTTGCACACATCATGTAATTCCGGGTACAACCATGCATTTGGTTAGATAATTAATGATATGCCCACGAAGAGACGGTTCAAGATTATTGGTGTATATGTAAATCACGAAGCGAAATGTGAAGACTGGAGATATCGACATACTTTAGTAAGAGCTTTTATTCTTTTCAATGTTGAATCAAATTTTGCTCCTCAAATTACTTGCTCTTCTGATGCTTATGGTATGTGGAAAGCTTTGAATGAGTTATTTGACAAGAAAAATGAATATTCTTTACATGCACTTGTTAAATCAGTCGTTGGAATTAAATGTCAGTCAAAACTCAACATAGCTGATCATATAGCAAAATATAATGAATTATGGTCTAGACTAATTGAAAGAACTACAAATAGGTCCGACGAAAAACAAGATTCTCTAGAATCAGCTTTACGTCCACTTGCTAATTCGGTTAAAGCAAAAGGTTCGTTATTTTTAACTACTTTACCAGAAGAACTAGACAATATAATAGATAATTTAAAAACAAATCAAAATCTAACTTACGATGATATTTGTTCACGCCTTTTGGAGTTGTCTATCGCAACATCAGCAATTCAAGATAATGAAGCATTTTTCACGAAGCAAAGAAAAGGAAATGAAAAGAAAAACCTAAAACAATGTAGTTACTGCAAAGAAAATAAGAAATGGTACAAAGGTCACACTATCAACAACTGTCGAAACAAGAAAAACGAAAATGATAAAATGAAGAAAGATACCAAAGCAAATCTAGTAAATTACTCCGACGACGATGCCGTAGCTTTTCCAGCAATAATATCTACAAAGAATACTTGGAAATGGGTATTTGATACTCGGTCATACTCCCGTAAGCTTATTTAATGATATTCAAAATGCTGTTGCTGATCCAAAAGTTTTACCACAAGAACGGACAAGAATTGATTGTGAAGCTTGTAAAAAATCAAAAATGACAAGAAAAATATCGAAAGAAATTGGAAATACTTGCTCAGTTATTCTAGAAAAAATTCATTCTGATGTAGCTGGACCATTTTCTACTAAGTCACTTGGAGGAAAATTTTACTACTTAACGTTTTTCGATGAGTATTCAAGATATACAGAAGTAAAATTTATATCAAATAAAAGTCAAGTAGAAGAAACAGTAAAAGAATATGTTACTAGAATAGAACGAGAAACCAACAAAAGGATCAAAGTATTCAAAAGTGACAATGGAGGTGAATACAATTCAAAAAGTTTAATAAGTTTCTTTAAATCTGTTGGAATAAAAATAGAACATTCTATTCCACATATTCACGAAACAAATGGACTAGCTGAACGTCTGAACAGAACTTTGACAACAATGTCCAGAACTAGTCTAATCGATTCAGAACTTCCTCTATCTCTTTGGGCTGAAGCTGTAGCCTACGCAGTTTATACAAAAAATCGGCTTCCACATTCATTTAACAAAAAATCTCCATTTGTAATGTTTTATAACAGGAAACCTACAATTGGTCATCTGAAAAGTTTTGGATCAAGAGCGTATGTTCATATTCCTGAAGAAGTACAAAAGCCAGGTAGTAAACTACAACCACGAGCCATAGACACATTCTTCGTTGGATACGGTGAGAAGGTAGGTTGGTACCGCTTTTGGACAGGAAAAAGAGTTATGATATCCAGAGATTATAATTTTTTACCTGAAGATAACAACGCTATATTAATCCAACCTTTAAATAAAAATGAAACAAAAATAAATGTGATAAAAATAAATGAAAAAGAAGAAGACATATTAACAAGTTCAAGTTTTCCTTTAAGAAGAAGCAATCGACCACACATTCAAACAAAGCATTATGGAGACGAACTATGCAAATCAGCTTTAGATGAACCCATATCTTATAAAGATGCAGTATCAAGACCTGATTCTGAAAAATGGACTGAAGCGATTAATGAAGAATTTAAATCCAAATGCAAAAAAATGAAGTATGGGAAATAGTTAAAAAATCTAACGAAGGAAGAATATTTGGATGTAAATGGGTATTTAAAAAAAAGTTGTCAAGCACTGGAGAAATTGTCAAGTATAAAGCAAGACTAGTTGCACAAGGCTTTAATCAAGTTCCAGGAATTGTTTTTAATGAAACTTTTTCACCTGCATTACAACTTGGTTGCAAGACAATTTGGCATAAAAACTGACTTTTTGAATGGTGATCTGGATTTTAAGTTGTATATGAAAATACCTGAAGGTTTGGATACTTCACCAAAGAAGTATGTATGGCCTTAAACAATCTTCGCGACAATGGAAACTGGTTTCTGTTTTGCAAGAAATCCATCTTAAACAATCATCAGCCGATCCCTGTATGTTTGTATCGGAAAACGCAGATCAAATAGTAGCTGTGTATGTTGATGATTTATTAGTTCTTGGTACTACAGAAGTAAAGGTACAAGAAAACGAGATGATATTAAAAAGAAAGTTTGAAGTAACTTCACTTGGAATACCAAAATTTCATTTATCACTTTAAATACAATGGTTTCAAAGTTACGTAATACATTCACATTCACAAACTTCTTGAGAAATACAATTTTATAAATTTTAAACCAGTTTCGACACCTATGGACTGTGGTGAAAAACCTACAAAAGCTAAAACTGAAGACCAAAGAATTTTTAAGCAATTATATCAATCGGAAATTGGAAGTCTATATATCTTGCAATAGGAACAAGACCTGATATAGCTTATGCGGTAAATGTCTTATCTCAGTTCAGCGTAGATCCCACGACAGCTCATCAAAATATGGTTTGCCATCTGTTTCGCTATTTAAAGGGAACAATAACCAAGAGTCTGATATACAAACGCACATTAAATCCAAATTTGCGAATGTATAGCGATGCATCATATGCAAACTCTATCGAAGATAGAAGATCATACAGTGGTTACATAGGACTGTATGGAAAAGCAGTAGTTTGCTGGTCATCAAAGAAACAACCAAGCGTAGCTGTTTCGACGACTGAAGCAGAATACATGGCACTTTCGGCTTCATGTAGACAAGCAATATGGATGTCTCATCTATTGAAAGATTTAAAACAACTTTTAATACCTGAATTATATTGCGATAATCAAGCAACAATTCACATCGACAAATCCAGTTTCACATCAAAGAAGCAAGCACATTGATGTATATTATCACTACGTCAGAGAACGAATCATTAATGAAGATGCAACAATAGTTTATGTTGTAACTAACGAAAATATTGCTGATTTGTTAACGAAGCCATTAAGAAAAGAAAAAATCAAATATTTAACATCCAACTTTATGGATGTTACCACTGAGGGAGAATATGGAAATAATTCAGTGATAACTTCTATAAATCTAGTTAGACAAAAAATAAAAGACTGTTGGAATAAACCAGAGCGGAACGGAATGTCTTCGAACTTGATGGACCTGATGGTGTTCTTAAAGTTAACTTTAAGAAAATGCATGAGTTCGGCCCCAAATTATATTCTTACGCATTGTAATTTAAGCAATGTTCTCCATTCAATTCTATTCTTATTCTTACATACTTCACTAACTCTACAAACAACAATCATTTTGAAATTCAAGATGGCAGCACTCCAATTATTTTTCTACATAGTTAGACGTGTCTGCTTTTTTTACTTGCTAGACTTTTGCTAAATAGTTAATCCAAAATTAGTTAACGGTTAACTGTAGTGTAGTTAAGGCATTTTAGTAGTCTACTAATCTTGACATGTGAACTCCTGTGTGTACCATGTACTCTGTGTAGATATGTGTCATGATTTGGACGGTAGCCAAATGCTTTTAGTGCACTGCAAATGTTTTTGCATCTCATTTCATTTTGTTTTACTCACATGCATAACTAAGTTTATTTTTGAGCCCATTTAGCCTATTATTTGGTATGTTTGTGCGAGAAAATCGTTTGATTCATACGTTAAAAATAAAGATACATTCACTAAACTAAAACAATGATTTGATTAAGAGATCCTAACCGATGCCTATAGTTGCACCGCTATCGCTAAATTTTAAGTAGAGTTTAAATTTTAAAGTAATTTGGCAACAAAATTAAATAAACAAGATTTGAATCAGGCACCTACGCCTACAGCTCGCGTTATAGGAAATATATGCGATGCGAGCAACGGTCTCCCCCATCCTACTTATAATTATTATGACCTTTTGGTTCACAGTTTGGGAAAATGTTATAGATATAAAAAGTCTTATAATATAATTAGTGCGTACAGTAGACGCTCGAACCGTACCGTGCCGTGAACACCGTAAACGGAAATTCGGGATAACGTGAGCAATCATTTTCATAACCAACAAACCGATATTCGATAACGTGAACACGTATTTCATGCGACGGTATTTCTCCGGGCTATATGCTGTACTTCCTCGTATACTATGGTTCGAGACTTCGTGTTTATTGTTTATTGCATACAGGGTGACATGACGATTTGGCACAAGGTTTATGATCCAACCTTTTTTATTCGATCTTTTGGCACAAGTCCGGGATTAGCAGAAAAATTCTGATAATCGCTAAAGCCACAATTAATATGCTAAAAATATAAATTATGTAATTCTGCAAACTTATTTTCATATAATTCTTCCTTATTGATATTTCTTTTCAGTGTGATACTGTTTACTAATAGATGTATTTTATCTAATTAAATTATTTTTGTCAAATAGTCGAGAGATTTTGACGGATTTACAATCTGACCGCGTGCCAGTTCGTCATGTCACCGCATACAGTTGTTATCCGACTGTGGGAGAAAGAGTTTGAATTCGAATGGATTTCCATGATGCCACCGAAAAAAATCAACGTGCTTGACTCTATGGAAAGGCGCTTATAATTCAAGAGTTAAAAAGAGGTGCAAGTGTGCCAAATTTATCAAAAAAATATGATATATAGGGAAATCCAGCAAATGTAAGTTATTTATATGCGTAACATTACTTGTACAATACAATCATGTTGTGTTCACTAAATTAGTCTCTCGTTAACGTGACCAATCCGTTAGGATGAACACCATCTGTTTTATTTTCTCACGGTATCAAGCGTCTACTGTATTTTTAAATTCAAAATTATATTTATTTTTATTGCCTTTGGGTTACCAATAAGAGTAATCTTGTAATCTCGAATAGTCTCGTGTCTTGAAGTCTCGTGTATCGAAATATCTTGAATTTCGAAAATTCTCGATTCGATATGATATATTTTCCAAAAAGTGTCGATGCTAGAAAGTCTTGAAATTCAAAATGTCCAAGTGTCTAAATAGTTTCGAACCTTAAGTCGGATACAAAGGTTTCTAAATTATCAACATTTGAGGGTCCATAACTCCAGAAATCCAGAGCGTATTTATTATATTAATAAATAAAGCTAAAGTGACCTGCGCCTGACTTTCTTGTCCTTTCACTATCTCTGTATTTATAAACATTCATTATTATTTTAAATTCCTCATACGAATTATACGAAACCAAATCAGTATATATTGAGGCTAGGGAAACGTTAAATTATTATATCAAAGGTGATTTTTCAGTAAAAGGTATATTTTTCGAAATAACTTTTTGTTCAAAAGTTGCTAAAAATATTAATATCTTCTTCAACTATTAAAATATTCACTTTTTCTCTATTTCATGCCATTTTCGATATATTTGAAAAAATAGCACGTTTGCTTAAGGGGGTATTACTCTTCCGAGGGTCAAAAAAATCGATTTTTCAAATTTTGCATTTTTCGATACTTTATAATATGTAGTTTATTCCCCCAAAGTCGTTTTACCGTAGGGGATTTCCTTCATAAGTTTTTCGCTCCTCAGAGCCAACAGTGTCGCGTGCTAAAACACTTGTCCCGAAACTTCAAACGCATTTTTCTCGAAACCACATTTCTCCTGCTGGCCGGAAAGATTTTTTTTTTTTTGTATCCAATGAATCAACTTGCGGTTTCGGTATAATGTTCTCCACACTTTTCTACGGAAATTGAACCTCTATCGTTGCAAAATATTGAAAATTGGATTTTTCATAGCGCCTCAAAGTTGAAAAAAACAGGCGAAAATCGACTTTTATGTTCAGGTGGATGCAATTTTCTCATTTTTCGATAAAATGTTTCGTCCGAGGGTCCATTTCCGTAGAATTTAATGCAGATTAATAATACCTACTCGATTTTAAGTTTCAAATAGCGGAAAGTGCCAAAACCTTTTCGGCCGCACAGGCTGAGGCGCCGGACATGGTCCCGTTCGATCGCCATTTTGGGACGGATCGACATGGACCACATACATAAAAAAAAAAAAAATTGTGCTCCAAGAATTAATAAACAAGTTGCAAAAAAGCTCAAGGTCCCAAGTGTTTTAGTTTACCCACAAAATAAATCTTGAAAACCGTCTGAAATAGGCCGTCGGAAGAGTAATACCCCCTTAAGTGATTATATTAAGTTTCAAAATATGTAGGAAGTTATCTTTCTAGTTCTAAGTTTAGAGTATATTTAAAATTACATTTACAGTTTTTGCTGTAGAATGATCACATACACATATTAAAATCAAATATCTGGAGTGGCCTGCACTCAACTTTCTTTTACGTAGTTTTCAATAGATATTAATATATATATATAATATAATATAATGAAAATAACTGGATAATTATATCAATTTATAATGGATCTGAATTTGAAGTACTGATCGTATTCACTCTTAAACAGTCAAATTTCACAGTAAAACTCTGAAATTGTTAATTAATTATGTCAGCAAATATATAATATAAATTAATTCTACAATAATTTACCTGATACAATTTATTCTAATAAGAAATCAATATTTTAAATATTAATTCATACAGATAACTGTCAAAGTAATGCTCATTTGTTTTCAATAAACAAGAAACAAATAATGTAACTCATGGTTGATTCGTTTTAAAAATAATAAAATTTGTCACAAGTGTAGGTATCACCATGGCAACGTAAATAAGATATTTGAGTTTTTTCGTAGCAGTTATCTCATAACTGGTACAATTTATGAAGAAACTTTTCAAACAAAAGTTGTTCGAAATATCATTATCTTTCATTAGGAACATAACTATTTTTGCCGTAAGTGCAGCCGTTCTAGTGTTACTGGAGATTGAACAAAAAATGTATAGAGTAAACATGCACTACCGGTTTGAATATTCTTTTCAAAAATAGAAGGTGCACATCTAGGGTATATACAAGTCTTAAGTTTGAAGTTTCATAATTTTTCGTTCGACAGTTTTGGCCCTAGAGCGTTCACAGACACACACACACACACACACACACACAGACGTCATGCCGAAAATAGTCACATTCGATTCAGGGAAAACATGTATATCCGTTGAAATCTCGAGTTCGAAATTTTTCATGATTACAATACTTACTTATTACTCTGTAAAAGAAAGTAAAAAGCACTCAATTTGAAATAATTTATTTGACAATAATGCAAATTTCAGAAGTGAAATAGTATTAAGATAAGAGATTCAGCATTTTCTCCTACAAATATTTACTGTAAAAGTCGCTATGGGTTGTCAAAACGTCGTTTTCTAAATGTTAAATATTCGAGTGTCGAAACTTTCTAGCCCCGAGACTTTTCGAGAAATGAAACTTTGTGAGATTCGAAGCTTTTTCTGATTTGAGTATATTCAGAACACAAGACTTTTCGAGACTCGAGATTTATCGAGAACTCGAGACTTTTGGAGACTCGATCCTTCGAGACTTTTCGAGACACGAGATTTTGTGACTAGAAACTTGAAGCTCGAGAGTCTTCGAGACAAGACTTTTCAGACAGTCTCCTCTCGACTCTCGCGGCATCACTAGCCCATTGTAAAGTTAAGGTGATCGTCTTGTTTATATCTCGTTCTCTGTCGAGCAACGGCTAATATCTATTGATTTCAGACTTTATATAAATAATCTTGTAAAGCAGAAACCTAGAACCACACAATATGGCAAGGTCCGTGAAATTGGCACACCAATTCTAGTTTCTAGCCTAATATTTAGTGCTTAATTAGTGCTTATTAGTGCCACAAGAATTAGTTTCTTATCTATTATATTAAAGGAGATATGCACTGGTTCAACAATGTAGTGCCAACTTCACACTAGCACCAAACTTTTAAATATTGTTATGTTTTTACTTTCTTTTACAGAGTAATAAGTAAGTATTGTAATCATGAAAAATTTCGAACTCGAGATTTCAACGGATATACATGTTTTGACCTTCCCTGAATCGAATGTGACTATTTTCGGCATGACGTCTGTGTGTGTGTGTGTGTGTGTGTGTGTGTGTGTGTGTGTGTGTCTGTGAACGCTCTAGGGCCAAAACTGTCGAACGAAAAATTATGAAACTTCAAACTTAAGACTTGTATATACCCTAGATGTGCACCTCCTATTTTTGAAAAGAATATTCAAACCGGTAGTTCATGTTTACTCTATACACTTTTTGGTCTATCTCCAATATCACTAGAACGGCTACACTTACGGCAAAAATAGCAATATTCATAATGAAAGATATTAATATTTCGCACAACTTTTGTTTGAAAAGTTTCTTCATAAATTGTACCAGTTATGAGAAAACTGCTACGAAAAAACTCAAATATCTTATTTACGTTGCCATGGTGATACCTACAATTGTGACTAATTTTATTATTTTTAAAACGAATCAACCATGAGTTACATCATTTGTTTCTTGTTTATTGAGAACAAACAAGCATTCCTTTGACAGTTAACTGAATGAATTAATATTTAAAATATTGATTTCTTATTAGAATAAATTGTATCAGGTAAATTATTATAGAATCAATTTATATTATATATTTGCTGACATAATTAATTAACAATTTCAGAGTTTAACTGTGAAATTTGACAGTTTAAGAGTGAATACGATAAGTACTTCAAATTCAGATCCATTATAAATTAGTATAATTATCCAGTTATTTTCATTATATATTAATATCTATCTATTGAAAACTACGTAAAAGAAAGTTGAGTGCAGGCCACTCCAGATATTTTTCTTTAGATAATTAGTGCCTAAGTAATGCCAATTTGTGCCCTAAAAAGGAATTCATAGGTATTATATTAACAGAGATATTCGTAGTTAAATCACTGTGGTGCCAACTAATTCTTTCTTGATAAGTTCATATTTGTACCAAGTATATTTTCTAACTGTTTCTCGTATACCAGATTTTCGTAATTAATTTTGACGAAATTCTCATATATAGACTTGGCCGACAAGTAAATACCTGAGAAATATGGATTACTGGGTTGTCCACTAGACAATTCTTGTTTGTAATCCGAAACGGCAAACTTTATAATCCTTTGTGTCCAAAACTATAAAATTACAATACAGTTTGCCCGTCTTTGGTATAATTACAGACAATTCTTTGTATTAGGAATATTTCGGTAGTTTGAAAGATACCACCAGGTGTACCGAATAAAGGGTACAATTCTGTAGAACAACCATTGTTATTAAATAAATGAAACTTATTTCAATATATAATGGGATATATATATATATATATATATATATATATATATATATATATATATATATATATATATATATATATATATATATATATATATATATATATATATATATATATATATATATATATATATATATATATATATATATATATATATATATATATATATATATATATATATATATATATATATATATATATATATATATATATATATATATATATATATATATATATATATATATATATATCCCATTATATATGATGCATTTTAAAATTTAAAAGATATATGTACCGACATATTAGCAAATTGTGTTAGTTCTGAAACTGGTTTTTCGGACACTAATTAGTACTAATTAATTACTAATTATATATTTATAAAAACATAATCAAAATATAAAATTAGTACTAGCTTAGTGCCAACTTCAAACTGTAAATAATTAAACAATGAATAATTCCGGAACAGTGATACATGGAAATCCAGATTTTAGGGTAACAATTAGTACTAATTAAGCATTAAATATTCATGTATAAAAACATAAACAAAATGTGATATTAACGATAGCTTGGTGCCAACATAACGCTTTCAATATTTAAACAATTAATAATTTCGGAACGGCGCTAAATAGGAATCTGAATTTTCCGGCCCCAATTAGCACTAATTAGGCACTAAATATTCATCATATAAAATATTGTTATTTAAAAACATTGATACTAGCACCACACTGATTTAACTACGAATATCTCTGTTAATATAATAGTTATATGAATTTTGTTTTAGGGCACTAAATATCTAAAGAGAATCAACAATATTTAAAAGTTTGGTGCTAGTGTGAAGTTGGCACCACATTGTTTAACAAGTGCATATCTTTAATATAATAGATAAGAAACTAATTCTTGTGGCACTAATAGGCACTAAATATTAGACTAGAAACTAGAATTAGTGCCGCACTTGAGGTGCCAACTTCACGCACCTGTATGGTGATCATATAATAAAAATATACTTAAATAAAGTGTTGTGTTTAAATCACGGGGGCATGGGGAGTGTCTACAAATATATAATTACAACAACCTTATACTGATAATTATGCAATTCAACAATATCAAAACGACCATGAATACACATTAATTCCATAAAATAATCATCCATATTAATACCAACATTACAAAACGAATTCACTTCCCTTCAAACTATTCGTATGTGTATCGTCTCCCAGCAGATAATATTTCTAGTTAAATTATATTTTTTACTTGTTGAAATTTGTCAAAAATTTATTAACTTGTCGAATTTTTCATGGATTAGTTTTTAGCTCGTCGTCCGGTAGTAGCAGCAGGACACTGTTACTTCTTATTGAGATGTTGTTTTCTTATATAGTTTCATATATAGGCGCTTTAAATATAAAAGTATCATAATTTTTGTATTCAACAGTCAGATTCGATTCAGAGATAGGCAAAGTGCGTATTTTTGTTAATATTTCAAGTTCGAAATTATTCATGATTGCAATATTTGTTTATATACATTTGGAAAAGAAAGTAAAAACTAGAAAGTATTTTATGTTTATAATTTCGCAAATTAACATGCTCCATTTAGTCACGAATGTTTTAAATATTCATTAATTAAAAGTAAAATTGACAATATACTATTTTTTTTAAATATGTATTCACTTTCTTGTTAAATATTTTGTAGTTTCGTGAAAATAAATATTACATTCAAATAATCCATAAAAATTATAATATGTTATAGTGACATAGTTTCTTGTAATTTGAAATGTAATCACATTAGGCGTGTTTCTTCGCCAGTTTTGTGTTTCAATCCAAGTAATCATAGAAATATAATGATTCGCAAGGGGAAGGGGAATGTCAGTTTCTGATCACAAAATGGAAGAGTAGGGATAACTAATAACAAACGATGAAACGTGATTCTCATAATCATGATTACTTTGATTAGATAGATTGTGCATCAGAGTTCGAAAAACATTTCACAAATTCATTGAAAACAAAATAATAAAATGTTAAAACCACCTTTAGTAAAGATAAAGTACCTATTATATTAGTAGGTATATACTTGGATGTTAGTCGTCGCTCGTAAGACCAAATGTGTGCCCTCTACTCCTTGAAGGTCCCATTTGAATCTGCTCGCAGTTTACATCCAAACGCCTGTATACTTCCCGAGTTATCTGGCCCCAAAATTTGGTACTCTCTTAATACTACCCTTATAAAAATAATTAAAACACTTAAGAAATCTACATGAAATTCTAGATAATTTATATCTACGAGATTTTTGCGTATTGGTAACCCATAGGCCATAAAAAATATAATTTTATTATTATTATAACGCTTGTACGCTCTAGAGCTGAAACTGTCGAACGTATAATTATGAAACTTCAAACTTAAGACTTGTATATGGTCTAGATGTGCACCTTTTATTTTTGAAAATAATATTCTAACCGGTAGTGCTCTATGAATTTTTTGTTCTATCTTCAATAACAGTAGAACGGCTGTACTTATCACAAAAATATTTGTGTTCATAATAGTAAAAGTAATATTTTCCACAACTATTGTGTGAATAGTTTCTTCAATAAATGTACCATTTACGAGAAAAATGCTATAGATAATCTTACATATCTTATTTACGTTGCCATGGATTTGCATATATTCAAATATATCATATATATATATATGATATATATGATATATATATATATATATATATATATATATATATATATATATATATATATATATATATATATATTTATATATATATATATATATATATATATATATATATATATATGTATATATATATATATATATATATATATATATATATATATATATATATATATATATATATAAATATATATAAACATATATATATATATATATATATATATATATATATATATATATATATATATATATATATATATATATATATACTGAAACGTGACACAAATTCAATATAAATATCGCGGTATTAAACTTTGAAACATTTTTTAAATTACAAATAAAATATAACTATGTTTTTGCGTCTGACTGTACACACGCATCTTAAAAATTCTAACAACACACTTGCATATTTGAACGGGTCCTTAGTTTTAAAATCTCAAATTGCAAGCGTTGGCCTCTCTTGGTGGCCATAAATCTTCTTTGAATAGCGTATCTGAACCTTTAGTGGAAACAGGTGTTGGCCCTTGGCCACCATGCCATTGTTGCAATATTTATAAGTTAAAACTATCTCTTTTAGTAATATATAATTTAAACAATAACTACAACAATTAACTGGAATCTAATGTTATTTTGCATAAACTTCATTTTTATTTCATTTTAATCTAAATTCATTTTTTTATTGTTACATCCGAAGATGCAACAAGTTAGTTAATAATAATACATTCCCGAAGGCTCATTTTGGATATGTTAGTAATTAATTAACACAGTATAATTGAGTCGATAGATGATGAGATTTGAGATGGCGACAACAATTCAGATTAAGTTATTTATTGTTGTCAAACACATATATTTCTATTTATCATTAATATAATAACCCAGAAATGTTTGTATGTGAGTGAGTTTGTATGTGTAGAACGCTTTTTTTTTTGTAAAAATGCAGATTTGCATAGACGGGGATCGAACTCACGACCTCCAGGGTAAGAGGCGGGTGTCTTAGCCACCATGCCATGGCGACAGATAAGAATTTTGTATATAATATCAAATAGTTTATACTGAAATAAAAGACTACACAACAGCAATGAATAAATTTCTAATCAAGTAATCTGCCCTACGTAAAAATAAAAGTTTATACGTCAGAATAATTCAAATGTCAATTTTAAATATATTCCGAATATGAAAAATGCATATCGAGTTGTGTACATTGTGCCATTGTGTGTTAGCATAGGACCCATTATTACTTTTAAAACTGCCGTGGCACTGCAAAATTCAAAATCTAGCCTGATTATTTGATTCAAAAATAATAACGAATCAAATGTCAAATCATTGAAAGTGTTGTGTACAATTGTTTGTAATACACATATTTTTTGAATAATCGATTCAATTAGAAAACAGAAACCGTAAGTAAATTTATAATCCCGATTTTTGTGTAATAATACATGCATGGAGACTGTTTTAATGCACGTGTACAAATAATGTTCAAAATATTGTTTGTATTATTCAGTTCGCAGTAATAAATACCGCAGTTACAACATCTAATAAAAGTGTTGGAATCGAACGTTTAATCAACAGTGAAACGTAAACATATCTTAACTATGTGGCTTGAAAATATATTATGACAGATTACAGCAAGTAAAAAAAGTATTGGTCACTATATATGAGAACAATTGACTATGGTTGTTAGATATGGCCGGCTTGGATCGCCTGACATGCATATTCTAACACTTCCCCTCGATCTGATGACTGGATTTCAAGATTGAATCTGGAGCTGCGACATTCCGGATAATCGAATGCAATTTTCGGTTTGGGCAGACCTTTAGTCATCATATCGGCTACATTTTCGTCACTCGGGATGTGTGCTAATCGTAGACTTTTGTTGTTTAAAACCTCACGAATAAAGTGGTGACGTATATCAATGTGCTTGCTCCTGGCGTGGTATACAGGATTTTCCGCAAGTTTCAATGCACCGTTGTTGTCATTGAACACCATGATGTCGGCTAAGTTTCCAAAACCTAACTGATGTAGCAGTGCCTCCCAATAGATCGCTTCCTTGGCTCCTTCCGTGAGTCCCATATACTCCGCCTCAGTGGAGGATAGAGCGACTGTCCTTTGTTTGCGAGAATCCCAGCTAAGGGGGCACCCACTCAGCTCAAAAACGTACCCAGAGTGCGAACGTCGGTCATCTGGACAGTTACCCCAGTCGGAGTCGACGTATCCTTTGAGTGGTTTCTGATCGGCCTTGTAGACAAGATTCATGTCCATGGTTCCCTTCAGGTAGCGGAGAACCCTCTTCGCTGCAGTCCAGTGGGCCTTTCCGTAGGAATTATTGAATTGACCCAGATAAGAGCAAAGCTTATATCTGGTCTGGTGGCCAACGCCAAATACGTTAAGCATCCAACAAGCTCGCGATACGGAACGTCCTCATCCAATTCGATTAGTTCCGATTTCTTGCTAAGCTTCGTGCAGACATCTATTGGAGTACTTATGGGCTTTGCATCCCCCATATTAAATCGACTAAGTATATCGGCGATGTAGCCATGCTGATTTAGCACGATCTGGTTATCGTCAACACTGAATTTTATTCCCAAACAGTAATTGACGGGTCCGAGATCCTTAAAACGATTGGACAATGCTTTTCCAAAACGATTTATTTCCTCAGGGTCCCGTGACGCCACGAGTAGATCGTCCACGTAGACAGCAATCAGCACGATGTCTTCCCCTTCTCCTTTATAATAAAGGCATGGATCGCCGTCTGACGATTTAGCGCCGAAGTCCAGTAAGAATCCGCGTAGTTTGGCGTGCCACTGTCTTCCGGCCTGACGTAACCCATACAGGGACCTTTTAAGTAGACAAACTTTGTCACCTGTGCTGGTCACCGCGAGCATTTCCTTTGCCTTAGTCCTAATTTCTTGATCTTCCTCTGTCTCGACGATGAGGTTTAGGATCTCCTTCAGCTGCATGGGTAGCTCCATGTGGATATCCTCTTCGAGATCGCCATTTAGATATGCTGTGGCAACGTCGTATTGCCTAATGAACATGTCGTGTTGAGCAGCCAGTGCAGCAATTAAACGAATTGTACTCAGACGTGCGACTGGAGCAAAGGTTTCCATGAAGTGGATTCCCGGTTGTTGGGAAAAACCCTGCGCCACTAGGCGAGCTTTTCTTCGCTCCAAGTTCCCGTCCGATCCAAATTTGTTGCGCAGAACCATTCTGCTGCCGATGATCTGTGCGTTGTTCGGTCGATCAACAATCTGCCAGGTGTCGTTCTCGATGATCGATCGCATCTCGCGCACCATTGCATCTCGCCACTCCTCAGAATCGCGGCCTGCCATGGCTTGCCGCATCGGTACCTCAGAAAGTAGTGCTAGTTCCAGCGGGGCTTCTTCCTGTACGAGCCGAGCATCTCGGCTTTGGAACAACTTCCGTGGGCGGCCGGTGCTCTACTCACTTCATCTGGGATATGATCTGCGTCGGATTGCTCGACAACTGGAGGGTTCACGATGATCTCGACAAATTCAGGTACTTCGCCGTGCTCTTCCACGGTGATCGATTCACGATCCAGCGGGGAGAATACTTGGAAGTCATTCCTAGCAATTGTTTGCGAAGAGAACCTCACGTCGCGTGATATGACTACCTTTCTCTCTTTAGCTAGCCATATTCTGTATCCTTTTGATTCTTCCGAGAATCCGATAAGGATCCCTTCCCGGCATCGATCTTCCAGCTTACTTTTCCCGGGTTTCCTGATCACTGCAATATACGTGACAGCCAAACTCCCGAAGATGACGCAAGTCGGGAATGCTTCCGGTCCAGACTTCATAAGGAGTCTTTCCACCCAGACTTTTCGTGGGACAACGATTCCTTATGTAGTTGGCTGTGTTGATCGCTTCAGTCCAGATTGATGGAGGGAGTCCTGCTTGGATCAGCAGGCATCGCGCGCTATCCAGAAGACTGCGGTTCTTGCGTTCCGCCACACCATTCTGCTCGGGATTGTAGGGAATGGTCAATCGCCTTGTGATTCCGTGAGTTTTGAGATATTCGTCGAACTCGTTGCTAAGGTATTCCCTGCCGTTGTCGGTTTGTAGAGACTTGACTCGGCAGCTCTTTTGATTTTCTACGAGAGCGATGTACTCTTTTGTAATCCTGAATACCTCATCCTTGGATTTGAGGAAACGCACCTCGCACCAGCGAGTATGGTCGTCGATAAACTCGACAAAATACTTGGCGCCGCTGAGGGAAGCAATGCGCATTGGTCCGCACACGTCCGAGTGAATGATGTCCAACAACCCGGATTCACGTGTCGACTTCTTGGGAAAAAGTCTTCGGCACATCTTTCCTTTCAAGCACACATCGCACTCGAGTTCGTCTCCCAGTTCATCGCGTTTTAATCCGTGTACGGTTTTGTTCCGTTCCGCTTCGCGAAGATCCGATACGTTTAAATGTCCGAGTCGCCGATGCCACGATACTCTAGAATTATTGGTGGTCACCGTATGTACGTTGGACACAGCAAGGCGGATTCTTCACGTTCACGCACAAAGTAAAGACCGTTAACTTTGTCCGCAACAATAATCACATTACCTTTCAAGTCTAGAACCGAGGCATTGTCTTTGTTGAAAAGCACTTTGAACCCTTGATCTGTGATTTTTCCCACTGATAACAAGTTTGTGCGCAAGTCCGGTACATGCAGAGCGTTCTGCAATGACACGTCCTTTACCTTGCCATTGACGTCTGTTGCAAACTTCGCTGTACCTTTCGCGACACTCACGGTTGATACGTTGTTTGCGAGATTCAATTTTTCGCGTTTCGAAAAATCAGCGTTCGAGAAAGATTCTGCGTCATGACACAAATGCGAAGTTGCGCCACTGTTTAAACACCACTTGCGCGCGCGTCCTGTTGACTACTTCCACAAATTGTTTGTAAATGTTATTAAAAGATAATAATAAAGGTAATCAATATAACTAAAATATTTTTAATTAGCTCGCCGTACGTAGTACCGAAGAAGCTTAAGCATTCGGTCGTGTGTATGTTGCATTCTAGGATCAAAAAATTTCATTAAGAAAAAGTGTTCGTCTCGTCGCCCTGAATTCAAAAATGTATATAATTTATATACTTGGATGCTAGTCGTCGCTCGCTCGGTATCTCGTAAGACCAAATTTTGTGCCCTCTACTCCTCTAAAGGTACCGAAGCGATTTACTCCAAATTTGGTACACATATTATTTGGCATTCCATTTGAATCTGCTCGCAGTTTAAATCCAATCGCTCTATAATTCCCGAGTTATAGGGCCCCAAAATTTGGAGCCCCTCTTAATACTGCCCTTATAAAAATAACTGAAACACTCAAAAATTCTACTTAAAATTCTAAGATATTTTATGTCTACAAGATTTTTTCATTTTGTTAACCCAAAGCCCGTAAAAAATTATTAAATATTATAATTTTGAATTTTAAAATATGAACTAAAATTTCTTTTTATCAATATAATCAAAAAATAAATGTAAGACTTTTTATACCTATAACATATTTTCAAATTGTTAACCAAAAGGCCATAATAATTAAAAACCACTGCTCGCAACGCATATTTTACCTAAGGGCGAGCTCTACGCGTTGGTGCGTTTTACGCGTTCCAAATCTTGTTTTTATGGGAGAGGAAATCTTCATAGAGACTATCTCACGCAAGACTAGTACTGCGAGATTTCTACGCGCTAAAACGTCTTCCCCCTGTTACACTGATACCCCGGAATCGCTATTCGCATTACATCGTGATCCCAGTATTTTACGGTTGCGACGGGCCTACAGTCTACCTTCTTTCTTCTCCCTCCTACTGCTCGTCATGCATATATACTGCTGCGCTACTGTCTCCCATTTCTTCACATCCTCCATCATCATCCCGGTCAGTCGATCTGGGGTCATATTCGCTTCCTGCACCTCTTCTACCACCACTCGTGATTCTTCCGACCAACGAAGATGGTGTGCGCTGGTGAGTCTTCTTCGACAACGCAGTAAGGGAAGTAACTGCTCTGTCATTTTCCGATTTTCTTGAGGTAGGTACCGAAACTTCCATGCCCCGTTAATACCTGTGTCAGGAAGTAGTATGTCCACGCTCTCTTCTCCGCTCCACTCCTTAGGCGCTGCCACTTGACCATGAGGTAAGATCTCTCAGTCTTCCTGGTCAATTTGCCTCTCTAACTAGTACTCTTCTCTGTTCAGTTAAGAGTTGGATGGATCGGAGACCTGCAATGGTCTGGATGGTAACCGTCTTGTATGCGCTGCAATAACGTATGACCACTTTCCACTTAACTGATGCCAATTGTTGTTGAATTCTGGCTACCATCAGTGCCTTCTCCGATACTGGATACTGGGGAAACATATAGCATGATGGATATCCCTACGCTCCCCAGCACTCTTCCTCTGCTAGATTCTGGCCCTCAGACGTTTGGTATCGCCTGTACTGTGACATCCCGAACATGGGAAATGAAAGATACATTTTATTAATTAATACCCACTAGAGGCCCTGGTTTGATGTCAAGTTTGAAGACGTTAAATGACATCCGGTTGAGTCTCCTTCTTCCGGATATAGCCGCCTCGGGTTTTTTAGCGCTATCTGCAGGCCCGTGACGGCGATTCTATCGTATATTTTGCTGATATCGGTGTTTGTGTGAACCATCAGATTTCTGCTAACCACCAGTAGCCCCAAATCATCGGCAAACCCTACCAAAGTTGCCCTCTCTGATAAATCTAGTCGCAGCACTCCATCGTACAAGACGCTCCATAGATCAGGTGGCACCCCTCAAGTGACGGCTATCCTCTCCTATCCTTCCTCGCTATTAACCAGTATGGAGCTCTCACTGAGATAGCTGGTGATAATCCGGAACAGGTAAGGGGCAACGCAATTGGTCCATAGTTCACGCACGATCAGCCTCCAACATGCCGAGTTGAACGTATTCTTTATGTACAGGATTATAAGGACGCATAGTTTTCTTGTTCTATACGTGCCTTTCCAGGCTCTATCAGCAGTCCCCACAACCCGGGATATCGATTCGATCGTGCTTCTTCTCTTTCAGAATCAGAACTGGTTATCTGCCAGCCCCCCGGTTCACCTCCTAGCTCAGCCGCTCCCTGACCAGGTACTCCAGCAGTTTCCCCAGACAATCCAGGAGGCAAAATGGTCGGTATGATCTCTGGTCTTATGGTGGCTTGTCCCCCTTCTTGATGAGTACAAGCCGAGCCAAGAAGATCCTCGTCCTTATGGCCATGGTAATTGCCTCCAGAACTGTCGCTGGGTGTTCCCCCACTGCTAGAACATCATCTGACCCAGGGGCTCGTCCCAAGTAAAGCCTGCTGGCCGCGCGGAGGAGCTCCTCTTCAGTGAAGGGAGACACCTCTTCTTCCGGAACCATGATGCGAATCCAGTTATCTGGCCTGTCCTGTGGGAAAAGAGTACTAGTCACCAGCCTGGCCTGCTCCCTGACCAGTCTCTGTCGTGGAGTTTCTCACTTCAGCTTACTGATGGCTATCTTGTAGTCCTCCTTCTACACATTAACGTCGATCTCATCACACAGCCTTCTCCAAAATGTATGCTGTGACTTTGCACTCCTCTCAGCTATTATCTTCTGCAGTATTGTCTTTTGCTCGGGCACGTAGGTATCGTCCCCTGGTTCTGACTTACTGGACAATACCTTACTTCCTGCGTCTCTCCTGTTGTACAGCTGCCAGTTCTCGTATGTCCTGGTGTTAGGTTCCAAAACCAGGAGTAGGTATGCACCCTTGTCCGGCTAAAAAATAAAATAAAATAAAAAAAATATTCCAAAATAGGTCATTTATTATAGTTTTTATTTTTTATATCCGAAACTGTAAATACAAAAAAAAACGCATTATTTATGCAATTACGAATTCACTGATTTTTTTTATAATGAATTCTATAAGGAATTAATATAATGAATAAATTTAAAGACGTATACTAGTTTGTATTTATACGGATTATACATTATATTATAATGATGAATATAATATTGGAACCATTTTACATAAATTAATAAAATAAATATAAGGTAAGGTTGATTTTCATATTGTTTCTGTTTGATTATTATATCCTAATATTATATTTTTATAATCAATAAATATTGATGAAAACTACGTAAAAGAAAGTCCCGCGTTGGCCACAACCCATTTTTACTTTCTTTTACAGAGTAATAAGTAAGTATTGTAATCATGAAAAATTTCGAACTCGAGATTTCAACGGATATACACGTTTTGACCTTTTCTGAATCGAATGTGACTATTTTCGGAATGACGTCTGTCTGGCTGTCTGTCTGTGTGTGTGTGTGTGTGTGTGTATCTGTGAACGCTCTAGAGCCAAAACTGTCGAACGAAAAATAATGAAACTTCAAACTTAAGCTTTGTATATGCCCTAAATGTGCACCTTCTATTTTTGAAAAGAATATTGAAACCGGAAGTGCATGTTTACTCTATGCATTTTTTGTTCTATCTCCAATATCACTAGAACGGCTACACTTACGACAAATATAGTTATATTCATAATGAAAGATATTAATATTTTGCACAACTTTTGTTTGAAACATTTCTTCAAAAAATGTACCAGTTGCGAGAAAAATGCTACGAAACATTATAAATATCTTGTTTACGTTGCCATGGATTCGCATGTAGCTTATAAAATCGGATCATCTGATTTTTTGTCAGGAAAACAAAAGACTCTATTAGATAAATGACATTTCAGAATATTTCAGTAGAGTATTGGTTAGTTTGACAGCAGGTTTTGGATATATATATATATATATATATATATATATATATATATATATATATATATATATATATATATACATATATTTATATCTAGTGAAAACTGCGTAAAAGAAAGTTGAGTACAGACCACTCCAGATATTTACTTTCTTTTACAGAGTAATAAGTATTGTAATCATGAAAAATTTCGAACTCGAGATTTTAGCGGATATACATGTTTTGACCTTCCCTGAATCGAATGTGACTATTTTCGGAATGACGTCTGTGTGTCTGTCTGTGTGTGTGTGTCTGTGAACACTCTAGGGCCAAAACTGTCGGACGTAAAATTATGAAACTTCAAACTTAAGACTTGTATATACCCTAGATGTGCACCTCCTATTTTTGAAAAGAATATTCAAACCGCTAGTTCATGTTTACTGTATAATTTTTTTGTTCTATATCCAATATCACTAGAACGGCTACACTTACGGCAAAAATAGTTATGTTCATAATGAAAGATAATAATATTTCACACAACTTTTGTTTGAAAAGTTTCTTCATAAATTGTACCAGTTATGAGATAACTGCTACGAAAAAACTCAAATATCTAATTTACGTTGACATAGTTATATCTACACTTGTGACAAATTTTATTTTAAAATCGGATCAACCATGAGTTACATCATTTATTTTTTGTTTATTGAAAACAAACAAGCATTACATTGACAGTTATCTGTATGAATTAATATTTAAAATATTGATTTCTTATTAGAATAAATTGTATCAGGTGAGTGAATACGATTTGTACTTCCAATGCAGATACATTATTAATTGGTATAAGTATCCAGTTATTATTTTCATTAATTTAAGGTAAGCTTCGTGTTTATATAGTTTCTGTTGGATTATTATTTTCAAATACTTGAAGTTGGAGTATTTAAAATATCGTTCTTAGTGGAGGGTAGTTTGTTATCTTAAACGAGTTTCGTTTTCAATTGTTTCATAGTTTCTAATTTTAATTATTAGTTTGTAGCAAAATTGTAATAGACAGTTTGTTTGGGATATATGTGTATATTAATATCTATTTATTGAAAACTACGTAAAAGAAAGTTGAGTGCAGGCCACTCCAGATATTTTTAATATCAGATTTTTGACGCCATTTTGTTTTTAGTCCATTTTTGACACCAAATTCGTAATCTGCGACTCCAAAAACATGCTTTTATCAAATTTCAGGCAATTATATACATAAATAAAAAATATATATATTTAATTAAGAGTGTTTTAAAGAAACACTTATTTGTTAATAACAATTGAGATAATAAAAAGTACACCTTCTCACCTATAGGGAACTTTTCTATATACATTTTCCGGTATTTAAAATAGAAAATGATTAAAATCTGTTTTGAGTCAACGGAGTATATATTTATATTTTAATATTTAAAATATACAAGAATCAAATCCACCTTTTTGTTTTACTTTTCCATTATTCCTGATAAATTTTATTTTAGTTGACATAATGACGCTTTTGTGCATAAAAAAATTCTTTTTACTAGCTCGGACATCTAAGTTGGTTGTAAAAAAGTTAATATATTATTTTTGTTTTTCAAATTCGCGCACTAATATCAAATCTAAATCTAAAATAGAAATCTGTATAATAATAGTATCGACAATTGCAGATTATAAGATTTTAGTTGATACATTGGCTACCAGAGGCTAACTTCTAGTTTACAAACAGTAAACAACGCCCCCATAGTGGATTTTCCGCGAACTAGACAGTCCTGGACCCCTATTCTGAGTATCTCAACTCAATATATTGAAGTGAGATTTGAGATAACGATGACGTACCACTAGTGAGACGCGCATGTGAGATCTTTAAGGATTTTTCTGACATCAAGTTTACCGCTTACACTTGTTACAATTATTATTTTAAAAAGATTTAAAACTACAGTAAATACAAATATCATTAATATAATAACCCAGAAATGTTTGTATGTGTGTATGTGAGTGTGTATGTGAGTAAGTGAGTGAGTGTGTGTAGAACGCTTTTTTTGTAAAAATGCAGATTGGCATAGACGGCACTTAGCCACTGCACCATGGTGACTGTTAATAATGTTATAAAAAATAATCAAATAGTTTATACTGAAATAAAACAACCACTACGATGCTGAAGTTCAGTCTGCTTTGAAATAGACAAAAACGAATCAAACGTCAGAATGAAATGTCAAAAAAGTTTTTATGATAAATCTTCAATTCAAAGTTTAATCTTAAGTTTAAGGGGAGTAGCATGTTATAATTTCAATTTTTAAGTATATAATATGAAATAAGTGCATATTATTGCCTAATTACCATATATTTTTAGCAAATACGTGTTTCCGTACATTTATTTAAATTCATAGTTATTATTTTCACTTCAAAATGGCCAAGAAGCAGTGATTTTTGAAAATATGAGTTGCGGTAAGATTTTATAGTTCGTCAAATTATAATAACTGCAAGGAAGTAAATTTATATTCTGATTATTAGAGAAATAAAATCTTGAAGGGATATTTCAAACATATTTAGAAACATGTATGGTTGGCAATTTTATTCTTTTATTTTTGATGGCACAATCCATTGTATTTTAGCATATAATTAATTATCATCACTTTTAAAACTGCCGTTGTGACACTGCATCAGTTTAATACTGCAAAATTCAGAATCTAGCCTGATTATTTAATTCAAAAACAATAATGAATCAAATTTCAAATCATTAAAAATGTTGTGTAAAAAGAGTTTGTAATACATATTTTTTGAATAATCGATTCAAATAATAAACAGCAATCGTAATTAAATTTATAATCCTGTTTTTTATATACAATCATGGAAACTGTCTAAATGATACAACACTTATACAAGGTTAAAATCAAAGTTTAACAAAATTAACTTTAAATTTATCGAATGTTACACAGCGCATGATAAGCGATCGATTAGTTAATCTCTGCATAGTGATCTAAGAACAAAATAGCGTTCAAAAAAAGGACTCGATTTTTTTTATTATTATTTGCGATGTGGAAATTTGTATTACTATTATAGTCAATCGATACAAAATGAAGAAAAACCGTGTAATTATTATAAAATTACATGAAAATTCGCCATCAGTCAAAACTGACCTATGTTCTATATACCATATGGGCACATGGTGCCCACGGGTGACCCTAGTATATATATATATATATATAAGAAAGAATTATGTTCAATATATTCAGTAGTTGTTCGATTTGCTAATCAACTTGAATATGTAAAACATTTACAATATTTTACAGATTCATCTTACAGATCTGCATTTGAAGGGACTAATCCAGAAACTAATCATATTAGAGCAAATGTATCTGATATTCATTGAATTATACCGTGAGATCTTTTTAATTAACTGTGAATACGGTAATGATTATAATATTAGATTATCATGTGTGTATTTTTTGTGCGTCTTTCAATTAGTTTCCCCTTATTTATGTTATATTTCAAGGCCGCTTGAAAACCAGCTCATATATGAAAAGAGAAACTACATCATAGCAAATAAAGATGTTTGATATTTACCTAGTAATTTTATGTCATGTTGTATTACTTGCACGCAACTTATATTTACGTCTATTTACTAAAAGAATTTTTCCATTCCACACTGTTATTATATGTCGCTTCATATTTCAATTGAAAACATACATTTTCAAAGAAACGACGCAGTATTTTGTTGTAGGCGTATTTTGCAAATCTAGATTATTGTTCTGGTTAATTAAAATCATTGTGGTTATTCTTTATAAATATTAATTAGTAATTCCTGTTTCCCTTAAGAAAAACCACCAGGACCCCTATTCTGAGTATCTCAACTCAATATATTGAAGTGAGATTTGAGATAACAATGACGTACCACTAGTGAGACGCGCATATGAGATCTTTAGGGTTTTTTCTGACTTCAAGTTTACAACACTTGAACTGACGCTTGTTACGAACAAATTTAAACAACACAAAACAACAAAATGCAATAACAAAAGATTTGACAAGTAACAAGTGGGTAACTATCAGTTCAAGCGATTTCATTATGCTCACTGCGCATGTACAAAGATGCCATGGCACACAACCAATAATCTGTTAATTTTCTCACTAGTAACTTTTCTGGTCTCACTACCTACCGAGGTAGTGAGATAAATTTACGAATTGCTTGAGATCCGTGACGTCATATCATGTTTACACAATGAATCCAATAGATGGCAACAGCGTTTTTGAGTGAGATCTCACTTCAATATATTGAGTTGAGACACTCAGAATAGGTACCCAGGAAGTTACTTACGATTGCTGTTTATTATTTGAATCGATTATTCAAATAATATGTATTACAAATCCTTTTTACACAACATTTTTAATGATTTGAAATTTGATTCATTATTGTTTTTGAATTAAATAATCAGGCTAGATTCTGAATTTTGCAGTATTAAACTGATGCAGTGTCACAACGGCAGTTTTTAAAGTGATGATAATTAATTATATGCTAAAATACAATGGATTGTGCCATCAAAAATAAAAGAATAAAATTGCCAACCATACATGTTTCTAAATATGTTTGAAATATCCCTTCAAGATTTTATTTCTCTAATAATCAGAATATAAATTTACTTCCTTGCAGTTATTATAATTTGACGAACTATAAAATCTTACCGCAACTCATATTTTCAAAAATCACTGCTTCTTGGCCATTTTGAAGTGAAAATATTAACTATGAATTAAAATAAATGTACGGAAACACGTATTTGCTAAAAATAATAATTGCAATAATATACACTTATTTCATATTATATACTTAAAAAATTGAAATTATAATATGCTACTCCCCTTAAACTTCAAACAATGTTTCAGTAACTCGTACGTCACTAATTAACATTGAAATACTGTTTTTGACGCTCACGTGGTAGCACTTTAATTTATATTTGTTCTTTGGTCGGTTATTTTAACATAAATGCTTCATAGCGACTCACAAACTTCAAATTAGAATAAATGAAACTTAATTTTATTAACTAACAATTATTTATATTTCTCATTGACATACAATATCTATATAATATAGAAGATGCCACTGTGTAGTACACAACACACTGAATACACTTCAAATAATCAAATTAATTGAAGATTTATCACAAAAACTTTTTTGACATTTCATTCTGACGTTTGATTCGTTTTTGTCTATTTCAAAGCAGACTGAACTTCAGAAGGGCAGTGATTGTTTTATTTCAGTGTAAACTATTTTATTTTTTGTGAAACATTATTAACAGTCGCCATGGAGGAGTGGCTAAGAGTCTTGTTTTACACCCTGGAGGTCGTGAGTTCCATCCCCGTCTATGCCAATTTGTATTAATACAACGAAGCGTTCTACACATACACACTCACATACATACATAAATACTGTCTTTTTTTTTTTGGAAGGGACGAACCTAATTTTAGTATATATATATATATATATATATATATATATATATATATATATATATATATATATATATATATATATATATATTCCAAACATACTGTCAAAAAATACCAATATTCCACAGTAATACACTGAAATTATACCAATTATCTTATTATTTTATTATGTTATCAAATATTGTTCAATATGAAACATAGATTTTGATTCTAAACCACTCTCTACTACGTTATTTTTACTACTCCAATTCCAAGTATTAGGAAATAATAATCCAACAAAAACAATATGAAAACGAAGCTTACCTTATATTAATGAATGAGTGGCAAATTATACCAATACCAATTTGTAATGGTTTTGAAGTACTAGTTGCATTAAATTATCAAACAATAGTTACTAAAATCTTATTTACTTCAAACTGTCAAACTCAACAGTATAAAGCCCGTTCTACATTATACAAGTTTCATACTAGTATGAAATTTGGATACTTAAGGGCAGTATATAGGAGGATTCCAAATTTTGGGGCCCTATAACTCCGGCCCTTGTACTGACGATTGGATTTAAAATGCGACGGGAACTTCACGGGCGTGGAAATTATATATGTATATCAAATTTCATTAGAATCGGCCCGGTACCTTCAGAGGAGTTGCGGTCACAAACTCAGGTCTTACGACGGACCGACCGAGCGAGCGAGCGAGCGAGCGAGCGAGCGAGATACATACATCCAATTATATGAGTTATATATATTTTTGGATTCAGGGCGAAAATACAAGTACTTTTTGTTAAGATTTTTTTTTCGATTCGAGCATGTTACAGACACACGACGATCACTAAAGCTCTTTTGTAGATTCTGTACGGCGATCTAAGAATACCTCTTTATATTTAACAAAAGTAAAATTATACCTATATGCATTGGCGCTGATTTCATGGGGGCGGTCTGCTAGTTGTGGGGACTAGAGTATATTTTCGCCCCCATACTAATTCTTCAAATATTTGCCTGATACATATGTATTTTATATGTACACCGATATATACACGGTAGAAAAAATTTACAATGATAATAATCATTGGTTTATTTATGACCCTCGATATTCATAGTAATTTTACATAGCAGTGTATCTTTACTATTTTGATTTTATAAAAAGTAATATTACAAATTGAACAGTATATTTACATATCTAGATGTATGTTTTGTAATTTTACAGATGTCGTAGTAAAGGAATACATCGCTAAATGTAAATTTTACATTAACGATATGTAACATTAGTTTTGAAATTGTAAATTTACTAATATGACATGTAATGTTTACATATGTAAATGTAAAACGTTTACAAGTGTAACTGGGAAAATTTTATAACGATGAATAAATTAACTATTGCAAATGTAACTTTACTAATTGAAGATGTAAAATTCCGTGATTATAAAGTATATTTTACATTGAATAATGTAATGGTATTCCTAATGGAAGTGTAAATTTACATTTAAAAATGTAAATTTACTTTTACATTTGTAATCTCAGAAAGGAAGTATAGGTATTTTAACAAGTTTATTTATTTTTAATTGTTTTTATTACAAATATAAATAACAAAGAATCGAAAACACTTATGCAAACTTAATTTATGTTATTGGTTTACAAAAAATTATGATTAAATTAAACCATTCGTATTTCAACTAAATATTTTTTAATTTTTTTCATTAAAATTTGTAATAAAAGATATGACCGACCTCACACAACATCTTTTACTTGTGCTCCCAACGTCAGGATTTATTTTCAAATATAATCTAATCTATTAATTCCATTGTTAGGAATAATCCTATGGTATATTCGTGTATAAAAATATAGCGAAAATTGCCTCCAAAATAAGTTCGGTTCCTTCATTATTGTATTATCTTCGGTCAAACTGTCGATGATGGGCCTCACGTCCAAAATGGATGAAACTTTGTGGAAAAATCCGCAAAAAAATTAGGATTATGGGAAAAATAATCGCATGTGGGGGAAACCCTTGGATGACCTTGAAATTAATTAATTTGTTTTTATAGCTATTTATCAATTACAATCAATCTGTGCGTGCCTAAGTGTGTGTGTTTGTGTGTGTGAGTGGGTTTGTGTGAGTGTGTTTGTTTGAGTGTGTTTGTGTGTAAAACACTCAAAAATTCTACTAAAAATACTAAGATATTTTATGCCTACAAGATTTTTACATATTGCTAACAAAAAGCCCGAATAAAATTATTAAATATTATAATTTTTAACACAAAGTTTCATCCATTTTGGACGTGAGGCCCATCATCGACAGTTTCACCCTTTTCTCCAGCCACGATTTCTGTTACCAACCTAAAAATAACAAAATCCCCTTGATTGGTTTTAGCGCAACGATTAAAACCAAAATTACTTCCCATCACTTAAAAATTAGACAACCACAACGTAACCACAAACAGCGAAAATGTAAATAATTCGTTTGTACATAAAATCACTGTTTGTGGTTACGTTGTGGTTGTTTAATTTTTAAGTGATGGGAAGTAATTTTGTATTAATAGTAGAGCCAAAATCAATCAAGGGGATTTTGTTATTTTTAAGTTGGTAACAGAAATCGTGGCTGGAGAAACACATACTCTTAGGCACGCACAGATTGATTGTAATTGATAAATAGCTATAAAAACAAATTAATTAATTTCAAGGTCATCCAAGGGTTTCCCCCACATGCGATTATTTTTCCCATAATCCTAATTTTTTTGTGGATTTTTCCACAAAGTTTCATCCATTTTGGACGTGAGGCCCATCATCGACAGTTTGACCTTATCTTCAATGCATATATAATAGTGGCAGATTACATTTGACCCTGAAAAAAAAAATTAAATAAGTTTTAATTGGAAGTAAAAAAAATGGGTTGTGGCCAACGCGAGACTTTCTTTTATGTAGTTTTCATCAATATTTATTGATTATAAAAATATAATATTTAGAAATAATAATCCAACAGAAACAATATGAAAACCAAGCTTACCTTATATAAATGAATGGGTTGAAAATTATACCAATACCAATATGTAATGGTTTCGAAGTACTAACTATCAAAACTAAACAATTCTCTACAGAAATATTCTGAAATGTCATTTATCTAATTCAGACCATTTTGTTTTCTTGTCGAAATATTGACAGGCGCAGATGATCCGATTACTTAAGCTACATTCAAATCCACGACAACGTAAACAAGATTCTTAAAATTTTCGGTAGCGGTTTTCTCGTAACTGGTACATTTATTGAAGAAACTTTTCAAACAAAAGTTGTGCGAAATATTAATATCTTTCATTATGAACACAACTATTTTTGCCGTAAGTGCAGCCGTTCTAGTGATATTGGAGATAGAACAAAAAATGCATAGAGTAAACATGCACTGCGGGTTTGAATATTCTTTTCAAAAATAGGAGGTGCACAACTAGACCATATACAAGTCTTAAGTTTGAAGTCTCATAATTTTACGTTGGACAGTTTCGGCTCTAGAGCGTTCACATACACACACGCACACACACACACAGATGTCACTCCGAAAATAATCACATTCGATTCAGGGAAGCTCAAAACGTGTATATCCGTTGAAATCTCGAGTTCGATTTTTTTGGTGATCGATTTTTTTGGTGACTTACTTATTACTCTGTAAAAGAAAGTAAAAAAATACGAATTGTTATTTGGTTTTATAAAATGATGCCTGAAAGGGATGCATTGAAAATATAACGAACCAGGTACACTGGAAATGTTGGACTGTACCGATTTTCCCTTTAATTTTGATTTCAGTGCATCTTCCTACAAGAAGAATACTGTAGACATTTTTATTATACTTATATATTTTTGCTAATCTTACCTCAACTTCAAATAAAGGAAAACCAAATCCTTCGTGAAAGTATTTTCCTATAACATTTTAAGCAGTTAAACAATTGTGTTCTGGTGCCTCGATGTTGGTATCTATATTTATAAAGAAAATGTGATATTCAGCATTAATATACAATATGAAAATACAGTTACCAAATGTAAAAAAACATTTTAAAATTTTAAATGTACCATTTAATATATAAAATTCCTCTAATTTCTGCAAATTTACCATCAAATTCTGATAAATATAATATAAAATAACAGTTTCAAACACTAAATTTACAGTTTAAAAATGTAAAATTCGCATATTCCCTGTAAATGTAACATATTGTTCTAATGTAAAATGTAAAATATAATTTTCCAATCCTAAATTTACAGTTTGAACGTAAAGTTTCAACACTTCTATAAATTAACTATCAAGTTCTAATAAGATAATTAATGACCCTAAATTTACAAGATACTATACATGTTTAACGTAAATTGCTTTTAAACAAGTATTAATAAATAACATATGTATATGTTGAAGGTTTCTGTTAATTTTACTAGCATAATTGGAATAAACATTTAAATGGTAATTAATATATAACTTCATTTAACTTACTTGAAAAAGGAAACTTCTATTTTCAATGTTCAATTAGATGGTAGAAGCACCTCTTCTTTATATATAAACATATTCACAGTTATACATTAAACAAATATACGGCCTGCTCAATATGATGCGCCATACATGGCATGTATAGCCTAAACAGGTCTGAACTCTGAACACGTGCGTCTGTTCAATAGAACAACGCAAACTCAAATTTACACAAAAATGTCATTTCACACAAGATAATTGTGAAAATACTAGATTTAATTGTAAAAATACCATCGATTATATATTTTATGTAAAGCTGCAACATTGTCATTTTCTTTTTGTTTAATTAAATCATTGATATGAATTAAAATTACATATAATGTCTACATATATATATATATATATATATATATATATATATATATATATATATATATATATATATATATATATATATATATATATATATATATATATATATTAATATAATATATATATATATATATATATATATATATATATATATATATATATATATATATATATATTATATCATAGATTATAGAATATATTATACCTACCTTATATTTTGATATTCATGAATAAACAATGCCATTTTTATTTACTATGCATATATAAATACTTCAAATCATTGCGTACCTAATACTATAATACTTTAATATTGCGATATGAAAGTGTAAAAATACATGATAACTAATAATTTGCACTCCGTTGTTGCAATATCACAACATTTCCGATTATTTCCAATTAAAGTTACATCAATTTCGTATTTTTACAGATCAGCCTGCGAGAATATGCAATTTTACAATTGAATATTTAATTTTGCAATAGAAAATTTAATTTTGCAATAGAAAATTTAATTTTACTGTAAAATATGTAATTTTACAGTGAATTATTTAAGTTCACATAAAATATATTCATAGTTGGTAATATTACATAAAAATTGATGAACACATGTAAATTAATACAGATATGTAATATTACGCTTATTTTTAAGGAAAATAATGATTGTAATTTTACACGAATTTTTTACAGTGCATCTATATTCATTCCGGACAGTATACTAAAATTATCATAAAACTATATAGGTATTCAAAGTATTTCCACTGTAACTTTCGGAAATATTGTTTAACCCACGCACTCTTTAAAATAAATGACCTACGGCGCTATTTTACTAGCTTCCCTTACAACGCCCCATGGTCGAAATCAAAAATCATCACCTATGTACAAATATTTCCCATAAAATTTATTTAAAATGGGGGGGTCATATAATCTGTGTTCTGTTTTATTGTCTAATATAGTATATTTAGTACTATAGTAATAATTGATTGGTAAATGACAATGACAATAACAGGGACAGCCTTAATGCCGATTCTGCGATACTATTTTTTGTTAGTTATATAGTTTTATATATATATATATATATATATATATATATATATATATATATATATATATATATATATATATATATATATATATATATTTGTGTAAACATAAAATAACTGATTGAATTCATTTTTACCAAATGATTTCTAGGAAAAGAGAACAAATAAAAATGAAATCGTACATACCAAAATATAAGTTAAGTAAATAACAATCGTTGGTTTCCTTGTACGTACAAATAAATACAAATTTATTCTCTAAATAAATAAATTGAAGAATAAAAAATATTTGCATTCAAATTAACTCGTGTCACTAACATGCTGTATATTTTTTAGATGAATTATCCTAACCATTCGCGTCCTACAATGTAATTAATTTACCTTCTGGCCACTGGTGAGTCGGTGAGTCGGTGAGTGGTGACTGGCCTCCTTTTGCCCCACTCTCGAGTTTCTCGTGTTGCCATTGCCATTGCCATTTGCCATTGCTCAGGCGCATCGCATCGCATCGCATCGGAATCCCGTTTAGACCAACAGTCATGAAACGTCACGATGTGTTCGATATGTTATAAAGCTCTTATTCTGTTATCTGTTTCGTACATATTTTAGTTGTGCTGCGTTATTGCTGTTTGTGTGTTAAAAAGCTGTTCTATCTACAAACCATATTGATTATTTGCGTTCGTTTTGGACAATATACTTGATATTATAGGATTTTACAATACTGTTTGACAGTTCTTTTAAATGTAAGTGATTCTTTGAATTGTCCTGCTTTTTCATATTTTCAACATATGCATTTGTATATGTTGTGAAGAAATATGAATACGAATTGACAGTATTCCATAATATAAGTTATTTATAAAATTATTCTACAATTAAAGAGAAATTAGTGTATAATGTGATATTTGACATCTGTTTTGATATTAGAAATCTCTGTTAACACTTGAACAATTCTCTAAAATATGACATTTTAGTTGTCCTAACCTAAAGTTATTAAATACATAATATTAATCAATTTCAAATTTTGTATTTGTTTTGATTGAAATTTGTTATAGAAATAGATAACTTTACTTTTGAATCAGAGATGGATGGATACTCGTATATACTACTAGTATTTAAACACAATTATCATGTTGTTCCCTTCTCTTCTTTGTAAAGGGAGACTTTTGGACAGTTAATTAAATTTTAAAAAGCTGAAGTTACCTTCACTTGCCTTTCTTATACTGTCCCTACCTATTTATAATTATGTGTTAAATTGAATTTGCGATTGCTATGAAACAATATCAACAATAATAGTAGGTATAACTATAACTAGGAAAGCGTAACTATAATATGCCAATTTAAATAACGATTTTTCAGTAAATGGTACCTTTGTCGAATAAACTTTATTATTTATTTTTAAAAGTTGCTCGTCTACTCGTAACACATCTTGGCAATAGCTGCATTTACAGAAAAACCCAAAATATTCAAATTTTGAACAACTTTTATTTCAACAGTTTTCTCTTAAAGGAAACATCCTTTAAAAAAAAATCATTTTGAATCATTTTTTTATTATTATTTATTCCAAGTTAACTATTACTGATAATAAATTGTTTTTGAAGTTTATATTTTACATATCCATATAGATTGTGAATTGTGGCTTACTTTTGTTCAAAATAAATGTAAGTAATATAAAACTAGGTTCATTTTTCATATAACACTATCACGAATACATATATATGAATAGTTATGAAATTTCGTGATGCTAAATTTGAATAATGAAACGAAAACACATTCCTTATATCAATGCTCGAGAAATTTCGTTAATTCTCAATAATTATATGCTTATGAATCAACTTTTATTCAATACAATTTATTTTAGGATGGGTAAAAAGAAATCACAAAACAATAAGAAATTAAACGTAAAAGAAAGTTCTGTGTTGGCCACATCCAATTTTTTAATCATTAATTATAATATAATAATTGTAAATTAAACTTAATTAAATGTTAATGTTGGTATTTCTTACAAAAAAATGTATTTATTTTTAAGTTGTGAGTCATTTAAAATATAACACAACAAAACAAGACATTGTTAATAATTTTGAAATAACATTGATCTAATTTTTTCAAGTTTAACTGATTAGCTTATGTATATTTGTTTAATTTTTGGACTGATACTTTGGATTTGTTACAATACTTAAATACTATTTTTAGGAAAAAATAACAAATGTCATAGAGTAAATAACATATACATAGAATTATCGCACTCTTGGGAAAATACGTGGTGATTTATATTTATTTAATAATAAGATTGTATCTAGTATTTTTAGCTCGCCATACGAAGTACCGAGGAAGCTAAAGCATTCGCTCGTGTCTATGGCATTCTCGGATCAAAAATATTCCTTAACAAAAAGTGTTTGTCTCGTCGACCTGAATCCAAAAATATATATAACTTATATACTTGGATGTTAGTCGTCGCTTGCTCGCTTGCTCGCTCTCTCGTAAGACCAAATTTGTGCTCTCTACTCCTAGGAAGATACCGGAGCGATTCACACCAAATTTGGTACACATATTATTTGACATCCCATTTGAATCCAATCTCCCGTATACTTCCCGAGTTATAGGGCCCCAAAATTTGGAGCCCTACTTATTACTGCCCTAATAAAAATAATTAAAACACCTAGAAATACTACTAAAAATTCTAAGATATTTTATGTCTAAAAGATTTTTTCATATTGTTAACCCAAAGCCCGGAAAAAAAATTATATTTTTGAATTTTATCAAAGTAATCTACAACAGAACAGATTGTAAGTAAGACTTTTTATATCTATAACATGTTTTCAAATGTTTTACCAAAAGGGCATAATAATTAAATACTGCCGCTCGCAGCGCATATATCGCTCATAAGGCGAGCTGGACGCATCTTGTTTTAAATATTAATATGCTTCAATTTGTAACTCGAGACAGTGTTTTCGAACGATGTCATTCGGAAATTTCATATATTCGAATACAATATTCAAACGGCAAGGTCGCAAAAGTGTACACAATTTTAAATGATCCAACACATAATATTAAAGATTATGAAAGTTACCTCAATGCATCTAACCTACAAATTCAATTTTCAAACACAATTACAACAATTAATAAACTAATATGAATTGCTATGTGTAATTAAAATTAAATTTAGCACGCGAACTTTTAATATTTTCATTAGCGCTATACTAACAAGCATTGGTGCAAGCACCACTGTTTACAGCTAATCACATATAAAGAAAACGATAGCAATTGTTAGAGTACAAAATTTATTGTTGCAATCATCCAACAATGAATCAGTCAACAACATTTTAAATTTTAATAATATTATTACTGATAATAATACTTTATGACCTTCAGGTTCACAATCTGTAAAAACGTTATAAATATAAAATTATTTTTACTGAAAACTACTGAACTGAATAGTAAGGTTGTTGTACCTACCCTAAATGTCCGATCTGATAATGAAATAAATAGTTCCGCTTGATTGCATGTATCATGTATGTATTATAATTTCTGTACATGTTTCGTAAGTTAGGGGGCGTCATTTGTTACGTCACAGTTCTCGTGTTTCGTTGAAGCTGGCGTCTAAATGCGTCGGCGTCTAGCCTGTGATGCCGCGAAATACTCTACAAACATACATACAATACATGCATGCATTTAATGACCTCGCTCATCCATCTTTTCTCTGCGTTAGCGTGACCAGAGTGTCGCGCCGGCGCCGCCGCCGCCGCCGTTCTGTCGCTCACACATACACACACACACACACACAAGGATTTCTTTACGATGTTATAAATTTAAACCGACTGTGTGCCCTGAGTTGTTGTGCAACAGCTTTATATACATTTAAGTTTCACTATAGTACTATATTGCATACCGCATACAACTCGTAATTCATGCCAAAATTACTTATACGGATTCATTGTTCGATTATATACCGTTTTAGTCAAATCGTCTTCCGCTTGAATTCTATGTGTAATCATATTGTATTGTAAGTAAGAAAGTCGAGTGAAGGCCACGCTCGATTTTTTTAATATATTTAAAAATAAATGAACAGTGATCTTATCCTATAAAGTTACGGCTTTGTCCCAGTCTGGGTAAGGCGAGGAAAATGACATTTTTAGCTCGCCGTACGTAGTACCGAAGAGGCTAAAGCATTCGGTCGTGTGTCTGTAGCATTCTCGGATCAAAAAATTTCATTAAGAAAAAGTGTTCGTCTCGTCGCCCTGATTCCGAAAATGTATATAACTTATATACTTGGATGTTAGTCGTCGCTCGTAAGACCAAATTTGTGCCCTCTACTCCTCTGAAGGTACCGGAGCGATTCACTCCAAATTTGGTACACATATTATTTGGCATCCCATTTGAATCCGTTCGCAGTTTAAATCCAATCGCCCGTATACTTCCCGAGTTATAGGGCCCCAAAATTTGGACCCCCCCTTAATACTGCCCTTATAAAAATAATTGAAACACTTAAAAATTCTACTAAAAATTCTAAGATATTTTTTGTTTACACGATTTTTTCATTTTGTTAACCCAAAGCCCAAAAAAAATTATTAAATATTATAATTTTGGATTTCAAAATTTGTTTTTTTTTTTTTTTTTAATATAATCTTAAATTAAATGTAAGACTTTTTATATCTATAACATTTTTTCAATTAGTTAACCAAAAGGCCAAAATTATTAAAAACTGCTCGCATCGCATATATTACTTATAAGGCGAGCTGGACGCATAGGTGCGTTGTACCTAAGCTTGTTATAGTGTGAATAAATGTATAATTTTCAAAATTATAACGTTAATTGTTTGAATTTTTAGCTCGTCTTACGTAGTACCGAAGAGGCTAAAGCATTCGGTCGTGTGTCTGTAGCATTCTCGGATCAAAAAATTTCCTTAAGAAAAAGTGTTTGTCTCGTCGCCCTGAATACAAAAATGTATATAACTTATATACTTGGATGTTAGTCGTCGCTCGCTCGCTCGGTATCTCGTAAGACCAAATTTTGTCCCCTCTACTCCTCTGAAGGTACCGGAGCGATTCACACCAAATTTGGTACACATATTATTTGGCATTCCATTTGAATCTGCTCGCAGTTTAAATCGAATCGTCCGTATACTTTCCGAGTTATAGGGCCCCAAAATTTGGAGCCCCCCTTAATACTGCCCTTATAAAAATAATTAAATTACTCAAAAATTCTACTAAAAATTCTAAGGTATTTTTTGTCTACAAGATTTGTTTATATTATTAACTCAAAGCCCGAAAAGAATTATTGAATATTATAACTTATTCGTCGATATAAAAAATTTTTTTTTTCAATCTAATCTACAAAATATCTGGAGTGGCCTGCACTCAACTTTCTTTTACGTAGTTTTCAATAGATAGATATTAATATATAATGAACATAACTGGATAATTATACCAATTTATAATGGATCTGAATTTGAAGTACTTATCGTATTCACTCTTAAACAGTCAAATTTCACAGTTAAACTCTGAAATTGTTAATTAATTATGTCAGCAAATATATAATATAAATTGATTCTATAATAATTTACCTGATACAATGTATTCTAATAAGAAATCAATATTTTAAATATTAATTCATACAGATAACTGTCAAAGGAATGCTTGTTTGTTCTCAATAAACAAGAAACAAATGATGTAACTCATGGTTGATTCGTATTAAAAATAATAAAATTAGTCACAATTGTAGGTATCACCATGGCAACGTAAATAAGATATTTGAGTTTTTTCGTAGCAGTTTTCTCATAACTGGTACAATTTATGAAGAAACTTTTCAAACAAAAGTTGTGCGAAATATTAATATCTTTCATTATGAATATTGCTATTTTTGCCGTAAGTGTAGCCGTTCTAGTGATATTGGAGATAGAACAAAAAATGTATAGAGTAAACATGAACTACCGGTTTGAATATTCTTTTCAAAAATAGGAGGTGCACATCTAGGGTATATACAAGTCTTAAGTTTGAAGTTCCATAATTTTTCGTTCGACAGTTTTGGCCCTAGAGCGTTCACAGACACACACACACACACACACACACACACACACACACAGACGTCATGCCGAAAATAGTCACATTCGATTCAGGGAAGGTCAAAACATGTATATCCGTTGAAATCTCGAGTTCGAAATTTTTCATGATTACAATACTTACTTATTACTCTGTAAAAGAAAGTAAAAATTGTAAGACTTTATTAGTTATATCTATAACATTTTTTCAAATTGTTAACCAATAGACCATAATAATTAGAAACCACTGCTCGCAACGCATATTTTACCTAAAGGCGAGCTCTTCGCGTTGGTGCGTTCTCGCGTACCAAATCTTGTTTTAGTTAGCACAGTAGACATTAAATTTAAAAATTAAATTAAATCGCAACAATATCGATTAATCCAAAAGAACCGTCACCGTCTATAGTTATCCCGTTTCGACCAGTATACTTAATATAGTAATAACTTAACTATCAATTGTCATTTGGTAAAAAAAAAAAAAAAAAAAAAATGCGCACTCGGCAATTCAATGACGATGACGTTTGACTCTAGTCTTGATCGAAACAATTAAATGATGACATTGCTTTTTATAACACAAAGCGCATATGTATGTGTAGCACAACTTATATAGTTTTATCTGTACATAAATCATTATTTAGAACTTGAAAAGGAATCCGGAAATCTGTGATTTTCAAAATGAACTATTACAAAAGCGGGAAAAAAACTCATTTAATATGAGTATAATAATTACTATAGATAACAAATCGAGAAAGCCTTGTAATGACGTTCATATATTATCTCACTACATACACGTGGAATTTTTTTCATTTAGGAAATAATTCTCACTATTTTTCGAAGGTTTTTATATGTAAAATAATCGTATGATTTTTTATATTACATATTTTGTGGACATGTAATATTAGTTATTTTTAATTCATAAATTACACATAAATTAAACTTCTTTTGGTTAATAACACATATTTTGATAAAACTATGATAGGCCATTGTTTATTTTATAATTACAATGTGAAAATGTTAGTTTGAAGAACACACAAGACTTCAAAATTGTAATTCAGAAAAAAAAATGAATGCCTTTCACTCGACTTTCTAATGCTATATATGCTATATAGTAAACTATATATGTAATATATCTTTAGTGTGCTTTAAATTCATTCTACCATTACCATGATATAATATCAATATCTGTGGTCATTTGGCTATTTTCAAAGGTGACTTTTCAGTATATAGTACCAGTGCTACTACCGGCGAGCCCAATCGCATTAAATATATTACTTAAAGCGATAGCAATTGTTAAGAGTACAAAATGTATTGTTGCAATCATCCAACAATCAATCAACATATAACAATATTATTATTATTAAAAATATTATAAATATAAAATTGATAATATATATTTTTATTTATATTTATTATTTTTATAGCCCTTGGGCATACAATTTCAAAAAACTTTGTCGATATAAAATATCAATTAAAATTTTTAAAGGTTGGCTAAGGGCAATAGTTAGAAGGGCTCCAAATTTTGGACCTGCACAGACGATTGAATTTAAAATGCTTCACGTGCACGGAAATTATATGTGTATGAAAGTTCATTAAAATCGACTCGATACCTTCAGAGGAGTCCACAAAGTTGGGCTTACGGACGTGAGAGCGACATAATCCAATGATATATGTTATATACATTTTCGTAATCAGGGAGACGACTAACAATTTTTCTTAATAATTGTTTATTACTGACACATGACCAAACTCCAAACACTATAGCTGTCTTGGACTATCGTACGATGAGGTACAATCAGCAGTTTCTAGACATTTTTAGCTCGCCGTACGTAGTACCGAAGAAGCTAAAGCATTCGGTTGTGTGTCTGTAGCATTCTCTGATCAAAAAATTTAATTAAGAAAAAGTGTTCGTCTCGTCGCCCTGATTCCGAAAATGTATATAACTTATATACTTGGATGTTAGTCGTCGTTCGCTCGCTCGGTATCTCGTAAGACCAAATTTGTGCCCTCTACTCCTCTGAAGGTACCGGAGCGATTCACTCCAAATTTGGTACACATATTATTTGCCATCCCATTTGAATCCGCTCGCAGTATAAATCCAATCGCCCGTATACTTTCCGAGTTATAGGGCCCCAAAATTTAGATCCCCCCTTAATACTGCCCTTATAAAAATAATTGAAACACTTAAAAATTCTAAGGAATTTTATATCTACAAGATTTTTTCATTTTGTTAATCCAAAGACCGAAAAAAATTATTAAATATTATAATTTTGAATTTTAAAGTATGAACTAAAAAAATTTTTTATCAATATAATCTAAAATTAAATGTAAGCCTTTTTACACCTATAACATATTTTCAAATTGTTAACCAAAACGCCATAATAATTAAAAAGCACTGCTCGCAACGCATATTTTACCTAAGGGCGAGCTCTACGCGTTGGTGCGTTTTACGCGTACCAAATCTTGTTCTATATATGATTCACTTTTAAAAATAGGGGGCGCACACCAAGATCATATATAAATCTTAAGTTTCATAAACATTTTTTCATGAATACAATCATTCCTTATATACATTCCTATAAGACAGTAGACATAATATGTATTAAGTCGTTGCTTACGGAAATAAAAGTCAGGTAAACGACAGCTTTTGTCAAATGTTATGATGGTAGAAAGCCGACATTAGGTAAACGACAGCGCCTTAACTAAACTAACATTTCAACATAATTATACTGAACTAGGGTCACCCGTGGGCACCATGTGCCCATATGGTATACAGAACATAGGTCAGTTTTGACTGATGGCGAATTTTCATGTATTTTAATAATAATTACACGGTTTTTCTTCAGTTTGTATCGTTTGACTTTAATAGTAATACAAATTTCCACATCGCAAAAAATAAAGAAAAAATCGAGTTCTTTCTTTGAACGCTATTTTGTTCGTAGATCACTATGCTGAGATTAACTAATCGATCGCTTATCATGCACTGTGTAACATCCGATAAATTTAAACAAGATTTTGTTTAACTTTGATTTAAACCTTGTATGGTGCATATGTGTTGTATCATTTAGACAGTTTCTATGATTGTATATAAAAAACAGGATTATAAATTTACTTACGATTGCTGTTTATTATTTGAATCGATTATTCAAATAATTACAAATCCTTTTTACACAACATTTTTAATGATTTGACATTTGATTCATTATTGTTTTTGAATTAAATAATCAGGCTAGATTCTGAATTTTGCAGTATTAAACTGATGCAGTGTCACAACGGCAGTTTTAAAAGTGATGATAATTAGTTATATGCTAAAATACAATGGATTGTGCCATCAAAAATAAAAGAATAAAATTGCCAACCAAACATGTTTCTAAATATGTTTTAATTATCTCTTCAAGATTTTATTACTCTAATAATCAGTATTATAAATTTACTTACTTGCAGTTATTATAATTTGACGAACTATAAAATCTTACCGCAACTCATATTTTCAAAAATCACTGCTTCTTGGCCATTTTGAAGTGAAAAATATTAACTATGAATTAAAATAAATGTACAGAAACACGTATTTGCTAAAAATATATGCTAATTAGGCAATAATATGCACTTATTTCATATTATATACTTAAAAATTGAAATTATAGCATGCTACTCCCCTTAAACTTAAGACCAATTTTGACATTTCATTCTGACGTTTGATTTGTTTTTGTCTATTTCAAAGCAGACTGAACTTCAGAATCGTAGTGATTGTTTTATTTCAGTATAAACTATTTGATTATTTTTTATAACATTATTAACAGTCGCCATGGTGCAGTGGCTAAGTGTCATGCCTTTCACCCTGGAGGTCGTGAGTTCGATCCCCGTCTATACAAATCTGCATTTTTACAAAAAAAGCGTTCCACACATACACACTCACTCACATACACACTCACATACACACTCACATACAAACATTTCTGGGTTATTATATTAATGATTCTGTTGTATTAAGGCGTGTTCACAGCACAACAATTAGTAATTAGAAATTAAGCTTAAAAATTACAAGTAATAATTCCAGTTTGTTGAATGTTATACAAAGTTAACGTTCACAACAACAAATGTCATCATACATTGTGTAAATGTTGTTGCTTGGAATGTTAGCATTGCTATTAGATTATTATTTGTAATTTTCTAATCTTAATTACTATTTGGTTCGCTGTGAATACGCCTTTAGCGCCAAAAGTAGGTACATGTTAACATCTAAATTCACAAACCCCATGTGATGTATTATAGTTTTTAATATTATGTAAGTGTAAATAAATTTAAAGGATAAGTAAATGTTTAGAGTGTAAATTGCTAACAATAAAATAACGTTTGCAAAAATAGTGAGCTCATGGCCATTAATTGTTATGATGAGTATTGCATGTGTCCTTAACAAATCTATATACATCCGTACTTGCAAATGTTCGTATCCAATGTGAAATGTTGACATTGGCTTAGACTAGCCTCACTACTTACAGCGAATTATTCTAGTAATGTGTGCTTCCTCAAATGCTGCCAAAACATTATACAATTATACCTATTTCATAATTCTGCTTACAAGATTCAATATTCTAATATCCAAAAATATCAATTGTTGTAAACCAAATTTACAGCGAATTGTAATACTTTCTCAAAAATTGTATAATCCTATTTAATACTTTTGCATACAATATTATACTTATATTCAAATATTTATTTTGACCAGCACAATACTTTCATATAAAAAGCCCGGCTATTTCTTAAGTTGTTTTAAATGCATTCAATCACATATGTACATTGAACGCAAAATTAAGAATCTTGAAAGTTGGAGTTGCATTCACAATGAATTATTTAGTAATTAAGTAGGAATAGTCAAAACGTGTATTTTCGTTAATATATTCCTTATATTACATAAGAAAGTAAAAATATCAATAATTGTTATAAACTTAAATATTCGACGAATTTTATTTTGTACTTCTTCAAATACTGCCAAAAATTATGCATTTGTACCTACTTCATAATTTAGCTTACATTATTCAAAAATTAAAATTATTATATACCAACCAAAAGTTATTTCGTATAATGACCTTAGCATCTTATCTATATTTATACATATATTTTTTAAAATGATTTGTGGAACATTTCGAAAATACGTAAACGTTTTTGTAAGCGTCATAGCTCATATATTAAAAAAATTTATACATGCAAAAAAATCTGTGATAACGCAAAAGTAGGCTGGGAAAAAATGACGTTTGAACTGTAAACTGTGACGTATTAATCTTTTGTAGTGTTTATTATAAACATAGATGATTGATTTTGAAGGACATGAAGTTTAATTAGATCATATTTGATTTATTTTTGAAATAGTAATTTGTCTTACGCACTAACGGTAATTTGATTGACGTTTTTTGATTCCATTTCATTTGCAATACATTCTGTAGATTTTTTGCTACTTCTCATCGTTAGACACGCAAATTATAATTTTTTTAGATTTTTAAGATACAAACTTTAAAATAGTTGGTTATGGATTTGTAATTCTTAGTTTTAATTTTTTCCAATGTGGCTAATAAATATATAATTAAATAATGGATATTTATGCCGACTTTATAGGGAACAAATTTAATTTAATATAATTTACTTTAAAGTCCAAACAACGAATGTATATAATTTACAACAGTTATTATTTGCGCAACCGCAGTTTTTCTGGTAAGGTAATTAGTTCCTATTGTGGCCACCATAATTTATAACCAGTGTTGCTAGTCGTACAGATTTTTGTTAATTTTTTTACATTATGTTTGTTACGAATTTAAGAGATATAATAATGATTCAATAAATTGCTATGTACAAAAATATGAAACTGAACAGGAAAACCAGAAAGAACACACGCGCTGCGTAGATTATTTTTCTTTGAAGACAAATGAACAAAAAGTCAATTTCTTAAAATTCAATTGAAAAACAATAAATTAAATAATAAAAAAACACACATTTTACCTTTTAAATTTTTTTTTTTTTTTTTTGTCCTCATAAAGTTGACATTACTATGCAATGTACTTAGATAGTAAGCACATAGTTATATTTTATAAAATAATCTAACAAGTAAAAAGTAATTTTGAGGAATTAATTTACTTGGTAGTACTTATAGTACGAAAATCAAGCAAATGAATGAATTCGAAATCGAATGAAATCGAGCATACGTATATTTGCTTTGAACAATTGATATTTACAATTTCGTAATCTATTCCTATATACCTATATAAATACATTTGACCTATTTTTTAAACAAACAGTAATTCTGGGCCATATTTTCCACGTTGCATCAGTTGCATCATCCATGTTCCATATTCCAATTCCCATTTGTAACACCAAAACATGCTTTTACAGTAAAAGCAACCGCGCAGAACATGAAACGTAGGATAGTGTTCCAACAATGTTATTGATTCCTCAGAGCACAGCAGTCGGTAGTCGGTTCGCATCTCCTAACAGAAGATAGAATACACCTATCGACCCATAGCCCATAGCCCATACACCATGCTAGGCACAACAAATATGGCTGACTGGGTCACGCGGATGTTTTCCACTAATCAATACTCTCTTGCTGGTCTCTCTCTTGAAAACTCCTGCTGGCCCCTCTCCTCAAAACTCCTGCTATGCCGCTACGTATACTATAATAGGAAACGTGGGCGATGTATCCGAGACCCAGTCTCCTTTCCCCGTTATTGTATTTGTTCCCCCTTTCCCTCGTTTCTGTTGTAGGATGCCTGCAGAGTATGAATCGTTCATGTTGTCTCTCTTTAGTGTAAGAGATGATCGTTTCTCTCTCAATTTTATGTGCTTATGCACTGTTAGTTGTTGAATTGCGTAGTGAAAGGGTCTGATTGTCTTGTTTAAGTTGACACAATACTAATTTCATTGTTAACCCTGACGTGGTTTTTGCTAATTACAATATTTAACTATAACACGTAGGTTACGGGCTAAAGATCGCACATCGACTAGCAAAATAAGCAAGTATATTGTTATAACGCCTAATTTTTTTTTTTTTTTTCGATTAACAATAGTGTAGTTATGAATCCATAAAAATAACAACCTTCGATCTCTATTGAATATGTAGGAATCATTTTTTAAAGTTTGTTAAATATGTTTTTACATTTTTTTCGTGCCTTGTTGACCACAAATGTGCTTGTCTTAAATTCCAATTATAATTTGCTTGTACAGTAAAGACTAATGCAAAATTAAACAGACCTATTTGTTTTTCAAAATATTAGTTTTAAAAATGTTGAGAAATTGTTAATTCTGTGGATATTCAATTTCGAATGCTTATATTTTTAAAACCTAATTTTAACGAGTATCCTGTGTTGAGACCAGCATATTCACATTTTGATCTCAGTATATTTTGAATTTATAATTTATATATTACGGGAAAGAAACCCTCCTACTTTTGAAAAGGATATTTTAATCGAAAGCGTGGTATTAATATAATGGTGTATCAGGTGATATTTCAACTGATATTTTAATATCATTGTGAAACAATAAAATGCTGGGTTGTGCTGTGTATAGGTTTTCGTACCCGAAAAACGATATTTTCGGTAAAAAATGGAAAAAAGGCATGTCACAGAAAAGAAAACAGTCACATTAAAATCGATTTGCAAATTATTGTTTTGCAGCAATGAAAAAACAGGATATAAAATTACTTACATGGCATTTGCAATATATAGTAAACAATTATTAGTATTTTCATTATGACATTTCTTTTGACAGAAACAAATAAATACCAGAAATATTATTTAAAAGAAAAACAATGCAATTTTTAGAGAATGGTACAGTTGAAGAAGAATCTTTGAAATAAAAGTTGCTTAAAATTAAAATAGCTTCAGTTTTTATATCTATACAATTTTCTGTAAATGCAACTAATGCGAAGATAAGTAAAACACAGATTGACACAACCATCATAGGTGAAAATAGTGAAAATGGTTTCAGGAACCCTCAAAATGGATATTTCCATTATAATCTAGATATCGATTATTTTGGTACCCCCTATAATTAGACACTTATTACTTCGCAAATGTAAGTTAATACAGAATAGAATTTAACAATATAATTCATTGAAACTGCTGGATTAAACGCCTACGAAATATGTTTAATGTTACAGTACAATCTCGTTAATGTGAACAGTATAAATGCAGGCTTGTTCATATTATCGAATTATTCCCCGTACCGAAGGTTCATTTATTTTAAGGTTAGATATGGATAATTAAACACACATATTTAAATGAATATAAATACATATATTTCATTATTTACGTTACTTATTATAAGGGTTGGCATATATAAAACATTTTGTTAAAAACACATAGTTTTAAACATCGACTATGTTTAAAACTCATTTGTTTTAATCAATTGTTAACACATTATTTAGAACAGATTTGCAGGTACAAATTATAAAATAATTTCAATTAAATATTTAGGCCAGAAATTTGTTTGTAATTCCTGATTTCTTAACCTGTTAACCGGGGAATTCCCTTTTTAATTACGCATCATATAACGGGCGCGAACTCTTTCACTAGGACGTGTCCGTACGTCACGCCCGGAGGACGTAATTTCATATTATTATTTTTATTATTTATGCTTAAAATAAATGAAAAGGCTATGAAATATATATTTTTTAGTTTATTTATATATAAAGCACAAAGGACCCGTTCCAGGGCGCAACATATATTTCAAGGACGTATTCATATATCCTACCCGTACCCGATATTGTTTGACGTATTTATACGGCCCGCTCGGTTAACAGGTTAAACAAGGTCCACAGTATTGTATTATGTAGTTTCTCGTATGGGGATTCCCCGATTTGCGGTTATAACGTTTATGCTTCGTTTACGCATGGCTGTTCTATGCCAAGTTACGCATTGATAGGTTTTCTGTATATCCATCGCTTGACGGCCGAGCGCATATGCGTAACTTGGCATGGAACAGCCATGCGTAAACGAAGCATTATGCTTCGTTTACGCATGGCTGTTCCATGCCAAGTTACGCATATGCGCGCATAACGTGAACGCATAGACGAACAAGTAACCGTTTATGCATCCGACCAAGTTTTGCCTTGTCGTGGCGATTTTTGTGGCATGTAATTGAACTATATACTCTTCCCTAACGTCAATATCTGGAACTACTATTAAAAACAAGATTTGGTACGCGTAAAACGCACCAACGCGCAGAGCTCGCCCTTAGGTAAAATATGCGTTGCGAGCAGTGGTTTATAATTATTATGGCCTTCTGGTTAACAATTTGTAAATATGTTATAGGTGTAAAAAGTCTTTAATTTTAGATTATATTGATAAAAAAAAATTTAGTTCATATTTTAAAATTCAAAATTATAATATTTAATAATTTGTTTCGGGCTTTGGATTATCAAAATGAAAAAATCTTGTAGACATAAAATATCTTAGAATTTTTTGTAGAATTTTTAAGTGTATTTATTATTTTTATAAGAGCAGTATTAAGGGGGGCTCTAAATTTTGGGGCCCTATAACTTGGGAAGTATACGGGCGATTGGATTTATACTGCGAGCGGATTCAAATGGGATGCCAAATAATATGTGTACCAAATTTAGATTATACTGATTAAAAAAAAAAATAGTGCATATTTTAACTTGTACCTTTGCTCTATCCCCAAAAATATATACATATAACTGATAAACTTGGAAGAATATATATATTTTAACAAAATTTGGTATACATATAATTGGAGTGCCCAAGAGGTTCCCGTCGCATTTACAATCCAGCCGCCCATACAGGGCTGGAGTTAGAGGGCCCCAAAATTTGGAGTCGTTAATACTGCTCTTAAAAAAATATAAAATGCCAGTAAATTAAAAAAAATAATCTTTTATGTCTATTAAATTACTTCAAATTAGGAGCACAAATCAATTCTGTTCAACTCTGAGCGTTGAAAAGAAAACAGATATAGTTACACAGAATTCTGTGAATTTAAAGTTAGGAAAAACAGAGATAATATTTGAATGAAATCAATAATAATATTGTATATTCTACTAAATACATCCCACCATATGATATTTCCGAATGGAATATTTAATAATCAATGCCAATAAATTGACGTCAAACATTTTTTATAATATGCAAATCTGATCTATATTCATATAATATTTACCTGATGAAATTATAAAGTAATATTATAAACAACGCGTGCGTGACGTCACAACTTGATTTTTTTTTTTAAATATGCGTTAAAGTAACCAACAATATTTATATCTGGTTTTATCCAATTACCCACAACTACAAGTAGAAATGGTTCATAGGTCAATACAAAAATAAATAGTATAAATAGTGTTTCACCTTGATTATTTTAAAGGTTTCACCCATATTTACAAAATGGCAGCTTTAGGTCGATTTTAAAATTAATTACGATAATAAGCGTATATTTTTAAACTTACTGATTCTAGACTTTAAACAATCAAAAGAAAAACGAATATTGAAGATTTTATAAAATGTCAAGTGAATTTACTAAAAGATAAAATTGAATCTTGGTAATACGCTCATAAAAAAATCTGGAGTTGTATTCACTCGACTTTTCTTATCTTTCAGTATCTGTATTTATAATAATGCTTTATTATGTTTTAAATTCACCCTTTCGATTGCTATGAAACAAAATCAATATGCACTAGGAACTAGGGAAACGTAAATATAAAATAAACCATCTTCAAAGGCGTTTTTTCAGTAAATTGTACGTTTTCCAAAAGAAATTTTCAAACAAAAATAGCTAAAAATTGCAATATCTTCAACTTTTATAAGAATCTGTTTTTTATTTCTAACTCATGCCGTTTCCGAAATATTAAAAAAATGGCAGGAGTAAACTGTTACTTCCGGTTAAGATATTGTTTTCAAAAATAAAAGGTGCACATCTGGACCATATACCTGTTTTGGGTTTTATATTTCATAAATTTGCCTGCACCAGTTTTGGGTCTAGAGCAGGATCTCTAATTTTTTCGGTTCCTGGCGCCCTTAATGTATCAGAATTTTTGCACGGCGCCCATAGTCAAAACATTGGTCTAACTAACGCAGTTGCAGTGCGTATTTGGAATTTTTCTCGACGCAGCTGTAACCCAGCTGTAGGACGCCGCGGCACATAGTTTGAGAATTGCTGTTCTAGAGCGTTCACTCACAGACGTCATTCCGAAAATAGGCAAATTTAATTCAAGAAGGATGCCCGAAACGTGTATTTCCGTTAATATCTTGAGTTCGAAAATTCTCATGATTACAATACCTACTTTCTTTTAGACTTTGTCTAAGAAAGTAGAAATATAAACTTAATTTCTAGGTTTGATTTACTTAAAAAATTACTAGACGGAATAGTTTGCTTTTGACAGTTGAATATGTTATCAGCTGACTCGGCTATGGTAATCAAGATTGTTCCCGTATTGTACTTGCTTTTATTTGAAATTAACAGATATGAATTTCATTTTAAATTCCATTAAACAGATGGAGAATAATTGGAGAACGTATATTACTTTTAAAATTACCAATTACTAATGGTAATCTATATTTAATATATTTACATTATTAGAAATTTATAAATTTTCCTTGCTTATTGTCGAAGAATTAGTGCGTAGTTTTTGATTATTTAAATTGAAGGAATGTAGTTAAAAAAAATTCCAATCAATTTATGTTACCGTCAAAGTATTAATGAATTTTAAATACTTTTATAAGGGAAAATTTTTAACTTTACGTTTTATTTATATCTGTACACAAATCATACAAGCTATTGAGCAAGTATATTGAAATAATCAAATTTCATAACAAACAATATCAACTATTAACACTGACACTGACACACTGTAGTGGAAACCATTGACTACACTGATGCATGCGTTAAACAAACAAACAATAAACGCAATCCAGTTTTTGGTTTTTTGGAATTTCCCAAATTACATGCTTATTTTATAAATATTTTTTATTTTATATTTATATGAAAAATATTGAGTGACCTTCACTCCACTTTCCTATACCTTCAGTATCTATATTTATAATATTGCTTTAAATATATATATATATATATATATATATATATATATATATATATATATATATATATATATATATATATATATATATATATATATATATACATACATATATATATATATATATATATATATATATATATATATATATATATATATATATATATATATATACATACATATATATGTATATATGTATATATATATATATATATATATATATATATATATATATATATATATATTTAAAGCAATATTATAAATATAGATACTGAAGGTATAGGAAAGTGGAGTGAAGGTCACTCAATATTTTTCATATAAATATAAAATAAAAAATATTTTAAGTGTATATATATATATATATATATATATATATATATATATATATATATATATATATATATATATATATATATATATATTCCAAACAAACTGTCAAACTAACCAATACTGGACTATTATAATATGTATTTGAAAGTCGCTAAAATGTCAAATGGATGTTCTCTTGTAATTTGCAATTGTCATATTTTTCTCATTTCCTTATAGAAAAATATCTGGAGTGTCCTTGCAGTCGACTTTCTTTTATGTAATTTTCACTAGATATATATATATATATATATTTATATATATATATATATATATATATATATATATATATATATATATATATATATATTTATTAATATTTATTATATATATATATATATATATATATATATATATATATATATATATATTTATTAATATTTATTATATATATATATATATATATATATATATATATATATATATATATATATATATATATATTTATTAATATTTATTATATATATATATATATATATATATATATATAAATAAATATATATATATATATATATATATATATATATATATATATATATATATATATATACAAACTGTCAAACTAACCAATACTCTACTGAAATGTCACTTATCTGATTGAGCCTCTTTTGTTTTCCTGGCAAAATATTGACAGGCGCAGTGTGCAAAATTTTAATATCTTTCATTATGAACATAACTATTTTTGCCGTAAGTGTAAAGATGCACAACTAGACCATGTACAAGTCTTAAGTTTGAAGTTTCATAATTTTACGTCCGACAGTTTCGGCTCTAGAGCGTTTACCAACACACACAGACGTCACGCCGAAAATAGTCACATTCGAATCAGGGAAGCTCAAAACGTGTATATCCACTGAAATCTCGCGTTCGATTTTTTTGGTGTTCCCTATATTTCGTAAAGGAAAGTAAAAACGTAAATGTGACAAAATTATTTAAAAAAAAGGTTGTGTTCGAAAAGTATTGGCGGCGTTTGAATATTGTGGTTTACTGGTCTTATAATAACTTTCTCAGTTTTGCAAATAAGTTCTTCAAATAAAAAATGTATTTCTAAAATTAAATTACCCATCTAATGCAATCAAAAAACGTTTGAAATTTTCATTGCCAAATGGGAAAAAGTCACTAAATTACTTGCACTAGTTAGGTAATTTTGTAAGCTATGCGCTAGTGTCAATTTTACACCAAGTCATTATTGTTTATTGGAGTTGCTATCGAATTGGTATTCTACTAGAATTTTGCTCTTATTAGCCATGTTATACTTGGGATAAGTTCAGCCTCTGGCAACTAGATGCGCTAGTGTGACGCGGTAAAATTCAAATTTCAAATAAACTTCATCGTATGTATAACTCGTTGAAAATAAATAATTTTACTATAGTTTCACCATTAATAGTCAATCCTTTTAAATTTTAAGAACACAGTGCCGGACTACAGCAAATAAATTAAATTCAAAAATTGTTCTTTTTTGATCAAATTGATACTGCTAAGTCTTCGATTTTTGAGGCGGTCAGTAGCAGCCCCAAAAGCTAGGCCGGACTAATAAAAATTGAATCAAAATTTTGTTTTTTGTAGTAAAAAATTAAATATTATTATTATTTAGAACTATGTTCCGGACTTAATAAATAAATAAATTTAAATCACTAATTTATTTATTTTTGGTCAAATTACAATTGCTAAGCCGTCGATTTCGGACCAGTAAGTGGCAGAACTGAAAGCAGGGCCGGAGTAATAAAAATTAAATGAACATTTTACTTTTATGAATATCGTGACGGACTAAAACAATTACATTCTTAAATTTGTTTATTTTTGATCAAATTGAAATTGCTTCGGCAGCGATTTGTGGGATGGGCCGACCTAATAATAATTAAATGAAAATTTTAGTTTTATGAATACAGTGACGGACTAAGGAAAAACGAAATTTCACAAATGTATTTATTTTTGATCAAATTGAAATTGCTACGACTTCAATTTTTGGGGCGGTCAGTGCAAGGTGCAAGTGATAGAAATTAAAGCTGGAAGTTTGAGCCATTTGGAGCGCAGCATGAAGGAAAATATAATAAATTGAGTAAAATTCTTTGATTTTACATGCTTATAACATACATAACATCACGTTTTACTGATTTTCATTTAAAATAAGAACAATAATTAAATAGGCCAATCGCAATAAATACAATACTAAGAGCGATAGCAATTGTTAGAGTACAAAATTTATTGTTGCAATCACCCAACTACATTTTAAATTTCAATATTATTATTATTAATTATTATTTTTTTACAATTCTATTCTGCATTACCCCTTTCATACGTGCCGTTTTACTCCGATTGTTGTGAACATTTTCATTCAATTAATTCTCACTCATATAAAGCTACTTATTCCGAAAAAGTTTCATTCGTCTAAACCTTTTCCTTGTACCAAAAAAGAAAAATTCATGAAAATAGACGTTAGAAAGGTATATGCCCCCTTAATTCATTTACGTCGTCCATATACACAATTTATATTAATCTTCCATTCGATATTCTCTCTACATTAACAAACAAGCATAAAAACAGTTGTAACTTTTAAATCTAGTTGAGTCAACATTTCTTTTTTTTTTTTTTTTTTTTCTAATTATAATTTTCTTTGGGCCGCTCCTGACAGTTCTGCTAATGTCGAATCTGGCATGAAATAAATTCTCAAATGCATATCGGTAGAATAGCTTGAACGAATGACGCATTCAATAGTATTTGCTTAGCGCATATAGTCGCCCATCAAATTTTTGATAATCTTTAAATGTATAAACAGAAGCGGCTAGATGTTTGGTCTACTTGAATTAGCAGCAGAAGACAGCAGAGGATAGCAAGTAACAGCGATGCGTTGGTATGACAAGGCAATGAGAACAACGATATGTCTAGAAGGCATGCATGTCTGAGCACACAATTTTCCCATGTTTGTTCTCAACGTAGCCGCTACTCTGGCCCATCGCTCTTTTTCAAAAAAAAATTGTTAACCAAAATTGTTAGAAATTTAAATATTTTTAACTTTTACAAAAATTACTTTTTCCCTAACGCATGTCTTTTACGAGTATCAATAGTAAAGTATTACTTACAACCGGTTAAGATATTGTTTTCAAAAATATGAGGTTTATTTTCCGGACCCTATACAGGTTTAAATTTATAAACGATCAACCGTTTTTGCTGTAGAGCGCTCACAGACAACATTTCGAAAATAGTCAGACATGATTCATGGATGACCAAAACGTGTATGTCCGTCAAAATCTCGTGTTGGAATTTAAGTAATAATATATTTATACATTTCAAGGGTGGGCTATAACCCTTAAAATTACCCCTATGAGTGCGTCTCTAATTAAACATACTGAAAACATGAACTTAGAAAAAGCTATTCAAACATTTATTGGTCTAAATTCACATTTCTTTGTAACCCAAAAGTGATTTAATGAAATAGTAAAAGAATACGATTTAAAACGTGAAATATCGCAATTATAATATGTATAATTTCAATAATATTTGATTGAATTATGTTATTTAAATTAAATAATTCTCATACGATTAAAATATGTGCGTATTAAATAAAATATGTTTTGAAATAGTTTTAAATAAATGATTTGATTCACAGAATTTTTGTGTGTTTATTTATAAAATAAACGTCCGATTATATATTAAATATTAGTATTGACATATTGTTGTCAAGGTTTGAAAACAAAAATTACACTAGCTCTCAGTATTCTAAAATTGGCTGACCTTCTAATTTTGAGTTGGTAATTTTTTTTCAGTAACCGACAGGTATCACTTATATAATAATTAAAAATAACTTGAACTTGACAGATGAGCTAAATATATGATGATTAGTAGAAATTATGGAAATTTTTAAAGATTTTGTTTGTTGTTTCAAAAATATTCCTGTCGAGAATATTTCTAATGTTTTTTTCTGACTAAAGAAAGAAAAAATAACTCGACAAATCAGATAATATATTTTTTGATTTATTTCCACTAATATTCAACAATGGAATATTATTTATTTGCAACGTAGTATGTGATTCACAATTTGATTATAATTCGATTAAAACATTAAAGTATCTTTCGAAACTTAATATGATTTCCGTTAGTTAATGATGAATGAAATTAATTTATAAAATATTGTTTATATTTCTACAGATAAAAATACTAATTACCATTTGACCTTATGTGCCATTAAAAATTGGTTCATATTTCCTATCAAAGTTCAGTGTATCAATATTTCTTGAAATTGCGTGAGATTCTGATGTAATATACGCATAAAACTTCATTTCTATTAAATTAAAGCATGTACATTTTTGGGACACGTTTTTAAATAGTTAAAATTACTTGTTATTATTTTGATTTAAAATTAACATTGATGCCAAAAACCAGCTTCTCGAAAAACCCGAATAGCAATTAAAATTAAATTTCACCTAATTCTTAGTCAATTATTTCGAACATTGGAACAAAAGATTTTAGAAACCTAACCGGCTTGCTTAATAACTAATACACATAATTTTGCATAACATAACTGCGAATGAAGTGCACAAATCATAAATCTCATTCGGTTAAAACATATTACAGTGGTACCTCGGCCCACGAACGCCTCTATAATAGTATAATTTTGACTCGAGCCGCGTACAACGCCTCGGCGCCCCATGGCTTTGGCGCCGCGATGTTTCAGCATTGCTGCATTAGTTGTACTCAGGTGTGCGCTTAGTGAACATTGTTTGTCGTTGCGTTCGTTGTTCTTGTCCCATTTTCGGAAAACTGTTTCGGCTCGCGAACGGTGTCCAAGAACGAATTAAGTTCGTGATCCGAGGTACCTATCTAATTAATTTATATATATATATATATATATATATATATATATATATATATATATATATATATATATATGAATTATATACAATAAATTATTCGGCGCGCAACAAAAAATAAAAAGTCTCATGAATTTTATTTGAAATGTAAATTCGAGTAAAAAGCGATAAAACTACATAAAACAAAGGTGTAAACGTAAAGTTTTACAAACAAACCAGTTGCATATTGTAGTTGGGCAATGAAATGCAGCTTGTTGCACAGGTAACTAACTATATTTGGTTGGGAAAGTATGACAAGGCCTCTTCTCTTCAAGCATGCAACACGATCGCGTTCATCGTCTCACCTGGGCCTGGCACAGTATTCCATTCAGGGTCGTACTATGTCATGCCATTCCCCACCAAACAAACAAATTCCCAGCCATCTTATCCACAACACCATTCTAACAATAGCTGACCGCAATCATAATATTATTATCGGATATACAAGAGAGAAATAAGAACAAAATGATCATTAAGATATATATCCTGTGTAAATCACACTTTATGCATCATGAAAGTTTACTTAAAATTATAATCAACGCTTTTGATTGGTCGCGACTTACGCAATTTGATTCCTGATTGGTTGGAATTTATGAATGAAGATATATAGATAAATATCTGGAGTGGCCTGCACTCTACTTTCTTTTACGTAGTTTTCAATAGATTGATATTCATATACATATATATCCCAAACAAACTGTCTACATATATATATATATATATATATATATATATATATATATATATATATATATATATATATATATATATATATATATATATATATAATCTCAAACAAACGATCAAACTAACCAATACTCTACGGGAATACTCTGAAATGTCTATTTTGTTTTCCAATATAAAATGATAATTCAAATTAAATTACAATAACTTAATAATAACTGGATAATTATACCAATTTATAATAGATCTGAATTTGAAGTACTTATCGTATTCACTCTTAAACTGTCAAACTCCACAGTAAAACTCTGAAATTGTTATTTAATTATGTTAGCAAATATATAATATAAATTGATTCTATAACAATTTACCTGATGTATTCTAATAAGAAATCAATATTTTAAATATTAATTCATACAGATAACTGTCAATGTAATGCTTGTTTATTTTCAATAAACAAGAAACAAATCATGTAAGTCATGGTTGATCCGATTTAAAAATAAAATTTGTCACATGTGTAGGTATAACTGGCAACGTAAATAATATATTTGAGTTTTTTCGTAGCAGTTATCTCATAACTGGTACAATTTATGAAGAAACTTTTCAAACAAAAGTTGTGCGAAATATTATTATCTTTCATTATGAATATTACTATTTTTGCCGTAAGTGTAGCCGTTCTAGTGATATTGGAGATAGAACAAAAAATGTATAGAGTAAACATGCACTACCGGTTTGAATATTCTTTTCAAAAATAGGAGGTGCACATCTAGGGTATATACAAGTCTTAAGTTTGAAGTTTCATAATTTTTCGTTCGACAGTTTTGGCCCTAGAGCGTTCACAGACACACACACAGACACACAGACGTCATGCCGAAAATAGTCACATTCTATTCATGTATATCCGTTGAAATCTCGAGTTCGAAATTTTTCATGATTACAATACTTACTTATTATTCTGTAAAAGAAAGTAAAAACCGGCGCTAGATTTGCTACCTTTTCAAAAATCTAATATTATTTAATAATTTGTCTATTGCTTTTATTAAATGTTGTAACTGCGGTATTTATTACTGCGAACTGAATAATACAAACAATATTTTGAACATTTGTACACGTGCATTAAAACAGTGTCCATGCATGTATTATTACACACAAATCAGGATTATAAATTTACTTACGGTTTCTGTTTTCTAATTGAATCGGTTATTCAAAACATATGTGTATTAGAAACAATTGTACACAACACTTTCAATGATTTGACTTTGATTCGTTATTATTTTTGAATCAAATAATCAGGCTAGATTCTGAATTTTGCAGTTGCACGGCAGTTTTAAAAGTGATAATGGGTCCTATGCTAAAACACAATGGCACAATGTACACAACTCGATATGCATTTTAAAGATTCGGAATATATTTAAAATTGACATTTGAATTATTCTGACGTATAACCTTTTATTTTTACGTAGGGCAGATTACTTGATTAGAAATTTATTCATTGCACTCTTTGTAAAGTACACAACACACTGAATACACTTCAAATCATCAAATTAATTGGAAATTTATCACAAAAACTTTTTTGACATTTCATTCTGACGTTTGATTCGTTTTTGTCTATTTCAAAGCAGACTGAACTTCAGAATCGTAGTGATTGTTTTATTTCAGTATAAACTATTTGATATCATTAATATAGTAACCCAGAAATGTTTGTATGTGAGTGAGTGAGTGTGTATGTGTAGAACGCTTTTTTTGTAAAAATGCAGATTGGCATAGACGGGATCGAACTCACGACCTCCAGGGTAAGAGGCGAGAGTCTTATATATATATATATATATATATATATATATATATATATATATATATATATATATATATTTCAAGAAAAGTTGCTGAAATTTTTAATATCGTTCATTTTGAATCTTAACATTTTTCTGTACGTGCAACCATTTTGGAGAAACTGAAAATACATAAATTTTGATAAATTAATAATATCGTGCTTAGTGGATCTCGAAGCGACTAGTATCGATTCTATCCTGATCTCTATCCTTTCTTTATAAGATAGTAAAAATAGCAGTTTATATTTCTTCACTGGTTTATATTACGTTCTGAAAACTAAATTGCTGATTCAAACATTTGAAAACATAAAATTACACCTTGAAAGTAACACCTGATAGTAATTCTAATATCCCGAAAAGATTTGAAAACAATTACATTCTTAGCATCTGATACCACAGCAGAACAGCTGATTGAAAATAGTTAGACGCTGACTTCATCGTTAACGGTGATCATCGTAAATTGTATACACTAAGAGAGAGAATGAAGTGAAAAAACAAAATGGCAGTGTAAATTGCGCAGTTTTCTGCTTGTCCTACTTTCGCCGTGAAGAAAGTGTAGTCTATCTGTGTCTCTTTTACAAACTAAAGTTAACCAGTTAACATGAAGAGGAGTTAAGATTTCTTCCTGTTTTCGTTCGCTAAGAGAGATCTATTCATTTCATATTGTATACAGAATATTATTCATTAATAAAATCATTTTTTTAGTGTTTCTCGTAATGAAAATTTTTTTATTCAAGTTTTTAGATCGTTGTATATATAAAAAAAACTTTAATCAGAATCAGATCTTATTTACTTGTATAGTCGTTGTTAGTCGTCGCTCGTAATTTATGACCTCTACTCCTCTGTAGGTACCGGAGCGGTTACACACCAAATTTGATAATAATATTATGGGGGGTTCCAAATTTTGGGGGCCTTTAACTTCAGAAGGATAAAGGCGATCGAATTTGGCTATAAACTGTGAGCGGTTTCAAATGGGATGCCAAATTATAAGTGTAGCAATTTTGGTTCAAATTGCTCCGGTACCTTCAAAGGAATCGAGGGCACAAATTTGGATTACCGAGCGAGCGAGTGAGCGACTACTAGCATCCAAGTATACCATATAAGTAATACATATTTTTGGATTCAGGGCGACGAGCCAAACGTTATGCTTAAAATTGTAAACAATATAATTTTTATAGTTTGTCATCATTTTCATATATAATGTTATCACATGTTCGAGGAGAAATGTGAATAGATTGTTTTTAAGGTTCATAACAACTTAAGCTAAAAAATGACAGTAAATTACATTCGCAATTTTCAATGGCCTATTTAAATGTAAACAACGCAGAAGGACCACCATTATAACCTAGTTGACTACTTACTTACTTACTTTCTTTCAACCAATCACATAACTATAACCGTTTGATGTTGTAACACCAAACAAAATAGTTTCGCAGAAGAACACAACATTTCATTTGACTTTCCAATTGCACAATAACATAGTTGATGCTTGTCATTTAGAAGAAATACAAAATGCAATACCCCAATATTATTGAATACATATTGATTTGCATTTAATTTCATCTTTAAAAGGAAGTGGTATTTTTAGATCTATGTATATTCTGGAATATCTTAGAAATAACACGTACGAATTATTTTTCTAAGGGCAGTATTAAGGGGGACTCTAAATTTGGGGGCCTATAACTCGGGAAGTATACTGGCCATTGGATTTAAACTGCGTAGGGATTCATGTGTAGCAAAGCCGGGTTTTATGGTAAAATATGCCTCCAAACCGATTTCATAGAAAGGAATCTTAGGTATATACAAGGGTACAAGCCCCTATGTGTATATGTACGATGCGAGCAGCGGTTTTTAATTATTATGGCCTTAAGGTTAACAATTTGAAAAAAGTTATAAAAATCCTTATAATTTTTTGTAGTTTATTTTGTTAAGATTAAATAATAAAAATTTTGATTCTTTAAAAATCACCTCAGTCGATCTATTTGTGTTATACAGCGCAATATGACATACATTATTTATATTTTGTTTATTTGTCAATATTTTTCAGGCATAAGTAATACGATAACTATAGGATATATTCTTTCTTATGTATTTCCATGACAATATAAATAAGAATATTAGAAATTTCCGTAGCGGTTTTCTCGTAACTGATTCATTAGCTCGCCGTACGTAGTACCGAAGAAGCTAAAGCATTCGGTCGTGTGTCTGTAGCAAAAGGGTTAGTCTCGTCGCCCTGAAGCCAAAAATGTATATAACTTATATCATTAATATAATTACCCAGAAATGTATGTATGTATGTATGTATGTATAATATGTAGAACGCTTTGTTGTAAAAATTCAAATTTGCATAGAAGGGGATCGAACTCACGACCTCCAGGGTAAGAGGCGAGAGTCTTAGCCACCATGCCATTGAGACAGATAAAAATGTTATATATAATATCAAATACTTTATACTGAAATAAAAGACTACACAACAGCAATTAATAAATTTCTAATCAAGTAAAGCCTTACATAAAAATAAAAGGTTATACGTCAAAATAATTCAAAAGTCACTTTTAAATATATTCCGAATCTTCAAAATGCATATCGAGTTGTGTACATTGTGCCATTGTGTTTTAGCATAGGACCCATTATCAGTTTTAAAACTGCCGTGCAACTGCAATATTCAGAATCTAGCCTGATTATTTGATTCAAATATAATAACGAATCAAATGTCAAATCATTCATTGTGTAACAAGATTTGGTACGCGTAAAACGCACCAACGCGCAGAGCTCGCCATTATATATATACCTATAACATATTTTCAAATTGTTAACCAAAAGGCTATAATAATTAAAAACCACTGCTCGTAACGCATATTTTACCAAAGGGCGAGCTCGACGCGTTATCGTCACTGAATTCACCTTCTCGTATTCTTTTTCGATTTAAATTCATTCCTTGAGAGTTCTTTTTTAAAAATCGTGCTTTATTTTTTTTAAATGTGGAAAGAATACTACGAGGAATACCGAAATCCGCAGCAATTTTCTGTTTTGATTTATCGCTTTTCTCAACGGAATCAATTTGTTTTATAAGTGATCAATTGTTTTCGTTTTGAAGAAGACATTTTTAGATTAATAATGAATAATTGCACGTGATAACCGTTTACGCCACACTAACTAATTTTCCGAAAAAAACCATCCCTTCGTGTTAAAGAGTTTTCTCCCTTTTCTCCCTTTTCCACCTCGTGTTATAGAGGTCGGAAACATCAAAATTCTTGCAATAGAGGTGCGATTTGAAGAAAAACCGACTTCGTGTTAAGTGAGTTCTTTTTGCTATTCTATGGAAGGAAAACGAGAATTTCTTCGGGTTATAGAGGTTTTCGTGTTATAGAGGTTCGTGTTAACAAGGTTCGACTACAATGTTATTTTTCTATTTTACAAAAGAAAAATTGAATTAGGAGCCAAAATGATTTACAATGTTTGAATATCAATAGCTGGTCGAAACTGTAATTGATTATATTAGGTATATGCAAAAAGAAATGATGATAATTAAGTATTTTTTACTTTCTTATAAGAAGTAATAAGTATGTATAGAGATCACCAAAAAAATCGAACTCGAGATTTTAATGGATATATCCATTTGGAGGGTCTCTGAATCCATCTTGACTATTTTCTCACTGATGTCGGTATGTATGTGTGTGTGTGTGTATAAATTGTTGCTCGCTCGGTCGTTCGTAAGACCAAATTTGTACCCTCTAGTCCTCTGAAGGTACCGATGCGATTCACACCAAATTTACTACACTCATTATTTGGCATCCCATTTGAATCTGTTTTCAGTTTAAATCCAATCGCCCGTATACTTTCCAAGATATTAGGCCCCAAAATTAGAAGCCCCCTTAATGCTATCCTTTTAAAAATAATTTAAACACCCAAAAATTCTACACAATATTCTAAGATGTTTTATGGCTACAAGGTTTCTTCATATTGATAACACAAATGACCATAACAAATTATAATCTTAAATTTTATGCCCAAATTTCTTTTTTAGTGTTTCAAAAAAATTTACAAAAATTGTAAGACTTTATATCTATAACATTTTTTATACTTTCAGAATTTTGTGCATGAACCCTAAAAAATGCTAAAGAGCAAATAGTGTGATGCCATCTATTGCTGACTAGATTAACTAGGCATTACAATCTATTCTAGCCAAACGGCGAACTGAACGTATAGGTGCGTTGGACCTAAACTTGTTGTATAATTCAACGAAGGAAACATATTTAGTACCACTGATATATACTAATTAATTTAAAATAATACTTATTATTTTATGAAGGTATTGGAATTTTAATTCTATGTTGATAATAATTTAATTTAGATGTTCGATAAATCGACATTAATCTATGTTACTTCGATCGAGTAATCATGAACGATTAATAAATCGATTTTATGCATGCATTTATTATAAATCGATTAATAATGGTAATTCTTAATTAATCTATGGTAATTTTACGAATCTATAATCGATTCTCAAAATGAAATATCGCACAGCTTTAAGTAATAAAACGAATTAGGTAATTCATTTTATGAAAGAAACGTGAGAAAAAACACTGGTATTTGTTAACGTAATTTATAATAATTCTAATTAATTTATTAATACTTGGAAAAACAATAAATATTTTACACGTATATAAATATGAATACAATAAGCAGAAATATTCTTCTCGATTCTGAAAATGTTATAACTACAATTAACTATTTTGCACATTGTAGGTACAGTGGCTAGCTAATTCAATATTTGAATCATAAGTAATATCTTGTTAATATCAGATTTTAAATTTATATATATATATATATATATATATATATATATATATATATATATATATATATATATATATATATATATATATATATATATTAGGGTGGTCCTTATTTTTACATTTTAAATATTATTAAAATTTGGTTGGCTTTGAATTAGATTTAGGGTTCGCTACCAAGACCTGAATAATCAGTATATGTCGTAAATCTAAACAAAGGCAATCATTTAAAATTAGTTTACATTTTTACTTATGTGAATTGAATTGGGTATAGTAGATACTAAATATAAACAATTTTCAATTAAAAGCCACCACAATATTGCGTAATATTGCAAAATATTGTTGTCATTAAACAGGCGAAGTTCATCAACGATTTTTTCCAAAAAGTTATTGTGTTATGTGAACTTAACAACCTGACTCTAAGGAGATAATAATTTAGTGCACTTCTAGTTTGTAAGTAACCTATAAAAATTTAAACTTAAATTTTTTTCTCCAATAATAAGGACCTCCCTAATATTTATATATATATATATATATATATATATATATATATATATATATATATATATATTTATTTATTTATATACTTACTAAATTATAATTTGACACAAGGTCTGATTTGTGTAATTTTTCCGTGTAAAATTACAAGCAAATCAAGTTTATATTTGCTATTTAGTCCATATTAGGTGAAATTCGCATCTGCTTAATTAGTTCCGCATTTCAAATTACATTAATTTGTATTCTTAGTTATACTTAAGTTGTTGCAATAAACTAAAAAATCTTTATGTGTTCATAGATTCAATAAAGACACGCTGTTTTATCATGTTGCTCAGATGACGATAGCATGAAAATCATGCTGGCAGGTCAGGTGAATTATCACTAGACCAGACTTAAAAATTATCAACTTTTTTGCTAATTCTTTTAAATTGTTAGGAAAATTTTAACATTCCTGATCTATTAGTTCAGATGTGTCTAACGTTGAAAAACGTGGGTTTATAGGAAGTAACAATAGTAGATGAGCTTATAATTAAGTCGTCTTTCTTAATTTTATAGCAATTTTTATAAATCTCTAAAAAGCCGAAATCTAGTGAACACTCATGTTCGTCGTGAAAAAATCTGGTGTACAACAATCGATATATCTTCGAAAATCTCTAGAAATGTTTAGAAATCCCTAGAAACCTCTAGAAATGTTTGGAAAATTCCTAATAATCTCTATAAATCTTCCAGAAACCGCTAGGTCTTTAGAAATATTTGAACATCTCTAGAAATGTTTAGGTATCTGAAATCTGGTGTACACAAATTTTTATAATTTAAATAAGGGTTGCATTTAATATTTAAATGTTAAACGTGTACGCACACTAAATGTTTAAATACTGCGTTAGGATAAACATATATATTACTAAATATATTTGTTTTTGATTATCAACTATATTTTTCTTTGAATATATTTTCTAGGTATAATAAATAATAAATGAAAACATTATTTACATATTTGAAAACATTTTCTTATCATAATTCCACAAAGCATGTATTACAAGGAAATGCCGCAATTGCAATGTGAATGTTATTTTCTTTAATCTTGTTATGCAAGATACATAGGCGTATTTTGTGAATCCCTACGAAACGGATAATTGATCAACAATATTCTAGAACTCATTTGTAACTTGTCGTATTTATCTTCGTTCTACTTATAGACTAAAAATACATTTACTACTAAATAATGTATGTGTGGATACTGCACTGTATTATATTCCGTTAAATGTATATTTTTCATCGAAAGGTAAACTAGTCTTGTTAATAAACTAATAGAAATTTGCATGGTTCCCGTTAAATCATTATTTTGGGTAACAGGTTTGCAAATTTTACTAAATTGTAGAATTAATGTTGAGATATATTTTTCAGTAGGGAACAGAACAATACGTTATATTTTATTCATTTATTTATTAAACGACTCCTTTGATACATATTGATCAATTAGTAACAACAAAATACGCTCTGGTTTTTAATTCAATTAGATATTATATATATATATATATATATATATATATATATATATATATATATATATATATATATATATATATATATAACACCCAGAAGTATGTGAGTATGTATGTATGCATGAGAGTTTATATATGTAGAACGCTTCTTTTGTAAAAATCCAAATTGGCATAGACGAAAATCGAACTCACGACCTCTAGGGTAAGAGGCGAGAGTCTTAACCAGTCTTAGCCACCATGCCACAGCGAAACATACGAGTATTATATATATATATATATATATATATATATATATATATATATATATATATATATCCCACACACATCCAAGTATATATATATATATATATATATATATATATATATATATATATATATATATATATATATATATATATATATATATATATATATATAAACAAACAGTCGATATTTAAAATAAAATACTACACAACAGTAATTAATAAAGTCAAGTAATCTGCCCTACGCAAAAATAAAAGGTCATACGTCAATAAATATATATTATGTGAATCTCCAAAATGCATAACGAGTTGTGGTTCCATACTGCTATTTGTGAATTGTGTCAATAAGGTTTATTTCAATTATTAAATTGAATTGACATTTTTATACATACATTATTTATAAAATTATAAAAATGTTATTTTAATAATATACATTTCAAACGACAAACAAATTCTTTTGCGCGCAATAGTTTAATTATATCCGTACGTCCACAAACACGCATACAGATTATGTATAAAAAAATGTAACTCTGTCATATAAAAGAAATTGTTCAATCTTAGGCTATATTTGTCTAACAAACAAAAATATATATATATACATATATATATATATATATATATATATATATATATATATATATATATATATATATATATATATATATATATATATATATATATATATATATATATATATATATATATATATATATATATATATATATATGTATATATATGTATATATATATATATATATATATATATATATATATATATATATATATATATACACTACCGTCCATAAGTTTAATCGCACCTTGCGTAATAGTGGTTTTTATAGTGAAATGGCAGTTTTCTAAGATATTTTTTAGGTAACAATAAAAGGAATATATAATTTTAACATACCTAATTTAATTTCCATAAAAAAAAAACATATTTATTATTACATATTAATACGAACTAATAATTTAAATTATATCGCACTTTCGTCGAAATGACCACCTTTAGATTTAATGATAGCCTGGCAAATTCGAGGCAGTCTATCACACAGCTTTTGCAAATACTGGCCATCAACAGTACTCCAAATAGTTTTAAGAGATGACCAAAGATCATTTTTTCCTCTTGGAGGGCATTGTTTACATTACTTATATTTTTACTATCACCGATCTAAAATTTCACAATCTTTCAAAACAAACGTCGTTAAATTTTTTTATATATCTTCATTTATAACATAACTACCCTATCTTGAAAAAAAAATTCTACATCGTCTCGTTTTTGAGTTTTGAAACAACACAAATCTAATTTATTTAAGTGCGATTAAACTTATGGACGGGAGTGTATATATATATATTAACTTACCTAATAACATCATATTATCTCTTATCTTTCTAATCAAAAAAATCCGCACACATTTTTGCAATTGCTTTCTACGACTAACTGTAAAAACAAAAATTTACGATACTATACGTGCTTGTATTTGACGTAGTAATTTGCTTGTGATATTAGCATTACTGTCATTATTTTAGATGTTATGCTGACATGAGTCTAATTTTTAGGTTTGATAAAAATAATTATTTACAAAATTATTCCTCACTGGTTATCAAATAACGAACATATGTGCTGGCACCAATGCGTTCAGTTTTTTTTATTTGTGTAGAACTTTTTTTACCATTGACTGTGCAGGCACTAATGCGTTCAATTTTTTCATTTGTTTAGAATTTTTTTTACCATTGACTTCTTTTTGAAGAAATAAAATAATACAAAATCATAATGAAAATAAAAGCCATTGTTGGAATTCAAAATTTATTGTTGCAATCATCCGAACAAGCAACTCAAGCAATCAACAACATTTTTTATTTCAATATTTTTATGCATAATAATTTATTTTAAATGCATGTATTAGCAATTTAATCAAATATAACATATTATAAAATAAAAACCTGCAGTGCCGTACACCGGACTTTCTTGTTTGAATATTCAGAGCGGTCAGCTCACCTTATATAAGTAATATATGCAATGCGAGCAGCTGACTTTTTAGCTCACCGTACAAAGTTCCGAAGAAGCTAAAGCATTCGGTCGTGTGTCTGTAGCATTCTCGGATCAAAAAATTTCGTAAACAAAAAATGCTCGCTCGTAAGACCAAACTTGTGACCTCTACTCCTCCGAAGGTAGCGAAGCGATTTACACCAAATTTGCTACACATATTATTTAGCAGCCCATTTGAATTCGTTCGCAGTTTAAATTCAATCGCCCGTATATTTCCCGAGTTCTACACATTATTCTAAAATATTTTATATCTACAAGATTTCTTCATATTGGTAACACAAATGCCTTAAAAAATTATTTTTATTTTCAAGTATGCATCATTTTTTTTTTTTAGTATATCAAAGAAATCTACAATTAATTGTAAGACTATATCTACAACATTTTTTCATATTTTCATATTTTAAGCGTAAAAACCTTAAACAATGTTAAAATAGATGGCATTATCTTTATTTTTGTTATGCTCACTTGCTTTTTGCTAATTCTATACAAAAGGCGAGCTTTGAGCATAGGTGGGTTGTACGTACCGAATCTTGTTTTTAGCTCGCCGTACAGTATGTACAAAAAAGCTATAGTGATCGGTCGTATGTCTGTAACATGCTCGGATCGAAAATAATTCTTAAGAAAAAGGACTTGTATTTTCGCCCTGTATCCAAAATATATATATAACTCATATACTTGGATGTATGTATCTCGCTCGCTCGCTCGGTCGGTCGTAAGATGTGACTTTGTGACCGAACTCCGCTGAAGGTACTGGGCCGATTTTAATCAAATTTGATATACTATAATTTCCACGCCCGTGAAGTTCCCGTCGCATTTTAAATCCAACCGTCAGTACAGGGCCGATGTTATAGGGACCCAAAATTTGGAACACTCCTAAATACTGCTACTAGTCAACTTTTATTTTTTTTAGAATTTTCTACTAAAAATTCTAAGCTATTTTATGTTATTAAAGTTTTTTCAAATTGTGAACCTAGAGGCTATAAAAAATAGACATATTATATTTATAACGTGTTTACAGATTATATGAACCTGAAGGTCAAAAGTAAATTAATAATAATAATATTTATTTATTAATTTCAACTCACTCGTCCAATCATTTATAATTAAAAAAAATATTGCACAAAGCATGCACCGATTAAAAAAGAAATATATATATATATATATAAACTAAGAAACATAAGAGGACGGTCGATGCACTCATGTATTTGCGGGTGCGGGTGCGGGAGGCAAGGGCGCCATGCGACTAGTACTACCCTTCCCCCCGACGTCCATGGTGCCGTTGTCCTTTAACGGCAGAATGGAATTTTCCGCGAATAGTAAGCGCCGGGACGCCCAACGTGAGTTACACGCGTGAATTAAGGGAATAATTCTTCATCAATTGCTTGTGATTTTAAGTTTTATTAAACGCGCTTATTGTAGTTTGTTGTGGAATTTAAAATTTTATTCATAATTATTGTATTGGTAAGTGAAAGTAAGTGAAAGCTTATTAACTAGATTTTTTTTGAGTGATTTTTGATTTGGCACTTTGTTTTAATTAGTTTATATCATTTATTTTTTATGCTGGCACATATACCTCAAAAAGATCATTATAATTAAATAAACATTTATATTAATTATATGTCATAGACCTTAGAGGACCGATGGAACATATTCACATTTATTTTGAAAATATTTTTGTTTCTGTAAATAATACTCAATATATTTATATTTTGTAGGTTTATTTACATAAAATAATTCCTTGGAGCACACAGACAAGACAGCTATAGTGTTTGATCGTGTGTCTGTAACATGCACGGATCAAAAAATATCCTAACAAAAAGTTTTTGTATTATGAATCCAAATATGTATATATATATATATATATATATATATATATATATATATATATATATATATATATATATATATATATATATATTGACAATTAAACATTTTTATTGAAATAATTTTGATTTCTTAATCTAGCCAGCAATAGATGGCATTACAGTATCTTATTTTTAACATATTAGGGTTTATGCGCTTAAAATATGAAAATATGTTATAGATATAAAAAGTCTTACAATTTCTCGTAGATATTTTTTATATACTAAAAAAGAAAATTTGTTTAAATTTAAAAATTCAAAATTATTTTCACAGGAAAACCAAATAGACTCAATCAGATAAATGACATTTCAGGATATTTCTGTAGAGTATTGGTTAGTTTGATAGCTGCTTTTGGTTATATATATATATATAAAACTGCATAAAAGAAAGTCGAGTGCAGGCTACTCCACATATTTTTTTTATGGCTCTTGGGATACCAATATGCAAAAATCTTGTAATCATAAACTATCTTAGAATATTATGTAGAATTTTTGGGTGCCCTATAATTCGGGAAAGATACGGGCGATTGGATTTAGACTGCGACGGATTCAAATGGGATGCCAAATAATATGAGTAGCAAATTTGGTGTAAATAGTTCCGGTGTCTTCAGAGGAGTTTCGTCTTACTAGCGAGCGAGTGACGACTAACATCCAAGTATATGAGTTATATATATATATATATATATATATATATATATATATATATATATATATATATATATATATATATATATATATATATATATATATATATATGGTTTCAGGGCGACGAGACAAACACATTTTTGCTAATGAAATTTTTTAATCCGAGAATGCTACAGGCACACGACCAAATGCTTTAGCTTCTTCGTATAATTCGAAATTTTCTACAAAACGCCTACTTCGTCACAAACTAAAAATAAATATTATATGCATATGTATCCGCGAATAAAAATGTTAATTTTATTATTTTACAAACAGACTAATAAACATTGGTAAAACAAAACATTTGAAAAACACCATTGTATAAGCACGTGCAAATTTGGTGTACCTGCGTACTTAAACATACAAAACAAAAACAATATTCGTTCTAATGGTGAAACACCTTTTCGGGTTGAATGCACCAAAATACATTACATACCCGCAACTCACATCTTTGGGTTTTTCAACTGATGCAATTTTGTGAAAATCTCGCTGAGTCTAGACTACTTCATTATACATTTTTTGCGACGCTTATAATTTCTACCCTGACTTTAAGTCGCATTGATTACATAGTCAGGTTTAAAAATTGATAAAATGCAGGTGATTAATAAGCGAATTCATGTTATTGTTGTGTTGATTCTATTTTTTTGATACCTGCTGCCATGCTTGTAATCGTAAACAGTACAATAATATCGTTTTATTCAACTAAACTGCGGAATTGTAAAGTCCGTTTTAGACAGACATGATTCGCTCCGGCGGTACCTTATAAATATATATATATATATATATATATATATATATATATATATATATATATATATATATATATATATATATAAATATATATATATATATATATATATATATATATATATATATTTATATATTTAACTAATATATCTATAGCTAGTTTTATCAAGCAACTTATGCTCACAAAGAAATGAGTTCCGTTATCGTTATCGCTGAAACGCATGTGTAGGATGCCGAAGCCCGAAGGGAACGACCCCTAAAGAGCCGCGTATGCTCAACTGTTGATTGAACGCAACGCCACCTACGCGAATCTCTGTTCTCTGTTCTCTGTTCTTAACAATAGTGTGATGATGTAGAACGAAATCATCATAATATTGCGATGTTTTTATGTTCTGCTATTTATATATCAATATATGTTTGTCAAGTAGGCACGGCACGTGCACGTATTTTCCAACACGGGGTAAGAAGTGATAGGCGGGATTGTAGTTGGACCACTGATTATCAGCTTTTTGATATTGTTTATCTCATTTTCTAGACTTGTGGTCTAGAATAACCATAGATTTAGATTTAGGTTAGCTTGTGGACTCATTAACGGGAAAATTTGTTTTTGATTAGTGGTTGGATTATCCAAAATATAATCTGGAGTTTGAATATTTACTGAATATATTAAATTAATTTAAGGTTCATTGATGTTTGTTCGAAACATTTCCAAATTTGAAATTACACCTATATAGTAAGAATATAGCCCGATGTTCCCGGGCATTTTAAAGGGGGACCTAGATTCAAGAATTAATTTAGCATAAAAGGAAACAAGTAATGATTCTGTACATTTGATATTGCTTTATTTCTTGTCTTGGAAATATAAAAATATTTTTTTTTACAAAATTAGTTTGAACTTATAGCACTAAGGGGCGATGTCATACAGAGCGTCCGCGTGCAGTTGTTCGTCGATGTACAGGATAACTGCTAAAATTGAAAAAGAAACATAATTTAATAATTTGTAGCTAATGTTAATGATAATATATCGTCGATGAACTAAATTTTTCATAACAATATCAGAAATATGACACTTTAAAAAATTATTGAAAAACAGCAATTGTTGCTCTAAAAATGTCTTCTTATATATGAAAATGTAATTAGTGAACAAACCTTTTTTAGAATTCTTGTTAGTTCATCGACGATGGTTTTTAATTATCTATACCAATCCAATCCAATCGCCCGTATACTTCCCGAGTTGTAGGGCCCCAAAATTTAGGACCCTCCTTAATACTGTCCTTATAAAAATAATTAAAACACCCAAATATTCTACTAAAAATTCTAAGATATTATATGCCTATAAGATTTTTTCACATTATTAACCCAAGGGCCATAAAAAATGATTAAATATTTTAATTTTGATTTTATAATATGCACTAATATTTATTTCTTTATCAAAATCATCTACAAAACATTGTGAAACTTTTCATGTCTATAACATTATTTTCAAATTGTTAACCAAAAAGCCATAATAATTAAAAATCGCTGCCCGCATCGCGTATATTACTTATAATGCGAGATGGACGCATGAGTGCGTTGTACGTACCGAATCTTGTGATAATGAACATTTTTGATCCGATAATGCTACAGGTACACGACCGAATGCTTTAGCTTCTTTTGGTACTTCGTACGGCGATAACAAAGTGTAACCTATTGTATGACTATTTTTGTATATGTATAGTCGCAGTTATAAAAAACTCTTTGGCTATTTTTTTTAAATATTAATATGTTTAATGTATAATTTTGTTAAATGAGCAGCATGATATCGTAAATATGAAGAAGAAAAAATAAAACCATTTACAAAATACATTTTTTCGAAGAATATTACAATTGAAGAAAATTCAACGGCCGACCGCCTGTACTAGGGCCATTGGCAAAACCGCAAAAAAGGCATTGTTACTTTTATAACCCTCGTTATCCTATCCGGTGGTTATCAAATCCGGCGAATGTACTCTGCGCCTACTATAATAAAAGTGTAATTAAATTTCATAACAAATAGTACTGAGCATGGTCATATCATCTTTCTACTCGAAGTTGTCAAAATCATAAAGTTACGTAAACGACAGCCTACAACGCCTGTAACGCGTACATTCATTGTATAAAAGTCATTGAATCGACGTGACGGACGTGCAATAATATCCATCCTGTAATATTTTGAAACAACACATATTACTTGTAATTCCATTATCGTTTTACTGGGAAATCACATTTGGGAGTTTCAATTCACGGTCCTGTATCATGCACTAAAACTAAATTTGTCGTAATCAGTGACGGTTGGAAAGTTGATATGGTGGGAGAACGGAGAACGGAGTAAGGAGTACGGAGCACGTCACATAGCGATATCGCTAATTCAAGTTGTTTCGGTTCGACTTCACATTCACATTCACACACAGTTGACTTTACATCGTGGATGTGTTGGCTGTTGGCACGCTATCTTGTTTTTGACCGTGTAGTTGGTGATGTTTGTTTTGTTTATCCTAACATAACGCTGTTTATGACAAATCATTTTGTAAACTGATTCAGTACATCGTTAGCTCTCTGACTGTGAACATTATATTTGAATTGTTGAACAGTTTGACGATATTATTGAACCTTGTTGAACATTTTGCAAGATTATTTAATATTTTCAATTATTTTGAACATTTACCAATTTATTAATTGTTATACTGAGTTGTTTGAAGTTGAAGTGGATCTACATCGATCTGGAATATTATGTGGTGGTTTTCTGACTCGTTCTTGTTTACAGGACTTATACAAGGTATTTGTTTCTTTATATTTTATTATGTTTTTCGTACATTCATATTGTAGTTTTATTCTTGATTATAAAATATTTACTAATATATTTTAAGAAATCTCTTCGACTTTAATTGTATAATTATAATTATGAAGATATTTTAAATTAAACACATTCCTGTAATTTTAATATTACCAAAATTATATATTATTATAATTCAATATTTAGATGTTCATGTGAATTGTTCTAAGCATTAACAACAATATGTAAGGAATTATAAATTTAAAGTTTGTCATGTTTTGTTATCCAATGTTAAATTAAACAAAAACATTTGTTTAATCAAACCAACAATTACCATGTTCACCTGACGGATTGAATACGGTATTGAATTCGATATCGGTATTGAATCCCGCATGTGAACACAAAAAACAAGGATTGGATTGACTCATTCCAATCTCATTTTTAGTGGGACTGGCTTGAAATTAGACATGCAGAGTATCGTGACAGCAGAGGCGTCGAAAGGACATTTCAGAGGGGGCGCACGTACCCTCCCTTTTAAACTGCGCCCCGCCTGTTTTTCCCAAAATTTATTCATTAAATATAGACACCTACGGAATATCATCACAAATTCACTTTTTTTTTGACGTAAGTGAATCTGTAAATTTTTGCGCGCCCCACGAATTGAAATCCTAACGACGCCCCTGAATGACAGCTGTCATCAGCTGAAGACAACGCATCTATCGGGATTTTTAAGACCTTTCAATCGTATTTAAATTCAAATTCAATCCCGGACATGTGAACACATGAGGAACATAGTCAGTTCAATCATGTGAACATAGTAAATATGTAGTTCTAAAAAACTATAAGCAGAATATTCACATTGAATATCTGTGGAAATTTACATCATTTCCAATATAAAATAGAAATTTTTAGTCAAGTAATTTTACTAAATTTTGATATAATTCAACTAAAAATCATCAGTTTTTCAGGAATTCACAAAAATTACCCATTTTTACTTTCTTTTACGACGTAATAAGTAAGCCTTGTAATGATGAAAAATTTCGAACTCGAGATTTCAACGGATATACATGTTTTGACCTTCCCTGAATCGAATGTGACTATTTTCGGAATGACGTCTGTGTGTGTGTGTGAACGCTCTAGGACCAAAACTGTCAAACGTAAAATTATGAAACTTAAGACTTAAGACTATTTTTGAAAAGAATATTCAAACCGGAAGTGCATATTTACTCTATACATTTTTTGTTCTATCACCAGTATCACTAGAACGGCTACACTTACGTCTAAAATAGTTATGTTCATAATGAAAGATATTAATATTTCGCACAACTTTTGTTTGAAACATTTCTTCAAAAAATGTGCCAGTTGCGAGAAAAATGCTACGAAACATTATAAATATCTTGTTTACGTTGCCATGGATTCGCATGTAGCTTATAAAATCGGATTATCTGTAATTTTGACAGAAATACAAAATATATCAATTAGATAAATGACATTTCAGGATATTTCTGTAGAGTATTGGTTAGTTTGATAGCTGTTTTTGGTTATATAAATATATATATATATATATATATATATATATATATATATATATATATATATATATATATAATTTAAAAATCATGCACTATTGTTAACTAACTTTGGAGCTTTTGCACCAAAGGACTCGGGTTAAGGTTGAAACCGGTTATACCGAAATTTAAGCTATTCTGGGATTTATTAAACATAATTTAAATATGTGAAAATTAGCACTTATGTCTAGACTTGTTTTATTTTGTAATTATCACATGAGAATACCAATTTGAAGTAAATTCTTCCAAGTATTTTCCATTTTATAATATGGTATGTGGTCAATATTACTGGGAAAGTGTATAGAATTTGCATAAAGATACTTTTATCTGTTGTATATTATCCTTACTGTGGTTATATACATATATATATATATATATATATATATATATATATATATATATATATATATATATATATTTTTTTATATATTTTTTTTATTTTTATAAAAGATATATATATATATATATATATATATATATATATATATATATATATATATATATATATATATATATATATATATATCTTTTATAAACTTGTTTTAAAGGAAGATATATCTGGTGTAAACAGGTAGTGAAACGTAAATATGTTTTTAATTTGTTTAATATAACGCAAAAAACAAATTGCACGCAATAATGTCATCTGTTCTTGGGTCTACTTAATCAGGTTTATTTTGCTAAGATAAAGTCATTTGTGCTACTAGTATGAGTATGATTTTGTTTTTTAATTAATTCTTGCATTAAGAAATCTTGAACTCTTGTCAACATAGGTGGTGATTTAATATACTACCATTTGATTTATGGTTTATTGGTACAAATAAAAATTCATGTGGAGAATAAAATTTTATATGAAATAATTAAATAAATTTTAATTTATTTATCATAATACATTTTGTCGTTGAATCAAGTAACACGTCGTCTTTTTCATCCGGCAAATATTCTACACTATCTGGTCCAAGTGCCATCGATTCGTAAAAATGTCTAGATGAGGGATGTATTAATGATAATATGGACTGGGGAGGTTTTTGACTTTGTTTTCAGGCAACAAAATATGTTTATAATTAATTGTAGTCACTGTGTCACCATTTTGATTCACTTTTCTTTGTATATACTGCCCTTTCAATAATAATTTAAAATCGTGAAGGTGTCTTCTATATAAAATATAGATTGTATCTTTAATATTCATCAATTAAATATTATATTTAATCATGATTACAATACTTACATATTACTTCGTGAAAGAAGGTAAAAAGGATATATCAACCGGATGTATAAAATATTTCGAATATTTCATGAATTAGAGAAATTGTGACTGTTATAAAAAAAGTTATTATGTTAAGATATTTTTGTCCGCAAGGATCAACATTATTCAAATCGGTGTATTACAAAATGAACATAGAATTTGATTATCCAATGTGCTATAGGTCATGATACCAAACTGTAAATTACTAGGTACTAATAGATTTGTTCTAAATTTGAAGTCGCGAATAATTTTTTTTTTAGGATATCAAGTAAATATTTACAAGTACATATCGAAGTTTATGCTGGCAATAAAAACAAGAGCAGGTACAGTCACCTATGCCTTCAGCTAGCTAGTTAGTTATTTACGTAGAAATATTGTTTTAACCAAAAAAGGCAGATTGTTTATGAAACAATATTGTCATTACTTTTTTGTTTATGTTGGCAATAAAATCAAATAAATGTATCTATGCCTCTAGCTTGCCGTATATTATATTTGGTGGTATTTTGAATTTTTTAGTTTTTAACCACTAATGTTTTTAAGGAAGTATGGTAGGTATACCAAACTGTCGTCATTTTGATATTCACACAATATATTTATTTTGACATTTAATAATTATGTTGACGTTTAAGAACGCATCAGCTATGGCCTATGGCGTAGAGGTAAGATTTTCGGCACGGTGAAAGTTGGGCTTCGATTCCTGCCCATGCCAATTTGCATTATTAGATATAAGCCTACATACATATGTATATAAATCATATACAAACACATACATCTGGGTGATTATATACAATATTCGTGCTAGGACTTTCATAATAATGGCGCCTATTTTTGCGTAATTTGTCTGAAGATAATTTTCGCACAAAACAAACTTATTTTGACACTCATACACAAACAACGTTATTTCATAAATATTTTCATATGTATTTAATTTTAGAAATAGTTATCGAATTTGTGCTATTATTGCAAACAGGACTATTTTGTACTAATACGTATAAACAAATATAATTCATTACTAATAAACAATATTTAATTTAAATTATTTTGATAATTGAAGAAATGCAATACGCCTTTAAGCCTGTGGTTTACCTAATTTTATTTCGCTAATTAACGACTTTACTTAAAATATGTTTATCAACAATTTTGAAAAGTCCAATCACAGAGAGCCAATTTATAATTAAGATTAGAAATTATAATAATTAATCTAGTTTGTTTCATGATAAGCCATGCTTTCGTTCATAGTAACTAAATTTACAATTAATGTGTTAATTTATCTGTGAATGCTAGCATTGCTTGTCATAAAACCAACTGAAATATTATTTCTTATTATTAATTTGTATTACTAATTAGCTCGCAGTGAATACAGCTCAAACGATTATTATATATATATATATATATATATATATATATATATATATATATATATATATATTTATTATGTTTACAATAATTCCCTATAAAGTTATATGTTATAGCAAATATTTATTAATATATAAAGAATAACCGTTAATCAAATTTTTGCTTAATATAGCGAATATAAATTAATAAAATAGACCGTTAATTACCGAAATATAAATTAGGCCTTACAATGGGTCACATACAGAGTACCAGTATGTGCACTGTGCAACAATGAAAGAATAATACAAGTAGGCTTTTTTTCTATTCAGAAATGAATGACGTGAGCTGTGAGCTGCATCTTATGTGAGATGTACTGCTTGCCCGTACCCACGTTGAAAATCTTTAGCTGTTCCTTTACTGGTGCTTTCATTATTATAATATCTAAAATTGTTTTAAATCATTTTGATTAACAGTAAGCAGAAATTGAAGTTTATAAAAATATTATGTATAATAGATTCAGTTGATTCAAGTGACTCATTAGTAATGCTAGTAAACACATATTTTCCTGATGAATCTGATCATAAAAAGTACTCAAGGAAATTCATCATTTTCTACGAACCTCTCTCGTTTTATAATTTATTTTTTGTTAGATTAATCAGATAGCACTAGTCATTTTATATTATTTTATGTATAGTATTTAATATGCTATAGTAAGTCCCGCAATTGTTTTAAACTTGTCAGATTATTTTGTGTCATTGTTGATTTACTCAAACATCACTTGAATTATCTGTCGTAGAATTTAATAAACCAACTTCAAGTTGAACATAAGTGAGGAACTATTAAGAAGATGCGTATAACACTTGAATATTAATAATAGTTATTTTAAATAGTCTGTTCTAAATATTTTTTTATGAATAATATATCAGCTGTTTAATATTAATATTATTGTCATATAAATAGCTTTATTCATTTATACAAATGAGTTTAAAATTCCTACATGTCGACCTTCAAGTCGTTATTTAAGCATGCGCGTATTGCATGATTTTGCACTCATTGTGTCTATAGTGATATAACAAATAATAAATTGCGTAAAAATATATATATATATATATATATATATATATATATATATATATATATATATATATATATATTGTATTGTAAATTCCCAGAAAATTTATTTTATTGTTTATTTTTGTAGGGAAACTTTTTTTTGTATCTTGTTGGCGCCACTGATAAAGAATTCGGCGTAAATGTTTTTATGGTATAACCCGTTGCCAATATCATCAAGAAATTCATTGGTTTAATTATTGGGAAATGGAATGCCATAGTTAAATTAGTAATGTTTTAACTGTAATTTTCAATAAAGCATCAGTGTTTGGAAACAGCACCACCTATTTTTTTCGTTTTCGGCGTGTATTTGCTTGAATTATTATTGTAGTTGCTGCACATTATCATTAATATAATAACCCAGAAATGTTTGTATGTGAGTGAGTGTGTGTAGAACACTTTTTTTTTGTAAAAATGCAAATTGGCATAGACGGGGATTGAACTCACGACCTCCAGGGTGAAAGGCATGACACTTAGCCACTGCACCATGGCGACTGTTAATAATGTTATAAAAAATAATCAAATAGTTTATACTGAAATAAAACAATCACTACGATTCTGAAGTTCAGTCTGCTTTGAAATAGACAAAAACAAATCAAACGTCAGAATGAAATGTCAAAAAAGTATTTGTGATAAATTTTCAATTCATTTGATGATTTGAAGTGTATTCAGTGTGTTGTGTACTTTACACAGAGTGGCATCTGCTATATTAAATTGATATTGTATGTCAATGAAAAATATAAATAATTGATAGTTAATAAAATTAAGTTTTATTTATTCTAATTTGAAGTTTGTGAGCCGCTACTAAGCATTTATGTTAAAATGACCGACCAAAGAACAAATATAAATAAAAGTGCTACCACGTGAGCGTCAAGAACAGTATTTCAACGTACGAGTTACGGAAACACTGTTTGAAGTTTAATCTTAAGTTTAAGGGGAGTAACATGTTATAATTTCAATTTTTAAGTACTTAATATGAAATTAGTGCATATTATTGCCTAATTTGCATAGATTTTTACCAAATACGTGTTTCCGTACATTTATTTTAAATCATAGTTAATATTCTCACTGCAAAATGGCCAAGAAGCAGTGATTTTTGATAATATCAATTGCGGTAAGATTTTATAGTTGGTCAAATTATAATAACTGCAAGTAAGTGAATTTATAATTCTGATGATTAGAGAAATAAAATCTTGAAGAGATAATTCAAACATATTTAGAAACATGTTTGGTTGGCAATTTTATTCTATTATTTTTGATGGCACAATCCATTGTATTTTAGCATATAACTAATTATCATCACTTTTAAAACTGCCGTTGTGACACTGCATCAGTTTAATACTGCAAAATTCAGAATCCAGCCTGATTATTTAATTCAAAAACAATAATGAATCAAATGTGAAATCATTAAAAATGTTGCGTAAAAAGGGTTTGTAATACATATTATTTGATTAATCGTTACAAATAATAAACAGCAATCGTAAGTAAATTTATAATACTGTTTTTTATGTACAATCATGGAAACTGTCTAAATGATACAACACTTATACAATCAAAGTTTAACAAAATTTAGTTTAAATAAATCTTAGTTTAAATTTATCGGATGTTACACAGTGCATGATAAGCGATCGATTAGTTAATCTCAGCATAGTGATCTAAGAACAAAATAGCGTTCAAAGAAAGAACTCGATTTTTTCTTTATTATTATTTGCGATGTGGATATTTGTATTACTATTATAGTCAAACGATACAAAATGAAGAAAAACCGTGTTATTATTATTAAATTACATGAAAATTCGCCATCAATAAAAACTGACCTATGTTCTGTATACCATATGGGCACATGGTGCCCACGGGTGACCCTAGTCTTTTAGTAATAAAATATAGTACGCAATATAAATATTCCACAAAATATTTACACATATTCGTTTATTATAAGCAGAAATTTCATTGTTTTTTTTTTTAATATGATCGTAAACTGTTTCCTTTCATCCATGGAATACACACACACACAGACGTCATTATCTTTATATTATCTTTTATCATTTTTACGGTTATTGTGCTTAAAATCTGAAAATATGAAAAAATGTTTATTGCTATAAAAAGTCTTACAATAACTAATAGATTATATTGATAAAAAAAATGTTTGTGCATATTTATAAATATATAATATATAATTATAATATTTAATAATTTTTTTCGGGCTTTGTGTTAACAATATGAAAAAATATTGTAGATTTAAAATATCTTAGAATTTTTGGGTGTTTTAATTATTTTTATAAGGGCAGTAAAAGTAACGAATACTTTTTCATGTCACTACTAGTTACTTCGGATCTTGCCTAGTAACGAGTACTCGAGTAACGAATAGTTACTTTTTTTACATCTCTATATATATATAGGATACTACAATTTTTTGCAGTGAACCAGCTATGTTTTAAACTAGTTCAGCTGTTATTTTACGTTATTTGTTTGGATTGCTATAGCAGTTCAATTATGACGAATTATTTAAATATATCAATATATATATATATATATATATATATATATATATATATATATATATATATATATATATATATATATATATATATATATATATATATATATATATATATATTATTTCTTAGCAGCAAAGGAGCAGGAGCAGGAGCACGACATATCCAGTAATATTAGAATTATGGAAAGTTCGTACCAGGCACAATATAATCGCCAAATAATTTGATTAATTTTGCATATTTTTGGAAGCATAATTACATCGGTAGCAAAAATTATGCTCCTATTTTAAATATCACGTGATTCCCAAATGATAATTATCATTTTGATTTGTTTAACTGTTCTTCTATTATGAATACAATAGCTGCAGCATTTTAAAATTGTAACCAGACCAATAATATTGTTTTGAATAATCCGATTGTATTATTCAATTATGTATCGACAAAATGACGACAATCGTGAACTTTGAAACGAATGTGGATTGCCGCCTTCTCCTTATCATACTTAATACTTAGATATTCGGTCAATGGATCGGCGGTTGTCTGATCAAAGTTTCTTTTTCTGATTACAGTGCCTACCAAAATGTCTTTGGCCGGTGTTCATCCTGCAGAAATGCATTCTACCCATGGGTAAGATTCACTATATTTACTACACTATTATTTATCTTTAAAACTAACTAGCCTAAAATTTATGATTTTCAAACAAAACTTCATATTGAGTTAATGTAATTCATTAGAGAGAATCGGTATATGATTCTATTTTCTTATTATTTTTTATATGCTAATATATATTAAAACTTAAAATATCAATATATTTTGATATAGCTGTATCAAAAATAGTATATTTTGAAAGCTTTTTTGACGTAAATGCAGGAAAGGAATGTAACTACGGTTGCTACTAAAAAAAAAAAAAAAAAAAAAAAAAAAAAATATATATATATATATACTCATATACTTGGATGTATGTATCTCGCTCGCTCGCTCGGTCGTAAGATCTGACTTTGTGACCGCAACTCCTCTGAAGGTACCGAGCCGATTTTAATGAAATTTGATATACATATAGTTTCCGTCGCATATTAAATCCAATCGCCAGTACAGATCCGGAGTTATAGGGCCACAAAATTTGGAGCCTTCCTAAATACTGCCCTTAGTAGTTTTAACATTTAAAAAATATTCTACTAAAAATTCTAAGATGTTTTATGTCGACAAAGTTTTTCCAATTTGTGAGCCCAGGGGCAATAAATAATTAAAATAGTTTAAATTTAAAAATTATTTTATATCAGTGTAAAAAATATGAGTTGTTTGTTTTGACCAGTTGTCATATGTGTCATTTTTCTCATACTAATAAAACATAATTCCTTTATGTGCTATTTATCTATGTTTATGGCAAGTTAAGTCAACGATATATTAAAATCGCAACAAGGATAAATAAAAATCATATATTTTTTTATGATTTTATATTTATAATGTTTTTACAGATTGTGAACCTGATGGTAAAAAAATAATATTAATAATAAAACAATGAAATTTAAAATGTTGATTGATTGTTGGATGATTGTTAAAATAAATTTTGTATCTTAACAATTATTTTTTAATTGTTATTAATAGTCCAGTCAAAAATACAAGTAAACTTTTGATGGTTATAAATGAAATTTAAAAAGTCAGCAATGAGTCGAACTTGGGAAGCCAGGGATTTCAACCATAAAGTAAAAGAAACACATTTTTGCAAATATCTCCGAAAATATAAGGTTTTTTACCAAAGATTAAATTTCGTGCAAAATATTCACTCATTCTTTTTCTTTTTTGTCAAATTATAAATGTTGGTTCTGTTGAATTGACACAAATTGATTTGTAATCAAGTTAATTGTTTTAGATACTCCATTTTTTACTTGTAACTGTTATCGCTCTGTTCTCAACAATCTTTAATAAAAAATACATTTAAATTGCGGTAAAAGTGCCAGAGGGCTGAAATTCGTAACATATATATGATCTTTTAATGGTTCTAAATGAAATGTAAAAAGACTCCAAATATTTGGACTTGAGAACCCATGTTATTTCACCATGAAGTTTAGGAAATTGCAACGGTTTTACCAAAGACGTTATAATATATGAAATTAAAGTTCGAGTAATACTCGTTTATTCGTGTCGTAAAATCAACAATTCTCGTAGAAAGCAGGCGGAAAGTATGCTTGTTTGGGATATATATTTATATATGTAAGAACATTTTAAATTCTGTGTCATTCATATAAATATATATATATATATATATATATATATATATATATATATATATATATATATATATATATATATATATTCCAAACAAACTGTCAAACCAACCAATACTACACAGGAATACTTTGAAATGTCATTTATAAAATTGATTATATTTTGTTGCTCTGTCAAAATATTGACAGGCACAGAAATTAAATATTTAAGATTTTTCGTAGCAGTTTTCTCGTAATTGAAGAAACTTTTCAAACAAAAAGTTGTGCGAAATATTAATATCTTTCATTATGAACATCACTATTTTTGTCATAAGTGCAGCCGTTCTAATGTTATTGGAGATAGAACAAAAAATGCACTTCTGGTTTGGATATTCTTTTAAAAAATAAGAGGTGCACGTCTAGACCATATACAAGTCTTAAGTTTGAAGTTTTACAGTTTTACGTTCGTCAGTTTCGGCTCTAAAGCGTTCACACCCAACTATATTCTCAATGTCTTTGTGAATACTCTACATTCTATACTGTAGAACATATATGTACAAAATATGATGTTTTATATTTATGATTTGTATATCCCGAGAAAGAAAACCACCTATTTTTGAATATAATATTTCTACAAGAAAGTATGTCTACTCATGTAATTTTTTGCATATCACGAAAATGACACGAGTTAGCGAAAAATGTAATCATATAAAAGTTAACAAATATTCAAATTTCTAACAACTTTTGTTTGAATACTTATTTTCAGAAATATCTAACATTTAATGAAAAATCACATTTGAAATAGCCAAGTATGTATCAAATGTTATCCCACATATTGATATTGTTTCATGGCAATGGTAGAATGAATTTAGAACATAATACAGCAAAATTATATATATTTAGGGAAAACTAAGTATAAGAAAGGCGAGTGAAGGCCACTCCAGAGTTTTTTGTTTTAGATTATTTAGTGTGTATTTTATTAAATATATTTGTTTTGAACAGCAAATTTCAACTCTAAATTGGATATAAAATGTGATTGTGCTTCGTGAGAAATTTCACTGCAAATTTTCCATTGCTTGATTCCAATTTTTTTTACATAAAAATTACATTGAAGGTCAGGAATAATGAAAAAGAATATATAGACATTTAATTAGCTGTATACATTCTAATTAAAAATAAATTGCACATATTTAATAGCGAAGTTATCACTTATCACATAATGTATTTAGTAGTTGTGAGAAACATGACTGTCGTAGCCATTTTGATTGCAGCCTAGCATAGCGTGACGTGAAAATGACCCATTTACTTTAATTTTTTGTTAACAAATGCATTCCGATTTGTGAAACTTAACATCCTTGCATCACATAACACATATGTTAGTTCCTATAGCAATTTGTACAGACATTTACATGTATATTTTCAAAATATATAATTATGTTTTTGTTTCACTCCTATTTAAAAATGTCACCATTTTGTTGTAATATTGACGTAATTGTTGTAAAACATTTGTTTTATTTGTGGAAGTAATAGTGTAATACATATTAAAATACTATTGAAAAAAGTTTGATGTAATTATGAAATATAACTTTGACCAAAAGTGTATTATAACATTATTCGACGGAATATCATCGATTGTAGCATAAAAATAGCTGATTTCTAATATGTACTGTGTGTACGATTGCTTGAATATTCGAAGTTGATGGTAGCGCTACCGTCTGAAATAGTCCAGAGCAGAACGACATTACGTCGAACTAGATGTACCTGATAGTTTTTAATTAAATTAATTATTTACACGCATCCGTCAAATTGCTTAACATTCCACAACTGCTCGAAGTGTGTATAAGCGCGCGCTGTTTACTAATTTTGAAATGAAGTGATATTAAACAACGCATTCCAGTATATAATATGTACTTTGGTGCAAATGTGTACAATATACTACAGTTCGTTTACGTATTACGCGTAATTTTGGCCTACTTTTGGCGAAACTGCTCTAACTGTACTACCGCGGCGATGCGTTTATCATATGATTCACATATGAAATAACGGCGAATTGGATAATGTATAAGTATACGAAATAAAATGTGGCACACGGCAACAAATGTGTAAGCACAAACGCGGCAGCCATCATGAAAATATATGAGGCAGGCGCCTTTGTTTACTTTTGATTTCAACGTTTCTAGCTTTCACTTCATTTCATCCAATCACCTATTTATTGTATTTTGTAAATATTAAAACAGCCAATGAATTTATCATAATTGTTGAATATTTTAAACAATATATGTTATGGTTATGTTTTATTCTAATAAATTACAAATAATTACAGAAAAAGTGTTTCATATAAAAGTTGATAATATTTAAATTTCTAGTAACTTTGGTTCGGCTTTGAAAATTTTGTTTGTTTTATTTTTACGTTTTCTTAGATACAATACCTATTGATTTTGTTTCACAGCAAACGTAGGCTGAATTTTATACAAAAGTATAAAACAGTATTATAAATGCAGATATGAAAGTAATAGGGAACAAAACTAAACTATAATTCAATGTTCAAATTTCGCGCTCACATATAGAAATTTACTTTTGTTCCCTATTGAGACGAATTCGAATATTTTTTACTTTCACAAAAACTATTTGTAATACATTCACGTCTGCCGTTATGCGACCTTTAGTTACCATACAAAATTCTAAGGAAGCAATATTGTAATGAGGAAAAAATCTATTTCATCGAATTTCATGATAATATTTCGGATTTTCCTGTTTCAATTTTTATTAACAATTCGTGAGTTTATTTGTAAATATATTTTAACAAATTTGAGTTGACGTAATATTTTAATAAAATCAGACGTCAGTAATAATGTTTTAATCATATTCTAATTTAGCAACTTTTTTTTTTTTTTTTTTACGAAGTAATAAGTAAGTATAGGGATCACCAGAAAAATCGAATTCGAGATTTTAATGGAAATATCTAATGTTATAATGTTTTTACTGTGAAATGTAAAAAAAAAAAAAATAATAATAATAATATTGAAATTTAAAATGTTGTTGATTGATTGTTGCATGATTGCAACAATAAATATTGTACTCTAGGAATTGTCATCGCTTTTAGTATTGTATTTATTGTGATTGGGCTCGCCGGTACTGCGAGCTGGAAGCACCAATGCTTGTTTTTTATAATTTCGGATGTGCCCCAAGTGAAATAAATAAAATATATACAACACAATCAAAATTATTGTATAGTTGATGTATGGTAGTGTATTATATTATTAAACTAGTTAAAGTTAAATAAATAAAATACGACACTGAAATTGGATAATCATTTATTATATAGTTTATATAATATATAAATACTTTAGAAGTAATCCTTCAACAAATATAATGAACCTGTTGATACCTGCGTGTTAAATGTGTACACTAGTTGCCTAGAGTAGCAACACTAATGTTTGTTATGTTATAAATCTGTTTATGTTATGAATGAACTTTATTATATAGAAACGAATGAATAACATTTTAATGCAATAGTAAATTAAAAAATTAATTTTTTTTTTTTTTGCAATACAAATTATATTACTACAGGGTTGTATTTTAGTGATCCATAAATATAAAAATATATAATTTTCACCATATAATAAATTAGATTCTATATGACAGTAAAATTTAATTTATACTCTAGAAATATCTAAGTTACTTTTCTTATTGTTACAGATCTATGACAACTTTAAGTCACAGCATGGACGATATTTCTGCTTGGCCCCAAGTAAATGGTGGCAATGACCACGTTATGACAATTGAAGAACTCCGGATGCAATTGAGTAGTTGTTTCACATGTGGTGTCTCCTGGGTGGAACATCATGTCTCATTGGATTGCTCCGAATGCGGAGGCTACGCCCTCGAGAGACCCTGCCCCAGATGTGATGGCCATTGTGGAACCATGTGGAAACGAGATCTTACCATGGTACGTTTCAAATACTTAATACATAAATCCAACCAGCGTTTTAATTTAAAAAAAAAAAAAGTAAATATATATATAGGAAAACCGCAAGACTACACCCTAGTGCCAAATTGATTAATAACTAAGTTGCCGCCATTTTTATTTTATAACTACAATCAAATTTTACCATAATTACTTTGTTTACGTTTTAGTATATCATAAATAGATATTGAGAATGTAATATAAGACTACGCCACCCTAGTGTCAAGTTGAAGAACTAATTGTAGCTATTTTATTGTGATAATGATAATTAAGTTTTTTTTAACTGTAATTACAATTATAAGAAAATTAATGAAGTAGTGAACCTACTTTTTTTTTATAACACCTGTAAATTGCTATAATGTTTTTTGTTTTGTTTGCAGTCTCATGCCAGTAGTAAGGCCCGTTGGCAAGGCGAATGCACGTACAATAACTGTACGTGTGGGCCCCAAGATCCTATGACCAACAACACCGCCCCCGCCACCGCCCCCGCCAAAAAGAACTCCATAACTAACAACACCTTAGCACAAGAGCTCTGCTCGAGATTAGAAAAATTATCAGCTACATCGTGACGTCATATTACGCTATAGTTTTGTTCATTTGATCATTAAAACATTTTTGTTGTGCTTAGAAAAGATTCAAAAGCAGGGTTTTTACTAAATTATTTTTAAACTATAGTACTGTGTACTTATAATTATATTTTTTCGTATCACTTGGTCACTATTATCATTAATATTAATTATTAAATTAGGCATATGTTTTAATTTTTTAAATAAACACTGGCGTTATTCAATATGGCGGCGATTAGGAAATTAGGTAAATGGTTGGCAATGAGTTCATAGAAATAATTGTAATATGCAAAGTGATTTAAGGAGTTTGTTGAAATGTTACCAATACGTCATACATCGGACCAAAGACAGAGATACATTCAAATATACAAGTGCGTAAAACACTAGAGATACATACAATATGAGGGTTTAGTAAATTAGTTAAATGGTTGAAAATATTGTACTTCTTAAATTTAATCAATTAATGATAAATGTTAATAAATTCAACCAATGACAGTGGAGATATAGAAAAGCGTCAGTGTTTAAATTTTAATTTCAAAGTAAGACTGTAAAATGCAAAATTATAGAGAAATTGTATAGAGAAAACATTTTGAAGCAAAATGTATTTTGGCTTAAGAAAGAATTTTGTAAAAATACTTAGTGAATTATAATCAAATACGAAAAATTCTTTTAAAACTCGGTTGGATATCTTAACTGGTAAATAAAAACTACAAAAAACTTAAGATTAAGTATTTTTAAATAATTCGTTCTCGCTTGTGCCAATATTTATGTAATCTCAATGGCTGTAAATGAATCCGGCTGCTACGATTCTTATATACATAGTTACTACTGTTATTTTCAATGTACAGTCGAATTTTTAAAAGAAGTCACTTCAAGGTCAAACATACACCATACGACTCAAGATTTTAGCCCCGCCCATTTTGTTAATTGCAGTGGTGTAGGTCATTAGGCACATAATAAACTTTTAATTTTTTTGAAAGTAATAACACAAAATTGAACGAATAGAACACACGAAATCGATCAAAACGAAGTAAAAATTGCACAAACTAAGAACTGACAGAAGCAGAAACAATTGCACAATAATGTGGAAATACGGTAGAAATTTCGTCGAACGCCTATGTGTTCAATAAAAAATATGATATAATACCGAACATATGTTATACATACATTGCGTTGGACAAAACAACGATTGACTAGCGAAGGATGTCTGTACTCTATTCGGAAATCACGAAAACCCGCGCGACATATGGGTACTCTATCCATCCTTCTCTTATGCATACAAACATGAGAGAGAAATAAACACGCTATTAGGTATCCGTGGTTCATACCGTTGACCTTGAAGTGACTTCTTTTAAAAATTCAACTGTACGTATGCTTGTGCTCAGCTCTGGAACAAATGAATTATACGAATGTGTCGACTGATTGCGCGTGTGCATGTTTGTTAATATTATTATTAATTTGCCATCGAAAAATGAGTATGTAAACTATTTAAACACAGATATAATAGTTATGCAAAGAATCACATTTCATTTCACATCATTTGTATATTATTTTATACGAATACAGTGTTAGCAAATATTTATTGATAGATTTTTAATTTTCTTTTAGAAAATTACGCACATTTATAATAATAACATTAATAATAAACTACATTTTAAGTTGTTCCGTCAATATTTATAATCATTGTATGACTGATTACTGTTTAGATATATGATTCTCTGTATAATTAATTAGTAAAAATAAAATAATAAAATAAATGGTTTGTCTTAAAAATGTATTTCAAATTATCATAATACATATTTATGTTTCCGAGTTGTCCATCACTTTTAAAGTAAGTACTTTGACATCAAATGTCGACTATATTATATATATATATATAAACACGCAGATGTATTTGTTTGTATGTGTGTGTGTGTGTGTGTGATTACTTATGAATAGAAATCCAATTATGAGGCAGTTTTCGTGAGATCCACAGGCTAAAATTGTAGGAGCAGGTGCTAAAGTTCAAATTTGGATCCAGCACAGTCATATCTCTATTACCAGGATAAATTTCAATGTCATCTATATTTGCTATAGTATTCTTTACATGCTTCGTAGAATTAATTTCATTGAGAATCCTACGACGCTTTAGCCGATACGAAATTGAATTATAGAATTTCTTAGGCATTTTAATTGGCTAAATTAGTTAGTTTATGAAATCTTTAAGTGTACCGAAACATATATTAATTTTAATGAACTTATTAAACAAGACGCTTACTGTTTCTTATATTTATTTTTACTTTCTTTTACGAAGTAATAAGTAAGTCTTGTAATCATGAAAAATTTCGAACTCGAGATTTGACCAGATATACACGTTTTGACTTTCCCTCAATCGAATGTGACTATTTTCGGAATTACGTCTGTCTGTCTGTGTGTGTGTGTGAACGCTCTACAGCCAAAACTGTCGAACGTAAAATTATGAAACTTCAAGCTTAAGACTTGTATATGCCCTAGATGTGCACATTTTATTTTTAAAAAGAATATTCAAACCAGAAGTGTATGTTTACTCTATAAATTTTTTGTTCTATCTCCAATATCACTATATATAGTTATGTTTATAATGAAAGATATTTATATTTCGCACAACTTTTGTTTGAATAATTTCTTCAAAAAATGTGCCAGTTGCGAGGAAAATGCTACGAAACATTATAAATATCTTGTTTACGTTGCCATGGATCCGCATGTAGCTTATAAAATCGGATCATCTGCTATTTTGACAGGAAAACAAAATAGACTCTATTAGATAAATGACATTTCAGAATATTTCTGTAGAGTATTGGTTAGTTTGATAGATATCTAGTGATAGTTTTAGCCAACTTAGCCTAATTAATTGTTTTTAAATTATTTATACACTTAATTAAGGGGGTGTTACCGTCTGGAGATTTGAAAATATCGTTTTTTTTTTGCCCAAACCGTTTTTCTATCCGCAAATTCGGTATTCACTTTTTTGAAGCTAAGGGTTTAGCGTGCCGAAAAAAAAAAGAAGAGGTTCTACTCTACGGTGCTGGTATAGCTGACTGGTAAGAAAATGGTAAGAACCTCAAAAATGATCAAAACATGTCCAATCTTTAAACGCGTTTTTCTCGAAACCACTTTTTTTGTGCTGGCCGATGACATTTCTCAGCAACTATACCAGTTATTGACTTGAGCTTTCGGAAATAAGTTCTAAATTGTTTTCTTCAGCTTTTGGACCACGATCATTTAAATGCTCAATTTCGCTGAGCTCTTTAAACGTGCCTTTTGTGAAAAACGGTATTTACTTTTTTTACTGATTGTCTGCACATGTCCAAATGTAAGACTTAATTGCCCGATACTAGCGCCTCTACCGCCGCTTTGGACACTAATTTTCACTTCAATAAGGAACATCCAGGGTCGTATATGCACCCATGCACGTGCAACAGAGAAAAGTCGAGAGAAATGGGTCAAGAATGATATTTTCAAAATTTTGAGGCACTAGTCAAGGAATTTTTTTTTTTACTATCCCATATGAAAAAAAGTTAAAAATGTTTCAAAAGAAAAAAATATAATTTGTTGCACCTCTTCGGCAAATGTGTGAAAACTGCGTTTAAAAACTTCAAAATGCCATAAATATTTGAATTTCCCGCCCAAAAATTCGAAAAAATTACCATGAGATTATCTCTATAAGACCTTTTGAATGCATCAAACCGCATGTCAAAAGGTTGAGTAGAACCGGAGATATTTGAGAGAGAAAGAAAAAACGAATATTTGAGGTTATGGCCGCTAAGAATGATATTTGAAGCTGAAAATCTAGGGGCAAAGATTTTCTCTCGAAGATGAATCGAATGACCTATCTTGACCCTTAATCCGTTTGGGAGGACTTTTTACTAACTTAATCTGCCCTTAATACCCTTTAATATAGTAATTGTTGTGTCCTGAGGTTGCGAGTTGCGAGGGTATTGTTTACTTGTAACAACGATAAAGTATTAACTGCATTTTTATACTTTTACTCCCATCTAATTTACAAATAAAACTTTACAATCATTCTTTATATATTTGTAACAGTAATAAAATGAAATGACTTATCTATTAGAGTATAATAGAAAGGCAATGACATCTTTACACATCATATTTGTTTGTTTTCCTTGAGTGACGCCATTGGAGATTGCATTATGGACCGACCTGCCACTGCCACTCAGTGCCACTGCCACCTGAATTCAGGTGACGTAACATGTATCCTTATCTTTTATATTTGTACGCAGCCCAACGCAGGCCACGGAGGGAGAATCTTGCGTCTGCGTCAATTGGAAACCGGCCTTTACTTTAGGCATACTCATGGCGGTTGGCGGCATCTAATTGTACTTTTATGAACAGTTACATGAGACACGAATTTCTTTATATAAACGATAAAATCTGTTAGTTTTTAAAATCAATGGTTCAATTCAACCTAGTGCAAAAGAAGCTACACTCCACTTTCCTGATCCTGACAACAGTTTCAGAACATTTTTAAATTTACCGCTTTAGTTTTTAAGAAAAAGAAAACTTATATTTATAATGTTGGCACACCCGTCCTGCTTTAACTACTTAACCTAATATTATAGAAAGATTTTAATAAATGATCTATTAAACATATATTAATGAGTAAAATGAGCAGTTTTTATATAATTTGTTCTTGAGTAAATATTGCGCTCTAATAACGAGTATTAAAATCATTAAAAATGTTAACGAAATATGTATACATATTGAGTTTATAATTTCGTGTTTTGGTATTCCTTGTAGCCATTGATCGTGAAGTATAGATTTTATATTTCATGGATTTACTTGTTTAATTTTTTGTTATTATACACCATGTATTTATTTTTATTATGTGTTTTATTTGAGGTAATCAGTTGTAATTTAAATTTTAGATTTTAATAATGTTTACATTATGTAAGTAATGATGGGCTTTTGTATATTTTGGACTTTTTTTGAGTGATTTATCAATATCAAGTGTTTTAAAAATAAAAGTGTCGATTTTAACATGTATATAAATAGTTTTCATCGATTTTAACTAGGTGTGTATATAACCACAATTTTTAGTATTTTATATTTAAGTTTTTTTTTTTTTAAATGTAAATCGCTAACCAACATCGTTTATATAAAATAAACAAGTGTCAAAAATAGTATGGTTTATTGTCAAATTGATTATTGTATTAATTGGAGCCATTCATTTTTGACAACTTCATGACCGAAATATTTATTCAAGGCTATATTCCAATCTATAAATTCAAGTTGTGAGTATTGTCGGTAATTTGAAGGCATTTTCAGTAGTTTAATTAGTAATAATATGCTTTAAAAGTGAGCGAATCGAAATACAAGTTGTGACCATATTAGTTTTTATGCTAAACGCTGGCAAAAGACGTGAGCGTGAGCCACAGCCACAGAAAAGATTATAAATCTCGTCCTGTCAAATATTGTATAAATGAAGGCTTTTGAATTCATTTAACTAGTGTATAAACATGTTCTTCATTATAATTGTAAAATATGTTTAGTTTGCTATAAATTGGCTCGTATCTTTATAATTTCAATAGTGAAGTTTGGTTACGTTTTGATCGTAGTTAGTAGGTATATTGGAGTATAAGTATATGTGATGTTGTGTTTCTTTAATTAAAGAATGGCTGAATTTACACACGCCCTGGATCCTGCAGTTTCTGACAATGTCACCGAGGATTTGCTCCAATCCAATATGAACTCGAGGTAGGCGATGCCTGCTTCTGTAAGTATTGTTTTATTTGATATTTTGTTTGTCGTCGTGGAGGTCAAGGGCCAAGTAACAAAGTAAAAATCACCATTTTTAACTTAGCTGCATGCAAAATTCATCATTTATTATTGATTGTTTAAAGAAACAATTATGTTGGTATGCATGCGTGTTGTGGGTTATGACCGTGGACGTGGACGTGGACGTGATGACAATAGTGAAATTCGTTATCAATAATAAAGAATTTCACTATTGTGTATAGTAAATATAACTTGGCTGCTTGTAAAATAGTTCACTATTGATTCGCTATTTTATAATTTCATATAATGTTCGTCTTTCGAAACAAAATTTCGCTAGTGCATTTTTGTTCGAAACACATGTTGATCATTGCAATATGAAATTTACCAATTTTAATAGGAAACTAAATTAAACCCGTTTCAGATTTTGCAATTTCTTGCGCAAGTATTGCACCGTGCAAAACCAAAATTGCAGCAATTTTTATTGCTAGAAATATTGCCTCTATAGAACTTATTCTATATTTCTCGCATGCATGTGCAATTTCTGATTCTGAAGTTGTTGATTTTCATGTAATTCAATTATTACCCACTGTTATTTCCGCGTCTCATTTCATGTATACGCCAGCAACATTTTTCCAAATTTATTTTCTATCCATAATTTCATTCTCTTGAATAATGTTTAAATATAAAGGAGAACTCCATAATGTACACAATATGATATTAACAACAACAAAAACAATAGACTATAATTCAAACAAATGTAATTAGTTCTATTTGCCTAAAAGGTACATTAAAAATTACTAAAAATTAAATGCTTGTAATTATTGCATGATTTAAAACACAATATAATAACTTCGTGCAATTTTTGCACAAGAAATTGCATCATTCAAAATGGGCTTTAGTCGTTTTTACAATATTTCACTATGGTTTTCTTTCGAACAAAATCAATAATGCATTTTTGTTAATTCTAAATATTGCAATATTAAACATTACTACTGTTGGTCTACATGTTCTATCTGGTTCTAACAACGCCGCATGTCAAATTATTATCTTTTTAAATTATTATACATTTATTATAAATAACCAAATATAGTATACATATGTTGACTGCTATTTTAACCCGGCGTTGCTCGCTGTATGAGATTTACTCACGCTTGTAGAAATAAACGCGCATATCTCTATGAAGAAAACATATTTTTTTATATAATCACATAATATTCTTTTAGATTTTTGTTTCGCTGAAAGTGTTTCATAAAATATTCGAATTTCTACATACATTTCCTATTTCATTTACACCACAATAAATAATTATTTTAGTATTGATTCTATTTGATTCACTAACGATGTTGAGTAACTTAAAATTAAATTAATATAAAAATATTTGTTTGCTATTCATTTGACATAGTAATAATAAAATTTGTCATTATTAATTTTGTTTAGATAATACAGAGTATTTTCTGGTTAGGCGAAAGTCAGGTGTGGAGTAAGAATCTATCGTACAACGGGTAGTATAACGGCGAGCTAAAGCTTTAGGTGTCTCTACCTTTGTTTTTTTTTTTTTTTTTCGAGAATTTTTATTAAAGACATAAAAAGGTTTTATGAAAAACACTAATTTATTATATATACATTAATGTAGAAAACTATTTATTTTCCCGATATATTAAGAAATGGCGGCTTGACAGCTGATAATCGAGAGCGCTACGAAAGTAGATGGATCTAGAACTGTGAAAAAAATATTTGGCAACTGGTAAATTTATTGAAGAAATGTTTCAAACAAAGTTGTGCGAAATATTAATATTTTTCATTATGAACATAACTATATTTGCCGTAAGTGTAGCCGTTCTAGTGATATTGGCGATAGAACAAGAAATGTATAGAGTAAACATGCACTTCCGGTTTGAATGTACTTTTCAAAAATAGGAGGTGCACATCTAGGGTATGTGCAAGTCTTAGTTTGAAGTTTCATAATTTTTCGTTCGATAGTTTTGGCCCTAGAACGTTCACAGACACACACAGAGACAGACAGACGTCATTCCGAAAATAGTCACACTCGATTCAAGGAAGGTCAAAACATGTATATCTGTTGAAATTTTTCATGATTACAATACTTACTTATTACTTCGTAAAAGAAAATAAGAACAAGGAGATTAATTGAAAATTGGCCCACCAACTTCGAATATGCGGTTTCGAGAATAACAAAAAATACATAGCTACAGCGTTTATAGTCAAGCGTCGGTTATAGCCGTTAGGACTCTTCCTTCAAATTATTTCAACAGTAAATAGCAAACACGTCATCTACTGGCAGGTTGAAAGGATAATTACTCATAAGGTAAATGATTTTAGGCCTGAAACTCGGTTTTTGTTGAAATCGCCGTGCGAGAACGTATTTTCGCGCCGATGTGCGTTCTACTTCTATAGCTCGAAAATTGTCCTTTTACTTTCGATATTGTTTTGTTACCAATAGAATATAATTTTTATATATATAAAGAGTACTTTGAGATGGTGTTACCCCTTAAAGACGTATATTCCATTTTCAAAACGCTAAAAATTCGCCAAAGTTCTAATACGTTGACTCAAAACTGATTTTGAACATTTTTTTTCGGTAATAATTTATAAAAAAGTCCCCATAGGTGAGAAGATGTGCTTTTTATTTTTATTTTTTCTTAGGGAGTAATAAGTAAGTATTGTAATGCTGAAAATTTTCGAACTCAAGATTTCAACGGATATTCACGTTTTGAGCTTCCCTGAATCAAATGTGACTATTTTCGAAATAACGCCTTAGTCGTTCAGCAGAACCATCTGACTTGCGTTTAATCTTAAATACCCAACGATTGTCGATTTTTTTGATTTCATCAGCTTCTACAACTTTCCATGTTTCATTCTCGTGTGAAGCTTCCATTTCTTGCTTCATCGCATTCATCCAATCGCTTGATTCAGGACTTTCAACAGCATCTTCATAGCTGAATGGTTCACCATAGGCTATCATGGCATAATCATCATACCTTGCTGCTTTCTTCAAAGTATTCCTATATCTAAGATGTCGACCTTCATTTTGATTTTCAGCTTCCTTGTTATGACATTGATCCTGAAATCCTTCATTTTCCCATTTCAGTATCTTATTCAATACTTAAAGGTACTGTTTGTGAATTTTGAAAATGATGCTTTGAGATTTTCTCATTTTTGAAAATAATATCTCTGGAAAGTACGACATTATTTTCTTCGGGTAATCAAACTCGATAGCCATCTTTATTACCAGAATATCCTACTAAACATCCTTGTTTAGCTTTTGTATCGAATTTGCGTCGTTTCTGTTTTGGGACATGTATATAACATTCTGTTCCAAAAACTATCAAATGATTAATAGCAGAAGTTTTTCCAAACCATCATTCAAAAGGACTTTTTGATTCAAACCGATGTTGGTCCTGTACGATTTATAACATACGCCGCCGTCATAACTGCTTCCGCCCAAAGACTCCGGCATATAACATAGTCCTGGCAGATTCCACTAATTTATGGTTATCCTGTTCGCAGCGCCATTTTGCTTAGGTGTGTAGAGCATAGATTTACGATGAATAAGTCCTACACACCTCTTCCCTCAACTTGTGAACATCTTGATTATCAAATTCTTTGCCTCCATCCGGCAATAACTTTATTGTGTAATAATTCTTAGTCCATTTTCCACGAACTCGCACTTCTACATTTATTGTTCCTTGTCCAATCGCTTCCATGTAGTCTCCATTTCCAATAACAACTGATCGAGATGGTTGAAAGGTTTCAAATGAACTAAACCAATCAAGTTTGTACTTCATGTGATGTGTAGCGCCAGAATCAGCCATCCATATATATATATATATATATATATATATATATATATATATATATATATATATATATATATATATATATATATATGTATATATATATATATATATATATATATATATATATATATATCCATCGAATTTTGAACACTTGCACCAATGCCAACAAAAACCGATCCTCGTGAAATATCCGATTTCTCTTGAGTTTTCTTCTCAATACAATCTCTTTTAAATTGTCCTAGTTTTCCACATCCAAAGCATTTAATATTATTCTTATCAAATTTCTTACTTGCCTTTTGTGACCTTTGTGATGATGCTTTTACAATATACGCAGTCGTCCCACTACCGCCATTGGCTATTCCCTCATTCCGTTCAAAGAGGGGAAGTTCAACTGTGCATAGCCTTTTTCTTAGAAGTGTCAATGTGCGTTGCTCCTTGGGAACAGATTTCCATGCATTTACAAATTTAAAATAATCTGATGGCATTGTATTTAAAATTGGATTTAAAAACAAAGATTCGGGTAACTTTACATGATCTTCCTTCCAAGTTTCATCTTGAAGTTCTATCCAGATTTTTTCTAATTTGGCTATGTGTTTGGCCACTAAATTAGTTGGATCCTTTTCTTTTTATTGGCGAATAATTGATTAAATCATCTGTCCTGTCTTTGTTCAGTTCTTTGCTCGAACACACTTACCAATTTCATCCACATCTCTTTCGATGTCAAATATATATTGATCAGCTGCCTAACCTGAGAACTTGGAGTACTAACAATTAAATGCTGAGGTCATAATCTCTGTTCACGTATATGCAGCCATTGTTTTTTCATGCTTCGTGACTTCCGTATCAGTAGTATCAACATTTAATTCTTCAGGACGTTTCAATTTTCCTTCAACCGCAGCCATAGCATTATTTACTTGTAACTGTATTATTATTTGGAATTTCCAATTCACCCAATTGGATTGTCCTTCCAATTTGTCGATCGTTCATTTCGACATCCATAATACCAAATAAAAATAAAAAAGGCTTAATGCAGTCAAGTAAAATTACTTCCACTTAAGTACACCAATTTTAATAGAAATAATCAGAACCACGTATGAACATGGGTACTGGAACCATAACCTGTTGCGGTTTTAATTAAATAATGGTACTCTTGTAATGATAACAAATATAAAGTTATATTAAACGGTAAGAATTACAACAAGTTGTGTTTGTTATTAGATTAAAAACAAATTACTGCCATATATATATATATATATATATATATATATATATATATATATATATATATATATATATATATATATATATATATATATATATATATATATATACATACATAGTGAAAACTACGTAAAAGAAAATTGAGTGCAGGCCACTCCAAATATTTTTGATACACTTAATTAAAAAATGGGTTGTGGCCAACGCGGGACTTTCTTTTACGTAGTTTTCATCAATATTTATTGATTATAAAAATATAATATTAGGAAATAATAATCCAACAGAAACAATATGAAAACCAAGCTTACCTTATATAAATGAATGGGTTGAAAATTATACCAATACCAATTTGTAATGGTTTTGAACTAACTAACTATCAAAACTAAACAATTCTCTACAGAAATATTCTGAAATGTCATTTATCTAATTCAGACCATTTTGTTTTCTTGTCGAAATATTGACAGGCGCAGATGATCCGATTTATTAAGCTACATTCGAATCCATGACAACGTAAACAAGATTCTCATCATTTTCGGTAGCAGTTTTCTCGTAACTGGTACATTTATTGAAGAAACTTTTCAAACAAAAGTTGTGCGAAATATTAATATCTTTCATTATGAACATAACTATTTTTGCCGTAAGTGCAGCCGTTCTAGTGATATTGGAGATAGAACAAAAAATGCATAGAGTAAACATGCACTGCCGGTTAGAATATTCTTTTCAAAAATAGGAGGTGCACAACTAGACCATATACAAGTCTTAAGTTTGAAGTCTCATAATTTTACGTTGGACAGTTTCGGCTCTAGAGCGTTCACATACACACACACACACGCACACACACACACACACACACACACACACACACACACAGACGTCACTCCGAAAATAGTCACATTCGATTCAGGGAAGCTCAAAACGTGTATATCCGTTGAAATCTCGAGTTCGATATTTTTGGTGATCCCTATACTTACTTATTACTTCGTAAAAGAAAGTAAAAATCAATTGTGTCCAACACAGAACTTTCCTTTACGTTTTCTTGCTTTCTCGGTTCCTCTCTGGCATTCTCTTTATATTCGCCATTCAAACGTCTAATTTTCTTCTCTCCCTGTTCATATCTTTCTTTAATTTTGTATGTTGGTACATTTCTTTGCCATGCAAGTTTTCTACATACTTTTGTTTTGCGATTTCTTTTTACCCATCCTAAAATAAATCATATTGAATAATATCCGATTCATAAACATGTATTTTTCGAGATTTAACGATATTTCTCGAGCATTGATATACGGAATGTGTTTTCGTTCCATAATTCAAATTTAGCATCAGCAAATTTCATTTTTACTTTTTTGACATTTAAATAAACAAGAAAAAAACCAGTCACAGATAACTGATTAAAAAAAATTACAATTTTTTAGATAATGTACCATTCTCTTTAGAAGAATACTTTTGAAATAAAAGTTGTTTAAAATTAGAATCTCTTGAGTTTTTATATCTATAAGTTTTTCTGTAAATGCAGCCATTGACGTCTGTGTGTGTGTGTCTGTGAACGCACTAGAACCATAACTGCCGAAAGTAAAATTATGAAACTGCAAACTTAAGACTTGTATTTGCCCTAGATGGGCACCTCCTATTTTTTAAAAGAATATTCAAATCGGAAGAGTAATAACACTAGAACGGCTGCACGTATGGCAAAAAATAAGTTTCATAATGAAATATATTCATATTTTGCACAACTTTTGTTTGAAATGTTTCTTCAAAAAATGTACCAGTTACGAGAAAACTGCTAAGAAAAATGATAAAAATCTTGTTTACGTTGCCATGGATTCGCATGTAGCTTAATAAATCGGATCATCTGCGCCTGTCAATATGTTGACAGGAAAACAAAATAAACTCAATTAGATAAATGATATTTCAGAGTATTCCTGTAGAGTATTGGTTAGTTTGTTTGGGATATATATATATATATATATATATATATATATATATATATATAGTGAAAACTTCGTTTAAAAAAGTCGAGTGCAGACCACTCCAGATATTTAATATTCTTGCCATGGCGTTATGGTCAGACTCTCGACTTTCACGTTGAAAGTTGGGGTTCGATTTCTGCCCATGCCATTTTGTATTTTTACAACAAAAGTATTCTACACCTATAAACAAACACACATATAAAAAACAAACACACATATAAAAAACAAACACATACTTATGAGTGTTTATATAAATAATAATTAAAATTAAAATAAACTTATTTCCTTATTTATGAAATAGTTATAAATTTGCTTGAATCGAGTCGTATTTTAAAGGAATTATTTGTAAGTTCAATGATTTTTTCACAGATTAGACTGGCTAGACACTTCAGAAGTTGATTTAACTGAGGAGGAACTAGTAGTCGAATCAGTTGTTGACGAGATTATAGTTGATCAAGAAGAGAATGTAGACTACATAGAATGTCTGAACGGTGAAGAATGTGTGGAAGAATCAATTGTGTACGTATTTGACGAATCCGTCGTCGAATTCGACATCAACGAACCGACTTACATCATTCAAGAGGATCCTTCTTTCTTACTCGAAGAAGAGGTAGTGGAAACGATACATTCTGAGGATCCAGATGCATCAGATATAATGATGAATAGGAATATGGAAGGAATATCAATACGAGAGACAGGACAATTAGATTTTAGTGATGATTGTGTTGAATTAGTGAATATTTGTAGTGAAGTGGTTAATGTTAGTGGTAGTGCTAGTGCTAGTGGTAGTGCTAGTGCTAGTGCTAGTGATGAAATAAATAAAGGCGAAGAAAATGTTGTTTGTGAAATAAATAGTACTACAGTGGGTGAAGTTAATAATGCAGGGATACAAAAGTCGCAAATATATAATTTCGATTATAATACGTCGGAAAGTGATTGTAAAATGGCGGACTTTGAATCTAAACAATCAGAAAGTACTTGTAGACCACCAGAAATCGATTCAAAAATATCGGAATATAATATGCAAGTATCGCAAAGCGATAATAATAAAAATATCGGGTTAGTTTTTAATAAACCTGAAATTAGTCAAATATCCGAATTTAATGAAATTCAATTACTTAATTCCCCAAAACGTGTAACTGAACCTAGTACTCCTTCGTTTACTCCCCCAAATATGCTCGCTTCGATTCTAAACAAAAGCAATTTTGGTCAAATGTCCCCAATATCTCCCGATTTGCTAAGTGATAAAACTAGTCCGTCTAGTACTACAAGTGAGATCACCTCATCTCCAACCGTACATCGTACCGCCGTTTTAGGCCGTGAACAAATTAAGAAACGTTTGCAATCGTTTTCGTTGTTCAAACAAGGTATTCATGCGCTTCCGATCAAAAAGGTTTTAACCGTAAAACCACCAAAAGTACATGTACACACCAGCGAAGAACTGGATGAAAATGGCAAAAAGAAAATTATTATTATGAAAAAGCCACCGAAGCAAGGTAACTTATTTTGGTTTCTTTTCGGAATCTAGAATACTTTGTTTATACTAATATCACTGTTTGATTGGATTTAATAATTACTGAAGCAAATTAGTGAAGTCGCGATTTAGTGAACTTAGTGAATTTTGGCTTGTAAGGCTTCCTCACTATTTATTTCGGGTCTCGACATTAGTAAAGGAGTAATATCTATAATTAAAGTCAATGCAACTTAAACATTGCAAATGATAATTATAAAGTTCCATTGCGAGGATATGAAAAATGAAATGATTTTTTATTGGTACTACTTTTTGTGTAATTTAATTTATAACAATTTTTGTAATTTATTTTGTAAACTTAAACAAATTGAAATATTTAACTATATTTTTATTTTTCGCGACCCAATGTAAAATTATAGGCTAGTTTACTCGAGACGGTGTTTACTATATCGCGACTTAATTGTAGTTAAATATTTCGTCTTTAGATACTAATGATTCTAAATATGTTCATATAATTAGATAAAATCTTTTCAAAAATTAGTGGTTATAAAATTCGGAAATTAAAGAGGTTTATATTTACTGAGATTGATTATATACCCGCAGTCAGTGTTTTTAATAATAAATAATTCTTGAATGATTCGGTTTTAATTAGGAAGTAATGCACAGGAAAAGGCTAAATCAGTCATAGATGAAATCGAACAAATTAAACGGGACGAAGCCATAGCTATGGGACAACAATTTGGATATAATCACGGTTATCTTAAACATTCTTTATCTAACATGCATTCAACAAGAGGTTCGTACTATTTAATATTGTATGCACAACTTTAAATTAAGGTTTAGTTCATAATTCAATGTCAACTAGATGCTTCTGATATATATATATATATATATATATACAATGAAAAGAAAAGAAAAGACTAAATTATGATTTACATTTACTTATGTTGTAGACCTTAAATTTAATGTATACATGCACTTGTAATTTGATACCAACATTTCAAAATTGATTTTATTAATTTTTGTAGTTTATGATCACTTAAGTAGTAGAAAATCAAAACCTTCTGTTGATCGGGATTCATCGGACAGAAGTAGTAATTCGAAAAAGCACGATAAATCTTATCGAAATACCAAAAGACATGATCGAGATCGAGAATACAGCAGAAGTTATCGTCATAAAAGTGAAGAAGTTCACGATAAAAAAAAATCGGAACATCGACATAAAAGTGAAGATGATTATGAAAAGAAAAAAGACAAAGATGACGCAATGCAGAATTATTGGAATGAAGTGAAAAAGAAATATAACGAACATAAAAAACTCAGTCAACCAAAAGAGAAATCAGTGGAGAAATCGACGAAAATTGAAGAATTAAAAGATAAATATAAAGAGGAGGATAAACATACGGAGGAAGGTAATCTTAAAAAAGATGATAAAAATAAGAAGGGCGATAAATATAAGGAGGAAGGTAAATATAAAAAGGAAGACAAACATAAAGAAGAAGTTAAATATAAAAAGGACGATAAATACAAGGAGGACGATAGATATAAAAAAGACGAAAAACATAAAGAGGACGACAAGTACAAAAAGGATGAAAAATATAAGGAGGAAGATAAATATAAAAGAGATGATGGATTCAAAGAGGAAGAACGATATAAAAAAGAAGAGAAATATCGAGAGGAAGAAAATAATAAAAAGGATGATAAATATAAGGGTGAAGAAAAATTTAAGAAGGACGATAAATATAAGGAAGATGATAGATATAAAAAGGATGATAGATATAAGGAGGATGAAAGATTGAAAAAAGAAGACATTTTAAAAGAGGAAGAGCGATATAAAAAGGAATTGAAAAATAGAGAGGAAACTAAATATAAGAAGGAAGAAATGCCAGTAGATTGGTATGACGTGAAAAGGAAAAATATCGATTTCAATCAAATTAGTAAAATCAAAGAAAAAACTATGAAAATTTCGATAGAAGACACACCTGACAGGTAATTCATTAGTCAAATAGTGGTGGCGTCAGTCTGACAGATCGTTATATTTTAAAATATATATATTAAAACAAATTAAAAATATTATATTTAATAGTTGTTCATTATTTAATTCTGTTGATAAGAAAACTGCAAAATGTACATGTTAAATTTCAAAATAAAATATTGCGTTACCACTGGATAAATATAATATGCTAATTTGTATTTTGTTATTATGTAAGAGTGTGTTATTCTGGTATTTATTGCTTCATGTGCAGCCAACGCTTATTATATTAAAGCTTAAATAATATGGAATTAGTGGTGACGTCGGTCTAGCAAGCTCATTTAAATTTTAAATGTGAATACATACTTTAACCATTTACGTATATATATATATATATATATATATATATATATATATATATATATATATATATATATTAATTAATATAATTGAACAAATGTTGCATAATTTTATATATTTAATACTAAATTAAAATTTAAATATATATATATATATATATATATATATAGGCTTGTGAATGGAAATTGAGTACTTAGGAATTTACATGCTATTTTTAACTTATGGAAGTAGTTTAAACAATGAAATTTAGCTTATTCGAAGCAGTTTAAAATTCTTAACAAGTTTTGTCTTTACACTGTGTTTGTAAAATGTACTGGGGAGCAAATATGTTAAAAATAGCATGTAAATTCCTATGTACTCGATTTCCATTCACCAGCCTGTATATATTTTGTTCAATACAATTAATTAAAATATGCAACTCATTTGTTGTATATGTTGTACTATTTAAAAAATAATACATTGACGGTCTGTGTGACCGAGCGTCACCACTGAAGGGTGGTGGTATAATAAATCAAGTAAGCTAAACAAATGATGTTTACGTAATAATAAATTAGGTTTGAAGGAGATGGTAATAAGGTTGTAATGTATAAACGCGAAGATTATATAAAACCACAATTAATATTTGAATATCCATCATTGCCACGTCACCCAATAGTTGCGTTATCCATAGCAGGAAAAAGTAAATATTATCCGCCTGAAATTGTCAGGTAATTTTTTGTTTTACATCTGAAATTCCCATAGAAACATCACTAACAAAACTCGCTTATTTGAAATTTTTAGATTTACCGAAAAACATCCTTTCTTATCTTACTGTGAAAAACCACAATATGCCCGTGGATATTATCGAACTCGAAAACAAACTTTCAACGAAATTCCACATGACAGAATGGACACAATGTTGCAAATAATCGAAAATAAAACAGAGTAATTAATCATGTTTATATTATTGCATGATGTAAATATTATATTTTCAACTGTTCCTTTCCATTTCAGGTCATCATATCCATTGAATTCAGTCATCCCAGATTGGTATCCAGCTCATGATTACTTGATTGAATCCAAACTAAAGGAACTTGTTGTCGAACTTGAACCGAAACCAATCACCAGTTATGGATTATCAGTGTTAAGCGAAAACTACAATGACGATGAAGAACTCGAAACACTAGTTGAAGTATTACTTGAAGAAGCAATACAACCTGAAAAAAATATTGAAGAATTCAGTAAATCAGAAGAGAAGGAATTAGAGCATCGTTCAAAAAAGGATAAAAAACGTAAAAAGAAACATAAAAAGTCTAAATCGCGAAGTCGCTCCAAAGAAAAGAGTGAATATAGAAAATCCAAGAAACATGATGAAGAAGATGAGCATGGCAAATCATCAGAAAAACCTGTAGATAGATCTTCGGAAAAGTTGAGCGATATATCTTCAGAGAAATACAGAGAACGATCTGCAGAAAAATCTAGTGAAAGATCATCAAAGAAATCTAGGGAGACATCTACAGAGAAATCCAAAGATCAGGCCTCAGAACAATTTAAAGAAAAGTTCCAAACATCCAGGGAAAGATCTTTAGAGAAATCCTCAGAAAAATCCCGGGGGAGATCTTCAGAAAAATCCATGGAGGGATCCTTAGAAAAACCCAGAGAACTGTCTTCAGAAAAATCCAAGGAAAGGTTACACAAATCCAGGGAGGGATCTTTAGAGAAATCCAGGGAGAGGTCTTCAGAAAAATTCAGGGAACGATCTTTTGATAAATCTAGAGAAAAATTTCCAGAACAAACCAGGGAAGGATCAATTGAAAAATGCAGAGAAAGATCTGCTGAAAAATCTAGAGCAAGGTCTTCAGAAAAGTCAAAGGAAAGATCACAAAAATCTAGGGAAAGATCTTCAGATAAATCTAGAGCAAGTTCTTTAGAAAAGTCCAGGGACAGATCTTCAGAAAAATTTAGAGAAAACCCTTCTGATAAATCCACAGAGAGATTTGCAGAGAAATCCGCTGGTTCTTCAGAAAGAAATATAGATAGATCGTTCGAAAAAACTTCAGAAGAATTAGAAAAGCCGACAAAATCTTCAGAAAAACCTCCAGAAAAATATGTAAAACAATTGGAACATTTTCCAGATAAAGAACAACCCTTAGAAATACAAAGACTATTAGAGAAACCAAAGACGACATTTGAAGATATCTTCGATGTACCAACAGAAAAGGAATTGCTAGACGATAAAACACCAAATACAGACGAATATCGATCAAATTGGGAAAGTGATGAAGATGTATTGAACGAAATATTACGTGAAGATATCCCATATTGCAAATCATATCCGCTGGAGCGCAAGTGGGAGATAGAAGAATTACATCCAAGATATGAAGATAAACGAAACAGGCGACGAAAGAGTTCGGAACGAATATCAGAAGAACGGAATCGAAGACGAACAGATGAGAAACGAAAACATAGAAATAGTTATGAAGAGAAACTACCAGAATTCGAGCACAAACGTTCGAACGAGTTCAAACAAGTTGAAGACAAATCGTATCATCCGCCAGTATACAACAACCGTTGGAGTAGTGAAGAAGATTTGAACAAACTTACAAAGTATGATAAAAAACGATATGTCAGTAATGAAAAATCAAGCAAACCTCGAAAATCCCGAGGCACTGATGGCTTACTAAAACTTACTCCAAGTGTTCGAAAGACAAACTGGAGCAGCGATGAAGAATTTGATAGAAAGAACCCAATTTGTGAATTCGAAAAACGGAACAAATTAAATTTTGAAGATCGCAAATACAGTAAACGTGATTCTGAACCACGAAACTCATTCAAAGTTAAACCTGATTCTCGTTGGGAAGAAGAACATAAACAACTAACCGAGTCTAAATTTCGATATGATGATTTATTCGGAAAAGATTTCTTAAATTTAAAAAACAATGACCGCAAACACAAACATTCTGAAGAACGCGCTCGATCGAGTGATGAAAGTAGTAGAAAAAAGAAGAAAGACGAAAAAAAGAAAATGGAGAAAGATAAAAAGAAAAAATACAAGGAAAAAGGCAAGGCACCGAAGGTGCAAATTAATTATTCTGATTTAGAAGATAATTTGGATGAGGAATTTAGGAGTGTTGAGAAGAAGAAAAATGATTTCTTCAAAACGGAAGATAAATTTGCACGTTATAAAGCAAAAATAAAAATAGATTATTCTGATTTTGATATGTCACTGATTGAAAGTACAGACAATTATAATCGGAAATTCGAGGAAACTAAAGCAGCTCCTGAAGGGGAGAAAGTTGAAGAAATCAAAAAAATAATGCCAAAAGTTGATAGAGTACAGAAGAAAATTGAAGTTGAAAAAGTAAAAGTGCCACCTAAAGAAGCAACAAAAATAGAAGTTACAATCAAGGAAGAAATTATATCTCCTCCAAAACCTATTACGACTTTAGAACCAACGACTTTAGAACTGGAATCACTAACTCCACTGGTACCACCACCTGTTCTTCCAATTCCAGTTCCATTTTCAAGTGTGTCCAAACCAGAAACATCAAGTAAACTTGCCTCAGAATACGAAGAATTCATGAAAGCAGTCTCTTTCGATGAAGCACCTACAGAATCTTCAAAATCCCCAAAAGATAGCAAGCTGGGTATAACAAAGTTGGAATTACCACCATCAACACCACATGAAGAATCACTGAAAGAAGATACATCAAGCGATTCAGAATCTGAATCTTCCGAGTCAGAACTTAGTGAATCAAGTTACGAAAGCTCAGACATAGATTTGGATTTGACTCTAGCTAATATTAAAACAGAAAAAATAAGTGATTCGGAATTGGAAGCAGAATTGCCTCAGAGTAAACGTAAACGAGTGGATTCTGATTTAGAAGTATTTAATCCTGCTATTAACATCAAATCTGAAAAGAATTTGTTTGAACACGATGACGCTAAATTTAATGTCATAGATTGGGAAAATTCTTATACGGAAACAAATACGTATTTCGATATTTTCACAAATAAAAAAATTAAAGCTGATATAACACCTTTAAAGAATCCTATCATCGATATAACCGAAATTATTGCACCAATAGTATTACCCGAAAATATCCCATTACCATCTGATGAAGTCATTGCTAGCCCTAAAGAATCAATCATCTCTGTAACGGACTCTCAAAATTCAACTCCAATTAAAAAATTACGTTCGTTAATTCCGATAAAATTACTCACGCCTGAACGTCGACTAAAGGCGATCGAAACAGCTAAATTGGAAGATGTGATTGTTATTGATGAGAAAACTAATCAGAGTGTTGTGTCGTCAAGCGATGGATATAATAAAGACGAATTGGACGATTTAGAACTGAGGGAATGTAGGAAACGTCAATCAAATTGGAATTTAAATATTACGCCTTCGAAGAAGCCATTGTTACAATCGTCCGCGTTGTGTGATGATTCTGATGAAGACTTCACCGACAAGTTGAGTAAAAGTCCTGAAAAAAATGTCAAAAAACTTGGGACAAATGTGTGTCCTGAGGTTTTAAATAAAGAGGCAATTGTTATAGAGGATTCGCCAATTAAACAATTGCGGCAACCTGCCCATGAATTAACCAAATCGAAAGAAGGAATATTTACCGAGAAAACTGATTTCGAATCATCTAACTTCAACCAGTCTGGCTTGGAAAAGCCGCGATTTGATAAATTTGGTTTTGAATGCTCTAAAATTGAAAAATCGAGTGTCCAGCATCCTGAAAATAAGTTTGGACTCGAGAAATCGATATCTGTTGGTAAAATTGATATTAAAAAGAGTCCAGACCGTAAATCAATATCACGATTAGATTCGAAAAAAACACCAGTCCGGTTCAATCGTGAACGCCGCGAGCGATCTGACGATCGTAAACGCGAACACAGTCGAGAACGATCTCGTGATCGAACCAAACGAAAAGTTCCAGATCGTCGGGACCGTCGACGTAGCCGCTATTCCCGCGAACGCGAAATCAAATTGCGGGGTCGTAATTCTCGAGATCGAAGCCGAGATCGGGCACATTCCCGAGAAAATGAACGCAAATCCAAAGAACAAGAAAATAAAAGTTTGAAATTAAGTAGATGGGACGATCATAAACAGATAACAAGATCGCCTAGTCCGAAAATGAATAGTAGATCGTCATTGGAACGAATTCCAATACCAGCGCGATTAGATGATACTGATTTTAGTGCAACTTCTATGGATATAGTGCAATCTCCTGTCAATTCACCATTGGATGGCTTTAAACGTAGTTTAGCTGATTCAACTATTAGTGATTCTGAATTAATAACACAATTAAACACGCCGGAAGAAAGCAATGAACCTTCTCCGAGATACCAACAACCTTATTTCTCTAATTTGAAAAAATTGCCTAAAACTGAATCACCGTGTTCACCTAAACGGATCTCTTTGGATGATCGTATTAATTTGGTGTTGGGAATTGACAAAGAGCTTCCAAAGCAAATAGACACTGTGTGTACGCGTGGTCCTTTTCAACATCCGCCTCCAAATTATCATCCGGATTCGTATGGCTACACTGGCCGATCGGACTATGATATGTATAATCAACCAGGGCAAAGTGATAATTTTGGAACATATTCTAATCAGTATCATCAACAATCTTATTATCCAAGTCAATTAAATTCGGATAATAATATTAAAGTGGTTCAAGTTGGAAATATGATACAAGTTGTGCCGACTGAACATCCACCGCCACCATCACCGGTGGCACCTCCTGTACCTCCTAAAGTAAGTCTTATTATTATTATTTTAACACTACTACATGTTACGTTCGTTACGTTCTGCTTCACACTGTCCAATATATATATTTATTTGAAGATTTCATTATATAAATAATGACATTTTTCATCAATTTAAATGAACATAGATCCCAAATTCCATGGTGAAATTATATGATAAATATTATTAAGTGTTACCGCCATTATTGTCTTTAAGCTACCTTTGTTAGAGATCATTTTCTTTTTTTTTTTTTTCTAAATAGGCTGATAAAGTCACATCCGTTTATTTCAGCCCGCGAAATACGAAAATTGGTCCGCTCAACGCGTGATCCTGGGCTATTCTTATGGGACTACTACTTTAGGCCTAAATCCTCTTACGCACCGATAAACGATACTATATAGGCCGACATTCTCTTGTGTTAATTTATTGAAAATTTGAAAAAACTGCTTGTGACAAATTGAAACAGCTTCAATATAATGTCGGGAACATTGGGGAACATGTTTATTAAGTGTGCATTTCTAATAACAAACAAACACGACAGAACAGAAAGTAAGTGAGTCATCCATGACAGATCGTTTTGACACCCGAAACGAGTCGAAATCAGTCGAAATCAGCCGAAACCTGAAATCTGCATGTTCGACAGGTCAGAAATTTTGAATGGACGAATCAGAAAGCTACTTTCGGTAATACAATTGCGCATTGCATTGTCGATGCAAGTTATTAACGAAAGAATATGCATTTATCTTTAATTTAGAAATGCACACTTATTTAACATGTTCCCTACATTATGTTGAAGCTGTGTACATTTGTCACTATCAGATTTCTCAAATGTTCAATAACTTAACACATAAGAGAATGTCGGCCTATATAGTATCGGTTATCGGTGCGTCCCATAAGAATAAGCCAGGGATGCGTGGACGGGTTATTGTTGAGCAGATCTATTTTCGTATTTCGCGGGCGGATGTGACATGATCACTTTTTTCGGCTATAGTTATTCAATATTTTGTATTATTTAAAAAAATAGAGATGGGGAGAGGCGTTGAGAGAGAACCCAAAAAAAATGGTTGTCATGATTCCACTTGATCGATTTAGTTCCAGAAAGTGAACCGTTGTATCCCGTAGTAGAACCGAAATTTTAAAAACATGTTTCCGTAATTTACGAAAGGAAAAAAAACTATTTAACTACTTCAGCATTGATATAAATCACATTATTTTATGAAACATATTTATTTCACTACGAGCTATAGCTAAAGTCGAGATACTGAGGCAACAGACTTGCGTAATAGTCAAAAGTTACTTATGATGATGATGTCATATAATCAATTTGTTGAAATTATATAAACTTAGGTTAGAATAATTAGAACAAATGAAAAACATAACTAATAGAAAGTGAAGCACAATAAATTAACGTTGAACAACACAAACTAAAACATAAACTGCAAAATTATAGTCAAACGATATAAAGAATAACCCAGAACAAATGTAAACGCACTTTAGTAGTAGTAGTAGTAGTCTTATAATAATATTTTACTACTTTATAAAAATATTTGCAATTTCGTAAAATCAAGACATAAAATATGTAAAGTTTCGCGTAGTCTCGGCGCAGTTTCGACCAACTTACTAAATGCCTGCTATTCCTGGACCATATTGTTCACCTTCCTTCTCGAAATTCTTCGGGGATTCTAAAGAAATGAATTGAAGGTTTCGTTCGGCCGGGTGGGCATTTTATTAAATATGAATCACTTCGTCAATTTTTCGAATTATTAAATGTGATTTTAATTACATATTCTTAATTAGGTTATACAAACGAATTAGAATGAAATTTTGAGGTAACTCCCCTTTTATTGAAATGAAATTGTTGAACTATAACTAATATTATTCAATCATGAACAATTGTAGATAAACGTGATATAAAATATATTAATGTTTTGTTTCTATTCGAATCATAGTATGATCACCACAAAGTTCATATTCTTTGCTTAACTTAACTAATTTTTGTTTTATTTTCCTGAACCTTGAATATTATTGATGCGATGTAAACTGTTTGGTTTGAATTATATGATCAAAAAAAAAATATCTTTTTTACACAATAATAAAATTTCGTAGTAAAAAATATGGCATATTTAGATTGTAATTGTATGATTCTACACGGCATTTTAGGAAATTATTTGTATAAAGATAAATATGTCAGAAATTAATATATATATATATATATATATATATATATATATATATATATATATATATATATATATATATTTATAAAGAAGGAGATATAAATAGGTGTAGCAGGTTAAAGGTTTAAAGCAATGTAATTTATTTTATATTATTGTCCCATAAATGCCAGTTATCTAGAGTAACAAAACAATTTCAATAGGTACAAGAAGCTCAAACAAAGGTAGTCCAAGTGGGAAATATGCTTCAAATAGTTCCAATGACAATCGAACCTCATATAATTGCACCAACTCCAAAACCAACTCTAGCACCAATGTTACCAGTTCCTGCAGAGAAAGTGATAGTTTCTTCAGCGCCATCCAAATCAACAGAGACACTCGTGGCGGAGCGAAGAGCCGAAAAAGATAAACGAAGAAAAGAGCGCGAACAACGACGAATAGAAAAAGAAAAGAAACAGAAAGAAAAAGAAAAACGAAAACAGTTGAAGATCAAAATAAAAACGGAAAATATGATCAAGGTAATTTGAGGTGTTCATTTTGGGGAAGAATAATTAGAAAAATATATACAATTTCTTATTTGAGTTTATTATTTATTATAATTTGTTGCAGCGTGCTTTAATGTTAGAAACTGGTGAGGGAGATATGGATATATCTAATATTGAAAATGAGGATGAAGAAAAAGATGGCGTCCTATCGTTACCGTGGCCACCAGCTTCATCTTTGATTACATTGCCGCTACCTAAACCACCGTCCAAAGGGATTCTGGTTACACATGGATTCAAGTAAGAATCATTTTAAACTTTAAGAAATTGTTAGAAGTAATTGTATTCATCCTTGCAGAAAAGATAAAGATGATTCATCGGACGAGTATACTGAAGTGCGAAAAGTGAAGTTCGCCGATGGTATTTGTCCCGGAGAAGGTACATCACCTTCCGGAGGCGAAGAACTGCCATCGCCCCCTCCTCCACCTAGAAAACTACCAAAAGAGAAACGCTACAAAAAAATGAAAAATAAAAATAAGAAGAAAATTAAGGTAGAAACATTATTTTTGTTCACGTGCGCGTTGCGTTTTTCTGCACCAATGCGTTCATTTCATAACATAACTGTCCGAGATAAATGCCTAATGCGATTTTTATTCAGATATTGTAGTAATACATGTATGTATTTGATGTAGTTAGATGATACGTCACTTTTACGTCACATGTATCTAGTATACATACTCATAATCTGTAAGTTAAAGTATTTCACTTTCTTTTAGTAGGATGGCTACTCCAATACGATATTAAATGTATAATTTTTCATTATTATTAATAAAATGTCCGTTTCCATTTTTAAATTAACAAAACGCCTCTAATTTTTGAATAACAAATGGCCAACGAGAAATAGAAATGATAGCTACTCATCTAATCATGCTCTTGAGCATAGAGCATGTAACAATGTTAGTGTGTGATGTCATTTGTTTCTAAATAAAATATTGTTATCATCATGTAACAACGATCGTGTACGAATTCTGAATTCAAATCAACTCTAGTTTGTACCAGTATTTGTACATGTTGGCACACAGTACCATAGTTTCCTTCTTGATATATTCAAATTCATTTGATTTTATAGAAAACAAAATTTTTACGTATTTCATCTTTTTATTGAATTTAGCAAATAGATTTATAAACTGTTAAATAATAGAGAGAGAGTATAAGTAAATTTGAAACAAATTTTGGGAGCTTTAGGACTCCGTTTACTTATACCTCACAATTAAAATATTCTTACTTAAACAGTAGCTAAACAAGCAAAGTTGTCAGGCATTAGCATCAGTGCCATTAGCTCGCCATATTATCCATTCAGTGGATGGTTTAATTTTTTTAAACGTTTTTTTAGCCACTAAGATTATTAAAGTAGAAAATTCATTAATTACCACTGAATTTTGAAAAGATAAAATTGACATTGTATCTGATTGATTGCAACAATAACCAGTCTTTTAATGCGATCGCTACAATGTTTTAAATGTCAAAAATAGTTATCTTAATTTTTTTTTTTTTTAGCCTTTCAGTTCAAAATCTGAAAAAGAGTTATAAATGTTTGAAGAATATATATCTAAAATATTATTTTTTATTTATTATGCTTGCACAAATGCTTGTTTCTATTTCTCTTTGGCCATTTATGTTATTCAATATTACCAGAAATTTTTAAATATATATTATTTATAATTAAAAGTACGTATAGCAAGTCGAGTGAAGGACACTTCAATTTTTTTAGCTCGTAGGAAAGTACAAGACGACAATAGCTATTGTCCGTGTGTAACAAGGTTGGATCAAAAAAATGTCATAACAAAAAATTCTTATCTTTTCGCCCTGAATCCAAAAATATATATAACACATGGTACCTATTTTGAGTGTCTCAACTCAATATATTGAAGTGAGATCTCACTTAAAAACGCTGTTGCCATCCATTGGATTCATTGCGTAAACATGATATGACGTCATGGATCTCAATCAATTCGTAAATTTATCTCACTACCTCGGTAGGTAGTGGGACCAGAAAAGTTACTAGTGAGAAAATTGACAGATTATTAGTTGTGTGCCATGACATCTTTGTACAAGTGCAGAGATTAATGAAATCGCTTGAACTGACTGTTACCCATTTATTACTTGTGAAATCTTTTGCTGGTCTCTTTGTGTTTTTTGTATTTTGTGTTTTCCTTGTTTTGTGTTGTTTAAAACTCACTTACAAACATTTCCGGGCTATTTTATATATAATGTTTGTATTTACTGTAGTTTTAAATCTTTTTAAAATAATAATTGTAACAAGTGTTGTAAACTTGAAGTCAGAAAAATCCCTAAAGATCTCACATGCGCGTCTCACTAGTGGTACGTCATCGTTATCTCAAATCTCACTTCAATATATTTAGTTGAGACACTCAGAATAGGGGTCCATATGTATCTCACTCGCTCGGTCAGTCGAAAGATCTAACTTGGTGACCGCAATTTACTGAAATTTGGTATACATACAATTTGGGTGGCCAAGAAGTTCCGGTTGCATTTTAATTCTAATCTCCTGTACAGGTCCGAAGTAATAGGGTTCCAAAATGGGGAGTCCCCCTTAATACTTCTCTTAAGAATAATTTTAAAATATTGGAAAAATCTACAAAAAGATATTTTAAATTCAGCAATTTTCTTAAAATTGTGAACCCGAAAGTTATACATAAAAGAATAAAATTTATAAATTAATATATATTTATATTCTTCAAACATTTATAATAGTCCAGGAGCTGTCATGTTTTTGATTAACTACCATCAAACCATTTTTACAATAGCTTGGCCGTAAATGGGCTAAGTGATTAGGCAAATTTATATATATATATGTATACATGATTGTTTAAATTATTCAACTAGGTGAAAATCATCCGCACCCAGCAACCTCCCGTCGAAGAGGAGGATGAATCCGAAGACAATCTACCACCGCCCCCTCCTCCACCCGGTTCCCCACCGCCACACTTATGGCCGCCACGTATCAAACCCCATATTAATAACATCCATCCCTCGTTACCGCCAAACGTATATCCACCAAACCCATACCCAGCGCCGCCCCCGCAAATGTACCCTGCCGCATACAATGGGCCAACGCAACCACCACCCATCGTTATTGGACACGGACAACCGCCACACCCACAACAAACCATACGACATCATCCACCAGGTAGCTTTTTATTACGCTCAAACACTGGTACTGGTACTGGTACAGGTACAGGTACATGTACCGACTTTAGAAACAAATCAAGACATTACACTGCCTTACTGTAAGTAACAATATTTGACTATATTAACATAACCGTACATTTTGATCACGGGACTGACTTGTACACCATTCGGGATTGTAGAGACACGTGACTGGCACTTTCGCCATTGTTTGTTTCAATATTTTATATATATATATATAAATTGATTTTTTAAATATTTTACATAAACTCAGTAGCAACAAAAAATCATTTTAGATTTGACGTAAAACACTTTTTAAAGGTGCCCATTTTACTTTGCATCTAGTATTTTTAAATAACTTTTAAGCGTTTGTACAAGTTTATATATAATGCACATGGCGACCATATAGTTTTATTCTAGAATGGTGTAGATAATAGTGATAGATAGGAAGTATGCACTTCATTCGCTGCTGCATATTGCTGGTAACATAATGTTAGTGCCAAAACTATTTTTGACTATATATATATATATATATATATATATATATATATATATATATATATATATATATATATATATATATATATATATATATATATATATATATATATAATATAACGAGACAGACGATATATATATATATATATATATATATATATATATATATATATATATATATATATATATATATATATTCTATATCTAGAAAAAACTACGTAAAAGAAAATCGAGTGCAGGTCTCTCCAGATATTTTAAAATAATTTTACAGCTTTAATGACAAGTGTCAAAACTATTTTTGACTATATACATATATATATATATATATATATATATATATATATATATATATATATATATATATATATATATAGACTAAAATTTATAAATTCAAAATGATGTCTTGGCAAATATCGCTACGATTTCAGCGTTGACTGTCCCAACAAAGCATGCGCAAATTCAACAAACGATCAACTGCGATCGAGCATCCTTGAAAATGTTTAACTGTGTGATAACACTCGCTCGCGCATGATCGTAGATGGTTGATGCAGTGTGATCATATGCATACATTTCGATATGTTTTGTTTAATCGTGCTCGATCGATAGCACTTTATCGGTGTGACCACGGCCTTATGTATAATATATACGTTGAATGTTCGAGTATTCTTGTATAGTTGGATTCTTTCGTCACGTACAGTTGAAATATTTTCAACTTTATGTAACAGTGTAACCTTGATATCCTGGTAAAGAGCACATCATTTTTGGTTTTTGCCTTAGCCAGAGATATTACGTTATACTCCCATTGCTACTGATGATGACAACTTAGTTGTCGAAATACGTATTTAGCTCAATTAAAATACTTTGTGGTTAAGGGGTTTTTATTATTATTATATATATATTATTCATAACATTATTATTAACATTCGTAAAACTACATATTTCAACTTTCTTATGTTTGTGTCATGATTGTACGTGAATTGTGAAAGAGCAGTAACTTTGACTTTTACATCTGACTTTAGTTTAGCTTTATACAAGTAATTATCAAATTACAATATTTACAAAAAAAACAATACAACACATTATAAAACTGGGGCAATTTCAATTGTGGTACTGAATATGGACAAATTTCAGCAATACCAATAATACAACCTCACGGAGGGGCTCCGCCACAGCTGCCCCTGCATCATGGCCTGCACCACGGGGCTCCATTTCATCATTGACTGATTTTCGTGTGTAGTTTTAATAAGAAAATTTACGTAGTTACGTTTAGGTTCATGTTATTTTTAGTAAGTCGTTAATTTTAAATATTTCATCAATTTAGTAGTTATAATTAATATTATTGTATTTTTGTAAATTTATTTTTGACTTAAGATTTTTGCTATAATAATATAGAAACAGACTATTTAATAAACAAAACAACAAAATATAGATTATGATTTATAATGTAAAATAGTGAATTGTCCTTTTTATATATGGATAGTGTTATAATTTTAATTTTGTTCATGAAATTTTTATATTTGAAGTGATTATATTTCAAGTCATTAGTGAAAATTGTTGGAAAATTGTAAATATCAGGAAATAAAATGAAAAATATCGTATAGTACATTTTATTACTTATTCATATTTAATAATAATATGACAATAAGGAAACATTTTATAACACTTAAAACTAAATTAAATAACATTTCATAAGTGTAAAGAAAACATCTGTTTAGTGCCAATTTCGCGTAGTTGTTGGTTCTAAATTCTATTAAATAAATAAATTCAAATATCACACACACACACAAAAAAAAAGAAGGCGAAGAAACATAAAGCATTCCTTAGAAACAGGAAAAATATTAGACAGCTTATTAAGTACATCCCAACCAAAACTTCGAATAGAAACAAAATCAATAAACAACATAGGACAGGTTTCCCAACATTTTCCTAACAAGAATAGAATAATTATAAAATAACCAGCCAGTTCATACTGGAGCGTCATTGTTTGCTGTATTTTCTATGGCTGAAATACAAATAAACAGTAAACAGTATTCTCACGAAGTATGAAATTTTGTTGCATGCAATTTTGTATCAACTCGCAATTCTGTCCAATGACGACATTGCAATTTCGTAGCGGCAATGGCGGCATAATTCAATTGCGGCCGAGTTGAAATTTGGTTCTTATGGAATTTAACCAGAGGTGATGTTTGCATATTTGTACCATTCTTAATGTAAAGCTGGTGGGTATGAGTTATTTTCTTAAAAATAGGCTCAAGCTTCAACTATAGATTGGTAATTAAAAAATAGCGACATTATGGGAAAATACCACTTAGTGTCGAAAAGTGCCGAAATGTCCTGGAATATTCGCGATAGATGGCACGCGCGTCTTACACGCCTTATCCAGGCTTGTGATTGGCTGTTTGTAACTGATATTTTTTGACAAGCCGGTATAACTGTATCTTGTTATCTCTAATCTATTTTACATAACACGTTTGAATCCCTTATTTTCTTTTGGTTTCATTGCTTCTAGCCGCATACGTAAACTTAATTCCCCTCATTCTGTTTTTAGTCGCTTGGAAGTCTAAACGATTCTGTTCTTTCTTTTTCAATTGAGGGCCCGGATTCTATAACCGGACTTACGCTCGAACGGCGGCCGAACGTAAGTCGGGACCTACGGAAAAAGTTGAATTTCAAAAGGTGGTCAAAACGTTTCGAAAAAAATATGACATTGTAAAGCATAAAATTCCACAATTTGTCATGTTTTTAAAATTTTTATTCGATACTCCAAACAATAGTAATAAATAAAAACAAACTTTTTGAGAGCGCGATTTTTCGATTGAAATCGCGTGTTTTTTAAAACTAAAATCGCGATAGCTCGGACAAATGTAAACGAAATCCGTTTTTTCTTCGAGAAACCGAAAGAGGATACTTCAGCGATGCGAAATATGTATAAAAACTAAATAGCAATCACAAAATTGTTAGTGAAAATTAAATGGGAAGATAAAAGCGTTTTAATTCACGCTTTTTTTACTTTCACTCCAAAAAGTGTGCGGCGAAAGTTGTCGCCGAACATACTTCCAGCGGGAAAGTTGTTCGGTATGGTATGGAGATTATTTTGACAAAGTTTAGGGTTAAAATATTGATAACTCTAAAAGTTATGAGCATTTGTTTATGAATGCGGCCGGCGCGGGCGGTCGCGCCGCGCGCCGGCAGTCTCGCCTAGCGCGGAGCGGCGTCTCACCTTGAGAGTCATTGTTGGAAATAATGACTTTTGTTCTCGTTATTGTTATATAATGAATTAGGGTGTATACGCGGCGTATTCACCCTGGGTGTTCTTTCGTCTATATTTACATTAGTCAACAAATCAAAAAATTTGTTGAGTAATGATGTTTTTAACTACCAATTCTGTAAAAAATACACAAAAACTATTGTAAATAATTTCCAATTTGTTTATTAAGAAAAAACAAAATATTGAAACAAGGACAACAAACAAAACAAACATCTAAGACGACACACAAACAAAACAAAACAAAGATAAAACACATTAATAACGATAAAATTTGCACAATGAAAACAATTATTGCCCGCGCCGGCCGCATTCATAAACAAATGCTCATAACTTTTAGAGTTATCAATATTTTAACCCTAAACTTTGTCAAAATAATCTCCATACCATACCGAACAACTTTCCCGCTGGAAGTATGTTCGGCGACAACTTTCGCCGCACACTTTTTGGAGTGAAAGTAAAAAAAGCGTGAATTAAAACGCTTTTATCTTCCCATTTAATTTTCACTAACAATTTTGTGATTGCTATTTAGTTTTTATACATATTTCGCATCGCTGAAGTGTCCTCTTTCGGTTTCTCGAAGAAAAAACGGATTTCGTTTACATTTGTCCGAGCTATCGCGATTTTAGTTTTAAAAAACACGCGATTTCAATCGAAAAATCGCGCTCTCAAAAAGTTTGTTTTTATTTATTACTATTGTTTGGAGTATCGAATAAAAATTTTAAAAACATGACAAATTGTGGAATTTTATGCTTTACAATGTCATATTTTTTTCGAAACGTTTTGACCACCTTTTGAAATTCAACTTTTTCCGTAGGTCCCGACTTACGTTCGGCCGCCGTTCGAGCGTAAGTCCGGTTATAGAATCCGGGCCCTCAATTACTCATTTTATTTAATCTGTAATTCCGCCAATTTTTGTTCCTTCTTCCGGTACTCTTCTTTTTTAACTGTCATGTCATTGAATTTTGAGATTTCCTTTATTTTCAGCACCAACTCATTTTCTAATAGTTTTATTTTTTTTCAACTAAATTATTTGTAGCACTTCTGCACTTCTAATCATTTCTTTCCACTTGCTTAAGGCTCGCGAGAATTGTTCATCTTCATCATTGTTTTGCGTTATTAACTCATTTTGTTCTTCTATTAAACTATTTAATTCTTCAATTTGTCGATGCAGTTTTTCACCAACCGACCGTTTGAGTTCCTCCTGATCATTTTCTAATTGTTTCAAATTAGATGATAAAAATGTTTTTCTTCTTTTAATGTTGCATATACGGTTGAATTAATATCGATTTCTTTTTCTTTAGTAGTTTATAAAAATTCATCATTTTCAATTTCATGTAATTTTATTTGTTCATTTATTGAATCAAATTCTTTGTTTAGTATCTCAAATTGCTCAGATATGGATATTTCGGCATCATCCATTTTTTCGCGATATTTACTATTTTTACTTTTTTTTACAGAGTAATAAGCAGGTATTGTAATCATGAAAAATTTCGAACTCGAGATTTCAACGGATATACATGTTTTGACCTTCCCTGAATCGAATGTGACTATTTTCGGCATGACGTCTGTGTGTGTGTCTGTGAACGCTCTAGGGCCAAAACTGTCGAACGAAAAATTATGAAACCTCAAACTTAAGACTTGTATATACCCTAAATGTGCACCTCCTATTTTTGAAAAGAATATTCAAACCGGTAGTTCATGTTTACTCTATACATTTCTTGTTCTATCGCCAATATCACTAGAACGGCTACACTTACGGCAAATATAGTTATGTTCATAATGAAAAATATTAATATTTCGCACAACTTTTGTTTGAAACATTTCTTCAATAAATTTACTAGTTGCCAAATATTTTTTTCACAGTTCTAGATCCATCTACTTTCGTAGCGCTCCCGATTATCAGCTGTTAAGCCGCCATTTCTTAATATATAATAAATAGTTTTCTACATTTTTGAAAAGAATATTCAAACCGGTAGTTCATGTTTACTCTATACATTTTTTGTTCTATCTCCAATATCACTAGAACGGCTACACTTACATTCATAATGAAAGATATTAATATTTTGCACAACTTTTGTTTGAAACATTTCTTCAAAAAATGTACCAGTTGCGAGAAAAATGCTACGAAACATTATAAATATCTTGTTTACGTAGCCATGGATTCGCATAGCTTATAAAATCGGATCATCTGATCTTTTGACAAGAAAACAAAATATTATTCTATTAGATAAATGACATTTCAGAATATGTCTGTAGTGTATTGGTTAAGTTTGATAGCAGATTTTGATTATTGATTCATCATTTTCTTTAAATTTCGATTTAAAATTTCCAAATAGTGTTTAATTAGCGCGAGATTAACTTCTTCTTTTGATTGATTTGATTAAATTGATCAGTTTTTCCTTATTACAATTATCATATTGATTTTGATCGTTTAAACGAAGTTGACTTGTATTTTTTATTTTATTATAAATTTTAATAAATTTCGAAATAATATATAGTTTTTTACTTTCTTTTACAGAGTAATAAGTAAGTCTTGTAATGATGAAAAATGTCGAACTCGAGATTTCAACGGATATACACGTTTTGACCTTCCCTGAACCGAATGTGACTATTTTCGGAATGACGTCTGTGTGTTTATTATAACTAACATTTTGTTCTATTAGTGTTTGTGGTTCAGTAGTGAGCATTTCTTCTATAACCTGCTCCATTGCCTGATTACATTATACAACAATTATGCCGGATTCGGACCGACGCGGCAACTTGAAAAATGGCTGAAATTTACCGCTAAATATTTTTGACGACCGCACCGAGGCCGAGGCCGAGGCGAGGCGGCAACCAGGCAAACAGCTACCAGCGGCAAATGTTTATTGCGCATGCCTAGATTCTAGATATAATATTAGAAAGAAATGTCATAAAATAAAAGAGAGGTCCAAGGATTGCAGTTGCCGCTGCCGCTACCGCTACCGCTGCCGCGAAATGTCAAAGTCAAAGCAACTTATCCTTAAGAATATTTTAAAACTCGCGGCGGAAGTAGCTCTACTATTCCCAGCAATCTGATTAGTTCGGGCATTTATTTTTGTTGCCGATGCCGCGTCTCCCCGAACCCACCATCGACATGTGATGTACTTTGCTGTGTGTATGCATGCGTGTGTGAGTTTGTGTATGTGTGTGTGTGTGTGCATGTTGTGTGCGTGTTTATCAACGCAAACAATAATTATGTTTAAATATTTATGACCATAATAATTCTATTACATAAATTTAATAGTTATATTTACCGTAAAATTAGGTAGAATACGATGGAAACACAGAAAAGCGGTATATAACTTTTATGCGTTCAGATTTTATAAATATTGGTTGACACTTGACAGTTTCCAAAAATATTTTTGCGCTTTTGCACTAAATGTATAAATGCCAAGCGATCATGAATTATCATACTTGTAGAAGTTGAAAATAATTCAATATTATATATAGACCAATAAATAGAATTATATTTGTTGAATTAAATGATAGAAATAATATTTAGATGTGATAAATGTTGCGCACATAATATGTGGCAGCCATTTTGTTGAGTTTACTGAATGCTCCCGCAAATCAAACAGTACAGTACGCGGTACGCCATGTCGCCATATTGAAATGTCAAAGAAAGGTCTTGTCTCATCAATAAACAAACATAACTTTACATGAATGACCATGGAAAATTACAACAAGGTAATTATATTGTTGTATTTTATGTTATATTCATTTGATTGTTGATTTACAAATGGAGAAATTGTTACTAATTATGCGTGTCAATTATTTATAGAATACAGCTGGTTCTGACGATGATGATATAGAATTGCTTCGTTTAGCCGCGTTAAAGTCGTTGAAACCAAAAACAACGAATTTAAATGTATATAAAATTGTTGACAGTAAACACCAACACCCGTATAAACCATCGTTTGGGGCTGCCCAAACCACTAGGCATCATAACCGAGGGTTTCGCAACAATTCGGGTCGAGCTGGCAGAAATGTAAGTTATTTTATTATTTGTTCATATTTCTTGCGTACGTGCCCCTAGGATGGTTATGCCAGCTTCAATTATATGTTTTAATACTTTTTTTTTAATATATATATATATATAAGTTGGAGTTTTGGCGCTATGTGAACTCTAAAATAGCAAAAATTCTTTTCGCCTAGGAGTTTTGATTTTAAACGTGGAATTATGAGAAATCAGTCAAGTTTATGACGTATTCTCTGTAATATAACCTTTCAAAAAAAAAAAAAAAAAATTTTTTTCAAACATTTTGTAAAATCGTCTATTGTATGTCGAGTTACTTAATTTTTTTCCATTTTATACAAATTGAATTTAAAAAAGTTACATGAGAACCATTTATTATATCTTAAAGTTTATTATTGTATGTTATACTAGGCGAGTTTTTTTTATTCACCAGCTGTTAGTGCACTATATTTCAATAGACGAAAAAAGTGACCATGTCACATCTGTCCGCGAAATACGAAAATAGATTTGCTCAACAATAACCCGTCCACGCATCCCTGGCTTATTCTTATGGGACGCACCGATAACCGATACTATATAGGCCGACATTCTGTTATGTGTTAAGTTATTGAACATTTGAGAAATCTGATAGTGACAAATGTACACAGCTTCAACATAATGTAGGGAACATGTTAAATAAGTGTGCATTTCTAAATTAAAGATAAATGCATATTCTTTCGTTAATAACTTGCATCGGCAATGCAATGCGCAATTGTATTACCGAAAGTAGCTCTCTGATTCGTCCATTCAAAATTTCTGACCTGTCGAACATGCAGATTTCAGGTTTCGGCTGATTTCGACTGATTTCGACTCGTTTCGGGTGTCAAAACGATCTGTCATGGCTGACTCACTTACTTTCTGTTCTGTCGTGTTTGTTTGTTATTAGAAATGCACACTTATTAAACATGTTCCCCAATGTTCCCGACATTATATTGAAGCTGTTTAAATTTGTCACAAGCAGTTTTTTCAAATTTTCAATAAATTAACACATAAGAGAATTTAGGCTTAAAGTAGTAGTCCCATAAGAATAGCCCAGGATCACGCGTTGAGCGGACCAATTCTCGTATTTCGCGGGCTGAAATAAACGGATGTGACGTGGCCACTTTATCAGTCTATAGCAATTGAAAATGACGTCACGATAAACAGTTGATGGAGCCAATGGATAGGCACTGGGAGCGAATAAAAAAACGCGCGAAATACATTTTTTAACCTAAATTGTGGCATATTCTTATGAAAAATGACAGATATGGATAATTTTGTCGTCAAAGAAACCGTTGCGCTATTGAGATCAAATTTTTCGTAGGTTAATAAAGAATTTGATGATAACAGTAGCAGCATCATGTACTTCGATTACCTCTCTTATCCGTTGTACATGTATGTAACGTTTGTTTAGGTGTTTCGTCCATTTTTCTTGCCTCACTTTCGTTACAAACAAACAAAAGTACAAATGCCAAAATTATTTATAACCAAAATAACATTTCCCGATCTATCAGAAATTTTAAAATCCTTCGACACTTATGCTTCGTTTACGCATGGCTGTTCCATGCCAAGTAACGCATATGCGCGCATATGCGCTCGGCCGACAAAAGATGAATATACAGAAAAGCTATGTAGTGTTTACGCTTACTTTTCCACCATGCCACGTAAACTGGCGACGCATTGTCGTACGTGGATATTTCAACTTTCTGGCATAGCGCATGCTCGAAGCTTATAACATAGGAACACAGATGGCCAGCCTAGTCTGGGTAATACAGAAACCTTTATTATTTTAGTTTAGTTATTAGAATAGAGGGGGCCAATATTTAAATAAATTAGAAAAATTGTATTTTAAAGAAATATACAGTTTAAATGCAAATATACCAAAGAATACAAGATCAAGGCTGACAGGACAAATTGACGTAGTAAAGTGTGAGTGTGCGTGATATAATTACCATTGATTAGGTTAGGGAAGAGCAAATAGTTCAATTACATGCCACGATAAGGCAAAACTTGGTCGGATGCATAAACACTTACTTGGTCGTCGACGGACCGCATATGCGTAACTTCGCATAGAACAGCCATGCGTAAACGAAGCATTACAGCCGATAGAAGCAATGTTTTTATGATAGATAAAAAACGATTTGATGATTTTCATCTGCAATTCAGCGTGAATATAAATACGACATGTTGAATGTATGCGCACTACGTATTGGTAAAAAAAAAGAAAAAAAACGCCTACTGTTCTACATGCGTATATAATTTTATTTTTATGGTTTTAGAGCTAGGGTAAAATATTACAATTACAATATGATGTTTATTGTCTAAAATGAATACAAAACGTATGCGCATCTAGTATTGAATCAACTTGAATACATTGTTAATACAATAATAAAACCCGTTTATTAGTCATTAGTTAGTTTCTACATAAAAATTATTCTGTCCAGGGTTTACCTTCGAGAATACGAACAAACACAAACCTAATATCGATTCAAACTATCGATCATGAACAGTCTGATCCTAGTAAATTCTTAAAACCACCCTTACTAACTACAACTGAAGTTTCAAAACTCATCTTACCCCAAGATCGTTATCACAAACCACTGGCAGCAACTGAACATCTTATTAAAGAATCATCTAACAAATTCAACCGATACAATGACCACGACAATTCCGATGAATCCGAAAGCGATTCATCGGAACCCGTTTCTCCCCAAAAACCTGTTAAACGCGAACGCAAAGATAGTTTAGAAATGCTCATGGAAGAACTGGATAATGAAATCAATGTTTTGGAAGGTAAAGAAATTAAATCATCGGAATCAGATGTGATTGTTAAAGAAGAACCTAAATCGCCTGGTGATAAAGAGAAAGATAAAGTTAATTATATGACTGATAGTTTGATTATAAACAAAAATGAATTGGATTTAAAACAAAATGAGAATGAGGTTAAAATAAAGGTTGATATTAAAACGGAGATGAAATCACGAAGTCCGTCCCCATATCAAAATATAAAGAGGTCCGTTTCACCACGAACCAAATCTGGTCGATCTCGATCTCCAAAAGGTACTAAATCTCCTATTGGTCGGTCTCGATCTCCAATAGGGGCTAGGTCACCTATTGGTCGGTCTCGATCTCCAAAAGGGGCTAGGTCACCTACAGGCCGTTCTCGATCACCAAAAGGTCGTTTGAATTCACCGACAGGCCCCTTGAATTCCCCTAAAGGTCGGTCAAGGTCACCGAAACCTATATTCGAATCTCAATATCGTTCTCCAAGAAGATCCCCTCCGCGGAAAATTCGTTACTCTCCCAATAGAGGCTATCGCCCTTTGTCGCCATTACCAATAAGCACAGAAGTGTTGAACACAATCACAATGGCGCCACTATCGCCGCGCTCAGCGGCGTTTGTTCTAGAAAATCGTCAAATTTTAGCGCGGCGCCAAAAGTCACCTATGCGACGATCATTATCGCGTGACCGAAGCTGCAGCTTATCTCCGAAACGATCTCGTCAGTCCCCATTACGGCGCCGGTCCCCACCACCACGTTTCGAGTCCGGAAAATGCTCCCTTTCACCACGCAACCGATCGTTCTCACCACGAATGTCACCTAAGCGCAGATCGACGTCGCCACGAAGTCGGCGATCACCACCACGCATGAATAAGCGGTCAAGTAACAACAAAAGAGCTGAATCCCCGAAAGCGTCAGTTCACAAACGACTTGGTTCGCGACCAGTGTCACGTAATCCATCACCTTTGTTCGAGAAAAACGCCGAATTGAACAAGCGTAAACGCGCTAGCCGCAGTATTAGTTTAAGTTTGAGCCCTAGTCCCGATAGAAGCTATCATAAACGGCCTTTAAACGAAACTACCGGCTACATACCAGTTGAAACACGTCGCAATCGTGAAATATCACGCAATGACAGTCCTGGAAAATTATCTCAATCTCAACCTCGAAATGGAGTTAAAGTCGAAAAAGTTGATGCTGTTCTGGAGGCGCGCAAGCGCAAGTTTGAATCACCCGTTCAAATAGAGAAAAATGGAATCATTAAATTAAAAACCAAGACTGACGATGTTTTAGAAGATAAGATAGACGAACTACAATCAGCTGAAGAAGAATTTGAAGAAGAGGACGAACAATCTGAAGCAGAAATGGACGACAGTGTTTTAGATTTAAATCCAAATATGGATGACTTATGGTCAGATGAAGAATCTGACAATGAAAATGAAGGACGTTTCAAATCAAAACCCACATCACACACAAACAAAAACATTACAATCTTACCATTCCGTAAATTACTAGACAAACCTAACTTAAAGCAGCCGTTGCTATCGAAAGACAACTCAGATCATCGGATAGATCAACGTAGATATGCCAAACGACCGCGGACGTCACGTAGATCGCCCCCTAGATCATCTGAGCAAAAAACTTCTCTTCATACTGTACAGGACCGCAAAAAAGATAATTCCAAAGTTAAAATAGTTGAGCATAAAAAGGTGAAATCTCCAGGTATTGAGAAGAAAAAAATAGAAAGAAAAGAGGAGATTAAACAACAAGTGGACAATGTTGAAAAAAGTGTACCGAGAAAAGTTAAAATACAAACTGAAATCGAAGTGGTGACTAAAGTTGTTGAGGCTGATGATGAACCCGAGATTATCATTGAGAATGAAGATGAAGTGAATCATAAAGATGAAGGTAAGTTTTTATAAAATTTTACAACATGCATGTTATTATCTCGTTTTTATAATAGACGGAGATTTGAGAGCTGAGCTGAGTCGTCGTCGAGCTGAACGCTTAATCAAAGCTGGATCTATAGGCGAATCTTTGCCAACGCGATTGTTGAAAAATGCATTACAGGAAGTTGTGCCACGATCTTCTTCGAAACATGCAAAGGGTAAGTTTATGTGTTTCTAGTTATACATTGTCTTTATAAAATAATGCATGGACATAATATTAATTTATTTGTAATGGTGTGGTGTAGGGGATAGCAGCTCAACTGACCGAAGAGTTCTAATACTCAAGAGGCTCGCTTCAAACCCCGTTATCCAACTTGAATCCGCTAATAATAAAGGTATCCCCTCCTTCCTTATTTACTAGCAAAAACGCCGTTTGGTCATTTTTTTTTTACGTAGTTTGCTCTTTAGTCCCGGTTTGCATCATCAAAAGTTTCAAGTGAATTGACATGATGCAAGTGTCGTTTTTAATTTAATTTTTTATTTATATGCATGATTATAAAATGACTATATTTTTATATATGTTTAAAGCTTCTCGTTTTGGAGATATGGATTTTTAAAAGTATTCTCGCCAAGGATTTATGACCTCATACTTGTCTGATATTTTTATGTGTAGTTTAGGACATTGCAAGTAGATAATGCTTTATGCAAGGCTTAATTAAAAAAATATATTAATAGTGGTAAATTGAATATATTTCATGATATTGTGCGCGGACAATGGCAAACATCTATAATAAAGATTAATTTTCAAATAGCATAAAGGCGTGGTGATGTCTTACAACAAAAAGAGTCGCCAATGCACGCCATAAGAATAACATGTCTCTCAGTGTTGACCGCGATCACTTTGCTTTTCCGCACAGTGAATGTCATACTCACTTTTTTCGTCTATCATGACAGATCGTGTTGAAAGGACGAATCAGAGAGCCACGTTCGGTAAAACCATTGCGCATGCCGATATATGTTATGTTAAAGAAATGACACAACCAGCTACCGATATTTGCATTTAGTTTTAATTTAGAAATTCCCACTTATTAGGCATGTTCCCCAATGTTCTCGATATTATATTGAAACTGTTTCAAGTTGTCACTACAAGATTTCTCAAATTTTCAATAACTTAACACATAGGCCGTATTTATTTGGTACTATTTAAGTAACCTGGTAGGTTGAAAGTGTTCATTTGGTACTTTTCAACCAACCTACAAGTGACCCTGTCGCACCAGCATTTCGCCAGGTTGTTTAAGTTGAACCTCTCTCTCTCTCTAACATTTGATGTTTTCTTTATTTATTTGATGTGATAAGTGACAGATAGGTGTGTTGCGCATATTGCGTTTAAAAGATAAACAATGGTAAGTTTCAATTTAAATTAAAGTTGTTTTTGTTTTTATTGTTAATTGCAAAACGATGGCCGTAATAATATTGTTATGAACAGGACAACGAGTGTTGGTGGTGCATAACATGTGACAAAATTGTGGACAAGAACGTATCCTCGACAAACTGTTTCAAGATAAATCCAACGACCGTTTTCAAAACAATTAGAGACGATAATATAAACCTGGATGAAGAATGCACTGATACAAACCAGGATGAAGAAAGCACTGACAAAAATCTGGATAATGAATGCACTGACAAATCAATAATTATGAAATGGTCAGATAATGATAATCGATGTTTCCTTTCCACTTTTATAATATATAAAGAGGACATCAAACATTCCGTTAAAAAAAGAACTATTTGGGAAACAATTAGTAATGAATTAAAACTTTATCAAATAGTAATACCTGAACAACAAGCACAACATAAAATTAAATATGTAATCAAGTCATATATAGCTGTTGTGGATAACAGAAAAGTGACCGGAAGAGGCACTATGAAATTTAAATTCACAGAAGAATTGGAAGACATATTTGAGAAAGAAAATACAGCAGTAGATGCCATCTGATGCCATCAATAGTTCTTTGGTCGGTTATTCGTCAAAGCAATCAACATTCGAATCCAAACTGACGACTTCTTGCTCTGAAAAATATGTTATTGAAAGCCGGACTCCATGATAATCTCAAAAAATCTTAAGAAAACAAATTAATACATTCAAGAATATTTTACAAAAAAAAAGAAGAGATGGAGAAAAATAAAGAGAATAAGCGAAAGGAAGAAATGGAAACATGGAAAAATATTTTGGAAAGTAAACTAAAAAATAAGGAAAGAAGACATGAGGAACGCATGAATATTAAAAAGGAAAAAGTAAAATTGCTTTCAATGTTATTTAATAAAAAATTAGAATGATTAAGTTTTAGTTGCAATTTTATTTTGTTATGCATGAAGGATTCATATTTTGTTTTTAGTTTTTGAGATACTTTATAATTTTATTTTCCTTTTTTGTAACGAAATGCTTAATTTATCAACAGTCATGTAATTATATGATTTTTTTGATAGATTTGGAATCACTAATTTTGTTAATTTACTTATATTTGTGATTTTCGTCAGTTTGTGTTCATTATAATAGTATTATTAAATTTAAGATAGGTTATTTAACTTATTATTATAATAATATAGTAATGAAACAAAAAATCTATAAATATATGAGATAATATAAGAATTATAAACATATGTACATTATTTAATATAAATTTGTATACTATACGAAACATATCATTGAATAATCTTGCTCTTCTATTATCCGTGATTCCATGATCCATATCCGCCAAATCACCTTCATTATCATCGCCTAGCATAAGTATATACAATGTAATCAGGGTTTGTCGGTGTTAGATACACGACAGTAGAATTAGAGTACCGACTGACCGGTGATCCAGTAGAAATATTTTGAACTACACTCATACGATCTCACGCGCAGCCATTCACTCCATACGTTTGGTTAATCTGGTATAGGTAATCAGGCTCCTGAGTTTTTGGTGGCATAACGTTGCTCTCAGAAAGCATATTTGTAGAAATTTGAGGTAAACAAATTATAGTACTACCGGATAAAAAGTACTGTAATCTTATATTGTATTACTTACTTATTCAAATTTCAACACTTGTTCTTCGAAGACTGAAATGACTTCTTAAATCTACATCTGTTTCATCGTTGTATCGTATATGACAACGGAATAACAGTCTATGCGGTATTACATTACATACTCTTGTCTTTGGAAGTCTTTCGTCTTCGCTGATATCGGAGGATTCAGTTCAAATAAAAATTAACTTTATCTTCACTACTACTGGGGTACGTTCCGATTACAACAACCTTACCTAGTATAGAGTGTCTTGGGTAACATGACGTACGTAACCATACTCTAATTCAAGTTTACATGAACTGAACGACTTTGGCACTTTTATTGGCGCGCTGCGTTCTTTTTTAATTTTCTAACTTATTAAAAATGTATCTATCTGTTAATAATCTATTAACTTCAAAGAAGATGATGAGGCCGACGAAGATATTATTAATATTCAGTTAAATCAGCTAAGAAATAGGAATAACAAAACCATATTACGGCTCGATGTCAAACATTGTTAGAAGTAACTAAACAAAACGGCGCGGCGTAATAACAAACAAAATACCCGTACATTTCAAAAATAGTTTGATAAAACAAGAACTGGCGCTAGCGCCAGTGCTACCAGCTCGCCGCTCCGGCGAGCCCCATCGCAATAAATATAATACTAAAAGCGATAGCAATTCATTATTGGAACATATTCAAATTGTTTTATACGACGAGTCTTAAAAGTTTGGCTTATGTTGTCTTGAATGTTTGATGACATTTCTTCTGTATTTTATATGAAATAAATGAATTTCTGATTTACGCATATAATTCTAAATCATCGACATTATACTCACATTGCTCATTGAACCAATCTAACAAATTATGATCCCGACATTTATTTATTTCTGTACCATAACAGTTTTAATTTCCATAACCCCACATTTAAAATTGCACACATGGGTAAAGTTAATATCGTTCGTTTCGCGTGATTACTCAAGGATATTGAACATTATTTGATGAACATTTCCTAATTTTATTAATTAAATCACAGAAGCAAATAGTTTATATATTTGTAACCATACAAATTACTGTCACATAACATAACTTCTTCATTTCACCAACAGATGGCGATCAATGTCTGATATACTTCAAAATATTTGTTTTAAGCCTATGGGCTTACAATTTGAAAAAACTTTAATGACATAAAGTATCTAAAGCCGGTATCCCACTGTCAAAATTTCTGTATTTATTTTTATAAAAATGTTTATAAGTAAATGTCAGTTGTCTAGTTTTGTTGGTTAAGATAGTTATTCTCAATCAAAATGGAAAATCAAGATTTACTAAAGGCGTTAACAGTAGGTAACAGTATACATATTTTGAAACAATTATGTGAGGTTAATGTTTACGTTTACCAAACATCAAACGCTGTCAAATGATTGAGATAGAAGACAACCAAGCGTGTGTGCCTTGTCCGTCATTCCATCAACAACCAATGAAATAGCTTCTTTCGTTTTTGTAAATAGAAACCGTGTGTATTTACGTGACGTCACATAAATACAGCGGGCTGTGTTGATGTGACGTCACATAAATATAAACACCGTAAATATTTTTATGAACACATCAATATTGCCCCTATCACACTATAATAACGGTTTTTATAAAAATAAATACGGAAATTTGCCGATTTTTGGTAATATAAATTTAATTGTATTGTATTGTACGCAGTGCTAATTACACACCTTATCCGCAGAAATCTTACAATTGAAGTGAGTTTGTTTACTATCAAATGTCACATTTAAAAATTTACCACCTTTTTATAAAGAAATTACAAAATATGCAACCTAGGTTGGTTCTGAAGGTACCAAATAAATACGGCTATAAGAGAATGTCGGTCTAAACTAGTATCAGTTATCGATGCGTCCCATAGAAATAACCCAGGATTTTTCGTATTCGCGGGCGGATGTGACATGCTCGCGTTTTTCGTCTATACAAAATTATTTCTCTCTTTTTTATTTGTTTGGCAACATTATTAAATGGAGGGGGAAGGGATACATTAAAATATCTGGAGTTGTCTGCACTCAACTTTCTTTTACGCAGTTTTCACTAGATATAAATATATGTATATATATATCCAAAACCTGCTGTTAAACTAACCAATACCCTACTGAAATATTCTGAAATGTCATTTATCTAATAGAGTCTTTTGTTTTCCGGACAAACAAGCAGATGATCCGATTTTATAAGCTACATGCGAATCCATGGCAACGTAAACAACATATTTATAATGTTTCGTAGCATTTTTCTCGCAACTGGTACATTTATTGAAGAAATGTTTCAAACAAAAGTTGTGCAAAATATTAATATCTTTCATTATGAATATAACTATATTTGTCGTAAGTGTAGCCGTTCTAGTGATATTGGAGATAGAACAAAAAATGCATAGAGTAAACATGCACTTACGGTTTGAATATTCTTTTCAAAAATAGGAGGTGCACATCTAGGGCTATACAAAGCTTAAGTTTGAAGTTTCATAATTTTTCGTTCGACAGTTTTGGCTCTAGAGCGTTCACAGACACACACACACACAGAGAGACAGACGTAATTCCGACAATAGTCACATTCTGTAAAAGAAAGTAAAAATGGGTTGTGGCCAACGTAGGATGTTCTTTTACGTAGTTTTCATTATATATATATATATATATATATATATATATATATATATATATATATATATATATCAAACAAACTGTTAAAATATACCAATATTCAGTCTATTTTGTTTTCTTGTCGAAATATTGACAGGCGCAGATGATCCAATTTATTAAGCTACATGCGAATCCATGGCAACGTTAATAAGATATTTATAATGTTTCATAGCATTTTTCTCGCAACTGGCACATTTTTTGACGAAACTTTTCAAACAAAATTTGTGCGAAATATTAAGCGGAATCCCCATAGTTGCCAGTCCTTTCAGGTCGGTGTAAAGGGGGAAGCGCACGAATATCGTAGCGCCATGACAGCCAATGCTATTTACTACTCAGTTGAAGCGTTCGTTTGACCCTTAAAATACTTGCTAATACATTTTCTTTGAATAAAACTTTTAGAAAATTACGGTAGAAAAATAGTCAATGTACGCTTGTCTAGTTTTGAATTTTTAAATTTGTCATCTCAATAAAAACTATGGACATTTGAAAATAGGGTAAATATAGAAGAATATAAAAAATTCTAAGCAAAAAATTGAAAATCGATAACTAGAAAAGGCTAGAGCGAAGTATTGGCTATCTGAAAAAAAAACATTCATTTTAATGTTGTAATAAAGGAGTTTTAAGGGTTCGACGAAACCTTGTTTAGCTATGTTTGCAGCGGGTATTAATATCATTCATTATGAACATACCTATTTTTGTCATAAGTGTAGCCTTTCTAGTGATTTTGGAGATTTATAGAGTATGTATAGAGTAAACATGCACTTCCGGTTTGAATATTCATTTCAAAAATAGAAGGTGCACATCTAGGTCATATACAAGTCTTAAGTTTGAAGTTTCATAATTTTACGTTCGACAGTTTTCTATACGTAAACTCGGAAAATTATTTATTACATATTAAATGCAGAAAAAATATCATCAAATATTCAAGACAACATAAACCAAATTTTAAATACTCGTCATATATTAATACATTATTGTATAAATAAAAAATGGGTTGTGGCCAACGCGGGACTTTTTTTACGTAGATTTCATCAATATTTATTGATTATAAAAATATAACATTAGGATAACAATTGCTATCGCTTTTAGTATTGTATTTATTGCGATCGAGCTCGCACCGGGGTAGCACTTGTTTTTTCTAATTTCCCTCTACCATTTAGCCTAGTGCCAATGCGCCGTAACTATACTATAGAAATTGTTGTTGTTATTCCATCAAGCTTGATGATACACAAGACCGGTCACATCTGGCAAATATTATGATCTCCAAACCATTAAACAAGATATAATCTCACATTATATTATTCGACTTAAATAACATGAACATCTCACACAAAAAATAAAATCGGTTGTGGCCAACACAGAACTATCTTTTAAGTAGTTTTCATTAGAAATATATTCCAATCAAACTGTCAAAAAATACCAATACTCCACAATAATACCCCTGAAATTGTATATGCATTTCCATGAAAATATAAATAATAATATTAAGATATTCCATTGCGATTTTCTCGTAACTGGTACATTTATTAAAGGAGCTTTTCAAACAAAAGTTGTGCGAAATATTAATATATTTCATTATGAACATAACTATTTTTGCCATAAGTGCAGCCTTTCTAGTGATATTGGAGATAGAACAAAAAATGTATAGAGTAAACATGCACTTTCGGTTTGAATATTCTTTTCAAAAATAGGACATGCACATCTAGACCATATACAAGTCCTAAGTTTAAATTTTCACAATTTTACGTTCGACAGTTTTGACTCTAGAGCACAGACGTCACTCCGAAAATAGTCACAATTGATTCAACGATGGTCAAAACGTGTATATCCGTTGGAATCTCGAGTTCGAAATTTTTGGTGATTCCTATACTTACATATTACTTTGTAAAAGAAAGTAAAAAGTGGGTACGTCATTCACTTCGTGGGAAAGTTAAATGATCGCGGTCAACGCTGAGAGACATGTTATTCTTATGGCGTGCATTGGCGACGTTTCTTGTTGTAAGATATCATGCCTTATGCAAAGTTTTATCAAAAATTAAAAAAATCTAATAATAGTGACTAATTAAATATATCACATGATATTTTGCGCGAAAATTTTTAATATTTGTCATGGATAATATAATATAAGTATAGAATATTCTAATAAAGCAATATAAATTTGGAGCATTCCTTAATACTGTCCTAAGGAAAATTTGAAAATTATAGAAAATACTGCTAAAATTGTTAAATTTGTTTTGCTCTAAAGCGATCACAGTGTGAACTTTACACACACACACACACACACAGACATCATCTCGAAAATAATCATATTCGTTTAATGGCCAAAACGTGTATTTTCGTTAAATTGTCGAGTTGTTCATGTTTTCAATACTTACTTTTAGAATTTGTCCGAGTAGTAAAGCAAAAACGGTTGTTATATTAACGAAATTATTATGAAAATATTAGTTATAAGCGAAATAATTGCGAGAAATTGAGAGAAATGTCAATACATATTTTGATATGTTTATAACACCCTGTTTATGTGTTAGCTGCCATATTATTCCATGTTCACACAACAAGCTTACAAATTAACCATATTAAAGGTAATTTTACTCGCGTTTGCGCATAGAAATTATTATGTAAATCGGGCTTGAGCTAATATTCTATTTGATTAGGTTTTATATAAATGAAATATATTGTAACCTTTTGTGATTCCTCGATGTTCCAGTGTCCAAAAAAGAGAAAAAACTACCAATCCATATGCGATTGGGTTCATCCAATGCACTGGATTTGCCATTGGATGAAATTGTCCGGTCCGACAGGCGACCAAAGCGTATCCGTTCAAACCGGAGAAACAAAAAGGCTGGTGTACAGGTAGCGTGTACTTTTCAATACGTAATTTACTTTGTTTCACTATTTTTACAACACGATTTATTAGTTATAAAGGTAGTTGCTCTATTATCAAAGTGTGCAGACATTTTTCAGGATCTTGTGATTGATTCGAAGCAAAGGAATTCATTTCGTTTTTGTCCAAAAATGTTTTCAAATTTGCCAATAATATGAAAACATATGTATCAGTTTTATAACCAATTTTATTGTTAATTTGTTAATCGGTTGTTATTGTTTAAGATTTTTCGGCTCATAATTTTGTTAACTAATCACATTGTTTTTACAAATAACAAAATGGCGGAGCAATAATATCTAGCCGAAAACGCAGTATCCTGTCTGCACGGGGTCGACAAGGATGCTTTTGTATTGGTTTTCAAAATTGACGATTATTAATGCATTTTTATTTTATAAGTTCAAATATTTTGGAGACACGATTTATAATGCATGATAATTCTAACCTAACAAATTATAATTTTAAATCCCGCATGTTGTATCTTGTATAAAAGGTCGAATTCGAAATATGAATGCTGTAGGTTTCTGTACGTTTTAATTTTTTTTTTTTTTATAATGCAGCAATATATTTTTTTATTTATATCTGAATAGTCTCGAACGAGTTATATACAATTGTATTATGGTTGACATGTGTTTAATGTATTTATTTTTGAGTTATGAATTTTAGCAATTTTTATATTAAAAATGTTTGACACAGATGAAAATCAAAAATATCTTATAAGTGACTGTTGATATTTGAAATATTAGGCATATCTCAAGCCTCACTTCTGACGTATAGTTCTATTTTCTTATTTCGGAACATGTTAAAAATGTAAACGTCAGCAAATTCAAATCATAAAATTAGTTTTCTTTAGCAGCGATCTTCTAGGGCAGTAGTGAGCGAACCGTGGGTCGCGGCCCCCCTGGGGGTTGCGAGTAAATTTTTGTGGCTCACCAAATTCAAAGAAATTTATTTGACTATAAAGCTACTCAATCCAGGTGTCGGGACAACATTTTTACACAAAATGGGAGGTCGCAAATAAATGCACACCACTGCTCTAAGGTCTCTAAGCATTCGCTGCATTATAGCGCTGCCTTCTCTTTGAAACAATGAGCGGTATACAATGTTACATATACTTATAAGACTTGCTTCCTATTTATATTATTGTCTATTTAGATAATGATTTATAACGCCATTCACAATATAATAAATTAAGCGATTTAAATCTAAAACTACTGATACAAGCTTAGGTGCAACGTCTATTTTGTTTTTCTGACAAAATATTGACAGGCGATAAGATATTCATGATTTTTTGTAGCAGTTTTCTCGTAACTGGTACATTTTTTTAAGTAAGTTTTCAAACAAAAGTTGTGCGAAATATTAATATCTTTCATTAAAAACATATCTATTTTTGCCATAAGTGCGGCCGATCTGGTGTTATCGGAGACAGAACAAAAAATGCATAGAGTAAACATGCACTTCTTTTTTTTGTTTGAATATTCGTTCCAAAAATGGTAAATGGTATATTTTTTGAAGAAACTTTGCAAATAAAAGTTGTGCAAAATATTAGTATCTTTCATTATGAACATTACTATTTTTGTCATACGTGCAGCCGTTCTAGTGATATTGGAGATTGAACAAAAAATGCCTAGAGTAAACATTACCTTCCAGTTTGAATATTCTTTTCAAAAATAGAAGGTGCATCTAGACAGACACACACACACACAGACGTTATTCCGAAAATAGTCACATTCGATTCAGGGAAGGTTAAAACGTGTATATCCGTTTAAATCATGAGTTCTAAATTTTTCATGATTACAGGACTTACTTATTACTCTGTAAACGAAAGTAAAAATAGTTATAGATATAAAAAGTCTTACAATTTGTAATGTAGATTATTTGAATTAAAAAATAAAAATATTGAATATTTTAAAATTCAAAATTATAATATTAAATATTTTACATTACATCAAAAAAATCTTCAAAGAATTATAAGACATTTTATATTTATAATTTTTTTACAGATTGTGAACCTGAAGACCAAAAAAATTATTAATAATAATATTGGAATTTACAATGTTGTTGATTGATTGTTTTTTTGTACTCCAACAATTGCTATCGCTTTTAGTATTGTATTTATCGCGATCGGGCTCACCGGAACGGCGAGCTGGTAGCACTGGCGCTTGCGCCAGTTCTTATATATTATATCAAAATAATCTACAAAAAACATTTTTTCAAATTGTTAACCAAAAGACGCTGCTCGCATCGCATATACGAGAGCTATCCGACAAGTACGTAGTTTCTGATCACAAAATGGAAGAGTAGGAATAACTAATAACGAACGAAGAAACGCGATTCTCATAATCATGATTACTTTGATTAGTTAGATTGCGAATCATAGTTCGAAGAAACACGCCTTATATCTCATACACTTGGATGTACGAGGGCTGTCCGACAAGTACTTAGCCTCACCGGCCTATGCCGTCATTGTCGCAACAGACATAACCTATTGTGTAGTACATTATCTTAGGCGGCTACTGTTAAAATATCAGCCGAATCGGGCTCGTAGTTTTGTTTTGACCGCGTGTGAAAGCGGGAGTATCCGCAGATTTTAGAAAAATGGAAAAAGAGCAACACACTTGGTTTGATTTCAAAAATATAAAGTAATAAAACCTTATATTTTTGAAACCAAACCAAGTGTGTTATAATTCTTTTTTTTTTAATATGCACTTTTTTTATTATTATTTCAAAATAATTACAAAAAATTATAGGAATTTTTATATCTATAATATTTATTCAAATTGTTAACCGAAAGGCCATAATAATTTAAAAAAAAATTTTTTTTTTTAAAGCGCGTAGTTGGATAGTAGATATATTACATATATGGCGAGCTGAACGCATAGGTGCGTTGTACCTAAGCTTGTTATTGATGCTTTATTTATTAGCTGGAGTATACTGCCATGCGAATATTATTTCAGTAATAAATGTTTGTGTTAAAAATTAATGCCTGGTTGCACGAAGAAGTAATAATGCGTTAGGAACATCGAATATTTATTATTTTTGGAAATTTAATACGATTGCATTGCATTTCCGAATAAAGCACAAGACTGCGATTGTAGTAACGGTTGATTATTTCTTTGCGCAACCGGACTTGTATGAATTCAATTATTTAATACTTAGAAAAATGTCACTATATAAAATATTCGATTTTTTTTTTTTAACAAATGCTATATGAAACAGATATTTTGTTACTATCAATTTTTCCAACTAGAGAATAGTAAAATAGTGACCTCTATCACTATGCAAACAGTGAGATTGTGATATACTTGTTTGTAAATTATTATTTAAATCTATTCGATTGAATATATTGGGTATGCATCGTACTTATCGAGTTCTACACGTTAGTTTTATATTTGTTTACAAATTATATTGGCATTTACAAGATATTTTTGTTTCAATGTACATTGTACATACATTACATAAACTGTGATCATTTGTTATGACAAAACTGCCAACAATTTTAGTCTATAAGGTTATCGAGAACCATGTTCATTAGATGTGCAATATGCATTTTTCATAATTTTATGTTTTTAGTTAGTTTATTTTCCGAAACAAAAATCACAGTCATCATCATATGAAAAATGCAAATTGAGTTAGGCTTTGTGTAACAAGTAACATATTAAAATGTACCTGATCCTGTTTCCTAATCCTTGTAATGTTAGGTTAAATAATTGTTATTTAATTAATTAATTTACAACAAAAAGTCATTTTAAACATTTGGATCTAGGAAAATTCACTGCAATATAAGCCACTGAATCTAAGATAAACCTAACCATACCTTATACCAATACCTAACTTAAGTGGACTTATCTTCAAGGTAGTTTGATGTTATAGTGAAAGGTCAAACAGGAAAAATATCTACAGTTTCTTTGGTTTAAATTTCTATTAGAAAGCTCCTGTAAAATAACACTGAATTTGATAATAAAACTGAAGCGCTTTGAGTAGAAAATAAGATATGGACGTCACTACAAAGTAGAAGTTATATATATCCTATTATATTTACGCGTCAGATTTTAATATCATACTCAGTTGAACCTAAAACAATGTATCTTACATTGCGTGAATCGTATTTTGGTGAATTTTCCGGATACCAACATTTGCTTTATTGTATTATCAACCAAGAAACTTCACATGTGATAAATTTGTGATATTTACTTGTATTTTTATAAATATTGTACAATCTTAAATGTAAAATGACGAGAAAAGTTGGATGAAGCAAGAGATGATGGGTTACACAAAAATCAAAAATCAATAATTCGAGGTTATGGTGATGGTACGTTCTGCAGTGCCAGGCCACAACGTCCCCAGCCCCCACGATGAAGAAAAATGGAAATTTTAACACATTGTTTATTTGTTGTAATCATATAGGTGTAACCGAGCCAGCAGTATCAACACAAATCATAATCCTGTATCATTCTGTCTGTCTGTCTGTTGGGGGATATTCACAAAAATAATCAACAATCGGTACATACAAAATAATTGGATTAGTGCCTCTATGAAGTCTCCTCCAGAATAAAAAACCAAACAAAAATTATAATCATAAAAAAAAAAAGAACTTTGTGACTGACAAATTAAAAATGTTTATTAGTAATTATATAATAACCAGGATGTGTGTTGTTACTTTTGATTCAACTTAAGATTCTCTGTTGTAATTTATCTTTTGTGATTGAAAGAATTTTGTATTTATATAACTAGTTTTCTTTGTAAATAATGTTTCCTTCTTACTTTTTCGTTTTTAGCGGAAAATTTTAACTTTAATTATTAACTTCTAACTTGTGATTTTTATTACAATTATGTATTTGATTTTGATTGTATATATTTAGAATTTATGTATATATAAATAAAACATTTATATCTTACATAAGATATATTTTATTTTATAAAAAAATGCGATTGTTACTACTTTGAATATAATAATTGACATGACATGACACCACATTCTTTAAAACATTTATTTAAAATGAATAAAAAATTAAGAATGTTCCAGATTATAATAGTCAATTTTCTTTTTGAGATGTTCATCAACCACTAGATGAGTAATATGAATATATTGCGAGGCAGGACAACCAATATACGGACATCTAGTATTTTTCTTCGATATTAACGCCTTAATACTTTCATTGTCGTAAATATGTCCACACTGTTTATTCTTGACAGGATTTTTAATTGCGGTTTTTGTTATGGGGTCTATAGGTGGAGTAAAACTATTCGGCGCAATAAAACCCCCCTCCTCCTCCATGCTCTGGTTTGCGTTGGCGGTTTGTTTTTCTGCTTCATGTTCATCTTCATCACAGATATCTCGCACATAATGGATCATAATCGGGTGATGTGCGATCGCATTTTTTTTCGGGGAATTTTCGTTTTTCAGTGCTTGTTGAAACTTTGTGTCGAATGGAATGTGTACATTGTTTTCTTCTCTTCTGTAGTATTCTTCAGTTTCGCGCAATGCGTTTGAATAACTATTGTAACTCATGTCTATTACACAGTATTGCTCGACGTAATCATTTATTTCATCTAATGACTCGTTCACGTCGTCCTCTTTTAAATACTTCTTACATAACCGAGCGGTTACAGCCATCGCATTTATAGCTGCATTTGTCATGTCACTTCTTCGTTTATCGATTGTATTCATAATTCAAATTATATCATTACTTCTTAATCTACATTTGTTTGAAAATCAAATATTGTCAATTTGACAGCTTGATGCCTACTCTACTGTAAATGGGCTACAAAACTGATGACGCGTAAATGGCGGCAAAATTCAATTGCGGCATGTTTGTACCGTTTTTCGTTTCTTATGGGATTTAACATAAAGGTGAAGTTTGCATGTTTGTACCGTTCTTAATGTAAAGCTGCTGGGTATGAGTTATTTTTTTTAAAATAGACTCAAGCGTCAACTATAGATGCACGTATTTAAACTAGGGCGACTACAACTAATTAGTTTGTAATTAAAAATTAGCGACATTATGGGAAAATACCATTTAGTGTTGCCGAAAAGTCCTTGCATATTGGCGATAGATTTACAAAATTAATTCAAACATGGTTTTTAGTCATATCTATCAACATTATTCAACATATATTTTAATATAATATATTACGTAAATACCCAAAAGGTTATTTCAATAAAATATCTTAAATAACCTATTGGGCATTTACGTAATATATTATATTAAAATATATGCTGAATAGTGTTGATAGATATGGCTAAAAACCGTGTATGAATTAATTTCCATAAGAAACGAAAAACGCCTTGGCCGCAATTGAATTTTGCCGCCATTTACGCGTCATTACTTTTGTGGTCCATTGAATGAGCCCACAGATTTACTAGATAGCCGATACCATGATAATGAATGTCGGTAAAGTTATCCAAAGTTTTCTACAGCATACAATTTTTGATGCCAACATAAAAAACAAAAAATCCCCTAGATTTTTATTTCGCTTAATACGTGGTATTAAGACCTCAATTGTGTTTCATTTTGTGTAGAATATCAATAATTAGCTATATATAATCAAAAACTGTAGAAATATGTTCAGGAATTATGAATTATCATTAAAAAACCCCGGCTCATAGGAACAAACAGAACGTCGTCCAACGTTTCCCTGATTTACAACAAATCTAAATGTCTAAGAAACAAGGGAAAACTGTTTTAGTAATCTACACACTGACACCTTTCAGAAAATGTATAAAACATATGAATTTACTTAGTGCATGCATTAAAAAAATAACATTTTAAAATGGAATTGGTTACTTGCTACATCTTCTTAATTCGTATGAAAATCTACACAGTCCTTATGCAAATGTGATACATCATCTTAATCAGTGCACTTTTGGCTATTATTTAAGATATAATACATAGAAATCGAATGAGTGTACTCAACGTACATTCATTAGAATCAAAATGGTGCACCTGCGACTATAGACAATTTACAAAAAATCTATTCGACTAAGAAACAAGGGAGAACTGTTTTTGTAATCTACACACTAACACATTTCAGAAAATGTATAAAACATGTAAATTCACTTAGTGCACGAATTAAAAAAAACATTTTCGAACGAGTGTAGTCAACGTACATTGAATAGAATCAAAATGGTGCATCTGCGACTATTCCCCAATTTACAAAAAACTATTCGGCTAAGATCTAAGGGAGAACTGTTTTTTTAATCTACACACTAACACCTTTCAGAAAATGTATAGAACATATAAATACACTTAGTGCATGCATTTAAAAAAAAAACATTTTAAAATGGAATTGGCTACTTGCAATTGTCAGTTCTTAAAAATATTTTCAATAAAATGAATTACAAAAATTCCGCAATTATACGTGTCTTTCTTGAAGTTATGATCAATTTTTTCTTCTTTATAATTTTTAGAATTTACCCCATAATAAATAAGTACATCGAGAATTTTATGAAAATAATAGTTTTTGGTGTTGTGCGCTCCAGACAGAATTAAATATACAAATACTATTATTTGTAATAAAATTTGCAAAAATCAATATCCAGTGATTGTTGTTTATTAAAAACGACAATATATAAAAGAAATTAGGGTTGTATCATGTGTTAGAGTTGTATTTTTTTGAAAAAATATAGCCAGCCTGCTCGCTGTTAACGGTTTTGTAAGGAATTTTACTCATGTAATAAAATTTTAATAATTAGTATTATTACAAATAACTGTTATATCATTCGAAACCCAAGTAAAGATCGATAATCATCTATATCTAAGAAATTAGGTTTTAAATTTAAATTATACTTGGCAATTATATATGAATGCGTAAATTTTAGATTAGGCGAATTATATAAATTTAGAGATTTTAAAATACCATTAGGATAAAACGTTCTATGAGTGATTACTGTTTTTGGTGCTGGAATAATAATAGTATTTTCCTTGAAAATGTTGTCCATAAATAAATCTACGGCAGAGTGAATGGGATTTGTATTTCCTAAATAAATGTTTTTGCCTTTTTTATTGGACTTTTAATTGCAAGTAACCAATTCCATTTTAAAATGTTATTTTTTTAATGCATGCACTAAGTGAATTTATATGTTTTATACATTTTCTGAAAGGTGTTAGTGTGTAGATTACAAAAACAGTTCTCCGAATAGATTTTTTGTAAATCAGAGAAACGTCGGAGGACGTGCTGTTTGTTCCTATGAGCCGGGGGTTTTTAATGATGATTCATAATTCCTGAACATATTTCTATAGTTTTTGATTATATATAGCTAATTATTGCTATTCTACACAAAATAAAACACAATTGAGGTCTTAATACCATGTATTAAGCGAAATAAAAATCTAGGGAATTTTTTAGTTTTTTAGGTTGGCAACAAAAATTGTATGCTGTAGAAAACTGTGGATAACTTATCGACATAGCAAATTGAACAACATGCAAGTAAGGTGTTGCAGAGTGATACAGACTTAGATATTGGCGGTTAATTTGAAATGTACTGTCAATAGTGTTTGAAAAGGCAGAGTTCTTCATTATATATTTGTAAAATGTGTTCGAAAAGTAATCTAATAAACATTGTTAAATATGTATTTAATATTATTTAAGAATATTATGAGGAAAAGTAGGTTAAACATAAAATTTTATTGTCATTTCTTATTACATATTTATTGGTTACTAAAAAGTACTAATTTTGATAACATTCACCATTTCTAATGTATTATTTTAAGGAAATAGAATATTAAAAAATGTAAGAAACAAAATAACTGTCAAACAGATTGTTTACTTTTTACTTAAAGTTTATTGGTTAATTTGAAATTTTATTTCGGCGGTAAACATAGTAGGGGGTCTAAGATTGCGCGCGCATACGAAAGACCGTTTACATTGGAGAACCTGACTTGCGAACTGTCAGATTCTATTTGCTTCCAAAATCTCATGTGTCGGCCATATCTATCGGCTATCTAGTATATCTGTGAATGACAGTGAATGAGACCCACCACAAATATAATGGCGACCGCGCTCATTGGGAAATTGGCAGGCGCCAAAGTGATGCTCAATTGAACTCATATTTTAGCAGATTTTAGCGGGAAATTCAAATATTACTAATAATTATTTTTCTATAAATAATTATAAATAAATAAGGAAATTGAAAGAAAATACAAAATTATTACAACGTAATGCATATTATCGTTTAATAAATGGCAGTGACAATTATAACACAAATTCAATAGAAAATAATGTATTACTCTTACAAATTCGTATAGACTGAAAAAGTGGCACGTCACATCCGTTTATTTCAGTCCGCGAAATACGATAATTGGTCCACTCAACGCGTGATCCTGGGCTACTCTTATGGGACTACTACTTTAGGCCGTAATTCTCTTAAGGCGGTATCACATTACGAGGATATCGATAGTTTGACATCGATTTTGCGATGTTTTTTCAATTTTCCGCTGTCATTTCTAATGTGATAGGGAGCAAATAATAGGTGTTAAAATATAAAACGTGTTCGTATTCCTTGGCTTACCGGTGTCCAATTATCGACGTCGAAAAACTGAAAAAACATCGCAAAATCGATGTCAAACTATCGATATCCTCGTAATGTGATACAGTCTTTATATAAACACGAAATGGCTGACATCTGGTGGTGACAATTAGTACCAAAATTATGTAGGATAACAAATGTGTTTCCCATATATCGTCATTATAATTCCAAGTAAATTATATGCAATTTTCTGTATGAAGTGATATCTATGAAAATGACTAGTGTTTGCAAACAATATTGCTCCGTACCAAAATGTGGTACGTATCGGTCAGCGAGTGTGACAATGCATTTATTTCCTAAAAATGAAAAATTGCGCAAGTTATGGGCGAACGCTCTAAAATTAGGAAAACCTGTTACAAGCGGAATGATGGTATGTTCTTTGCATTTTGAGCCTACAGATTTTTGCCCACGTAAGTTTAAATGATAATAAAAATATATTTTTTTTAAAATACATATTAGTTGTATTATAGATACACGTATGCGAAAGAGGTTAATAAAAAATGTTATTCCTACAAAAAATATACCAGTACGGTTGCATGACAAGCCAGTTACAACACCAAGTACAAGAGAAAAAAGGCTAATGGCAAGGACAAACAGAAGGTAAATTAGGTTAGATGTTAGATCAACATCATCGTTGAATAAACGAATTGAATCGTTTTGTGTCAGGGATGAAATGGCAACTCAGAAACTTGTGGATGACGTGATGAGTGAATCCAATATTATTCCTACTTCTGCGAATGTTGAACACCAGATTTTACCTGATCTACCACAAGACATTTCTACTTCTGCGAATGTTGAAGCTGAGGTTTCACCGGAACTACCTCAGGTGGACGTGTTTAAATGGTATGAAGAAAAAGGCGTGCAAGTACAAGATACCACTGCACTGCATACCAAACCAACATTAGATTTTTTCCCTCATTTGCTAACCTCTAACAAAAGGTTTATTACCTTTACGGGAATAAATATTAAACTATCGTAAATTGTTGTCTTATTTATATAAAACATCTAAAAACACCATCAAATTTTAATATAAGGACAAAAAAATATATATATGTGTTGTGCTAGAGAAACTTACATTGGATTGGATATGTCTTTTATTAGTTTGGTTGGTTTGTTTCCAATTTCAATATATTGGCCTCCTAATGAAGAAATTCTTATAAGCAAGCCGAAATATTTGACTGAATACAAGAACGGATTTGTGATAGATGCAACGAAAATTTATATCCAATAAGCGAAATGCCTTAACTGTAGATTAAGAAGCAAAATATTTAATTTGTGTAACCCCACCCCAGCCGGATGAATTTCATATGTGAGCCAAGCGTTCGGTGGCCGCGTTTCCGATAAAGTTATTTTTAATAAAAAAAGTATGATTCAGTTGTTGCATACAAAGTAAAGTAAATTTCTATATCTATTGCTTCCTATGAAAATCGTGATGAACATTCATTCAACGAGACGTAATTATACACTAAGGGATACATGAATATAAAGAAACATACATACATACATACATAACGTCATGCCTTTTCCTTGACTGGAGTAGCAGTAGACAACCCCTTTCAATTTTACAAGCACATTCTTATAATCCTCCTTCATTCAAATCTATCTAGCTGACATCACGCAAAAATAAATTAAAAATATCTGGAGTGGCCTGCACTCAACTTTCTTTTACGTAGTTTTCAATAGATAGATATTAATATACATATATATCCCAAACAAACTAATTTATAATTGATCTGAATTTGAAGTACTTATCGTATTCACTCTTAAACTGCACAGAAAACACTGAAATTGTTATTTAATTATGTTAGCAAATATATAATATAAATTGATTCTATAATAATTTACCTGATACAATTTATTCTAATAAGAAATAAATATTAATTCATACAGATAATTGTCAATGTAATGCTTGTTTCTTTTCAATAAACAAGAAACAAATTTGTCACAAGTCTAGGTATCACTATGGCAACGTAAATAAGATATTTGAGTTTTTTCGTAGCAGTTATCTCATAACTGGTACAATTTATGAAGAAACATTTCAGACAAAAGTTGTGCGAAATATTATTATCTTTAATTATGAACAAAACCATTTTTGCCATAAGTGCAGCCGTTCTAGTGATATTGAAGATCAATGTTGCCGTTGTGGTACTTTTGTACCACATTTGGTGATGATCAGTGATGATGCCAGAAAGGGAATGTCCCACAGATCCCCCACCACCTTTTTGAAACACATAGATTGCGGGATTTTTCCCTAGTTTGTCGTCGCTTACTTCGGCGGAATACCCTACGTTATCGACAGCGAAACTCCAGACAGATTCACTCCAAATTTGGTACACATATTATTTGGCATCCCATTTGAATCCGCTCACAGTTTAAATCCAATCGCCCGTATACTTCCCGAGTTATAGGGCCCCAAAATTTGGAGCCCCCCTTATTACTGCCCTTAAAAAAATAATTGAAACCCTTTAAAATTTTACTGAAAATTCTAAGATATTTTATATCTACAAGATTTTTTATATATAATCTAAAAAAAAAATTTAAGACTTTTTATATCTATAACATTTTTTCAAATTTTTAACCTAAAGGCCATAATAATTAAAAACCACTGCTCGCAACGCATATTTTACCTAATGGCGGGCTCTGCGCATTGGTGCGTTTTACGCGTACCAAATCTTATTATTACTTAAATTTTGTATTTACATTAAATAAAAAAATATATTATTTAGAAACCTTATATACAAAAATGTTAATACAGATAGATTTAACATTTTTATTACTTAAAATATATTATTTACATTAAAAAAATATATATATATATTTAAAAACTTTACCTACAAAATATGAATACAGAAAGATATAACATTTTAATTTATATTTTAACAATGAATATATTCCGCATTTATTTAACTAAAAATCTTGCGTTTTCTGTTCATCTAATTTAAAGTAAACTAACTGGAATTGTAGGATACCCCTTAGTAAACATTGCAAAAAATAGATTTGGTGATCTAAACTGTGCACAAGTGCACAACTAGGCACAAACATGGAATTGGAACGAAAAAAAGTTGTGATTATACTTATCTGATATATCGAACTACGTTCATAAACACAACTGATACACAGTAGACTGATTTGATATAATAAAGCGTATTAAAAGTTTGAAACGTATAAAGAAAACTTGAAATTAAATCTTGGATAGTATTGGCCTTAACTTTGTAAAACTTGGTAAAGGTTTTACGTATTTTTATTTCAAAAATTAGCGACTAGTTTCACCACACTGTGGCATCATCAGATTAACTAAACAAATTAAATTACATCAGTATATATGTATAACAGTTAGGGGGGGGGGGGGGGTGACATTATAATTTGAGGTGTAATAACGGCGATTTACAAAGTTTCGGCACTATTGTCAATGGCTTTGTAAATTTCAAGTGTTTCTAGGTAGTTCAATTTTATATTTTATATTTTCGAGTTGGAGTGGAAATAATAGTTTGATAGCTCTTTTGTGTTTATGTTTACGAATAAGTGTATCTATTAAAGTTGAATCATAATTGTAATTAATGGCGATTTGTTTGATTATGCATAATTCTTTTTTGTAGGCAGATATGGTCAAAGGTATAGTTAACAAACGGTGGATCATAGAATTAAATGCGGTTAATTTATGTTGTATAGGGTGTTGGGAATGATTATTTATCAAGGTATCTGTGTATGTGGGTTTGCGAAATATGCTAAATTCATGTGTGTCGTTGTTTCTAGAGATCGTTAAGTCTAAGAAATTAATTTCACTATTAGTTTCAATTTCTACAGTGAATTTAATATTTTGGTGGAGGGTGTTCATAAAATTCTTGAGATTATCTAGAGATCTAATGGTTCCTGACCAACATATCAATATATCATCTACATATCTGTACCAATATTTGATATGTTTAGCATATTGTGATGTGAGAATTTTAGTTTCTATGTTATCCATGAAAATATCTGCTAAGAGGGGGGAAAGTGGAGATCCCATGGCTAAGCCTTGATTTTGTTTATAAAATTTATTGTTAAATAGAAAATAATTTTGTTTAACGCAAACATGGAATAAATCCGAAATTTCATTTATTTTAATTGGGTTCCATGTTTGCGTCTTACAATTTTTTTAAAATTATTAATAATAGTATTTAATAATTCTTTATGGCCTTTGGGTTAACAATATGAAAAAAATCTTATAGACATAAAATATCTTAGAATTATTAGTAACCTTTTTGGGTATTTTATTAATTTTTATAAGATTAGTATTAAGGGGGGCTTCAAATCTTGGAGCCTTATAACTCGGGAAGTATACAGGCGATTGGATTCAAATTGCGAACGGATTCAAATGGAAAACCAAATAATATGTGTAGCAAATTTGGTTCAAATCGCTCCGGTATCTTCAGAGGAATAGAGGGCACAAATTTGGTCTTAGGAGCGAGCGACGATTAACATCCAATTATATAATTTTTTGATCCTAGAATGCTACAGACACACGACCGAATGCTTTAGCTTCTTCTGTACTTCGTACGGCCTCGACTTGTCGGTGTAATTAAAGAATATGCATTGATATGTTTTGATAAAACTCTTATAACATTATTTCACTTTTATTTTAAATTTTGAAATTCGTTGAGACTGCGATTATCATTAAACCTGTTTAGTAATTATGTATCCACAGAAACAACATAAATATACCAACTAAATAGCGATTTTCTAATAAATGGTTCACAAAAGTTGTATAAAATTGTATATTTGTAATTTTTATATATATATATATATATATATATATATATATATATATATATATATATATATATATATATATATATATATAATATATATATATATATATATATATATATATATATATATATATATATATATATATATATTTGTATTGCTTCTCACAATTCACACACAATATATGTTACACATATGGTACTGTTTCTATTTTTGTATTCCCAGAATATATTTATTTGACATTTAATAAAAGACTTTAAAGAAGGTAGTATTTTTTTTTATAAACAACCAGTGCCGCCACTGTAAAATGGCCTAAACCAGCCACTGTTAGTAACACATATTGATTCTCACAAACATATACATCTGAGTGTTTATATATATATATATATATATATATATATATATATATATATATATATATATATATATATATATATATATATAATATATATATATATATATATATATATATATATATATAAATATATACAAATTAAAATAGTATCATATTTTTGTAGAGATGATGAATTGGCGGGTACAGTCGATGAAATTGTAAAGAAATACGATATCGATATGAACGAAAAGGTGCATATTTTTGTCGGCAAAGATGCGGGACCAAGTAGTCCAAGTAGTCTGGCGAAATGTGCCATCGATGGTATTTTAGCGCTCGCTGGAAAACCTATGGACTATGACATCGTAACAACGCCAATGCTACACTATTTTGTTGCATGCAAAAACACAAATGAGAAATATGGCTTGGCCAACGAAGATGCATATTATAATAAACTGATAAACGCATTTGAGAAAGTACGCGGAAACACGTACACTAACGGCAAATATGTACCGAAAGTGTTTTATGATGGTGCGAATGGTGTTGGTGCGAAAATGATTCAATTCTTCAAAGCTAGACTCTGCGAATATTTGCAAATAGAAATGTTCAATGATGCCGCTATTGGGACAGGGAAATTTAATCATATGGTGAGTTTTTTTTCTCTTTATTTTGTCATTTGAAATAATAAAACGTATAGAAAAGTAAAATAATAGTAAATAAGCACAACGCACAGATAAAAAATTTAGTGAGACTCGATTTTCGACCCCCAAAATGGACATTTATATAAATAAATTTCTAGGTCGATTTTTTTGTGATGACAATATTTATGCATTACATATACGAAAGTAAAAATACTGTCATGGTTTTGTAAACTTTCATTGCAAGCAAATTAAAAAAATCGATTGTGGCCAACACAAAACTGTCAAAAAATACCAATACTCCACAATAATATCCTGAAATTGTACCAATTAGCTTATTATTTTATTATGTTTTTTTTGTGATGACAATATTTATGCATTACATATACGAAAGTAAAAATACTGTCATGGTTTTGTAAACTTTCATTGCAAACAAATTAAAAAAATGGATTGTGGCCAACACAAAACTATCAAAATATACCAATACTCCACAGTAATACCCTGAAATTGTACCAATTAGCTTATTATTTTATTATGTAATCAAATATTGTTTCTTCAATATGAACCATAGATGTTGATTTTTAAAATTCCCTCCTCGGTGATTATTTGTCAAATTTTCTCAGACATAAGTAATATGATAACTATAAGAAAAAATGGGTTGTGGCCAACGCGGGACTTTCTTTTACGTAGTTTTCATCAATATTTATTGATTATAAAAATATAATATAAAGAAATAATAATCCAACAGAAACAATATAAAAAACCAAGCTTATACCTTATATAAATGAATGGGTTGAAAATTATACCAATACCAATTTGTAATGGTTTCGAAGTACTAACTATCAAAACTAAACAATTCTCTACAGAAATATTCTGAAATATCATTTATCTAATTCAGACCATTTTGTTTTCTTGTCGAAATATTGACAGGCGCAGATGATCCGATTAATTAAGCTACATTCGAATCCATGACAACGTAAACAAGATTCTTAAAATTTTCGGTAGCGGTTTTCTCGTAACTGGTACATTTATTGAAGAAACTTTTCAAACAAAAGTTGTGCAAAATATTAATATCTTTCATTATGATCATAACTATTTTTGCCGTAAGTGCAGCCGTTCTAGTGATATTGGAGATAGAACAAAAAATGCATAGAGTAAACATGCACTGCTGGTTTGAATATTCTTTTCAAAAATAAGAGGTGCACAACTAGACCATATACAAGTTTTAAGTTTGAAGTTTCATAATTTTACGTTGGACAGTTTCGGCTCTAGAGCAAAAAAAAAAAAAAGATTTTCGGTGAAAACATTTTATATTTTGGTAATTTTCTATTTGTAAAATGACATGTAGTGAACGAAAATAAAAATCCTTCGTTCAAGTACAAGCCATATGCATCTAACAGAAAGAAAAAAATGTTTTTTGATTTCAGATAAGTATATCACGAGTTATTCTGCCATTCTGGTAAAAAACATCGATTTCCGTAAACCAACTGTTAATGGCTTTTTTTATGTTTTTTTTGTTTTATAATTTGTTCAAATGATTTACTTTTATATGCCATAACTTAGAATAAACCATATTTATTCATTTTGTGAAAAAAAAATCGAAAAATATTGTTTTATTTTTAAAACCCATGTAACCCCTTAATATATGTGTGGCTATTTATTTTTTATAATTGGATATTTATTTTATTTAGTGAATGCCAGATAACGGTTTTATAATGGCTTTTACACCAGTATTAAATTGCAATAATATTTATTATAACATAATTTTATGTAATCCCTATACAATTTGAATTTGGTACACGGAGACTCAGACAAATCTGTTTTATACCAGTTTCCATAAAATGGTATAGTATTTAAGAAAAAGAAAAAAATCCAAAGGTACTCGGGTCTTAGTAAGCGATGAAGGTCTTTTTTTAAGTGTCTTGCAAATAAGATAATCGTTTTTAAAAGTTTTCGTATAAACATATCTCTAGTAAGGTTGTTAGATCTTCATATTTCAGCAATAATTCTCATAGCCAATTTTTAAATATTTTTTCAATAAATTTTAATTATTTCTTAAAGTTACTACGCTTAATTATTTTATTTGAAAATAGTTTATCATTTTTATTTTACAGTTATTTTATTTAACCTTCCACTAGTCGCAATCATTTTTACACGTAGTCTAATGCGCTAATGGAAGATTATTGAAATCATTAGGTCAAGTGTAGTTTTCTTTTGGTTATTCTAATTGGTTTAAATTTTTTCTTTATATTAAATATAATTGCCGCTGACACTTATATACATTCGTATAATACAATAAAAACAATAATTTTATTATTATAATTGAATTTTTAATTGATTAGCACCATTGTTAATTGTATAACGAAAATTTCAATTCCAAATATCATATGTGAATTAAAATACGTCTATGAACCTTCGCAGTGAACAGACGTGTTAGCTATTCTCTCTCTGTGTACTACTACATAACACTTAATCATTTAAATTAATTGTGTACAACAAAGTTAAAAGTTATATCATATTGTGAGCGATGCTAGACGGCCCGCCTATTTGGTGGTCGCCAAGTTAACACAATGGTAAATAATCCACCACAAATAAGTAGCCCATGGGTCTCACTAAACAATCAATCGAATATACATACACCAACAACCTATGCTAGAGGGCATACTAAAGGAACTCGAAGCTTTGAGGAACGAAAACCAAGCAATAAAAGAAGAAAATCAGGAGATGAGAAAAATAATCTCCTCCCTCCAACCAAAGAAGAACAACATACCAGAAATCGTTGAACAACAAGAAAATGATTTAACAGAGGAAACAGCATGGATTGTGCAAAGACATAAAAAGAGGAAACTCTTAGAGACACCAGTGAAGAATAACACTAACCAAAACCAGAAACAAGTAGAAGCAAAGCAGCACAAACCACCGCTTGTGATTGTCAGCAATATTAACGACTACAACCTTTTAAATCAGGAAATAGAAAACTTGAAACTAAACCACAAAAGAACAATGATGAACAATAATCAAGTAAAAATCAATGTAGACACCGAGCTAGAATACAGATCATTAACAAAGTTAATGAATGAAATGAATCAACAATGGCACATGTATGAAAACAAACTACTACGGCCAATAAGAGTAATGGCTAGACACTTACATCCGTCCTGCCAACCAGAAGAAATAAAAAGCGAAATACAACAGATGGGCTACAATATCTTGGATGTGGTAAACAAATACAAAAAAGAAACCAATAAAGAAGGAAAAATAGTCCTGAAGCCACTACCGCTTTTTATGTTAACTTTTCACAATGAGGAAGATATTAACAAAATCTATGAAATCCGCTACCTTTGTCACATGAAAGTACAAATAGAAGCTCTGCGGAACAATAAGCTGATTCCACTGATGCAAAAAATGCCAAAGATTCGGACACACCCAAAAATTCTGCGCGCATACACCGAAATGCGTTAAATGCGCAGGAGAACATCTCACTGTTAGCTGCCAGAAAAAGTCAGAAAAAAAACCAAAATGCTCTAACTGTGGAAAAGATCATCCAGCTAGTTACCGTGGATGTATTGTTGCTAAAGAACTTCAAAAAAGAAGACAACTATTAACCAAATCCAAAAATAATCAAAATAGACAACCAAGACAATTTACTTCGAAACAAATTACAGAAGGAACATACTATGCTCAAGCATCTCAAACAACAAACAACTATGTTCAACAGAACCAGGAAGAACCACAATCATTAACTCACATGATGCAACTACTTCTAACCAAGTTCGAAACACAAGAAAATATGATGAAATCTCTAGCTGATAGAGTAAATAGACTCGAAAACAGAAACAATGAAGCAAGTGCTTCTAAAAATATGCAATGATACAAAAAGATTTAAGAATAGCCACATGGAACGCAAATGGCCTCCTAAATAGACGAGAAGAGCTACAAGTATTTCTTGACATGCAAAAAATTGACATGTCTCATCTCTGAGACACATTTTACAACACAAACTTACTTCAAAATAAGAAATTATAAAATATACCATACGATACACCCACAAGATCAAGCAAGAGGGGGTAGTGCAGTTATAATTAAAGAAAGCATTAACCATTATGAAGAACAACACCTCCGAAGCGAAGAAATACAATTAACCGTGGTTGGAATTAAGACCACCAAACAAAAAATAATAATTGGAGCATTATATTGTCCTCCAAGACACAACCTAAAAAAGGAATGTTATAAAAATTTTCTCCGTTTCCTTGGAGATAGATTTATTATAGGCGGAGACATTAACGCCAAGCACACAGACTGGGGAGCAAGACTCATAACTACTAAAGGAAGTGAACTTAGACAAGCAATAAGAGAAATGGGATGCAACTTTCATTCTACTGGTAAACCAACATATTGGCCGACTGACCCGAACAAACTACCGGACTTACTGGATTTTTTCATATCAAGAAAAGTATCACCAAACTTCATAGACACTGAAGAAAATTTTGATCTAAGTTCTGACCATTCAGCAGTTATCATGACGCTGAGTGAAAGAATAATAAAGAAAGAAAACACACCAACTCTAACTAATAAAACGACTGATTGGGAAAGTTTTAGAATACACTTGCAGAATAATATTAACCTGAATATTCAAATTAAAAGCAAACAGCAACTAGAAGAAGCAACGGAAAACTTAATTCTCCAAATTCAAAATGCAGCCTGGAGCAACACCAAAGAACATACTCACAGAACACTAGGAAACAACTACCCAGTAGAAATTAGACAACTCGTTAATGAAAAAAGAAGAGCTAGGAGAAAATGGCAAATGACCAGAGACCCAGCTGATAAAACAGTTCTGAATAACAAAACGCAACAACTAAAAAGAGAAATACTAAAAATAAAAGATAATTCAATTAACAATTATCTGAACAACTTAACAGCAGATAGAGAAACTGCTTACTCCCTATGGAAGGCGACTAAAAGAATAAAAAGACCGATAATCCAAACCCCACCAGTAAGAAAGGCAGATGGAGATTGGGCAAGGGACAACAAGCAGAAAGCCGAGGCCTTCGCCGAACATCTTGAGGAGACATTCAAGCCAAATGACACAGACAATAATGACGTGGTTAATGAAATAGAAAATCAGGAAAAAAAAGAAATAACATTAGTAACGCCAAGAGAAGTAGCTAATGAAATACTAACCAACCTTAACCCAAAAAAATCCCCAGGATTTGACCTTATTACCGGAGAAATACTCAAGCAATTGCCAAGAAAAGGCATAGTCATGTTAACGTATCTGATAAACGCAGCATTTAGATTGAAACATGTACCTAGCGCCTGGAAAGTTGCCGAAGTAATTATGATATAAAAACCAGGAAAACCCCCAAACGAAGTTAAATCCTACAGACCAATTTCGTTACTACCCATAATCTCAAAATTATTTGAGAAATTACTATTAAAAAGAATAAAACCCATAATAGAAAGTAAAAATCTAATCCCAAATCACCAATTTGGATTCAGATGTAAACATTCCACCATAGACCAGGTACATCGAATTACTAACATTATTGAGATATCGTTAGAAGAAAAAAAAGGTCTGTGCAGCCATCTTTTTGGATGTAGCACAGGCCTTTGATAAAGTGTGGCACAAAGGTCTTATCCGAAAACTCGATACTATATTACCTAAACAATACGTACAACTACTGGAATCTTATATATCGAACAGATTATTTAGAATAAAACAGGAAGATGAATTTTCTGAATTAAAAGAGATTAAAGCGGGTGTTCCGCAAGGTAGTATTTTGGGTCCTATACTTTACCTCTTATACACAAGCGATCTACCGGAAACTGAAGGCGTCAATATAGCCACGTTTGCAGACGATACTGCTATTATAGCTGTAGAAGAAAACGTAGAAACAGCCACTACTAAACTACAAAGAGCGTGCGATCAAGTTACTACCTGGACCAAAAAGTGGAGGATCAAACTTAATGAACAGAAATCTATACACATAAATTTCACTAATAAAAAAAGTGCAAACCAGCCTACATTAACAATAAATGGTAGTATCATACCTTATGCGAATAACGCTAAGTATCTAGGCATGACTCTAGATGCAAAATTAAAATGGGTGGAACATGTGAAAAAGAAACGAAAAGAACTTGATATAAAGTACAGAAAAATGTATTGGCTTTTGGGAAGACACTCCCCATTATCAATACACAACAAAATCTTAATTTATAAACAGATACTAAAACCCGTCTGGACCTATGGTATTCAGCTTTGGGGATGTACCAAACAGTGCCATAAAGAAAAAATTCAAAGGTTCCAAAATAAAGTTCTGCGAAACATAGTAGATGCCCCGCGATTTGCTCGCAACAGCGACATCTGTCGAGACCTCAACATCGACGACATTAATACGGTGATCAAAGGATTTGCTGCCAAACATGAAGCAAGACTTCACCAACACATCAACGTTGAAGCAATCCAACTCCTGGATAACAACGGGCTAGAGAGAAGACTTAAAAGAATCAAGCCGTACGAGCTGGTGAGCTGAAACTATAGAACACCGAAGGGCGAACTATAGATTTAATGAATTAAGTAGATATGTAAGATCAGAATAAAATTAATGGTTGGTCTAACAGACCAGTTTTAATCTAATGAATGTAATTAAATGTATTCATTCAGTTTGGTAAAAAAAAATATATATATATTAAATATGACATCATAATTCTATGTACAAAATGTAGATTATTTGACTTAATCTTTACGTGTAAATATTCGTTTTACTGGATATACATATTTATTTAACTAAATAATAATATATTTCCTTTATTAAGCTAACTCCCAACAGCAAAGGTTTGCAGATTTTTATTTTGCGAGTGATTTTACATTAGTCGGACGGACGTTTGAAATATATTTAAGCGAGAATTCATTTCATGCTTTTGTGGAATCCGCAAAATTCTATCAGTTGAACTATTATACATTCTACAGTTACTATACTATATATATATATATATATATATATATATATATATATATATATATATATATATATATATATATATAATATATATATATATATATATATATATATATATATATATATATATATATATATATATAATGATACATTTCCCAGTTTAGCCAACTAAATAAACAGAAAATCTTTAAAAAAATTCGGAACCGTTTTCTGCAAACGTTAGCTGTCGGGGACTTCCCTTTAGGCACGCAAGTATTGCAAACATGTAAGTAACTAATGCCTAGTTGTACCCTTAACACCTAATTTTAAGTAAAGCCTAAATCTTGTTTTATTTTAGCAAAATTAAATTTGCGATTAAATATTATAATTCTGATTGATTGTGTTTGGTGTTTAGATTCGCCGTAAAACGAAGATTTAAAATTATTTAAGCTACATTTAGCATTAAGTGTGAGCGCTACAACTGGCCATATAATACATAATAATAGTACGAGTTAGTGATATATTTTTTAAATTGTCCGTCCATTAAATCTTTATATTTCATTTGTTTTGAATGCAAATAATCTATTATTTATAAAATGACTTAAGTGCTCTTATATACACAGTATTTTTGTTGGTATTTAAAATGTAATTTTTAATTATATGCATTGTTGCAGCTGCATAAATTTTACAAGATATGAAGATACTTTTACAATTTCACTTTATATTATTTTTACAAATTGAATCTCATTTCCATTTTATTTGTTATTTAGATAAGTTTTATAAAACGTTGTGAGATTTTATATGCATTTTACTAGTAAGCACAAACATTTATAAATAATACATTTTATATTATTCTGTACAATATTGTCGAACATAACGATTTTAATTTTAATATGTTTAATGTTGTTTATAACTTAGCCAAAGGAGAAGAGTTTAATCGGTAATGCCCTTTTCACACACAGATAGGATATTAAAGTGAAGATCAATTAACTTAAAGTCACACTGTGTATATCCTTTTCACACGTTCCTTTGACACTCACACTAGATATTTAAATTGCTAGTAATTGTATAAACCTAATATTGCGATAAAATAGCTAATTGAATTATTTTAATATAATTTAGTGACAAATTTATTAGATATGTAGTAATTTACATAAAAATGGCTTATAAAAAAAGTTTGAAAAAAATAATCAGGTACACTAACAGCTGCAATAACTTTGGTAAAACAGGTTAACAAAATAAGGCAATAGGAATTAATGTAGTTATTTTATTTAAAAATATTCAAAATACATGTTTTTAAATGTGAAAAAACCTGTTTATTTTGAACAAATACAAATATATAAAATTCTTTAATATACAAAATAAATAATCAATTATTCTTTTAAAATTGCAGTAGTTTTAAACATTTAAAACCTCCAGTAAATAATTATTTTAACTATAAAATGTTAATGCATTTATCTGTTTGTTTTGAACAAATACAAATATATAAAGTTCTTTAATATACAAAATAAATATAAAATTATTCTTTTAAAATTGCAGTAGTTTTAAACATTTAAAACCTCCAATAAATACTTAAGGATTTACTGGAGGTTTTAAATGTTTAAAACTACTGCAATTTTAAAAGAATAATTTTATATTTATTTTGTATATTAAAGAATTTTATATATATGTATTTGTTCAAAACAAACAGATAAATGCATTAATATTTTATAGTTAAAATAATTATTAACCCGAATAGAAAAATTGGATAATGGATACTAGATATCAAAATTTCTATAAGGCGCAACCATCAACGTTCTTGGAAGAGAATAATAAAGAACTTCGTATTAACAATCAAGAGCAGAAACGAAAAAGATTACGTTCGACTGTTCTACTTGAACGCAGAAATATCACTGTTATGAAACAGGTCGAGGAACCTTTCGCTCCAAATAAAATGTCAAATAAGCAGAATTTCATGGCGCGTTATAAAGAATGGAAAATACAAAAAGATAAAAAATTAGAAGAAGAACGATCTAAAAAGAAACCTATATTTAAAAATAGTGTTGCGGCTAATGTAGGCTTTCCAGATATAATAAAGACATTGCCAAAAAGAAGACAATCCAAAAGAATATCCGCAAGAAAAAGCACCTCAAAAATGAGCAGTTCCTCTGAAGAAGAGCACATAGGTAGGATAACAACAGCAACGGAGAGATTATCTGCTAGTACATCAGAAATGACAACAGTGTATTCTATTAGCGATAATGTGGTGGATAATGAGTCGTCTTCAAATGACGTTTTTCACACACCCAAAGCGAATTCAACAGTGACTTACGTAAGTCCTTTCGTAACTACATCACGCAGGAAAGGCAGCGTTAGAAAAAAAAGAGATCTATACGAGGTACGCAAATGAAATTTTAGCTCAAAAACCGTTACATAAAATATAAACACTTTTTTGACATCACTTTTCAAACATACATAAGTTGCTTGAAATTTTAATACCTTATTTTAGATTTACATTCTCTCTAACTCGTGTCGTTTTCGAGATACTCAGGGTAGAAGGTAGAAACAAATTAGATGCTATAGATGAACCAATTGTGCAATTGAAGACATTGCCAAAAAGAAGACAATCCAATAGGATATCCGATTAACCGTGTAGACCTTCGTGGCGTTTTTTCTGAAAATAAAAATTAGTATGAACACATCTAAATATCGGTTGAGCCCGGTAATTTTCGATTTTACTCCATTGCAAATAAACGACGATATTCACACAATATATTTATTTTGATATTTTATTATTTAATTAACGTTCAAGAACGTAGCATTTGTTTTTTATAAACAACCAATGCCACTACTATAAAAAATGCTTGACCCCGTCACTGTTAGTAACTATAGAAACAAAGCGTTCTACATATACATACATACGTTCATTCGCATAGCGCATCATAGCGATTGTGAAAATGAGCAAGATGCCTGATTTGATTTGTTTCGATTCACCAGTACCAAAGGTAAATATTCGTATAATAATTTTATAAATATACACATTTAGATGTATGCGAATGAATGTATGTATGTATATGTATATGCAATATCATAAATTAGTCACAAAGGATTCTAAAAACAGAGCTGGACAGAAATTAAAAAGGATATTCATTAATTTAGGGATTTAAATCAGTTTAATTGAATCCCCTTTCATAATGAGAACTAAAGGATTTGGAATTAAATGGAATGGAATTTATGAATTAATGAAAGGCTTCAAATACTCAAAAAGTTTTTAAGCCATTAATATAGCTTCAAACCCTCAACAAAATTTCAAGCCCTAAAAAAGACTTCAAGCCATCAAAATGTATAATAAAAATAAAAAAAAGCTGAATGGTTTTAAATCACATTTCAAGCTAAATATTACATAAAGATTTCTAATTGATAAATATAAAATAGACTTTAATACCATTTGATTGTTGATTTATAATAAAAAGCACATACAAGGTTTCTAATTTGTTAAAAAGTATTCAATTCCTTTTGAATTAGAAAAGATGTAATTGATAAACAGGTCTCAATTCCTTTTGATAAAAGACTTGCAATTGTCAAAAAAGTTTCAATTCCGTTTGAATTATAATAGTTTGTAATTGGCAAATAGGCTTTAATTCCTTTTGATTAACATAAAAGACTTGTAATTGTCGAATTGATATTTAAGTTGAATTGTGCATTATGAATTCAATTCCACTAGTAATTAATTTTGCAAAACTCTAAAAATATAATTTACCTGCATAGTTACCATGTCCCAAAACGTGACGGGGTTAACAGTAACTCCAGCTTGGCACGAGTTAATCAGCCCTCTGAATTGTTGAAATTTCTTGTTCATTAGTAGATTCGCCTGACCAACAGCTACATCAATCGTATCACGAGCATCATTCGATATATCCTCAACTTCTTTATATCCATTCCATGTTTACAAATTCATGTTAAACGTGAAATTTCATTATCTAACACAGTATGGAGCTCCTGTTATACTGTGTTCGGTAAATGATGGTAACCCTTTTAATTAAAATTGTTTTATATTCTTACGCGTTGTAAATTTTTTATTATTTTAAATATATATATATATATATATATATATATATATATATATATATATATATATATATATATATGTGAAATGCATAATGTGAAAATTGCCAAACTTCAAAAATAAATTGTTTGTTTATATTTGATATACATTTTTCATATAATACTATAACGAATATTATATGAATAGTTTTGAAATTTCGTGATGCTAAATTTGAATAATGGAACGAAACCAGTGGCCAGATTCGTAATCTGCGACCCCAAAAACCTTGAGTTATCAAATTTCAGGCAATTGATTAAATAAATAAAAGAGTTATACATATTTGAATGAAGAGTGTATTAAAAATAGCTTCTATTACGTAGTTTTTACTAGAAAAAACCAAATATTGACAGGCACAAATCATAATATGATTGATTAAACTATATTCAAATACATGGCAACATAAATAAGATATTTAAGACTTTCTGTAGCAGTTTTCGCGTAACTGGTACATTTTTTGAAGAAACTTTTAAAACAAAAGTTGTGCGAAATATTAATATCTATTATTATGAATATAACTAATTTTACCATAAGTGCAGCCGTTCAAGTGATATTGGAAATAGAACAAAAAATGCATAGAGTAAACATGCACTTCCGGTTTGTTAAGATTGAAGTTTCACAATTTAACGTTTGACAGTATTTACTCAAAAGCGTTAGACACACACACACAGACATCATTCCGAAAATAGTCACATTCGATTCAGGGAAGGTCAAAACGTGTATATCCGTTGACATCTCGAGTTCGAAATTTTTCATGATTACAAGACTTACTTATTACTTCGTAAAAGAAAGTAGAAACACATATTTGCTAATTGACAATTGAAAAAATAAAAAGCACACCTTCTTACCTATGGGGAACTTTTCTATAAACTTTTGCCGAAAAAAAGAAATGTTAATAATCGGTTTTGAGTCAACGAAGTTAGAACATTGACGAATTTTCAGCGTCTTAAATACATTTCATACATTTATGACATGAATATAGTGAATATAATTTTAAAATAGGTACTATAAGTGATCGATTTAGGAAAAAGTGAATAAAAGTGGAAATAGTGAATGCGTGGAAGCCCTGAGTATCTCGAAAAATTTCAATTTCAATTTCAAGCAACTTATGTATGTTTGAAAAGTGATGTCAAAAAAGTGTTTATATTTTATGTAACGGTTTTTGAGCTAAAATTTCATTTGCGTACCTCGTATAGATCTCTTTTTTTTCTAACGCTGCCTTTCCTGCGTGATGTAGTTACGAAAGGACTTACGTAAGTCATTGTTGAATTCGCTTTGGGTGTGTGAAAAACGTCATCTGAAGACGTCTCATTATCCACCACATTATAGCTAATAGAATACACTGTTGTCATTCCTGATGTACTAGCAGATAATCTCTCCGTTGCTGTTGTTATCCTACCTATGTGCTCTTCTGCAGAGGAACTGCTCATTTTTGAGGTGCTTTTTCTTGCGGATATTCTTTTGGATTGTCTTCTTTTTGGCAATGTCTTTATTATATCTGGAAAGCCTACATTAGCCGCAACACTATTTTTAAATATAGGTTTCTTTTTAGATCGTTCTTCTTCTAATTTTTTATCTTTTTGTATTTTCCATTCTTTATAACGCGCCATGAAATTCTGCTTATTTGACATTTTATTTGGAGCGAAAGGTTCCTCGACCTGTTTCATAACAGTGATATTTCTGCGTTCAAGTAGAACAGTCGAACGTAATCTTTATCGTTTCTGCTCTTGATTGCTAATACGAAGTTCTTTATTATTCTCTTCTAAGAACGTTGATGGTTGCGCCTTATAGAAATTTTGATATCTAGTATCCATTATCCAATTTTTCTATTCGGGTTAATAAAATGATATTAATTGTAAAGAAAAACTCCCGATTTTGTAATGGTACTGGCAGATTTATAGATAAAAAAAATATTAAAATTAGGAACTAAAATTAAAATAAGAAACTACCGTTTATACGGAGTACCGAAGAAGCTAATGCATTCGGTCGTGTGTCTGTGTTTAATAACAAAAAGTGTTTTTGTCGTCGCCCTGAATCCAAAAATATATATAACTTATATACTTGGATGTTAGTCGTCGCTCGCTCGCTCGTAAGACCAAATTTGTGCCCTCTACTCCTCTGAAGGTACCGGAGCAATTCACACCAAATTTGGTACACATATTATTTGGCATCCCATTTGAATCCGTTCGCAGTTTATAGCCAATCGCCCAAATACTTCCTGAGTTATAGGGCCTTAAAATTTAAAGCCCCCCTTAAGGGGGAACAACACTGTGCCGGTTTTAAAAACAAACGATTTTTCTTTTTTATATAATTTTAAAGAATGTATCTTTTGGAACTTTAAACGCGTTTCTCTCGAAACCCTGTTTTTTATTATGGGGCTGGACGCCCACGCTACAATTTACATCGGATATTTTTAGCTCGTCGTACAGTAAGTACAAAAGAGCTATAGTGATTGGTCGTGTGTCTGTAACATGCTCGGATCGAAAAAAAATCTTAACAAAAAGTTCTTGTATTTTCGCCCTGAATCCAAAAATATATATAACTCATATACTTGGATGTATGTATCTCGCTCGCTCGCTCCGTCGTAAGACCTGAGTTTGTGACCGCAACTCGTCTGAAGGTACCGGGCCGATTTTGATGAAATTTGGTATACATATAATTTCCATGCCCGTGATGTTCCCGTCGCATTTTAAATCCATTCGTCTGTACAGGACCGGCGTTATAGGCCCCCAAAATTTGGAACCCTCCTAAATACTGCCCTTAGTCAACTTTTAAAAATTTTAGAATTTTCTACTCAACATTCTAAGATATTTTATGTGATTAAAGTTTTTTCAAATTGTGAGCCCATAGGCTTAAAAAAAATAATATAAATATATTTTGAAGTATATCAGACATCGTTCGCCATCTGTTAGTAAAATGAAGAAGTTATATTTATGTGACAGTAATTTGTTTGGTTATATTTTCCAATGTATAAACCATTTGCTTGTTTTAATTAATAAAATTAGGAAATGCTCATCAAATAATTTTTAATATCCTTGGCTAATCACGAAACGAACGATATTAACGTTACCCATGTGGATGTGTGCAATTTTAAATGTGGGGTTTTTGGAAATTAAAACTGTTATGGTACAGGAATAAATAAATGTCGGGATCATAATTGGTTAGATTGGTTCAATGGGCAATGTGAGTGAGTATAATGTCGATGATTTAGAATTATATACGTAAACTTAGAAATTTATTCATTTCATATTAAATGCCGATGAAATATCATAACAACAATAAATTTTGTACTATAATAATTGCTATCGCTTTTAGTTTTGTATTTATTGATGTGACCGCGCTCGCCGGAACGGCGAGCTGATAGCACTGGCGCTAGCGCCAGTTCTTGTTTTCTTTTATTTTAACTTTTGAAGCTTATAAAATTGGTTTCAGTTGTACGTAGGAGTTTTTTTTATTTTGATATTTTGTATCCTTTTCGGACAAAAAAGTGGGGCAAAAAATAGGTAATTTTTTTCAAATGTCCACTATTTCGCGAAAAAATTTTTTTTTGCAAAATCCTTTTACAACTGAAATTACATCATATAGATTAGGATAAAAAAATAAAATTGTAACATGATTACAACCTGCGCTACATCCATAACCGTGACGCTACCTCTGGAGAACGCATAGAAAGGCATCAAGCTATTATTATTTTTAATAAAAAAAAATTTTGAAAAAACTTTGATATATACCTTATTTAATGCAGCAAACCCCATCAATCTACTATTTCTAAAATAATAATAAAAACCCCTTAACCACAAAGTATTATAATTGAGCTAAATACGTATTTTGACAACTAAGTTGTCATCATCAGTAGCAATGGGAGTATAACGTAATATCTCTGGCTAAGGCAAAGACCAAGAATGATGTGCTCTTTACCAGGATATCAAGGTTACACTAACTTATGAGCTAAGTATTACCTATATATATACTAATCAGCAGTTACGCTTGGTCAACCTAGGGAGACGTGTCTTCTAATAAACCATAAAGTGCAGATTTCGGTATAGGACCTTTGTCGGAGTTCATTATCTTATCTGAATTTTTAAAAATATATATGTTTTCCAAAGAATCTAATTCTTTATTTGAAGACACGGATCTCACTAGTTTTAAATTATCATTTGTGATAGGATGACCTGTAGAAAAAATATGTTGAGCTACACTAGACTTATCAGGATGGTTATGGTTAAAATGGGTAATATGTTCTTTAAATCTTGTTATAATTGCGCGTCTAGTTTGGCCAATATACTTTTCTCCACATTCATCGCAATGGATTTCATAAATTCCGGACTTATCTTGATTTTCACTTTTATCCTTGGGATTACCTAAAAGATTCTTAATGGTGTTTTTGGAAGTATAGGAGATGCCGAAATTAAATTCATTGAATATGCCAGTTTATCCTTTGGTGGCGTACTTATGAAATAGGAGCATAATATATTTTTGATTTTTAGATGTTAATGAAGTAACAAGAGTCGTGGAATTTTTAATTATATGTTTTTGTTTTTGTTTACGTAAAATGTCATTGATAATCTTAGGAGAGAAACCATTATAAGTACCAATATTTCTGATGTATTTTACTTCTTTATCATATTTATCCTGATTTATATTATATGTATGTCAAAAACATTTTACCGTAAAATGCACAGCAAAATCTGCAGCGGCTGGGAACAAACAGCTTTAGCTTGTATGAAAAATATGCTGTAGAAAGGGAAGCAAAGTACGCAAAACAAATAAATAGCGTGGATTCCAAAGGTACACTCTCTCTAATTACAGTCGTAGCTGATGGATGTTGGTCCAAAAGGTCTTACAGAACCTGTTGGAATTGTAGAAGGCGCTTTATAACGTCACTCATATTTTTAATTAATAAAATATAGTAACCAATTGTTTTTGTTGAATAAAACTGCCAAACATTATTCTCATAAATACTTTCTTTAATAAACGTAATATAGCAAATACTGCGTTCCGAATTTCATTAGAACCAATTATAGTGCATTGTCAGGTGTAGCTGCAATAGTTGGTCACAAATTTCGCTCTATAGTACTCTATATCAGGGTTAAAAACAAATATGTACCTACTGTATAATCTGCTCTAAAGCAAAATCAACGGAAAATACTGCACCGCAACATATATGTTACAAAAATTATGTCGGAACATCGACCAGCATGGAATCAAACATACTAGTTGAAGGGTTTAAAAACAATGAACATTTATATGGGCTAAAATACCATAAGATGATAGCAGACGGTAGGCGACAGTAGCACATATAAAGAATTTTTAGATGCGAGACATAACTGTTGAAAAAATTGAATGTCGGAATCATTTACTAAGAAATGTTTGCAATAAATTAAAAGCTGTATGTGATGATACCCGGTATAATCGACCTGTGCGACTTTTTATTTAAAAGGCAACATTTTACGATTAAGATCAGTTGTCAAAGGTGCAATCACGGAAAGGAAAAAAAAATTCAAAACAATATGGTTGCAATACAGATATAATGCAATCAGATATAATGAATAGTATTTTTCATGTATTTGGTGAACATGGAAATTGCGCCGCTTATTTTTGTACAAGAAAAGAAAGTGCCGAAAATCAAATTGATTTATTAAACAAGATTTGGTACGCGTAGAACGCACCAACGCGCAGAGCTCGCCCTTAGGTAAAATATGCGTTGCGAGCAGTGGTTTTTAATTATTATGGCCTTTTGGTTAACAATTTGAAAATATGTTATAGGTGTAAAAAGTCTTTAATTTTAGATTATATTGATAAAAAAAAATTTAGTTCATATTTTAAAATTCAAAATTATAATATTTAATAATTTTTTTCGGGCTTTGGATTAACAAAATGAAAAAATCTTGTAGACATAAAATATCTTAGAATTTTTAGTAGAATTTTTAAGTGTATTAATTATTTTTATAAGGGCAGTATTAAGGGGGCTCTAAATTTTGGGGCCCTATAACTCGGGAAATATACGGGCGATTGGATTTATACTGCGAGCGGATTCAAATGGGATACCAAATAATATGTGTACCAAATTTAGATTATATTGATAAAAAAATAATTTAGTGCAAAATTCAAAATTATAATATTTAATATTTTTTTTCGGGCTTTGGGTTAACAAAATGAAAAAATCTTTTAGACAAAAAATATCTTAGAATTTTTAAATGTTTCAATTATTTTTATAAGGGCAGTATTAAGGGAGGCTCCAAATTTTGGGGCCCTATAACTCGGGAAGTATACAGGCGATTGAATTTAAACTGCGAGCGGATTCAAATGGGATGCCAAATAATATGTGTACCAAATTTGGAGTGGATCGCTCCGGTACCTTCAGAGGAGTAGAGGGCACAAATTTGGTCTTACGAGCGAGCGATCGAGCGACGACTAACATCCAAGTATATAAGTTATATACATTTTCGGAATCAGGGCGACGAGACGAACACTTTTTCTTAATGAAATTTTTTGATCCGAGAATGCTACAGACACACGACCGAATGCTTTAGCTTCTTCGGTACTACGTACGGCGAGCTAAAAATGCATGTAATATAAAAATATTTAAATATAAGTTGAAACAAACACTAGGTACTGTAATTTGATATGTGACTGCTTGCAATGTTCTAATGACCCTGATGATTGACCGATCCCAGGTCCCAGCAAGTCAGTAAGGACGGACTTTATTGCATTGTACAAGCAAGCAAAATTATCTATACAACTAGCATTTGCTAAATAAATGAATTTATTATTATTATTATTAATATTTGTATTATATTTTATTATTAATTGTTCTAAAAATAAGTTTCCGTAATTTGGGTGACGAGACAATCACATTTTTTGATTCGGGAATGTTACAGACACAAGACCAAACACTATAGGTGCCTCGAACTAGTTAATAACTAAATCCCAAGTTTGTTGAAACCTGAATAAAACTGAATAAGATGATGCTTATCACGAAGATAAAAGTTTTTCAACTTTTAATTTAATTCTAAATTCTAAAGCAAATTTGCTGTATGAACATTGGCATACGTTTTATATTATTAACTTATGAATGTAAATTCTTAGTTTAATTTTGGCTTGTATAAACCCACTATAAACTGTCGGGGCCAAATCATAAGATGCACATTCAAAAATATATACGAAATCAAATTTTGGCAGATAAATTGTTTTGTTGTTTACTTTATTTTAAAAATAGTACATACTCAAATTTTACCTTATTATTCGGTTAAAACACACTGGTTGCTGGCTTTCAACATTTAAAAGCCTAACATTCACAACTGTTGCCTTCCAGCATGTAAAATGATTTGAAACAATATGAAATCTTGTTTGATAACGTTCAAATCAAGGCGGAACAAGCTGAAGCTCAAAACCAAGGTTCGAAGTGCCAGTGTTGCCAAGCTAAGTGAAAACGCAATTATTATTTTTTTTTGCAACTTGTGAAGGGACGTAGGGTATGCATGTAAAATTAGTAAACTCTTGGCAAAGTAACAAAATTGGATATATTTATATATATCACTACAAAATAGTTTTATATAAATGGTATTTCATAAAGATTGAGGATGGGTTCATATAGTGTAAGGGCAGATGAATCAGCTGAGTTGTTCCTAGCTGTTTGTTCACCTATCTTTCATGTCGGTAAAGTTATCCACAGTTTTCTACAGCATACACTTTTTGTTGCCAACATAAAAAAACTAAAAATCCCCTAGATTTTTATTTCGCTTAATACGTGGTATTAAGATCTCAAATGTGTTTCATTTTGTGTAGAATATCAATAATTAGCTATATATAATCAAAAACTGTAGAAATATGTTCAGGAATTATGAATTATCATTAAAAAACCCCGGCTCATAGGAACAAACAGCACGTCGTCCGACGTTTCCCGGATTTACAAAAAATCTAAATGTCTAAGAAACAAGGGAGAACTGTTTTTGTAATCTACACACTAACACCTTTCAGAAAATGTATAAAACATATGAATTTACTTAGTGTATGCATTAAAAAAATAACATTTTAAAATGGAATTGGCTACTTGCTACATCTTCTTAATTTGTATGAAAATCTACACAGTCCATATGCAAATGTGATACATCATCTTAATCAGTGCACTTTTGGCTATCATTTAAGATATAATACATAGAAATCGAATGAGTGTACTCAACGTACATTCATTAGAATCAAAATGGTGCACCTGCGACTATAGACATTTCCCCAATTTACAAAAAATCTAAATGTCTAAGAAACAATTGAGAACTGTTTTTGTAATCTACACACTGACACCTTTCAGAAAATGTATAAAACATATAAATTCACGCAGTGCACGAATTAAAAAAGTAACATTTTAAAATAGAATTGGCTATATCTTCTTAATTTAAAGAAAAACTAAGCCGTCCCTTCGTAAATGTTTGCTTGCAAAGAACATTCATTACACAACTGCAGTTGTACTTGTAAGTAGCCAATTTAGGGAGCCATCTAACGCGAATGTACAAGAACTATTGTAAAATTTACAAACTGCCAATTGCAAATAGCCAATTCCATTTAGAAAATGTTACTTTTTTAATTCGTGCACTGCGTGAATTTATATGTTTTATACATTTTCTGAAAGGTGTCAGTGTGTAGATTACAAAAACAGTTTTCAATTGTTTCTTAGACATTTAGATTTTTTGTACATTGGGGAAATGTCTATAGTCGCAGGTGCACCATTTGGATTCTAATGAATGTACGTTGAGTACACTCATTCGATTTCTATGTATTATATTTTAAATGATAGCCAAAAGTGCACTGATTAAGATGATGTATCACATTTGCATATGGACTGTGTAGATTTTCATACAAATTAAAAAGATGTAGCAAGTAGCCAATTCCATTTTAAAATGTTATTTTTTTAATGCATGCACTAAGTAGATTCATAAGTTTTATACATTTTCTGAAAGGTGTTAGTGTGTAGATTACAAAAACAGTTCTCCCTTGTTTCTTAGACATTTAGATTTTTTGTAAATCAGGGAAACGTCGGACGACGTGCTGTTTGTTCCTATGAGCCGGGGGTTTTTAATGATAATTCATAATTCCTGGACATATTTCTACAGTTTTTGATTATATATAGCTAATTATTGATATATAATTATATAATTGTAATATAAATTATAATCTAAAATTAAATGTAAGACTTTTTACACCTATAACATTTTTTCAAATTGTTAACCAAAAGGCCATAATAATTAAAAAGCACTGCTCGCAACGCATATTTTACCTAAGGGCGAGCTCTGCGCGTTGGTGCGTTTTACGCGTATCAAATTTTGTTCTTTTTAATTATTTATTTTTTGCAATATATGGCCTTATGAGAACATTATACGCAAAATGTTTTGTAAATATGAAATATTTTCGTAATATAAAGAATTTAATATCTAACCACAACCAGCATAGTTAACGTTCGCTCCCCGGAATTGCAAATATTTAAAGATTCATTAATTAAACAACGCACCGATGCGTCCAGCTCGCCTTATAAGTAATGCGATGCGAGCAGTTATCTAGTCATCAATAGATGGCTTTACAGTTTATTATTATGCTCGCTACTTGTTTTTTTCAAATTGTGAACCCATAGTTCATTATAATAAAAAACAATTATTTTTTAATTTTAATGCCAAGCGTGAAGTAGAAGGGAGACACTGCTCGCATTGCGTATCTTACATAAGGCGAACTGAACGCATTGGTGCATTGTACGTACCGAATACCACAGCTCTTCTGTACTAGTCAATGTCTAAAATCGCCATAAATATTTAAAATCGTGAATACGTAACTATAATGTAGAAACATTTTAATGACTAGTTTCATTAACAGAATGTGATCACATAATTATTGAATGTGTGTGTTTATGTCGAAAAACTTGATTTTTATAAATTGAACCAGTCCTATAGTTATAATGAACATTTATAAACAGTATTGAAACATCAAGCCAAGGAGTCAGATGTGTGACAGTTCCAGTCGAGGTATTATTTACGATATCGATATCGAGGTAAAATCGACGATTTAAAAGCGCTAATTGTTAACCTATTGTATTCCTATACCCAAATAAACAAACAGCAATCTTTACAATGTGTCCGTTCTGTTTTGTTGTCCTGAAACATTTGCCCGCGTGTCCTGTGGGACGAAACACAGGACACTTTCTTTTTCGTCATCGTCAGGTTCTTCTTCGTTGAATCGTGCTTCAACGAAGTCCGTTCTGTATGCTATGTGTGGTATGCTGTGTGTGGTATGCTTTGTATGGTATGCTGGTGTGGTATGCTGTGTGTGGTATGCTGTTGTGGTATAAATGGGAATGATTGCGGTTTTAAGGCCACTTATTTCAGTTACAACCGAATTTGATCGAACACTTTGTAATGATTGCTCAAAAATATTTCCCAAACCCCAACTTCTAATTATTAAATTATGTTTTCAGGTCTACAGTAGGGCCCTACGAGTATTTAATTTAATTTGCATTAATATATATTATTATTTTACAGCTAATAAGTATCAGGGGCGGTCGCCGTTTCTTTTTCAGGTGTACAGTAGGGGGCCTACGAGAATTTCCCGCTCTTGAATACTATTTAATTTGTATTAATTTGTATAATTATTTTACAGCTGTGTATGGTGCACCAAATGTTTGAACTTTAAGGGGTATTCACATTTATGTAACTGTTTGCAAACCAAAGTTACTCAAAATATTCAGTGGCCCCGTGTGATCTCCTGCTGGAGTATAAAATCATATCGTCGCGCGCAAAAAGACCACAGAATTTGGGTATTCCGAGGTTGGAAGAAACAAACTCCTTACTTAAGTGTTGAATAAATGGAATTAAATGTAATAGTGGGCACCCAACGAGCGACGAATAATATACAATTCGCAGTGTAGTAACGTTGCAATCAAAGGTACTCGTTCATCAGTTGGCGGCCGGCAGCGCTTCCTGTACTGATCCAAGTCCTGTAAGTCCTTGGTAAAATGAACTTTAAGTTCGATCGCCGTGCGTATCCTTAAATGGGTTAGCGTCGTTGAGGCGTCGACTAGATCAGAAGAAGCAGGGGGTCTGTTCGGTGGGGCTCGCGCGATAGTTAAGTCCAAGTCTGCGGCGAGTACTCGCGATTGCAACTCTTACTAATGGGACGAATTTCAGGGGGGAGGCGGGTCCCTGCCGACGTGGAACCGACCTTGCCGAGGTGGCAGGGCTTAAGCATCAATCACTATTATTCAAATACTGATTGATGCAACTAACAGGTTTCATAAAAATCACTTCTTTTTCTTTCCAAAAACTACATTCCAAATATTCATTTTGAATATCCAATCAATATTATAATAAACATTTTGTTAAATACGATTTTTAAAAGACAGCAACACTATGTAAATAATGGATATAAATTTACAAGTCCATGTAAAGTTACAATTATAAATCATGTAATTATCGCAGAAATATAGTAAAAAAACTCAGGTAAATTAACTAAAACTAGAATTACATAATTTTTTGGTTGTAGTTTATCAGTAAATATGTTTTAGTTTTATTTGCTTTAAATAATTTTTATATTGAATATTTTTGCGATTAGCGTTCTGAGAGTTTGAATAATTTTTAAGTAAATATTTTGTACATGGAATAATTCTGTTTGTTTTAAATCATTGTGGCTTCAAAATATTTTTATAATTTGTTCAATTTACCATAAACTTTTTATTTGTATTGTTTAACTTTTATTAAATATAACTCTGTGGTATTATTAATGTATATTTTATCTGAATTTAATTAATGTTTTGTTAACTATATTTTATTTTATTTGTGTATTTTATTTCCTTAATCCACATAACATTCAAAAAGGCGAACTGGTGAACAGTAACCATCAGTTACATGTTCACATAAGAACGTCCGACGTAAAGATAAAGATATTTCTTCATATTGTGAACCCAAGGTCCGTAAAGACATATTTGAATATAATAATTATTCATTTTAAAATATGCAATTTGTTTTTTATGTATAACAAAAACTCGACAAAAGATTATATATATGTCGATATTTTAACAAGTTTGCCACGTTTCTTAAATCTTAAATGAGTTTAACTTTGCATAAAATATATTCGGTTTATTAAGGGGATATTCACATTGTGAAAAGAAAAAGAATCGATTTTTTTTTTTGTCTTAATATGTCTAGAATATATTCTTAAAAGTGTTTTGCAAAATTCGACTTAAAAAAATAATTATATAAATTTTAAGTATACCATCTCATTTTTTAATTCTATTTATTTTTATATAAATAAGATTTGGTACGCGTACAACGCATCAATGCGTCCAGCTAGCCTTTTAAGTGTAATATATACGATGCGAGCCTTTTGGTCAACAAAATTCAAAATTATAATATTTAATAATTTTTATTGCCTTTGAGTTAACAATATGAAAATATCATGTAGACATAAAATATCTTAGAATTATTAGTAGAATTTTTGGGTGTTTAAATTATTTTTATAAGGGCAGTATTAACAGGGGCTTTAAATTTTGGGGGCCTATAACTCGGAAAGTATACGGGCGATTGGATTTAAACTGCGAGTGGATACAAATGGGATAGTAAATAATATGTAACCAAATTTGGTGTGAATCGATCCGGTACCTTCAGAGGAGTTACAAATTTGGTCTTACGAGCGACGACTAGCATCCAGTTATATATATTTTTGGATTCAGGGCGACGAGACAAACCCTTGTTGTTAAGATATTTTTTAATCCGAGAATGCTACAGACACACGACCGATTGCTTTATATATTTTTGTATCAATATAATCTACAAAAAATTGTAAGACTTTTTATATCTATAACATCTTTTCAAATTGTTAACCAAAAGGCCGTAATAATTAAAAACCACTGCTCGCAATGCATATCTTACCTGGACGAGCTCTAAGCGTTGGTGCGTTTTACGCGTACCAAATCTTGTTTAATTCGTGCACTGCGTGAATTTATATGTTTTATACATTTTCTGATAGGTGTCAGTGTGTAGATTACAAAAACAGTTCTCCCTTGTTTCTTAGACATTTAGATTTTTTGTAAATCAGGGAAACGTCGGACGACGTTCTGTTTGTTCCTATGAGCCGGGGGTTTTTAATGATAATTCATAATTCCTGAACATATTTCTACAGTTTTTGATTATATATAGCTAATTATTGATATTATACACAAAATGAAACACAATTGAGGCCTTAATACCACGTATTAAGCGAAATAAAAATCTAGGGGATTTATATTTTTTTATGTTGGCAACAAAAATTGTATGCTGTAGAAAACTTTGGATAACTTTACCGATATTATCTTTCATATCCTGCAATGATTAATGTCACGAATACCAACCTTTACAACATTTATGAGTAGATTGAACGCGTCTATGCATCCCGCGCAATTTTAAGGATAACCAAATCTAGCAGAGAGTAGTAAATGTTTTATTATATATAAAAATATGAGTGCACCAGATTTAGATATTAGTGAAAATGATAAATAACAACTTGCGCGCACTCTGTTGGTTAGAGTTCATAGCTTATAAAGCATGTTAGTTAACTCTTGTGAACTCCAACTGTGTTCGGAATTGATACAGTCAATCTTTGCAATCGTTCGGAAATGTTTGATTTTGAACTCCGAGTTAACTATTTCAACTCAGCTCAGTTGAGGTATAAGTGATATTTTAATAGATCCGATACGATTCCCGCCTTTCAGCCATATTTGTTCTTATAGTTACGGTTTAAGTAAATTCCAGATATATGTATACATATATTACAATATAACTTGATACTTACAATATTTTTAATTTTTTCAAATCATATTTTTGATTTTAGCTCTGCAATTAGTGCTAATTGTATTTTTTTGTTGCTTTCATTCATTTTGCGGTGCTACCTAAACTTTTATATTATATAGAAATAAGGTAAATGTAATTTTGCTGCCTTATTCTAGAAAATATTTTATTTGAAAGTCGCGGCCGTTCGGTAATGCTCGAGTCAATGGTCGCGTTCACCAGACTCAACAGTTGAGTGAGCGCTCCAAGTACCGCTCCGGTAGCGATACTTGTACTGGACCCCTATTCTGAGTATCTCAACTCAATATATTGAAGTGAGATTTGAGATAACGATGACGTACCACTAGTGAGACGCGCATGTGAGATCTTTAGGGATTTTTCTGACTTCAAGTTTACAACACTTGTTACAATTATTATTTTAAAAAGATTTAAAACTACAGTAAATACAAATATTATATATATAATAGCCCGGAAATGTTTGTAAGTGAGTTTTAAACAACACAAAACAAGGAAAACACAAAATACAAAAAAAAACACAAAGAAACCAGCAAAAGATTTCACAAGTAACAAATGGGTAACAGTCAGTTCAAGCGATTTCATTAATCTCTGCGCTTGTACAAAAATGTCATGCACACAACCAATAATCTGTCAATTTTCTCACTAGTAACTTTTCTAGTCTCACTAGCTACCGAGGTAGTGAGATAAATTTACGAATTGATTGAGATCCATGACGTCATATCATGTTTACGCAATGAATCCAATAGATGGCAACAGCGTTGTTGAGTGAGATCTGATTGAGTTGAGACACTCAGAATAGGGGTCCAGGACCCCTATTCTGAGTGTCTCAACTAAATATATTGAAGTGAGATTTGAGATAACGATGACGTACCACTAGTGAGACGCGCATGTGAGATCTTTAGGGATTTTTCTGACTTCAAGTTTACAACACTTATTACAATTATTATTTTAAAATGATTTAAAACTACAGTAAATACAAATATTATATATATAATAGCCCGGAAATGTTTGTAAGTGAGTTTTAAACAACACAAAACAAGGAAAACACAAAATACAAAAAACACAAAGAGACCAGCAAAAGATTTCACAAGTAATAAATGGGTAACAGTCAGTTCAAGCGATTTCATTAATCTCTGCACTTGTACAAAGATGCCATGGCACACAACTAATAATCTGTCAATTTTCTCACTAGTAACTTTTCTGGTCCCACTACCTACCGAGGTAGTGAGATAAATTTACGAATTGATTGAGATCCATGACGTCATATCATGTTTACGCAATGAATCCAATAGATGGCAACAGCGTTTTTGAGTGAGATCTGGTTGAGTTGAGATACTCAGAATAGGTACCCTGGACCCCTATTCTGAGTGTCTCAACTAAATATATTGACGTGAGATTTGAGATAACGATGACGTACCACTAGTGAGACGCGCATGTGAGATCTTTAGGGATTTTTCTGACTTCAAGTTTACAACACTTGTTACAATTATTATTTTAAAAAGATTTAAAACTACAGTAAACACAAATATTATATATATAATAGCCCGGAAATGTTTGTAAGTGAGTTTTAAACAACACAAAACAAGAAAAACACAAAATACAAAAAACACAAAGAGACCAGCAAAAGATTTCACAAGTAATAAATGGGTAACAGTCATTTCAAGCGATTTCATTAATCTCTGCACTTGTACAATAATGTCATGGCACACAACTAATAATCTGTCAATTTTCTCACTAGTAACTTTTCTGGTCCCACTACCTACCGAGGTAGTGAGATAAATTTACGAATTGATTGAGATCCATGACGTCATATCATGTTTACGCAATGAATCCAATAGATGGCAACAGCGTTTTTGAGTGAGATCTGGTTGAGTTGAGACACTCAGAATAGGGGTCCTGGTGAACGATACATGTTGGTGATATTTCGCGCGCACTTCAAATAACTGCCAATAAGTGAGGTTAGGACCATAGATCATTTATAGGCCATGTTTGTTTTTTGTTAAAATGAATATAAACGAGGATATTCATTTATTTCTATTGGGTGAAAATAATGGACTCGATTTGAACATTGTTTTAAATATTGCCGAAGAAGGTGCGCAACCGATTGATGCTAATGTAGAAGAGCTGTCGTTTTTCATGAATTTCTTCACTTTCCGTCACTTCATATTGAATGTTATTAAACATATACAAGGCAGTTTTAAATTGCGCCATTTCTTCAACAAGTAGCGTAAACAGTTATTGTTAATAGAGCGCAAATAAAATGCGCTACCAAACATGGCGACCGTTCCAACATGTTCCGTGGAGAGCGGTAGCAATAGCGTGTTCAACCGAAAAACATTCAACAGTTACGTAACAGTTGTGTCGGGTGATATATATATATATCGGAAAAAGGGCGAAAAAATTTGCAGACGGACGGGGTTCGTTTACTCCCTACCACAGATAGATATATATATATATATATATATATATATATATATATATATATATATATCTGTATCTGTGGTAGGGAGTAAATGAACCCCGTCCGTCTGCAAATTTTTTCGCGCTCTTTCCGATATTTTAAACTTAACCAATGACTTTAGATGCGTTCAAAGCTAACTAGCATTTACAAGCGTTATGCTATTGAATGCAGTGCTAGGCTGCTAGGTAGTAGCTAGCGTCATTTTTTATACTAGATGTTTTCGCTAGCAATGCAATACGCGGGAACCACAACAGACAAGAAATTCTCTTAGGTTATTTATTTATTAATAGATCAGCCCGAACCAATGAGATTGCTGGGAATTGTAGAGCTACTTCCGCCGCGAGTTTTAAAATATTTTTGTGAAAATGTTGGTTCGACTTTGACATTTCGCGGCAACGGTCATCCTCGGACCACTCTTTTATTTTATGACATCTCTTTCAAATATTATATTTGCAATCTAGAATCTAGGCATACTCAATAAACATTTGCCGCTGGTTGCCACGTCGGTGCGAACGCCAAAAACTATTATATTTATAGCGGCAGATTTCGACCATTTTGCACGTTACCGCTGGTTGCCACGATGCTGCGGCGGTCCAAACGCGCCATAACATTCATGCTAGTGTATGAGCGCTAGATGCTAGCTTGCTAGCTAGCACTTTTTTCATTGAACGCACCTAAATATTTGCACATGCGCATTTTTAATTTTCACCCCCATCATTATTTTTTGTCGCTGCCACTGGTAGAGAATGTAAGGTTAGCGTTTTTGATAACACGTGTTTAATGTTTATGTGTGCTTAAGTCGACATTTTCTTATAAATTCTAATAGTATATGAAAATGAAGAAACCAATTGCAGTGAAAAGCAAACAAACTAAGAAACTTTCAAAAGTACATATGAAAGCTAAAAAACCTACGAAAAAATCTGTATCGAGGCAGAATAAATCGGCAGATTATAGTGATATGAGTATTGATGATTTTATAGAAAAGGAAATCGACAGATCAAGTGGGGAAGAAAATGAAACTTCCGAAGTTGCTTCTTCTGCTGCTGAAGACAGCGAAGATACAATTGAAACGCCTGATGAGGCTTCTTCAGCTGCGGAAGACAGCGAAGTAATTACCGAAGACGCTGTTAATGAAGCTTCTTTAGCTGCGGCAGACAGCGAAGATGAAGTTGTTGAAAGCAATGATGAAGGCGCTGAAAATTCGGGCGAAGACAGCCCGAATGATAGTGCTGCAGAAAGCAAAATGAAAATGAAAATGAATGGAAATGGAAATGATGAATATGATTCGGGAGCAGAAGAGGAAGATTCAAATGAATTTGAATCACACAAAGAATCTTTGGCGAAACTAAAAAAAATTGATCCAGAGTTTTATAAATTTTTGGAAGAAAATGATCAGAAATTATTGAATTTTAGAGCTGACGATAGTGAAGATGAAGATGAAGATAAAGATGAGGAAGATAAAGTGCATCAAGCAACAGGAGATTTGGAAATTGCTAGTGACGAAAGTGACTTTGAAGTATTTTCTTTTAAAAATATAAATTTGTATGAACATGTATAAATTTTTATTTATTTTCTGTTAGCCTGATAATGAAACAAGTGGAGATGGTAGAGCAATTACATTAAAATTATTGAAAAAATGGCAACAGGAGATACAAACAGATAAATCTGCAAAAACTATACATTGTTTGACCAAAGCTTTCCATGCTGCTCTACTTCGAGTTTCTAACGAGGAAGGATATTCAGAATATAAAGTTGATGGTATATTATTCTTCACTATTATATTTATAATTACGGCAATTTAAAACTAAATATCGAAACTATTAATTTTATCTTTAAAATTTTCATTATTATGCATTTAAACATATTTTCGATTGATTTTTTATTTTTAGGGTCGTCTATCTTTAATGCCGTTGTCCAGTTATGCGTTTTAGAGCTAGGCCCTGCTTTACGTCGCTTTTTACATCTACCACAAGGCTCAAAATTAGCACCACACAAGTGCAAACGTTTTGTTAAAATCAAATCGATACTTCGTGGATATTTCGTGGATTTATTAAAAGTATTTTATCCAAAGGGTATAGCAGGATAAAATAGAGAAAAGTCCCCCCAAACAGATTGAGGCTCAAGATAGGTCATTCGATTCGATTCTCGTAATTATTTTCAAAAACTTTGGCGGGAAATTCAATTTTTTTTTGGTGTTTTCAAGTTTTTAAACGTAATATTCACACAATTGCAGAAGAGATGCAATTTTTTTTTCTTTTCAAGCATTTCAACCTTTTTATCTCGCCGTACGAAGTATCGAAGAAGCTAAAGCATTCGGTCGTGTATCTGTAGCATTCTCGGATCAAAAAATGTCCTTAACAAAAAGTATTTGTTTCGTCGCCCTGAATTTAAAAATATATATAACTTATATACTTGGATGTTAGTCGTCGCTCACTCGTAAGACCAAATTTGTGCCCTCTACTCCTCTGAAGGTACCGGAGCGATTCAATCCAAATTTGGTACACATTATTTGGTATCCTATTTGAATCGGCTCACAGTTGAAATACAATCGCCCGTATACTTCCCGAGTTATAGGGCCCCAAAATTTGGAGCCCCCCTTATAAAAATAACTAAAACCCAAAAATTCTAAGATATTTTATGTCTACAAGATTTTTTCATTTTGTTAACCCAAGGCCCGAAAAAAATTATTAAATATTATAATTTAGAATTTTAAAATATGCACTCAAATTTAATTTTATCAATATAATCTGCAAAAAATTGTAAGACTTTTTATATTTATTACATTTTTTCAAATTGTTAATCAAAAGGCGATAAAGTTTAAAAGCACTGCTCGCAACGCATATCTTACCTAAAGGTGAGTTCTACGTATTGGTGCTTTTTACGCGTACCAAATCATGTTTCATATGGGATAGTGAAAAAATTTTTGGTCAAACTGTCGATTACTACTTCATTTCCAATTTCGATGAAATTTTGTCAAAAAATACTACTAAAAATAACTACTACGAACCTAACCTAACCACACCGATGAGGAAAAATAAAACACATACACACTCGCACACACGTGATTTATATGTTTTATTAGAATAAAAATAAACAAATCAAATGTTGTAGGTCAACCGAATCTGACCGCCACTTGTTATTATTTTTCCTGTTTTTATTATTTTTAGTAGTATAGACAAAATTTAATCGAAATCGGAGATGAAGTAGTACATCGACAGTCTGATCAAAAATTTTTTTTATTAGACGGGCCTCAAAAATTATATATTTAGAGAGAAAGAAAAACCGCATTTTTGTGGTTATGGGCGCTAGGAATGATTTTCGAAGCTGAAGATCTAGGGAAATGATTTTCTCTCGAAGACGAATCGAATGACCTATCTTGACCCTCAATCCGTCGTTTGGAGAGACTTTTCATTATTTTATCCTGCTATATACCCTTTAAGCTATCTTTGAAGAAGTATAAATTTCTATATGTATATATGTTTGTATTCTAACAGCTATTAGCCGGAGTTACATCAGCCAATATTTTGAATGTATTGCTTAAACATTTACATTACATGTCACCGTTTATTGTAACTTACACAAACGTGACCAAAAAAATGTTGAAACGTATGATACATCTGTGGGGGACCGCTGATGAAACCGTTCGAATTGTTGCGTTTATGTGTATTTTAAGAATTACAAATAATCAACAGTCTAGCTATTTGGATATGGTATTAAAATCTATGTATATGACGTATGTGAAAAATTGTAAATTTATGGCACAATCACAATTAGCTGAAGTGAATTTCATGCGAAGATCTTTAACTGAAATGTTCGCTTTGGACATAAATGTGTCGTATCAACATGTCTTTTTGTACATCCGACAACTGGCGATACATTTACGAAGCGCCGTCACGTTACACAAAAAGGAGAATATTCAGGCAGTTTATAATTGGCAATTTGTTAATTCTGTGCATTTGTGGGCGAATTTATTGACAGTGACTTGTAATAAAACACAATTGCAACCCTTAATATACCCGTTGGTGCAAGTTGCAATAGGCACAATCAAATTGTTGCCTATTGCGCAATATTTTCCACTGCGATTTCATTGTCTACACATTTTAATGGATTTGTCTAGAGATACGAATATTTTCATCCCTATTTTGCCTCTTTTATTAGAGGTCAGTTATTTTGAACACTTTTACAATAACGTGATCTTTATTAAAATGGGTTATTTTGTAGGTTTTAACGGTTTATGACTTCAATAAAAAGCATAAAAAAGTGTCAATGAAACCATTACAATTTTCATGTTTATTACGATTATCGAAATCGCAAATGGATGAAAATGGATTCAAGGATACGACAATTGATACGGTGTATGGATTGTTGTTGGAATATTTAGCAAATCAATCACATATGATTAGTTTTCCAGATAATACACTATTCGCCGTGCTACAAGTAAGTGATTGAAGCGTGTGGTTAAAAATTGAAATTTATTTTATAAAGAGAAAAAGTAATATGTATCGTTTTGGTTTATTTATGATATGATACGAATTGCCCAACATTTTATTTTCTATTTATCTTCCTTCTATAACATCTTGGAAAGCATAGGACACCAAACTTTAAATGAAATATTATTTCTAAAATGTGATAATGCTTGAAGATACCTATATATTTTTGCGATGTATAGGTACAGTATTTCTTATTCATAAAAGTAAAACACTTGTAAAATTACAACTACATACTTGCCTTCACTTATCTGCCATGTTGGCTGAACTAATAAACGCTTGCCGCGCCATTTTGTACATCAGTATTAATTCATTAGTACATTTTCATTTTTAAATTGTTACAGATAAAACAATTCTTAAAAAAATGTTCTGTCGCCAACTACACCAAGAAATTCCGCCAAATCTTGGAAAAAATCGAACAAAATTCGCAATTCATTGAAACCGAACGCAAAAAGGTCACCTTCAACATAATCGACTTGAAACAAATCAACGCGTGGGAGACCCTGATCAAAAACAAAGGTACACCGGTAGTAACATTCTTTGAAAGCTGGCGTAAAATATCGAACATAAAGAAACACAAGCAAGCAACAAACAATGAGGCATTGGGTGATTACTCTCTGCCCGCATTGAAGAAACACAAAAAATATGCAACAGCAAAAGCAAAATCAACGGGACCCGTTGACTTATTCCCATCAGATAGTGACAGTGACAATGACGGCGAAGTGGAACCAACAGTTAATATGTCAGAAGTGAAGAAAACACGCGGAAAACGGGGAAGTAAGATAAATAAAAAGAACCCGGCAAAGTATTATGCGGCATTGGATGAAGACGCGCATGCGCAGGATATTATTGAAGATGTGAAAGCTTCTGATTGGTAATTTTTATTTTGTTACATACAACTTACAATATATTATAACAAGTTTGTGTAAATAAATATCTGTTTTGTATTCTATATTACCTAAATAACAATTTATGTGCGTGTTCATTAACACATCATAAACTGACGAATTTATTAGTGAAATAAATCATTAATTTACAAATCTTGGAGAACTTTGTTTAACTCTCTGACGACAAAATGGATTGAAACTATCGTTGCGAGTTTTCTGGCATCCGCACCGAATGCCCAATCGGCTTTCGACTACCCGATCATTGTACCTAAACGAAAAATGTTCGTCTCGTCGCCTATCCTTTCGTCGAATGATTCCGAAGTTCGTTTGACGAAATTGTCAAATAACGAAAGGATAGGCGACGAGACGAACATTTTTCGTTTAGGTACAATGATCGGGTAGTCGAAAGCCGATTGGGCATTCGGTCCGGATCCCGAGTTTTCTATGTAAACGTGCAAGCCGCACTATTTCAATGCGCAGTAGCGCTTGGCGCTGTCTTCTCACACAGTCCAGAGTCGCGCACGTGCTTTTCATTTATACGTTTTTAGCATTCGGATCAAAAAAATTCACTAACAAAAAGTGTTTGTTTCGTCGCCCGGAATCCAAAAATATATATAACTTATTTACTTGCTTGTTAGTCGCTCGCTCGTAAGACCAAATTTGTGCCCTCTTCTCTGAAGGTACCGGAGCGATTCCCTCCAAATTTGGTACACATATTATTTAGCATCCCATTTGAATCCGCTCGCAATTTAAATCCAATCGCTCGTATACTTCCCGAGTATAGGGCCCCAAAATTTGGACCCCTCCCCTTAATACTGCCCTTAGAAAAATAATTAAAACACTCAAAAATTCTACTATAAATTCTAAGATATTTTATGTCTACAAGATTTTTTCATATTAACCCAAAGCCTGAAAAAATTATTAAATATTATAATTTTGAATTTTAAAATATGCACTAAAAATTTATTTTTATCAATATAAGCTACAAAAAATTGTAAGACTTTTTATATCTTTTTATATTTCGTGGTTCCGTATAATGTTTATACGGCACTATCGCTAGCCTTAGCCATCGGAATTCCTCCCAGTACGCACTCAGCCTCAGCCCAAAGCGAAGAGGGGATGCTTTGTCGTCAGAGGGTTAAATAGTTCAGCTCTATGCTATTAAATCTGACACGTAGTAAATAAATAATCTTATCACAAAACAAGTTAAAAATACCGAACTCGAGATTTTATCGGAAATAGATGTTTTGACCATACATGAATTGAATCTGAATATTTTCGGCATGGCGTCTGTATGGGTGTGTCTGAGCGCGCTCTAGAAACAAGCTCGTTGAAGGCAAAATTATGAATATACAAACTGAAGAAGAAAATCTATTTTGAAAATAATATCTTAACTAGGAGTAATACGACACGAGTTAGTGAAAAGAATATTCTTATAAATGTTAATTGCATTGAAATTTCAAACAACTTTTGTTGAAAAGTAATTTTTTAATAAATGTGTTATTTAGTGAAAAATCACGTTTGAAAATAATTATACATATTGATATTGTTTCATAGCAATTGTTGCAAGAATTTAAAACCAAATATAGCAATGTCGAAAACTATACGTATAAGAAAGGTGAGTGAGTTTTTTATACCTTAAAAAAATTTCTTTAGGTTACCAATCTGCGCAAATCTGTAGATATAGAAGAAAAATCTGTAAAATTTTAAAAGTTTTTTAATTGCATTTTTAATAAATCATTGATTGAATTTTTTAAATATATTTCCGATATATTTTTTGTAATGAATTATAGTTAAATATGTTTTCAGTGAGTTCACACCCACATAGCACCAAATCCCGTAAGACCAAATAAAGACGTCCAAAAACATGACGTCTTTAAGACTTTTAGTTAGGACGTCTTAATGACATACATAAATAAGACAACATATAACAAAGTCTTCAAGACGTCTTTAAGTTGGCCTTAAATAAGACGTCTTGTAAATGTCGTCCACAAGACAACTTAACGACTTCCATCCAGACAAATTTAGGTGGTCGTACAGACGTCTTTTTTTGGTCTACAAGACCAAACAAATGCGGAGATATGCTGCCACCTATATGAAATTTTCAGAACCTATACTTAGCTTTGTTCGTTTGTCCTGCACTGACTGATCAGTTCATGATTTGTCTTTCTTCCACTTATAATGCTGAATAAGGACAGATTATGAACAGAGCAAAAAATGCAGGTCCAACAAACAAACGTTCTAGAGCATTCTACAAGTAGTTTCAGCTAATGCAAACAAGTAAGAAAAGTAAGTATTTTACAAAGAATTATTTGCTGTGTAACAAGTTTGTGCATTAGTTATTAATTTAAAATGTATATATTATGCATGTTCTACAGTTTTTATGCAATGTTCATAAAACAAAACCTCATTAAAAGTACAAGTAACAAAATATTATAGAACAAAGAGGATAACACCTTACAACGCTAGTGTTACATATTTAATAAATAAATAAATACATGATGTTTACAGAAACAAAAAATTCTTAGTATTGGAGGAAGGATCAAAGAACGTGGACAGATGCAATATATGGCCATTAGGAAACGCCCCCGTAATGAAAATTATAACCGGTAACAATTGAATCATTCAATTCTCATTAATATTATAGTATAATTTTTGTATATTTCAGAAGCGCTGCGTACAGATTACTGTAACTGCCAATGATGAAACAAAAACTGAACGAGAACGAGAATGGATGAGGCATGTTCATGAGCGTTCAGCGAACGGCTAAACCTGGCAAATAAAAATACTACTACTGCCGTACACACTGTGGTTTTAAATATGTTCTCTTCAGTTTCAATATGTTCCGTGCTTCACAACCGTAGCGGACAACCTAAATAATACATTGTATACATATGCCCAGACTTCTTAGTTTGAATGCTACGGTTGCGACGTATGTAAACTAGAAATCTATCTTAAATGAAGTATATGACTGTATACAAGCAAATTATAATTAATTCCAGTTAATAAATCAACTGCTCTTTATTTGTAATATTTATATGTTTAATAATGTATTATACAATTGTTTTTATAATTCGAATTTGTTGGTTATTTATAGAAAATTCTGATATTACATTTGTTTTGCTATCTAAAAACAACACATTTGGATGTACTATTAAGTATCAAACAAATGTGTATTTTGTGTAGATAGTAAAACAAATGTAATACCAGAATTTTCTAGCCTTATAAAAATCACTACCTATTCCCGCAAGACCACAAAATGTCCAATTTTGGACGTCATTATTTAGACCTATAAGAGTCTAATAGTAGTCATTTTGAACGACCTATAGACGTCTTATTGTTGACTTATAGTTATCCTTTTAAAGTCTTTAAATTACGTCTTTAAGACGTCTTTTCGACACGTCTTAAATTGGTCTTAAACGAGCGAAGTTAGACGTGTAGAGGACGTCGCTTTGTATGACTTCGGGCTTCATACCATTAAAGACTTTGACATCTTAAAGACGTCTTTCAGTTTGTTTTGTGCTATGTGGGCAGTGAACTAAAGATTTCACAGATTTGCCCAGAATTGCACCATTAGATTTTTAAATAAAAAATGATGCAAGCTGTCAATTAGTTCCTCGCATGCCGTTTGCTGTATCTTTTATAAATATGTTCCATTATAAATATTACAATTGCTACAGAAACAGCGTAAGTATAAACTAAAATTGCTGGGTAAAAGTCTACGATTCCGACACTGGTGAAACTTGCTTCAACATGTGTGCATTTAGTTTTTCTGTAGAATCGTTTCAAGAAGCGTTGTTGAAGTCCGTATTCATGCGCTTTCAGTAATCTAGTTCAAAAATAGTGTAGGCAATAAATGATTAAATGCTATCTGTTTTATGTGTGATGTTGGCTCAAGTGGAACCGATACATAACAAATAAACATATTTAATTTGACTGAATTCGTCAAAAGTCTTGAATTTTCTTCAATTATTATAAAATGAATTTTGATTGTAAAATAATTACCCGATCTTAAATATTTCGCCGTACGGAGAATCGCTTGGACAGGATACCCAACCTAACGAATCCTATAGAAAATAAGTTTTAGTGATATAGAGTACATTGACATTGCTGTCGATTTTCTTGCTGTATGACAAATAATTGATGGTTAGTGAGAACTATATATACAGTTCCGATGTTCAAATTTACAGAATGAATTACCTGAAAAACACCCGGAATTGTAACGCATTCACATTTTTCTCGTTCATTAAAAGTTTTTAGGATGTAAAAATAAATTGATCCTTCTTCTGCATGGAATGCAAATAATCCTTGACGAATTTTCTCGACGCCGGCTGATAGTTCATAAAATGCATTTGGTCCCATTTTTTCTTTGTATACCGCTTTTTTAATTGGTTCAGTTGCGTTCTACAATAATTCAACTTTATGATTACTTTAGAATAAGTGAAAATAACAAGAAATAGTAAAGTAAAGAACTTTATGAGAAATTAGAGCTCATAAATGATATATCCACAGTTTTGAACAATTTATATTATGTAAATTATATATATATATATATATATATATATATATATATATATTGAACAGTGACTCATCCATATTCTGTATACAATATGGGCACACGGTGCCCACGGGTTACCTTATTCCTGTAGAGAATTCGTTAGTTTGACAATTTGTTTGGATTTTAATGTATATATTATTTAGTGAAAATTATGTAAAAGAAAGTCGAGTGTAGGCCACTCTAGATGTTGCTATTAAGCTTTGTTAAAATGACCGATCAAATAACAAATATAAATGAAAGTGCTACCACGTCAAAATCAAAAACAGTATTTCAATGCGAATGGAAACATTGTTTGCACGTTCAAGGTTAAATTGGGGATCTCTAAATCTGGTTGGCCGTCCTTACAGGTTGGTGTAAGAGAGGAAGCGCACGAATATCGTAGCGCTATAAGAGCCAATGCTATTTATTACTCAGTTGAAGCGTTTGTTTGACCCTTAAAATACTTCCTAATACATTTTTTTGAATAAAACTTTTAGAATATTCCGGTAGAAAAATAGTCAATGTACGCTTGTCTAGTTTTGAATTTTTAAATTTGTCATCTCAATAAAAACTATGGACATTTGAAAATAGGGTAAATATAGAACAATATAAAAAAAAAAAAATCTAAGCAAAATATTGAAAATCGAAAACTAGAGAAGCCTAGAGCGAAGTATTAGCTATCTGAAAAATAAAAATTTCATTCATTTTAATGCTGTAATAAAGGAGTTTTAAGGGTTCGACGAAACCTTGTTTAGCCTTGTTTTGCTATGTTTGCAGCGGGTATGGGAATTCCTCTTAACATTGTTTAGTTATAATTAGCTATGTTTGCAGCGGCTATGGGGTTTTCTCTTAAGGGGATGTACATGTTATTATACAATTTTGAAGTTTTTAATAACCAAAGAAGTAAATATTTTTGCCTAATTTGCATATATTTTTTTAGCAAATACGTGTTTCCGTCCATTTATTTTAATGCAGAGTTAATATTTTTTTTAAATATGAGTTGCGGTATGATTCTATAGTCGATTCAATTATATTAACTGTAAGTAAATTTGTATAAATGTAAACTGGCATATGCGAGAATCGAACCCCGACCTCCACAATACCAAATGAATACAATTATTTATAATATAATAAAGAAAATCATGAAGAGTTAATCCAAACATATTTAGACACTTGATTGGCTGGCAAAAATATTTTAAATTACTAATATTTAAATTTTTATTGGTTTATTATCTGTCAAACGATACAAACTAAAAGAAAACCCGTGTAAGGGAAATTCCTTATTTATATATTGTAACTATGATTTACAAAATAATTACAGGAAACACATGCATCTGGTATTTAAATATTTGTTCGACAAAGGAGAAAAGTGTCCCACTGTAAAATTTTCTATAAGTATGATTTTAATAATTTGATATATGAATTATGTATGAATCCGTATACGGATTAATACATATCATCTTTGTACCATATATGGTACAAAGATGATATGTACTGAATAATAATGTAAAATATTTGATCCTAAGAGTACAAACTAATATGCCCCACTATATAATATTGTAGGTTCTTCTGCACATAATGGCTTTGATATTTATTAATTTATTTTTTAATAGTTTGGAGTAAAAATAGATTATATAATAAATGCAATACAGGATTTAATAAATTTACCATAAAATATTGATAATTATATGATAGCGATTCAGCTCCAACTCTCATGCGACTATGGAGCAAATCTTCTAGATTTTTAATGCTGTCTGACGTTGACTGAAGCAGCGTTACAATATTCGCAGAATAAGAAACTGATAAAAACATCAAAGCAGTAAAGACAACTAAGGTAAGGATTCGTCCAGGTACTCCAGTCGGTACAATATCAGTCCCTGGAAATAAACTTAATAATGAGTGCCCTGGAAAAAATAAAAATAGAAAAAGAATAGCAGAGACATAGTTATCTATTCCTTTAAATTCCACGATAGAGTTCAATGTCTGTTCCACTGTAATTATATTTAAATGTTAATGCAACTTGAATTGCCAATGAATATAGTTTAAGGGGTAACACCATTTTGATCCACCGAAATTTAAGGCTATTTTGAAATTTCTTATTCAAGAAATAAAAAGGTGTTATGGAAATCTAAGTACACTAATTTATTATATGTACATTAAAGTAGAAATTATTTTGTTATTTTTTCGATATATTAAGAAATGGTGGCTTGACAGCTTATAATACGGAGCGCTGCTAAAATAGATGGCTAAACGGTGGGCACGCTAACTTACTTTACATGTGATCTAGAAAATTGAAAAAAAAAAAGTTTTCTTAGTCCTAAAGCTATCAAAATGCTTGGCCGTTTAAAAAAATATGCATATGTAATGAAATGGCATCGATTCAAAGTAAAACATAAAATTTTAACCAATATTTTCAAAAAATCCTACGTATTTCGATAGAAAAATATGTAACGATTGTGTATAAAAAAATCCCCGGTCAACCCCTTATACTTCGTTACATCATTAAGACACCAAAAGAAACACGTTGATCTATCTTTCTTCTTAACCAGTACCACTAATGCAACCCGCGAGCCTCTGGACGTTTCAATCACACCACCTTGATTCATTTCTCGAATAATTTGTTCTGCTTTCTCACGTATCGCGAGCGGCAACCTTCTTGGGGCCTGACGTTTGGGCCATGCATCGCCGGTATCGATTTTATGTTAGTATTTCTTTTCTGTCCATCTTCAGTCTCGAAAACATCTTGATGTTGACTGATAAGTTACCTTGCCTTTTTCTCTTGATCCGCAGTCAACCGTTGGTAAGCTGTCGGCACAGATTGGACAGTTCTGTTGAGATCTTGTCTGCTTGTTTTGTGTACTCACTCGGTATCAGATTGCGAACCACAGATGACACTGTTTTACAATTTCCCAAAATGGTATTCTTTTTCAAGGTCACTGGACAATAATTAACATTCATTAGACGTCCTGGTATCACTTCTTCACATAGATAGGTCTTTCCAATCAAAAGCCTTGGTCTCGACTCTTCGCCACCGTTTTCCGGTTCTTTCATAAAGATAGAAATTACCATCGCAATAGTCTCGGAGTGGTCTGATAAAAAGTGTCTTCAGTATTCAGTGCCAGCAGTATTCGTGCAACTTTACTGTGTTGAAATCGCGCACGTAGACAAGAGTGGAGACCACTACTGTCGGCTACACTACGCATCGTACAATCAACAAGTGCATCACATTTAGCCACAAGGTAAACACATCGCAATATTCAACGAAGCCAATCAGAAGCGCCAGACGACTCATACTAATTGATTTACATGAACATTTATTAGTATAATACTTATTAATATTAACATGAGAATAATAAAACTGTTAGTTATCTAAAATGTTGTCTCTACAATGATCGAACCTTAGACTATTTTCATTTATGATTAGTAAAAGGTTAGCCTTTTACTAATCATAAATGAAAATAGTCGATAACTCGTTGCGTCACAATAACAAGAGCCATGAACCCAACAACTGTATGCCACGCTTTAAATCTAGTATGTATTCGCATTCGTTCATAATGTCCATTTCGAAGATGAATTCATCTTAAATGTCAGTTACCAGAGTATGATGATTAATTGAAGTCCCAGGTTGATGTTAGTAACTACTTCGCCGAAAGGCTTGACCAAATCCCTAGTTACTGTACGGTGTCACCATCTTGTTATTGTGAGTGAATTTTGTCGGGTCTTGCAATCGTCCTCGTCACCCCGGTATTCAATAGCATAGGTATTGGCCTACTGTCAACGATGCCATCCACGAAGATGTTGTTTGACTGATGTTGTAAGAATGCGACGATGGTTTGTGGGTACGGGGGTCGTCTTTTGCCTCTTAATTTTCCTGCGGCTCATTCACTCTTCTTGATCTATCCTGCTGTGGTTTACTGCAGCGACTTCGTAAGTGCTGACTTTTATCGTAGTTCCAGCAGCGTGGTTGTTTCCTTCGTCCTAAGGCACAATTAAGGGGATTTCGAAGCATTTCTTCTAAGGAATCCCCAGATTTGTCTATCCTACCTTCGCTCAAACATGAGCTCCACCTTTTGTTGCTTGTTTTGTGGCCTCATATTCCATGAGACAACACATCAATTAAAGTTCTTGGACGAGATAGAATTAGGGTTTGTTGCGTATTACAGTCTCGAAGGCCATCAGTAAAATTCCGTTTTGCCAGGCTTCCCAAGAAGTCGTATGGGTAAGAAATGTGGATTATTCAGGAGATATCGGCTTCAAATTCTTGACGATTTTCATTGGTTCTATGTTGCCGGTTCTTCAGTTGTGTGTGGCCTCTAGATGTGCATGCCCATATCTCATATCAAAACGTTTGACTATTTTGTTGTAGTCATTCTGTTTTTTTAATGACAAAGTTTGTAATACGTCTGGTGTATCACCGCGCAAATAATCAATTAGGGCAGTGGCTTTTTCTGTTGATGACCAACTGTTAGAGTATGTAGATGAAGCGAAGTTGATAAATCCTCGTTGATGAACCAAAAATTAAAGAAGATAGATATTTTATCATAAACTGTTTTATTATTTCTGTGTGTGTCAAAACAAATCTGCAACACACTACAATGTTGTTTAATTTTTTATTTTTTATCGCCTGCTGCGGTAATTTTAAAAATATTATTTTGACAATAAATTAATAAAAAATATTACATATTTTAACACCAACCATTTACATTTTCTAGTTTCAAGTTTCTAGAATTTTCCGTTAATTTCTAAGTTAACTCGTTTCTTAATTTTCTTCCGAGCTTCTAGAAGATTCTGTTAATTTCTCAGTTAATTCTTGTTTTAATTTTCTAGAATTTTCGTCTAACTTTTGTAAATTTCTATGCATAGCTCAACTCAAATCCAGGTAATGCGAATAAATAATTCTTTGGGTCTTCAACGGCATTTCGGAAAGCTAGAAGTAGTCGTTCACTTCGTAACACTGCCTTTGTACCACTGGTTTTCTCTTCACGTTCCTCCAGCTCTCAGATCCACTACTTTGAGGTGTACCAATTTAATTTTTTCATTGCCTTGTTAAAGTTATTTATTTTATTTCACACTATATCGCTCCACCAGTTAACGTATAACGACACCACTATATCTTTAAAACATTTATTTGTAACTAAATGGTAACAAACTATATTTATTTCTACTATTAAGTATTTATTTTACAACCTCATTCACATATATTTACTTGGTTATAGATTTCTCACGAACTATAACTCCGTCTCTCTTGCACTATTAATTTCTGACTCAGGGACAATCAATGTCTATTCACATGGTTATTTATCTCTGCATACGACCGTTATTTCTTTCTAACTGGCCTCCGTGTCAGTGAGGCATGCTTATATATGGGACAATACTTCTCGAAACCTCTGGAATCTTTCCATAAGGTTCTGGAACAACCAACGTCGCAGACCAGATTGTTCTAGACTAGAGAATTCTGTTACAAAATATGTACATGTTGCCAGCTTGATCGTTGATGTAAATGTATAATAAAACAGATATTTTTATACCGAAATATATATATATATATATATATATATATATATATATATATATATATATATATATATATTTTACCTTAAACTAGAATTACAGGATAGACATATTATCGACACAAATATTCAATTTGAATGGAATTGACATAGATTGATAATATCGCGAATATTCATTAGAAATTTACATTGATATTGAATTGCACAGGTATAAAAATGGAATGGAATTTACAATTCGATATTCGGCCAAAAAGGTTTTACATTCAAAAAGAATAAGTTCACATAATAGTTATTCTCTACTGCACTTCTATTCTTTTTTATTTCCAGGGTGATAATTTGCATATATAAATAATGTTCAAACCTTGTTGACATACAGCAGCAGCCACAAGCAAAACAACTGTTCCAAAATATACTTTTTCAATTTCCTAAAAATTACAAGTATAATATTTGGTATTTCTGTAAAGTAATACAATAATGGTATACCGTATTTCGTTCATTCTCATAATGGCTGGATATTACAAGTAAAATGGTGATTAATATAACTATGCCAATATAAGAAATCCATACATTAAATGCGAATGGTAATGAATAAATATTTTGTTCATATGATAACGGTGGTTTTCGAAAAACAAAAGCTATAACTGTTGGATTTGTTAGCTTTAGAAATTTTCCAAATTCCAAACGAGTTTTGAAATAGTACATTCCAGTTCCTGAAAATATAAAAATAGATATTCACTCTTTTAGAATTCATTTTATAAGGCTATCGTTTGCCTAACTTTTATTACTTACATACTGCTTAGTATATGTGATCTGGACAGTTCGTTCGCGAGACATACCTTGCCCATAATTTATGAAACTTGTAATGTTTTGTCTTTCTTTTGATTAACTACCATCAAGACATTTAAAAATAAAATTAGGTACAAGCATTTATGCCTTCAGCTCGCCTTGTAGGAAATATTTGCGATGCGAGCAGCGGACTCCGCTCTCCCACTCCGCGCTTACGCATACAATTTTTATTTAAAAATAATTGTTTTTAATTACTATTGCCTTTGTGTTCACAATTTGAAAAAATGTTATAAAAATAAGAAGTCTTACAATTATTTGAATTTTTTTTTATATACACAATATCATCTCGGTCAGTCGTTTTGGGGCCATTTACGCTTCCAGTACCTCCCTTTGCCACCGCCCCTGAACCCTCCCAACCCCGGCAAACGAAGATGGTGTGCGCTGGTGAGTCTTCTTCGACATCACAGTAAGGGCAGTTACTGCTCTATCGTTTTCCGATTATCTTGAGGTAGGTACCGGAACGTCCATGCCCCGTTAATACCTGCGTGAGGAAGAAGTCCGTTTCCCCGAACCGCCTCTCCGTCCAGCTGGGCACGTCCGGGATTAGGGTCCACGTCCATGCCTTTTCTCCGCTCTACTCTTGGCCATGAGGCAAACTCGCAGTTTTCCTGTGAGCCGCCTTTCTTGGTCCATTTACTACCTCAACCAGTACTCTTCTTTCTTTAGCGAGGAATTGGATGAGTGGGAGATCCGTAATGACCAGGATGGCCTCACCAGATACCGTCCTGTACGCGCTGTATATACGTATGGCCATTTTCCGCTGAACTGATGCCAATTATTGTCGGGTTCTGGTTACCAGCAGTGCCTTCTCCTATACTGAGGCAGTATATAGCTTTGCTCCCCAGCACTCCGACATTTGGCATCAGGCTAGCCTCTTTTGTCCTTCCTCGCTGTCAACCAGTAACTTTTGGGGCCCTATAACCCCGGAAGTATAGGGTCGATTGGATTGTATTACATTATATTACGTTACTATGGCCTTTGATTTCATAATTTGAAAAAAATCTATAGAAATATAGTCTTAGAATAAAATATCTTATAATTTTTTGTAGAATTTTTTAATGTTTCTCCAAATTTTAGGGGCCTATAACTTTGGAAGTATAGGAGTGATTTGATTTAAATTGCGAACGGATAGAAATGGGATGCCAGATAATATATGTAGCGAATTTGGTTCAAATCGATTCGGTAGCTTCAGAGGAGTAGAGGGCACACATTTGGTCTTAAGAGCGCGGGAAGACTAACATCCAATTAATATGTGTACCAAATATGGTTTAAATTGCTGTGGTACCTTCAGAGGAGTAGAGGGCATAATTTTGGTCATACGACCGAGCGAGCGATGGCTAATAGTTAAGTATATGAGTTATATATTTTTGGATTCAGGTTAACGAGACAAACATTTTTCGTTAAAGAAATGTATTGATTTGAGAATGCTACAGGCACACGGCCAATTGCTTTAGTTCTTCTGTACTTCGTACAAAAAAAATTACAAGTTTCATAAATAGTCCCGGGAATGAACTGTTCCTATCACCTATATTTGGCAGACATGACTAAATTACCACACACACAAAATTCCATAGCTTGTAAGTAAGCCATGCTTTTGTACGATAGCTTCTGGACTATTTCATATATCACGAAATGTTTCCTAGGTGAACAGTAGTCTTTGTTTCAAGCTAAGAATATACTTTTATCTGCCGGTTCAAACCTGATATATCCGCTTCTTTCCGCTGTAGCACTCCAGACATGCCATCCCACAGACCATCATCTCTTTTAATTCCCCAACTGTCCGCTGGTACAATAATATATGAACTATTCAAATAATACATCAACGCCATTAGTATTCCAACTTGTCCTTTCGTTAGCAAATCTATCATTGGATAACTAATAAACATGTATCATAATATTTTTCAACAATAGGTAATAAAGTATCGAAAATTTACCGAAAATCGTGTAAATGTTTTAAAGTTTCATTAGTATTTATAACCATTACAATTCTAACGCTTCCTCTTTTTAAATTTTTTCTTCTATAAGATGTTATATTATGTGACAATTGAATTCTTACACCTTGCTCTTCGGTCCATTCCCCATATCTTTCGCGAACTAAAATAAATGATTTAAATTTATGAAATAAGAGTTGAACTGTTCATATAAGGCTCCCAAAGTGAATATTCTTCTTATTTATAATATACGAAATATTGATGCACTTGATATCCATATATAGATAAGAAACGCATCATTATTTCGTATAATATGAATAAGAAGTAAAACATTGAGAAATTACGGTTCTAAAAGGGAATATATTCAGATATCATTCTTCTATTTCGCACAAAAAATCTGTACTAATGGGCACCATTCATAAATTTTAGTATATGTATATATATATATATATATATATATATATATATATATATATATATATATATATATATATATATATCAAATACTAATTGAGTCAATATTTCGTATTATATGAAAATGAAGAACTTACACATTGACAAATTACGGTTCCTAATACTTAAAGTTGAAAAAGGGAATTTGTAAAAACATATTATACATCAATTTTTCGCATAATATGAATAAGAACTTACTCAATGAGAAATTACGGTTGATATAATAATATTGCCAAAGTCGAATACGATCGACAGTGTCTTCAGCGCAAATTACTTCACTATCAATGAAAACTCGATGTTCTCTTAAATAATTTAGCATCATTACATTATATCCATCAGCATCATTTCTATTCTTTTCAGGATCATATAAAATTAATTCATTTATTTTTTGCTCTGAATTTATTAAAAGCCAATGATAAGATATGTTAAAAAAGTTCCAGTAGGTCGCCTATTAAACAATAAAAATGGAAATTAGAATAATATAATCATACTTAACAATAATATGTTGATTAAGTTTTAAAATAGCTATACATATAAACATTTTTTTAACGATTCATTTCTATCACAATAAAATTCTAACAGAAATTGATGTTTCCTCTAGATGAATAATGTGCGCAGTATTCCCCTAGGCAGTATTTGTGACAAAAATTGACATATATGTAATTATCATTGTTTGTTGTCATAGCATATATGTTTTGGATTTATATATTTAATCCAAAGCTACCTAATACACTTCCGTCATAACGCAGAAAGTTTTATTCCTAGTAATTCTGCAATAGTGATGCCGCGAGAGTCCAGACTTGTCTCTTCTCGTCTCGAGATTTCGAGACGAGACTGTCTGAAAAGTCTCGTCTCAAAATCTCGAGACGAGACGAGAATGTTGCCGCGAGACTGCCACAAGACGAGACTTTAGATAAATCCCCATAGCCGCTGCAAACATAGTTCGTCGAACCCTTAAAACTCCTTTATTACAACATTAAAATAAATGAAATTTTTATTTTTCAGATAGCCAATACTTTGTTCTCTTGTTTTCGATTTTCAAGTTTTTGCTTAATTTTTTTTTTATATTGTTCTATATTTACCCTATTTTTAAATTCCATAGTTTTTATTGAGATGACAAATTTAAAAATTTAAAACTAGACAAGGATACATTGACTATTTTTCTACCGGAATATTCTAAAAGTTTTATTCAAAAAAATGTATTAGCAAATATTTTAAGGGCCAAACGAACGCTTCAACTGAGTAGTAAATAGCATTGGCTCTTATGGCGCTACGATATTCGTGCGCTTCCCCCTTTACACCGACCTGTAAGGCAACCATGGGGATTCCTCTTAATATTTCAAGACTCTCGAAAAGTCTTGAGGGTCTAAAAGTCTCGAGTCTCGAAAAGTCTCGAGTCTAGAAAAGTCTCGAGTCTCGAAGTCTCGAAAATTTTACATTTAGAAAAGAACGTTTTCACAACCCATACAGGCTTTTAAAGTGAATATTTTTATGAAAAATATCTGGAGTGGCCTGCACTCGACTTTCTTTTACACAGTTTTCACTATATATATATATATATATATATATATATATATATATATATATATATAACCAAAACCAGCTATCAAACTAACCAATACTCTACAGAAATATCCTGAAATGTCATTTATCTAAGTGAGTCTATTTGGTGACAACGTAAACAAGCTATTTATAATGTTATAAATGTATGTGTATGTATGTATGTATGTATGTATAATGTATAGAGTAAACATGCACTACCTGTTTGAATATTCTTTTCAAAAATAGGAGGTGCACATCTAGGGCATATACAAGTCTTAAGTTTGAAGTTTCATTATTTTACGTTCGACAGTTTTGGCCCTAGAGCGTTCACAGACACACACACACACACACAGACGTCATTCCGAAAATAATCACATTCGATTCAGGGAAGGTCAAAACATGTATATCCGTTTAAATCTCCAGTTCGAAATTTTTCATGATTACAAGACTTACTTATTACTTCGTAAAAAAAAGTAAAAATGCTTATTTTAACGGGATCACTGTGATCGCTCTACAGCTAATACTGTTAATGAAAATTAAAGAAAACATAAAACTAAGACAATGCATCCTATTTTTGAAAACTATAACTTAACCAAAAGTAATAATTTACTCTTGCTTTTTTTTCAATAATCCCGAAAATGGCATGAGTTAGCGAAAAAGTGAATATTTTAATAGTTAAATATAATAAAATTTCTAAATGACGTGGAGTGTGTTCAGATACGGTGCAGACAGAAGATACATTGAAACTTATTTCTTTCGATTTTAAATAAATAAATAAATGACAGGTGCAATATAATGTATTTTAAATACTCTTATCAGTCTCCAGGTGCTGATTTAGGGAATTCGCCGATTTGCTGGTATTACGCTTAGCGCTTGCTCGGTAGATACATGAGTTGTTCTTTCTGGTGCAAATAACAACATACTCGCACTATTATCAATAGACTGAAATAGTAGTGACGCAAACAAAACCATTCTCTCTACCCCCCTGCCCATAAGATGCATGTCTTCTTTCATTATGATTTGTACCCCGTACGAATAACATTAGCAAAATTTTTAATACAGCACTGAGTTTAGGATTAAAATATTTTTTTCAAGAAACTAGTTATCACGTGAAGAAGTTCTTTTTTTTTGTTATATAAGTGAATAGTAAAATTAGTATTTTAGTTTGAAATTAATAAAGTAATTATTTATAGAAAATTTATTTGTAGTTATAAAATAGACCAATACAAATATTACTCTGACTTAATACTTAAGATTGATATGGCCCCGATGTACATCTTTTATTTTTGGAAATAATATATTAACCGGAAGTAACAGTTTAACAAGGAAGTTGAATGAAAGCCACTTCAGCTTTCTTATTAATATAATATAAAGTACTACGCTTCTGGAATTATAGTTCCTCAAAAGTTGATAATTCTGTGTTAATAAATATAAAGGAACACAAAATTGTCTTGAATCGTATAGAAACATTTGCATCCGAATTAAGATTCGAAACGGTTTCAACACTCGAATATTTTGAGTTTCAAGACATTCTAGCATCAACACTTTTCGAGAAATAAAACTTTTCCGTGATTTGTGACTTATTTGATTCGAAAATTTGCTAAATTCAAGATTATTCGATACACGAGACTCGCGACTTCAAGATTTTAATGGACTCAAGACATTTCGAGACTCGATATTTTTCGAAACTCGATACTCGAGACTTTTTGAGACTCGAGACTTTTCTAGACTCGAGCCTTTTCTAGACTCGAGACTTCGAGACTCGAGACTTTTCGAGAGTTGAGATTTTTCGGGACTGGAGACTTTTCGAGACTCGAGGCTTCCGTAGTCTCGTCTCGAGTCTCGTCTCGCGGCATCACTAATTATTGAGGTCGTAAGAAACAATATATATACCTCAGGAGAAAATGTTACTATCACCATTTGACTATAAATAACAAAATAGTACACATCTCTCCCTTGATACATAATGTACTAATAATACAATAATAAATAAAAGTATTAGTATTAATTTGGACTTATTTAGGTAGTACTTACCGTTTTTAGAATACTGTCCGCATGCCTGCAGCTTATATCTACAATAATATAATTGTCATGTTCTACACTGTGCAAAAAATCAGTATTGCTAAATTCTGTATGTATAGCAATTTGTTTAGGATTTTTACCCATAAATAATTTATTCGAAAGAGTCAAAATTTCATCTGCAATTATTTATTATTAACTAAATAAATATGAATTTCTATAAGTGATATTGTACCATAAGGCCAGCAAATATTAGCAGTAACTGTAACGTTTTTTTCATCAAAAAAATCTGATAAGAAATCTATTAGGCGATTTGCACTTGCGACTTTTATGAATAGTATCAAAATTACTGTTACTTTAAAACTTAGCATGATGTCTAAGTAATGGGTAAGTAAAATGCGTGTACGTTTTTATATTGCTTGTTCAAAGGGCACTTAGGAAAATACCACATATTTATGTCGTTTGACTCAATGAAAAATTTATTTTCTTAAGAAAGCATATACAACTATAGCATTAAAATGATAATATACTAACCACATAATTGAGTTTTGTTTAAGTAATTTTTTCTTCGATTTATTTATTAAAGTTTCTAACTTGTTCAATAAGAATACAGTGACAAGAACCTTATGTTACAACCACGAGGTACAGTGCAGTTGTTATTGATTGAACTAATTTTGACAAGAATTCTTCACTATGTCAGCTTTGTTCACTTTTTCGACGTTTAAAAAAATTAAGAAATACAAGCAAAAGTGCAGGCACCAATGCCTTTCGCTCACCGTATTTTCTATGCAGTGGATAATTTAACTATTATATAGAGAACATCTTTTTAATCACTGACCTTTAAAGAAGAATATCTATTTATGTATAACCACAGAATTTTTAATAAATAAAATATAATAGTTAATAATGACATTGCAACTAATTGACTGCAACAATAGCCAGGCTTTAAATGCGATTGCTACAATGTTATAAATTTCAAAATTACTATATTCAATTTATTTCTGGCCTTTGGATTCACAATTTGGAGTGGCCTGCACTCAATTTTCTTTTACGTAGTTTTCAATAGATAGATATTAATATACATATATATCCTAAACAAACTGTCTACATATATATATATATATATATATATATATATATATATATATATATATATATATATATATATATATAATCTCAAACAATCGGTCAAACTAACCAATACTCTACAGGAATACTCTGAAATGTCTACTTTGTTTTCCTGGCAAAAACAGGCGCAGATAATAATAATAATTATTAAGTGATAACAAAATCTTTTGCTGACCAATATAAAATGAAAATCCAAATTAAATTACTATAACTTAATAATAACTAGATAATTATACCAATTTATAATGGATCTGTATTTCTGTACTTATCGTATTCACTCTTAAACTGTCAAACTCCACAGTAAAACTCTGAAATTGTTATTTAATTATGTTAGCAAATATATAATATAAATTGATTCTATAATAATTTACCTGATACAAAGTATTCTAATAAGAAATCAATATTTTAAATATTAATTCATACAGATAACAGTCAATGTAATGCTTGTTTGTTTTCAATAAACAAGAAACAAATGATGTAACTCATGGTCAAAATTTGTCACAAGTGTAGGTATAACTGGCAACATAAATATGATATTTGAGTTTTTTCGTTGCACTTAACTCATAACTGGTACAATTTATGAAGAAACTTTTCAAACAAAAGTTGTGTGAAATATTATTATCTTTCATTATTAACATAACTATATTTGCCGTAAGTGTAGCCGTTCTAGTGATATTGGAGATAGAACAAAAAATGCATAGAGTAAACATGCACTGCCGGTTTGAATATTCACAACTAGACCATATACAAGTCTTAAGTTTGAAGTCTCACACACACACACTCACACACACACACACAGACGTCACTCCGAAAATAGTCACATTCGATTCAGGGAAGCTCAAAACGTGTATATCCGTTGAAATCTCGAGTTCGATTTTTTTAGTGATCCCTATACTTACTTATTACTCTGTAAAAGAAAATAGAAAGTATAAGAAGGAATGGTGTCATTACATATTAATTTGGTTAAGTAATTACTTAATCAAACCATTTTTATACTTTGGTGCAATTTTAAAAAGTTCCGGCACTAAGCAGCTAATGCGCAAGTGCATTGCAATTATTCACGCACGAGCATATTATATTTATATATTTTTTAATATCTAAGATGAATGCTAATAATCATTGTATTAATACATACAAATATAATGTAACAACTAATATTAGTTTATAAATAATAAAAATATAAGTAATTCGTAATACATGTAATACGCAGTAATTCATTGGAAATACCGTATTAATACAAGAGCAAGTGTACACCAAAATACGCGAATTACCAACCCCTCGCCAGTGGTAGCGTGCTGGGCCCATAATGCAGAGCTCGGGCGATCGAATCCGCTCGACGGCAATATTAATTTATGTTTTTTTTTTACCGCGAAATAAATTCGAATTACCAGAAAATACGAGTTAAAACCAACTTTCAAAGATAAGCAAACGAAATAACAACGTGCTTTTAACTTGTATTCTGTATTTTGTCAATATTCTGATGGGAAATCGCGTATAAATACGGACTCCGTTCTAGGCAAGAGTTCAGTCCGTTACCAGCCATCTGAGGAGCATACAACCTACACAGCGTACTCTGGTGAGTGAAATTGCGAATCCATTTCTTTGTGTTCAAGCCGTATACCGCGTCATATCCAGGTATCCGACCGCTGCCAACGCTATATCTTGGTGTGCACTCTCTTCCGTATTATCGCGCCGTATCCGACCACCGCTAACGCTATATCTTAGTGTGCACTTTCCTTCGTATAACCGCACCGTATCCAGGTATCTGACCGCCGCCAACGCTATATCTGGGTGTGCGCACCGATAGCCGACCGCGAAACCGTATTGACGCCCGAGCAACCGAAACCCGGAAAATACTCTCTCTCTCTAAGTGAGGATAGCTTGACCTGCTAGGGAAGCACTTTTAAAATAGTAGACCAGCAAAGCACCTCACAGTCTATATAGACATTCAGCACACCATCAATCATCATCACAAATATTCCAAAGAAGACCATAATCTACACACAAATATTGACTTTATTAACCAAAAAATCACATTAAGTAAGATATTTTATGTCTACAGGATTTCGTCATATTAGTAACCCAAAGGCCATGAAAAAATAATAGAAATTATGATTTTGAACTTTAAATAATGATTTATTTTTATTATTTAGTATATCAAAGAAAAATTACCAATAATTATAAACTTTTTTATACCTATAACATTTTTTCATATTGTGAACCCAAAGGCTACAATAATAATAATTAAAAACAATTATTTTTAAATTTAAAATTTTATGCGTAAGTTGGAGGTTGGGGGTGCGCTGCTCGCATCGCATATATTTCCTATCAGGTGAGCGGACGGCATAGGTGCCTGCCTAATCTTGTTGAATAGGATATCTTTACTGGATGTAACTGTTTACTCGTAAACTTTTTGGCATATATCGAAAATGACATAAATTAGAGAAAAAGTGAATCTTATAAAAATTTAAGTTATACATTTCTAACATGTTTGGCTTGAAAATTTATTTCGAAAAATGTACCATTTATTGAAAAATCTTCTTTGAAAATTGAAAATATTAAATCTACGTTTCCCTCGTTACCACACACCTATTGAAATTATTTCATGGCAATGGTAGAATGTAGAATGAATGAATGGTAAAATTATAATTAATATAAAACACAATATTTAGTGAAAACTAAGAATAATAGTCGAGTGAAGGGCAGTTCAGAATTTTTCAAATAACTATAATAATAAAATTTATGAAAAACTGTAATAGTGTATTATGAATTAAAACATATAGTAATTTTATAATGTTTAATAAGTAATTATTTTCAAATACAAAAATAAGATTAAATTAAAATTCAATCTGCGATGCAACAAAATTTCTAGTCAGTAATTTTTGTTTATTTATAATAATTATAATAAAAATAGTATCTTATAATTCTATTATCTATATATCGATATAACACTCATATACTTTACAAGTCTTTTTTTGGCACTCTGCTTTCGTAAGCCCAAACCCTAATAATTGTATTTATTATTAAAAATTAGGACCAGAATAAAATACAGTTACATTATATAAATATTAAAACTAATACAATATTATACAATATGGAAAATATTTACAGTTTCATCCAATACAACTCTTATATTCAGTCATTTGGAATATAATTTAAAATGTTGACACAAAATTAATTCATTTACAACATGGCAATAATAACCATGAATTATAAAAATTATGACATTTTTTATCCAAGAGACAAGTCCTGAGTGTGATGAAAATTGCCTTGTCATTTATATAAACAATTATTAATTATTGTCGCCGTCAAATCGTGAAAATTATAATCAAAAATTGCTGTACATTCTAACGTATTTTACGAATCATTTAAAATTATTTATTGTATAAACATCCTAATATATATCTTGAAATATTGGTTAATGTTAAGCTCCGTTCAGCAATTCGAATAGGATTGCTCTTTTCACTCTTCTGTGACCTCGTTCGGATATTGCATTTGAAAACATGAAATAACCGAATGAACAGGTTACACAAATCCAAAAAGTGGTCTCCGATCTGAATTACCAAAGGCAGCTTTACTTTTAGATTGCATTTACATAAATAAAGCTACAATATTAAATAAGTTCTATTCGCATTCATTGAAAACCGAATGAATTAATATGTTACAAATATATTCATTCGGTTTTAAATTTGTTTGACGTAAATAATTTGACGTATTTTCACGAAAGTAAGAAATATTTAAACTAAATTGAGTTAGAAGCAATAAATAATGATTGACAGCAATTTTTATTATATAAATTATAACAATTAATAAACTTTATTATATATTGCAACAATATAAAACACTATTTTTTAAGGGTCACTTTGAACATTCTGTAACACAGACACTTAGCATAATAAATAAAGGCACAATATTCAAGTGTGGGTTTAGAACACTGGTTACATAATTCCTTAAGTTATGTACTATAGGGAATCGAATCCAGATATGTCACTTCCCTAAACAGAAAAAGAAAACAAAATACAAATTGCAGATCATAATTATTTCGCTAAATTGTTACTGTGGTAGCTATTTTAGGGATTTTATGACGGTATTCTTTATCAGTTAGATATTGTATTGTATACAAGCATTTTAAAAATGGTACTAAATTGGATGCCGTATGCAGCGAATTCGCGTCACTTACCCTGTCGGGCTTATAAAGATGCGTATGCGGTAGCAAAAATGTTGAACCTAGATCTCTTTCAGCCATCGTATTTGCCTCCTAAGAAAAATATTTATATAAACAACTATAACGTTTAATTACAATATTTATTAGAAGAATAATAGAATATAGGTTTTCTTTTTATCGTTTTTAAAGAAATTGAAATAATTACACCAGAGCGGCAATAACCAAGCTTTTTATTATGCTTCATTGTATAAAAGCATATATTAAATGCGTGTTTTGCTTGTCAACAAAAATTACCATTCCTGCGCCTATGCAAGTAGTGCTTACAAAATAGCTAAGTATTTCAAGTGCCTGAATCCCACCATGTACCAAAAATTTCAATTTTTTTCGCATTCTATACATTTTCTTGTACAATATTTAAGTAATGTGAGCGAATTTGAAATAAATATTACAATACATAATTAGTTTTTGTAATATAAGACAATATTTTTTTTGTAAATAAATAATAATTTCGTATCATTACCAATTAATAATAAGTAGAAACGAAGCAATCATAGAATTCTATATGGCGGAATTTGAGCACAGATACGCGATATTTTTATACATTAATGTTTTTTCTATTTAATGCCGACTCTTTAATTTTTTGTCCATTATTAAATATATGTTTGCCAAGCTGCAGTGGTCTGTTTTCTGTAGTGTAATTCCTGCGCGATGTTCGATCTATTCTGGTAACAAGACATAGTAAAAGATTTGCATATCAATGAAAATATGCAAACCATATGTGTGGGGTCTAGTTGTAAGTGTACAAATCATACAAAAAGTTTGGTTTTGCGTAATAGTATACGTATACAGTATGTCCAAATACATTCAAATTCATTCCATAACCTATATGGAATTTATGAACATAGAATTTAAAATACATCTGCTACAAGTGAGAATCACTTCAATAATCTTAATACTCAAATAGTTCGATAATTTTATAGGCACCCGTGGAATCTTCCAAAACAACACGAATGTAACTACGACTTGCAACACGATGAGTCACAGTTGAAACGTCAGTAACAAAAGGGTGACAATTAGAAATACGTATGTAATTCGCATTACATTTACTTACTATTACACAAGGCCAAAGCTTCGTGAATACAACTATAGTTTATATTCTAATGACTTACGTCATTATTATGGTGCTGTGAAGATGGTTTGGAGGAGTCATAACCACCGCTTCTTAGCGATTTCGTCGGTGGTTGGATTGTGGTTTCGTCGAAAGATCTTACTTCGGAGACAGTCCTACTTATATAAATAAAGTTTATAATAGTAATATCAAATATGAAAATTAATCACGTGAATATTTGGGATTAGGAAATAGATTTTATAGATACAAAATAATATACAGTTTAATTTTACATTAATAAACTTACATCACCCTAGGAGTAATATCTAACCAATTATCAATTGGATCGTCTTCATCATCGTTTCTAATAACATTCCTCAAAGTAGTGAACTGGGATTGTGATCCAGTACTTGATAGCAAATCAGCGCTGATCTTCTGGATTAACGTAGCATTTTCACTTCTGTCCGCTTCAGTTCCGCAAGTCGTTACAATGGTTCCTAAAGTCCCCATATTGTTACCGCCCACAGTCGCAGAAACTTCAAAACCCGCTGAGACTAACGCCCCTGTAATTCAAGGTAATTAAAATCATAAATATCAAATTTTGAAATCTAATTCAAACCTGTAGATATTTTTCGGCTATTTTTTATAGCGCATGAATCACTTGGAGTATTGCTGTGTTTTCTGCGGGCATTATCCTACAAATAGAAAGAAGACATTTATAGTTATGTGTTGAATGTCGTCCATATTGATTGTGTTTGACTTACTTTATTTGGAGACGGTCCAGCATCGAGATAACTCAAGAGCTTTGCTTCGTTACTACTGGCAACAGAACTTTTTCGTTTTTCAAAAGAAGTGATGTTTAACAGAGGTGAAGTTGGTGGTGCTGGGTGGTACTTTGCTCTTGGAATCATAACTGTAAGAGATCGATCACGTTGTTCAACAAAAGATAAGGTGGATGGTTCGTGTTCAACATCGTGCAGAACTGACTTTTTTAAAGCGCCCTTTAATTTCTTGTTTTTCTAGAAATGGAAAAATATATTGTAGTTCATAACAGAATAAACTTAGAAGAAATTCAAACATTAAGATATTATTAAACTAAATTCCTAATTTAAAGAACAAAAATATATAATGAAACATGCTATAAATATTCAAAGATAATCATAATTTTGAAGAATAATATTCTGAACTTACCTTTGAGACATAGGGCAAAGTATCAGATCCTTCAGAGCTAGTATCCTGAATCATCGCTCTTCTATCCAGGGTTCCAGCTCGTCTTCCAGTGACAACACCTCGATGTGGTAAGAATCCCATTCCACTAGCAAGTCCAGCATTTTCTGGATGACGTCGTTTCACACAAGTCAATACAATACAAGTCAAGAGAAGTGTAAGCAAAATGGCTCCAAGTGTCACCAATGCTATCAATAGTACTGGAAAGAAAATATTATTAAATACTTGGGAAAAATTCAAACAGAACAATAATAGTACATTTAAAAAAGTTAATTCGACACAATGGAGCATTATTTTAACTAACTTACCTTTAAGGTTAATATGACATGCTTCGCCAGCATACCATTGGAAACATTCACACAAAACTTGTTCGTCTCCTCGAGCGTAACAAGTTCCATGATAATGACACCGTTCACAGCCGATCAACTCAGCAGAACAAATTCTTCCGGGATATAAAGGATTCTCAGATAGATCAGCGAAGCCTTCCTTACAACTACAAGTATAAGTTCCCTTCAAGTTAAAGCACTGTGAATGCTCAGAACAATCATGGAATTTCATATTAGTGCATTCATCGAAGTCCAAAGCTTCAAGATCATCTACCAATTCTCTAGCGGCGAACAAATCTGTACCTCCCAAACTATAATTGCTGTTACGAAGATATTTTTTAAAGACTTCCTTTAAACGAAGTTCATCTGTGTTATCCGATAACTAAAACATAGTTTTAAAATAAAGAATTGTTACTGGAACAAAATAAATTTTGTTTACTTGAACGTAGAAGTTATTAATGACTCCTTCTTCTTGTGCTGGTTCAAACCCGTTGACTTGAACTCCGTGGTAGATGTCACGAAGATCTGACTGCATTACCATACGATCCAAGCCTTCATGAGTAGCAGACGCCAGTCGGATATATTGTGGTGACGTAGGGTCTGACAATTCTGGTTTAAAGCTTAATATATCTTTGCCGTGGCGTGCCAAAGTGATTTTTAGTCGATAGGTGTAAGTGGCTATTAGGGGAAAGTAAAATGTACAGTTTTGTTATTAGAATTTGATTTCAATGTGATGTATGGTAAAGCAGGTATAACAAAGTTACTTACGTTTACAAGGCCGATCTGGGAACATTCTAGCAAATCCAGGTCTGCAGACGCACCTCATAACACCTTCAACTCTCTGGCATAGCTCATTCCTCGAAGCTTTACAATCTGGTCGACATTCACTGCTTATACCTGGCGGTACAATATTTGGCGATTCCAAACTTGGAGGGGAAGCAATTAAAATTCCTCCCAATAGAACATGATTCACATCCTTGTTCGCTAATACTTCATCACGATGCGGAGTCTCATAATCATCAACTTTCTCTTCACTTGATTCTTTCGGAACCTTTACAACTCCTCCTTGCTTCTTATCTGTCATCACCACGAATATAGATTCGTTCTCTTGAGGAATAAAGTGATCCGAAGTCTGTTCGTAAGCTGGTACAGTGGGATCACTATCATTGATGATGAATTCATTTAAATCATCATCGTTATTTTCGCTGATTATTGTCGGGATTATTTCTGGCTGGAGTATTGCTGTAGCTTGCACGGGGAAGGCAGGATACGATGACGCCATATCATTATTATTTTCGGTAATCGGGGTGTGACTTACAGTTTCTGTAACCGTCTCGACGACACTGGTAGGTTGGACCAGTGTATGTATTTGTGTTACAGTATCCACGATGGTTGATGTTTGTGTTTTTGTGACCAATAGTGTTAAGGTAGATGGTGGTGCTCCCAAACTTTTAATTACGGTTGTTTTAGTTGTCGTAACAGTTAATGTTTGTGTATGAGTTATATATTTCGTTGGTAATATTATCTTGGACTCTTTAATATGCGTTGGAGCTATTGCTAACTTTGTTGTTGGTTTAGGTTCATCAATTATTTTAATTTCATTACCTGCGTGATGTACTGGTGTATTGTACACTACAGGTATTGTTTGTGAGGGTTGTATATCGTCTTTCGTATAGAAATTATTATAAATGTTCTCTTCCGTTGAAGCTTTATTTGATGTCGACTTGATCGAAAAAGTAGGTTTTAAATTTTTCTTAATTTCAATCTCTTTTTCGCCTTTTTCAGTTGTTATTTCTTTTGAATTTAAAGTAGGATGCCCAATTATAACTTCCATTGTAGGTAAACTAGGAGTTTTATTTGCTATCGTGGTAAACTCCTTTCTGGTTGGATTAGTCTGTTCATAAAAAAATGAATATTTCGGACTTGTACTTAGAGGCGTTACCTTAATGGGTTTCGTCCAGCGGAATATCGGTTTATGCGTTGTCACAAACGGTTGTGAACTTTGCGTTGTTAACTTTGGATAGATATACGGTGCAGTCACTTTTTTAGTTGAAGTAGCCAGTTTTCTAGTAGTGGTTTCGGGTTTCTCGGTAGTTGTAGGAGTCTCGAAAGTATAGGGTTGTTGTTTAGTTGTTTTCGGTGATGTGAAAATTGGTCTATACGTTGATATTTCAATTGACATTTCTGGATTATGAGTTGATCTTTCTTGAATTAATGGTGGTGGACTTAAACCCATTACTTGTTCATTGTGAACAGAAGGAGTGTTGTACTCTACTTGGGGAGGTGGTCTCATCTCCTCAGAAGGAGTTTCCATATAAGGTCTTGGAGTGTTAAGTTTAGTTTCTTTCAATATGGAAGGCTCTGGAAACCTGTCTACTTTAGGTGGCATTATATCAACATTTGGAGTCTGAACTTTGATAGTGCTTGTATTCAATTTTGGAGGCATCATATTTTCTAATTCCTGGACATTTAAATCAGTTTTTTCTTCAGTGGAATTCAAGTAAATACTTCCTCTGTTATGGGGATGTGTTGATTCGGTTATTTCGAAAATATCACTCTGTTCCTTGGTGCCTGCACCAGAAATTCCTGGACGTTGTTTTCCATGAGTATGTACTCCTGTATCAAGAATTCCAGAAGTATGAACTTCAAAATTATGAATATTTGGAGTAAAAACTGCTGGATAATTATTGCCTGGACTATAATTTCCTGGTCTTTGATTTCCTTGGTTATTCCCTGGACTATGAATTCTTGTACCATGTGTTCCTGTACTTTGAATATCATGAGCACCTGGAGTATGAATTCCTGGACTATGCTTTTCTGAACTGTACGTTCCTATACTATATGTGCCGACGCTATAAGTTCCTGGATTATTACTTTGTGGTCTGTGAGTTTCCTGGTTATGAATTGTTGGATTGCTATTTCCTGAACTTTGATTTCCTGCAGTATGTGTTTTTGTGCCATAATTTCCTGAACTATTTATTCCTAAACTAGAGCTTTCTGTATTGTGGGCTCCTAAGCCATGATTTCCTGAGTTATGATTTCCTGGACGAATTCCAGGACTGTTAATATTTGCTTGATTTTGAACTTCTAGATTATGTATTACAACAGGTCTAGGCACAGTGTAAATAGGATTGGGATTTTTTACGTACAAAGGTTTCTCAGTAGTTGTTCTTCGTGGAACAGTATTTAAAGTTGATATCGAATTATAATTTTTCTCTGTCGTCATTATATCTTTATTGCTGAAGCTATAAGTTTGATGAGTCGCGGGTTTATCATGTGCAGGTTTTCTTGTATGAATAGTATTGAATGGCAATTCAGTTTGTGACCCAACATTTTGCGTGTTTTCATAATGTTGTTTTGGTTTTGAAGTGACAGGAACCTCGTCCCTGGAGTTAACTGGCATTGATGTTGGTCTGTACTGTTGCTCCAAGTGAATCATTGGGATTTTATTTGTAGCATACGATGGTTTATGGATCTCTTGAATCGGCATTGATGTTGAGAAATGAGGACTGGAAATCTTATTACCATAAGTTGTTCGAATTGGTTCATACGGCTTAGTAGTTACAACCACTTGAGGTCTATTTTGATTAAACGATGTATATTGATTAGCTGGTATATAATGTTGTGGATGAGGTACTTCTTTCACTATAGTCTTATTTCTTTGAAAATAGTTGTTATTGATTTTATTGAAGCGATCAGGATGATTTGGTCGGAAAGGTCGTGGATAATCAGAATTAGGTTTTTTTGAAGATATATGATGGAAACTACTAGGGGGAAGTTTCTTAAAAACAATAGGTCTGTTGGTTTCTTCAACTTTATTAGTATATGGTCTTTTCGTCGTCGTGGTTGTTGTTGTAGTAACGTTGATTTTCAAAACTTCGTAAGGTATCTGACCAGGTCTTAGCGGACGTGTTTTTGATTCTTGAATAACCTCTCCTTCTTCATTAATGTCTTCTTTGCTATCTTCTAGATCTTCACCGGAGTAGTCATCTGGTTTAAAGACAGACAAGTCATGAAGATTTGTCGGTACACTATTAGATTTTGGATGATCGTAATTCAAAGGAATGCTTAATGGTTTCTGATAAGTATTAGGTTTCGACGGCGGAGTCATGAATTGTAAAGGATTGATTTTAGGCGTATACGGCCTCGGACGTAATTCTGGCGCAGGAGGAGGGGATAATTTTTCAAGATATGTTGGAGGTTTTTGGTTATTGAAATGTTGTATTGTAGGACGAGGTCTGTGATGGAAATTTTGTGAGGGTCTTGAATCGACTTCATCAAGTACAACACCGTTTGATTTGATATGTTCTTGTGTGTTAATACCAGGTAATGGTTGCGGTGAAACATTTATGTTCAAATCACCATTTCCAACGAAATGGAATTCATGCTTATTGAATTTTGATGGTCCTTTATGTTGGATATTAATTGAAACAGGCTGATTGTCTTTATGGGATGACTCAACGTGATTAGTATCTGGTTTTATGACATTATAAGATGACGGTGCTTGATTGAAATGAGTGCCATGATTGATAACATGAGCGTTAAAATCATCACCATGATTAATCATACCGAATGAAATTGGTGGAACGTGAACACTGATATCATGATTGATAATATGCGAGTCTAAATTTATTACTCCAGACGACGGTGCAGGATGATATTGAAGCTTTTGTTGATCTTTCGGTATACCAAATGACAATGGAGGCACATTTATGTCAATGCCATGCTTAATTACATGCGAATCCACACTGATAACACCACTTACAGGTTTCTGATTTAACGTATCTCCAAATCCATTATACACAGATGCGAATTGTGGAACTCCGTTGTTGTACCCTTCAATTCCAATGAAACCTGGATTTGTTTCTGGTTCAGGATACGGTGAAGGATCATCAAAATATTGGCCGTTTTTATGGGGTTCAGCGGCTCCACCAAATATTAAAGCCGTAGTACTTCCATGTGGAATTATGACATTAGCGACCTGTGATGGTTGGATGTTCACTAATAAAGGTTGACCAGTTGATCTTTCAATGACTTCTGGCAACGAAATTGGATCACCTACTGGTGGTTTCAAGTTCTGGTTCTTCGCAAGTTCAGCGAATACTATAGTAGGAGACTTGTTTTTGTTTGATTGAACGTTTGGACCATGAGAAATCCATTGGTTGCGGTCAAAGTTGTTATTTTCAGCTCGAAAATGAATGTTTACTTGATTGGTTGCTTGCTTTTGGTTGTCATTATGAGCGTAGTGTTGGCCGTTATTAGAGTTACTATGTGAATTGTGATATGAATTTTGGTCGCTAAAATATCTTACAGGATCAGCTGGTTTTATTTTCACTTGATTTGAACCTTGCGTATTTTGGTTTTCATTGTGTTGACCATTAACATATGAGTTTTGTTGCGCATTATTATTTTGATGCGAATATTGTTTGTTTTCATACGAATTATGGTCGCCAAAATGTTTAACAGGATCTGCTGGGCGAATATTGACTTGATTCGATCCCTGTGTATTTTGTTGTTGATCATTGTTATGCGAATTTTGTTGTGCATCACTAATACTATAAGAATTAGATTCGCTAAATTGTTGTACAGGTCCATTATGATTACTCGCTAGATTTGATCCTTGTGTTTTAATGCGGGTATACTGCTTATCATTGTTTATATTATATGGTTCTTTATAACCACTATTTTGGTTACTATATGAATTTTGTTCACTAAATTGTTGTAAAATTATCGTTGGTACATTATGATTGGTACTTTGAGAATTCGCAATATTTGAGAATTGTTGACCATACGTATTTGGTTCATTTAACGGCTGGTTATTATTGTTATTGTAAGAACTTTGTATATTAAACTGTCCATTGTTACTGTAAGATTCATTAAACTGTTGTAAAGGTATCGCCGGCACACTCAACATCGACCCATAGTTGTTACGAAGACCATTTTGCTTAGTAGATTTCTGTGGACTTTGTTCACTTTTGGTCCAACCTCTTTTGGGAATAGGCGGAGGTTTCATTCCTAAAGGTACTGCTTCCTCATGATGTGGACCTTTACTTTTGTTGAACAGTGGAAGCCTGGGCCCTCCAATAGTTGGTATACCAACAATCACATCGGAATTTGCTGTTATAACTTGTCCAGGCGATATAGGAATTCCACCATTAACCAAAGGACTTTCATGCGTTGGTTTTCCAATTACAACTTGACTTTTATATTTTATTTCTTCGTTGGTCCATTTATTTTCTTGTCGAAGTTGTGGTGGGAGATTCAGATCATATGCAGCTATATTTTGACTTTCAGATACTTCTAAGCCTTCGTCGCTAAACCCTGCTACTGGAATATAAATTGGAGATCGACTTTGAACATCATCTTCTGCTGGTTTAGGAGTTGTGGCTTTATAACGTGCTGTTGTTGTCGTTGTAAAATTATCGCTCCTTCTGTTGTTTTGTAAGTTTGTCTGGATAAGTCCAGCCATTGCGTTTATAACTGGACCTAACGCTGTAAGGCTATTACTTAAAGTTCCAAGGTTTGTTAAAATTCCAGGTTTAGGCCGTTGATTTTTATGGATTTTTTTTTTGTTTGGGTCTGATACTGAACTATTTCCTTTTACATTATTTCCTATAAATAAATTACCAGGTTTGAGCGTAGTTTCAGTTGATATAACTGTATTTGATCCTAAGATCGAAGTAACGTAATTCTGAGAGTTTTCATCTACAGACTGGTCCATATGGACTATCTCTGAACTTAATAAAGAACCTAATTCATTCTTGATACTTGATTTATTTATATTTGAGGGTTTTGAAGTTAAGGTAGGAGTGATTAAATTATCTATTTGGTCATCTTCGTCAAAGAAGATTATAGTTGAACCTGTTATAACACTTGGTGAATAAGGATCTAAGGTGTCAGACGATAACGAACTTGTAGAGGAAATTAACATACTTTTTGTAGGTTTTATTTCTTTATTTACTGCAGTAATTTCCAACTCCTCCCCATTTTGTAACGTGGCTGAAGTAATGATACTCTTTAGTGATTTTCGTTCCAAAGATTGTCCGATGTTGTTAAGGAAATTTTGATCGAAAGCACTTGGTGCAATATGTTCAGTTACCACATTTTCAACAGTACGTGTATTGGAGCTTACAACAGGTTGTTTATTTTTGGCTGTATCTTGCAGATACGTCGTAAAATAGGTGTACGTCGTTAGATAAGTTTTGGTAGCAAAAATATCAATTGGCACTGTGATCTGTGGTTTGTTTTGGCTACCAATTGGAGACGTGTTGATTACTGTTTTAGTTTGTGTGTTCACTAGTGTCTTTTTAGGTTGTAAGAACAATTTTTCTGTTACAACATCGCTAGATGTGGACACGTTGGTTTTAACAACAGTCTTCCCGTTTTCCAGGAACGTGTTGTAGTAAGTATAAGTTACGAAGTACGTTTTAACGACGTCAGTTGTGGTATAATCACGTGTAGCGGTCGGTGATAAATCTTCCATATCGTATGCGATGTAAGAAGTCATTACTGATGTAGCTTTTGGAGGGACTGATTCAGTTATGACAACTTGTGTCACTACATCTTTTGTACTTATAACCTTTTTCTCGGTACCTTCAGTTAGGGTTTTTGTTAGTGCTACAGTACTTAAGTAAGTGTTGGTGTCGTGGACAGCTGTTGCTGATTCTGATGGTTGAAGCAAAGATAAGTAATCGTCAGGAGCTGTGACTGTATTCGCAACTGTGTGTTTTGAGGTTATAACTATAGGTTGCTCTTCATCCATTATTGTGTATAGATAAGTATACGTTGTATGGAAGACTCCAGTAGCCAAATTTGGATTCTGGAATTATTTTTGTAAATTAGTTAGCTGGACGACATTGTTAGCAACATCGCAAACTATCAAATTCGTAGTCTAGTTTCAAGAAAGCAATTATTCGCGTATATCATGATATTTTCAAACTTATAAACCGAGGAAAACATAATATAACTTCTTGCAATTATGGATGTAAGACACGAATAGCCCGTGAACGTAGTTCATATTATTGGTTATCAGAATATATCCATGACGCGCAGGTATATTATATATCACTTGTAAAAAATAAATAAAAATTAACGTGCTACTTGCCTGTATGCATCTGACATAAAAACCGCGCGAAACTCCGCGATCGGTAAGTTCAGTCGACAAAATCTTACCTGAGTTAAAGTAATTCCTGGACTTGAGGTAGCTGTAGCAACTATTTTGGGAGCATTTCGTTCTTCAGTTGCTATATTCGAAATCACTTGTTCGTGGCTAGACACTGTGGTACTCCCATTTTCCAAGTAAGTTGTTAAGTACGTGTACGTTGTTAGGCAAGTTTTAGTTACGAACTGGTTTTGATAGAGGGATGATGATAAATGTGCAACCTTTAATCAATTTTAAACGTTAGAGTCACGAGCCTCCACGATGATATATTTATAACATTGATGAAAAATAAGATTTTTTATTTCCGAGTATATGATAGATAAAAAATCATAGTATAAATAATATTAATAAAATAAAAGTATTTAAAGCGTAATTTGGACTTCGATTATCAATCGCTAATAGTATGTAAACCAATTAAAAATAAATTAGCTGGAATTTTAAAAATTCCAAAAGAAATTATTTTGAAGTTTTTTATTACCTCAGAAGCATCCTGAGGTAGTAGCATCATCATATGATCAGTTAACGTACTTGGCGCTAATGTTATTGGTTTACTTTGCGAAGACGATAAAATTCGTCGTAGATTCGGTTCACCTGGGTAAGTACTTTTGTCGCCAGCGACAATTACTTCAACTCCGTTTGACATGATGCGTGTTGCTAAATTATATCTTGCTTCTTCAAGATTAAATCGCCGACCTTCATTGTCTAGTTTTGTAAAAATTTTGTTAGAAAAGGAATTATAAGAAAACAATTATTTTGATGTATTTTATTATGTACATAATTGAAAGTATATTTTGTATTTACAACAATAATTGTTGAGAAATTAGCAGTTTTATACGTTTAGAATATAGAAAAGAGTCACGTATAAAGTTTGCCAAATCTGTAGTTTGAATAAGGTAATAGAAGAAAAAATATTTTACATAAACTTTAATAAATGTATATACAATATTGTTACATAAGAAATTTGGGAAAATAAAAGAATTTTACTCAGAAGTTCAAGTTAATTTATCATTTATAAATTTTGGTTAATAGTAGACATTTTTGTTATGTGGGAATCGTGTTTTAATTGTGTTGAATTTACTTTATTAACTGATGGGATACTTCGCTTTGACACAATATCGAACGTACAATACGTGTGCGACGCATAAAGGCACCATCTTAAATATGCACATAAAATATATAAAAAAATTGAGATTTTTGACTTGATTAAGTATTGTTGTGAAATTCTTTTAGTTAACTACGAGTATTTCCAGTTAATCTTCCTGAGAATAAAGTTGGTAAAGTTAATAAAGTATAATTTATTGCAAATTGAACTGAATTTGTTTTCTCGAAAAATTAAATTAGATAGCACATCAGAGACTGTATTAATTTTTTTTTGCTTTATTCTCAATTTAAAGGGGTATTAACAACATATTGGCCAAAAAAGGGCGAATTTTTTTTCGAAATCATTATTGTTTATATAAAAATGGATTATACCATGTTTAAGTTAAATGCTATAACAGGTATATATATATATATATATATATATATATATATATATATATATATATATATATATATATATATATTTATTTATTTTGCCTCATGGCTCCCGTACGCACCAAGAATAAAAAAAGATGTAAACGGTGCAAGTAATACTTTCGTTACAGGAAGGTGAATTTTTTATTGAAATGCCCATATTTGGCGCTCTATTAAAAAATGGGAAACATCGTTAAAATTTTCGATTTAAATCGTGTGCCAAAAATTGAGGTTTTATTCAAAATACACTATTAGAGGTTCAATGCGTAATAGAAACAATTTCGAATATAATGTTCAAAATTGGAAGCTAATAGTCAAATTTCGCAAAACCCTTTTAGGAATATATCCTAGACATATTAAACTATAAAAAAAAAACGATTCTATTTCTTTTCACAATGTGAATACTCCCTTAAAGAGAATCAAAGGCATCAAACAACAATCGCACATACAAGATAAACACCGTGCGCCGGGCATAGATACAGGATATATGTATACTAAAAAAACTCGAAAACTAAACAAAAATATATTATTTCAAAATGATAATTAATCAATATATACGAAATTAAATCTTTGCAAACTGTGCTGTCTCGTGAAGTATCCATTTAAGAAATGTATCATGCAATAGAATCGAATTTGGTTATATAAATTTTGAGGATTACGAGATACAAGTTCAAAATCCGATTGCATGTTACAGTAATTCCCATTTTCACTTAGTAAGTTATATTTATTTTTGAAACAAAACAAATGATATCAATCAATGTTGATTAAATATTGTTTATTTCAGTACAAAAATAATATATATAATTGATACTAATGAATGGTTCTAAGATGATAAACTATGTTTTTTCTATCAGTAAAACTCACCTTGAGTGACTGTTTGGTGGTGTAGGGAACCTTCAGAGGAGGCTATGGAGGTCTTTAAGGGTGTGTCCGTCAAAGTGATCAAAGTAGTCAGAGTATGCGCATCGATCACCGTCAGAGTCTTCACTTGTGGTTTAACTTCAGTCGTAGACGTTACAATTTGCTCAGCGCCATTAACACGAGTCACAATAAAAGTATAAGTTCTCAAACGAGTGGTTTCAATTGTCTTTGTTTCATAAACAACAGATGTTAGTGTGGAAACAATAGGAGTTGGAAGGATATCAGATGGAAGAATAAAGAAATCAGTATTGAAGATTGTTTCGAAAGATGGTTCGGTAGACGGAGTTTCTTCGGAAAGATAGTCTTCGTCGATTTCATCTTTGTCTTCGGTTAAAATGATTTCTTCTTCAATGTGGGTGATGTCTACTTCGCCGTCGGTAATTTGATCCTTATTTGGTTTTGAAGAAAAACCTTCAGTTACTAATACAGTTGAAGTGAGTTCAGGTGCTTCAAGCATTTTGGTTTTGAACCTTGAGGAAATATGTGTAGTTGCAGGTGTAATCAATCGTTTTTTAGTGACTACTCTTCGTCGTTTAAATTTCTTTGTTTCCTCAGCAACTGTGGTAGAAGGAGTAGGATTAATTTTTCGTTTCTTCGTAACCACAACTCTTCTGCGATATGATCTTCCGACCGAGTCTCCTCTTTGAATTTCCGATTCTTCATTTTGTAGAAATGGAGTTTCACCGTTTTGGAGATGATTTTGAAATGAATTCACTGAATATGACGAGTCAGATTGAAGTGTTTCGTTGTGATAAATAGGTCGTTTATGGATCAATTTCTTGACGACCCGTCTCACTTTCCGGTTAGGATTGGACGTGTTTGTATTTCTTTGTATGCGGTTAGATATGCCCAGGGCTGGTTTGCCAATCGAAACGTTATGATTCTGGTTAATAGAGGCGCCCCTCGAATTAGTAGTAGACGTTTCGACCTTCGGCATGAGTGGGGCAGACTCATTGAGGTCGTCTACCATAAAAAATTACCGGACGGCACCGTACCTTGTCCGGCAGATTTTTGTGATCGCGAATACTTAAGATAAATAGTATCCTTATTGATAAAGTGAGTATTTCCAATATGTTTAGAAACATCACCAATTATGCTTTCTAGACTTTCCGTTTCATCAGATGTTTGGGAACTCTCTATATATACATCACCCATAGCTGGCATTATATATTTATCTATATATTCGGATGCAGTACTTTGAATTGATAGTACTTTTGAAGGTTGTACTGGAATATATTGTATTTCTCGTTTCCTTCGATTTTCTTCTCCAACTATAACCGTGGACAGAACTGTGCTGAACTCTCCTGGACGTTTTCCAGAAACATACAAGGTAATAATGCTAGTTTCTTTTGGAGGAGTTGGTTCAGTTGGCCTTTGAATACGTTTATTCTTGCGTGCTACTTTACGCCTGATAGAAGGACTTTCAGAAGTTGTGTCTTCGTCAATTTCTTGGGAATCATAACCCTGGCTTTGAAGATCATTCGCTACAGTCTCTTGGAGCAACAGCTGCTGTTGTTCTAACGCCCCAGCTTGCAAACCAGCTTGCTGTTGTTGCTGCTGCTGTTGTTGTTGCAACAACAACGGAAGTAATAAACTATTAAGTTGGTTGTTGTTAGCTAAAGCAGCTGTAGGAGTTACCACAACAGTGTCTGTTATAAATTCTGTTGCTGTGATTACATTAATTTTACTGTCAATAATTGTAGTTAGGATTTCTTTGCCTCTGAATGTCAATGGTATTACAGTCGACGTAGCATCTGTTACAGTAGTGACGTATGTTGTGGTTCTTGTCTTAAATTCAGTGGTTGGAGTTGGTGGTGGAGCATTTCCTTGATTTTGTAGTTGCAGTAATGGATTTTGATTTGGTATTCCTAGATTACCTAACAATAATTGAGACAGTAAGATATTTGCAAGTGGAGCCTGAGCTGATAATTGTGGCTGGATAGTTGAAACAACTTGGTCGACACCATAAACTGTACTTGGAATCACATGTGAAAAGGAGGTTCTGCGGCCTCTGATATAAGTAGGAGTAAATACAACACTTGTAGTTGACATTTCGTTCAAGAAAAATTGGGTGACCTCAGTCGCGCCGTTGCCAGCAATATTCGTTGATTCGCTAGTCAAAACTTTCACTTCTTTACCATCACTGTTAATTCGTGTAGTGTATTGTTGAGGACCAAGTACTTCAGTACTGAGTTTAGCTGTGACTATGTTTTTATATTCAGTAATTTTACCGTTAATAACTGGTATAGTTGCTTCCGTAGGTACTTGGTGAGTTATAGTAATCGTACCATCAAAAGCTGGTACAACAAAATTGTTGTCTATTTGTTGCGAGTCATAACCTCTTTGTGAATAATTCTCATTGGTTCTTTGAGTAGTTCTGCCTCGTGATCCTCTTCTATTGGATGAGCTTTTTGGACGATTGTTTGAGTTGCGAGAATCAATTGATATTTTAGATGTCGTTGTTCGTAATCGTGGTGCTTTTGGCCTTGAGGCTGTTGCAGGTTTACTTGTTGTACGTCTACCATTTGTTTGTGAGCCAGGGCGTTTGAAATTTGATCTTGGAGTAGCATTATCTTTTTCTCTTAATGTAAATTGGGCTCGACCTTGATTGTTATTCGCTCTTGAAGGTGTGATTCGTTTTGGTGCATTGGTCGTTGCTTGTGTCGTAGTAGTACTTCCTCGTGGTCGGAATCTACCCGCCTTATTGCGACTTGACTTCGGAGCTTCTGTTGGTTCAGGTGTAGTCGTTGTTGTGGTTCTTGTTCCAGCTGCACCTGGTCTACGAAACCTTGAATAAGGACTTTGTCGTTTAACTCTTCTACGTATGTTCCCGAATGGTTTTATTTGTACTTGGCTATACCCACGGCTATTGCGTTTTTGTGGTGCAAGCGTCTTCTCAGTTTGTGTATCTGAACCCTCGTATTCTGTATCATCATCTTCAAAGTCTAAATCATCGCCAGTCAAGATATCTTCACCATCCTCTTCTTCTTTGGGTTCTTCTGGCGGTGGAGTACGTGGTCTAAACAAATCTCTTCGGGGGAATAATCCATTGCCTCCAGCTCTAGGACGGTTTGTCAAGGCTTGATTAGGTCGGTTGAAACTTGTTTTTGTTTTCGGTTTAGAAGTTGTGGTTGTGGCTTTACGTAAATTACCATTTCTTTTAGGAGTAGTGGGAGCCCTGGGTGTCGTAGGGCCCACTTGAGGTCTGGGTAGAGGAGGGCGACGGAATCTTAACAAAGGATTTGAACTTCTTCTTAATCCGGATTCAGTTGTTGTGGATAGTGGAAGAGTAGTATCAGAATCACCTTCGGTGAAATCTGTTGGTTCATCAGTTACTAGTGTCGTCAAATCATTTTCACCATCATTCGAATCAGGTGACGGAGTAGTTAAAGTACTTTGTCCTCTTAATAACGTAGACGATACCGTCGGTCGTATTCTAAATCTAGAGTTACTAGCGAAAATATTCGAGCTTGCTCGTCCACCCGCAGCACTTGAAGTTCTGAATCCCCCACCCCCTCTTCTAGAACCAGATACTGTAGCTTGGATTCGTCCAGATGATGATCGTCTACCTCCTGGGGTGAAAGCGACTGACGAACCTCCAGCTGCGCTTGTAGTAGATCTTGGTCTCGAGAATCTTCTAGATCCAGATGGCGTAGCACTGACTACTGCAGCATTTGCACTTGTTCTTCGATTCCCGTTAAATCTGCCTCGCGTACTATCGGATTTTAACGCAGGTGTTGCAGTTATAGTAGGAGTAAAATCAGATCTTGTAATTGTGGTTGGTCCATTTGCACTAGCTCCTTTACGCTTGGGGTTAAACGTAGGGCGATTCCGTGAAGCAAATGGTCGAATTGCAGGTGTAAATGTTCTCTTTTTTGTCGAGAACGTTAATCGAGACTTGACTCTACTATTTCCACTGTTATTATCATCTTCTTCATCATCTTCTTCCTCATCGTCTTCATCTTCTGTGGTGTTATCTTCATCTCGCTTCGTACTGTCTTCGTTCAAAGAACTTTCAATAACCACAGGTGACGGAGTAATTGGGGTAGCTGTTGCAGCAATCTGTTGATTTGGTGCTAAAGTTGCGGTAGCTGAGATTCCTCCTGGAATTGTTGCAGCTGGTGTTTTTTCAACGATGTAACTAGAAGTACTTTCTATTATTTGCGCATAACGACCATCGATAACTGTACCTAAAACCTTTGATTGGTAAACAGTTGTTGTTTTATTCTGTATTATTGAGCCTTCAATTAAACGGACAAGTCCAGTTCGGTGAGCTAATGCGACTGGGTCAAGACTTGTAAGAAGCGCCGATTTGCGTTCTTCATTTACTGATAGTGAACTTGTGCTTTCAATGACTTGTGCATACAAGTTATCAATATATGTTCCAATTGCATGAGTAGTGTAAAACAGTGTAGAAACACCTTCAGCATCTACAATCTTTCCTTCATTCAAACTTAATATTCCTGTTGGAAGTACTGGTGTTACTGATGATGGTGCAATTGTTTCACTGATTATATTCGTAGTACTTTCAAGTACTTTGGCATAAAGTCCATCGATGTAAGTACCGTATATGTCAGTTGAGAATTGCGTCGTGGTGCCATCTTGGACTTCACTTGAAACCATGGTTGATAGCAGTCCAGTTGGGTATAGTGTGGGTAGCGCTGGTGTAACTGTTTTCAATTTTTCATCATCAGATAAAATATTTTGGCTTGCACTACCGATAGCTCTAGCAGTTTGTGGGTCCGGTTGAGCTGTATTGTTAACTACATTTGTTACAGTTTCTAATCTTGAATTTAAAACCGTACTATTTCCTAAGTACGAGGTTGTGAAATAAGTATAAGTTGTGTAAAACGTAGTGAATTCGTCATCGGTGGCAGTAGTACTTGTCGGTCTTATTTCTTCATTGATCTCAGTCGGTTCGATCGTTTGAGTTATTGAAATAGCAGATGTTACTTCGGAAGGACTTATCGTTGGTGTTACAATATTTGAAACAGTATCTTCACGACTAGTAATAGTCGTAGACCCATCTTTATACAACGTAGTCCAATACGTGAAAGTTGTAAAGTATGTAATTGGTTGACTTTGATCTTCAATGGATTGGGTAAGAGTTGGTCTTAATGTTTCTGTGACTACATTCGTAATAGTCTCTAATCGACTGACTACATTGCTAGATGTAGTGCCGTAATACATTGTTGTGAAGTAAGTAAATGTTGTGAATGAAGTTTGAAGCAATAGAGTTGGAGAAGGTGATATTTCAGAATCGTTATTTGATTCTGCAACTATTTGATCATCTAAAACATTTCGTTTATCAAGATTATCAAGTATCCTACGGTCACCTGTAGAGCTACTGCTTCTTACATCTGTAACCATGGTTGAGATTGCGTCATAATCGTTGATATTAAAAATTTTGTTTTCTAAGTTATGAGTTGGTTCATTATCAACTGATTTTGATCGATGCAACGTTGAGTATGAATGCGAAGGCTCCAAATCAGTTTTGGTAGCCAAAATATTATTATCTAAATTATCATTTTCTTTTTCGTAAATATCTGTACTGTCTTCTTCTATTGCCGTAGGTTTTTGGCGCGTAATAGTACTGTTGTAGTTGTTCGACGGTGTCACTTTCAGTTGCAAGTCTCTGCCAGATTCAGAGCTGTCAGTTTCAGGTGATTCTACTTGGTCTTTAGATAGTTCATTCACTGCAGTTGATACGATTGCATTAGTTGCTTCAGATTGAGCACCACTTGGAGTTATAAAGTTGGTGTAAACTTCGGTACGACTCGAAACCTCAGTTTCGCCATCAACAAATATTGTAGTAAAATATGTGTACGTTGTGTAATAAGTTTTTATAGCACTAGTAGCTTGGATAATGTTTTCATCTGATAATCCAGGCGTGGCTGCGTTTGAATCATAAACATTGTCTTGCAAATCATTATCAGTAGGGAGTCCAATTGTGGGATGAACCAAGTTTGTTTGCGATGGATTGATATCTACAAAGTCTTCAAAAGAGGCAGGCTTAGATGTGTAGTCAGTATGCTGTACTACACTATCTTCTCTTGCAAATAGTCCAGCAACCGCTGGATCTGAAGCTTGACTTCCAGGATCTAAAGTTGATGTTATCACGTTTGTGATAACAACTTTACGACTTGATACTGTTGATGTGGTTTCTTGAAAGAATGTAGTTAAATAAGTATAAGTTGTGTACAATGTTTTGAAAACCAATTCTATTTCTTCTCCACTATCTGTAGTAGTTTCTAATGGTTCACCTTCAAATTCTGTAACATGTTGTTCCGTTGTTATTTCCATTGGTGTTGTTTCCATTGGCGTTGTTCCAACAGAAAAATCAACGGTTGTGACTTGTTCAGTTGTTGAAGTCAATTCAGTTGTTTCCTGTGGAGTTGTTTGTTCTGGTATTGTTGTTAAATGTTCTGTTGCCGTCTGTTCAGGTGTTGACGTTGACAATGGTGTTGTATTTTCTTGAACTGATGTACTTGTGATTGCTTCTTGACAAGTTTCAGTTTGGAATCCAATTTCTGTCGAAACGACTACATTTGATTTGACTGAAGTTGTTGTTGTTGTTTCTACTGGTATGAAAAATGTTGTCAGGTAAGTTAATGTTTTGTAAACTGTAGTAGGAACTACGCGCCCACCATCATTGCACTGGATGTCAATGTCATTGTTATTTGCGAAAGGTTTGGGTGAATCAACTTCGTTGTTAGTCAATTCTGGAGTTGTTTCGTCCAGCGATAGAGTACTTATAGCTTCTTCACTAGTCGAAAAAATTTCATTCAAAGTTGTAGGTTCTTCAGTCTCTGGAATTCGTTCCGTACTTGGCTTTTCAGTGGTTTCTATTGCCTTTTCAGTTGATGGCGGTAAATTTTGAGTAGTTTTCTGTTGTTGTTCAATTGTAGTTGGTATGTTTTCTGTCGTAACTTCTTCTTGTAAAGTTGTTGGAGGATTAGTAGTCACTTTAGTATTGGAAACTGACTCAAAGGTATGAGTCGGGAATAAACCAAAATCATCTTCGAAGAAGATAGTAGTTGCACCACCAAGTACTCGCGTTTCAGTTTCACTTTCTGTAGTCACCGTTGGAGCATTCACGATAACTTCTGTAGTTGCGGTAGGAAGTGGTTCAGTTGCTTGTGTTGTTGGAGCTGCATTCCGGGCCAAATTTGCGAGTGAAGCGAATATCTTAGCGATATCTTCATCAGACGGAGTCGACAGCATTACAGTCGCTTGTGACGTTTCAGAAGGTTGGATTAAGTCTGGTGTGAACACTGTTGTTAGTTCAGGTTGCGAACTTGTTATATCAGATGTAAAAGCAGTTTCAAGTTGATCTTCTTCTGCGACAGACGGTTCTAAGTCATCAGTTGTTGTTGATTCATATTTGTTTGTATCTTGTTCATGTGCTAGCACTGCTAATTTTGCATCTAAGTTCTCTTGTTGTTCTTCAAGACTTTCATCTTCTTTAGGTTCCCGATTACGGTTCGACGCGTCGATAACCATAGTTGGAAGTGATGTTTGCATGTGTAATTTGTGGCCTGTGACTGTTTCTGTTTTTCTGGCTGGATCGTGACTGAAGAATGTTTTTATTGTACTAGTAACAGTTGGATTTTGATTGGTGAAGGTTGGCTTTATTGTAGCTGATCCGCTGATTGAGGTTATTTGTCCTCCGTAGTTCATAGCCGATGAGGTTGTGTGTGGGGAAAATATTATGACTGTATCTCCGACTGTCGTAGTGAAATCAGCGAATCCCATATAAGTTACAGTTTCAAGATCTTTTAATTCTTGTCTTACAGGTTGTCCACCACGGAATAAAAGTTTCGCTTTTCGTTCTGCTGGAGTTGTGGGACGATTTCGTTCTGTGCTGATATCGTATTCGAATTCAGGTAGATCTCCTAACAAAGAAAAACCACTTGGAGAAAAATCGTTTCGGACGGTAAACGTAGGAATGTTTAGACGTGGTTTTATTTTAGATGGTTGGATTCCTACGACGTATTTCTGTTCCTTTTCTTGTCGATTATTGCTAGATACGTCGTTTTCTGTGCTTTGCTCTTTAAAGTTCGAATAGTTTTCTAGATTTATATGACGCTCTGCTGGATTAACTTTAAATACTTTAACATTATTTGCCGACGAAGAAGACGATGATGAAGTCGAAAATGAAGATTGCTTTTGTCTAAAATGTGGTTCTTGATATGGAATTCTCTGGTTGGTTGATTGAGCTTGGTTGAGGATTTCTTCTTCGCTGGCTTCATTAACTGTTTGGACTGGTGCATCTAATTGTAATTTCTCGTACAAATTTTTCTTCTCAACGAACCGGTACGAACTGGGCTTTGTTGTAGGGAAAACAAGAAACGCATCGGATTTAGTCGAGGATATAAAGTCAGTGTTTTTGGCAAAGTTAATGTTTTGTTTGTTGATGACATTGTTGTTGTCAAAGTTCCACTGTTTGTTATTATTATTGTTTGAGTTGCTGTCTAAGTATGATCGCGTGTTTAGCAGATCATTGTCATTGTAGAGAACTCGTGAGCTCTTGGTCAGTAGATGTGCGTAGAGTCGTCCGTTGTCCAGGGTGGTCCCGAGTACCTGAGTTGCGTACTCGGTTGTGACACCCTCTTGGATAAAGGTACGGGCAGTTGAGGTTAGCAAACCGACAGCAGGTTTGACGTTCAGAAATCGGCCAAGAGATGAACGGCCGTGATTGTCCACCAACAACACAGTTGTAACATCTACAATAGTAGCCGCACAGGTGGGATGGGGCGAGAAAAACAGAAGTAAACACTTAGTATTTATAAAAGTGTCAGCAACGCTGGAAAATTGTATACACAAAAGCCATAGAAGCGGAATGCGAACCATCACCAATTTTTTTACCTAGACGTTAATCATTGACCAGAGTTATGAGACATAAAGAGTAATTTGTGGTGCAATTCTGAGCAAATTTATGCATCTATAAGTACAATCCGTAAAATATTGATATAGTAATATATATTTTAATTGAATTGCAAATCATTTCTAAACTGATTCTTTAAGATATATCGAACATAATACATGATATGTGTAATTAATAATACTAAAATATGTCTCTATTAAAGAACTACAGCTTTTTCAAAATCTTACTGATTCTCCTTATAGACCTATAGACTGGCTCACGATCGCACCATTAGTATGCGCTCGGTTATGTAAATACTTCATTATATGAACCATCCACTATAATGAACAGTATATTTTAACACATAAGATTCTCAAAATGCTGGGAAACGGTATAAGTAAAATGCTATGCTGCCAGGAAAGAGCAAAAATAAATAACCCAATATTTTAATGTAATATAAACATGTAATAACATTAATTAAACACATTGAAATAAACTTTCGGCTACTTAAATAATTCGATTATATGAGTACTTCTCGTTTTTATTATTTCACATAATTGAGAGTTTACTGTATACCTAATGCCCTTTTCACACCAAGATTTTAAGCCAGGGTCATTTTAAATTCGCTGATCTTGAAATTCGTTTGACACTCACACCAGATATCTAAAACGCTAGTGCTGTCATCTATAATTACATATTTATTCTTGGGTTGGCCAAAGTTCGCGCTGTCAGAATTGGGTATATTTTTAGGTTATTTAATCTTTCGATTAATTGATTTAAATACATAGTTAAACGTATTATATAAATCATTTTAAAATCTGACAATAGTATTTTCAAGGTTATATTTTAAGTTGGCAACTAATACCACGTGATCTAGCAAATATTCGTCTTTAAATTAGACGAACTTGAAGTAGGGTCATGCGCAAACACACTAACACGTCAGCCACACTCCACCATTCTATATTAAAGTTTTGGTGTGAAAAGGGCATAAGCAATTTAATTATAATTTAGTATAATTTAAAACACTTTATTACAAAATAAGTACAAATACATATTATTAGATACAACAAACTAAAAACGCATAATTTTACATATGTTTTATCATTTGCATGAAATTAAACATATATTTTTGCAAATTCTATATGTATTGTTAAATGTTTTTTGAAATAAAACGAAATAGAAATAAAAATAAACAATATTCAAGTGGAAATAAAATAAGCGAAAGCTCTGGAATATATTAAAGCAATAGGGAAATGGTGACGCCATAGATCTCAAGGTGACGCTCCCTGAGTTTAGTAATGTGTTGAAGATGACAAGAATTTTGTTGTGAATAGAAAGAAGGGCCTTGAACCCTTCTGACTCATCTGACATTAACACTAAATCATACATCGCACCATTGGACGGATGCTTTAACATGCAGAAAGTATATATATATATACATATATATATATATATATAAATATATATACACACATATATATGTAATATATATATATATATATATATATATATATATATATATATATATATATATATATATATATATATATATAATATATATATATATATATATATATATATATATATATATATATATATATATTCCGAAAAGATCGTTAATGGATAAGAACTGTAAGTGAAGATCGTGGAGCAGATTAGGAAAAAGATATTATAAAGTATATATATAATGTACATTTCGAATAATGAGTTAATTATTAGGCGAATTCAGCATGACATTAAGAGAATTTAAACAATATGCAATGTTGTCAAGCTAACTCTGATAACACCTAACATTGGTGAGGGTAAATATGAAAATAAATATCAAATTGAAAATTATAACAAGCATCCAGCAAGCCGTACCGGCGAGCAACAATCACATGAAATACAATAATGAAAACAATAGCAATTGTTAGAGTACAAAATTTATTGTTGCAATCACCCAACAATCCATCAATAACATTTTAAATTTTTTATATTATTATTAACAATATAAATAAAAAAGATTTTTTTTTATAGTTCCTGGGCTCACAATTTGCAAAAACTTTGTTAATATAAAATATCTTAGAAGTTTTAGTATACTTTTTAATAAAAATTAAAAATAGACTAAAGGCGGTATAGGGCTTGATTTAAACAATTATAACATTGCTTATTGTTTACCCAAAACCATCTATAGGAATTATAATATTGTAAATATGACTTACCGTTGTTATCTTGCCGTCGCACTCTTGATGACTCCAAATTTTCGTAACCTGAAAGAATAATTTAAAATGTAAGATAATTAAACTAAAATATGTAGCACTATAGTTAATTCAAACAATTATTGTTAAACTCAATTATATTATTATTAAATATGTGTTTCTTGCTTAGAACTAGCCTGGTTAGATGTCTTACAATAACTTGTATTGTTTGAAAACTTTGTTTTGGAGTCCGTCGGAATAGAATCGCCCAATGACCACGAAATCGCAAATTGTGCTAACGAATAAATTAGTCACATAAATAAAATTTATCTAAACAGTTTACATTGCAAAGATAAAAGAACTCTAATAATAATTCCACCTAACCTATTTTAATTTTGAATAATACAAAAAAAAAGATTCTGCGCACGGTATATTATTCCTCCACGATTTATATCGACTATTGAGTATTTATGCTGGGTGTTAAATGTTATAATGCTATGCAAGTATTTAAAATACAAATAATAAAATATATTTAAACTAAAACACGCAAACTGTCTACAAGATTTCATTACATATATCCGTAAATATTGGTTCTACTTAAACGACTAACACAATTTTCTAACCTATAACAGGTTTAGTCATTAATCACATTCAAGATATTTCTTGGTGATTTTAAAAAGTGAAACGCAGGCGCAATAATTAAAAAAAATACAATTTTTATTTAATGATATAAATAACAACAGATGTCAAACAAGATGTTTTACTTTTCGCATGCAATTGTAACATCAATTTCAATTAGATTTGTTTGTTCATTTTAAAAGAAGAATGTTTAGTTTTTACTTTCAATTGAAATTCAACCTGTCATCGGACGGTTCAAATATATTTCTACAATAATTCATCCTCATGTATATGAGTTATTTTTGGAATCAGGGAGACGAGACAAACAACTTTTAGTTCGCCGTACGAAGTACCGAAGAAGCTAAAGCATTCAGTAGTGTGTCTGTAGCATTCTCGGATCAAAAAATTTCATTAAGAAAAAGTAATTGTCTCGTCGCCCTGAATCCAAAAATATATATAACTTATATACTTGGATGTTAGTCGTCCCTCACTCGGTCGTTCGTAAGACCAAAATATGTGCACTCTTCTCCTCTGAAGGTACCGAAGCGATTTAAGCCAAATTTGCTACACATATCATTTGACATCCCATTTGAATCTGTTCGCAGTTTAAATCCAATCGCCCGTATACTTCCCGAGTTATAGGGCCCCAAATTACTGCCCTTAGAAAAATAATTGAAACACCCAAAAATTCTACTAAAAAATTCTAAGATATTTTATGTTTATAAGATTTTTTCATATTGTTAACCCTAACTCCATAAAAAAATATTAAATATTATAATTTTGCATTTTAAAATATGAACTAATTATTTTTCAATCAAAATTATCTACAAAAAAATTATAAGACTTGTTATATCTATAAAATTTTTTCAAATTGTTAACCAAAAAGCCAATATAATTAAAAACCGCTGCTCGCATCGATTATCTTACCTATGCGAGTTGGACGCATCGGTGCGTTTTACGTACCGAATCTTGTTTAAAATTGAATGTGCTCTCGTACGGATGAAATGCGCAGCACTGGACGACGCCGATTAAACCCACCTAATGAGCTTCGGCTTATTTTCAGTTACATTAGATGACGCTACCAGCGCCTATTCAAAAGCTACGAGTGAAACAAGAATACTTCAAGACGTAATGACCCACGTTGACCAATTATTGAGGGTTATATATGTGGTTTGACTAGATTATTATTAGATATAACTTTTAAAGAAGAATATGTTGATTTTCCTAATATTTGAAATGGCAGTCGTTGGAATTTATTTGTTATTTAAAGTTAGACATACCATGTTTGACAGTATTGTAAGATAATATTTATGTTTCTAAATACGTTTTTAAAATTGGATTACATTATTAACATGCAAATCTAGTTTTTCGTATAATAATATCTGGAGTGGCCTGCACTCAACTTTCCTTTACGCAGTTTTCACTCGATATAGATATATGTATATATATATATATATATATATATATATATATTTATAAATAAATATAAATATATCCAAAACCTGCTGTCAAACTAACCAATTCTCTACAGAAATATTATGAAATATCATTTATCTAATAGAGTCTTTTGTTTTACTGACAAAAAAGCAGATAATCCAATTTTATAAGCTACATGCGAATCCATGGCAACGTAAACAACATATTTATAATGTTTCGTAGCATTTTTCTCGCAACTGGCACATTATTTGAAGAAACGTTTCAAACAAAAGTTGTGCGAAATATTAATATCTTTCATTATAAACATGACTATATTTGCCGTAAGTGTATCCGTTCTAGTGATATTGGAGATAGAACAAAAAATGTATAGAGCAAACATGCACTTCCGGTTTGAATATTATTTTCAAAAATAGGAGGTGCACATCTAGGGCATATACAAGTCTTAAGTTTGAAGTTTCATAATTTTTCGTTCGACAGTTTTGGCCCTAGAGCGTTCACAGACACACACACAGTCACATTCGATTCAGGGAAGGTCAAAACATATATATCCGTTGAAATCTCGAGTTCGAAATTTTTCATGATTACAATACTTACTTATTACTCTGTAAAAGAAAGTAAGAATGAAGTTGCAGATGCGGAATATAGCCCAAAGACACGAAAATGTGTCCGAAAAACATGTTTTGAAGTGAATGTCAGTGACATTTTTGGGTGTTATGCGTTTCTTCTTAATTTACATACGAATAGAGTAGGAAAAAGTAATATGAGAGAATGTGACAAATATTATTCGCCGGCTTGTAAAACACATAAAAAAGATTCTAGAATTGAGAACACGGATGACACAGACAATAGTGTGTGGCGGCATACTGATCTTTAGACCTTTCAAGCATAGCATCGTCGCTGCTGTACACCTCTGGCATACTATCGAACTTACTTTGGCACGATGTTAATTTACTTGTTGCTATTACTGAATTTTACTAATAAAATACTAAATAATTATAATATTCTTGGTTGACATACTAATTAGCATTTTCTAATAAGACTAAGATAACCCGTGGGCACCATGTGCCCATATTATATACACTAACCTTCAAAAGAATTGTTACAAATGTGTACTATAAGGTAAGATTGTATATGTATCACAGGACTACTGACATTAAGCTGGATTTATTAGTTCCTAACTGAAGTTTTAATATATTAACTTAAAATCTAAATATGGAAACTGATGTTATAAGTAGTTTTAGGAGAAATTCTTTACTAATAATTGGCAGTAACTCAATAAATTTAGCGTTGCCCAAAAGAAACTGTGTCAAGAGACGCCCATGTTTAAAAATGTTTTGCTTGTAAACAGTGTAGAATCGTACGTATACATTTAATAATAAGGAGGCCACTCATTGATTACCACGGTTCAAATTTAACGTAGTCCGGTACAGGTGACCTAAAAATCTCTTTCACTCTGCACTGCACCCGCTGCGACGTCAGATCCGAAAAATCATCATCATCACATCACAATACACATAACATGATTGCTTTAGTAGCCTGTCCTAAAGGGAAATCGTATTCGATTTATTGATATTGTTTCCTTGATGCAATGAGAATCTACTTATTTCCCAATCAATTAACGACCATGTTTGGAAAAATTAAAACGATGTTATTTATTCTTATTACGCATTCTAAATAATTTACTGTGTTGTAATGTACGGGCATGTACTCTGTAGACGCAGATGTCATCAGATGATGTAACAAAAATTCAAGATGCGCTATTGGAGAGGTGCTTAACTTTTTCTTTTTAATCTCAAAAAGTGAATACATTTTTTATATTCCTTGTTGGATATTGGTATTATTTAAAACACTAGATGATAATTTTGGGATGAAAGCTGTGTAATTATTATCAATAAGAATTTCTAATAAATAATTAAAATTTGAACGACACTGGTTGCACATATTGAATAAATATATATGATAGCAAATATCATTGTATACGACTAGATTACCTTAAAAACGTTAGCAAAACAAAATGTGTACCTAATACTATACTAGTGACATATGTAATTGAATAGATATATTTGGTAACCTTGGAAATGATAATACAATTTGATTTGCATGACACTGGTGGCAAAGGTCATTGGAAACGATAGTAAAACTAAATTTGTACGGCACTGGTGGTATTTGTCATTGAATAAGTAGATTTATCAACCTTGGGACGTTCAATAACGCAACTGAATTTGTGCGACTCTGTCTAAACCTGACTAATATTCGGAGCTGGGATAAGTACTCAAGAAAAGTACTTAAGAATTAAGTAATAAGAACTTTTCAAAGAGTACTTTAAGTACATATTCCAGTAATACTTAAAGTACTTATAAAATGTACTTAGGGCCGCTGCATACCCGAATATGCCCGTGTGAAAATGGTCGAAAAAGGCAAATTTTGCAATTATTGTACATAAAGTACAAGAAATACTTTAAGTATTTTTTTAAGTTTTTGTACTTGATGTACTTTCCAACTCTGCTTATATTATATCTAATAACTATCCTAAAAATCGGTTGTGGCCAACACAGAACTTTCTTTTACGTAGATTAATTAGAAATATATATTCCAAACATACTTAGAAAACGAAGTGTTCACAACCCATAGAGGCTATTATGCTTGGTTTATCGAAGCTATTAACGACGAACCATTATCATAACAATCATCAAATAACAGAATAAAGCACATTATCCACTAAAACTGGCACTTACGCAATTCATTTTTACAAATTGTTATGACAGCCATGGACACCGAAGACATGGGTGCTCAAGGGCCTTACTTACGTATGAATGTTTGGTTTATTGATTATATTTCAAGCATAATTATTTTCAAAAGTAACAGATTTGTTATAATTGTAATAATTTGCAGGTTTTTGAGTCGTAAATAATCAAATCCCCCCACATTAAAAAAAAACATTGGTTGTGGCCAACACAGAACTATCTTTTACGTAGTTTTCATTAGATATATATGTATATATTCCAAACAAACTGTCAAAAAATACCAATACTCTACAGCAATACCTTGAAATTGTACCAATTAGCTTATAATTTTATTATGTTATCAAATAAAACATAGATGTTGATTTAAAAAAAATTAATTTCTCAGTCGATCTATGTGTGTTAAACAGCGCAAGATGACATACAATATTTATATTTTGTTTATTTGTCAAATTTGGTTCTAGAGCGTTCACACACACACAGACACAAAAACAGACGTCATTCCGAAAATAGTCACATTCGATTCAGAGAAGGCAAAAACGTGTATATCCGTTGAAATCTCGAATTCGATTTTTTTGGTGATCGTTATTACTTATTACTTCGTAAAAGAAAGTAAGAAAAAATAATTGTACGACACTGGTGCAAATTATCTGCTAGATCATCCGTCAAAACTACACAGTAAAAGAATCGCGATTATACAAACCGCTGTGTGTGTCATCGCTCTAAATAATATATAGGCATATTTGTTGCACAATATTTATATACTAATAATTGTAAATAAACAACAACAAATGATACATTATTCGATAAAACTTTTCATACAATAGTTGCTAGAAATTTGAATATCTGTAACTTTATAAGATTTACTATTTCTATAAATATAGTTGTTTTCGAGATATGCAAATAATGACACAAGTAAACAAGCACTCCCGGTTGAAATATCCTTTTCAAAAATAGCAAATTTTCTTTCCTATACAAATCTTAAATCAACATAATATTCTACGGTATTAGATGTAGAGCGTTTACAGTCACAGACACAGTCAAACGTCATTGAGGAAATAATCAAAATGTATATTTCCATAAAATTAATTGTGATTATAATAGTTTCGTTTATACTTAGCGTATAATAAAGTAAAAGATTTTATGTTTGTAATATTTTGCATTATGTGAGAACATGACAACGAATTGTTAGTTCTAAAGATAATCTTTTTTTACCGTGTAAAATAGGTCTGTTTAGTTTAGTACTAGTTTAGTAAGAAACTCTTACTAAATCAATTTCCATATGTAGGTGTGATCTGAATACCAATTAGAAAACGAACATTCTTCATTAGCAAAAACTTAAGAGAGAAACAATTGGTAGTTTAGTTCGGAGGTATAAAGACAATCGATGAGACGACTTGGATGTTGGATCTCCGGTGTTGTGTGAGTTTGCGTGTGAACAGATTGTGGGTCAGATCGGCGGCGAACTAACCGAGAGTCGGTCAAGCGGATTCTCCACAAGAACGATCGATCGACGGCCGGGCTGCCGCGGGGCAAGTTCTGTATTTATGTCTGCTCTATACCCACTTTATCACATTATTAAATACACATAATGAATGCCATCGATCAATTCACCAGAAAATCCATGCTATTATACAAAAAATAATTGTTGACTTAATCTAATGCGCAATATAGTCAATTAATTAATAAATAAAAGGCGGAAATTAATTATTTAAGGACTATTATTTTTGTTGCAATTTTAATTTTAAAATAAAGCAACTTATTGCATTTTGTTTGCATAATAGGATATTAAGTTAAAATGACAGTCAAATTAATCTGTCATTATAGATAAATAGTTGGTTGCGTTAGTCTCAGAAACTAATAAAATTGTCTGCAAAGGTATTTTTAATTAAAATTTAACCTAACTGTATGATTTATTTAATACCTGCATAAGTAACATTTTTTTTACGAAAATAAAAGTATAATTTAAATGAATTTCGTTACAAACACTGTAAAAATTGTTTAACTTTTAGGTAAAACAGCGGTAACTGGCTAATATTAACCGTATTTAATAAAAGTTTAATATACGATTGCAGGAAAAATTAACTTGAACCTTGCATGCCTTCAATATCGGTCGATTATTTGGCAAACAAAAATTAAATAGATAAAATGCATCTTGCATACCTTTTGGTTTTCACATAAAGCTTTCATCTTTTCAATGGACAACTCTGCGACTCCTTCGTTATATTCTGGTTATTCTAAATGTGCACCTACTATATTTTAAAACCAATTTTTTATATATATATATATATATATATATATATATATATATATATATATATATATATATATAAAATTGGTTTTAAAATATAGTAGGTGCACATTTAGACAAGGTATTGGTTTTAAAGTAATTAGATTTTAAGTATTATAAATTTGCCTTCATTGGTTCTAGAGTGTTCATATAGACATACACATAGAAGTAATTCCGAAAACAGTCAGATTTGATAAAGGGAAGATCAAAACGTATATTTCCCTTAAAATCTAAAGACATTCTTTTTACCTATATACTTGTTATCAGTTTTTTTCGTTTCGGTTCTGGTTTTATTTCCGGAAAAAATAACGGTGTTTTCGATTTTCGGTTCAGCTTTGTGTGATTAATTTCTAATTTTTTAAATCTTTTTATTTATATCAAAAATGTATTATAGCACAATTTTTTTTTTGCATTTACCTACTTAACCGAAATATACCGATATTTATGCCGGTTCAGCTTCGGTTCATGTTCCAAAAAAATACGATTTCTTCTGGATTCCCTGCTTGTTATATCAACAGTCTAGAAAATATTATAATATAATGAAATATTTGAACTCAATCAATTTATTAAAAAAGTTTAATTTCTCTAATAAAATATGTATTAGTTGTTATTAAATATTTAGAAATAATAGTTGTACCATGTAAATGATCAGTTTTCAATGAAATTTATTGCTTAGGCGTTGTATACAATTCATCTTATATCTCTTTCAAAGTAGAAAATTTTTGAGTGACGAACCTGTTAACCTAGATATGATGAGAGCCTTGTGTCAGTACCTGGCTAAGCCTAACCTATAGTATATTATTATTATTACAGTAGGTTTATCTTTATGAAACATATTTATATAAATATCTTCTATACATCACGTAACATCAGGTGTATTTATTTTATATAAATATATATATATATATATATATATATAAATATATATATATATATATATATATATATATATATATATATATATATATATATATATAACACAAAAACGAATCAAACGTCATAATTTTGATTTAATATTGATTTGAAGTGTATTTAGTGTGTTGTGTAGTTTACAGATAGTGGTATCTGCTATATTATATTGATATTGTATGCAAATAACAAATATAAAAAATTAAATTGTTAGTTAATGAAATTTATTCTAATCTGAAGTTGTTACGTTGGTAAAACTTCACGCTATTCTCTGACATTAAAGTCGTTTTTGACATTTACGTATATAACCTAAATTTTGAATTCAAATTTAATTTATTCAATAATTGTGATTCCCTGTTAAGCATTTGTGTTAAAATAATCGATCAAGAAACAAATATAAACATATTTTGTATTGTAAAAATACAGATTCTATAAGCGTTTACGAAATATAGTTCGAATCGGTTTGTATAAGCAATCAGTTGGATCTTTTCGCGTTTATGTTAAAATGACCGATCAAGAAATAAACAAACATTTTTATATTGTAAAAATACAGATTCTATAAGCGATTACGAAATGTAGTTCGAATCGGTCTGTAGATGTTCGTAAAAGCAGTCAGTCGGATCTTATCGCGTTTGTAAAGTAAATCTGATGAGTCGGATCGAGGAATCCGAGCAAATTTTTTGGATGTCTGGCGAGCAGAGTTTTTGTCATATTTGATGGAAAGAAAAAGTGGTGTCATAACATAAAATTAAAATGGATGAATCTGACAAGTGAAATATTAATGTTATATGAATAATTTAACAAATTCTAATGAACAAATCGAAAGGCTTTGATTATCTGTAAGAAAGTAAATTTATAATTCTGGTAATTAAAGATACATAATGCTGTTCTTGAATCATTGGCATACATCACAGGATTGAAATCTAGAAATAATTCATATTTAGGCACTTGCATGGCTGGCAAATATATATATATATATATATATATATATATATATATATATTTTTTTTATGTATAATGGTTCGAGCCATTGTGTTTTAGCATATTTCAAATTATTAATATTTACATTTTTGTAGGTTTGTTATCAGTTAAACGATTCAAACTGAAAGAAAACCGTGTAATTATTAAATTACATGAGAATGTGCCACCCGTCAAAACTGACCTATCTATGTTCTGTATACCATATGGGCACATGGTGCCCACGGCTGACCCTAGTTTATAAGAATAACGCAATACCCATATTTCTTGGGAAAGTTACTTGTCTGACAATTCCTGTTATGGAATATACAAGAATAAGAATTATATGTTACAATACAACGTATAAAGTTTTATTTGTACCTGTAGAATATTTTATTTAATATACATATATATATATATATATATATATATATATATATATATATATATATATATATATATGTATATATATATATATATATATATATATATATATATATGTATATATATATATACATACATATATATATATATATATATATATATATATATATATATATATATATATATATATATATATATATATTAGGGTGGTCCTTAATTTATTTATTTTCAAATTTCTTCGCTCCCAGTGGTTGAAACGAAAGGTTATTTTAAAAGATAATTTTGGGCCAAATTTCGTTGGAAAATATTAACATTAACCCGTGCCCCAAGACGGTCGAACTTTTAATGGGAATTAAAAACGGCTGTCAAATCGGCTGTCATTGTGGACAAACCCTCTTTTTTGCCGTTTTTTTTTTAGAGTTTTTCAACTTTGCAGGTTTTTGAAGTTGCTGTATATGAATATGGCGTTCAAAAACAATTATAATAAAGAAAAATTGTCCAAATATTGTGCCACGAAGGAATTCCGATGTAAATTCGTGTTATGACAATGAAATAATTGTTTAAACAATTATTTCGAGCAAACAAAAAAATATGTAGCAATTAGATTATTGCATGGCTATTTTCAAAGGCAATTTTTCAGTAAATGGTACCTGTATGAACGTACATTTTCTAGTTTTACTACACTTTACTATACACTGGTAAATGGTCTGGGAATAATACACTCTTTGGGGGCTATCCATAAACCACGTAACGCGTGTACCATGTAACGCCATGTAGACATTTAATCAACCTCCCCCCCATACTTATTTTGGGTTACGTAACTTTTAAACCAATTAAATGTTTAAAATAGCCGAATGAAAAAAAAGACCAACTTACAATTGATGAAATTTGTTTAAACTTTTATTTAGTAAGAGAATAAATAAGAAGATGAGATACGTTTCTACTGCCCTGCTGTAACACAAGTGCCGAGTGGCGTTACGTGATACAGAGTCGCTACTACCCTCCTCCATGTAACATCACATAACATAAGCATACCCCTCCCACCCGTAAAAAATGTTACGTGGCTTATGGGTGTCCCCTTGATACTTCTATAACACACCGTTACTTATAAATATTTATGTATTTTTACTTATGTAATTGTATGATAATATTATTGGTTTTAATAAAATAATGTGCCATACAGGGAAGATAACCGTGTTCAAATATCATCGATAAGCTTCCAACTACAACAAATCTACAAATTAGAAAAAATCATCTTTAACGCAAGAAATGTCACGACTAAACGACCATCCTTTTCAAAAATGAAAGTTATTATACCAATATTACTTAGAATTGATGTAATAGTGCACCAATTTTTAACAGTTGTTACATTTTTCTAATTTTTATAGTACATAATGTGCAAATTAGTCGCTAATAAACCTTATGTAACAATGATTTTCTAAACTACAAAATTAGAGCACAATATGGTGGTTTTCAAGTGAGTAATTCTTCAATTTAAATACAATGAAATATTCTGGTTAGATTACGCAGTATGCTGACAGGCAAACATGATTCTAATTCGTGAACAATGACGACTAAATCATCAAATTTACTTTCATCACGTGAAAGTCCAATGACTTCTTTAATAGTAATCAATTTGTACCTCATTGCGACGACGGTGTACCTATTATTATTATATTTACTTTGCTATTGTATAAAATAATTTTTAATTATAGTTTTCTTTGAATGCAGCATTTTTGTCACCTGGAAGCTGTAAAATATATGTAATCAACACTTTCTTTATTTAATAATAATAATTCTAATGATATAGTATATTACTCATCTTACTGCGTGATTTGATTATAATCGGTGAAATTTGACAGCCCGCCAATTACAGGGTAAAGAGAATGTAAAAATACAACGAAGCTTCGAATAATATTCTCATAACTAAATAGATGCCATAGAGCACCAAAAAACGAAGAACAAATTTAAATATCATAGATATCTTCGAGCTGAATGGTGACAAGAATCACTGCGAATTTTTGCAGAATAATTCTGCGGATGGCTATTCATCTTTTATATACGAGGGCTGTCCGACAAGTACTTAGCCTCACCGGCCTATGGCGCCACTATCGCAAGAGACATAACCTATTGTGTAGTACATTATCTTAGACGGCTACTGTTAAAATTTCAGCCGAATCGGACTCGTAGTTTTGTTTTGACCGCATGTGAAAGCGGGAGTATCCACAGATTTTAGAAAAATGGAAAAAGAGCAATATCGGTCGGTGATTCGATTCTTGTTTTTGGAAGAGAAATGTTTCTCATAATATTTAATAACCACAAAAACGTTGTTATAACAAACATGGTTGTAAAAATAACCTTAAAATGTTTCGATTTTATGATACGAATTCATATGGGGTTAGGTAAAAAAAATATAAAATGTTTCGTAATTCTGTTTATTGTTTAAATGCTATGTAAACGATCCAAAATTGATATATAAAAGGAATTATAGGTATAAAATAATTTTAATGTCTCCAAATCGTAGGACGAGGAATGTCCGCTCGGCGAATATTATACATATATGTTCGTGTCAGCGAGCGGTTGCCTCTCTTGAATTATATACGCATAAGCCACCCATGCCTAATGATGATTTTTAATTCCAAAAAAAAAAAATGTATGAAGATTCAAGTTCTCAAGATCTCCTTTCTAGGTGCTTAGGAGGATACACACAAAATACAAACGAAAGTTTTAATTCAGTTTGGGAGATAGCTCCAAGGGCAATATCGAGTAGCAAAACCATCATTGATATAACTACGCATATTGCAGTTATTTAATATCATGATGGCTGCAAAAGCTTTGTCGACGTTATACAAATACAAATCTTGCATATAATTTTTGCATAGAAATAGAAAATTGTGTTAAAGCTGCTAATCGGTCGTCGTCTAAATCAAGAAAAGATGCTCGAATAGAGTTACAGTCACTCATAAAAGAAGCTGATGAGCAAATTTTGAACCTGAGCCGAGTGATGGCAAAAAAAATGATAAGCCTCTATCTTCAATATTTGTAGTAAAAAATTGTTTTGAAACTTTAGCCGCGTTTTTCTCGAAACTATGTTTTTGAAGTCGGGCGAAAACGCTGCGCCTACAATTCTCAACCTATGGACTTAATTTTTTTACTGTATCTTCTTGCATATATTTTTTATAGAAGTACACAAGATTTTTACGATGTATTAAGAATTACATTCTTTATGAACAAATTAAAATTACTTTTTGGCAAAAAATTAACAAAAATTTTTCATATAGCCGCCATTTTGTGGAAAATGTATATTTTGAAATAATCGTGTGTATTTCTATAGCAAAACTAATATAGAAAATAAAAATAAAATTGTATTTGCCCTAGGATATTTTCGCCCGTTTTGGGTTTAAAGAAAAAGATGACGTCTTTATACCAGTCACTGAACCGTCATTTTATATTTTTTTGAAAAGAAACATATTTTTTTGTACCTCAGTATGTGTATTATTGACCCACTAAACCTCATTTACATCGCTTTATTTGTACTCTTAAAAGAACATTCTAAAAAAAAGTAATATTTTTTGACCCGCCAGAGATACATAACCCCTTAATCTTAGGGAATACTAAGAAACAATGGCTAAAGTAATTGCATACCATATGTGTCAAACATTTTATTTTACATATTTGTGAAATGTCAACGTGGTCGTATCTACATGTTTACGCAACTCATATATTCATATATGTACGAAACACAATAAACTTTTATGGAAATAGTGTGTATTTTTACAAAAAGTCAAGGTAAATCAATGCGTGATTTATCAAGGAATGAATATGTAATAGATTTCCACTTAAATATATTTTCGTTCATTACAACCAACAGCTACAACAATACATATTTGAATTGAAATCATTGTAAAATAAACTATGAAATTGAGAAAAATTGTCAAAGCTAGAAAAGGGTTATTAGCTCGCCGTACGTAGTACCGAAGAGGCTAAAGCATTCGGTCGTGTGTCTGTAGCATTCTCGGATCAAAAAAGTGTTCGTCTCGTCGCCCTGATTCCGAAAATGTATATAACTTATATACTTGGATGTTAGTCGTCGCTCGCTCGCTCGCTCGGTCGCTCGTAAGACCAAATTTGTGCCCTCTACTCCTCTGAAGGTACCGGAGCGATTCACTCCAAATTTGGTACACATATTATTTGGCATCCCATTTGAATCCGTTCGCAGTTTAAATCTAATCGCCCGTATACTTCCCGAGTTATAGGGCCCCAAAATTTGCAGCCCCCCTTAATACTGCCCTTATAAAAATAATTGAAACACTTAAAAATTCTACTAAAAATTCTAAGATATTTTTTGTCTACAAGATTTTTTCATTTTGTTAACCCAAAGTCCGAAAAAAATTATTAAATATTATAATTTTGAATTTCAAAATTTGAAAAAAAAATTTTTTTTTTTAATATAATCTTAAATTAAATGTAAGACTTTTTATATCTATAACATTTTTTCAATTAGTTAACCAATAGGCCATAATTATTAAAAACTGCTCGCATCGCATATATTACTTATAAGGCGAGCTGGACGCATAGGTGCGTTGTACCTAAGCTTGTTTTTCACTTCATTTTGGGATAAAAATAAGAAATAATTTAATTTTGGTTTATATAGATAGACAATTTTATAATGCTACAGAATTGGAAAATGCTGTTATATTCGAAAAATTACTTCAAATTGCCCACCGATTTTATAGAATGAGCCTTATTTGATTCGTGTACTTCATACAGTTGTATATACAAAAAGAATTGTTTCTAAAATCCATTTTCAGAATTCGAATTAATTGACACAATAATAGTTATATATGTATATATATATATATATATATATATATATATATATATATATATATATATATATATATATATATATATTATATATATATATATATATATATATATATATATATATATATATATATATATATATATATATATATATATATACAGCCTTGGCAAAAAGTATTAGACCCCCCAATGAAAATTTAAATCTACTCATATTACTAGATATAAATTGCGAGGAATTTAAATATTTTATTTATAAGTTATAGTATAAGGTTCAAGGAATAAAAGCAGGTTATTATATATATATATATATATATATATATATATATATATATATATATATATATATATATATATATATTAGTATATGTATGAAACAATACGGCGTATATATATAATATATATATATATATATATATATATATATATATATATATATATATATATATATATATATTAGTATATGTATGAAACAATACGGCGGAGTAGTATGTTTTGCTCGTCGTACGATAGTACAAGACAGCTATAGTGTTTGGTTGTGTCTGAAACCTACTCGAATCAAAAAAAAAAAAAAACTACAATAGTGTTGGTCTCGTCACACTAATAAATGAAAATGTCTATAACTTATGTATTTGGATAGACCAGGAGTGGGCCATTTCTTTTTAACGCGGGCCAGCTTTCGCAAATAGTTTAACTGAAAGGGCCGCACAGTGTCACTTGTTTTTTTTTATTAGTCACAGTAAAGATAAAGTTTTTACTATTATAATCATTCATGGAGGGCCGCATGTAAAACTACCAAAGGCTGTGGCTTGCCCACCGCTGAGTTAGAGCAACATTGTAGATATATCTCTTCTGAAGGTAACGGGCCGGTTTTATTGAAATTTGGTATACATATTATTTCTATGCCCAAAAAGTTCATGTCGCATTTTAAATTCAATCGTATGTACAGGTCCAGAGTTATAGGATCCCAAAATTTAAAATCGTTTTCTATTTTTGAAAATTTTATAAATATAGGTATGTATTTTAAAGTTTCTTCAAATTGTGAGCGCAGGGGTTATAAATTTTACAAATAATAATATACATTTAAAATGGTGTTGATTGATTGAGAAGATTGTTGTACAAAAAAAATTGTATTTCAACAATTGCTTTCGTTTTCATTATAGTTTTTTATATTTTTATCTCTTCAAATATATGTTATTATAATTAAATTTTCTTCCTTAAACACATCAGTGGTAAAGAGAATATTTTCTATATAAATAAAGAATTCTACCAAAAAGAATATACGAAGGTATTGTTTTGCATGAAATACGTTTAAATCTACATGATTAATATCTAATTATAGTCTTTTTTGTTAATTTTCGGTCTAGTTGCCGTGTAAATTCATCTGTTATTTAATTATATTAAACTAGGTTAGCCCGTAGGCACCATGTGCCCTTATCATATATAATTAATTTTTCATCGATATAATGTAAATTTTAATAAATTTCGATATTCGATGAGATCTCTTCAATATAGCAGGACAGTTTTGTTTTGTTTAAAAAATGTGGAGACGCCAATCAAGTTTCTACACATGTTTGGAATATCTCTTTAAGATTCAATTTTGAGAATAAAAATATTTATGTCTGTCAATCAAGTTTCTAGATATGTTTCGAATATCTCTTTAAGATTGCAGGACAGTTTTCTTGATTAAACAAGATTAGGTACAGGCACCTACTCGCGCTATTTAGTATATATACACACTTTTTTACTAACTAACCTTAACTATTCACCTATTTAAATGCTTATTATTCACGTGACTTTGTGATACTTTCAATTGAACTTTCGACTATAAAGGACTGGCTAAGAATGTCAACGACAGATTTTTTTATCAATTTAATTTAATTCTTTTACTGATATCTAAAAAGAGATACCTATTTATAGCGTCACTGATCACTGATTTCTATACAGTTAAAGAGCATTGTTACATCTATCATTTCTTTGTCAAAAAATATAATCTGTTATGGATTGTTAACAGATTTAAATGATGTTTCAAAATTTGATATCAGTTTTGTTGAACGGTTTATTTTTTATTTTTAAATTAGAACAGACAATTCATCAATAATTTATAGGTTATGTACTGTAAATAATACGAATTAAGATCGTGGCTGTGTTATAAATGCGTATTTTAGTTTCCTAATGCAATGATCCTTAAATGTATTTAACAGTAATCCCAATTTATTAGGTGATCTTACTATAGATCCAAGGCCTGTCTTTAGCCACATTGAGCGCCTGGGCTAATATTAATGAGGCGGCCGCAGTAAACACGCTGTTTTTACAAAATGTTCAAATTGTCAAAATCTAATAGACATTTATTTTAAACTAATCCTCGCATTCGATTTAGCAGTATATGTTTACTATATGATCAAATAGATTCCGGGACCCTTTTTATTGTTTTCGAGACATGATCGACTCCCGGAGTCTCGTCTCGCGACTCACTACCTTAGAAATAAATCAGCGACTATAAAAATTATTTCCTCAAAATCTAATAAATGCAAAAACTATCTCGTTCTTAGTGACTAGGGTCACCCGTGGGCACCATGTGCCCATATGGTATACAGTACATAGGTCAGTTTTGACTGATGGCGAATTTTCATGACATGACAATAATAATTACACGGTTGTATGGTACATAAGTACTGGCCATAAGTGTTGTATCATTAAGTTGTATCCTTAATTGTATTATTACACAAAAAACAGGATTATAAATTTACTTACGATCGCTGTTTATTATTTGAATCGATGATTCAAAAAATATGTATTACAAACCCTTTTTACACAACATTTTTAATGATTTGACATTTGATTCATTATTGTTTTTGAATTAAATAATCAGGCTAGATTTTTGAATTTTGCAGTATTAAACTGATGCAGTGTCACAACGGCAGTTTTAAAAGTGATGATAATTAGTTATATGCTAAAATACAATGGATTGTGCTATCAAAAATAAAAGAATAAAATTGCCAACCAAACATGTTTCTAAATATGTTTGAATTATCTCTTCAACATTTTATTTCTCTAATAATTAGAATTATAAATTTACTTACTTGCAGTTATTATAATTTGACGAACTATAAAATCTTACCGCAACTCATATTTTCAAAAATCACTGCTTCTTGGCCATTTTGAAGTGAAAAATATTAACTATGAATTAAAATAAATGTACAGAAACACGTATTTGCTAAAAATATATGCTAATTAGGCAATAATATGCACTTATTTCATATTATATACTTAAAAATTGAAATTATAGCATGCTACTCCCCTTAAACTTAAGATTAAACTTTGAATTGAAGATTTATCACAAAAACTTTTTTGACATTTCATTCTGACGTTTGATTCGTTTTTGTCTTTTTCAAGGCAGACTGAACTTCAGAATCGTAGTGATTGTTTTATTTCAGTATAAACTATTTGATTATTATTTATAACATTATTAACAGTCGCCATGGTGCAGTGGCTAAGTGTCATGCCTTTCACCCTGGAGGTCGTGAGTTCGATCCCCGTCTATGCCAATCTGCATTTTTATAAAAAAAAGCGTTCTACACAAACACACTCACATACAAACATTTCTGGGTTATTATTTTAATGATGATAGGTAAACTAATATATAACTATAAATAAAATTTCAACCAAATTATCTACAAAATAGAAGTTTTGCCGCAACCGTACGTGTCAGATTTCACGTATAAGGCAAGAAACAACACGTAATATGCTATCAAAATAAATGGAAAAAAACAATTTTAAAATGCTACCAGTCGTATGCAGAATTGTCGTAAAAATTAGTTCTGAGAAATATGAATATTTCAAGAGAAGAATTTTATAAATTGAGAGTACAAAGAATATTTATTTTCGGTATAATTTTGCAAAAAGGGAAAACTGCATAAAATATTAGATTCAAGGTTACATTTCTTCGTGAAATCTCTTTAGATTGTATTAGTTGATAGCTCGAGGATGATTAGATTATTTTAGATAATGTATATCTGGTAAACACATAATTACAGCTTTGGTTATCTTCCACACCTCTGTCATTGAAATTTCAAACAATGTACATAATGGCGAAGCCGTTCATGCTGAGCGGTTGCTATTTCAACTTTTGAACTTTCTTATTTTTGCTGCAAAATTGACTATTTTCTATTGTTATTTGCAAGTATTATATATTAGAATGCCAGCAGATTAATTTGTGCTATCTACTCCTCGGCAGGTACGGAAGCGATTTTAACCACAAATGTAACTAAGGTCATAAAAAATTATTAAAAATTATAATTTTTTAATTTATAAATATATTTTTCATATTTTGAGCATATTTAAAAATGTACAAACATTAATAATTCATTGGTAAATTTTATCGTGAAGTATTGACTACAGATTACAAAAGAAAATTAACATCTAAATCTTCCTAGTTTTTATGAATTACCTAAAAGATAATGTGAAGATTGCCGTTTATTTCTATTTGTAAACCTTGAAAAATTAACAGTGTGTGAAATATTTAATTTATTTATGGTTACACATTAATTTTGGGAGTAAGTGTATATGTGAATCGCAGTATATATGTATGAATATGCAAGAACCCAGGAACTGTGGTGTTCTTTCTGTAAATACATTTTACCTCTTTCAAGATTGAAACCAACGCAACGAAAGAATATCGACGGATAAAAGTGAAAGTGTGTTGGACACATACGGAACGGAAACACGAGCTCAACGTATGCTATTATATACGTACACTGAAACACCGGCTTGCAAATATCAACAGATTCAAACTTACTTGATTGTAGGTTCGGGGATTGACCGTGTTATAATTTCGAATATTTTATGTTGTCCGAAACAGTGCATAGGGACAGAACACGGTATATAAAATTAATATAAATAAATGAAGTTTGGACGAAATCTAAAATAAATCCTCCTATTAACACTTAACCAGAAGTAATGGTTTACTTGTGCTACTTTTTCAATATCCTGAGTTAAGGAAATAAAGGAGTATCATAAAAGTTGAAGATATTAACATTTCTAACAACTATTGTTTAAAAAGTTTATTTAAGGAATCGGTCATATATTGGAAAATTGCAGTCTGTTAGATTTACGTTTCCCAAGTTACATTACATATTGACATTGTGTCAAAGCAATCGTAGTTACAATTTAATACAAAATAAGGCATTATTTCATATTGCTAGTGACAATATTAATCGAGTGAACGTCATTTCAACTTATTTTTTTACTAATAAAAATTTGTACAGGCAATTCTAAGATATTTATATCTGCAAAGTTTCATCCTATTGTGAACCTAAAGGTCATAAAAAAGTATTATAAATAATAATTATGAAATATAAGATACGAAAATATGCTACAAAACAAATATAAAATTTTTTATTTCAAAAATATTTATTTCACGTTGTGAATCCAATAGCCATAATAATTAAAATAATTATTTAGAAATTTAAATTATTATAGCGCATACGTATGCGCTAAGTTCATCGGAAGGACTGCACTATGCCTTTTAACGACCAGTGCAGTGCGCAGTTTGCATTGGTAATTGTTGCAATCAATTCTGTATTCCAAGTTTGTCAATCAATCCATAATAATTGCTTGCATGATAACACATATTTTATTATTTATCTATATAAACGGAATTCCTTCATTAAACACATCAGTGGTTACATGTTTTGTTGATATTTTGCGTGACAGGAATATGCGAATCAAAAATTTCACCTCGTTTCGATCTAATAGATAGACAAAATATTTAATTACATATACCTTGAGTAAACGGCCTTAAGCGAAGGTCAATAATGCAAAAGAAAGGTGTCAATAATGAACGCATGCACATTAAACTATAACGGGAATAAACTTCGTTTATATATACAGTTAATATTTTATCTGATCAATATTAATCTCACAAATTGAGTTAAAGGGTGATACTTGGGTGCAGCCGATAAACTCTCAGTCATACGTTATACAATCTATATTGTATGCTCCAAAATAAATAAGATTGTGTAAGTCACGTCGGTTATGAGACCTACCTGCTCGTAGGGGCGAATGATTTTTTAATAAAATATGCAGGGTATTAAGCTAGACTGCTCCGTGAAAATTCTTGACAAAATGTTACTTATGTAGACCTAACAAGGCTTAAGAAATGTATGAATTTGTTAATATTTAGTATTTATTTAAATTAGTATAATTAAATGTACATTATATTTGAGCACGGGCCCGTGTAGAGACATCCTTTGTAATCATAATCATATTTTTTTCAAGTACGATAAAGTTAGGTGTATTACCATCAGAACGAAGTCGCCAACCACTGTATTCCCTTCTTTTAAGTACACAAGTATTGCGCTTAAACAAGAGATTATCATCACAATTTCATTTAATTACAACGATAATTCGTACAAGATATTTGAGGGAACTACAAAATAATAATTTGTAAGTGTGAAATTGCAAATTCAACCTAGTGCTTGGGATAGCACCAATGCTGTCATTTCACCGTGTAGTTGCGTTTATATTTTGATTTTAAAAATAAGAGTTTCTTCCGGGCTAAATTGCCAATCTTAAACTTCATATTTTCACCTACAACAGTTTTATCAATGGAGCGCATAGGCTGACAGACAAACAAACATACAGACAGGCAGACATACAAATAGAGATATATAGACATGCATCCCTAAGGACATACATACAGACAGACTTACAAATACACTACAGAGACATACACAAACATGCAGACACATACATAGACGTCACTTTTTTAGATTTTGTACAAGAAATTAAAAACATTTTTAACGAATTAATTCAAAGCTTACCAATTGTATTTGATCTATGACTGCGAATACTCAAAATGTTACAAACCCATGACCGCCCACTCCTTTCTACAATAAGTGCGTCAAACATATTCTATTAAATTATTTATTAAAAAAATAATTAATAATCTATTAGGAAAATAAATTCCGTAGTCTACTTCCGTAAACGTTTATAGTTAAGTTTTTGTAATTACAGTTAAAAGTTATTACGTAATAAGTTGCATAATGAAAGAAATTAGTGTAACACGCGTATATAAAACTGTGGCCTGACTACTTTGCATATTCTGCGATTGGAGAATGATTGAAATAGTAGTGAAAAGATCAACGTAACTTAATGACCAAACCGTTGTGAATAGAGCGACATAATTAGAATTATTCGATTCGTTATTGGGTGAAAGTCGTTGACGCAGCAACGTTGATATTATAGCAATATAAGCCTACTATAGAACTATGCTTGCGATGCTGGCTTGTTGCTATGTTGTATGCATGTATGTGCGACTGCTTTCGTTTTAAATCAAGCGGTAGTTCTGTAAAATATTTTAAAACGTCTTTATGTAACACTGGCCAAAAGAGAAATTTATCAGATGTAATAGGAAGGAAGTAAATGCTTTTTACTGATTTTTTTTCAACATTTAAAAAAATCATTAAATGAATTAAACTATATATATATATATATATATATATATATATATATATATATATATATATATATACTAGGGTCACCCGTGGGCACCATGTGCCCATATAGTATACAGAACATAAGTCAGTTTTGACTGATGCCGAATTTTCATGTAATTTAATAATAATAACACGGTTTTTCTTCATTTTGTATCGTTTCACTATAATAGTAATACAAATTTCCACATCGCAAATAATAATAAAGAAAAAATCGAGTTCTTTCTTTGAACGCTATTTTGTTCTTAGATCACTATGCTGAGATTAACTAATCGATCGCTTATCATGCACTGTGTAACATCTGATAAATTTAAACAAAATTTTGTTTAACTTTGATTTTAACCTTGTATGGTGCATATGTGTTGTATCATTTAGACAGTTTCTATGATTGTATATAAAAAACAGGATTATAAATTTACTTACGATTGCTGTTTATTATTTGAATCGATTATTCTAATAATATGTATTACAAATCCTTTTTACACAACATTTTTAATGATTTGACATTTGATTCATTATTGTTTTTTAATTAAATAATCAGGCTAGATTCTGAATTTTGCAGTATTAAACTGATGCAGTGTCACAACGGCAGTTTTAAAATATGATAATTAGTTATATGCAAAAATACAATAGATTGTGCCATCAAAAATAAAAGAACAAAATTGCCAACCAAACATGTTTCTAAATATGTTTGAATTATCTCTTCAAGACTTTATTTCTCTAATAATCAGAATTATAAATTTACTTACTTGCAGTTATTATAATTTGACGAACTATAAAATCTTACCGCAACTCATATTTTCAAAAATCACTGCTTCTTGGCCATTTTGAAGTGAAAAATATTAACTATGAATTAAAATAAATGTACAGAAACACGTATTTGCTAAAAATATATGCTAATTAGGCAATAATATGCACTTATTTCATATTATATACTTAAAAATTGAAATTATAGCATGATACTCCCTTTAAACTTAAGATTAAACTTTGAATTGAAGATTTATCACACAAAAACCAATTTTGACTGATTTCATTCTGACGTTTGATTCGTTTTTGTCTATTTCAAAGCAGATTGAACTTCAGAATCGTAGTGATTGTTTTATTTCAGTATAAACTATTTGATTATTTTTTATAACATTATTAACAGTCGCCATGGTGCAGTGGCTAAGTGTCATGCCTTTCACCCTGGAGGTCGTGAGTTCGATCCCCGTCTATGCCAATCTGCATTTTTACAAAAAAAAGCGTTCCACACATACACACACACTCACTCACATACTCACTCACATACAAACATTTCTGGGTTATTATATTAATGATATATATATATATATATATATATATATATATATATATATATATATATATATATATATATATATATATATATATATATATATATATATATAGTTTAATTCATTTAATGATTTTTTTTAAATGTTGAAATAAATAAATAAATAAATAAATATATATATATATATATATATATATATATATATATATATATATATATATATATATATATATATATTCATTTAATTATATTTGGAGCACGGAGATCCATGTCTATGTATTTTCAAAATGCGAAGTACCGAAGAGCTAATGCATTCGGTCATGATTCTATATCATTCTCGGATCAAAAAATTTCCTTAACAAAAAGGGTTGTGAACGGCGGTAACTTCAAGCGTTTTTATGGTAACAAGGTTTCATGTGGCATTAGTTGACTTTAGAGTAGAATGGTGATATGTACTTATATTTTAAAAAGATATTTATATATATATATATATATATATATATATATATATATATATATATATGTATTTTTTTAAACATTTAAGTTTAGATTTATCTGTGTTAATTATTATTTGGAAATCACTATTTATGGTATGCTGGTTGGACATATTTTAGAAGACCCCATTTTCCTTAATCTTGCATTAGAAGTAGGACGCGAACCCACAATTCAGATGTTTAAGATTATTTAAAAACTATTGGCCTAAAAAGAACTTAGGCGATAAGTTTGAAGAATGACAGACTGCTTCAAAAGCGCAGCATTAAACAGGACTGTTAAGAACTTGAACAGAACAATTTTTGTAAAATGAGTGGAATATAAATCATAAACACATGGTGTCAGTGTAATGATAAACAAGATTAACAACATTACTACTAACGGTAATAATAAGTACTTATGGTACTTGTTTATATATCAGATACTGACCGACGCGACGCGACGCGGCGACCGCTTGTTTATGCTTGACTGTTCCATGCCAAGTTACGCATATGTGCTCCGTCGACAAAAGATGAATAAAAAAACGTATCTAGCGTTTACGCTAACTTTTCCAACATGAAAAGTTAGCGTAAACGCTAGATAGGTTTTCCGTATATTCATCTTTGGCATGGAACAGCCAAGCATACATCAGGCTTAACAGTGGGCCGGTTAAATAATTAATAAACCACATACACATACGATATGCACTAGCAACTTAATTTAAATGTATTAAAAACGTGAAATAGTACATTGAATATCTGTCAAATATTACTAAAAAATTCATTTCTTGGAGCACAATGGTGATATTGCTCCAGAACGAAATGTGTGTAGAGAAAAAATTTTCTAATAAAAAAAATTATTTATGTTTTGTAAACAACAATTTTCATATAACAGAAAACGAATAATACCTACAAATATCACTGTTAGAAATTGGTATAATTTTACATCACTTCTAAAGGTAATACAATACAAAAATATATAGGTAATTTTACTGAATTTAGGAAGATTACTGACTGTATATTTACTGTCATTTCAGTAAACATCCATGATTTTATGCTGGTCTTACGAAGAACAAAAGAGCTAAATCATGTGGTCGTGTGTTTGTAATATTCTCGGGTCTAAAAATGTTCTTAACAAAATGGCTCATCGCCCTGAATCCATAAATATAAGTATCTCATATGCTTGGTTGTTAGTTGTCTCATATAAAACCAAATTTGTAGTTTCTACTCCTCTGAAGGTACCAGAGCGATTTTAACGAGATTTGCTAGACATATTATATGGTATTTCACATAAAATCGTCTTTATATTTCCGGAGTATTATTTTTCCACACTGTAAAGAATAGTTTGTATAATATCGTGAATAACTTGTTTCTATTTGATAGTTTATATTAACATCCACATATGTTTATTTTTGATATTTTGTTGCAATTCATTATTTACTGTACATAGTATTATCTCACGTTGCCTTTGTAATTATTTCTGTAATTTTTTGTAATGTTGGTAATAAACAATAGCTCTGAGGAAGGCTGCAATTGGCAACCGAAACGTTATCGCACAAGGGAAGAAATTCGCTGTATTTATTTCTATCCTTATCCATCAACCGAAGAACCATCGATGAATATAAAATATATGTCACCAGTATTCGTTAATTTGAAAATCAATGTAGAGTGCATATCCTTGAATTCCGTATCATGTTCATATAGCAAAACTAGCTTTCCTTGTGTGGGCCACAATAACGTTGTAGTAAAGGTGTTTGTAGCGGTGTTTGAAGGTAGTGGTAGTTGTATGAACTACTAAGAAACATACAGCGAAAGGCAACGCAACTGTCACCCATTTTTTAATAATCTGCTTAATTTATGCAAGAAAGTCTACTTTCTGTATATTAAAATATTGTCCTAAGACACTCGACTATAGACAACTTAATTTACTTTTAAACTTTAATAATAATATCAAGGTCTCCTAAATTAAAATCGCAATTATTCCAAAATATGGTTGTGATCAAATCAGAAATATTCTGAAGTTATGTTTATTTATAAATGCAGCAGAATGCAATTAAATTATAACAGAAAGGGAAGAAATGGTGGTATTCGCTACGGATACACCAATTAGTGTGTTTGGCAGATTATATACAATTGATCCTGTGGAGCACAAAGATGAATTAAGTCTTTAATGATTAAATATATTCAATGCTTTGGAGCACAGAGATGACTTATCCCAGTATGTTTTATATCAGATTTATCACAAACTATATATATATATATATATATATATATATATATATATATATATATATATATATATATAACTGCAACTTTAATAAGGATTACTTTTTTTCAATCTCAAACTGTTATCATGATTTGAAAAAAGTAGCTAGTATAAACCATTGCTGCCGGTTAAGATTTTGTATTTAAAGTCATAAGTTAGAAGTTTTATAACTTTACCTGTTACGGTTTTGACTCAGAGATTATATAATAATTCATAGTAGCATGTAAAATTAATATGCAGTTTTGAAAATATTGATAAAATATATATCATCCAAATAATCCGGTGATTATGTATGTTATTGCAAATTTCAACATTTGTATATGTCTCTGAAATTCTTAATGCAATTTAAAGATAAACGTATTGTCATAATTTAATAATAATTCAATTGGCGTTTAAGGGCGTTGATAATCGCGTGAGGTTTGAAAATGTTCTCACGACGGAGCGGCGCACCACTCAATCGTCTTTACGAGAAATGATTCGTGGTCGTAGCGGATGCCACCATAAGGCTGGACCACTGACCTATCACGGTTCTATGCTTCTCCTATCTATTATAGATATCTCATGTTACACTATACACAAATTTCAAGGACTTCTCACAAAACGATGCGGCATATATCATTGCAGCGGTATTGTTATTTGCTTTTGCTTATGAGAAGTGATTTTGTAATGGTTTTCTGACCCCACAGTTCCACAATCTAAAGAGGATAATATGCATCTTTTTGTTTCAATTCTCAACATTTATTTAAAAACGCACGTCACCACTAGATGTAGTGATGACATGCGTTTTGCAAACACAACAACATGTATAATTTTTTTACCATCATTATTTTTGTTCAAATACAGGCAACCTCGGTTTACTCACGGGTTTCGTTTCAAGACATTGTTCGTTGAACATTTTGTTCCTTTTTTGAAAACTATCATTTTCTAAAATATCGCCTTTGAAAATGGTTAGTTTACATAACTTCATGTAATTATATTTGGAGCACGGAGATCCATGTCTATGTATTTTCAAAATGCGAAGTACCGAAGAGCTAATGCATTCGGTCATGATTCTATATCATTCTCGGATCAAAAAATTCCTTAACAAAAAGGGTTGTGAACGGTGGTAACTTCAGGCGTTTTTATGGTAACAAGGTTTCATGTGGCATTAGTTGACTTTAGAGTAGAAAGGTGATATGTACTCATATTTTAAAAAGATATTTATATATATATATATATATATATATATATATATATATATATATATATATATATATGTATATTTTTAAATATTTAAGTTTAGATTTATCTGTGTTAATTATTATTTGGAAATCACTATTTATGGTATGCTGGTTGGACATATTTTAGAAGACCCCATTTTCCTTAATCTTGCATTAGAGGTAGGACGCGAACCCACAATTCAGATGTTTAAGATTATTTAAAAACTATTGGCTTTACTTTTCCATAGTTACAATTCAAATTGACAATAGTTTATTGCAAAGTTAGGGTGAATTTAAAATAAATTAAGCATTATTATAAATATAGATAGTGAAAGTACAAGAAAGTCGAGTGAATACTACTCCAGTTCTCTTATAAGTGATTCGTTTTTGGTTATATTATCTAAGAAAAAATAGATTAAAAACCAATATTATAAACAATTTAATATTTCATTAAGATTTACTTAGTAACTAAATTATCATATTATTTTTCCATAAGAATTTTCATTTTGATTCAATATTGTTTATTTTAACGAAGGAATAAATTTTAATGGTGCATTAAATTGTATATAATACTGGTCCATAATATATTATATTTCTCATTTAATTTTCAATAATCTTAAAATGAACTTATATAAGTCGAAACCATTAACGAACATGACACACAAGAAAACAAATACTTACGGTTAAAATATTCTTTTCAATAAAGAGATTTTCTTTTACGTAGTTCTCACTAGAAATATATATATCCTAAATAAACTGTCCAACCAACACATATTACCGTGTAAACAATGATATAAACACATCTAAAATAAACAACTACTGCATAAATAAGTGATTTAAGATTTTCCGTAGCAGTTTTCTCGTAATTAGTACATTTTTTGAAGAAACATTTTAAACAAAAGTTATGCAGATTATTAATATCTTTCATTATGAACCTAACTATTTTTGCCATTTTGCAGCCGTTCGAGTGATATTGGAGATAGAACAAAGAAATGGCTAGAATCAACATGCATATCCGGTTTCAATATTGTTTTCAAAAATAGGAGGTGCATCTAGACCATATTCAAGTCTTAAGTTTGAAGTTTCACAATTTTAGGTTCGACAGTTTTGTCTCTAGAGCGTTCATAGAAACACACAAATATGTCATTCCGAAAATAGGCGCAATCGATTCAGCGAAAGTCAAAACGTGTACATCCGTTCGAAAATGCTAATGTTTACAATACTTATTAATTCGTATAAGAAAATAAAAATCCATGTTTATTTATTTATTCCGTTAACGCTATACACAAATTAAATTTCGCAAATGTTCTTTATCCTAGTTATCTTAACAAAAAGTATTATAACAACCTAACCTACGCATTGTATAGTTTCTATACAGCGTATCTTATTTTATCAATATACAAATGCGACTCACAGGTGTGTGGGGGTCTGGTATTTCAAGAATTTTTTATTTGTAATCGCCTGGACGTACCTGCAACAAAAATAAATAAATTATAGAATAAGATATTGCACACGTTTCAAATGAAAACTTGTTAAAGATCACAATAGATGTTAGTGACTCATCTATTGCTGCGCCATAATAGTCTCTGCTTGATTACATATTGTGACATAAATGTGACATTTTGGAGGTTATAATCATTGTTCAGTCTTTTCAATATAATATGCAGCTATTTCCATAAACCAGCGATAAATATGAGTATATTGTCTTCAACAATATGAAAATATAACACCTAAAACTGACATTTGACTTGTGTCAAAACTAATATCAATAACATATGCAAGGTTGTCAGTTTAATCCTCTCTGCCGTTGGACCTTCGTTGTGCATAGATATACCAAATCGAATTGTTCGAATTTCGCCACTAATTAATAAAAACAACTAAAACACACAAATATAAATACCCAGATGCATGTGTGTAGAAGGCTTTATTTATAAAAATACATAGTAGTATGGGATGGATTTTAACCACTAACTGGCATGCCAGGTAAGGAGTTCGCCGCGGAACTATTTTCTAATCATGTAATTGCCAGGCATATTTTAAATTTCTTGATTATATCTTGAACAAATATTCCAAACATGTGTAGAAACTTGTTTGGCGGGTGTAAATATTGTAAATTTCAAAATTATAATTTTTAATAGATGAGCCATTGTGAAAATCGTTTAAGGTACTGTAAAATTTAGAAATATTGCACTAAAACACCAGGCATGACAGGTAAGCAGTCTATACTTCGGAGCCAACGACGATAAAGTCATCGATTTTTAATCAAGAAAACTGTACTGCAATCTTGAAGAGGTATCACCGAATGTAAAAATATATCAAAATTTACATTATGAAATGATGAAGAATGAACTGAATATGATATGGGCACATGGTACCCACTGCTTAACCCAATTGAAATAGATTATTCGAAAGAAAGTAATTGAAAATTGTTAAATATCATTATATGGGAAAGTATATGTAGATATTCATGTTTTTAGTAAGTAAATAAAATAATATCAACATATTGAAATTGTTGTTATATTCATTCAGCACTTAAATTTCTATTTGTTTCAAAGCTAATTTCTCCACTTTCATCTCAAAAATACCTCGAGTTGATTTGTGAATCGTGAATATTCGTTATTAATATGCATTTGTGTCAGTTGATTAGTATTAGACGAATGTTTTTCGAATTGAAATGAAAATTATTACCTTGGCTCTTTCTACATGTTTGTCTGTTATTCTGTGACATGCAAATGAGAGTATACCTACTCCATATCGTAGGAGACTGTAAAACAATGCAATATCGTCAGGGCATTGTTGTTTCGCGCTGATGATTGAAAAGTGAAATGAATGATTGATAAATTTGATGACCATGACATGGATATTAGTGGAGATTCCTCCGATGTTAATAATTACTTCCGGTTAAAATATTTTTTTAAATTTGATTATAATACAGAAAAAGAAAAAACTTTTCTTCACAATCATTATCTTACATTTCTGACATCTGTAATATCAAAGTTATTAAATATTTCTTCTTCAATTACCAATGATTCTAACACGTTTGCACAAAGATTGATCATACATCTATTTTCTTAAACATATTTTAATACAGAAAATACATTTTTGTAATCTTACTAATTTCGAAATCATACAATTTATAGAAACTACAAAAATATTCTGAAACTTCATGTGACAAAATTATAAAATACTTCATCTTCAATTACCAGATTCGAGATTAATTATACTTCTATTTGGTAAGCTGGTGGCATTGGTGTTTGAGTTAATTCTTGTCATGTTTTTATTATAAATTATATATTGTGATGCAAGTTAACAACAAAACCTTTATAATTGTGTAAAATGATAAATTTATATTTTCAATTTCGTAAAAAGCAAAGATTCGCAAGCGTCACTTTTAAAAAAAATTATTAAAGGCATATTATTTTGATTTAACATTATTTTTTGAACCAATTGAACGAAAGTACATATATAATTCAAAGTATATTGCACTGCAGTAGAAAAACATTTACGGGCGATTTCATATATGTGAAAGTTGTACAAAAGAAAAAAAGAGATAATTTTCTTATCCACCCGCTAATATAGAAGTCATCAGTTTTAATTGTAAAGCATTTATAGAACGTGACCTTAAAAATAAGTACCTTTTTTCTGATCTCATCATTAAATGAAAGATCGATGACTGATCATTGATCAGAATTTATCTTTATATATTAACGACTATGATCTAAATTTCAATATTTGTAACCATAATTATAAAGGCACATTTCGCGGTTGTGTGTATGTATTATTTTGTATCAAATGTATGCCAGTGATGCGTGGGAAATTTAAATAAGACTACTTCGAGATTTTCTTTTGTATATGTTGGTCTTTGACCTATTCGGAAGCAATATTATTTATATTATGAATACTAAATTAATTAAAACAGAGAGAATCATGTAGATTTCAAATTGTAAATGCTGTAAGAATCCGATCCCTGTTTACGTCGGACGTTCTTACGTGAATATGTAACTGATGGTTACTATTCACGAGTTCGCCTTTTTGAGTGTGATGTGGATTAAAAAAATTAAATACACAAATAAAATAAAATATAATTTAATTAACAAAAAGCATTAATTAAATTCAGATAATATAAATTCATAATCACAGTTATAATTAATAGAAGTTAAACAAAACAAATAAGAGATTTAGGTAGATTGAACCATTATAAAAATGCTTTGAAGTCACAATGATTTAAAACAAACAGAATTATCCCAAGTACAAAATATTCACTACAACGCTAAACGCAAAAATATTCAATATAAAAATGATTTAAATCAAATAGAACTAGAAGTCCGCAAACGCTTCAATCAAATATTACTCCGAAGAGTAAAACACACAAAACGATTCTAAGTTCCAAGACATTTACTTAAAAACTATACTAAGTCCGAACAATTAAAACACTACATATTGCAGTTGAGCGCGAAACTTCCGACTGGCGTGGACCCGATACGCGAACCAATTCCCTGTTTCTGTGTTAAACTTCTGCTTTTATAGCTAAACTCAGCCACCCACTGGGTGAAAATATACTGATTTCACCCCTCACATCCTAGTTCTATAGCGACGCGTTCAAACTTGTACTTAACCCTGAGGCTGAGTCTAGCATTCTTATCTCCAGACAGAATTCAACGAATTGACCAAAATTCCACAGATATCAGATATCAGATGCACACGTGCACACTGCCAGATGGTTAGTTTCACCCTCAGAGATACGATAGTAAATTAAATATATACATATTAATATATAAAAAATAATCTAAGAAACTCTAATTTCTTACAATGCTTTAAAAAGGTTTGTCTGCCAGCTCATTCCTGGATTATATCCTCCATTAGTTAATAGCGGGAATTCACTGCAACCTTCCTTATGTACAAATGTTCAAGTATGCCAAATTCTGTACGTCAAAGACTTTATCACATAGCTAAATATTTGTGAATAAATCACTAATACAGAAATTATGAATTTAGATAAGATGTTATTAACTGTCATGCATAATATTATTGTTTATCTACACTGTAAAAAATACGTGTAAAATTACAATCATTATTTTTGTATTTTTCCTTAAAAATTAGCGTAATATTACATATCTGTGTAATTTTACATGTGTTCTTCAATTTTTATGTAATATTACCAACTATGAATATATTTTATGTGAACTTAAATAATTCACTGTAAAATTACATATTTTACAGTAAAATTAAATTTTCTATTGCAAAATTAAATATTCAATAGTAAAATTCCATATTCTCGCAGGCTGATCTGTAAAAATACGAAATTGATGTAACTTTACTTGGAAATAATCGGAAAAGTTGTAATATTACAAAAACGGAGTGCAAATTATTAGTTTTCATGTATTTTTACGCAATTTTAAAGTATTATAGTATTAGGTACGCATTGCTTTGAAGTATTTATATATGCATAGTAAATAAAAATGGTATTGTTTATTAATGAATATCAAAATTTAAGGTAGGTATAATATATTCTATAATATATGATATAATATATATATATATATATATATATATATATATATATATATATATATATATATATATATATGTATACATTATATGTAATTTTAATTCATATCAATGATTAATAAAAAAAAAGAAAATGACAATGTTGCAGCTTTACATAAAATATATAATCGATGGTATTTTTACAATTAAATCTAGTATTTTCGCAATTATCTTGTGTAAAATTACATGTTTGTGTAAATTTGCGTTTGCGTTGTTCTATTGAACAGACGCATGTGTTCAGAGTTCAGACCTGTTTAGGCTATACATGCCATGTATGGTGCATCATATTGAGCAGGCCGTATATTTGTTTAATGTATAACTGTGAATATATTTATATATAAAGAAGAGGTGTTTCTAATTTCTAATTGAACATTGAAAATAGAAGTTTCCTTTTTCAAGTAAGTTAAATGAAGTTATATATTAATTACCATTTAAATTTTTATTCCAATTATGCAAGTAAAATTAACAGAAACTTTCAACATATTCATATGTTATTTAACACTTGCTTAAAAGCAATTTACGTTAAACATGTATAATATCTTGTATATTTAGGGTTATTAATTATCTTATTAGAACTTGATAGTTAATTTACAGAAGTGTTGAAATTTTACGTTCAAACTGTAAATTTAGGATTGGAAAATTATATTTTACATTTTACATTAGAACAAACTGTTACATTTACAGGGAATATGCGAATTTTACATTTTTAAACTGTAAATTTAGTGTTTGAATCTGTTATTTTATGTTTTATCAAAATTTGATAATAAATTTACAGAAGTTAGAGGAATTTTATATTTTACATGGTAAATTTAATATTTGAAAATGTTTTTCTACATTTTGTAACTGTATTTTCATATCATATATTAATGCTGAAGATCACATTTACTTTATAAAAATAGATACCAACATCGAGGCACCAGAACACCATTATTTAACTGCTTAAAAGGTTATAGCAAAATACTTTCACGAAGAATTTGGTTTTCCTTTATTTGAAGTTGAGGTAAGATTAGCAAAAATATAGTATAAGTATAATAAAAATTTCTACAGTATTTTTCTTGTAGGAAGATGCACTAAAATAAAAATTAAAGGGAGAATTTCCAGTGTACCTGGTACGTTATATTTTCAATGCACCCCTTTCAGCTATCATTTTATAAAACAAAATAACAATTCCTTTTTTATTTTACTTCCAATTTAAACTTATTTAATTTTTTTTTTCAGGGTCAAATGTAATCTGCCACAATTATATATGCATTGAAGATAATACAATAAATGAAGGAACCGAACATATTTTGGAGGCAATTTTCGCTATATTTTTTAATTTCAAAATGAAATACACGAATACACCATAGGATTATTCCTAACAATGGAATTAATCGATTAGATTATATTTGAAAATAAATCCTGACGTTGGGAGCAGAAGTAAAAGATGTTGTGTGAGGTCGGTCATATCATTTATTAACAATTTTAATGAAAAAAATTTAAAAATATTTAGTTGAAATACGGATGATTTTTTTGTTCAAAGTTTGTTTTAATTACAATTTTTTGTAAACAAATGACATAAATTAAGTTCGCATAAATGTTTTCGATTCTTTGTTATTTATATTTGTAATAAAAACAATTCAAAAAATTATAAATTGTTAAAATACCTATACTTTCTTCCTCAGTTTACAATTGCAAAAGTAAATTTACATTTTTAAATGTAAATTTACACTTCCATTAAGAATACCATTACATTATTTAATGTAAAATATACTATATAATCACGGAATTTTACATCTTCAATTAGTAAAGTTACATTTGCAATAGTTAATTTTCCCAGTTACACTTGTAAACGTTTTACATTTACAAATGTAAACATTACATCTCATATTAGTAAATTTACAATTTCAAAACTAATGTTACACATCATTAATGTAAAATTTACATTTAGCGATGTATTCCTTTACTACGACATCTGTAAAATTACATAACATAAATCTAGATATGTAAATATACTGTTCAATTTGTAATATTACATTTTATAAAATCCAAATAGTAAAGATACACTGCTATGTAAAATTACTATGATTATCGAGGGTCATGATTAAACCAATGATTATCATTGTAAAAATTTTTTACAGTGTATCAAATATTCAAATTACTATTACTTTCTTATAAAGAAAAACATCGACTGCTTTTATTTTAATGGATAAAGCCGTTTCGTTGTGCCCTGAGTACAATTTGATTATTTTCTCAATAATGTCTGTCAGTGTGTGTCTTGCTTTACTTAAAATCTATACTAACAATAAGCGCAGAACAGAGAAATCTTATATTTGAGCCTAAGATATATTTATGAAGAGCTGATTAAATTTAGGGTATGATCGCACAGTTAGAAGATGGCCTCGTCATATTTTCGGTATCTCCTAAATGGTTGCAATTACAGAAAAATAGTTAGATTCAAAATGAATATTAAATATTTTAAAAATTTCGTGTGAAAACTGTTCCCATTCTTAAGAAATACGAATTTGAAAATCGTAGCAACACTGTAAAAAATTTTTACAATGATAATCATTGGTTTAATCATGACCCTCGATAATCATAGTAATTTTACATAGCAGTGTATCTTTACTATTTGGATTTTATAAAATGTAATATTACAAATTGAACAGTATATTTACATATCTAGATTTATGTTATGTAATTTTACAGATGTCGTAGTAAAGGAATACATCGCTAAATGTAAATTTTACATTAATGATGTGTAACATTAGTTTTGAAATTGTAAATTTACTAATATGAGATGTAATGTTTACATTTGTAAATGTAAAACGTTTACAAGTGTAACTGGGAAAATTAACTATTGCAAATGTAACTTTACTAATTGAAGATGTAAAATTCCGTGATTATATAGTATATTTTACATTAAATAATGTAATGGTATTCTTAATGGAAGTGTAAATTTACATTTAAAAATGTAAATTTACTTTTGCAATTGTAAACTGAGGAAGAAAGTATAGGTATTTTAACAATTTATAATTTTTTGAATTGTTTTTATTACAAATATAAATAACAAAGAATCGAAAACATTTATGCGAACTTAATTTATGTCATTTGTTTACAAAAAATTGTAATTAAAACAAACTTTGAACAAAAAAATCATCCGTATTTCAACTAAATATTTTTAAATTTTTTTCATTAAAATTGTTAATAAATGATATGACCGACCTCACACAACATCTTTTACTTCTGCTCCCAACGTCAGGATTTATTTTCAAATATAATCTAATCGATTAATTCCATTGTTAGGAATAATCCTATGGTGTATTCGTGTATTTCATTTTGAAATTAAAAAATATAGCGAAAATTGCCTCCAAAATATGTTCGGTTCCTTCATTTATTGTATTATCTTCAATGCATATATAATTGTGGCAGATTACATTTGACCCTGAAAAAAAAAATTAAATAAGTTTAAATTGGAAGTAAAATAAAAAAGGAATTGTTATTTTGTTTTATAAAATGATAGCTGAAAGGGGTGCATTGAAAATATAACGTACCAGGTACACTGGAAATTCTCCCTTTAATTTTTATTTTAGTGCATCTTCCTACAAGAAAAATACTGTAGAAATTTTTATTATACTTATACTATATTTTTGCTAATCTTACCTCAACTTCAAATAAAGGAAAACCAAATTCTTCGTGAAAGTATTTTGCTATAACCTTTTAAGCAGTTAAATAATGGTGTTCTGGTGCCTCGATGTTGGTATCTATTTTTATAAAGTAAATGTGATCTTCAGCATTAATATATGATATGAAAATACAGTTACAAAATGTAGAAAAACATTTTCAAATATTAAATTTACCATGTAAAATATAAAATTCCTCTAACTTCTGTAAATTTATTATCAAATTTTGATAAAACATAAAATAACAGATTCAAACACTAAATTTACAGTTTAAAAATGTAAAATTCGCATATTCCCTGTAAATGTAACAGTTTGTTCTAATGTAAAATGTAAAATATAATTTTCCAATCCTAAATTTACAGTTTGAACGTAAAATTTCAACACTTCTGTAAATTAACTATCAAGTTCTAATAAGATAATTAATAACCCTAAATATACAAGATATTATACATGTTTAACGTAAATTGCTTTTAAGCAAGTGTTAAATAACATATGAATATGTTGAAAGTTTCTGTTAATTTTACTTGCATAATTGGAATAAAAATTTAAATGGTAATTAATATATAACTTCATTTAACTTACTTGAAAAAGGAAACTTCTATTTTCAATGTTCAATTAGAAATTAGAAACACCTCTTCTTTATATATAAATATATTCACAGTTATACATTAAACAAATATACGGCCTGCTCAATATGATGCACCATACATGGCATGTATAGCCTAAACAGGTCTGAACTCTGAACACATGCGTCTGTTCAATAGAACAACGCAAACGCAAATTTACACAAACATGTAATTTTACACAAGATAATTGCGAAAATACTAGATTTAATTGTAAAAATACCATCGATTATATATTTTATGTAAAGCTGCAACATTGTCATTTTCTTTTTTTTTATTAATCATTGATATGAATTAAAATTACATATAATGTATACATATATATATATATATATATATATATATATATATATATATATATATATATATATATATTATATCATATATTATAGAATATATTATACCTACCTTAAATTTTGATATTCATTAATAAACAATACCATTTTTATTTACTATGCATATATAAATACTTCAAAGCAATGCGTACCTAATACTATAATACTTTAAAATTGCGTAAAAATACATGAAAACTAATAATTTGCACTCCGTTTTTGTAATATTACAACTTTTCCGATTATTTCCAAGTAAAGTTACATCAATTTCGTATTTTTACAGATCAGCCTGCGAGAATATGGAATTTTACTATTGAATATTTAATTTTGCAATAGAAAATTTAATTTTACTGTAAAATATGTAATTTTACAGTGAATTATTTAAGTTCACATAAAATATATTCATAGTTGGTAATATTACATAAAAATTGAAGAACACATGTAAAATTACACAGATATGTAATATTACGCTAATTTTTAAGGAAAAATACAAAAATAATGATTGTAATTTTACACGTATTTTTTACAGTGAACCATATACATTTACACATTACTTTTTACATTCTTATGCTGAATGTGTATATCCAAGTATTGTAATCACGAAAAATTTCTAACTCCAAATTTTAACGGTAATACACATGTTGATCATCCCTGAATCGTTTCTGACCATTTCGAAATTATGTATGTGGGTCTGTGTCTGGCAGTCACAGCAAAAACTGTTTACGATAAAATTAAAAAACTTTGAACTTAAGAACTATATATAGTACCCGGATGTGCACCTCAGTTTACTCTTACTATTTTTTCAAAATTTTAGAAAAGGTATATGTTGTGAGATATATATATATATATATATATATATATATATATATATATATATATATATATATATATATAAATAGTTTTTTTCAAATCCTAAGAAAGGTTATAAGTCTTTAATGGAACTATAGTTAATATCTAATATATATTCGTAAACATATTATTTAAATATTTTTCGATGTTCGACTTTTCGTTGAAATATGTGTGGTATCGTCGTTTAGTTGACGATATTTGTGAACACTTTTATAGCTATGCCTTGGGGCACGGACGACCTACAGAATGCCGTAGATACACCTATAGAAACGCGTAATCTACCGCTATGACCTAGAGTCAGCATGGGGCCAACTTCTGCCCCCTTTACACCGACCTGTGTCTACGCACAGGTTACTAAGATGTGTCATCTTTTATAAGCCGGATACAAAAAATCTATATGGGTTTTATGAATAAAATAATTTAAAATTTCGCTCGTTGAAATATACACTTTAAAAACAGAAATGAATTGAATCTTCTATAGAGTAAATATAGTATTTAAAAATTGATGCTAATTATTCTTCTTCTGCTTATTATCTATTAATCTGCAGTGGGCTACATAGAACTCTCTTGAACACGTAATCAAATAATACTATTATTTAAGGTTAACCCGTGGGCTCCGATCTGTCTAATTGAATAATTTAACGGATGGCGATTTTTCATGTACATTTTTTTTAATGTAGATCTAATCACGGTACACCATATAAATAAAATATTTCTTTAGACGGTTTTTGTAATTTCGTTGTTGTCTTCCATAAGTCGCCTTTATTATAATCAAATTTATTATTTACTCAACTCGATTTGCAAAATACTGTCGGCATTTTGACGTTTGTTCAAAAATCATATAATAGATGTGAAGGTGAAGTTATCTGTAATGTGAATTATACATATCTAAATATAATTCTATTTACTAATGTGTATTTTACTGAAATTACAAAAAAACCTCCATGAAAGTTAATAAACACGGTTTTTGTTATGTAAACAAACCGCACATATATACGAGTACCGTGCCTCACGCATACCTTCCGCCATGCGTTCTCTGTGAACTGTTGATTTTACGGAAAAAATAAAGACAATCTTCTTTTGTAGAAAATTAAACGAACTATAATTTCTAAAACTTCTTTGGTAAAAAGAGAGAACTTTTACTAAACACGTATAAGAAGTTTTAGTATCTTTATCTCTAATATACCACCTTTGTCTTATTCGTTTGCGAGAATATTAATAATGAAAATTATTCTTAGGAATGCATCCTAGTTGTTAAATTATTTATTAATTCGTTTTAAGTTTTGGCGTCTTTTATGGCTTCTTCAGGAGTTCTTATTTTAATTACTGATTGCTGTTATATACGTATGTGTTGACGGCATCTTTTATGCTTCAAAAGTTAGAATAAGTCATATTTAAAAATATTTGTTAAGTAATTATTATTGATTATTATTACTTGTTATTAATTAAAAAGTGAGTTGATTATATCAGACTGATTAATAGTGAATTATAATTTTTTGTGCTTACTAATATTTGTGTTCGAGTGCTTTCCATTTGAGTTATGCCACTAATATCATAATAGATTTAATTTTTTCAGATTTGTTCCGCATAGTAAATACATTACATGTTATTAACTAAGTCACAAAGCAAATCATATTAATAAGACACGACTCCTGTTATCTGATGCAACATTCAAATAATTTTTATTGCTTATTATTCGCGAAATAATTATTAATTGCTAATTGGGTATAACTCCAATATAGATATATATTTATATACCATACAACCAAGGTATTAAAAAACCAGCCTAGGTACAATGCACCTATGCGCTTAAAATCTGAAAATATGTTATAGACATAAAAAGTCTTACAAATTTTTGTAGATTCTATTGATATACTAAAAGGAAAAATGGTGCAAATTTGATAATTCAAATTATAATTATAAATCATTTTTGTATGGGCTTTAGGTTACCAATATGAAGAAATCTTGTTGACATAAAATATCTTAGAATATTGTGTAGAATTCTGAGTGCTTATTATTATTTTTCTAAGGGCAGCTCCAAATTTCGGGGCCCTAAAACTCGGGAAGTAAACGGGCAATTGGATTTAAACTGCGAACGGATTCAAATGGAATGCCAAATAATATGTGTAGCTAATTTGGTGTATATATCTTTTTGGATTCAGGCGATGAGACAAAGACTCTTTGTTAATGAATTTTTATGGAAGGATTGAATTTAAACTACGAACAAACTCAAATGGGATACCAAATAATATATGTGGTGAAAATGGCTCCGGTACCTTCAAAGGAGGAGAGGGCACACATTTGGTCTTATGAGCGAGCGAGCGACGAATAACAACCAAGTATGTGAGTTATATATGTATATATATATATATATATATATATATATATATATATATATATATATATATATATATATATATATATATATATTTAATTAAGGATTCAGGGCGACTAGACAAATACTTTTGGTTAATGACATTTTTTGATCCGAGAATGCTACAGACATACGAACGATTGCTTTAGCGTACTTCGGCGAGCTTATAAATGGCGTCGTTATGAATAACCATACATTTGATTCATTTTAATGAACAATGTAATATAAATAACCAATGACTAACTTCTAAACCAAGCACCACAAATACAAAACAAACACTTTAAATACCGCAAAATTTGGAACACAAACTTGTGAACCAGTTTCCGTGTAGTGTGCGTTTGATCGTGTATTATTGATTAGGTACGTGTAGACACGTATTTTAGGTGAGCTGAAGTGTTGGTTCATGTTGACTCGTACAGAATTCGCTATTACCGCGAAACAGAATTAGGTCAACGGTATATCCAACGTTGCAGCCGGTTAACTAGACCACCAGCGTGCCCCTAAGCGTGCGACTTCTAGCTACTGCGCGCGCCTTAGCACACACTAGCGACAAACTTCGGATATCAAACGCAACGTTGCAAGAGTTTTGTATCCTGGTCTTAAATTAGCAGCATTATGAAAAGAAACGAATTGCGACTGTGTCATAGGTGATTTTATGAATCATTTTAAAAGTAAATTGCATCAGCTACATTTTTACAAGCCGGTATATAATTATTTTATGACTATACCGATTAATCATGTCATATACCAGCAAAGTTGAACATCAGCAATGCCCTGCACTGAACATACTTGTACGAATATTGTAAAAATTAATATTGAAAACGAGATGCAAGAACTGCGGACAATTTATTATTAAGAAATTTATACACTGGGTTCTGGGTTCAAATCCCGGCGGCATCAAATGATTTTTCCTCAGTGAGTGTATGTATTTTTTAATAATGTAAAAAATAATGTATATATATATATATATATATATATATATATATATATATATATATATATATATATACATTTACCAGATATAAAATGCAAAATGACAGTTAAGAATTATGCCATACGAAAATAGAGTAAAATTTCATTGAAATACATGTAAATTTACTAAATTCGGTAAAATTACATATTGAAACATGCAAATTTACATCAATTGTTTACAGTTTATATATATATATATATATATATATATATATATATATATATATATATATATATATATATATATATATATATATATATACTGCCTCTCACAATTCACACACTATACACAAGACATTTACCTAAGATTTCTTATAACTGTTACAAAATATATCTCTCAGTGTACTCATCAATAAAAAGATAATTACTAATTTGATTCGCATCTTTATCAATTGTTGTATGATTAATAACATAGAGTGTCTAATATGCAACCCAGGCGATTTTAATAATAAAGCAGCATTAGAAAAAAATACTTACGAAAAATGATCGCCAAAAGAAGAAGAAATGATGAAACAAATATTCAATTTTAATCGTTTTGTTGTTTAAGTTGTAAATATACAAAACACCATATGTAACCATCAACTTAACTAACCCACGTTAAATTTACTGATTCATCTCCATGTGAAAAAGTTATTAGATTTTTTTATAATGTTTCTATTTCATTTCAAGATATCATTATCTTCTTCCTGGCATTCACATAGCAAAAAACAATGAAGATGCAACCACAATACCTACATAATTACAATTAGAACAACGAGGTTATATAATAATTGAGGTTAGCTAATGGTCTGTGTAATATGGCGGCATATTGCAAGGCGCATGCGTGTGGTAAAATAGACGCTACTTATGTATACTGTAATAATAATTATTATTCATAATGATTTCAGCTTGAATTTGATGACTCGAACTGAATGTTAAAAAGATCACCGTTTGCTGTAAGTAGTAGGTACTAAAGAAACATGCTTTGAAATAAAAAATTACACACTCCTAATTTATTTGTTTTATGTCCAATCTTCTCAACATAATAGTAAATGCTGTATATCATTTAACTAAATTTACAAAACCAGCTTATAAGTAATATATACGATGCGAGCAGCGGACTTTGACGTGATTAATTAGTGTCTTTGTCCAGTGGAACGTGTCCAAACAGCCGTAGAATACAAATTTTTATAGTGATAAATAAAATAAAACGTCTATAGATAATCCCACTACGAAAATTTTAACCATAATGAAAGTACTTACAACACTAACATAACATAAACACAACAAATAAAGACTAGCCAAAATTATCTCCTATTTTTCTACACGATGCCACCAAATATCAAGAGATCCTAGCCGACCTTCATACAATTCTAAAACACGAGTTCACAATCAAACAAAATGGCAAAAACTCTTAAAAGTCTTACAATTTTTTATAGATGTTTTGATGTACTCAATAAAAAATTTAGTGCTAATTTTAAAATTGCCATTGTATTACCAATATAAAATAATCATAGATTTTTAGCTCGCCGTACGTAGTACCGAAGAGGCTAAAGCATTCGGTCGTGTGTCTGTAGCATTCTCGGATCAAAAAATTTCATTTAGAAAAAGTGTTCGTCTCGTCGCCCTGATTCCGAAAATGTATATAACTTATATACTTGGATGTTAGTCGTCGCTCGGTCGCTCGTAAGACCAAATTTGTGCCCTCTACTCCTCTGAAGGTACCGGAGCGATTCACTCCAAATTTGGTACACATATTATTTGGCATCCCATTTGAATCCGTTGGCAGTTTAAATCCAATCGCCCGTATACTTCCCGAGTTATAGGGCCCCAAAATTTGGACCCCCCTTAATACTGCCCTTATAAAAATAATTGAAACACTTAAAAATTCTACTAAAAATTCTAAGATATTTTTTGTTTACAAGATTTTTTCATTTTGTTAACCCAAAGCCCGAAAAAAATTATTAAATATTATAATTTTGAATTTCAAAATTTGATTTTTTTTTTTTTTTTAATATAATCTTAAATTAAATGTAAGACTTTTTATATCTATAACATTTTTTCAATTAGTTAACCAAAAGGCCAAAATTATTAAAAACTGCTCGCATCGCATATATTACTTATAAGGCGAGCTGGACGCATAGGTGCGTTGTACCTAAGCTTGTTTTTAGAATTTTTGGATGTTTTAATTATGTTTCTTATGACAGTAGTAAAGGTTTGTATGCAAAATTGATGTTTGATCAATCACAGCATTGAATTTTTGGTCCGAACCATATTCTAAAACAAATTTAAATATATGAGAAAGCTCTTCTTTTATTTCTGAATATAAAAAGGTGCATTTTGCTGCACAGTAAATGCAGTCAGCGATTTAATAATGTTTTATTTACACTTCTCAACGTTTCGATACCACGTGTGTCGTTATTTAAAGAGATATTTGTGTTGGATAATGTCAAAACATAATAGTTGCCAAATTACTCTACTGATTTAAATGTGTAACTAAACATATCCAGGTAGATTTATTATATTTTTATGTAATATGTCTGTTATAGTACAAAAATCTGACAAATTAATGAGTTTACTAAGGAGTTAAACCAAATAATCCTAGTATTTTAATAATTTGATGTTTATAAGATCGGATATTCAACTATGCACGAGTGAAAATGTAACATGTATTTTGAAAAAGTTTATTTGAAATGTCGAAATAATTACATAAATATTTTCTTGCACATGAGTTTATTAAGTTCTTATATTCTTGCTGCACTTTATTGATGTTACTAAATAAATTAATACCTACGTGAAAATTGAAAGTACTATATCTAATATGAATGTATAAAACATATTACCATTATTGTTGTTGCACAAATTATATATAAAACGTTTTGACTTCATAATCAGTAGATTTGTCAATTTATATTATTGGTTAGGAAACTATTGTTTTTCTGTTTATGATGCATAGTTAAACATAATAAAATTAGAAATACGAAATTTCTAATATTTAATTCATATTTTAAAAATGTTTTATTATTGGTAATAAATAAAATTATTGTAAAAATACTAACCTATATTTACGGTAAATGCAAGTTTATGTACCATATCTACCATATGTACCATATCTACTTATTCAATAACATTCGGCATTAATGTAGTACAATCCAATCGCCCGAATACTTCTGGAGTTATTGAGCCCCAAGATTTGGAGACCTCGTTAATAATTGTTGAACTTACGATACAAACCGTACTAAGTATCAATATCAAGTAGGCAGTATTAGCTGTCATTAATACATGATTCGCGCAACAGGGGCGTAAATCGAGCGTACTGAGACAGTTCAACGACTGCTTCAGCAATGTTCACTGGGTCGCAGCGATGAGAGTATTGCATTACCTAAATAGAACAGAGGATCTGGGCATAAGTTTCAGACGTAATCAAGATTCTTGACGTGGATATCCACTGGGGAGGGCTACGCATTCATCATGAATGGAGGTGTTGTATCTTGGGAATCAAGAAAGCAAAGAATGGCAGCGCTATCCACCACCGAGGCTAAGTAAATGGCGATCAGCGAAACCGCGAAAGAAGCTGTACATCTTCGGTGTTTCCTACAGGAACTTGGAGTGTCTAGAATTGATTCAGGGAGCATGTTTGGAGACAACCCCAGTGCACTAAAGCTAGCCGTGAATCCCGTGTTTCACGCCCGTACAAAACATAGATATTCGACACCATTTCGTGCGAGTGACACTTGATGGGGGAGTGATCAGTTTGGAACATGTTAAATCGGAAAACATGCTCGCAAATATTTTGATTATATCACTTGCATAGCCAAAACATACCAATTGCGTTAACCTACTCGGACTTTCGAAGGTATCGAATGCATCCTTCGGAGATCGCATCGAGGGGGAGTATTGAACAATACAATCCGTACTTGTGTTAATAAAATACCTAAGTTTACTCGTATTTCTCTACTCTTTGCATTCCACCAATAATGTCCTTAGACAAATAATTAAATCATCAAAAAATTATTTTATGTTTACAATATTTCTTTATATTAGTAACCTAAAGACCATTCAAAATTATAATTTTGAAAATATGCATTTTTTTTTTTTTGATTAGGTATATCAAAAATATGTACAAACAATTGTAAGACTTTTTATTTCTATAACATTTTTTTCAAATTGTGAACCAAAAGGCAATAATAATTAAAAACAATTATTTTTGGATATAAAATATTATGCTTCGGAATCCGCTACTAACATTGTATATATTTCCTATAAGACGAGCTGAAGGCATAGGTCCTTGTACCAAATCTTGTATTTTAAATACATTCTACATTTCAAACAAAGATTCTTTAGAAATTTTAATACCTCCAACTTTTATTAGATTCTTTTTATCTCTAACTCGAGCTCTTCTCACGATTTGCAAGAACACAAATAAACAAGCACTTCCAGTTGAAATATCCTTTTCAAAAGCAGGAGATGATGTCTTTCCAGAGATATAGAAATATTTAATTTAAAATTACGTATTTTTATATTCAAATGTATTGGTTTGTTCACAGACGCAACGACGTCATTGTGAAAATAGTCAAAATGGATTCAAGGACCCTCAAAATGGATATTTCTATTAAAAATTTTAGGTCGATTTTTCTATTGTGAGTACAGTACTATCTTTGTACTTTACTTATAAGAAGTAAAACAGAGTTATAAAAATATTTTAAACAAAATGCCAAATGGAATGCTTTGAATCGCTTATATGATAGTGACAAATTGAGTAGGCTATCCGCAGGTGATCTAGCCGCTGAAGAATGCAGCAAAGATGGCACGGATATAACTGTGTCACAAGAACACGCGGACATTCGGTTCGTATCATCATTTATATATTGGTTTTCAATTCTTAATGACAGGAAACAGTACCGTTACTATTTAAATATTATTTAATAAACCGCAAAAGAAAAACACACACAAATAGACATACAAATTAGAACATTTTGGTTGGTCTAGTTTTTGTCTGACAAAGTCGTCAGGTATTCATTCAAATATTTAAAATCTATGAATGAAAACTAAAGATTATTGGAAGAATTTATTCTGCATTTGACAATAAATTGTATTTAAATTTGCTTTCAGCCCTAAAGGATGATTATGGTTAGTAAGCAATTTGTGGTATTTACTAATTGCAATAGAGGTAACATTAATCGCTGGTTTTTATTAGCTCATCGTATGTAAGTACGAAATAGCTATAGTGTGTGGTCGTGTATCTGTAAAATGCACGAATTAAAAAAATCCTTAACAAAGAATTCTTGTCTCGTCGCCCTGAATCCAAATATATATATATATATATATATATATATATATATATATATATATATATATATATATATATGTGAGAAATATATGTGAAAAATATAATTTAAACATTTTGAAGAAAATTACTGATAATAAACCCAAAGACCAGAAAAATATATTAAGAAACATATTTTTGAAATTGAATACATTGTAGTGATCGCATTAAAAGAATGGCTATTGTTGCAAACAATCAGCAAATAAAAAATTAAAGTATCAACTGAATAAAAAATACGGCGAGCTAAAGGCATTGGTGCCTGCCCCCTTGCTTGGATTTATAAGTCTTTTAAAATGTTTCGAATCATTTGTCGTGTGAAAAATACGTTATAATGATACATTTCATCATAAATTCTTATGTACGAAGTGGTGAAATTAAAATCGCATTTATTATAAAATAATAATATAAACTATGCCATGTCCAACGCATGAGAAAATTGTTGAAAACATGTTTTTCCTAAATCCACACACTTGATGAGATGACGTTTAGAATAATAATGATTTTGTTATATTTTACTTTGTTTTGTATGCACGTAAAGTATTTTTTTAATATGCCAGAACATGCTTGACTCAAGTCTGAATGTTAAATTTATGATTTCACATATTGATACATTATTTGGCCAATGACACGACACGGCTATGTATTTTTAATACGATCAAGATTGAGGTACTATTTCAAGGTTTACATGTGAAAAGAATTTGATTTGTCGTGAGATATTTCAAACAGCGATTGCTTGAACACGGATCCGTGAGCACGTATCTATTATTTTCACTGCATCACTAAATTACAGCAGCTTTTGAAACTCTAATCTATACAAATCTGCGCTAACCACAAAATATATAATATTTCTAGAAAATATATGATTGTATAGAAAATTTGGATTATCGATATTATTACTATGAATTTACTTAAACAAAATAAGTAGTTACTTTCTCTAAGAACTAACAATATTTACACTTTCATTTATCAAACATTGAGTTCAAATGTTGATATTCTCTTTCAATACTAACACGGTGTGAAAATAGCTATTTCACGCATGTGTTAAGTTACGTAAAATGATAGAATAATTATTCGCTTCGATTAGTTAACACTCTACAAAACAAATGAATTAGTTTTCACCTAAAAATAGCTACACGATTATGAAGTTGTTAAAAAAATCAATGGAGCGATTATAAGCAAATATAATTATCCGTTATTTTCCATCAGATATTTTAAAGAAAACATGTATCACTTATTGTAGTTTACATTACGTTCTTTTAGAAAATGTTAGATAATATTCCCGTACAACAAACATTAGTTTAAAGCTGTCAATGTCTGAAAAAACAGCCAAATATAATTCTATTTATATTTGAAGTTATTTATGTCTGTTATTTATTGTGTTTAGAATAGGTTATCTAAAGGTATCATTGTCTTTAAAAATGTCAATTTCAGTCAAATAAACTTCTTTTTGGCGTTATTTTGTATAAATTTGTGGTAATCTCTGGACGTCATAATGGTCATTTTGTAGCTTATTAGGATGTCAAATTAGGTTCGACGAGCAGAGGATAAATAACCTTTTTCGAATACTAATTGAATTGTAAAATAAATCTGAAGTGCCCTACAAAGGCGATTTGCCAGTAAATGCTACCATTTAAAAAAAACTAATCCAACAAAAGGTCCAGGAAATTTTAATATCTTTAACTATTATAGGAATCACACAGGAGGTTGTCTTTCCAGGGATTCTTAACTCAAAAAAGTCAAAGAATTTATATTTCAAGTCAAGACATCTGTAGAATAAAACAAATATACTTGAATTTAATATTACAACATAAAAACCAGTTATGATATATAGAAAATAAAAATGAATAGAAGTCTTGATAATATACTTGTAAAATATGATACATCAGACATTACTGTGAAAGTTTACTTATGCTCATATTAGTTAATAACCTTTAGAAACGTTCACTTGCAGAAAGAAATCAATTCAAAATCATTGACAATAATTGCCGTTACATCTGCCATCTTAGTTATATAACCTACATGTGATATTCATATTCACTTATACGGATTATGTAGTAATGCAAATTTAGCAAATTTATTAGTGTTGGGTATCCTGATTTTTTATAAGAAGAAAAAGACAAATAATATTTTATGAATTAAGTCAGGACGTACGTATAAATGTGGTTATAAAGTGCAACAACCTTGCATTGTGTATCATATGTTCGGGTTTTTATATTTATGTTGTTATAGTGAAGATCATATTTAACCGGATGTGCAAGAACAATAATATAAAGAATATTTTTTATTTATGTAAATGCATAAAGCTATTTCCTACTTCTATAGCTATATATGGTTTGTCAGAATTTTGTAAATTCTTTAAAAATTAATTATAGTTAAAGCTTAAATATATTATACAAGCAAATCTCGGTTTTCAAAACGTTGTTCGTTTTATGTTATGTGTATCTCGCATTCCTGAGCCATTAAAATTCGTATCGTATACGTCAGTAGTTATTTTATAGGATTAAAACCATGCACAACATTTAACTGACTAGATTAAATTTATTTGCCGAGAACAGTTAGTTATAATTACATAATAATTTTCTAATAATTATTGTAATTAATGCATTTTTCTTAATTTGTATCTTAAAATTATATTGACTATTCGCGATCGAAATTAATTGCTCGCTATCTAGCGGAGAAAAATTCAAATATAGTTCGCTTCGAACAAAAGCTATGTTTCTGATGACAGTTCTTGTCAATCAACGTAATGCAATTTAAATAGGTTCTTTTCGCCACAATTCAAAAGATATCACCATGTCTACGGCATACATGAGCACTGCCATCATTATTCTTAATAGCGAATACGTTTGGCATTTCATTTTATAAGCAACTCTTATCTGAAATGCACGATCCTGATGATAATTATAGCCGAATCAGATGCTAACTTAGTCAACTACCAAATGTCAGTTATATCGTCTAGATAATATTGACATATAGTCCGTCAACAGCTGACACGGCTATGGTTATCAGGATCGCGTCCATACTGTATTGACGACATTTAAACATATTTACATTTGATACACCAAAAGTTACCAAATCGCACGTTCGTAATTCGAAAGTTAGCCGTGGAATGTATTTTAAGCTTTAACCATCATATATCTGATTCATACTTATTCAGTAAATTGTGCAAGAATTACCAAAAATAAAAATAAAGTATTATCAAACTATTACTATAACTATTTCCCTGTCTTTTTGTGACGTGACGTGACGTAATCTCGCGACGAGACGATGCGATGATCAAGTTACCGTTGACTGACTGCACATTGGCCAACCGGTGTGTTTACGGAACTCAGTTCCAGAACTAGATAATCCAGCTATGTTGAACGGAACACTTGCAGTATAGATATATATATAAGACTTTTTTTCTGTTCCAATGGTCAAACCTGCTAGATATATCGACTTCTAGGTAATCGTACACTGCTCTATGTGATACTGAGACCCAAACTAACGGAATGAAGTACAGATTGTTTTTAAAATCGTATCTCAATTTATAAGACGCATCTATTATGGAATATCTAAATAATACTATTTAATACTTAATTACAGTTTTGTGTAGTTGATAATTTTATGAGAAATATTACTTTTCTCGATTTTTATTTGAGAAAATGCAATATTTATTTCATTCATTACCTATATATACTATTTGATAAAAAAATAATTAAATAGATTTTTTATTAGAACAGAAGCTGTTGATTAACAATTATTATTTTCATTTACGAAGTAATAAGTATAGAAATCACCAAATAAATCAACTTCGAGATTATAATGGAAATATCCATTTTAAGGGTCTAGTTTACTCGTGTCATTTTTTAACTATCTTGGCAATGGCTGCATTTACAGAAAAACTTATAGTTATAACAACTCAAGATATTCTAATTTTAAATAATTTATAATTCAAAAGTTTTCTTCTAAACTGTACCATTCTCTAAAAAATTGCAATTGAAATTTTATAATTTTTAGTCTTTTAATTTTAGTTAAAAATTACAGGTAATTATTTGTTTACGTCAAAAATAAATGTCATAAACAAGAAAATACCAATAACAATTCACTATATATTGCAAGTTATTTCTATAAAGAATACATATTTATGGGTCATACTTCATTTCTACAATATAATGATTTGCAAATCGAATAATAATCTATGCAATTTGAATTTTTTCTTGATTCTTGTTATAGATTAAAATTGAAATTTCGTGATGCTAAATTTGAATAATGGAACGAAAACACTTTCCGTATATTAATGCTCGAGAAATACCGTTAAATTTAAACATTTATATTTTTCTATCGCATCTAAACAAAATAAGCCTACAACTAAAACATAAAAGAAAGTTCTGTGTTGGCCACAACCGATTTATTTTAATAAACACTCAATTTTCCAACATAAATTTATTTGAAAATATGTATATCCTATATATTTTCCAAAGAAACCATTGTATGTCAATTGCTCCAATTTCGTTCAAGAAGGTGGTCAAATATTTATGAACGTCAATGTATAAGTATAATGTATGTGAAACAGAATAGGGTTACGTGTTACATTAGGTCACTAAAACAGTGAATTCAAATAGAATGCAAGCAAATACAATTACCAAAAACAAACATAAAAGTTCAAATAACAGTTTAAATGCAAACACCACTCAAAATAATAATGATTGTTGACATAATTGAATTACTCATATGCCTATATTTGTGTTGTCACCTCGTTATAAACACTGAACTTGTGTATTGTTCCCATGTATATGTCAGTCGATAAAGCAGTTTTCCTTACCGACATAACAACGGAAACCAGGACAAAAGATGTGCTAGTAACACCTGTTATACAATATGCTTGAAAGAGCGCGATTTTATGATAAAATGAGGTCGACATTTGCACATTTGCAACCAGAAGTTTAACTGTAATACTCGAATGAATAGATGAATTTATATAAAGCTCTTATAAAATATTTAAAACACCTTTAAATTTTACTATGAATTCTAAGATATTTTATATCAACAAGATTTTTTCATATTGTTAACCCAAAAGGTCATAAAAAAATATTTAATATTATAATTTTTAATTTCCAAATATGCACTAAAATTTATTTTTATCAAAATAATCAACAAAAAAAAAATATTTTCTTTTTATATCTATAACATTTTTTTCAAATTGTTAACCAAAAGGCCATAATTATTAAAAACCGCTGCTCGCAACGCATATATTACTTATCAGGCAAGCTCAATATATCTCAAAATCATTTCTACCCCCACTGACTGGCCTGTAAGGCCTAACCTAAATACCGAAATTTGACTAGGTCTACGCAGTCTATCTAAATACGTACAAAAATGGAAGACGTTGCTTTCATCTGCTGTTACGAAGAATAGAACAGAAAAAATAATTTAGCCAGCTTTCAGTATTCACTGACACACATATTTTCAATTCAGATTTACTCTAAGTAAAATTACAATACATACATTAAAATTGATAAGAGTTAGTGCAATAATTGTTTTTTTTCTTTTCGTTTAATTTATATTTTGCGATAAAATAATAATGGTTAGAAACCATGCAAATTTTCAATACATTCTCATTTTTGCAGCATTCATTGACATACATATCTTCATTTCAGTTTTACTTTAAGTTAAATACATACATTGAAATTGATAAGAATTGGTGCATTATAAAAGGCATTAATCTTTTTGTTTAATTACCTTTTCGTCAAATAATAATAATAATGCTTAGATACCATACGAATGCTTAAGAAATTCTCATTATAAAGAGAAGTTATTGCGTGTGAAATAATATAAAATACGTGCCAGGCACGTGCTCTAAGGAGTAAATGAAGCACTTCGAGACCAACCAAATGAATAATCATATTGATATTGTAATTTTCAACCTTGTATTTATAAACGCAAGTACTGGACACACCCTGACAAGATTCTTGTGTTCTATTTACTTATTTCAAGACAGATGACTGATCCAAGTACAGAGATCTTAACATTCTTTAAGATATTTAAAATTCCTGAAGGAGTGCTATTGTTATTAGTCATTACCAGAGCCATACTTAAGCTATTTTTAACGCCCTGGGCGCTAATATTTTGTACAAAGAAAATAGTGATTGTCAATAACAAAAATAATTACAATATATCTATTATGACCGGCACAAGACTCCTATAAACACGTACAAATTTACATGAAATATTTGGATATGTTAAATATATTCTAATATGACAAAATATATTTTAAAATTCGGCAATTGCGTTTGTTATACATTCAGATTCTGACAACAGTGAATGTGATTATTTAAAATATGTAAGTTCATATAATATGGTTGTTATGGAAACGCCATTGAACTTCAAATGCAGTATTTGAGAAAAAAATCAAACATAAATTGTTCAAATCTTCGTTCATTTAGAATCCAACAATGTTTCAGTAAGACTACCCAATCTATGGATACTAAGAAAACGAAGTTAGTAAAGACTTCCAATTGTGCTTATATTGCCAAAATCTAATCAACTGTTTGCAAATATATGTTGGGTCAAATACGAAATATCACTGTTCTGCGCTTTGTAATTTTTAATTAGTGCAACACAAATCATACTCGCAACAATCGTTTTTTACTTGATCCCTATACTTTCTTTATATGAAAGTAGAAGTTCTTCATAATTAAATCGTATATTTTTTCCAAAACCTCTTAATTTTTGGTTAAACTTTAGTCATGTTTTGCAACCGATGTTTAGTTCAGCACTGATGCTTCGAAAACCAGTGTTGGAGAATGTACATTAACCCTACGTATTTTAATTTATGCTTATATTGTAAGCGCAAGTTAAGTTAGGTGCAGCATATTACAAAATATTTCAAAGGCGGTTGTTATATACATATGTTCAATTATTCATCATATGACAATCTAAAGACGTGGGCATGAAAAAATTATCGAAGAAAATGTATCAATGAAAATTTCACTTTGTAAAATGAGTTGAAGAGAAAACTTGATCACGTTAGTCCAGTTTTTCATATTTTCTCTCTTTCGGAACTGTTGCTGTAATTAGTCGATTTTAAAAGCACTTTCTTTACGGCTTTAGCTTGACCGAAAATCAGATGGATTTAGGTTAAATATATAATTATGTAGAAAATATTACTAGATATAATTACAATGGTAGAAGAATAAAACCCTTTAGTAGTAACGTGCAGTCTCAAAGATGAACAGTGTTTTATTTTTCGAACCTGGAAATTATCTTAAAATTTTGTACTGAATTACAAACATATCTAAAAATAAATATTTGAGTAATATTTTTAGTTTGTTTATTTAGAATATGAAATAAAAGTAAAGGTTTTGCAATGATTCATAATTATGATTGATTAACGTCACCAGTGGAGGATTAAATAAATAGAATTTGACAATATAAATGCTTAAATTTGATTATTTTAAGTATGACCTTAGACAAACAACACACTTTCACATATTTTAAATAAATATTCGACAGTTAGTAAAATAAATACAAATTATATGGTGGGTATTTGAAAGCTGTTATTACCCGGTAACAATAGTTTAGTTGTTCACGAATTTCGTCATACTTATAAGTTTTTCAAGTCACTGGGTATAGAATTTAATTTCACGATTAAATATCTGATAAACAATTACATAGTTTGGAATTAAAATTTCACGATCGCTACGAAAATACGGAAGAAGCTAACATAACTACAGCATGTCGAAAATATTTGTTGAAATATGTATTTTTAGCTCGCCGTATGAAATACCGAAGAAGCTATAGCTTTCAGTCAAAAAAATTCCTTAATAAAAATGTCTCGTCGCCTTGAATCCAAAAATATATATAACTTAAATACTTGGATGTTAGACATCGCTCGCTCGTAAGACCAAATTTGTGCCCTCTACTCCTCTGAAGGTAACGGAGCGATTCACACCAAATTTGCTATACATATTATTTGGCATCCCATTTGAATCCGCTCGCAGTTTATATCCAACCGCACGTATACCTCCCGAGTTATAGGGCCTCCAAATTTGGAGGCCCCCTTAATGCTGCCCTAAGAAAAATAATTAAAACAACAAAGTTCTACATGAAATTCTAAGATAATTTATATCTACAGGATTTTTGCATATTGATAACCCAAAGGCTGTAAAACAATATTAAAAAATAAATTTTTAAATATACACTAATATAATTTTTTCTTTTATCGTACCAAAATAATCTACAAAGAATTGTAAGATCACATCCCACACCACAATAATGTTTTCTCGTATATATTTGAAATGGGGCAAAGCCCTGGTTAACTTTATTAATCACAATTATTTAATGCACAAAGTAAATTTTGTTGTGTTTACTTTAAACGTTTTGTATATGAAAAACTTGTTCGTTGGTATACGTTACCAATAAAGCAAACACAACAATGCAATACATCAGCCAATGGCATGATGCAAAATACTTGATATAAAAAATAACTATATTTTCATATGTTTATGATATCTGTCATATATTGTGACATTTTTCAAAAAATATCTGGAGTGGCCTGCACTCAACTTTCTTTTACGTAGTTTTCAATAGATAGATATTAATATACATATATATATATATATATATATATATATATATATATATATATATATATATATATATATATATTCAATATTTTAAATATTAATTCATACAGTTACCTGTCAATGTAAATGCTTGTTTGTTTGAAATAAACAAGAAACAAATGATGTAACTCATGGTTGATTCGTTTTAAAAATAATAAAATTTGTCACAATTGTAGGTATCACCATGGCAACGTAAATAAGATATTTGAGTTTTTTCGTAGCAGTTATCTCATAACTGGTACAAATTATGAAGAAATGTTTCAAACAAAAGTTGTGCGAAATATCTTTCATTATGAACATAACTATTTTTGCCGTAAGTGTAGCCGTTCTAGTGATATTGGAGATAGAACAGAAAATGTATAGAGTAAACATGCACTACCGGTTTGAATATTCTTTTCAAAAATAAGAGGTGCACATCTAGGGTATATGCAAGTCTTAAGTTTGAAGTTTCATCATTTTTCGTTCGACAGTTTTGGCCCTAGAGCGTTCACAGACACACAGACACACACACACAGACACACACACACACACACACAAACACACACACACACACACAGAGACACACAGACAGACAGACACACAGACAGACAGACGTCATTCCGAAAATAGTCACATTCGATTCAGAAAAGGTCAAAACATGTATATCCGTTGAAATCTCGAGTTCGAAATTTTTCATGATTACAATACTTACTTATTACTTTGTAAAAGAAAGTAACAATAAAATTTGTCACAATTGTAGGTATCACCATGGCAACGTAAATAAGATATTTGAGTTTTTTCATATATATATATATATATATATATATATATATATATATATATATATATATATATATATATATATATATATATATAACCAAAACCAGCTAACAAACTAACCAATACTCTGCAGAAATATCCTGAAATGTCATTTATTTAATTCAGTCTATTTTGTTTTCCTGTCAAAATAGCAGATGATCCGATTTTATAAGCTACATGCGAATCCATGGCAACGTAAACAAGATATTTATAATGTTTCGTAGCATTTTTCTCACAACTGGTAAATTTTTTGAAGAAATGTTTCAAACAAAAATTGTGCGAAATATTAATATCTTTCATTATGAACATACCTATATTTGCCGTAAGTGTAGCCGTTCTAGTGATATTGGAGATAGAACAAAAAATGTATGGAGTAAACATACACTTCTGGTTTGAATATTCTTTTCAAAAATAGGAGGTGCACATCTAGGGCATATACAAGTCTTAAGTTTGAAGTTTCATAATTTTTCGTTCGACAGTTTTGGCACACACACACACAGAGAGAGAGACAGGCAGACAGACGTCATTCCGAAAATAGTCACAATCGACTCAGGGAAGGTCAAAACATGTATATCCGTTGAAATCTCGAGTTTTTCATGATTACAAGACTAACTTATTACTTCGTAAAAGAAAGTAAAAACCCGTAAATAAAGTATATAAAAATAATAAATAATGAAATAATTAAATGGTGTCCGCAACACTAGCAATAATTTAAATCCAAATAAATCAATATTTCATTAAATTTTATTGAATTGATGAATAAGATAGTCGAGTGAAGACCATTTAAGCTTTATTTTAATGATTTCTAAACTTTGTACTTTACAGAAACATATTCTTAATGTAGTAGAATTTTGCAAAATTGAAAGTAAAATTTACATACACTATCGTTGGATATTTTGCAATTGATTTCATTATTTACCCATCAACTTCTGTGGACATTTTAAATAAGCTAAGCTCATATAATGGTTTCAATTTGACAAGTAGCTATGACGTATACAATTGATGGTCATTTATTAATATATATATATATATATATATATATATATATATATATATATATATATATATATATATATATATAAATATATATATATATATATATATATATATATATATATATATATATATATATATATATATATTTATATGCATTGAATTAAGTACGAGATGAAGACAGTAGATATCTTTGGGTGGAATATTAATTAATCAATATTATAATTAATGACAATATATAACTACTGCTGAATTCCAATATAACAATTAAAATAAATTGTTAATTGTGCCGTTATATCCACATATTCAGCGACAAATCAATTAAGAAATATACCTGGTCCAAATTAAGGAACTCATATATCTACTGCACCAGTTTTACAAAAATTGAACCATTATAACGGGTCACACCTCATAAAAACAAAAAATTTATATTTCCTTAGTAATTTTCGATACAGGGCAGGCATCAAACATATTTCCTATTTTGTTGGCGGTGTTTTTAATAAATTTATACACACCTAAAGGCGCTTTTTGCAGTTACCTAACATAATCAAGTCATCGCTATCTATGGGCTAGTTAAATTACAACATATAGTGATCTTATGAATGATAAATAATTTACTGTCGCTATTTTGATGAAGAAATACCAAGAAAAAACGAATAGGAAATTGTTTTATTGGAAAGTTATTGACAAATAACTATGTATGATTTTATTTAGAATGCTTTATGCATCTAGAATGTATATTGTTGTTGTTACCAAATATGATTCGTGTATGTTTATTGACTTGTAATTGCAGAAGGGTGTACACCAGACACCACTATTAAGAAATATTATTTGTTTTGTTTCTTTGTATCAAGGTAATTTTCTCCAATTGCTTTTGTAATTGTAATTATTTATATTTCCCACTTACTATTGTCAAGCAAATATTTACTAATTACTATCGTAATTGCAAATAATTGTAAAATTTTCACCACATGCCTATGTAATTGATGAAAGTAATTGATTACATTTCATAAATTACTATTGTATATATTTTAGAAATTGTACATTTTTCGCTCGTCGTACGAACGTTCAAGACAGCTATAGTGATTGGTCGTGTGTCTGTAACATGCTCGAATCAAAAATTTGTATTAACAAGAAGATCTTGTATTTTTGCCCTGGATCCAAAAATATAACTCATGTAACTATCTCGCTCGGTCGATCGTAAGACCTGAGTTTGTGACCGCAACTCTTCTGAAGGTACCAGGCTGATTGTAATGAAATTTGATATACATATAATTTCCACGCCCGTGAAGTTCCCGTCGTATTTTATATAACTTGGGGCCTTCCTAAATACTGCCCTTACTCAATTTATAAAAATGAATTAAAAAAAAAATGATATCAAAAAAATTGAATAAAAATCATATATATTTCTTTTATAATATAACATAAAACTTCAAAATATAATGACATATTTTGTTTATAGCATTTTTTACAGATTATGAAGCTAAAGGTAAAAAAAATTATATTAATAATAATAATATAAAAATGTTGTTGAGGGATTGATTGTTGGTGAATGCAACAATAAATTTTGTATTCTAACAATTGCTATCGTTTTCATTATTATATTTCATGTGATAGTTGCTCGTTGGTACGGCGAGCTGGAAGCACTGGTGCTTGAACCAATTCTTGTTAAATTAGTAATTGAATTTATTAATTTGGAAATTTAATAAAATGTCTACTAACAACATTTATAAGCTGATATATGCATGTAATTTAGTAATGTCATGGATATTGGATATATACATCTTAAAAGGTTATATATATCCTTTCAAAAGTAGTATGAAATTAAAAATTAATGGTAATATATAAAAATAATTTATATTAAAACATTTGTTTGTAATATGTAAAAGATACAGTAGGTAAATATAATTTTATGCAATTTAGATATTAACGCTCTTGCAATTTCTGCAAAAGATAGGTGATTTTATCTCTACAATAAACAAGTGCCTTTCTAGAAAGTTCAAGGTTAAAACATCACATACACATATCTTTCAAGTCGTTTTATAATCTTCGAAATGATATATTGGTATGTGTGGGTAGGTCAATAGGAGGCACAAAAAGTATAACTTTCTTCTTGAATAATAGTTATTGTTTGGTACGTCTAGCAATGTCATTTTGTCAATTTATCACTATTTAAATAACTGTTAGTAGGTAATAACAATGAAAAATTGGTATTTAAAATTTTATATTCAATCATTTTATATATGTTTGTATGTAGATTTTATAGTCGTGTGCACATTTGGTAAAATACAATATGAAATACTTATTCTTTTTCATATTTAAATAAATGTAACTTATATGAATCATTTTGTGAACCTGTAACAACAATTACTTTATAATTACAAATGTAATAAATGAAATTATTTTTTAGTACCAAAACTAATAGTAAAATAAATTATTTGCATGATTCCCTATGAGAGTGTTCACATATGCCTTCTAATATTCTATATTCCGAGTCATTATTGTTTTATAATCCCATAATATTTGCAATTTAAAAATACAAACATAAAACTCCATAAAATTATGTATATTTGATAATTATATTGGAATGTAGAGAACAATATGTAATTCGTAAGATGATATCATTGATATTAATCAATTGAAAATAATAGCAGTGTGCAGTGAGTGTATTCTGAAGGTAGTTCAATATATTTGTCACGGTATTCGTGAATCGTGCCGCAAGAAACCTTTTTGCATGTGATCTGGGATGCTCTCTAGTCTATGTTTTTGCCGTTATTTTATTACAAACAAACAAATGAACGGTGGATCGGCCATCAAGGAAAACAATTACTCGCGGGTCGATGATGATAATGGCCGTAAAATTTCACTTTCTCTCTACAAGTACAGACGGGTACTTGCGTAGTGTACTCTCGAAAAATCATACACACACATACACATATATCCATGAATGAAGTGTTGATGTAGTATCTTTTGTACAGTTACAAAATTGTTTACAATTTCTTACGTGTGGGTCAAATATTAGTAAGTAAATAGAAAATGGTTACTTTCACATATTTAACAATGTTTAATAGGGTTTTATTATCTATAAAATTGATATTATTTCAGAATTACATTTGTAATTATCGCTTAAGAAAGACAGGAGTTCTAAGTTCTATAACTTATATACAAATTGTGAAGATACGGCTTGAGCTACTTCACTGAATTTTCTTCAAATACATTTGTAATTGAAAAATAATTGATGATATTTCTTCAATTACTTTTGAAATTGAAATGGTTTTGATGATTTTACTTAAATAACTTTAGTAATACAAAAGTAATAGGTATATTTGCCCAATTTCTTTTGAAACCGTAAACTAATTTATTAATGTATTAGTTGCATTTGTAATTGATGATTTCATTATGTTTGTAAGTCATCCCCGAAATATTTGTTATTTAAAGTTGATGCTAATATAGAAATTGCATTTTTTTTTAAAATAATTTAATCGCTACGATTCTAACAACAAAAACTATTTGAAATGTTATAATTATCACTGAAAACATCTGTGGAGATATTCACTTGATTAATAATATACCTTTCTGATCGTATGTAGGTTAATAGGTAAATGTTTAGAGATATAAACAATATTTTTTATAACAAATTGTTTAATATTAAAATCTAGCGAAAGTTTCTATATTTACTGCATGAGTAATTAAGTATTATTGCATTTTATTTGTAAGCTAAAATATAAATAAATAAATAAATATATATATATATATATATATATATATATATATATATATATATTTATTTATTTATTTATATTTATAATTATATTTTCAAAATGCATCTTTAAAACAAATAAATAAATTCTATTGCAATTTTGAACTATAAAAACAATATAATAATCTCACAATAAAATGGAGTGCCAAAAACTAATTAATTCGTAACCTATAACAAATACATGTTTATTTTAATGTATATAACATAAACAATAAATAAAAACTCTCACATTTCACCACGAAATAATTACAGCATTTTGAAATAATTCTTCTGGTATTTATAACTATTGACACAGATAATATTGTCAGGTAAAGTTCTCAGTAAAATCTAAAGGATTATTCTAATTATACGTAATTTTAGTAGCGATCTCTCACGTGTTTATATTTCATTTCAGCGACACTTGTGCAATAGATGCCGCGTGTAAGTAATGCAAAAGGGATCGTGCAAACAATAAACAAGTGAGTGTGTCAGTCAGTCAACCAGTGAAAACTAGATCAAATCTTATTTGACTTTTGTGTGAACTTAGTTAAACTTATACGTGAGAATCGGATTACATAAAATAGAATTACAAACGACTATTTGTGTTTTATAATGATAAATATACAAGAAATTTCACTGGGAAATTGTTGTAACTATTGTAAATATTAATTATATTATTATATATATATGTTGCTAATTATTTCAAAATTTTAATAATATTGGGAATCACACACGCGTATTCTTATATGTATATTGTTTACAAACTTCTAAAATATGTAAACTTTGGGTATTTATAATTAGGAGGATATGGTGTTCCGTGCATCTAAACAAAAATCTGAAAAGGTGCACATTTACATGTACTCCTATTTAGTTACAATCATATGTTGGTTATTTAAATAAATTTCAGTTGAATTTTAGTGTACTGCTTATAGTTCTATGTCATTTTTCGTAACAGTTTCTGATTTAATTTCATGTATAAATACCGTATCTAATCAATTTATAGTGCCAGTATATCTCTCAATAAATGAGTTGAACTCATCTAACATGAATAATCAGTTAAAACTATTAAATTACACTTCAAAATGATATTCGTTACCTACACATTTCCTACACACCTAAAGATGAGAACATGGCAGCCAATAGTAAGTAGTGGTTAGTATAATATCAATATATTATGTGGAAATAAAAGTTAACATTGAAAATATGGATTCACTGGAGGGTTGATAAATAAAGTATGTATTTAGCTACCGTCACAATTATAATTATAATATTTGTGGTTACAAAAGCAAATTTCATAATATGCGATAAGTGATTTGTTCTTGAAGTTATTTTCAATACGTGACATCAATAAGACGAAAGCCGTTACTGGATTCATAATTAATATAATGACTTTAATGATTGTCTTAAGCCATATGTTTTCTTATTATGCAGATATGTATTGTATAACCAGCATATACAGCATATAATGTTCACGATTATTTGTTACAGCATGCGAAAATACGTTTATTTCCTTAAATTATTCATGAATTTTATGAATTTTGAAAAGTCAAACAACAATTATACGGAATATTTATAACTTAATTGGTACAAATACGAGAAACTATATCTATTGTGGCCAGCACAAGACCGTCTTATAATAATTGATAAAACACATATGTATGTATATGTATATGGTTAATGCTATAAATTGCCGTTCTGCTCTAGGCTATTTCTGATGGTGGCGCTGCCATCAACTTCGAATATTCAAACAACCAGTCATAGAAATAATACAAACAGTATTAGAAATCAGCTATTTTTACGATACAAACAAAGAAATTCCGTCGAATAATAACTGTTTATTGGATAAAATGGTATTACGGACACATTGTTATATTTTTGGTCAAAGTAATATTTCGTAATTACATAAAACGACCCAAAACCTATCATGATGAGCCGAACCGCGATAACGGAAAAATATTTTGAATCGATTTTTTTATAATAATATCAGTCGATCCGTAATTGCATAAATAATGTTTAGTTTTTTTTTTAATCTATATTATCTCCGAAATTCTAGGTTCAAAGAAAATAAAATTACCATTTTTTTACGTGAATTGTCGGTGAGCTAAAAAGCCACTCTGTTTTCGTGCTTTTTTGAGGAATAAAGACAGCACAATAAAAGATTAAAATATTTATTTGTTGTTAAGTTATAAATAAATTTGTTTGGCAATGTAATCCTATTTTAATTTTTTTATTGAAATAAAAATTCAAAATGGGATTACAAAGCCAAAATTGTATTAAATTTAAAAAAGGGGGTGCATACCTGGGCTAAATGCAGGTATTAAGTTTAAAGTTTTATATTTTTTTCTATAACAGTATTGGCTCTTAATCGTTTACACACTAATGTCATTTCGAAAATAGTTAAATTTGAATCAAGGATAGTCAAAACGTGTATTTCCGTTAAAATGTCGAGTTCAATAATGTTCATGATTACAATACTTTCTATTAGGCATCGTCCAAGAAAGTAATGCACGACGCTTTTCCAATGCGAGTTATGTCCAATAATGAAATAACACACTGAACACAGGTATTTCAGCAAATATACATATGTTCTGATAACACTTATCTTAGCACAGTACCTTGTTCTATTAGGCAGCTTTCTATCAGCTAAATACGTGCTGTATTCAATGTTACCTAATTAAATGCATTTTAACAATATAGTAATTACATGAATATAAACAATTGTTAAGTAATTGATAGTTAAAATTGCATATTATATAGTATTTTCACATCCCAGCACTGATTGGGAGTTCTTATAAAAATATATTTAAAATAAATTATAATTTTGCTATATACCTGACGAGGGAAATATTCGACATAACCTAAAATAACAAGAACATCACTGTGAAGTTATATGTAAGTATGTTAGTGTACTTACTGGAAATTTAAACAAAACAAATACGGAAATTTAATAATGAACTAATAAACTGTGGGAACCTATACCAACCTGAATAAAACAAAAATGACTAGAAACAGCTTTGCACGTTCAACAAAATTATAGTTATACTTTAGTTCTGCTTTACGAATTTTTACGAACAAACTACATAATTTGTACATTTACGAGTATATACATAGTTTGTAAGCTATGCGAAAAGATAGTTAGCCGGAAATAACTAGTTAACGCTTTATCCTAAATCAGTGTTGCGTAAATTATAGTCTTACTACATCAAAATTGCAGCTAAATATTGCTATATACATATACATCGAATAGTCTTTTGTCTTATTTTGAAGAATCAATAATAAAATTGTATCTTTCATAGTCAAGTATATTATAATTTTGCTACTCTACTCTCTTGTACGCAAAAGGATGTTTGGTAATGATAATAAAAAAAGAACTGAATATTTTAACGGAAATACACGTTCTGAACATCCTTATGCGTGGGAACTTAAAAATAAATATATTTAAACAGGAAGAAAATCTTTTTTTTTAATCTAAATTTTTAGCCGATATGAAATATGTATCTATGCCATTATATTATTTTGTTGTATTAAAAATGTATTGAAATATTTGATTAGACTTAATCTTATGGGGAAACAAGGTATACCAATACTTACATTATTATTATACTGGATTACTCTAACTAGTTTTCGGTCTCTTAAAAACGATTTATAAAAAATCGGTTGTGGCCGACTGAAATTTCTTTTACGTTTAATTTCTTATTGTTTTGTGATTTCTTTTTACCCATCCTAAAATAAATCATATTGAATAAAAGCCTATTCATAAACATATAATTATCGAGATTTAATGAAATTTTCTGAGCAATGATAACGTGTTTTCGTTCCATTATACAAATTTAGCATCGCGATATTTGAAAACTATTCATTTTCTTAATATTACTTTCATGTAATGCCTTCAGATCGCCGTATAATAAATAAGTGTTCTTATTTTTGTGTAAAATCATATTATTAATGCAAAAACTCTATTTTTAATAAATATGTAAGAACATAATAATAATAATAAAGGAAATAGTATTGGTTCAAATATATATATATATATATATATATATATATATATATATATATATATATAAAAATATATATATATATGGAATCAAGGCGACGTGATAAACAATTTTTGTTAAGGTACATTTTTGATTCGATAATGTTACAGACACAAGACCGAATACATTAGTTCTTTTGTACTTCATACGGTGAACTAATGAAAAAATGTACTTCGTGATATTTACTGAATATTCGATATATATTTGCTAAAGACATTTATCCGGATAATTTATATATAATATATATCAATTAGCGAAAGTGCAAAATGCTATTTCAATTCCGATTATCCATTTGATCAACAATTTTATATACCACACTCAACAACAGTTAGCACCTTTGGTGCAACCAACCATAACTGAAATGGTGTCCTTGGTATTACCGCTATCCCCTATAAACGCGGCGGCAAAACGGAACCTCTTCCGGTTGTTTGACGAATTACCAAATTAAACTCAATATTCCTCACAAATTATAATTCATTGTTTGTACTAAATTGGCAAAATTGGTTACTCAAGTTACAGTTAATCGAGAACTTACAGGTGGACGTTTCGAGAATGTCAATTATAGTATAGTTAACTATAATAAATATACCGTTCATTTCGCATTTTATTGAATACAGCAATATTGATCACAATTAAATTTATAATCAATTTCAAATAAATAATTATACTCAAAGATTTTTTTTGGATGTTCATAAGTAACTGCTGTGCAGCGGATCTTAAAATGTATGATATTTTACTGGTCACTCATGTCATATGGTTAAGACGTACACAAAAATGTGTAATTTTACTTAAATTTTGATTTTCGCCCAATTGATAGCCAATATTGAATAACTTTATAATTACAAACTGGGAACGGTAACAATAGTTGGCTTAAAATTCGTAAACTCGTTTTAAAGGGATGATAAACGAGTTTTCACTATTCTGGATTACGCCATTAGTTAGAGAACAAACAAAAAATACAACAATAATCGGCTTGACTCCGGAAACATCACACGAGGCACTTAAACATGTTCTTAATTAATCTTTTTCTTTTTCAGTAAGAAGAAATGCATGAAAGTGAAAATAGCTAATAAAAATAATTTTCTAAACATTTTATTAGAATTATTATAGCAAAAATTAATTTGCGAGTAATTATTTAGGCAGACATAATAAATACCTATCATCACGATTCGTTGATTATAAATATAATATTAAAAAGCTTTAATTAAAAATAATTATTAAGAAATTGCATTGTCAATAATGGAAAGTTGACAGGAAGCGTATCCGCCAGTGATGAGATTAAAATCGCAAAATATCTAATGAAATTCTTCATTAGAACAATCATTGTAATTAATCAATTAATTTATCAATAAATTATGCTGTGAGAAGGTAACCAACCAACAACAACAGAACATTTTATATTTTTGCGAAAACACATCCGATCAACAAATCAGAGTTTTGGAAATAAAGCCATTTATTTGAGTCCCTCCCATGCCCATCCGCCACTGTCACCTTTTATTAACAGAGGTGCTGCAGGTGAATTCTAACTACCTCATCTCGTTGGGGGAGTTATTTTAAATACATTGTTAACAAATTTGTAGATTAGAAGTTTTTAATTACTCTTACTTTTTCAATCATTTAATTTTTAGGTTAAGTTCGTAAATACCACTTTTCTTGCTGCAGTTAAAACGGTATTGAAAAAAGAAATGAAGAAATCGAATTAAAAACAGAAATCAAAAAGAGAACTCTAAACTGTATGTGCAAGAAAACCGCTACATAGCAGCTCCGCACAAATACTCGTATATTATTACAAATTGCAATAATATGCCAGCTAACTCATATTTCAGACTTAGCTGTTCAGTGTGTGATGTTGTCAAGAGACCTTGAAATGAAAACGGTGGGGAATACCGCTATATAATATCCGCAAATCTAAGCCACAATGATTCCAATATACCGGTAAAACAGTTGTACCAATCACGCGGAACCAACACGTCTACTTGCGAGTACCTACTACGGATTGCAGTAGTACCAACTGGTCAGAGCGAACTGAAGGTCTTTGCTAATTTATTCATTACTGGATGATGATATTTCTATATTAAAAAGATAATCAGATGACTTAACACTAAACAATGTTGTTCCTTCGGGCATTGATTTTTTCCACAATTATTTATAATACTCATTATATTATTTGTACATACTAAAACTAAAAAAAAATAAAATAATGTAATCATTACTTTTATAATATTGCTGTACTGTGTTTTAAATTCATTCTACCATTACCATGAAACAAAAGCGATTTTTCAATAAATAATGCACTTTTCAAAGAGAATTGTTAACAAAAATTACTAGATATTTATAGGAATTGTATTCGAGTTTATTGGTAAAGTAGTCGTTTTTTAATAATTAATTTTATTGAACTCAACGTTTCGGCATCCCTTATGCCATCTTCAGGAGTCTACAATACAATATACATTACAATGCTTCAATTACTTAATGATGAAAATTTACATAAATATTTTTTTATAAGTTGTATTTAGAACAAATAAAAATTTCTTTTTAATATAATAATTACTATTTCATTTTATAGATACTGAGATAATTTTTTATTTGTTTATAATGGTGGTAACTTATTTGACATAGTCATAATTAAAAATAAACTTCATGATGTACATGGATCCAAGAAAATAAAATATAAAAATATAACATCACAGCTGGTAACCTCTTACGAATTTATAATAAAAATTATGAATAAAGATGTAGTCGTTATGTTGCCAACTTATTTCGCTGAGGCCTAAAATACTCTAAAAAATAAAGCAACGTGTGATTCTGATATTAACACCCGTACGGGGTGTAATACTTCATCGTTTATCACCCGTGTTAAAGAATAAGTCTCCAGGAAACTTATAGTAAACTATGCCAGTTATAATTTTATTAACCCTAACATTCTATTGTGTCTACCACATCTATTCCGGTTCGAAAGATCAAAATAATAAATGTTACATATTTTGTGTTAGTTATTGCCTTGTTCATAAAAATTTACCACACATATGACAAATATCCCCTTTAATATAGTTCAGTAAAAGTACTTAAAATAATGTTAATTAACCTTTTTTTTATTATTATTATTATTATATCAAGCATCTTAAACGTGTTGTAAATTTACTTCCAATTTACGACGTTATTTCCTATCAAAATGTACAGATAACAGGTGGTTAATCTATGATAATTCGATTACGATGGAGAAGAGTTAATCTTTTATTAAAAAATTCAAGGTTGGAAAAAATAACGGGCTGCCAAGTATAACGGTGTAGTATAAACATATACTAGTAGGTGTCAGCTGTCTTCTTGACCAACAACAATTATTGTTCTTCTTCATCTTCTCCTTCTACTCAGAACCAAATTATGATTCGCATCGAAAATTATAATGGTTAAAGCTAGCGCAGGATTCTTACATGGCAATTTGCATAAAAGTTATATTTTATTGCTATTCGTTCGTGCATAATTTCACATTCTACTGGATTTTAAATTTATTTACAACTAACGAAGTATAGCTTTAGCTGTTTGTTAACAACTTGTATGTTAATTAAACATCAACTAATAATAATAATAATAGTAATCAAAACCAAATATGGTAAATAAAATAAGAATCATTATAAATAAACATATAAATATGTTTTTGGTCCTACATACACCCACAATACAAACAATTTAATTGAACACAAATTATTGCGCAATAAAACGGAAATACAAGTTTTGAGCTTCCTTAAATTTATTTTGACTAATGTGTATGTGTGCGTGTGCGTGCGTGTGTGTGTGTGTGTGTGTGGGTGAGTGTATGTATGTATGAGTGTGTGTAAGTGCATGTGTGCGTTCTACAATATAAACTATTGAAGATTAAATAATGAATTTTATACTTTGTATGTAGCCCGAAAAATACCTCATATTGTTGGGATCAAAATTTAAACCGGTAGTTTAGGTTAGCTACTTTTTTTACTATCTAGAAAACAGCACTAGAGCCCGTGCCAAATAGAAATGTGCACCTCAGTCATTTCTTGCGCAGCTACTATGAACGGGGTCCCGCCTACAGTGGCACCAGCGGCGTGAATTTTACAAAATATTTTTCTTTTATGCCTACATTAAATATTACTAGCTTCTTCTTCCATAAACTTTATTACTTTAAACACCAAACACCTACTTTTACTGTTTAAAACCATGTTTACTAACGAGCTTAATAACACACAGTAATTTTCAATACTATTTGGGTAAAATCAATCGCGCGTCACTGAGTCCAATATGGCTGAGCGCATTGCATATTATTGGCCCTTTAGGAAAGAAGGAGGAGTAATACTCAAATGTGTCTTTCGCGCATGCACATTTCTATTTGGCACGGGCTCTAGTACTTACAGCTCGCCGTACCGGTGAGTAACAATCACTTGAAATAAAATAATGAAAATGATAGCAATTGTTAGAGGACAACATTTACTGTTGCAATTATCCAACAAGCAATCAAGCAACAAGATTTTAAATTTAAATATTATTAGTATAATATTCACAGGTTCACAATCTGTAAAAACATTATGCATTTAAAATGTCTTATAATGTTTTGAAAATTTCTTTGATATAATAAAAGAAAAAAGATTTTTATTTTTTTTATTTTTTAGCCCCTGGGCTCTTAATTTGAAAAAACTTAGTCGATTTGAAATAACTTAAATTAAAGTATTTAGGAGGGTTCCATATTTTGGGGCCCTATACCTCCGGACCTGTACAGACGATTGAATTTAAAATGCGACGAGAACTTTACGGGCGTAGAAATTATATGTATATCAAATTGAATAAAAATCGGCTCGGTACCTTCTGAGGAGATACGTCCACAAAGTTGGTCTTACTGGCGAGCAAGCGAGTGACAGAATTCAATTATTTATAAGTTATATACATTTTTGTAATCAGGGTGACGAGGTAAACATTTTTTGTTTAGGTTTCTTTTATAGTAGAATGTTATTATAGACAAAAAAAAATGACCAAACACTATAGGTATCTTGTACGACGAACTAAAAGAATATTTTCAACTTGAAAATTATTAATTTTATAATTTTTTCGCAGCTTTCGGGCTTATAGTCACAATTTGAAGAAATTGGTTATACATAATATATCTTAGATTTTTTTTAAAGACATTATTAAGAGAAGTCTTAAAATTTAGGGCCCTATTACTCCGGACTAGTACCAACAATTGGTTATAAAATGCGACGGGACCCTTTTCGACACCCAAATTATATGTATACCAAATTTCGTTAAAATCGGTACATCACTTTCAGAGTTGCGGTCACAAACTCAGATCATACGAACGACCATCCGAGCAAGCGAGATACATAATTCTTATTTTTTACGAGACAAGAACTTTTTGTTAAGGATTTTTTTTTTATCGGAGTATGTTACAGACACGACCTAACACTATAGCTCATTTGTATATTCTGTTCGACGAGCTAAAAAAAACCCATCACGTATATACAATTAAAACAATTATATTTAAATAACAGTTATAACCATTGAAACAACTGTTTTGAGCATTAACAACAGGAGATTTCAACGGTAGATCACACAACAATACTTTTTGTCAACTCTAAATATAATTTAAATGCTCGTTTTTAAGTACCTACATACAAAACAAATGATTACAAATGTATTATTATAATATTTTGCTTAAGTCAAGCAAGGCTGTTCGCCATTTAATGACACATTCCTCACCGTGTTATTATGAACAAAACCGCTACTGCGATACCGAGTGTACCTTGAACACGCCTTTAGCAAATCAACAAACATCGAATTGCTGTGGCTTTAGCATTCTGTATATGGACACCGAGGACTCAACTAACTGAGCATCATAACCGGCTGATCTAATACTTTATACGCTGTACTATGTTTTTGCTACTATCTTTTTTGTTTAATTACCGCGACCTTGTTAAACTGGAGCATTTAATTTAAAAATCGGAAGGATTTGTATCAAAAGGTCATAGAATCATTTTTTACTTCGTTTTTTATTCGTCTTTTAATAGGTTCTTTTATATTTAATAACCTAATCATTCAAAACTAATATAAATATGATCTGAGTAGATTTTATAAACATTACATGACGCTTTTCCCATACATTTTGTGACAGAGAACCCTTTTTAAAGATTAATAATCTTAATATTATATTACATTTTTGATAATAATTACTAGTTATGTAACCAGTTAGGAAATGAGTGGGTTGTTTGCGCAACGAGCGAAGCGAGATACCGCAAAATAACACGAACTACACAAAATCGCATTTCCTAATTTTGTAAAGATAAAAGGTTTTTAATCGTTGTAATTATTAAATTTCATGAATTTTAGTAGTACGCATGTTAGGTTGAAGTTTTGTTTATACAAATGTTTGACATTTGGGAGACTTGATTTTGTAAAAACTGAAAACACTTGAAATATATCTAATCCAAGTATAAATATACCAAGAGATATCGTAAAGGCCTCGCAAAATTCAATATTATCCGTGATTCAGAAGAAATTAAAAGTAAAATATGATTAATTAATTAATAGTTACAAAAAGTGAATCGTTTCGCAATTGTAGTCAATTTTAAAAAGTGATACCTTATAAGTCCAAATTAGGCAAAAACTAGCATTGGTGCCAGTGCAACAATCGTATAAAATACAATAATATTAAACAATAAACGCTAGCAATTTTTAGAGAGTAAAATTTATTGCAAACATCCAACTATCAACAACATTTTAAATTGCAATATTATTGTTATTAATTTTATTTTTTGACTTTCAGGTTCACAATCGGTATAAACGTTATAAATATAGAATAATATTTTGAAGATATAATTGATAAAATTAGGCAAACGATTTCAGTAAAAATACGCTGTTATCACAAATAAATTAATTTGTCCAAACCTACCTGATACCTTTAAAAACTAATCCATGAAACCGAGCTTGCATTAATTATTTACTATATAATCTGATTTGTCTTGAGAACTGACAAATCAAACAAAATCAGAAAATAATGTGTCGAACTTTAAAAGTTATCCTCAAAAATGCATAAATATAGCAACTTCAAAGACTTGTGTGTTATATTTGACCCTAATCAACAAAATTTCAATGGCAACTTGTTTGTAAATTTATTAATTGCAAGTTTTTGAATGACGTATGTAAAAGACTGTTACCTAGATATAACTGTAAGCGAACTGCAATGTGGTAATTATATATGGAATGGTTGTTTATGCACTTTCTTGTAAAAATATCTTTTATATATAGTATTCATATTCACCAAAGAACTAATGAATATTATGAAGAATGATTTGCAATTCATTACAATATAATAATAGGCATCACCTTAGAATATTTTCTAAATAATTGACAGCTAAATTCAATGCTTATCATAACTCAATATTGTAGCTTATATTTTATTATAGCTTATACACTATGTGATATCGGTAAATATTATGCTGCCTAAATATCTACATAAAAATACAAATTTATAAATGTAATTCAAAATTTAAAAGGGAAGCTTTAATGTTGTGTATATAACTTTTAAACCAAACTTAAATAATTGTGTTTTTTAGTCGTTGTACAAGACAGACAGTTGATTGTGTGTTTCTCTCGGATCAATATATATATATATATATATATATATATATATATATATATATATATATATATATATATATATATATATATATATATAAATACCCCGATGTATGTATAAATATGTGTGTAGAACGCATTATTTATATGATTCTATGGTTTCTACAAGGCAATTCACGGCACTGCTAGTTAATAAAAGCAAAAACTACGTTCTAAACCGTCAAAATTATGATTTTTTGTCAATATATATATATATATATATATATATATATATATATATATATATATATATATATATATATATATATATATATATGAATACAAAAATAGAAGCATTTATAATCACTGTCAAGATTCACACAACAGGTAACGTCACATCTATAATTTGATTTTTGAATAATCGTCAAAATACGTACAGTAGTGTAAATAATAATGTAGATTATAATAAAGTTGATAAAAGGTATCCTTATATAGACTAAAATGGGTTGCATAATTTACGTCGGTTATGAGAAGTGTCTTGTTATAATATATAGGAAACTGTGTCATCGTTTGTCCACATTTGAAACAAAATGTAAAAATAATCATAATCGTTTGCTTACAACGAATGGGTTGTGTATGTTAGTTCGTAAGATTTACCTAGCGTTTCGGATGGAAAGCAAGATACTTACACAAATGGATCAATGAGGAGTGGACTAAATTCTATATATGATACGGGCACTTGCCATACCCATGAGTTAACCTAGTATATATTAGTTTCACTAACCAAATTTCATAATAAAATCATTATTTTCTTTAATATGTGTTTAATATGTTGCACTATTTGCTCAGGAAGAGTTCCAAAAATTGTAATGCTTTTCAATCGATTTTATTCCCGAGCATATAGAAGATGCTGTATACTGTGTGTCGGAGTGTTTGTCAGCTGCACGCAACAATGGCACCTTAAACCATGTTTATAATGGTAGCTAAGACCGTATTTATTTTAGTGTAAGATGCAATTTTGCATAATCGCAATTCTTTTTAGTAAGTGCAGACAGCATGTAACTTGTAAAATTCAATTTGTTCTGCCATATAATTGTTATGGTTTGTTTATTTAATTATATGTGGAGCTTGATGAAATTATCACGTACTAACACGTCTGTATGCACGCTTTGTTCCGTTCACGGTTCGCTAGCGGTAAATTGTCTCGTTTTTAATTTTACTTCGTTTTGGTTATGCACGATATCAACCCAACGCGATCAACCGGCATGGCATCTAGTACTGCTAAGTTCATTAAACATTTAATAATAATGTATGCTCATCTATGAATATGAATCAGTTTACTCAAAATTTAGATAAGTTCTCTATGTTACCTAACTGCTCGGTGTGCATGAAATATTTAAAACTATTGTATGTTGTCAACATAAGTATATAAAGAATACAGCTGGAGTTATATCTTCACTCGACATACTTATACTTCCACAATATATTTAATATAATATTGCGTTAATTTAAATGCATACTAGATTTCTATAAAAGATATATAAATATGTAATGGTAACTAGGGAAATGTAAATTTAATATAACTATTTTCAATGGCAATTATGCAGTAAATAATACGTAGTTCGAAAATACTTTTTAGAATTAAGCTGCTAGAAGTTTTAATATCTTCAACTTTTATAAAATTACACTTTTTAGAATAAAGTTGCTAGAAGTTTTAATATCTTCAACTTTTATAAAACTACTTTCTCTCATGCCGTATGCGAGATATTGAAAAAGTACAAGAGTAAACTGTTACTGCCAAACACGTGTGCGCACGCGCACGCGCACACACAGACTTCATCCCGATAATAGTCAGATTCAATTTAGAGAAAACCAAAACGTGCATTTCCGTTAAAATCTCAAATTTGAAATATTTTATGATTACTTATACTTTCATATATACAATCGTATAAGAATAGAAAGCACTTGGTAAACTTCATAATTATTAGCTCGCCGTACGAAGTACCGAAGAAGCTAAAGCAATCAGTCGTGTGTCTGTAGCATTCTCGATCAAAAAATTATCTTCACAAAAAGTGTTTGTCTCGTCCCTCTGATTCCAAAAATATATATAACTCATATACTTGGATGTTAGTCGTCGCTCGTGAAACCAAATTGGTGCCCTGTACTCCTCTGAAGGTACCAAAGCGATTCATACCAAATTTGGTACACATGTTATTTGGTATCTCATTTGAATCCGCTTGCAATTTAAATCCAATCGCCAGTATTCTTCTCGAGTTATAGGGCACCAAAATTTAGAGCCCCTCTTAATAACTGACCTTATAAAAATAATTAAAACATCCAAAATTTTTACTAATAATTCTAAGATATTTTATATCTACAAGATTTTTGCATATTGTTAACCCAAAGGCCATAAAAAATATTAAATATTATAATTTTGAATTTCAAAATATGCACTAATATTTCCTTTTTTTATCAAAATAATCTACAGAAAATTGTAAGAGTTATTATATCTATAAATTTTTTTCAAATTGTTAACAAAAAGGCTATAATTATTAAAAACCACTGCTCGCATCGCATATATTATTTAAAGGCGAGCTGAACGCATCGGTGCGTTGTACGTACCGAATCTTGTATTTATTAGGAATTCTACATATGTTCGACCTCTCGACATGAACACAGAAGCCGTTTCCTAAAGATTACCGAGAGGTATCTAATAAATATAATTATTATAAAATGTACCAAATGTTTTTGCTCTACAATTATTTTGAAATTGTTTCACCGAGGGCCCACCAGCCTAAGTTAAAATTTATTATATTTTCATTGTATGAACAAAATAAATATACATTTTAACTAAAAATGTAATGGATTTGTTTCGTTGAACAATTATTAAAAATTAAAAATTATTATTTAATCAGTTTTTCAAAAAAATAATATAATAATTATAAAGTGAACATTACGCTAAGAACCGGAATCTTATGGTTGTAAGATGACATCATCTTTCTGTAAAGTTCACAGTGGAAAGTACCTACGTTTCATTTGCTTGCAACATTTTAAAATGCCGAATTCGAAAGTGTATCTTTTACAAGTCACCTAGCGTTCTAACACTACTACGATTTTATTACAAATAAATCATATTTGTAAAATATACCCGAATCTATTTAACTTGAGTGTAATCAGTTAACTAACCGTAGTATATAACAAACGCAGTGCAAAATTATCGCGATTTTACCACATAAAATATAGGTATCTTTATTGCCTTATATTTGTTTATTAACATTATTAATTTAATTAGCGAATTCTGAAAAAATGTAGGAATTATATTATAGGGAACAAATGTTATTCTTGTAATATTATGTATAATGTGATTAATATCACAACGAATTGTAAATATCAAATTATTATCACGTAATTTTGGTACTGCTGCATAAAATCGAACTTCAAAAAAGCGTATCGCATTTAAAGAATCCATTACAGCGAAGGGAATAAGAATTAAGATTCAAAAGAAAGAATTGTAAAAACAGAGAATAAAAAAGAGCGAATACTAATAAAAGAGGACTTAGAATTACAAAAACAGAGATCTGTACAAAACGGTTAATAAGCTAAACAGAGAATGAGAAAAATTAGAGAAAGGGAAAAACAGCGAATGTTGTAAATATAGATAAAGACCAATAGAACGGATTTCCATAAACAGAAACTACTGGAAAGAGCGAAAGAATAATAATTAAGAATTATCATGGATAGATGTTTGTACTATAGCGAATTGCGTCCTCCTTTTCGTCTCCTTGTATTCTTTGTTTTTACCATTCTCTTTTTGGAGTATTCTCCGTATTACTCTTCGCTGTTTTGGATGCTCTGTTTTGCGAATCGCTCTTTTAATATTCGCTCTTGTGCGTGAATACCAGTAATTTTGCTTTCATATGCATCTATTTTTACGCATTTGCAAAAGTACATAACCTCAAAATTTAGATTAGTTACGAGATAAGTTCATGGTGAATGTTGTCTGTACAACTAACCGTTATTTAAGCTTTATATTATAACAAGCAACTTTAAACCAGTCTTTACTAAAACTGAACCATAAAATAAACATATAATTATATATTTACCTAAAAATAGATTTTGTAATTATTGTCAAGAAATGTTGTTTCTTTATTCCTTAATAAACAAAATCATGCAATTTCCTTATTTATACCACATAACCTTGTAGTTGACATAACCAAAAAATCGCGATTTTACTTTCAATTAATTGCAAAAAAACAAACCAGAAAAATATAGATCAAGGAATATTGTGGGTATATACGTGTTATTAAATAGGAAATTAAATAGCTATTTCCGTAACAAATTAAATTGAACTTAACAACTCCTTGGAGCACAACAGTGACATATACCAATACAACTTAAGTAACTTTAAATTTAATTAGCGGTGGAAAAAGACCATTCTTTAAACAATAACAATTTCAAAGTCATCTCGAAAATAGTCAACATCAATTCAGGGAAGTTCGAACGTGTATTACCAGAAAAATTTGGAGTTCGTAATATTTTATAATTACAATCGAGATTAATTGCCTCTTTCAGACTTCGTCCAAGAAAGTAAAAATATAAATATCAGCTTATTTTTTCTAGAAGCACAACATATCAATTATTTTATATTTAGCTTAGAGCATGACGGTGACATGTGCTAGTGCAACTTTAAATTTATTTTGCAATATAAACATTCAATTATATAATATGTGATCCTTGGAGCACAATGGTGACATGTACTATATATAGTGGGAACATATTAAACACCTTAGAGTTAGCTATCACTGTAAAAAATAACTATATTAGTTCATTTGGTTATTGTTTTGCACAAAATAAACAAATTAAAATGTACATTTGAATGAGTGGCATTAGCTTGTTATCGCGTTAACTCCGTAGCTAAATAATTAACCATGCATAACAGAATCCGGAATTTAGTATTATCTTATTTTTCACTTTTTCAACAAGTTAATACAAATAATAATACTACACAGATGTAACTGTATTATGGAGTACGTTCAGCTGAAGCATTGCCTTGCATTTAAACGTTACGTTATAGTATGCGTTTGTGTTAACCCATTAATGAAGTATAGTATAAACTGCAACAGTTATTTTGCGCGAATCAAACAAGGATGACTTGATTACGATCGAGTTTCTATCTTTGTCAACATATGATATTTATGCCGTTATTATTACAGTGTCAATCATATCTGAACAAAATAGTTGATTTTTAGCTATGCGCCCATTTGTAATATTGCAAAAAAAAAAATCGTTTTACGTCTACATGGATTCCAATAATATGTATAATTCATACAATAAGACCAAATCATCTGTAAAAATAATGACCAAAATTGGAATTGAAAACAGAAGTTGTATTAGGAGATATTACCGGGTAGTTACTTGGTTTGTTAGAATTGCATCGCGGTAACTGGATAGGCATCTACACGATAATAAAATTATTGCTTATTTTTAATATTAATCTAAATATGTATTATCAATAGGCTGTAACCACCCATATAAAACCTCGTTTAAAAAAAAATTAAGTGTTCTTCACTCGATTCTCTTATACTTGCAATATCTTCTTCATATAATATTGCTTTATTTTGTTTTAAATTCATGCTAAGATTGCCTTGAAACAATGTCATTATGTATAGTAACTTGGGAATCGTAAATATACCATGGCTATATATACAAAGGCAAAATTTACAGTAATTGGCACATCTTTCGAAAATGCTTTTAAAAAAAAACTTGCTAGAAATTTGAATGTCTTCAACATTTATTAGAATCAGTTTTCTTTAACTTATGCCGATTCCAGATATTGAATAAGTGGCAAGAGTAAACCGTTACTTCTGGTTAAGATATTTTGCTTTCAAAATAGAAAGTGCCCATCTGAGCCATATACAAGTCTTTAAGATTATAGTTTCATAATTTTACATCAAATTAATTAGGATGGTCAAAACGTGTATTTCCGTTAAAATATTCAATTCGAAAATGTTCATTATACAATACTTCCTTAAATAGATTCGTATAAGAAACTAAAAAGCCGTACATTAAATTCAAGCTTATTTATATAAATAATATTGAATATTATATAATGTTTCTAGAATATGTTTTTAATGAATATACGTAGCTAATATATCTACTTTCACATGTTGGTTTTAAAGGTGACATATCATTCATAGAGGACAATTCCATAATGTTGAAGGCTAAAATAACCTTATTCAACATATAATAATTAAATAAATATTCAAAACTTAAATGATTCTTCCCCTAATATAAAATTATAAGCAACAAAGTTTTCAGGTCAAACAAAAGATGAGTACAAAACTTAATTTAACAGGATTGGATTTACTAATCGGATATAAAATTGGGAAGAGAATCCGTTTGTCACAATTTGATTTAACATTGCTACACTTGTCTAGGACAACTTTTAACGTCAAATTCAGATTAACTTTTAGAAGTCGAATCATAAAATTCTAAAACACAATTAAAAATTTCGAATTAAAAGGGAAACATTTGAATTGAGAATTAATAGTTGCCAAAGTTACTTAAATCAAAATGTATTTGTATCAATATCTAAGTTATTTATACTATAATAAGTTAAATTCGCCACTTCATTGGTTTCCTAAATTAGAAGTGAGACTTGCTAATTTTGGATTGTAAAATTGTTTTATTAGGATCCAAGACGGATGTAATCACACTCCATGCAGAAATTATCATGTAAATTTGTTCAAATATAATTTACAGTTAATTTAATACTATTTTATGTCTTTTTCTAAGCTATCTATTGACTATATTAACAATTAATGTAAAAGAAAGCGATAGATGTCTGCGAGAAGAATACAAATTTGAAATTTATGAACATTCTTTTCGCGACAAAAAGTTATAACCTTGTGTTATTGTAAGCGCAGTAAGTATCTGAAACCGGAATTTTATTTTTATATACCTGATTGCCTACTTTTCAAAAATGCAGTCTTTTTTATGTTATGTTAATATAATCGTACACACATCTTTATTTGTGAAAATTCTAAACGTCAAAGGGTTTGCATTGGCGCCTATTGTTGGGCAATAAAAGACGTCCACGTTCGGTCAGAGCAGATTTTTATTAATTTGTTATTCAATTTTAACTTTCTTGTACAAATATATGTATATATAGTTAAAGATTATAAAAATTTTAGCAACATTTTTTGACAAGTTTAAAAAAAAAGTACAATTTACTGGGAAATGACTTTTGAAAATAGCTTCTTGATTGAACGTTTACCTGATTACTATATATATATATATATATATATATATATATATATATATATGTATATAATTATATATATATATATATATATATATATATATATATATATATATATATATATATATGTATGTATATATGTATGTATATATATATATATATATATATATATATATATATATATATATATATAATCTCTTAAAAAAATCAATTTGTGAGGAAAAAATGTTTTTATTCCACATTTTATTTTAAATAAAAAACAAAAATTATAATTCTTACAGAACAATATGTGTGAACAGTCTTTCAAACCGCAAGATGTTAATTATTTGCCCAATCATCCCATACATATATTTAAAAAAAAATCAGACCCAATTCTCGAAATGTATACGTATTGGTCATATTTGCACATAACATTACAGTCTGCGCCAATTTGAAATCGAGAATAGTTGCTAACCAACCAACTTATCGAACATGTTACTAAACTTACCGTATCTTACAGTATCCGTAGGAACTAAAACTACAATCAGTAACAATATTTTTTGGTTGTGACATGATGAAGCTTATTTTTCCAAAATTAAATTACTATAATATGTCAAGATCACATGCATCTATTATGGGGCACATCAACACATTACATACCTGTAGTATACGTAGCAACTAGAACTAAAATCAGCAACAACAGCAATGTACTCCTCGGTTGTAACATGATGAAGTTGATAAAAAATCCCAGTAAAAATCACTCAAGAAAAATCAGTAAAAGAAAAAACTAAGAAACTAAACGTCACAGCTCACTTATTGCTAGTTCACTTAAAAATCACTTCACCATCATATTGTTGCCGAACAACACTAGAATTCCCAATAAGAATACGACCAAATATATTGGTGAAAGCCTCATGCACTCTTTCTTGTTGAACTGTCCAACGGTGACTGTTACTTGCAGGCTGTAAGTAAGAAACAGGCCTTCCGACTCACCTGCGACAAGCCGAGCTAGCCGAAGACATCAGTGTTAAACGGGGATATACCTCAAGTAGCCTCATTCTCAACGCACACCGATCACACTTGCACAAACTTGCAAATCCGCTACATATTTGCGGAAGAACGGAACGAAATTCAATTTCAGATTTAATGTTATTCACGTATTTAAAATGCAGTGTCAACTTGTATTTTTGTGGAAGTCAGTACCGTTACTGGGTTACTGCGGTAGCCTGGATTTTGTCACATAATCCAGGAATTCAGGGCAACTTTTGAATATTCATATTACGTTACAAATTTTAGTTTGTATTAGGATTCAACGAACTTGCATGTAGGGAAGTTATAGTTACAGGCTATCACACCTTATCACTATATGATCAAATATTTGCTTTGTATTAGCCAATAATTTTCATCAAAAAATTGTTCATTTCTACGAGTTTAAAGATAATCGAATTTTACGTATGGATACAGATTAAGATTGATTACAGTTGAAGGTACCTTCATGTACCTTTCGAAATTCTTTTTCTCCTTGCAATATTCTACACCACAGCGAATTCTGTACGTGCATGTGACTTTTTATTCTTCAAAAGTTATTTTTACTTTCTTTTACGAAGTAATAAGTAAGTCTTTTAATCATGAAAAATTTCGAACTCGTGATTTCAACGGATATACACGTTTTGACCTTCCCCGAATCGAATGTGACTATTTTCGGAATGACGTCTGTGTGTCTGTGAACGCTTGAGAACCAAAACTGTTGGATGTAAAATTATGAAATTTTAAACTTAAGATTTGTATATGCCCTAGCTGTGCACAAATATACCAAAAATAGTTATGTTCATAATGAAAGATATTAATGTTTCGCACAACTTTTGTTTATAAAATTTCGTCATAAAATTTACCAGTTACGAGAAAACTGTTACGAAAAATCATAATTATCTTGTTTATGTTGCCATGGATCAGAATTTTGCTTAATAAATCGGAACATCACCGCCTCTCGATATTTTGACAGGAAAACAAAATAAACTCAATTAGATAAATGACATTTATTCCAGTAGAGTATTTGTTAGTTTGACAGAAAGTTTGGGATATATATGTATATATATGTATCTATATATATATATATATATATATATATATATATATATATATATATATATATATATATATATATAAATATATATATACATATATATATATATATATATATATATATATATATATATATATATATATATATAAATATATCAAATGATAATCACGTAAATGAATATATGGTTAAAATTGCAGTATATATTCTAGCTAACATTACCGTACTAGTATGGTATTCTTCACAACATATAGTTGTTTCTCCTAATACGTTTACTATTACCATATTATATATATTTTTAATTTTTTCTTACAAGTTATAATATAAATATTTTCAAAATAATTATTTTTAATACTTCAGCAAAAAGTACACATTAATGTATTCTCTGTATATGCTACAATATAGAAATGTATATAATAGCCGTACATATTGGTATAACGTAATATGTCAAATAATTACATTATATATTTTAGAACTTTTTCAGCTAATGTGGATATATAATTGAAAAATCTGTATCAATCTGAAAATATTTAATACTTGTTGTGATACCAATTTATTACAACAGATATACTTACTAATGTATATCCTAATGGTTGTTTTAAGGACGGGAAAACTTTGAATTGAATTGCGTCTTCATCATCCCACTTAGGGAAAATTAGAAGACAGAGAAAACTCAAGCGACTACTTCCACATAAGCTTCTTTCCAGCACGTCCGAGCCTTAAACCTATCCATATGAAACAAGGGGGACCTGACACTGAGCCGACCTCACCAATAAAACAAATATATATATATATATATATATATATATATATATATATATATATATATATATATATATATATATATGTATGTATAACTAGAATACTCTTTATTTATTATCAATGCTATGTATAACATAATTATATGTTGAGCTGGCAATTAAACGAGAAATATTTAAAAAAAATAGTAATTTTTTAGGTGACCTTAAATGTTCGTTTACTGGTGCTTTCAGCCTACATCCTAATGTTATGTATGTGAAATTAAATAAATAATTAAATATAGCAGAATGAATTGTCTGTCATCGCCTTTTTATCATCAACAACTGCAGAACTCTCATTGTTTCTGGTTGAGTGATTAAATTGTACAACAGGCAAAAAAACAAAACACATTAAATCGCATCTCCTCCGCGTTATATGTGAAAGTAAAGTATTTATTTCTCACTCACATGAAACTGTTTTTACATTAAAGCGATCGTAATTAGCTCGCCGTACGAAGTACCGAAGCAGCTAAAGCATTCGGTCGTGTGTCCGTAGCATTCTCGGATCAAAAAATTTAACTAAAAAAAAAAGTGTTTGTTTCGTCGATTCCTCAGAAGGTACCGGAGCAATTAACACCAAATTTGGTACACATATTATTTGGCATCCCATTTGAATCCGCTCGCAGTTTAAATCCAATCGCCCATATACTTCCCGAGTTATAGGGCCCCAACATTAAGAACCCCCCTTATTACTGCACTTATAAAAATAATTAAAACAGTCAAAAATTTTACTAAAACTTTTAAGATATATTATATTTACAAGATTTTTTCATATTGTTAACCCAAAGCCCGAAAAAAATGATTAAATATTATAATTTTGATTTTTAAAATATGCAAAAAAAATATATACATATATATCAATATAATCTACAAAAAATTGGCTATGGCTAAACGCACGATGTACGAAGTCCCGAAGAAGCTAAAGCATTCGGTCGTGTGTCTGTAGCATTCTCGGATCAAAAAATTTCATAAACAAAAGTGTTTGTCCCGTTGTCCTGAATCCAAAAATATATATAACTTATATACTTGGGTGTTAGTCGTCGATCGCTCGCTCGATATCTCGTAAGACCAAATTTTGTGCCCTCTACTCCTCTGAAGGTACTAGAGCGTTTTACACCAAATTTGGTACACATATTATTTAGCATCCCATTTGAATCCGCTCGCATTTAAAATTAAATCGCCCGTATACTTCCCGAGTTATAGGGCTCCAAAATGTAGAGCCCCCCTTAATACTGCCCTTATAAAAATAATTAAAACATTCAAAATTTTTACTATAAATTCTAAGATAATTTATATCCACAAGATTTTTTCATATTGTTAACCCAAAGCCCAAAAAAATTTATTAAATATAATTTTGAATTTTAAAATATGCACTTTTTTTTATTCAATATAATCTACAAAAAATTGGCTATGGCTAAACGCGCGACTGACCTTACCTTGTAAAAAATAAACTATTTTTTTGTACGTCCAATTTATTTTATATTTTTATGATAATAGTAATAGTTGGTTTCAAAATAATTTATTTAAACAAATTATAGATAACTAATAATTAGTTTGACGTCAATACTTTCAATGTAAACGTATTAAAATTTCAATTTATAATTTAAATATACTGTCAAAATATCTACAAAAAATTGTAAGACTATTTATTTCTAAAACATTTTTTCAAATTATTAACCAAAAGGCCTTATTAATTAAAAAGCACTGTTCGCAAGGCATATCTTACCTAATGGCGAGCTACATGCATTGATGCGTTTTACGCGTACCAAATGTTGATTTTTGGTACCATTCGCTATATAATTATGATAGAGTAACCTTAGAAAATTGTAACCTTCAAATTTCACTAGAAAAATTACTTCCACGATTTATTTAATTGATAGATATCTTCATATAATTGTTCATTACCTTATTGGTTATAATTTTTTTAGATTCAACCTTGAAAGATTTATTACTAAGCATTAAGCAATAATTATTACAAAAAATAAAGTTTTATTGGGAAAAAATATGAAAAGATAAAATTAAGAATAATGATTTCGTACAACGGATATTGATTTTTTTTTTATCCTAGTAAATTGTTCAAATTTTGCAAAGAGTGCAAAGGTGACATCTTCCAGTGAAACTTTTGTTTTCAGAGTTGATTGGAAGCTCTGATTGAGCTGGTAACATTCGTAGCAGATTAATCATAAGCCAGGCCCACCCAGTCCTTCAAATACTATAACAACCTGCCCGGCTTCAAATACGGCACGACACTCTAGCCAACAATCACATCAACATATCAGAGCTTTGGAAGGAAAAGGGTTTATTTGGAGTTTAATTTGTTGAACGAGTTTACTCTTGGTTCATCAGTTGCCTCTTAGAACCAGTAGAGGTGTCGTGAGTGAATTTCAATCCCCCTCCTCAACCCGTTGTATACATCCAAGTATATGAGTTAAAGAAATTTCGGAATCGGAGAGACGTAAAGTAATGTTTTTGTGCATAAATTTTTAGCTCGTTGTTCGATAGTACAAGATATAGTGTTCGGTCATGTGTTTGTAACATTCTGGGATCAAAAAATTATACAAATAGATATAAGATATTTTATGTATATTAAGTTTCTACAATTTGTGAGCCCAGAGGCTATAAGCAAAATTTAAAAATAATAATTAAAAGAAACTAAATCAAAAAGAAATTCTAAAAATTATAAGACATTTTATATTTATAACGTTTTTGCAGATTGTGCACGCGAAGGCAAAAAAATATATTTAAATTTAAAATGTTGACTATTTGAGTTGATTGTTCGGATGATTGCAACAATAAATTATGTATTCCAACAATTGCTTTCGTTTTCATTATTGTTTTTTTTTAAATGATTATAATTAGAATTTCTTCCTTAAAAACATCATTGGTTCAAAAATGTTTTGTACATAAATAAAGAGAAAGTAATAATCCATCAAATAGAATATACGACGCTGAAGGCATTGGTGTCTGTTTAATTCCAAAAATGTTACTGAAACGTGATTGAATACTAAAGCTCGTTTGTACGATATAGTATTGTGTTGTGATAAACGAGAAGTTAGTCAGAATTCAATGACGCAAATAAGCTTGTAAACAGTACAAAAAATTGTCTGAGATTTCTAGATAGATAAAAATATTTCTACGTCGAAAATAATATATCACTATGAAAGTGATAATAGAAGAAATTTAAAAAAAATATGAAAGGTAGAATTGAATTTCTTAGTTCAGAAATGAAGAAAACAAAAACACCACATCGTATATCTTTTGCAAAGCTGAATAGAAAGTATATGAGTTAAAGACGTATCATTCATTCAATGTGTTGTTGGTATGAAATTCCTATAAGTAAAATTCGTGTATACGGGTCAAATTTGTGCGTTTTCTTAACAGCAGGGCTGGTTTCAGGCAAAATTAAACATATATACGTAGCGCTTTAAAGAAAGACTTTCTCAGAATAACTGATATGAATTCACATGAAGTGTTTGAACATACTATGGAAAAGTCTAGAAATCTCAAGAGCATTTTTGTTACAAATTGCACACTATTTGAGAAATCTTTTCAAACAATAGTTGCTATAATCTAATTTTTTCCTGTAAGTGCAGTCATTTTGGAGATACTGAAAAAATGAATACAGTAAGGACGGGGGCCCCTTCCAATTGTGCGATTTTGTATAAAAGTAGTAGCTCTTTGCAATTATATGAAGGGGGTAGTTACAATCTTTGACCCAAAGAGAGCATGATATGTATGAATTTCTCAGGCAAGGATGCAGTTATTTTCTGTTTAGTTCGTTATATTTCTCGTCTTTTTTTCTACATTAACATATTTTTGACGAGATAAAATGATAAACACAATAATGTTGACGATAGCAATTATTTAAGTACAAAATTTATTGTTGCAAACATTCAACAATCAATTAATCAACAACATATTAAATCTTAATTTTATTAGTAATTTTCTTTACCTTCATATTCACAATCTGTAAAAATAAAAATCTTATAATTGATTGTAGATTTATTTGATGTAATTAAAATAATATTTGATTTTCTATTTAAATAATTATTTGTAGCTCCTGGGCTCACAATTTAAAAAAACTTTGCTGTCATAAAATATCTTAGAGTGTTAATAAAATTTTTCAAAAGGAGGATTCCAAATTTTCGGGTCCTATAACGTCCGGATCTGTACAGACCATTGGCTTTATGATGCAACAGGAATTTCAAAGGCGTGGAAATTATGTGTATATTAAAGTTCATCAAAATCGATCCAGTACCTTCAAAGGAGATAGGCCACAAAGTTGGTCTAACGGAGAACATAAGTTATATAAGTTATATACATTTTCGTAAATATGTTGACTAGACAAACACTCTTTGTAAAGGATATTATTTGAACCGCGAATGTTACAGACACAAGATCAAACACTATATATGTTGTACTATCGTACGAGATAAAAGGATATCACATTACCAACACTGTTGTAAGAAGTATTTAACAGAACTTCAAGTCAAAACTAGAATAAAATAAGATTTGGTACAAGGCACCTATGTCTTCAGCTCGCGTTATAAATAATTTATACGATTCGAGCAGCTAAACTTCCCCGGCCTACTCCTATTAAAATTTAAAAATATTTGTATTTAATTATTCTTACAATTACAGTCTTACAATTTTTTGTAGATTATTAGGATAAAATCTAAAATTGTGTTGTAGTGCATATTTTAAAATTCAAAATTATAAATTTTAATAATTTTTTATGGCCTTTGGGTTACCAATATTGTTTTTCTAAGGGCAGTATTAAGGAAGGGTTCAAATATTGGGGCCGTATAACTCGATAAGTATACGGGCGTAAGGATTTAAACTGCGAAAAGATTCAAATGGGATTGTCAAATAATATGTTCATCAAATTTTGTTCAAATCGCTTCGGTCTTACGAGGGACGACTAACATTGAATTATATAAGTGATATATATTTTTGGATTTAGAGTGACGAGACAAACATTTTTTGTTAAGATAATTTTTTGATCCGTGAATGGTAATAGAGACACGACTGATTGCTTTAGTACGTTTCGTACGACACGACGAGCTAAAAGGAACCTAAAATCTAGAACATAGTTTTAGACGTATACTGTAATTCAAATCAATTGCATTGAAAAATATTTGATATTTTGTGGCAAAGTGCCTGTGGTGTTGTGAAATTTAAAGGCCAACTCTGTCTTAAAACAGGTTCCTATATACATACAGTGGTGTGCCGCTTCTGTGTATGTGTGACAGGTATCTCAGCATGCTGAAATGAAAGGATAGCCTGAAGCCAAGTTCCACATATATACAACTACCAATCTTTTATCGATAGTGCCTGTTCAGATTGACCCAGTCACCGTCAATACACATACACACACACACACACACATACACACACACACATCATCATCATCGTATAGGATACACCGGAATATTGCAATTATATTCAATACTGATACATTTACAAATACAGGTACTTGTTTTATTTTGAACATAGATACATATGAAAGAGCGAAAAATCTACGAGCATATGTTACCCATTAATAATAGCGATATGTCGATTTATGTATATTATTAGTATCATTATTAGTTACAACCCGACAAAAATATATAATTTACAATAATCCATAGATTGAATTACTCATTAGAGTTTTTAGCTCGCCGTACGAAGTTTTCGGTTTTTGTTCCGGTTCTATATAAACAAGATTTGGTACGCATAAAACGCACCAATGTGTAGAGCTCGCCTTTAGGTAAGATATGCGTTGCGAGCAGTGGTCTTTAATTATTATGGCCTTTTGGTTAACAATTTGAAAAATTGTTATAAATATAAAAAGTCTTACATTTTTCTTGTAGATTATATAAGAAAAAAAAAATTATGTTCAAATTTTGAAATTCAAAATTATGATATTTAATAATTTTTTTCAGGTTTTGGGTTAACTCTACTCCTCTGAAGATACCGGATTGCGATTCACATTAAATTTGGTACACATATTATTTGGCATCCCATTTGAATCCGCTCGCAGTTTAAATCCAATCGCCCGTGTATTTCCCGAGTTATAGGACCCCAAAATTTAGAGCCCCCCTTAATAATGCCCTTATAAAGAAAATTAAAACCCATAAAAACTCTAAGATATTTTATGTCTACAAGATTTTTTCTTATTGTTAACTCAAAGCCCGAAAAAAAAAATTAAATATTATAATTTTGAATTTTAAAATATGCAAAAAAAATATTATTTTATTCAATATAATCTACAAAAAATTGGCTATGGCTAAACGCGCGACTGACCTTACCTTGTAAAATATAAACTATTTTTTTTGTACGCCCAATTTACCTCATATTTTTATGATAATAGTAATAGTTGGTTTCAAAATAATTTTTTAAACAAATTATAGATAACTAATAATTAGTTTGACGTCAATACTTTCAATGTACACGTATTAAAATTTCAATTTATAATTTAAATATACTGTCAAAATATCTACAAAAAATTGCAAAATTACCAAAAGGCCATAATAATTAAAAGCCACTGCTCGCAACGCATATTTTACCTAAAGGCGAGCTCTGCGCGTTGCAACATTATAGTATAACGCACCAACGCGTTGGTGCGTTATACGCGTACCAAATCTTGTTTTAATAAACAATATAAATATATCAGATAAAAGCAATGCTTATTCATTGATTATACGCACAAGAAAGTGTTGGACAAAGCAGATTTTTTCATGGAACACCGCGAAAGGTATTTTTTGTGCAATTATATATGATAACTAGAGCTACGATTAAAATATTTCTATAATTATTCAGATTTTTTGTTGAGCCTTTCAAATTAACAAAAATTATTGCTAGATAAACCAACAATTAAATATAATTAACTAATTTAATGTTAGCGAAACAGTAACTAAAATTGTTAAAAGAATTCTGACATGATCTACTGAACCTTAGCTGTTTCAGTTCAAGATATTGGTAAATTTGTACATCAAATATTCAGGTCAATACTCAAAGCAAACACTCAAAAACGTTGAGTAATATATTTGTTGTTTTTAGCTCGCCGTACGTAGTACCGAAGAAGCTAAAGCATTCGGTCGTGTGAGTTATATACATTTTTGGATTCAGGGCGACGAGACTAACACATTTTCTTAATAAAATTTTTTGATGCAAGAATGCTACAGACACACGATCGAATGCTTTATCTTCTTCGGTACTTCGTACGGCGAGCTAAAAAGAGTGTAAGTGTAATTAGAAATTGCACTTAACATTTCACACTTTCGTTTAATTATATCTACCATTAAAAAGATAATTTAATAAATTTGCTTAAGCATTTCAGTAAAATAGGGAAGTAAAAAATAAATATAAGGAAATAATCTTAATAATAGATACCACACACAATAGTTAAATGCAATTTTTATATTATTATACATGTCTGTCAAAACTTTCCAATTCTCACACAACACACTGTCTAATGATAATTAAGACAAAAATGCTTAGGTAAAAATAGATCATTTTTGCTCAAGTTACAACAATTGTATTAGGAAATATTCGTGGGACAATAATTGTCGACAATTAATTAACAAACGTTGGATAGTCATAGAAAGATATGCATGTTATATTTTTGCAATTTTTCCTGAGAATTCACAAATATTGAGGTTAATAATATTAATTCGCACGAAAAATAAATTGTAACAAGATAATTAAAAACAATTATATAATATTATATAATTTTACACCCCATGGTATAATTTTTTTTTTTTTAATGTGGAGTGGCCTGCACTTTTACGTAGTTTTCACCAGAAATATATATCCCAAATAAACTGTCAACCTAACCAAAACCCAGGATTTTTATTTGAGGGGGACAATTCAGTTATGTCATACAAAAATGTGAAATGTAATTAGTGTGAATTCGAAAGACCTAAATATGTTATAATTTAATAAATAAAATATATTTCCTCAAAAATTACATTAATTTTTACTTTCTTAGACGAAGTCTAAAAGGAAATATTGTAATCATGAAAATGTTCGAACTCGAGTTTTTAACGGAAATGCACATTTTGAGCATTCCGGATTCGATTCTGACTATTTTCGGAAAGATATTTGTGTGTGTGTGTAAAACATATTTTACTAATAACTAACAAGGGTATTGTTTGATTGAAAACTATTATCATCGTATTGCAGGAATACATCTAATGTATTCGATATTTTTCTTTGTTTTACTTTTTCAATCAATAACTACAGCGCTACATGAATACATTGATTATTGTTAATTACTTTAGTTGCCATTATATTTATCAATGGCAAAATGCGCACACAAAATAATGCGAGTATATACTCTCGGTATTTTCATGTAATATAGACCATTGAATAAAAATACCGAGGCTTGCTTGCTTTTATTAATATACAATTTTAATTTTAATTACTTAAAAAATAGTGTCCGTATAAAAAATACTAAATAATAATAATATAAACCGAATTGTTATTCATATAATTTATCAATATAAAATCGATATTTTAATGTTTCGTAGGTGTCTATATTTAAAGTATATATTTTGGGGAAAAATTGAGAGTGGGCACTGATTAAAACTATTTTCCGTAAACGTTTAAAGAATCTATTGTTTAACAATACAATATATGTTTTATATTTGTTTTTACTTTTTTTATCAGTAATTTTAACACAAATACTTAACATATTATCACAATTATTGAGAAAATAAAATATTCAGTACAAAATATACTATTACCTACCGAGAAATGACATATTTACTTTCAAAATGTCAAATTTAAATAATCTTTATTGACACAATTCACAAATAGCAGTATGGAACCTATATATTTCTATAAAATAATATATTTCCACCTATATTATAATCTACTTTATTATTTACACAACTCGTTATGCATTATATATATATAAACACCCAGACGTATTTATGTGTGAGTTTGTATGTGAGTATATATGTGTAGAATGCTTTTTTGTACAAATGCAAATTGGCATAGACGGGGATTAAACTGCCAACCTCTTGGGTGAAGGACGAGAACCTTAACCATTATGCCATGGCCTAATATTTGATTTTCTATGTTAAAACTGTCCGATAGTCTTGAGATATTAAAAATATTTGTATACATTTTAGTGGCGGACTAAAATATTTTATATTTCAAAATGATTATTTTTAATGGATTGAGTAATTGTACTTTAACATATGGCCATTAAAGAAAGATTTTCCGTAGCAGTTTTCTCGTATCTGGTACATTTCTTGAAGAGACTTTTCAAACAAAAGTTGTGCGAAACATGAATATCTTTCATTATGAATATAACAATTTTTGTTATAAGTGCCGCCGTTCTAGTGATATTGGATAATGAACAAAACATGCATGGAGTAAACATGCACTTCTGGTTTGAATATTCTTTTCAACAAGCTTAGGTACAACGCACCTATGCGTACAGCTCGCCTTTTGGATAGAATCAGCGAAAGGAAACTGATATTTAATGACGAAAACATATTTACAAACATCAATTTATGAAATGTATTTTAATTCATAGTATCATAAGCAGGAACATAAATAAAATGAAGAGTCATCTAATTCATCATGTATCCATGCAAAATGTTCATATTTGTGCAACCAGCATAGCCGATGTGTTATACAAGTAGCGAGCATAACAACATCGGTGATTAATGCCATCTATTGCCGACTAGATCAACTTTATATTATTAACATTCTATATGGTTTCTGCGCATCAAAATCTGAAAATATGAAAAAATGTTACAGTTTTAAAATGTCTTACAATTATTTGAAGATTTTTTAAACTAAAAAGAACAGATTTGTGCAAATTTAAAAATGTTTGCCTCTTCGCCCTAAGACCAAATTTGTACCCTACACTCCTGTGAAGGTACCGGAGCGATTCACAATTTGGTACACATATTATTTGGCATCCGATTTGAATCCGCTCGCAGTTTAAATCCAATAGCCCGTATACTTCCATAGTTATAGGACCTCAAAATTTGGAGCCCCCCTTCATACTGCTCTTATAAAAATAACTAAAACACTCCGAAATTCTAAAATACTTTATGTCTACAAGAATTTTCATATTGTTAACCCAAAGTCCGAAAAAAATGATTAAATATTATAATTTTGAATTTTAAAATAAGCACTAAAATTTATTTTATCAATATAATCTAGAAAAAATTGTAAGACTTTTTATATGAATAACATTTTTTCAAATTGTTAACCAAAAGGCTGTAATAATTAAAAACCACTGCTCGCAACGTATATATTGCCTAAACTGCTAAAGGCGAGTTCTACGCATTGCTGCGTTTTACGCGTACCAAATCTTGTTTTTTATGGCCTTTGAGTTATGAATATAAAATAATCTTGTAGACATAAAATATCGTAGAATTTCTTATAAAATTTTTGAGTGTTAAAATTAACTCGAAAATTTTGGGTTACTATCAGTGGCGTAGCTGGGGTTGGTGTCACCCGGGGCAATATTTTTTTCGTAAACAATAGTCAGTATGAAACAAAAAAGATGACAACTTTTTCAACAATTAAGAAATTCTGTTTTGGTGACACCAACACCTCATATGTAGGAAAGGATTTCTATAATTACAATTAACTACTACTTAAAAAACACCCCCTGAAATGGGGTCACTCGGGGGTCGGGGCGGTACAACCACATTATTGACCTTCAGGTTCACAATCTGTAAAAACGTCTAATAATGTTTTGATTATGATTTTTTTGTTATAATAAAAAAAATGGGTTGTGGTCAACGCGGGACTTTCTTTTACGTAGTTTTTATCAATTTTATTGATTATAAAAATATAATATTAGGAAATAATAATCCAACAGATACAATATGAAAACCAAGCTAACCTTATATAAATGAATGGGTTGAAAATTATACCAATACCAATTTGTAATGGTTTTGAAGTACTAACTATCAAAACTAACCAATTATATCTACAGAAATATTCTGAAATGTCATTTATCTAATTCAGACCATTTTGTTTTCTTGTCAAAATATTGACAGGCGCAGATGATCCGATTAATTATGCTACATTCAAATCCATGACAACGTAAACAAGAATCTTAAAATTTTCGGTACCGGTTTTCTCGTAACTGGTACATTTATTGAAGAAACTTTTCAAACAAAAGTTGTGCAAAATATTAATATCTTTCATTATGAACATAACTATTTTTGCCGTAAGTGCAGCCGTTCTAGTGATATTGGAGATAGAACAAAAAATGCATAGAGTAAACTGCACTGCCGGTTTGAATATTCTTTTCAAAAATAGGAGGTGCACAACTAGACCATATACAAGTCTTAAGTTTGAAGTCTCATAATTTTACGTTGGACAGTTTCGGCTCTAGAGCGTTCACATACACACACACGCACACACACACACACACACACACAGACGTCACTCCGAAAATAGTCACATTCGATTCAGGGAAGCTCAAAACGTGTATATCCGTTGAAATCTCGAGTTCGATTTTTTTGGTGATCCCTATACTTACTTATTACTCTGTAAAAGAAAGTAAAAATATATGATTTGAAAAACTTTCTTGACATAAGCTATCTTAGAATATTTAGTAGAAAATTATAAATAATTTTAAAATTGACAGTATTTAGGAGGGCTCCAAAATGTGGGGCCCTATAACTCCGGACCTGTATAGACGATTGTATTGTAATGTGACTGGAACTTCGCGGGCGTGGAAATGATATGTATATCTAATTTCATTTCATTAAAATCGTCCTGCCGAACAACCGAGCGAACGAGATACAAACAATCAAGTACAATATCAGTTATATAAATATATTTTTAATGCAGGGCGGAAATAACAGAACTTTTTGTTAAGAATTTTTTTTAACGAGCATGTTACAGACGCACAAGCAAATACTATATTGTTTTGACGAGGTAAAAACGCCTACTAAACTTATATGTTTTACAAAGTTGTAGTTTCGGTTGCTTAAATATGAGTACCCAGCCCAGGGAAACAATGCAATCACGATACACTTATAACGGTATGCTCACTTGAAAACTCAAATACGTTCACGGCGCGCATGACGTCACATTCGAAGCAACACAGCGCCAACACACTTGCGTACACAGTGTTTTATTGTATTTCGCTTTGGATTTACCCAAAAATAAACTTCATTTATCAACAATGCCAGGTTGTGCGATTGTTCATTGTAAAAATTACAATAGACGCACTAAAAATAAGGATATGAAATATTTTACATTTCCAAAAATTGAGGAATATAATATGGATTCATGCATGCCGACGAAGGGACATCATTAACTTGAAAAATGGTAAGGAAGAAATAAACTTATTTGGATGAATTATAATTCATTATTTAAGTGAACCATAACACATTTCACTATCTTCAGAGGTACATGCATATTAATATTGCATTGTTAATATGGTTAATTATTATGGACAAAAACGCTTCAAATATAAGTTATACGGTATAAAATTCTGCATGTAAATCAACAAATATAATTTATTGTGGATGCTTTGTAACGACGAAAATTAAATATAAAAATGCCAATTACTGAATTATTTATTCATCTAATATTTGGTGTTAATTTTAACAGTTTTTCATGGAGTCTAAATGTGAATATTATATAATATTCACATTTAGACTCCATGAAAAACTGTTAAAATTAACACCAAATATTAGATGAATAAATAATTCAGTAATTGGCATTTTTATATTTAATTTTCGTCGTTACAAAGCATCCACAATAAATTATATTTGTTGATTTACATGCAGAATTTTATACCGTATAACTTATATTTGAAGCGTTTTTGTCCATAATAATTAACCATATTACCATACCATCAGATGGCGATTTAAAATCAGAACATTGACGAATAATATGGCAAATTATTAAATTTTATATTAGGATCGTCCTTAAGTTAATCTTAATGAAATATGTTAATATAATTTTTAATATTCATAGACAAGATGCGCCAATATTTTCTTTTATGTTATAGCATGTGTTTGTTCCGATCATTTTGATACCAGCTGTTTTGAAATACCACTAAGGCAACAATTGTTAAAATAGAGCCCAAAAAACAGCCGAAATTTAAAAATTAATGCGGTGCCTACATTAAACCTACCCCTAGCAGATAAATATTTGTTTGTAATGGTTATTGCAGATAAATATTGAAATATATTTTGAAAAACAGTACGCATTAAAAGTTATAATACTAAAATATTGTCTTGTTGCAACAATATATATGATTATATATATATATATATATATATATATATATATATATATATATATATATATATATATATATAAACAAACTTTAATTATGGTATATATATATATATATATATATATATATATATATATATATATATATATATATATATATATACCATAATTAAAGTTTTATAATAAAATATACCATCTATATCGTTGATAAATAATAAATATCATTATAACAACCCGTTAGTGATACAACAAGCTTAGGTACAACGCACCTATGCGTCCAGCTCGCCTTATAAGTAATATATGCGATGCGAGCAGTTTTTAATAATTTTGGCCTTTTGGTTAACTAATTGAAAAAATGTTATAGATATAAAAAGTCTTACATTTAATTTAAGATTATATTAAAAAAAAAAAAAAAAACAAATTTTGAAATTCAAAATTATAATATTTAATAATTTTTTTCGGGCTTTGGGTTAACAAAATGAAAAAATCTTGTAAACAAAAAATATCTTAGAATTTTTAGTAGAATTTTTAAGTGTTTCAATTATTTTTATAAGGGCAGTATTAAGGGGGGGTCCAAATTTTGGGGCCCTATAACTCGGGAAGTATACGGGCGATTGGATTTAAACTGCGAACGGATTCAAATGGGATGCCAAATAATATGTGTACCAAATTTGGAGTGAATCGCTCCGGTACCTTCAGAGGAGTAGAGGGCACAAATTTGGTCTTACGAGATACCGAGCGAGCGAGCGACGACTAACATCCAAGTATATAAGTTATATACATTTTCGGAATCAGGGCGACGAGACGAACACTTTTTCTTAATGACATTTTTTGATCCGAGAATGCTACAGACACACGACCGAATGCTTTAGCCTCTTCGGTACTACGTACGGCGAGCTAAAAATATCGACTTGTATGACTTCGAGTTTCTGCTTCGAATGTGACGTCAGAATAGTGCGACAAGGATGGAGCTAGTATGCGCGTGAGCATACCGATGTAAGTGTATCGTTAATGCAATGTAGTGGTAGTGCTAGTGACATCTATTGAGAACATCGCAAAGCGCATTATCAAAACGTGACATATGACAGAAGTAAACGTAGAAATTTTTATAATAAATACTGTATTATATTATGTTTATGATTGAAAATTAACTCAAACTTTAGTTTAACTGTTCGTACATTAAATAAGTGTAGCTTTAAATGTACAGGTTAGTTTAAAAATCACGTTTAGTTTGATGAATCACCTGTTGCATGGTTGTTTACGTTTACTACAAGTCCAGTTGGAAGAAATCACTTATGGATTTCATGTTGAAACTTATATTATTGTTTAATTAGATTACATTAATTAAATAAATCAAATATGGACAAATTACGGAAAGTTTTGAGCGGAGATGAAGCCGATGAGGAAAGTGGGATTATGTCCCAGGTATGTTGCTAATTTTAAGTTAGATATTTCATGTGTATTTAACACGTTAGAGTCCTATACGAATATATGTTTGACGTTTGACTCAACAATTTGTAATGCAACGATGGAACGTTGTTGCACATGAAACGTTTACACAAACAATAACAATCTGTCAATTTGTGACGCTCGCTCTACGTACAATTTTCTATACAATTTAGATCTTCGATTAACCAAAAATGACATTTCTAGCTTAATGATACTGCAACGTTATCATGGTCAACCCGGATAAAAGGATTCTTAATTTGTTTTGTTGTGGGAATCCTCTTGTCGCTATTGGGTTCATTCGCATTATTTTTAAACCGTGGTTTAGCTGTGTTTGCAACATTTTATACTTTAGGAAATATTATTTCAATGTTAAGTACATGTTTCTTAATGGGCCCAGTGAATCAAATCAAAAAAATGTTCGCTCCGACCCGAATTATCGCTACAATCATAGTGATTTTAGCTATTATCTTAACACTAGTGGCTGCACTAAAGGTAAAATTAACACACTGCTGTTATGCCGACTTTATAGGGGAAAACATTTCAGTTCATTTGAATTGTTAAAATGCGCGTTATCTTATGTAAGCATTTATACGAATTTTTATTTCATTTCATTTTGAAGAAGTTGGCCAACTTTTTATTTTGTGTGCACTAGTTTTAAAAAAAAAATCAGTCTGCGCAGCGCAGTGTATTGTATTCTTTCTAGTTTTCCTGTTCAGTTCACTTTTTTGCGCACCGACAGATGATAATAATGTATGTTATCAATGTGTTTTGCTTATTTATTGTGTCTATTGCGATAGGAATAATAGATTCCGATGATGAATAAATGACATTGTATTTCTTAATAATACACCAAATGAAAGAATCTAATATTCTTCTCAGTCAAATAAATACTTCTTTTTAATGTAAATTCTTCGCCAGGCCGAATACTATAGATTTATATGTTTAAAATTCTTCTAAACATAGCAATTTATTGTATAAAAATGATCTCTGTTCAATTCGTAACAAACAATATATTTAAAATTGAGAAAATTGTGCACAACTAGCAAACAGGGGGGTCGTTAGGGTTTCAATAGACGAAAAAAAGTGACCATATCACATCCGCCCGCGAAATACGAAAATGGATCTGCTCAACACTCACGCGACCACGCATACCTGGGTTATTCTTATACATAAGGCATCTTTTTTTGAGCCAACCCGGGTAGGATTGGGTTGGAGAAGTGGTTGGCACGGGTTACAATATGGCGGTAACCAGTCAGTAACCTCACTGAAATGGACAGGTTATTGAAAGATTCAATTTAAATTTAAGCGCTAAATGTTTTCAAAAAGTAGTGTTATGTTTTTATTTTCTTTACTTTTAAATACATTTGATCTTGAATTATTATTACAACATATCATATTATTACAATATATCTGATGATGAGGACTCTTGGCTTGGATTTTTGCGGCCAAATTAAGAGAGAACTTGCTTCAACATCATTTTCATCTACAAAATAAATATATAATTTCTTTTTTTGTTTCTGAATAATTACATACCATTACTATTGATTTGAATGTTTTCAGCATTCGTTTGGTTCTCAGCAGCTCCTATAATAAATAACAAACAAAACACAACCTCCAATATCTATATATAAGCTATAAATATACTTAGCTATATATAAGCTTACCCTCAAAGATATGAAATGTTTGAATATGCCTCTCAATAAAACCAAGATCTGCTTGCACCCCACATTTTTCACAAATATATTCACTATTTACTGATGCCATTTCAAATAGAACTAAGTCAAATGGCGGCAAATGCAGCAACCCGTAACCCAGCATGCGTAACCCTACTACACAGCAGGGTACCTATTCTGAGTATCTCAACTCAACCAGATCTCACTCAAAAACGCTGTTGCCATCTATTGGATTCATTGCGTAAACATGATATGACGTCATGGATCTCAATCAATTCGTAAATTTATCTCACTACCTCGGTAGGTAGTGGGACCAGAAAAGTTACTAGTGAGAAAATTGACAGATTATTAGTTGTGTGCCATGACATCTTTGTACAAGTGCAGAGATTAATGAAATCACTTGAACTGACTGTTACCCATTTATTACTTGTGAAATCTTTTGCTGGTCTCTTTGTGTTTTTTGTATTTTGTCTTTTCCTTGTTTTGTGTTGTTTAAAACTCACTTACAAACATTTCCGGGCTATTATATATATAATATTTGTATTTACTGTAGTTTTAAATCTTTTTAAAATAATAATTGTAACAAGTGTTGTAAACTTGAAGTCAGAAAAATCCCTAAAGATCTCACATGCGCGTCTCACTAGTGGTACGTCATCGTTATCTCAAATCTCATGTCAATATATTTAGTTGAGACACTCAGAATAGGGGTCCAGGGTTAGACATGTCAGTAACCCAGTGCTAACCTCTTTGGAGTAACCCGCCACTCGAATGCACAAGTTACTGAAAGCACCAACCGGGTCAGCAGTGGTTAGGCCAAAAAAAGATGCCTATAGTAGTATCGATAACCGATACTATATAGGCCGACATTCTCTTATATGTTAAGTTATTAAAAATTTGAGAAATCTGATAGTGACAAATTTAAGCAGCTTCAATATAATATCGGGAACATGCTTAATAAGTGTGCATTACTAAATTATATATAAATGCAAATTCTTTCTTTCATAACTTGCATCGGCATGCGCAATTGTATTACTGAAAGTGACTTTCTGATCCGTCCATTCGAAATTTCTGACTTGCCGAACATGCAGATTTCAGCTTTCAGCTGATTCCGGTTCGTTTCGGTTGTCAAAACGATCTGTCGTGGCTGACTCAGATACTTTCTGTTTTGTCGTGTTTGCTTGTTGTTAGAAATGCACACTTATTAAACATGTTCCCCAATGTTCCCGACATTATATTGAAGCTGTTTAAAATTGTCACTATCAGATTTTTCAAATTTTCAATAACGTAACACATAAGAGAATTAGTCCTATAAGAATAGCCCAGGATCACGCGTTGAGCGGACCAATTTTCATATTCGCGGGCTGAAATAAACGGATGTGACGTGGCCACTTTTTCAGTCTATTCGAGGGGGGCGCAAAAATTTACCGATTCAGTAACGTCATAGAAAATGTGAATTTGTGATGATATTCCGTAAGTATCAATATTTGAATTATATATTTTGGGAAAAACAGAGCGGGCGCAGATTAAAAGAGTAACCGTATTCTGCACAGGGCTAGTAAGTTAAAATTATTACAGGATGTTACCCTAAGTATATGAAATGTAAAGCAGTTAAAATTGTTTGGGTTCATACCTATTTACAATGACAAAACATATGTTAAAGCACTGTTAGCCAGGAACATCGTTAGGATTTCAATTCAAGGGGGACGCAAAAATTTATAGATTTAGTTACGTCATATAAAATGTGCATTTCTGATGATATTCTGGGGGGCGGGGCTCTGAAATGGTTTAACGACGTCCCTGCTAGTGACACTGGTGGTGACCACAATAAAAACTATTTACCTAATCAGACGCACTGCGCTTGCGTAAATAATGTTGTATGAATTCGTTGTTTTGATTTTAAATTAATAATTTTTTTCCCCTATAAAGTCGGCATTAAATTTATGTATTTTAAACCAATTTAATATTTCAGTTCCATAAACCGGGTTTAGCATTATTGTTTATTATAATACAATCTGTTGCGATGACTTGGTATTCGTTGTCGTATATCCCATATGCGAGAGATGCTGTTAAGAAGACTGTTACGTCATGTATTGCATAAAAAAAAATTGCTTAAATATTTTGGACGGGTTATAACACGTTCGGTGTGGATCTTTTATGGCCAGGTGCACCAACTACACTTAACTTAATTACTACAAATTCTTTACGCTTTTATAGCAAACCTAATAATGAACTGTTATAAACTCAACATTAATTAAAATAATTAAACTGAAATTATTCATGAATTTTACTGGATTTTATTGGATTAATGTTAAAGCAGTATATTTTTAATACAATAGGAGAGGGATATATGGAGACATAAACGCGATTTCCACACTCGAACGTGATAAATATATGTTCTATATCACTTTTATAAGAATAATGAAAGATAGCTAATATATATTTTGATATGTGTATATTTTTTTAAGAATGATTATTTTAAATATAAGATTATTGTACTCAATACCGAATGCATTATAAATTTTAAAAACAAATATAAATATTCCTATAATTTTATAATTCAAAAATAATGTATGTATTTTTTTAAACGATTTTTGAATATAGCTTATTGTATGTTAATGCATTTCAATAATTATTAATACACATTTGTTTATAATTTTACAATTTAAAACTATCGTCCAAATTTGTTAACTACAGATTGCCTTTATTCAAAGTGTGTGATAAAAATTCTTATTTCAATGATTAAGAAGAATTTTAAATAATGAATTATTATGTATATGATATTTACAGATTATAAGAAAACTTTTGAATTATAAGTTGTTTAAAATTTAAATATCTTTAATTTTTATATATACAAGTTTAAATGCAAATGCAGCCATTGCCAAGATAGTTAAAAAATGACACGAGTAAACGAGCACTTCCGGCTGAAATATCCTTTTCAAAATAGGAGGTTTTCTATTCTGGAATACACAAACCTTAAATCCATAACATCATATTTTTACGTTGAATGGTATTGCTTACACTATAGGCTGTAGAGCGTTGACAGACACACACACACACACACAAATATCATTGTGAAAATAGTTAAAATGGATTAGGGACTCTCAAAATGGATATTTCCATTAAAATTTCCAAGTCGATTTTTAGCTCGCCAGTAACTACAAAAGAGCTATAGTGATTGGTCGTATGTCTGTAACATGCTCGAATCAAAAATTTGTATTAACAAAAAGATCTTGTATTTTTGCCCTGAATCCAAAAATATAACTCATGTACTTGGATGTAACTATCCCGCTCGGTTGATCGTAAGACCTGAGTTTGTGACCGCAACTCGTCTGAAGGTACCGGGCCGATTTTAATGAAATTTGGTATGCATATGCAATACTGCCCTTGGTCAACTTTTAAAATTTTTAGATTTTTCTACAAAAAATTCTAAGATATTTTATGTGATTAAAGTTTTTTCAAATTGTGAGCCAATATGCTTAAAAAAAATAATATAAATATATTTTGCAGTATATCAGACATTGATCGCCATCTGTTAGTGAAATGAAGAAGTTATGTCAATGTGACAGTAATTTGTTTGGTTATATTTTCCAATGTATAAACCATTTGCTTGTGTTTTAATTAATAAAATTAGGAAATGCTCATCAAATAATTTTTAATATCCTTGGCTAATCACGAAACGAACGATATTAACGTTACCCATGTGTGCAATTTTAAATGTGGGATTATGGAAATTAAAACTGTTATGGTACAGGAATAAATAAATGTCGGGATCATAATTGGTTAGATTGGTTCAATGGGCAATGTGAGAATAATGTCGATGATTTTGAATTATATACGTAAACTCAGAAATTTATTAATTTCATATTAAATGCCGATGAAATGTCATAACAACAATAAATTTTGTACTATAATAATTGCTATCGCTTTTAGTTTTGTATTTATTGTCGTGACCGGGCTCGCCGGAACGGCGAGCTGGTAGCACTGGCGCTAGCGCCAGTGCTTGTTTTAAAGATCCGTGTAGTTACTTATTATTTTGTAAAAGAAAATAAAAAACGCATTTATATGGAAAATGTATATTTGCATTTGGGCGGCAACATTTACTACGGTATGGCCGAAATATACAGTTTCGGCTCTAGTACTCACATACACACAGACGCCACTCCGATTCCGGGAAAGTCAAAATGGATATTTCCATTAAAATTTTGAAATCGATTTTTTTTGTGATTCCTATACTTATTACTTCGCAAAGTAAAAATAAACCTGCTACTAAACCGTAAAGTTCTGTGTTGGCCACAACCGTTTTTACTTTCTTTTACGAAGTAATAAGTATTGTAATAGATTTCAACGGATATACACGTTTTGACCTTCCCTGGATCGAATGTGACTAGAATGACGTCTGTGTGTGTGTCTGTCTGTGAACGCTCTGTCGAACCGAAAATTGTGAAACTTCAATCTTAAGACTTGTATATGGCCTAGATGAACACCTATTTTTAAAAAGAATATCCAAACCAGAAGTGCATGTTAACTCTATGTTTTTTTAGTTTTATCTCCAATAACACTAGAACGGTTGCACTTATGACAAAAATAGTTAAGTTCATATTGAAAGATATTAATATTTCGCACAACTTTTGTTTGAAAAGTTTCTTCAAGAAATGTATCAGTTACAAGAAAACTGATACGAAAAATTATAAATATCTTGTTTACGTTGCCATGGATTCACATGTAGCTTAATAAATCGGATTATCTGTGCCTGTTAATATTTCGACTGGAAAACAAAAAAGACTCAAATAGATAAATGACATTTCAGAGTATTGGTTATATATATATATATATATATATATATATATATATATATATATATATATATATATATATATTATTTTCCTGTACTACACCTTCCCCTATCTAGTGAAAATTACGTAAAAGAAAGTCGAGTGCAGGCCACTCCCGATATTTTTAAATATACTTATATACTTGGATGTTAGTCGTAGCTCGTAAGATCAAATTTGTGCCGTCTACTCCTCTGAATGTACCGGAGCGATTCACACATATTTGACTTTCCGAGTTATAGGGCCCCAAAATTTGGAGCACTCCTTAATACTGCCCTTATAAAAATAATTAAAACAAAAAATTGTACTGCAAATTCTAAGATATTATAAGTCTACAAGATTTTTTTTATATTGTTAACCCAAAGGCCATAAATAATTATTAAATATTATAATTTTGAATTTTAAAATAAGCACTAAATTTTATTTTTTTATCAATATAACATATTTTTAAATTGTTAACCAAAAGGCCATAATAATTAAAAACCGCTGATCATGGATCTTATTTTTTGTAAGAAAATAATAAAAATGAATATTTTCAATTTCATAATTATAATTGTGCATCGCTTGCGGGTTCTCCTTTTGAATAAATTTGCTAGACATAACGTATATTAGAATTTGTATTTATTCGAAATTTTAAATTTTCGGGTCTCTATTACTCCGAACCTGTACACATGATTGGATTAAAAAAGGCGACGGATACTTTGAAATTCGAGCATGTTACGATACACGACCAAACATTATCTATCGTACGACGAGCTAAAAATAGAAGGAAAATAAAAACAATTCGTAAAAATATTGATTTTATTGAAAACAATAATTCATAATAACATTCATAACAAAACAATGGATCATTATATATAATAATAAATATTTAAACTTGAATTTGGTCTAATATTAATCTAATTTCACAGAAGCTCGTCTTTTGTATTTGTCATAACCCTGTTTAAGTAAGTCTCTGTTTTCAGATAGCCAAATTAAAATTGTGGCACCAAAACATAGGGCGCCCACCGCTATATGTAGCAGTAAAGTGTTGGGATATATAGTGAGCTTAAAGAATATATTAAACGTTAAATATGTCTCAACGAGATATTGTTAAATATTTACCTCAGATATTTTCGTGACTATTCCAGAAATAAACAATACTATAAGATACTTAGCACTTGGCTTTAACCCGTCTAAAGGTTTGTATATTGTGCCTTGGAATCGTTTCTTAATAAAATGAATACTAAAAAATATAATTACAATTTTTACGTATTACAAAATTTATTGAATATATTTCATATTAACACAAAAACATATTTTCTCCGTGTACATGTCCAGTTAAACCAAGGCCTTGAACCGAAACCAAATCGTGATCTCTCAATTTGGCAACCGTAATCTAAACCGATTAATAAAAGAATAACCGAAATAAACATATTTTATGAAAATTACCTGCGTTTCTATAGAATATTTTTATTTAAGGGGGTAGTACTCCTTTGAGCCCAAAAAATAAGGCGTTTTTTGCGATTTTTTTTTAAGAACAAATAACAACCGATTGGAAAACGGAAAACACAGCGATCTTTATTGATATTTCGTCTTTAATTTCCATTTTTTTTGCGATGTTTGAGTCACTCCCGTAGCCGCTGCACCAGGTGCAGCGCGACGCTGCAGCCCGAAATGCGCTTACTGGTGGGACATCCCCACGTGGTCCAGGTCAAGGTGCAACAAAAAAAAATTATTTCCGGTTCTTAGATAGATTTTCTGTCGAGGTACATAGGGATTTTGAGAAATGTTGAAAAATAAAAAATAGGGAGCACTTTGAAAAAAAAGTTAGTTTTTCGCCCCCAAAAATTGAGATAAAAGCGTGCACCAAAAAGCCATTTTTCAACCAATCGAAAAACGAATATGTACCTTGACAGATAATTATGTGTAGTACTCGGAACACGAACAATCAATCAAATCGGATAAGCCGTTCCGACGGTAGATGTCCCACCAGTTTGAAAAAAGTGGTTTCGAGATAATCGCGTTTGAAGTTTTGGGACTGTCAGTACAAGAGTGCACAGGTCCACTAATTGGCCTGTAACTTTTTAACGGAGTTGTTGGCGGATTTCGGGTAAAGTTTACAATAAAGTAGACACCCCAAGGATTTTTTAAAGCCCAAAAAAAATATCGATTTTTTGAAAGTTCAAAGGAGTACTACCCCCTTAAATAAAAATAAAGTGAATGGTATACAAGTAAACTTTAATTTTAACAGAAATAAAAAAATAATTTAATAACGAAATATGGTTAATGAATAAAAAGTAAACACAGCGTGATTTAGTTCAAGCCTCTGATTGAATCCGCAAATAGCATTAGTCAAAGAACTAACCTGTGAATAATTCTAGCAGACATATTTACACAATTAGCAATAATAAACCCAACTGGACCCAAGAAATAAGTTAATAAATAAGAAATCACTAGAAAGGTTATAGAAAATATAACCATTATATAATTATATCTGAAACAAATACCCTTTAGAATTGAACTTTAATTTCAATGATATCCAAAACGAACCTATCTAGTTGAACGCTGTTCATCGTTGCAAAAACATAGCATTCAGTGACGCCATTTATCGCAAGTAAAAGCACTGCTATACAATGACATTTTAATAGAATAGTGGGCAGTGAATCTGAGGTTAAAACATCGCCACCATACAAATATAATAGGCTACTACTATAAGTGTGACCAAAAACAACGACAAGTAAACCTATACTGGTCACAACTTTACAAATTTGACTTAAAACGGACACTGCTTCACTGACTTGTTTCTAAAAATGCATGTTAAAGTTTTGAAGTGTAAGTGACTATAGTCCGCCATTTTAAATGATGCCGTGCCAATAGGGTGGTAGAACGTTTTTATTTAGACAAGTTATAGTATTGTCTCTTAAGGCGATCTCAGTGTTTCATATTCAGATTATTTTACCGATATATTTACATATATATAATTAATTAAAAAACAACTACAAGCGGCGCTGCAAAAATATATACCGGGTGTAACACGATATCGGGGTCATAGACGTTGTGCGCATTGCTTCCCAAATTAATTAGACAATAATGATTCAAATAAAAGTTGTAGAACATCAGAACAATCTGCATTAAAATTTAGTTCGTATGTTTTATAACTGCAAAAATTACATAAGAAAATTTATAAAATTACAATTCAAGAGTACTATAGCCATGTAATTAAAATCTGAAATGCTTTTCACTCGACTTTCGTATATGTACTTGGTTTTCACTATATATGTAATATAGCTTTTATGTGTTTCAAATTAATTTTACCATTACCATGAAACAATATAAATATGTGTGGTAATTAAGGAAACGTAGATGTAGCTTAGCTATTCTTCAATTTTATTTAGGTGCAAAAATATATATTCAGAGCGCAAATATAATTTACATTGTAATATATATATATGATAAATGACACTTCAGGATATTTCTGTAGAGTATTGGTTAGTTTGACAGCAGGTTATGGATATATAAATATATATATATATATATATATATATATATATATATATATATATATATATATAGATATATATATATATATATATATATATATATATATATATATATATATATATAGATATATATATATATATATATATATATATATATATATATATATATATATATATATATATCCAAAACCTGCTGTCAAACTCTCCAATACTCTACAGAAATATCTTGAAGTGTCATTTATCTAATTGAATATATATTTTACTGCGTAAAGTAATTTAAAAATTATTATTATAAATATAGACGCCCAGAAGTATTTGTATGTGAGTATGTATGTGTGAACGCTTTTTTTTTACAAATGCAAATTGGCATAGACGGGAATCGAACTCACGACCTCCGCGGTCAGAGGCTACAATCTTAACCCCTGTGTCACGGTGGACATATAAAGTACATTATTTAATAATCAAACAGTCCATATTGAAATAAAACACTACACTACTCTTCTGAAGTTCATGCTGCTTTGAAATAGACAAAAACGAATCAATCGTCATATTGAAATGTCAAAAAAATTTGTAATATATATAAATTTGTATATATATATATATATATATATATATATATATATATATATATATATATATATATATATATATATATATATATATATATATATATATATATATATATATATATATATATATATATATATATATATATATATATATATATATATATATATATATATATATATATATATATATATATATATATATATATATATATATATATATATATATATATATATATATATATATATATATATATATATATATATATATATATATATATATATATATATATATATATATATATATATATATATATATATATATATATATATATATATATATATATATATATATATATATATATATATATATATATATATATATATATATATATATATATATATATATATATATATATATATATATATATATATATATATATATATATATATATATATATATATATATATATATATATATATATATATATATATATATATATATATATATATATATATATATATATATATATATATATATATATATATATATATATATATATATATATATATATATATATATATATATATATATATATATATATATATATATATATATATATATATATATATATATATATATATATATATATATATATATATATATATATATATATATATATATATATATATATATATATATATATATATATATATATATATATATATATATATATATATATATATATATATATATATATATATATATATATATATATATATATATATATATATATATATATATATATATATATATATATATATATATATATATATATATATATATATATATATATATATATATATATATATATATATATATATATATATATATATATATATATATATATATATATATATATATATATATATATATATATATATATATATATATATATATATATATATATATATATATATATATATATATATATATATATATATATATATATATATATATATATATATATATATATATATATATATATATATATATATATATATATATATATATATATATATATATATATATATATATATATATATATATATATATATATATATGATATATGATATATGATATATTACGTAATATATCATATATGTTATATATCAGAGATATGCATAGAGCTATCTCTGAAAGGTCTTGATGAGTATGAAATATTATTTATCTATCAGTGATATGCAGCTTGGTTTGCTGGGAGAGACCATCCAAACTGATATTTTCATTATTTATAAAATATAAGCTGTTCTACCGCCCTATTATGTGTTACCTGATTTTGGTTTTCTAAAAGTTCATCTCGTTTTATCATTTGTGTGAAATAAAAATAACTAGAATCCTCAATCGGTCGAAATATAAATCTAAAATTATTTTAATGTTTATATGAATTTAATCCTAGTTAAACTGACTAACCTTGCTGCTAAACTCCCTAAATTATTAACAATATCATACATAGATTGCTGACTAAACGTTAAAACTGGTGACAACGTCATTACATATCTTTCACCCTCAGTTAACAATTGTTTAACAATGCATTGTTTAATAAAACTCAATGTTAAAATACATAAATTTGTATTGAACAATTTGTCCTATAACAAAATTGCGTTAGATGTAAGGTTAAGCATGCGATACTTAACCTTACTTTATTTTTCATGAAACCAGGGAGAAAATCACTAATAGATTCGAATTTAAAGTCGTTCATATCTTTGAAAATAATTGGTAAATTAACTTCGTTGAAAATTCCATCTTTAGTTCGTGTTTGTCTGAGTTGATTCAGCTCTTTTATATACCACCAAAAGAACAAAATAAACCCTATACAGTAAACAATTTGTGATAAAATTTGTGCTAAAGAAAATGCATTTATCGCTTGTTTTGGTTCATAGACAATTATGACTACGAAAATAATTGTTCGAACTGTTACGTAAACAGTTTCTAGAATTACCTAAAATCATATTTACATTCAGAATTCGTTACTTAGATTTATACTTTAAGGCTTCATTCAAATTCCTTATGCAGCATTATTTGAAATACATATGTTGTAGTCTTTTTAACCTGCTTTAGAAATTACATTTTTGCACTGTCTAAAGCAGAAATAGCAGCAATTTTTATACAAATTTATTTATTTTAAGTTGGTAATATGTTTTCAGACTTATAAACGTCAATATTACTTTGATATCCTTGATCTTCAATCTATAATCGTCCGAAAATATAATAAAATTGAATAAATTGATTATTAGGGCAATCAGAAATATGCTCGGGCAAAATTACGAATTTTGGGCCGTATTTAATAGGGTATATTTTACCTGTAAGTGCATATTTTTGCATATTTAAGTTGATATGACATTTTTCTTAATAGTTGCATATTTTTAGTGCATATATTGCATTGATACTTAGTTAAATATCATTAATATTGACTATACTCGAACTTTTAATAAGTTATTTGACGAAAGATGTTTTCAAAAAGAACAAACTATTTTCGAAATGTTTATTTTTTTATTTTTTTCCTGAATCACAACCCCCCACCATTTCAGAATTATTAGCAGTGATTCTCATATTACAACTCTATTACTATTTATGTTACAATAAATATTTATTCATAGGAATCGTATACATTTCTATTGACTATTTAGCTATTAATGCGAATAGTCATTTTTGAATGTGCGATTTATTATAAAGTGAGTTCATTGAAATTTTTATCATTTATTGCAATCAAAATTTAAACTAAGTTTGTTATTGTTATTTTAATTAATGTATGTTCGATAACAGACTTAATCCTGCATTCTTAGTGGTTGTTTAATTTTGGCATATAATATATTATATGAACGAAAAAATTATTATATATATGCAGTAAAACACCGGTTAACCGAATTCGAGACACCTAAAACCCGGATCCTCCGAATCACTTTATGCAAAGATAACTGATTTTTTTTAATATATATTGAATAATGTAAGTCTAACAAGATTTGGTACGCGTAAAACGCACCAACGCGCAGAGCTCGCCCTTAGGTAAAATATGCGTTGCGAGCAGTGGTTTTTAATTATTATAGCCTTTTGGTTAACAATTTGAAAAAATGTTATAGATATAAAAAGTCTTACATTTAATTTTAGATTATATTGATAAAAAAAATGTTTAGTTCATACTTTAAAATTCAAAATTATAATATTTAATAATTTTTTTCAGGCTTTGGATTAACAAAATGAAAAAATCTTGTAGATATAAAATATCTTAGAATTTTTAGTAGAATTTTTAAATGTATTAATTATTTTTGTAAGGGCAGTATTAAGGGGGGCTCTAAATTTTGGGGCCCTATAACTCGGGAAGTATGCGGGCGATTGGATTTATACTGCGAGCGGATTCAATTGGGATGCCAAATAATAAGTGTACCAAATTTAGATTATATTGATAAAAAAATAATTTAGTGCATATTTTAAAATTCAAAATTATAATATTTAATAATTTTTTTCGGGCTTAGGGTTAACAAAATGAAAAAATCTTGTAGATAAAAAATATCTTAGAATTTTTAGTAGAATTTTTAAGTGTTTCAATTATTATTATTTATAAGGGCAGTATTAAGGGGGGCTCCAAATTTTGGGGCCCTATAACTCGGGAAGTATACGGGCGATTGGATTTAAACTGCGAGCGGATTCAAATGGGATGCCAAATAATATGTGTACCAAATTTGGAGTGAATCGCTCCGGTACCTTCAGAGGAGTAGAGGGCACAAATTTGGTCTTACGAGATACCGAGCGAGCGACGACTAACATCCAAGTATATAAGTTATATACATTTTTGGAATCAGGGCGACGAGACGAACACTTTTTCTTAATGAAATTTTTTGATCCGAGAATGCTACAGACACACGACCGAATGCTTTAGCCTCTTCGGTACTACGTACGGCGAGCTAAAAATGTAATTATAACTATAATAAAGAACATAAGTTAGTCTACAAAGAGAGTTTTGAACTTATTTGACCTTCAAAACCTTTCAGAATTGGCTGTATTAAATGTTCTTGGCTTAACCGAAAAATCGTTATCAGAAATGGCTTCCTTCCTTTTATTTCGGTTAACCGGGGTTCTACTGTATATATATAATAATTTTTTCGTTCATATAATATATTCTTATATATATATATATATATATATATATATATATATATATATATATATATATATATATATATATATATATATATAACAAGAAATATTTTTTTTTAAAGATATATTTGTGTATATCTGTAACATTTTGACGAAAATATTAAATGTATAACAGCATATTTTCATTTTTATAGTGCATTTTTAAAGCGCTTAAAACTGATTTTTTAGAGCATATTTCTGGTTGATAATAAATCAAATAAATATAAATTTGTTCCGCAAGCCCCCCCCCCCTCCCGTTTTAATATGTAGTTCAGTATCGTGCCACAAGAGTAGGAATAAAGGCCAGTAATTTGAAATGTTATTTACCCTTAACTTCACAAAACAATAACTCTGAGCAACAAGATAAAAACCCTGTGTTAATTGATTTAAAACACATGATAGAGCAATACTATAACATCCGAAACAATACTGACTAAAATACTGTTCTTCAGTTGGACTTAGCACATTCACCCACACGTAAACGAGTAAAATACTTAACACACTGCATATTGGTACACTGTCAATATACAACATAGATAGTGTTACCATTACATTTACACAGAAAACACACTCCTACATCACCAAACTTACGATGCCCACATTTGATTGATAACCTGTGCCCAATTATGCGATTTCGTATTCGTCAAACACGCTTTTAAAAGCGGCTCTCGACATAAAAATAATATTGTTGATTCCAGTAGTAATAACCTAACATTCATAATGCCAAGCACATTTTGGCCAACGTGGCGTATGACAAAAGCATTTAAAATGAATGTCACACATCGGAATAGAATCTACAAAAAATTTCATCTCATCTTCATATTCAGGATAAAATTCGTTTAAACATACCTGGAATATGATGCTGAATGATGCATCTTGCAAACTACTTTTTAAAATGTTTCTGCTCATGATTAAATTGTAGATTTGATTTTTTTACATGGTATCATTCATAAAATACTACTGCGATAAGATATTTTGTTGGGTTTGCAAATTTTAGATTAATTTTAGGTTATTTTGACGTTTCATTACGATCTTTAAAAATGTTAGTAAAGTTATCCATAGTTTTCTCTAGGCAACCTGTTACCAACCTAAAAATAACAAAAACCTCTTGATTGATTTTGGCGCAGCTGCTTGTGGTGGATGTCTAAAATTTTAAGTGATGAGAAAGTAATTTTGTTTTAATAGTATCGTCTATAATTTAAGTTAAGTAACAATTTGGTAGGAAACGACGGTGAAAGATAATAACGCCAAATCAGAAATTGGTACTGACACCGGTTGGAGTGATTCGCTGCGCTAAAATCAATCAAGGGGATTTTGTTATCTTTAGGTTGGTAACAGAAATCGTGGCCGGAGAATATTATGGATAAGTTTACTGACATTACAACCACGGTTAGTGTGGTATATGCTATAAATGTATTCAAAAGAATCATTTTGTTCAAATTTCAATTAGATAACCTAGAAACTCGACAATATTTTGTCTAATCTTAAGATGAATATGGACGGGCGAAATAAAGAATTGTACACAATTCATAATAATATAAGTGTAGAATGTGAGAAAATGATAGAATATTTACATCGAATAAAAGAGCAGGTACGTCTCTTTTTCTATATCACCCACCAACTTATGACGACGCGCTGATTGTAACTAAAACTTTCTTGTTCTAGTCTGAAAATGCACTTGCATCGTTTGTGCAATTAACTAACATAAATAAACTAAAACGTTACTCTAGCATATATGAGTATTTGAATAAATTATACATTAAAGTACTGGATCAAAATTGTTTGTTTGAAGTGTTTTTTCTTGAATTAGCTGACGCACACATTTACAATCACGTAAATGGTGCAATTTCTGCTAGTGTCAGTAATCGCGATTTATCTGCGTACAATGAGTATTGTTTCGAAACGGCACGCTCTCACAACATCTCCGATATGCAACAACGAGATTTTGCTTATCTGGAGAAATCCACACATGACATTAGTTTAAACACATCAGATACGAGTGTAAAAGTTGATCACGAAATCGATATTCATCGATTAGTGAAATGTGAAGAAACAGGTTTTATAAGTCCGAATCAGTTAAATCCCAGTCCCAGTCGTCAAAAATGTGCTACTAATATCGTTCAAGAAAATGATGAAGTATCTGACGAACAACAAATATACTCAAATATACAAAATTTGAATGCAAAACACGTAGAAAATGTTGTAAAACATTCAACAAAACGATCAACTATTTCTGAATTTGATCATGATTTTAATTCAAATCACGAACAAAACGTTCAAAAACATTTAATAATTCCCGAATTAGTTCATGAGTTAAAACAAACACAAAGTATTAATACAAGCAACAAACAAAATACGCATAAATTCGAATCCGAATCATATCATGGATTAGAACAAACGCAAAATATGGATTTAATTACCGAACAAAGTATTCAAATAAATGCACCGAAATCGCACCATGTTTTCCAACAAGGTGTATTAGATCCAAAAAGTAAAAGTTTTTGTCCAAAATTTGACCAGAGCATTGAAAGTGATTCGCCAAGAAACGAAAATATTCCTGAAATTTTCTATGATTTTACAAAAAAATTCAATTCCAATTCCAATCCAAACATTCCCGAATTAGACTCGAACAGTGACAAAACTCAATACTCCAGTTCAAGTCCCTCAAAAATTGATTTGAGTACAGATTCAATAAAAGACAATGAAATGATTTCATCTTCTGAACAAAGTGAGACACAGTTAGAAAAAGCAGATAGTCAAACAAGTTTACAAGAAGCTTTGTTAAAATCTACGCAACGCATGCGTGCAGCGGCACGAAGAAACGAAGTTAAAATTCCCGATTTGCGGCCGAAAGTTAAAAGCAAGCAAACCCATGAAAAACCACAAGCGCATTATACGAATTATAATCGACAAACAGAGAGGCGACCGACAAAAAAAAAATTTGCACCAGAAGAAAAAGAACCAATTGGTTGATAACATTTGAATACTTGAATTTTATTATAAATATATAAAGATTGTTTTTATTTTAGTGCCTAACAAAGGAAGAACTCCTCAAGAGGGTGAATTATGTTATGTTAGTTACGTAGAATCGCCGTCTTCATTTTATATTCAAGTGATAAGAGAAGATAACACTATGGTCGATTAGTAAGTTTGTTAATTAACCCTTTGGTCATTGAAATTAGTAAATACTAATGAAATATATGCCGAATATATAAATCATAATATTAAATATTTAACAGTAAATAGTAGCGCTGTGAAAAAGAACCGGGTAACCCGAATCCGGGTTTCCCCGAAATAAGCATAATTTAAAATACGGGTATTTGCAACTGGGAACCCGGATACGGATATTTGAAACCGGATAGCCAAATACAAGTATTTGAAACAGGGTATCCTGATACGGACGGGTATTTGAAATGTAGTGATACAACATATTTGATTTGAAGCAAATATTATTTCTGGATTCGTTAATCTTATTTAAATCAAATAATATAAAGTCAGACTTCTTTGGGATCATAATATTTGGCAGATGTGATCATATTTCTTGTCTGAACCTGACTTGTGCATCATTTTGAAGCAAGCTTGATGCTTCGCCCATGAAATAACAACAGTCTTTAGTTTAGTTGCGGCGTCATTGACACAAGACTAAAAGGTTTCGCAAATCATCATAGGCTTTTAAAGGAGCTGATTGCGCGCTCCTGTATCAAACATCAAGCTCGAAAAAATAATTGTATTTTTTCTTATTTCCGAAATTAAAATCAGTTCTGAAAGGACGCCGTTTTCAGACTATTGATGACATCTGAAATTATTAGGTTTTTTGTAAAACGCCAAACAGATCTCAGTCTTATTCCCTAACTTAAACTAATCTAACCTAATATATAAATTATATATGTCGCAGACCAATTATAAATTCAGTCGTTTTACTATTTGTCAAGTCATTTTGAAAATGACTAGGGGTTTTAAAAAACGACTGAGTTTATAATTACCCTGCGACACAAATATATATATATATATATATATATATATATATATATATATATATATATATATATAAATATATACATATATATATATATATATATATATATATATATATATATATATATATATATTTATATATATATATATATATATATATATATATATAAATATATATATATATATATAAATATATAAATATATAAATATATACATATATATATATATATATATATATATATATATATATATATATATATATATATATATATATATATAAATAAATATATAATTATATCTTTCTTTTTAGTTTATCAGACCAGGTATTTGAAATAGCACACCGTTTAAAAGTTTTCACAACAAAACTTGATGCGTTTAATATAATTAAAAAGTACTGTGTTTGTTTTATACAAGAATATGGTACATGGTATCGCGCAGAAGTCTTAAATTGGATATTGGTACGTTGAAATAGTAATTCGAACATTAAAAAATAAATAATTATAATATTACTCTTATTCTTTTATAATAATAATAATATATTTGAGTAAAATCATTCTTAAATATTGCAATAAATTCTAATATGTAGGAAGACGATCATAATGTTGAGGTGCGGCTGATTGATCATGGTAATAAGTGTTTAGTACCGCTGGCATGCATTCGAGAATCTGTTTCATATCTTTACGAATTGCCTGTCATGGCAGAAAAATGCGAATTGGCATGGGTGAGTTTGAACAATCATAATTTTAAAATTAACTGCAATACTAATTTTAAAATAAAATTTTATTTATATATAGATAGTTAAATTGAATCTAAATTATGTTATATTTATCACAAAATCGTAACACTTAAGTTGTTTCACTACCTACCCGTAAAATAGTCAAAAAAGACGTTTTCGAACGCCACTCTACAGCCTATATGGAATAAATTAATGAAATTTTCAATGCAGATAATGAAAATATAAAGTATAAAGTTTGAGTTTCATTCTATGTTTCTAGCTACTATCGAAATTTGAAGTAAATAAAATAAACAATAAGGGCTGTACAGTGGCGCTCATGAATGACATTTTTCATCATCATGGTTTTTGTCACCGGTCATAAGACCACCTAGCGGCGCTTTTCGGAACACATGCTAGTACAGTTCTGGGAACAAATCTACTAACTACAACAAATAAATCGAAAATGTAACACTTATTTTATTTTAAATCATACGTTTGATATGGTTGCGTATAATAAAACATCTTTACTATACATATTAAATAATTATATGCGTTATAAAAGTTACGTTTATTTTGTTTTTACTTTTACAAATCTTATTACGGTTACTATGTAGCACCTTAATGCTACATAGTATTTCTATATGTTTTTGTATATATATATATATATATATATATATATATATATATATATATATATATATATATATATTGTATATAATATAGCATTTGTAGTTTCATTCTTAACTAAGTCAGCACAATAGAGTTTGCGTGCGGTTTTAGTAAATTTAAATATTGTATTATCAGAGCATTGTTAGTGTTGTGAATTGTATATTTTTTTAACCACGCATTTTTTGAAGCGCTACAAAGATAAATTAATATATATATAATATATATATATATATATATATATATATATATATATATATATATATATATATATATATATTTATATATATATATATTAGAGATGGGCTTATCGATATATTTACTTCTCGTATCGATATCATAACGATACAGGATAACAGTTTTTTTTTATAAATTGTTGAAAAATTTTATTTATTGCGAAGATTACAAAAACAGAGAATATGTCACATCCGCCCGCGAAATATGAAAATGTCTTTACTCAACGCGTTATCAATTCTTCGGGTTGAAATGAACGAATGTGACTTGCCCACTATATTTTCTATTATTTTTAATAAAAACTACATGCATGTGTTGTATGTTATGTGTTGCATGTTTGGTAATAAAATCTTCCAGTACTGCCGTGTAATATTTATATAAGAATTGGTGCTCTTATCGATATGTGTCGATATATTTATCGATACAATATTTTGGTATCGATATTTGCGGAAAAAAATGCGTATCGATATGTATCCATATATATCGATACAATATTTTAGTATCGATATTTGCAAAAAAATTGCGTATCGATACGATAACGATATATCGTATCGATAAGCCCATCTCTTTATTTATACACATATATATATATATATATATATATATATATATATATATATATATATATATATGTATATATACACTACCGTCCATAAGTTTAATCGCACCTTGCGTAATAGTGGTTTTTATAGTGAAATGGCAGTTTTCTAAGATTTTTTTAGGTAACAATAAAAGGAATATATAATTTTAACATACCTAATTTAATTTCCATAAAAAAAAACATATTTATTATTACATATTAACACGAACTAATAATTTAAATTATATCGCACTTTCGTCGAAATGACCACCTTTAGATTTAATGATAGCCTGGCAAATTCGAGGCAGTCTATCACACAGCTTTTGCAAATACTGGCCATCAACAGTACTCCAAATAGTTTTAAGAGATGACCAAAAATCATTTTTTCCTCTTGGAGGGCATTGTTTACATTACTTATATTTTTACTATCACCGATCTAAAATTTCGCTGTCTTTCAAAACAAACGTCGTTAAATTTATTTATATATCTTCATTTATAACATAACTACCCTATCTTGAAAAAAAATTTCTACATCGTCTCGTTTTTGAGTTTTGAAACAACACAAATCTAATTTATTTAAGTGCGATTAAACTTATGGACGGGAGTGTATATATATATATATATATATATATATATATATATATATATATATATATATATATATATATATTTATACACTCTATATATATATATATATATATATATATATATATATATATATATATATATATATATATATTTATACACTCTATATATATATATATATATATATATATATATATATATATATATATATATATCTTTATACACTCTATATATATATATATATATATATATATATATATATATATATATATATATATATATATCTAAACACTATATATATATATATATATATATATATATATACACTATATATATATATATATATATATATATATATATATATATATATATATATATATATTTATACACTATATATATATTTATACACTATATATATATATATATATATATTTATACACTATATATATATATATTTATACACTATATATATATATATATATATATATATATATATATATATATATATATATATATATATATATATATATATTTATACACTATATATATATATATATATATATATATATATATATATATATATATATATATAGTGTATAAATATATATATATATATATATATATATATATATATATTTATACACTATATATATATATTTATACACTATATATATATATATATTTATACACTATATATATATATATATTTATACACTATATATATATATATATATTTATACACTATATATATATATATATATATATATATATATATATATATATATATATGTATACATATATATATATATATATATATACATACGTAGTTTAAAAAAAAGTAACTGAATCCATCGCGATGTCACCTATTGAAAAGGTTTAGAATATGCATTTTTTGAGCGCAAAAATATATTTTTCGGATAAAAATTAACTTTATTTAATAAAGTATCAAACATACTATATTTACTGACTATATGAAGCATCTTTAATAAAAATTGAAGAATCTATGTTAAAATGAATTTTATCGCCTTGGGTAGTGAATCTTAAGGTATATCGGGCAGAATATGTTCAGAAGCATCATTTGAGATAATTTTTTTCGATGTATTACTTTTTATAATATTTTTGAATGTTTACATTTTTACTATAGATTAAACCAAAAACTAACACCAATTGGTCGGAAGAATCTAAAAAATTCTTCCACAATATTGTCGATCCGGACGCCAACCAACTTTTTACTATTACTTTTGTAGAAACAGATCGGTTAGTTATTTTAAATTGATTTGGAATGAATTGAAAATATAATTTCGAGAATTTTTACAGAGATAAAATTTTAATTGATCTAAAAACCAATGAATTAAACAGTATAGTAGTTGCAATGGTTGAAGAAGGTCAAGCGATTGAAAATATTCCTGTTGAAATAGACACTCCATTGAATGAGTTTATGAAAAAACAAATACTCAAATCTCAAGGTAAATAGATTTTTAAATTATACTTCGTATAAGAAAGTAAAAATTGATTATAGCTTCCTTTTTTAAGTTACTACATTCAAAAAAATTACATTTCTGTTGCAGGATTGGATGATGAACGAAATTTGACTGAGGAAGAACGTTTAGAAGAAGCATTCGCGTTTGATGACGAAGAAGTCGCTGATCCAAATTTAGCAGTAGCTCATTATAATCCGATTGACGAAACTAAAATTTGCCGAATTTTTTTATCGAGAGGAAGTTGTTTTAAGGGAAAACATTGCAGGTTTTCACACGAAAATTTAAATCCTGGTAACTAAATGTCTTTTTAAACACAAAATTAGTTTTTGTAAAATCACAATTTTTGTATTATTATTATAATTTTTTTTTTCTTATTTTTAAATTATGCCTTAATCCTATCCTAAGAATATTAGATCACTTAGTTGCATTGTTTCTAAGATTATATTCTAATATATAATATATTGTATTCTAATATATATTATTATCTAAACTAATTATTAGAATTATATTTGGGTTGTTTTATGTTTTTTTCTTTTTATATAATAAACGGTTATTTTTTGTAAATTATGAGTTTTATTTCAATAAAAATTCTCAATTTTAGGTGGTTGGACCACGGATAGAGAACCAATTTTTTATGATTCTTTCAATACATTACAACTACCATGCGCAGAGACTGAAATTACTGTAAGAGTAATCAGTGTGGTTGATTTGCGTACGTTTTATGTGGTTTTGAAACATGGTGTCACGAATCGAACTGGGAGTAAGTTTTTTTTAAATTTATTTTGTTTTTATGTTTTTTAATGAAATATTTTAGATCCAATCAATACAATAAAATGTTTAGTCAACGCTATGAACAATCCGGATACGATAAAGACGTTTAAGTGGTCACCTGTAATACCGGCAATATCACAAATGGTCCTTGCCAAATATAAAAATATGTGGCAACGTGGACGGGTCATAGATATCGTTGAATTTGCTAGTAAGGTTGAATTATATGTAAGTTTATTTTAAATTAATTCAATTCGCACGTTTTTAGTTTATATCTAAACTTATGTACATTTTATTTATATTCTATAGTATCCCGTGGGCACCATGTGCCCATATTGTATACAGAATATACACTCGAACCTCGCATATTTTACCGAGGCGAAACCGCGCGCCCTCTCATAAGTTACCGTTTCTCCTCGGCGCTTGCTCTCCCGTGCACTTGACCCACGCACCCGTGTTTGTGTATGTTGCGCTGAGGCCGTTTTGAATTTTGGAAATCTGATCACAGATTCTTGCTCAGCGACCCAAAAACCCCCTTATATGCAGTTTCATTTTTAAAAACTCCGCACGAAACAACACAATGAGATAAATTATAAGTGGTAGGAGTGGGGGAAAGAAGGAGAAGTTTCTCCGTAACTTATGCGGGGTCCGTTTCGTAACTTATGAGAGCGGTCACTTAAGTAAAATATGCGAGGTTCGAGTGTAGTTCACTTTTGACGGTTGGTGAATTTTCTTGTTACCCTAGTTTAATATTACATATATATACATATATATATATATATATATATATATATATATATATATATATATATATATATATATATTTACATATATATATATATATATATATATATTTACATATATATATACATATATATATATTTACATATATATATATATATATATATATATATACATATATATATATATATATATATATATATATATATATATATATATATATATATATATATATATATATATATATATATATATATATACATATATATATATATATTTACATATATATATATTTACACATATATATACATCTATATATATATATATATATATATATATATATATATATATATATATATATATATATATATATATATATATTAATGAATTAAAAACACTTGGTAAATTTCACAAGTGTTTTTAATTCATTAATTTACAATGTTTCACCAAGTGCCAACCTCACAAACTATTGATATTATATATATATATATATATATATATATATATATATATATATATATATATATATATATATATACATATATATATATATATATATATATATATATATATATATATATATATAATTAAATAAACAAGGCGCCGCCTGTTTGGAACTGATATTATCGTCTTCAACAGTCATTTGCTCGGGTTTGACTTTTGTTTAATATTCGCGATTTTAATTGCTCGCTATCTAGTGGAGCAAAATTCAAACAGTACATCCCGAATAGAAAATATGTTTGTGTGCTGACAGTTCTTGTCAATGAACGAAATAAATTTCAAATATGTCCCACGATACAGTAGATTTCATAATGTGTACCGAAATAATACATACTCGCGTCAAATATAACCAACAGTATCAGCGCTTCCCTACGTTATTCTCGATTGTGATTTAGGTTTGATTTTAATGTATTTATTATTTTTACAGTAGCGGAAATCCGTTAATACCGATTTTTAATCAATCTCTAGTTAAAGTTTCCTTGATAATTTCGCAGATGTTCTGCACGTTTTGCTCGTACAGCAGCGTAATTAATAATCTCTTGATGATTCGTTGTATTGGTACCATATAAAGACTAGTTTATAATTGAAAATTTAGTGAAGTAATTTAATCACGTAATATAATGAGGATAAATATACATAGTGGTGGTTAAGCGTTTATAATAGCATGATGTCATACAATGAAGTAGTAAAATAACTCATATTAGGGTGGATTTTAGCTGTTATTAAAATTGTATGTAGATGAATGGTAACTGACGATATTTAACCACTGAATCTTCGTGTGTGACATTTTATTTTATTAATTGCAATCATAAGAGCATATACACATTTGTAAGCGACGGCCTACGGAATACTCCGATGTTGAGTCTGAAAATAGAATGCGAGTTGAGCTGACGCTCAGTGAGACGGCTGTCATTAAGCACTGACTGACGACGGTCTAATAAAACAATAATAATTAAGCAATTTGTATCAGGATAATGAGGTAGAATACAGTATTTAACTGTGCACAAGAAACATCACAGCCTAAGCAACTAGTGCTTAGGTCTGCTAGAACCTGGCCCAGCTCCACAGACTTGCTGTGGAAATACAGGAAAGGCCAGAGGGATCTCGCCTCACAAACTAGCTGTGTGCGTTAACGAGAAGCTTGCTTCCGCCGTGGAACCTTACGGCATCGGGAGAAAGAGTAAAACTCAGTCTCCACCATATCCCTTCGAAGGTACGAAGGTAATCGTTGTGCTCCACTCAAACTAGTGTGAATCTACAGGAAGCTTGCCTCCGCCATGAGATTTGCATGGTACCAGGAGAAAGAGTTGAAAGTCGAGTGAAACTCAATCTCCACCATATCTCCCCGGAGGTACGAAGCGATACGTTGGGCTCCCTCCTGAGGATAAACACTAAAGTTGGCAGGCAAGGGCACCGCTGGCAACATACCGGTAAATATATATGCTACATTGCTGGGCGCATTCTCGACTATTCCCCGCACGAAGCGGTTCCAGACCAGCACCGATACATAGGTTACTCTAGATGGGTGACAATAACACATATTGACATACACATAACGTACATTCAGGATAAAGGCTATCACCATATTTTCACCGTATTTTCTATACACATAATATACACGTAATATGGAAATCTTATAATTAATAAAATATATCGTTATCCAAGTTTAAGCTAAATAGTAGTATAGATGTAAATTATATTTGCAAAACTTTCAAATTTAGTATCAAACCTCTCGCCAGAGTACCTCATAGTCAAAGAAATAATCTCTACTATTGGCTACTAGTAAACTTCACATCTTAACTATAAACGGTTTCCATCTATATTACGCCTAAATTTAAAACATTAAATTATTTCCTCAAATTACTATACTAATTTTTCAATTATAAACCAACCGTAAGTTTAAGTTAGTTAAAAAAATAATATTTAAAAAAATGACTGTTTGGTTTTAATATAAATGTACAATTCAATGCATGTTCATTTGTTTTTATGGATTACTCTGCCACATTGAATGTTTACGCGCACGCACAAACAACGGATATTATATTATTTTAATACGTATAGCACTTATTGTTTATTATTTCAGGTGTTTTTAGTTGATTTCGGTGAAGTAATTCAGATTAATATGAAAGAAACAAGAACTATTCAAGAGCAATTCCTACATTTACCTTTCCAGGTAATTTATTAACATAATGGCAAAAGCACCAATAAGTGAAAACGTCTGATGATATATTTTTAAATGTTTTATTTTAAACGACTTTTTCAATTTTGACATAAAATGTATAACAGTTCAAAACTGACTAAAGTTATTAAACGTTAAGATATGAAATATGTTTCACAGCTGGTGATGAAGTTCATCTCACCAGTAGTTACGAAAAAATCTCACAAAGATATTTTGCTTTGGATTTTTTCGGAATCACGGATGTTAGTGCATTTTGTGCGTCTTTTTCGATATTACGCAATTAAATTAGATTGTTTCATAATTTGTACATTTGATTTTACTTTGTAGGCGATACAATGTACGCTTGCAAATGTAATTTTGAAAGAAAATATGACCGAAGAGGAAAATGACATGGGAAGTGATTATCTTGAAATGAATGTATTGGATAAAAAATTAAAAGCAAAAGTAACGTAAGTAAAAACAAATAATAATTGCCTAACAAGAAAATAAAACAATGTTTTAATTTGTTCTTTTATTTTTACATATAGGTATAGTGCAGGGTTTCTAAGTGTCAATTTGTTTACCATGAATGGCGATGATGTTGGGGCAGAATTGATGAAAGCAAATATCGTAGAAGAATGTAATGAAAGTTTTACGCCATGCTCAAATCTTAATTTATTAGTAGATTAACTATGGTACTATTTTTAATTGCAAAAAGAATATTTTGCGACCAAAGGTATCATTTTATATCATACTTTTTTCGGCTATAAACTAAAACCTACGCGTTGGTGCTGTGCTATATGCTCGTAATATGTGCTTCATCATACGTAATCACAAATATCAATCACGATTCCGTAACTTCGTCCGTCATGATTTATGTAAGTTATATAACAGTTACCATGGCTATGAACTAATGGAAATTAAATGGCACTACAAACAAACATAACTGAACCACAGTGTATATATAACCAATACCGACACTCTGTCAAAATGACAGTTTGAATTTTCCTCTGCTCATCTAATCGCGCATGCAAATCAAGATGGCTGATAAAATGAAAAAAAAAAAAAAACAGGCCAGCAATAGATGGCTCTACAATCACCGATACTGTTAGGCCGTAGTCACACTACAATCAGCGCGATGATGCACGAGTGTGCAACATCAAGTACAATCAAGCAAAACGATATACATCGGTCACACTACATGAAGTGCTATCAAGTAGTGTCAATCTTGTGAACTAAGTTTATAGTTCATTATGTCAACCATCATAAATATCTTTGTTAGATTGAATTAAAAATTCATTCACCATCCAATTTTCATTCGTTTTAAAAAAATTAATGTAAAATTTACTGTCATTTATAAATTCAAAATGATGTGAATGCCACTACTACAATGGCTATCGTGTGTTCTTGAAAATGTCCAACATGTTCGAATTACAAACTGCATGATAGTACTCGCTCGCGCATGATCGAACACGATTGATGCTACTGGTTATATAATCGTAACCAAGTAACCGGTTAGCCATTTATTTAATCTTTTATTGATTTTAAAGAACCGTTGTTAAGATCCATCAAAGTTATATAATTATAATTAAGATTTACATGTATATTAACGAACCTTGTCATCCGCACTTCTACGCATGCGTACATAAATTCTCATTTACAATTTACTTAACTTAGCTCAACGGTTTATTCACAGTGAAGTTAAGCGAACTTATACTTAATAATTATATTTATATTAAGTCTTCAATGCGAGCATCCTAAATCAGTAGCAATTTGACTAAACTTCAACGAAATTAAAATTAAGCATAAATTAGCATGTAGTTGAACGATTTATTGATATAGATATATGGTACCAGTGCAAGAATGTAGGTGTTTATACACATTAAGCATCAATTTCATGGTGGCTTCGCGGGCGCAGATTCGCTGTCAACTAATCAGATTGCTTGATTATCGCAACCTTGGACCGTGGCGTGGATTCGGTAGCGTGGATCAAAAGTTGACGATGTTGCAACTTTTGAAGCCGAACCTGCCAGCGCGCATGCGTATATAGCGTTCAAATGTACGCAAGCGAAGCCATCATGGAATTGATGCTTTATCCACTAAAGGTGGCACTTGCGTAGAACATTTTTAGAACTGATGATGACAGCCATGGACGCCGAACACATTGGTGCTGAAGGGTCTAGGAACCATGCTTACGTATTAATGTTTGGTTTATATTTTATGCATAAATTATTTCAAAACTAACATTTGTTATAATTGTAATAGTTTGTCGGTTTTTGAATAGTAAATAATCAAGTCCCTGTACATTGGGCACCACATGGAAAAACAATAGTTCGGCGTCCGTGGTGTATTTGGAGTGATTCTGTTTGTTGTGGTCTTGTATTTTATTTTATTGGGTTTTTGGATTTGTGTCTGCGTTGTGTTTGTGTTCGATATGATTCTGTTTATTTTTCTTTTTTCACTTTTGTTTGATTTGGCAATTTAACGAGTGAACTACAGTTGGCGCCTGCGCAGATAGTTGTGAGTTGGCCAACTTCTTTCGTTAGTTGCTAATGTTTAATATTAATGGCTGTGTATAACCACCTACATTGATTTCCTATATTCCAAATTTCAATGGTTAAGTGTTCGTGGTTAATATGTCGTCTATAAACCCAACATAAGCCTTTACTTAGAATATACCTTTAAGCTGCATTCAAAGTGAGCCAATTAGTAATTTAGATTGGAAATTACAATTAATAATCCAGTTTGTTTTTGGACAAATAATGCTAGCATTCTCAGCAACAAAATTAACGCAATCATTATATATATTGGTGCTGCGAGTGTTAGCATTATTTGTCGTAAAACAAACTGGATTATTTATTGGAATTGCCAATCTTAATTACTAATTGGCGCGCTGTGAATGGACCTTTAGTGTAAAATAAAAATGTTAATTTATAACAATTGAATAATTTGAAGGGTGGCAATTTTTCATGAATATTTTTCTTTGTAAATTTACCTAATCATGTATACACTATGTAAATAAAACATACATACATACACACATATATATTTTTGGGTGTTTATATATATAATAATCATTTTGAAATTTAAAATATTGCATACGCGTACAGTGAGATTGTTCGCTGGAATTGAATTGTTGCATTCTATTCTGTATTGTTTGTCAATTAATCAATAATAATATCAAAGCCAGGGGTGAACTGTTAATTCATTATCTGTGGGCTCGCTCATGAAGGCAAAGAAAAACAAGATTTGGTACGCGTAAAACGCAGCAACGCGTAGAGCTCGCCTTTAGGTAAAATATGCGTTGCGAGCAGTTGTTTTTAATTATTATGGCTAACAATTTGAAAAAATGTTATAGATATAAAAAGTCTTACAATTTTTCGTAGATTATATTGATAAAATAGATTTTTTTGTACATACTTTAAAATTCAAAATTATAATATTTAATAATTTTTTTTTTGGCTTTGGGTAAACAATATGAAAAAATCTTGTAGACATATAAAATGTATTAGAATTTTTAGTAGAATTTTTGAGTGTTTTAATTATTTTTATAAAAGGAGTATTAAGGGGGGCTCCAAATGTTGGGGCGTTATAACTCAGGAAGTATACGGGCGATTGGATTTAAACTGCGAGCGAGTTCAAATGGGTTGCCAAATAATATGTGTACCAAATTTGGTGTGAATCGCTCCTATACCTTCAGAGGAATAGAGGGCATAAATTTGGTCTTACGAGTTACCGTGCGAGCGAGCGACGACTTACATCCAAGTATAATAAGTTATATACATTTTTGGATTCAGGGCGACGAGACAATCACTTTTTGTTAATGAAATTTTTTGATCCGAGGATCTACAGACACATGACCGAATGCTTTAGCTTCTTCGGTACTTCGTACGGCGAGCTAAAAACTATCATTGCAATTTTGTTTTATTCAATTATAATAATTTATAATAAATAATATCGAATAATAATTAATAAACTGATTTTCCTTTGCAGTACATAAAAAAAAAACTAAATAAAAAATTCTCAGAAAAAATCATTTAATTTTGGATATTCTTATAGTTTCATATAATCTTCAGAAATTTAACAATAGGCTCAACAAACCCGATATATTTAAACAATGAGCACGTTCGAGCCCACTACAGCTCACCTCTGATATCTCTTAAAAGACTAGAATTATAAATGTTTCTATTTTGTATGTAAATAGATTATTCAACGCACAATTCTAATAACATCGTTCACTATAATAATTTTACATAACGTTTGAATAGTATTTGTTTTACATAAACAACCAGTGGTGGGGCTAGACTTTGAATTTTGTAGTGACTCAGCATTTAAAAGTGTTAAATGGCCATATGCTAAAATTCATGTGGGTCACGTTGTTAGGAATTTTTTTAACAATCTATGTTTACTAAAACAAAACCGAAAAGCCAAATTTAATTTGTGATGTTCCGTCGCTAATGCATACACTATTACCGACCAATTTCTATTAGTTCAGCGAGGAAGGATTCTGACACGTGATTTATGACTTCAGCTAATTCCACATGAAATGTAGTTGCCGTAAAAACGTTCGATGTGGACCACTGTTAAATTTTCTTCATTGGCTGTTCTGTGAATCAATAAGCTTGCGAGCTATACCACGACCAATCAAGACATGCGACGGTGGTAACGTCGAGCGTTTTTACGGCTACCATATTATACGTGAAATTAGCTTTAATACAATTTCATATGAAACGTTATTGCCGTAAAAACGCTACACGTTACCCTGGTTCCACATTTTGATTGGTTATTCTGTGAATCCAATAACCTTGCGATTAATACACGGTCAATCAAAATATTTAACGGCGGTAAAATAGAACGTTTTTACGGCGATAACGTTCCATATGGAATTAACTCCATTCTAGAAATTCGAAATTTTGTACATAATCGGTTACGTGATACAATTACGGAACGCATTTTTAGAGTCGTTATAGGTCTAAATTTACACTAAACATATCTGGAGTGGCCTGCACTCGACTTTCCTTTACGTAATAAATATATATATATATATATATTCCAAACAATCTGTCAAACTAACCAATACTTTACAGGATTACTCTGAAATGTCATTTATCTAATTGAGTATATTTTGTTTTCCGCTCGAAATATTGACAGGCGCAGATGATCCGATTTATTAAGCTACATGCGAAACCATGGCAATTTAAACAAGATATTTATTATCTTTCGTCGCAGTTTTCACGTAACTGGTACATTTATCGAAGAAACTTTTTAAACAAAAGTTGTGCGATATATTAATATCATTCATTATGAGTCATAAGTGCAGCCGTTCGAGTGATATTAGAGATAGAACAAAAAATGTGTAAACGTCCGGTTTGAATATTCTTTTCAAAATAGGAGGTGCACATCTAGGGCATATACAAGTCTTAAGTTTGATGTTTCATGATTTTACGTTCTACAGACAGACGTCATTCCGAAAATAGTCACATTCGATTCAGGGAAGGTCAAAACGTGTATATCCGTTGAAATCTCGAGTACGAAATTTTTCATAATTACAAGACTTACTTATTACTTTGTAAAAGAAAGTAAAAATCAAGCTAATATTTGAAGAAAGAACGTAGGTGTAAAAATATATTTTTGCACTCACAATTAGTAGACCGTGTGGGACGTCGCCCCCCATGAACTTTGTGCCTATGGTTATATATGGTATTATATTACTGGGATATGTCACATTTCTGCTCCAATAATACGAAACCTACATTGTATTTTCTGAAATTGTACTGTGTAACCCCAAAACCCCCCCTTATATACGCACCTATAAGAAAATCTAAAATCAGTTGGCGATTCATCCGGTAAGCTGCACAAAAATAATTGTTAATAATTTTGTTTTTCTGTTGTAGAATTTATGTCTCTTCGCCTTGGCAATTAATGTTTGACAAATATTTGCTTATTAAGTATGTAAAATCCCTACTTTAAAAATATTTCAAGATATTCGCTTAGCAAGAATTCGTATTACTGTTGTTATCGTAGATTAAAATGTACACAATAACATATAATCTTCTTAACTCCATCGCAAATAATTCTGAAAAATAATTCTCTGTTCGCCAAAGTAATCAATTTGTCATGAACCAATATTTAAGATGTGTGTACCAAAGATTATGAGAAATCGGAGATAATTGAGCTGAAAATAGCATGTGCATCTGCAATAGAAATACGTCAATTGAATCAGTATGATTGAGTGGTGCAATTTATAAAGATCTGCCGGAACAAATTTTAATTAAACCGCATTTGATTTTTGATTAAAGTATTTTATGAACATAATTAGGTTAATTTTCAAATTAAAATATACGAGATTATCTTGTTAATATCCTACAGTGACATATTATTAATTAGGTAAGTCCATAAACTACTTTTGTTTATTATTGAAGTAGCATTTAAGTATAGCAATATATATATATATATATATATATATATATATATATATATATATATATATATATATAAATATATATATATATATATATATATATATATATATATATATATATATATATATATATATATATATATATATATATATATGGGTTTAACATGGGGAAACAGTTTTTCTGTCCGCAATGCTTTCTAGTATATTTTAAACAATAATGCTTCAAATAAAAGTTGTCAGCATAAAATTTTGCATAAAAATGATTAATCAAAATTCATTTTGTATGTTCGACAACTGCAGAAATTAGATATGAATATTTACAAAATTGCAATTTAATATAACTTGCCATGTAATTAAAAAAAAAACTTAAGACTTGTATATGCCCTAGATGTGCCCTAGATGTGCACCTCCTATTTTTGAAAAGAATATTCAAACCGATAGTGCATGTTTACTCTATACATTTTTTGTTCTATTTCCAATACCACTAGAACGGCTACACTTACGGCAAATATAGTCATGTTTATAATGAATGATATTAATATTTCGCACAACTTTTGTTTGAAACATTTCTTCAAAAAATGTGCCAGTTGCGAGAAGAATGCTACGAAACATTATAAATATGTTGTTTACGTTGCCATGGATTCGCTTGTAGCTTATAAAATCGGATCATCTGCTTTTTTGTCAGGAAAACAAAAGACTCTATTAGATAAATGACATTTCAGAATATTTCTGTAGAGAATTGGTTAGTTTGACTGCAGGTTTTGGATATATTTATATTTATTTATAAATATATATATATATATATATATATATATACATATATACATATATCTATATCTAGTGAAAACTGCGTAAAGGAAAGTTGAGTGCAGGCCACTCCAGATATTTCATTTTTTATGCGTAATTATAAAAAAAAATTGACCCCGAAATTTTAGTGAAAATATTCGTTTTGATGGCCTGTGATTCCATTTTGACTATTTTCTGTATGACATCAGTGTATGTGGCAATCTGTGTGTGAACGCTCTAAAGTTGAAAAGGATATTTCAGAAATGCTTTTTTACTGTTGGATTTTTTTTTAAGTATTTCGAAAATGACACGAGTAAGAGAAAAAGAAATTCCTAATACAGTAAAAAAAATCTAGCAACTTTTCTCAAAAAGTGTACCATTTACTAAAAAATCGCATTTGAAAATAGCCAAGTAACATTTACGTTTCCCTAGTTACCACACATATTGATATTGTTTCATGGCAATGGTAGAATGAATAAAAAATACAATAAAAGCTTGTAATAACTAATGCCGACTTTATAGGAGAAGAAATTTAATTTAATAAGTTAAATTGTGTGTTATCTTAAGTAAGCATTTATACAAAATTTAATTTAATTTAATTTAGAAAAAGTTGTCCAACTTTTAACTTTACATTCAGTTGTCTTTAAAAGAGAATCAGTCTGCGCAACGCAGTGTGTTCTTTCTGGTTTTCCTGTTCAGTTCCACGCACTGACAGATGACAGTCATGTATGTTATCAATGTGTTTTGCTTATTTATTGTGTCTATTGCGATAGGAATAATAGATTCCGATGATGAATAAATGACATTGTATTTCTTAATAATATACGTTGAAATATACACGCATTGAAAAACTATGGTTATGAACAGTGTCACCAAATGAAAGATTTAAATATTCTTCTTAGTAAAGTAAATACTTCTTTTCCTTGTAAATACTTCACTAGGCCGAATACATTAGGTTTATATGTTTAAAATTCTTCTAAACATAGCAATTTATTGTGTAAAAATGAACTCTGTTCATTTCGTAACAAACCAAATGTTTAATATTAAGAAAATTCTACACGACCAGTAATACTGGTTATGAATTAAGGTGGCCATGGCCACAATAGGAACTAAAATAAATTACCTAACCAGACGCACTGCGCTTGCGTAAATAACGTATACATTCGTTGTTTGCACTTTAAATTAAATTACATTTCATCTAATATAATTTAATTTAATTTGTCCTCTATAAAGTCGACGAATTGAGTAAAGGACACTCCAGATTTTTGTATTTGTGTTGCAACTGGTATGTATATATCTTTAAAAAAAATCTGGAGTGGCCTGCACTCAACTTTCTTTTACGTAGTTTTCAATAGATAGATATTAATATACATATATATCCCAACAAACTGTCTACATACACATCTCAATCAAACGGTGAAACTAACCAATACTCTACAGGAATACACTGAAATGTCTATTTTGTCTTTCTGGCAAAAACGGGCGCAGATAATAATAAATATTATTAAGTGATAACAAAATCTTTCGCTGACCAATATAAAATGAAAATTCAAATGAAATTACTAACACTTAATAATAACTGGATAATTATACCAATTTATAATGAATCGAAGTACCTACTTATTGTATTCACTCTTAAACTGTCAAACTCCACAGTAAAACTCTGAAATTGTTATTTCATTATGTTAGCAAATATATAATATAAATTGATTCTATAATAATTTACCTGATATAATTTATTCTAATAAGAAATCAATATTTTAAATATTAATTCATACAGATAACTGTCAATGTAATGTATTTGTTTTCAAGAAACAAATGATGTAACTCATGGTTGATCCGATTTAAAAATAATCAAATTTGTCACAAGTGTAGGTATCACTATGGCAACGTAAATAAGATATTTGAGTTTTTTCGTAGCAGTTTTCTCATAACTGGTACAATTTATGAAGAAACTTTTCAAACAAAACTTGTGCGAAATATTATCATCTTTCATTATGAACATAACTATTTTTGCCGTAAGTGTAGCCGTTCTAGTGATATTGGAGATAGAACAAAAAATGTATTGAGTAAACATGCACTACCGGTTTGAATAATCTTTTCAAAATAGGAGGTGCACATCTAGGGCATATACAAGTCTTAAGTTTGAAGTTTCATAATTTTAGGTTCGACAGTTTCGGCTCTAGAGCGTTCACAGACATACAGACACACAGACACACAGACGTCATTCCGAAAATAGTCACATTCGATTCAGAAAAGGTCAAAACGTGTATATCCGTTGAAATCTCGAGTTTGAAATTTTTCATGATTACAATACTTACTTATTACTCTGTAAAAGAAAGTAAAAATCGCATAGTTTTCATGATAAAGTCAAATCTTGATACAGTTTTATTTATGATCTTAATCTTAAGATAAGTAATTTAGTATCAATAAGAATTTAAAATCGACCCTGACAAAGGCCAGATATTCTTTGTTTTAAAATTTATTACTCGTAATATCTTAAAACTAAGTAATATGTTATTTTGATAAAATATCAGATTAGAGCTGTAATGTTTCAAAATTACCAATAAAGATAAACTGGGATTTCTTGTGCATTAGAATATGTATAAATATGTCATGGCATGTTTATATTGTTTTATTACAAACAGAGAGATATTTCTACCGAACTCATAATATTGTTATACGTTTGTTTTAAATATTAGCAAAAGATATAAACAAAATATGATACATTATTAAATATGCTCGTGCAATGTGTTTTAATAATTTGACTATGCATTATCATCGACGACTACATAAAGAGAATTTAATTAATTTAGGGCTGGTATTATAAACAATTTAAATCAATCATTAAATTTTACTTAGCAATTAAATAAAAACATAAAATGACAGCAATGTTATTTTTCCATAAGAAATGTCATTTTGATTCGATTTGGTTTATTTTAATGAACGAATGTGTTACAAAATTCGACGTTGCCGTAAATAATCCTTAATAAACATTTTATTGAAATGCAATTTTGGTTTATAACGGTAACATAAGTTTTATCATTCTTATTGCTAACGGTAAAACGGTAATTATTTTAAAATAAGTACCATCCAATATTATTGGCGGTGTATTTGCATTTCCATCTAATTCCCCGCTTGTTATACTATTCATATTTTCGGTTTCAAAACCCGTTAACAGCAAGTTATTTATATAAAAAATATTACAATTTTTTGTAGATTAAATAAATAAATTTGGAGTTGGCTACACTCGACTTTCTTTTACGTAGTTTTTACCAAATATAAATATATATACATAAAAACATACATATATATCCCAAACATACTCTGAAATGTCATTTATCTAAATAATTTTATTAGCTCGCGTACGAATGACCGAAGAAGCTAAAGCATTCGGTCGTATGTCTGTATCATTCTCGGATCAAGAAATTTCATTAACAAAAAGTGTTTGTCTCGTCGTCCTGAATCCAAATATATATATAACATATACTTGGATGTTAGTCGTCGCTCGTAAGACCAAATTTGTGCCCTCTACTCCTCTGAAGGTACCGGAGCGATTCACACCAAATTTGGTACACATATTATTTGGCATCCCATTTGAATCCGCTCGCAATTTAAATCCAATCGCCCGTATACTTCCAGAGTTATAAGGGCCCAAAATTTGGAGCCCCCCTTAATACTGCCCTTATAAAAAATAATTAAAACTACTACTAATATTTTATATCTACAAGAGTTTTTCATAGTATTAACTCAAAGCCCGAAAAAAATTATTAAATATTATAATTTTGAATTTTAAAATATGCACTATATTTTCTTTTGTCAATATAATCTACAAAAAATTGTAAGACTTTTTATATCTATAATATTTTTTCAAATTGTTAACCAAAAGGCCCTAATAATTAAAAAGCACTGCTCGCAACGCATATCTTACCTAAAGGCGAGCTCTACGCGTTGGTGCGTTTTACGCGTACCAAATCTTGTTCTGTTTCCTTGTCAAAATATTGACAGGCACAAATCACATGATTGATATTGAACTATATGCAAATCCATTTCAACGTAAATTAGATATTTAAGATTTTCAGTACCAGTTTTCTCGTAACTGGTACATTTAATGAAGAAATTTTACAAACAATAGTTGTGCGAAATATTAATATCTTTCATTACGAACATAACTATTTTTGCCATAAGTGCAGCCGTTCTAGTGGTATTGGATATAGAATAAAAATGCATAAAGTAAACATGCACTTCCGGTTTGAATATTATTTTCATAAATAAAAGGTGCACATCTAGACCATATACAAGTCTTAAGTTTGAAGTTTCACAATTTTAGGTTCGACAGTTTTGGCTCTAGAGCGTTCACAGACAGACAGACACACACGTCATTGCGAAAATAGTCACATTCGATTCAGGGAAGGTCAAAACGTGTATATCTCGAGTTCGAACTTTACATGATTACAAGATTTACTTATTACTTCGTATAGGAAAGTAAAAGGAATTTGTCAAATTTTTAAATTCAAAATTATAGTTTTCAATAATTTTTTATTTTTTTAATAATTTGAACAAATTTTGTAGACATTAAAATTTGTAGTAGAATTTTTGGATGTTTTAGTAAATTTTCTAAGAGCAGTATTTAGGGGGGTTTCAAATTTTTGTGCCCTATGCTCGATATGGCGATTGGATTTAAACTGCGAGCGGATTCAAATGAGATGCCAAATTATATGTGTAACAAAAGAAAAGATAAGGACTTTATTTTTTATTCCGAGAATGCTACATACACACTGCGGATTACTTTAGCTCTTCTTTACTTCGTACGGTGCGCTAAAAACACCTCCAAACATTTTTTATTATATATAAAAAAATAATTAAAATGTAATATGTAAATCTAATTGTAATTGATTCTTAAATAAGTGTAATTACACAATATTTAACGATTGTATTTAATTTTAATTACAGAAAATGCATTTATTTACAAATGTAATGAAATAAAATTAAAAGTTACAGTGATATTTGAAAAAGTAATTAAATGTAATTAATTATTGCCTATCTCTGATTCCATACGTTGAAATTGGGTACATTTATTTCGCGACCTTAAGAAAATTTTAGATTTCATTATTGATTAAAGAATCTCGCAAACTTAAGAAAAATTAATATAGAAATTTTGGGTGATCCAGTAGTAAGATTAAATGTATTATGAAACTAATTGCATCAATTTAACAAACATTTTATAAATATGATTATTTATTAAATTAATTTCATAATGCCAATTTGGTTACATATATTTCACAAACTTATGAAAAAAGTAATTTTAAATGTATTATGGAATTAAGTGCATCAATTTAGCAAAATTTAGATAAATCATGAATTATTGCAGTGATTGTAAAGATGATAAATTGTCAGATTAACTATATACTATATTTCATAGATTTATATCGCGAACTTTTACGATATGTAAGATGAAGGGTGAAAATTTAGTTAAACATAATGATATAAACCAACTATGATATATTAATAAATATATTCCATATTTATAATTAGAATAAATGTATTTAGTGATTTTTAAAACATTTAAGATATACATAATTTCGAGGGTGAGCCAGTTCTTACATGTATTATGCAAATAGTTATACTGTTTAATTATAAAGGCGAATTCAAATTTCCACATTCGTTGATACGTTATTATTATGAAAATATTTGGGTAAATACATATTCATGAGGATTCATCATTTAAATTTACAAAGTTCAAAAATATTTTTCTAATAAATGGTACGTTTTTTGAGAAAATTTTGTAAACAAAAGTTATAAGAAATTTGAATGTCATTAACTTTTATATCGATCACTGTTTCTTTTAACTCATACCGTTTTCGAGATAGTAAAAAATGCCAATGTCGATTTCGAAATATTCAAATCGTGTATTTCCGTAAAAATCTCGAGTTCGAAATTGTTCTAGATTACAAAATCTAAAGTAAAACTAACAAATAATTAAATTAATTCTATACTTTCAATTTGGATAAATTAATTTCATGACCTTCACGAACATTTAAGGTGTGACAATTCGATTCATATTCAAATTGATTCGTTTTCAGATCCAGATTCCATCGGATGCACTAAGCAATGACTATACGCTTGCTGGCATATAAATAATTCGAACACATCTGACAACAAAAGTCTCTCAGGCAAGAGCGACAGGCCGCGGCTCAAGATCACAAAACAGAATTACAAGCATAAAACTATTTATTCCCTATCAACAAACCAACAGTCGCGCAGCGTGCTTCGTTCGTAACAGTCACAATAATGAAAAACCTATTCGCTCAACTGCTAATAGCCACATTTCTGATTCTGTCAATTTGTAATGGTGTGTTTGCCAAAGATTTTGAGTTGTTAATTCTGCATAATAATGACATGCACTCGCGGTTTGAGGAGACGAACAAAATGTCGGGGACTTGTCCAGCGAATAAGGCGGGTTTGTGTTATGGGGGGTTTGCGAGGGTCGCTCATGTTGTGAGGACTGCTAGGGCGAAAGCGAACGCTGGCGATGGGCCCCAGGTGATCTACCTGAATGCTGGCGATACGTATACGGGGACCGCGTGGTTTTCGGTGCATCGATGGAAGATTGCCGCGGAGTTTTTGAATATTGTGAATCCGGATGCAATGGTAAGTGATTTCAAAGATATATTGACAGCGGAAAAGGCAAATACAGTAGGCGCTCCCCCTCAGTTATGTAACATCCACTTTGTGAACAATTGTGAACAGTATATTGTTTACTTTGGTGGAAGGTTAAATATTTACAAAATTTTAATACATGACGCTCTATAAAATGCAAGGAAGCAACATAAGTTGGCTGTCAAGAAAATGCAATAATAATGCTAATTAAACACTGTAACACTAACTTTCGATTATTTTAACAATTCGATTTTATGAACATCCTTGGTTTATATTAATTCATATTAGTGCTGCTAATTACTGAAATACATGAAATATGAAATTCTAATTTTCAACTATTCGAAGTTCACAAATCCGAAATTCGAAATTTTAAGTTTTAATATTTATTACTATTTACTTTCATTATATGTAATACTTTAAAGACATTACAAATTTAACATTGTGTGTGTATACATATATAATTCGTTTCTGCTTGGAGGCTCAAGCTGATTTTCCATGTCCGGAAGCGCAAAATTAATACCATTGCCAAAAGGAATGTGCAGCTCTATTCACAAAGCAATAAACTTATTTTAATTTTAATTACTTAATTTAATTTTAGTAAAGCAAAAAAAAAAAAAAAAAAAAATGAAATCTGAAATTTGAATTTTATATTTCGACTTTGAAATGCATTACTCGCATTTAAAGTTCAAATTTAAAATTCGTATTTAAACTTCAATTGTTAAAATTGAATTTCGAATTTTCTTAAATTCGAATTACAGTAACAGGACCAGTTCACATAACCGAGTGTATATACTGTAATTACGATAAACTAACAAACTTGAAATGCATTTTCAATTTTATTAGTTACGGTTATATTATCTGATTACTTTTAAAATGCAAAGGTGACATTTGCTTGCAAAATTGTATATTTTAATGATAATTATTTTTAAATAGCAAAGAAAACTGAATGACTTGTAACCCATTGGCAATTTTATGAAATACCGATAGTATTAATTGCCTTATTTTTAAAATACTTTTTTGAATGACATTCAATTGATTTAAAAACGAATAATTGCCAGGAACTGCATTACTAGACACATTAAGGATAACTTGGGACATATCACCTATTTTATGAAATACCGTTATATTTTCTATTTATACTTTTTAAAATACGTAGGTGATATGTCCACATTATTTTACACAAAGTGGTCGTTATAAAAATAGTATTTAGTTTCACCTTTAAGCAAAAATATTAATTTGTAGCTATATGTCCATAATACATCGTTTGGGGCACAAAAGTGACACCAATATTATTTTTAGCTCGCAGTACATAAGAGCTAAGCATTCGGTTGTGTGTCTGTAGCATTCTTGGTTCAAAAAAAATTCTTTACAAAAAATTCTTGTCTCATCGCCCTGAATTCAAATATAACTCATATACCTGGATGTTAGTCGTCGCTCGATCGCTTGCATGGTCGCTTTTAAGACCAAATTTGTGCTCTCTACTCTTCTGAAGATACCGAAGCGATTTGAACCAAATTTGCTACACTCATTCATTGGAATCCCATTTCAATCTGTTCGCAATTCATATCTAATAGCCCGTGTACTTCTGTAGTGATAGGGCCCCAATAGTTGAAACCTCCCTTAAAGAAACAAAATATATGTTTTTTTAATATTTTATACCTACAATATTTCTTCATATTGAAAAACCCAAAGCTCATAAAAATCATTAAATATAATAATTATGAATTTTTGAATATCAATTTTTTTAATACATCAAAAAAAATGAACCTACAATTATAAAACATTTTATATTCATACCATTTTTTCATATCTTGAACCTAAAGGCCATAGTAATTAAAATTATTAATTTTTAAATTTAAAATATTATACATATATATATATATATATATATATATATATATATATATATATATATATATATATATATATATATATATATATATATATATATGTAAGCGCGGAAAGGGTGGGGGTCGGTATCAGATGCGCTGATACCATATACTTCTTATTCTTATAAGGCGAGCTGAAGGCTTGTTAAATTAAAAATATTATATACGCTGAGCTATCAGTGTACTGGAGAGGGGAAATTTGTTATCACTTAATGGGCTATGTAGTATTGATATTTTTATTTAACGTGACATAGTGAGACGTACCATGAGATATATTGTACATACATACGATACATTTTGTTACGCCTTCTTCCATGAATGGTGGCATATAACCTTTATAAACATTCATATTTTTACAATATTTTACCATTCCATTCAATCCTTAGACACTTTGTTTTAGAATATCATATATTTTAATATCTGATGTATGGAAAATATATATTTTGGATGAACACTTAAAATTAATATTTTGCCTCGGATAAATATCCATATATACTCAAAAAATCAAATAATATTATTATTATTTTTTTTTTTATGTGAATTATATCCACGTAATCTTAATGAAGTCATTGTTTTTTTAGAGTAGAACCTACGTAAATTTCACGAATTATTAAAAATATATTTAATTCTAAATAATCATAAGTCATTGTTTTTATAGACCTACGTAAATTTCACGAATTATTAAAAATATTTTTTCATTTAATATTTATTTTCTTAGCATTTTAAAATATAAATCGTGTATTTTAGCCAACAATGTTATCAAACAAACATAATTATCAGTAGTAAATAAAACTGTACTTGATTTAATGCACAATAAACATTATTTATGCATTTAAAAAGAAATACCATTCGTTAAACATATCTTAAAAACAATAAATTATAGAACTGCAGTTGGTATGACTAATAAAAACATTAATTATAGAATAGTAAACAAAATTAGGTATATGTTGAATTCTTCGTTTAAAACTTTCTCTAACAGTTTTTAATTTCAAGTTAAAATCAATTCTAAAGGAAAGTTATTTTGTCGGAAAAAAGTATATATTATTATCTCGTTTTTATTGTCTCTCCTTTAACTCTATACTAGTAGTTACAGTATTGGAGTTTAAACTAATAAAACTTACTGGTAACAAGCTTAAGTACAACGCACCTATGCGTCCAGCTCGCCTTATAAGTAATATATGCGATACGAGCAGCTGTTTTTAATTATTATGGCCTTTTGGTTAACAATTTGAAAAAAAAAAAAATTATAAAAAGTCAAGATAAAACAAGATTCGGTACGTACAACGCAACGATGCGTCCAGCTCGCCTTTAGGTAAGGTATGCCATGCGAGCAGTGGTTTTTTAATAATTATGGCCTTTTGGTTAACAAATTGAAAAAATGTTATAGATATAAAAAGTCTTACAATTTTTTTGTAGATTACTTTGATAAAAAAGAAATGTTAGTGAATATTTTAAAATTCAAAATTATAATATTTAATAATTTTTTTCGGACTTTGGGTTAACAATATGAAAATATCTTGGAGATATAAAATATCTTAGAATTTTTATTAAAATTTTTCAGTGTTTTAATTATTTTTATAAAGGCTCTACAATTTGGGGCACTATAACTCGAGAAGTATACAGGCAATTGGATTTCAACTGCGAGTGGATTCAAATAGGATGCTAAATAATACGTGTACCAAATTTGGTGTGAATCGCTTCCGGCACCTTCAGAGGAGTATAGGGCACAAATTTGGTCTTACGAGCGACGACTAACATCCAAGTATAAAAGTTATATATTTTTTTGAATTAAGGGCGACGAGACAAGCACATTTTGTTAATGAAATATTAATATCTTTCATTATGAACATAATTATTTTCGCCATAAGTGCAACTGCAACTAGTGATATTGGAGATTTGCATAGAGTATACATGCACTTCCGATTTGGATATTCTTTTCAAAAATAGGAGGTGCACATCTAGGCCATATACAAGTCTTAAATTTGATGTTTCATAGTTGTATGCTCGACTGTTTTAGCTCTAAAGCGTTCACGAATTTTTGGCGTTTAGAAAATGGACTAATAATGAAGATTCTAGAGACTATTTTTAATGAATTCTATAGGAAATTTTTTATATTGAATAATCGTTTGATAATACTTTCGCAAAATTGTTACTAAAATATGAGAAAATAAATAAAAATATAGTGGTAAAATACCGTAATACAAGTTAGGTAAACGACAGTTCCTTAAGTATGCATGTGGCACCAAACTAATCATTTTTTATATCCGAAAGAAATATATTTTGAATAATGCTGTATGTATTTCAATTTCTTTCTGAATCATATATATATATATATATATATATATATATATATATATATATATATATATATATATATTTAAATGATTGAAATAACGAATGTATTTTATTGATACCAATTTAATTAAAATAGATCACATATTAGTGTTCCAATGAAATTCTTCAACACATTGAATTTTAATTTGTCATAACAGTATCAATGCCATACATATAGGAAGTAAATTGAAAATGACAGTGTTAGTCATGAATAGTCTATTTGCATGTAGTTGGGCTTTGGGTACTTTGATTACGGAAGTAATACCATTAAACCAATTTCTCATTCAAATATTCTTTATATCTACCCACCCATCATTTTAAAACCTGATTAAAATACATTAATAATTAATTTATTATTTGGAATGATCAATTATAAGGATGGAGATTTAATTAAATTAAAAATATTGCAAACAAATTCATAAACAAGATTTGGTACGTACAACGCACCGATGCGTCCAGCTCGCCTAATAAGTAATATATGCGATGCGAGCAGCGGTTATTAATTATTATGGCCTTTTGGTAAACAATTTGAAAATATGTTATACATATAAAATGTCTTACAATTCTATGTAGATTATTTTGATAAAATACAATTTTAGTGCATATTTTAAAATTCAAAATTATAATATTTAATAATTTATTATGGCCTTTGCGTTAACGAAATAAAAAAATCTTGTAGATATAATATATCATAGAATTTTGGTAGTATTTTTGGGGTATTAATTATTTTTATAAAGGCAGTATTAAGGAGGGCTTCAAATTTTGGGGCCCTATGACTCGGGTAGTATACGGGCAATTGGATTTAAACTACGAGCGGATTCAAATGAGATGCCAAATAATATGTGTAGCAAATTTGGTGTGAATCGCTCCGGTACCTTCATAGGAGAAAAGGGCACAAATTTGGTCTCTTTAGAGCCGAAATTGGCGAACGTAATATTGTGAAACATGAAACATAAGACTTGTATATGGTCTAGATGTGCACCTTCTATTTTTAAAAATCATATTCGAACCGGAAGTGAATGTTTACTTTATGCATTTTTTGTTCTATCTCCAATATCACTAGAACGGCTGCACTTATGGCAAAAAAGTTCATAATGAAAAATATAAATATTTCGCACAACTTATGTTTCAATAGTTTCTTTACATGATGTACCAGTTACGATGAAACCGCTATGGAAAATCATAAATTTCTTATTTATTTTGTCATGGAAATACATTTATAATTCTTTTTTTAATAATTATCCTATTAACATTGTCTGACAAAAATTTGACAGATAAATAAAATATAAATAATGCATCTCATTTTGCCCTGTTTAACACAAATAGATTAACTGAGAAGGTGAATTTTAAAGAATGAACCGCTATGTTTCACATTGAAGGAACAACATTTGATAAAATAATAAGCTAATTGGTACAATTGATATTTTTTGACAGTATTTTTTGGAACATATTTCAACCTCCTGTAACTCGGCGAATATTAAAGTAACAAGCTTAGCTACAACGCACCTATGCGTCCAGTTCGCCTTATAAATAATATAGGCGATTCGAGCAGCGAACTTTATAGCTCGCCGTCCGTAGTACCAAAGAAGCTAAAGTATTCGGTCGTGTGTCTGTAGCATTTACAGATCAAAAAATTTCACTAAAAAAAGTGTTTGTCTCGTCGCCCTGAATCCAAATATATATATATATATAACTTATATATTTGGATGTTCGTCGGCGCTCGCTCGCTCGCTGCTGAAGGTACCGAAGCGATTCACACTAAATTTGCTACACATATTAATTGGCCTCCCATTTGAATCCGTTCCCAGATTAAATCCAATCGCTTGTATACTTCCCGAGTTATAGGGTCCCAAAATTTGGAGCCCCCCTTAATACTGCCTTTAGAAAAATATATAAAACACCCAGAAATTTTACACAATATTCTAAGATATTATATGTCTACAAGATTTCTTCACATTGGTAACCCAAAGGCCATAAAAAAGTATTAAAAATTATAATATTCAATTTTCAAATCTACACAAATTTTCTTTTGTAGTATATCAAATATGTGTAGCAAATTTGGTGTAAATTGCTCCGGTACCTTTAGAGGAGTAGAGGGCACAAATTTGGTCTTAGGAGCGGCGACTAACATCTAAGTATATAAGTGATATATATATATTTTGATTCAAGACGACGCGACGAGACAAACATTTTTTGTTTAGGAATTTTTTTAATCCGAGAATGTTACAGACACACGACCGAAAGCTTTAGCTTCTTTGGTACTTGATTTAGAGTGTAACTTATTCCTTTTACATATTTCATATTTGACTCATTGTGAATCAAATTATCCAAAAATATTTTAATTATAAACAGGAATAGAATTAGTTCGAAGTGAAACGACCAAATATATTACTAATAAGTTATATCTATTTTTGGAATAAGGGCGACGGCACCGAGACAAATACTTTTTGTTAAGGAATTTTTTTGGTCTGACAATACTACGACACACGACCGATTGCTTTAGCTATTTTGTACTTCGTACAGCAAGTTAATAATGAAATGAGCAATCTGCAAATTATATATTATTATTAATTGTCTAATAATTTTAACTCGGCACGATATGCAGTTAAGAGATTGTAAATATCTCTGTAATGATAGGTACATGTATGCAAATAATACGCACGATATTACCGTGTTTATAATGCTTTATGTTTGTGTAATAAATAAGTAACATTTTTAGCAGTTACATTTTTTTGTAAATAAAATAACAATGGTTATAAATTTGCATTTTAACATAAATATAAGAATACTTGATATAACAAAGAAAAAATTACAATTTTGGGGCATTAATTAGCATTTTGAATTATTCCCAAAATAAAAATCTGGAACGTCTATCACTCGACTTTATTATGCTTACTTTTCACTATATGTATATGTAATATATAACATTATTGCATTTAAAATTCATTCTGCCATTGTTATGAAACAATAACAATATGTGTGATAACTAAGGAATTGTAAATGTAACTTGGCTATTTTCAAAGGCAATTTTTCATTAAATGGTACATTTTTCGAAAAAAAGGAGTTGTTAGATGTTTTAATATCACTATTATAAGATTTTTAGCTCGCCGTACGAAGTACAACAGAGCAAAAGCAATCGGTCGTGTGTCTGTAGCATTCTCCGATCAAAAAATTTTCCTTTACAAAAACTGTTTGTCTCGTCGCCCTGTATCAAAAAAAAAAACTTATGTACTTGGATGTAAGTCGTCGCTTGCTCGGTCGCTCGTAAGACCAAATTTGTGCTCTCTACTCCTCTGAAGGTACCGAAGAGATTCACACCAAATTTGCTACACATATTATTTGGCATCCCATTTGAATTCGTTCGCAGTTTAAATCCGTTCCCAGTTTAGACTCAATCGCCTATATACTTCCCGACTCATAGGGCCCCAAAATTTGAAGCCCTTTAATACTGCCCTTATAAAAATAATTAACACACTCAAAAATTCTACAAAATAAATTTGCGTATTGGTAACCCAAAGGCCATAAAAAAATATTAAAAATTATAATTTTGAATTTTAAAATATGCACTAAAACAAAAATAATATATATTATATCAAAATAATTTACAAAAAATTGTAAGACTTTTTATATCTATAACATTCTTTCAAATTGGTAACCAAAAGGCCATAAAAAAAAGAAATTAATTTGAAAAGTCCGCTGCTCACATCGCATATATTACTTATAAGGCGAGCTGGACGCATAGGTGCGTTGTATCTAAGCTTGGTTTAGTTTAGAAAAGATGTTTATTTGTCCAACCTAAAATTGGCCACCCGTGTGCGGCGCATGCATCGCACACTAGAATGGCTTGGCTGTGCACATGTGACCTAACACACTGGAATTTATGTAAAATGTAATTTGTAAAATGTCTGTGTTTTCATTTTCAAGAGTTATTAATAGAAGTTACATGTTAACCTGTTGCTTTAACGTTATAAATTCAAAAGATTAAATGTAATTTTTTTTGTTCCATAATTACTTTTCTTTTGTTTTTGTACGCGATAAGTTTATAATTGTTTATTTTTCACAAGGGCAAATGTGGTCGATATTCTATTCAACCAAAACACACATATACAATTATCACATATACAAATAATAAAATTTCTAATTTCTGTTCCAGTCTTTGGGTAACCACGAATTCGACGACGGTGTCCGAGGTCTCGTACCATTCCTAAACGCGTTAAAGTTCCCTGTAGTCACTGCAAATGTGGACTTCTCCAAAGAGCCAGACTTAGCAGCAACACCCCTAACACGTTCAACAATCCTGACCATCGCAGGTCACAAAATTGGGGTTATAGGTTACCTAACACCGGAAACACAAATAATCTCGCAAACAGAAAACGTTATATTTACCAACGAAGTCGGTGCACTAAAAGCTGAAAGTGAGAAACTGATAAAAGAGAAGGTGACTACAATTATAGCACTTGGTCACTCTGGATTTGAAATGGACAAAATTATCGCTGCGCAAGTCCCACTAGTTGATCTAGTGGTTGGAGGACACACAAATACGTTCTTGTACAATGGTCCACAGCCAGATGTGGAGGTTCCGGAAGGATTATATCCAGTTATAGTGAAACAAGAAAGTGGAAAAGAAGTTCCAGTAGTGCAAGCTTACGCTTATACCAAATATATGGGGCGGCTAACCATAACGATTGGTCCAGATGGGAAAATTAAGTCGTTTCAAGGTCAACCATTGCTTCTAAACTCAACTATACCGCAAGACAACGATGTACTGCAAGTTTTAGAAAAATATAGACCAGAAATTGTTAACTTAGATAAAATGGTAGCTGGTCGAACGAAAGTTGTACTAGACGCAAGTGAATGTCGAGTAAAAGAGTGCAATTTTGGAAATTTGATCACAGACGCATTCATAGCTTACAAATCATATTTTTACGGAGGTCACTTCTGGACTGATACACCCATCTCATTTCAAAATGGCGGAGGAATTCGTGCTTCAGTAGACGCAGCCCACAAAATGGGAAATATAACTCGTGGTGACTTACTAGGAGTTCTTCCATTTGATAATCCAATCATTTCAATAAGTTTGAACGGCTCAGATTTACTGAAAGCGTTAGAAACTGGTGTTAGAAGTAATGGAGAAACTTCGCGTGGTGAGTTTTTGCAAGTATCTGGACTTCAAGTGATTCTAGATACTTCAAAACCGGTTGGATCTAGAGTGGTGAAAGTCAAGGCAAGATGTGCGATGTGTAGTGTGCCTAAGTATGAATTGTTGGATCCGCACAAGGAATATCGTGTAATGTTAACGCAATTTATGTTAAATGGTGGCGATGGTTTTAGTGTGATCAAAGATAAAGCATATAATGTGAAGAGAGAGGATTTGAATGATGTCGATATGGTGACATGGTACTTGAATAATTACAATCCAGTTTTTCCGGAACTCGGCGGACGGATTATCAATTTCGCACGTCCGGTTAAGGATGAATTAGAAAAATCTAATGCTCGAAAGAAATCAGTGTCATCAGTTGCTAAAATTTTAATTGTTTTAATGATTGGTGCGAACATATTTAGTTAAATTGATGTTTTTAAACTAAATAATTTTTCAAATTGAACTTAAATTAACGATTAGTTATTATTCGAAATCTACTAGTGGTGACGCTAGTCTCACAGATCCTTACTTTAATTAGGTTATGGCCAGTTTCACCGAATTCACTAAACCATCTACGGAACGGCGCTATATTTGTGATAAAATAATTAAATTGAAATTCGTTTTAAATCGATTTAAATCGAATAAAATTTTCGCAATATGAAACATAAATGATGATGCCAAAGGGTGTATATAGAGTGGTTGTGCACAATTAGGCATTAGTCACGATATACAATTTAGAAATATCGGTTTGTAGGTTTAAACGTTACCACTAAAGGGTTAACATGTGGCCTTGCAGTTTTGACATATCACTGTGTAATTATAGTTAAGGAAATTATTGTTTTTGTTGACAAATTTAATAATATGTTGTAAACAAATTAACTAGAATATTTTTTAAGCTAAAATTTGTTATCATGAAGATTCAAATTATATTACAAAATTGTCGGCTTAACTTTGTAAAATGTATATGATTTTTTTAAACTTAACTAAACAGATTATTTTGATATGCAAATAATGTTAGCCTTCATTTTATAATTAATATATACAGCGGCGGTTCTAGATATCTGTAAAGAAGGGGCTTTTTCTCGTTTTAAAATTACAAAGTACGTTTCTAATATATAAATGTTGACGATCGCGAAATACCATATTTTACAAATATTATTTTAGTTAGTTATATTTTTAAAGTAAATTATTAAATTTGCAATTTATATAGGCAACTTAAAAGATAAATTTCGTTCACGGGTCAATCGTGTCTTACATCCACAAATGCAATTTTCTCTTACAAGTATTGTCATTTAATTTGTGGATCCCAAGATATACCTACGCGTATGCTAAACAGTACAAGGCATAAGGGTGAGCTGTTAATTCATTAAATGTGAGCTCGCATGAAGGAGAAAAAAGTTTCATCGCAATTTTATGTTTTATGTAGTTATAATAATGTATAATACATATTATAAAAATTAATCAATAATAAAAAATAATTGTAAATAATACTGGTTTCCCTTTGTCGTACATATAATATTTCTTCATATTGGTAACCTAAAGACCATAATAATAAATAAATATATATATATATATATATATATATATATATATATATATATATATATATATATATATATATAAATAAATATATATATATATATTAAAAATTTGCACTAAATTTTAGTTTTGAGATATCAAAATAATTTACAAATAATATAATTATTATGTTTTTATTATATGTTTATTATTTCTATTTTAGTCAAATCTTACTCTTATCAATTAAGAATAAAAAGGCCCTGTTCGTTATCTTCATTAAAATATATTTTTTAAATATATACGTGAGATTTTGGGTAGGTATTCTTAGTTTTATATAATCTTAAAGCGAGCCCAACCGAGTTCATTGCAGCTCACCCCTGCTACAAGGACACATTAGCTGCCAATATTTAGTTATTTGCGAAAACAGAGGTGCCAATTGAAATTAGTCATTTGTTTCCTGTCTCTGGATTTTTAAAATATATATAGCACCGCTACTGGATATAATGACATCACTCTCGTCATATGTTTTATATTTAAACATTACAAATTCTAATTCAATAATGCATGTATGTATAATTAGCAATTTTATAAGAGTTAGTTACTGTAAGTATATTTTGATGTAAGACTAATTTATTTCAAAATTTAAATATTTGAAAGCCAATAATATAGTAAGTACAAAGAGCTCAAGTTATATTAAGTTTCATGTCTATTGTTCCCCAATTATGTCATGTATGCTTTCTTTGGAGGATTGTTAACTTTGACAAAATATAGTTACACAGTTCAAAAAAGGGATTACATAATCCTATTTTTATCTAGAAAAGTATCTTTGTGTTTTATATATATATATATATATATATATATATATATATATATATATATATATATATATATATATATATATATATATATATATATATATATTATATTTATTAACGAATTAAAAACGTATTTCCTTTCTGTTGTAAGCTAATGCTCGTTGTTTTTAATATACTCATGTTAATTAGTATTTGTCCACCTATATGGGCAGTATTCTAATAATAGATATACAGCTACAATCGTTGTCAAAAAAGCATTTTAATGAAATGTATATGCACAATCTAATTCGGATATTATAATTTACCAATAAAAATATCTTAATTCAAACGGAAGTAACGGTTTACTCTACATATGTTTTCAAAAAAGTTTTTTACAAAATGGTATAGGCTAATATACTTTGGATATTATAATTTACCAATATAAATATACTCTTACTCTAAAGCAAAAACTATTAAAGAGAATATGTTGTAACTTTAAATTTAAAATTTGTATGTAGTATTTTACTGATGGTTACTCGAAAATGGTATGAGTTAAAATTAGTCAGAGATTAAAATTTCTAGTAAGTTACTAGTAATTTTAATCTCTGACTAATTCTAAATAAAATTAAGTTAATTTTATTTAAAATACTTTTACGAAAAATGTACCACTTACAGTAAAATCGCCTTTGAATTATACATTTATATACATATATTACATTTATATACCTACTTACCACACATAATAGTATTGTTTTATGGCAATGGTAGCATGAATTAAAAACAAAACAAGCTTAGATGCAACGCACCTATGCGTCCACCTCGAAATGATTCTTCGTAGCAGTATTCTCGTAACTGGTACAAAATTGTGCAAAATATTAGTATCTTTCATTATAAACATAACTATTTTTGCCATAAATGCAGCCGTACTAGTTATATTGAAGATAGAACAAAAAATACATGCACTTCCAGTTTGAATATTCTTTTCAAAAATAGGAGGTGCACATCTAAGCCGTATACAAATCTTTAAGTTTGAAGTTTCATAATTTTACGTTCGACAGTTTTGGCTCTAGTGCATTCACAAACAGACAGACACAAAGACATACACAGAGACGTAATTCTAAAAATATTCGATTCAGTAATGGTCAATACGTATATATCCGTTAAAATTTCGTGTTTGAAATTTTTCATGATTACAAGACTTACTTATTAATGCGCATAAGAAATTAAGGTCAAACTGCCGATGTACTACTTCATCTCCGATTTCGATGAAATTTTGTCAAACAAGATTTGGTAAAACGCACCAACGCGTAGAGCTCACCTTTAGGTAAGATATGCGTTGTGAGCAGTGGTATTTAATTATTAAGGCCTTTTGGTTAAAAATTTGAAAAAATGTTATAGATATAAAAGTTCTACAATTTTTTGTAGATTTTATTTATAAAAAAAAATTTTTGTGCATATTTTAAAATTCAAAATTATAATATTTAATAATTTTTTTTCAGGCTTTGGGTTAGCAATATGAAAAAATCTTGATGATATAAAATATCTTATAATTTTTAGTAGAATTTTTGAGTGTTTTAATTATTTTTATAAGGGCAGTATTAAGGAAGGCTTCAAATTTTGGGGCCCTATAACTCGGGAAGTATACGGGCGATTGGAATTAAATTGAGAGCGGATTCAAATGGGATGCCAAATAATATGTGTACCAAATTTGATGTGAATCGCTGGCGGTCAGATTCGGTTGACCTTGAAAATTTGATTTGTTTATTTTTGTTATTTATTTAATACAATTCAATAGGTCAAACTGTCGATGTACTACTTCATCTCCGATTTCGATGAAATTCTGTCAAAAAATAACAACTACTACCTACTACTAACCTAACCACACTAATGAGGAAAATAAAAAAAGGGTTGTGGCCAACGCGGGACTTTCTTTTACGTAGTTTTCATCAATATTTATTGATTATAAAAGTATAATATTAGGAAATAATAATCCAACAGAAACAATATAAAAACCAAGCTTACCTTATATAAATGAATGGGTTGAAAATTATACCAATACCAATTTCTAATGGTTTTGAAGTACTAATATCAAAACTAACCGATTCTCTACAGAAATATTCTGAAATGTCATTTATCTAATTCAGACCATTTTGTTTTCTTGTCGAATTATTGACAGGCGCAGATGATCCGATTAATTAAGCTACATTCGAATCCATGACAACGTAAACAAAATTCTTAAAAATTTCGGTAGCGGTTTTCTCGTAACTGGTACATTTATTTAAGAAACTTTTCAAACAAAAATTGTGCGAAATATTAATATCATTCATTATGAACTTAACTATTTCTGCCGTAAGTGCAGCCGTTCTAGTGATATTGGAGATAGAACAAAAAATGCATAGAGTAAACATGCACTGCCGGTTTGAATATTCTTTTCAAAAATAGAATGTGCACAACTAGACCATATACAAGTCTTAAGTTTGAAGTCTCATAATTTTACGTTGGACAGTTTCGGCGCTAGAGCGTTCACATACACACACACTCATACACGCACACACACACACACTCACACACACACAGACGTCACTCCGAAAATAGTCACATTCGATTCAGGGAAGCTCAAAACGTGTATATCCGTTGAAATCACGAGTTCGATTTTTTTGGTGATCCCTATACTTATTTATTACTCTGTAAAAGAAAGTAAAAACACACACACACGTACACGTGATTTATATGTTTATTAAAATTAAAATAAACAAATCAACTTTTCAAGGTCCACTTGTTACTATTTTTCCCGGTTTTGTTATTTTTAGTAGTATTTTTAGCTCGCCGTACGTAGTACCGAAGAGGCTAAAGCATTCGGTCGTGTGTCTGTAGCATTCTCGGATCAAAAAATTTCATTAAGAAAAAGTGTTCGTCTCGTCGCCCTGATTCCGAAAATGTATATAACTTATATACTTGGATGTTAGTCGTCGCTCGCTCGCTCGCTCGCTCGCTCGCTCGCTCGCTCGGTCGCTCGTAAGACCAAATTTGTGCCCTCTACTCCTCTGAAGGTACCGGAGCGATTCACTCCAAATTTGGTACACATATTATTTGGCATCCCATTTGAATCCGTTCGCAGTTTAAATCCAATCGCCCGTATACTTCCCGAGTTATAGGGCCCCAAAATTTGGACCCCCCCTTAATACTGCCCTTATAAAAATAATTGAAACACTTAAAAATTCTACTAAAAATTCTAAGATATTTTTTGTTTACAAGATTTTTTCATTTTGTTAACCCAAAGCCCGAAAAAAATTATTAAATATTATAATTTTGAATTTCAAAATTTGAATTTTTTTTTTTTTTTTTTAATATAATCTTAAATTAAATGTAAGACTTTTTATATCTATAACATTTTTTCAATTAGTTAACCAAAAGGCCAAAATTATTAAAAACTGCTCGCATCGCATATATTACTTATAAGGCGAGCTGGACGCATAGGTGCGTTGTACCTAAGCTTGTTTTGACAAAATTTCAGCGAAATCGGAGATGAAGTTGTACATCGACAGTTTGACCGAAAGTAAATATATTGCATATTTTAAAATTCATAATTATTATTTTTGAAAAAAAAATTATAGCGTTTGAGTTCATAATATGAAGAAATTTAGTTAATATAAAATAACTAAGGGATTCAAATTTTTGGGTTCTATAAGAGCGAATACAAATGAGATAGCCCAGAATATGTTTAGTCCAAATCGCTCCGGGAACGTCAGAGGAGTACAGGCTATATTTGTTCTTACCAGCGAGATAGTGAGCGATATACATATAAGATTTACCTATATATATATTCATGGATTCAGGGCGACGCGACGAGATAGAACTTCTTGTGAATGATATTTTTTGATCCGATAATAATTCAGACACACAACTGAATGCTTCAGTTCTTTTGTACTTCGTACCGTGAGCTAAAAAGTGGACAATCACATTTGAACGGCAGTGTATAAGCATTGAAATAGTTGATAAATGTAGTATTATTTAGTTTTATCGGTGATATTTCTGGTGCGAGAAGCAGCGAACGATTCCAAGTACATACAGCTATAATAACAGAACCTTATTATTTACAAAGTGTAACCATAACAACACAATAAAGAGAATACTGCATCATACAAGTTGAAACGTTTTTTTTTAAGCCATGTGATTTCTCGGTACAGGAAAGCGGAAATTGATTTTTCCATGTAATTTATTATCGTATATGCATACATTAATTTCAATGACTTGAAATGTTTAAAAATCGTCGGAATTAATTTATACACGTTTTTTTTGTTGTAATTGTAAACTTAAATTGAATATAAATGAATAGCTATTTATAAACAATATAATTGGTGTTACGAAACTACCATACAATTCTTAACCTAATTTTGTATAAATTAAATGTAAATATTGTATAACTAGGAAGAATAATTTAATTTTTACCTTGAAGTTTTTATTGTGTATTCGGCCATGCTTTTGTGTCTGTCGTCTTCGGAAACGTAATTCTTTTCATACAGCACAAATACACAGATATTTACAGGTAATATATGTATGTCAGTTACTTTTCATAATATAAATATATTAGTAACTAACATACAATTCTAAGATTTTATATCTTTTTCCAAATTTGAACCTAAAGGAAATAAAAATTATTAAAATTTAAGATATTTATTACATTTTCTTTAACACAACAAAGAAATATTTAATAATTATATGACTTCTATATCAATAACGTTTTTACTTTCTTTAACGAAGTGCTTGTATATATATATCTATATATATATATATATATATATATATATATATATATATATATATATATATATATATATATATATATATATAACCTTTTTACTTTCGTTTTATGAATTAATAAGTAAATATTGTAATTATGAAGAACATAAACTCGAGATTTCAACGGATATACACGTTTCGACCTTCACGATGTGACTATTTTTGGAATGACGTCTGTGTGTGTGCTATTGTTTAAAGTAAAAGTTTCTTCAAAAAATGTACCAGTTACGAAAATACTGCTACGGAAATCTTAAATATCTTATTTATGTTGCAATTGTTATGTATGTAGTTATGAAATATATTTTTTAAGAAATCTATAATAGTCGAGTCATTAGGGGATAAAAAAGCATTTAGCGTGCAAAAGATGGGGTAGAAATGAATTTGAGATATGTTATTCAAATAGTGACCCTGATGAAAAATACAAGTTTTCGATCTTGGGAGGGGCCCGCACGAGCCGCCATTTTGAATGATAAATATGTCGATGCTGATAAAATGTACCACAATTTTCTCAAAATAATATATGTGGATTTTGTAATGGCGAATCATGTGAAAACACACCAAATATTCACTTTGAGAACAACAGCGAGGGTGAAGATGAAGAAATTTTATCTATATTTTCCCAGAGTCTCAGTAATAGTGACGATTCAGACAATGACGAAGACTTTAATGTCGATCAGCCCGGATCGCCCAAAAACATAAAAACAAAGAAATAATATATCACGTATTATTTATTTTGTCTTATTTAATTTGAATGGTTTCTGATATAATAAATGATTTAAAAAAATCTTTTGATTTTAACATTTTTACTGCACCTATTCCTTTATTAGACTTATTACACACTAATTATATATATATATAATTACCCAGAAATGTTTGTTTGTATGTGAGTGTGTTTAGAACGCTTTTTTTTTGTAAAAATGCAAATTGGCATAGACGGCGATCAAATTTACGACCTCCAGGGAAAGAGTCTTAGCCACCATGCCATGGAGACAGATAAGAATGTTATATATAATATCAAATAGTTTATACTGAAATAAAAGACTACACAACTGCAATTAATAAATTTCTAATCAAGAAATCTGCCCTACGTAAAAATAAATCTTCAAAATGCATATCGAGTTGTGTACATTATTTCTTATTTTTAATGGCTCGAGCCATTGTGTTTTAGCATAGGACCCATTATCACTTTTAAAACTGCCGTGGCACTGCAAAATTCAGAATTTAGCCTGATTATTTGATTAAAAAATAATAACGAATCAAATGTCAAATCATTGAAAGTGTTGTATAAAAATGTTTGTAATACACATATTTATTGAATATTCGATTCAATTAGAAAACAGAAAGCGTAAGTAAATTTATAATCCCGATTATTGTGTAATAATACATGCATGGAGACTGTTTTAATGCACGTGTACAAATGTTCAAAATATTGTTTGTATTATTCAGTTCGCAGTAATAAATACCGCAGTTACAACATCTAATAAAAGCAATAGACAAATTATGAAATATTATTAGATTTTTGAAGAGGTAGCAAAGCTAGCGACGGTTTTTTCGCTTTTTTATGTATTAATACAGAATTTGTTATTTACTTTTACAAATAAATACAGTCCGCCAGTTGTACAACTATTTTTGACGTTGCATCGTCATTCAGAAATTCGGATAACACAACCTTTTTATTCATGTTGACAAATATCGTAACTTCAAACTATAAACTTCAACCAAGTGTATAAAGTATGAAGTGCCATCAAGTTGTATTTCATAGATACCGCGCTTTTTCCGACTTTGTTATCAGAATGAATTGTTTCAATTTTATTCATTTATGAAAATAATGATTATTAACAATTTTAATTAACTGTCCAAATTTCAAAATCATTAATTATTTTATTATATTCTATAATTCACAGTCATTTAGAATCAATAAAAACATGCATCAAATTATTAAGTAATATTAAATGTGCATTGTACAATATATTTAACTACAAATAGATGCAGTAAATAAATTTATAAATTAAATAATAAACAAAATCTTGAATAGTTAATTCAAACATATTTAGACACCTGATTGGCTGGAAAAATATATCAAATTATGAATATTTAATTATTTTTAGGTTTGTTACCTTTTAAACGATACAAACTGAAGGAAAAACCGTGTAAGGGTAATCCCTTATTTTTATATTGTAACTATGATTTACAAGAAAATTACAAGGAAATTCTCCACCCGTCCAAACTGACCTATAGTAATAATATTTACTAATATAAAATAGTGATTTGAATTTTTTTATTTTAGCAAATCTTTATCTTGTCACCGCTGTAATTCGTACCATATTAGATTTACGTTAAATATATATAGACAATAATTGTGGGACATTTTATCAGCTTCAATTTTGCACTGAACATATTTTCACATAGAATCAACTGTTTCCGAGTAATTTCGTAAAAACCTATTTTTTGGACCTTTCATTCAAGATGGTGGCTCGCGCGGACCCCTCCCAAGGTCGAAAACTTGTATTTTTCATCAGTGTCACTATTTGAACAACATATCTCAAAATCATTTCTACCCCACCTTTTGCAAGGAAAAATACCCACTGACGACTATAAAAGCTATGCCAGAAAATATTTGACAGAAACAAAATAGAAATAATTTTATAATTATAAATATTTGTCATTTTACACCGGTTAACACAAATAGATCGACTAAGACCCGGTTCTTCAATTACTGGGTAGGTGTTGATGAATAGTAACCATGGTTATGATATATAGATGTTTCAGTAAGTTATCATTAATATAATAACCCAGAAATGTTTGTATGTGAGTGTGTATGTGAGTGTGTATGTGTGGAACGCTTTTTTTGTAAAAATGCAGATTGGCATAGACGGGGATCGATCTCACGACCTCCAGGGTGAAAAGCATGACACTTAGCCACTGCACCATGGCGACTGTTAATAATGTTATAAAAAATAATCAAATAGTTTATACTGAAATAAAACAATCACTACGATTCTGAAGTTCAGTCTGCTTTGAAATAGACAAAAACGAATCAAACGTCAGAATGAAATCAGTCAAAATTGGTTTTTGTGTGATAAATCTTCAATTCAAAGTTTAATCTTAAGTTTAAGGGGAGTAGCATGCTATAATTTCAATTTTCAAGTATATAATATGAAATAAGTGCATATTATTGCCTAATTATCATATATTTTTAGCAAATACGTGTTTCTGTACATTTATTTTAATTCATAGTTAATATTTTTCACTTCAAAATGGCCAAGAAGCAGTGATTTTTGAAAATATGAGTTGCGGTAAGATTTTATAGTTCGTCAAATTATAATAACTGCAAGTAAGTAAATTTATAATTCTGATTATTAGAGAAATAAAATGTTGAAGAGATAATTCAAACATATTTAGAAACATGATTGGTTGGCAATTTTATTTAATTTATTTTTGATGGCACAATCCATTGTATTTTAGCATATAACTAATTATCATTACTTTTAAAACTGCCGTTGTGACACTGCATCAGATTAATACTGCAAAATTCAAAATCTAGCCTGATTATTTAATTCAAAAACAATAATCGATTCAAATAATAAACAGCAATCGTAAGTAAATTTATATACAATCATAGAAACTGTCTAAATGATACAACACATATGCACCATACAAGGTTAAAATCAAAGTTAAACAAAATTTTGTTTAAATTTATCGGATGTTACACAGTGCATGATAAGCGATCGATTAGTTAATCTCAGCATAGTGATCTAAGAACAAAATAGCGTTCAAAGAAAGAACTCGATTTTTTTTCTTTTTATTATTTGTGATGTGGAAATTTGTATTACTATTATAGTCAAACGATACAAAATGAAGAAAAACCGTGTTATTATTATTAAATTACATGAAAATTCGGCATCAGTCAAAATTGACCTATGTTCTGTATACCATATGGGCACATGGTGCCCACGGGTGACTCTAGTTATTAAATAATATTAGATTTTTGAAGAGGTAAAATTATAATGTTATTCATTGATTGACGAACAATACAAACTAGAATACTACAATACAATTCAGGAAAATTATCTTAAGGCCGTGATCGTATACTACAAATAGCGCGATTGTCTACGAACGTGCAACACCTAGTACAATCAAGCAAAACGATGTACTCTGGTTACACTAGGTGCGTTCAATAAGATTAGCAAAAGCTAGTAAAACAGAAGTGACGCCATATATTTAAAATTTACTGGTTTTCCGCGCTTGCTTTGATAGCTAGCAAAATTAGCGCCGATTTTTTCGCTAACTTCTGCTAGCAGAAAAATATTTTATAACTAAGGTACATCTGTCAATTTAGTTGTTGTGTTTCTTTTTAATAATTAAATTTGGAGAAACCCATCTATTTATTTAACCAACATAAACATCATCATTATTTTTATGTATTAATACAGAATTTGTTATTTTTTTTCTGCAAATGAATGCAGACGATACAAACACAAACTGAAGGAAAAAACGTGTAAGGGAAATCCCATATTTATATATTGTAACAATTCTTCCAATCATATTTGTTTTATTTGAAATGAATCAGTAACGCTTTTTTTGTATTTTATTTGGCATCCCATTTGAATCCGCTCGCGGTTTAAATCCAAACGCCCGTATACTTCCCGAGTTATATTGCCCCAAAATTTGGAGCCTCCCTTAATACTGCCCTAATAAACATAATTAAAACACCCAAGATTTTTAATAAAAACTCTAAGATATTTTATATCTACAAGATTTTTTCATATTGTTAACCCAAAGTCCGAAAAGAATTATTTAATATTAAAATTTTGAATTTTAAAATATGCACTAAATTTTTTTTATCAATATAATCTGCAAAAAATTGTAAGACTTTTTATATCTATAACATTTCTTTTAATTGTTAACCAAAAGGCCATAAGAATTAAAAAGCACTGCTCGCAACGCATATCTTACCTAAAGGCGAGCTCTACGCATTGGTGCGTTTTACGCGTACCAAATCTTGTTTGTTTTTAGGTATATTATTAATTAGTAGACGTCCCAAAGTTATTTTATTCGTAACTATTGATTAAATCTGCAATGATTTTAATTTTGCAGCAATATTTCCTGTTAAATTGGATATATAGTTTAAATAAAAGTAATTTGAGTTAGATGTTAATGTTGGTTGATGATAAATTTGATTTAAAATAGGTTTTCGATTTTTCTTTTTTAGAAGGTTATCAATAATGTCTGTTCTGTAGCCGTTATTATGTGCTATGGTTTTTATTGTATTAAATTCTAATTCTAAGTTTGTTTCATTTAATAGAGTTCTAGTTAGTCTATGAATCAAACTGAGGAAATAAGACATTTTAATAGATCTTGATGAATTAGGAATTATGGTGTCTGTGAAGGTTGGTTTGCAGAATATTTTATATTCGAGGTTTTTATTGTTTTTTGTATAAACTTCTTAGATTTAACGATAACAAGTCGCATATAATATAATTTGAATATGAATGTCTTATGAAATTTTTACATAATTAATTCAATTTGAAGTCAAATTTCATGAAAAATTCAAAATCGCCATTTTTAAATTGAGAAAGGGCACGGAAAAACTAAATACTCTTCTAATTCTATTAACTGATGTGTTTTTTACTAAAATAACATAAAAATCTCCAAAATTGTTAATAAACACCGTTTTTGTTAAGCCGCGCAAAAATAAAACTCGACGCACATAGCTTCCGCCTGACGTACCACGTGAACTGTTGATTTTACGAAAAAATAAAGACAAACTTTTTTGTAGTAAATTAAACGAACATTAATTTTGTATACTGCATCTTTAATAAAAAATCTTGTATTTTCGGAGATATTTGTAAAATTGCCTTATTTCAAAATTCATTGTTGAATCATTGGGGACTTTTTAGATTTCATTTATAACCACCAAAAGAACGTGTGTACCAAATTTTAGCCCTCTGAGACTTTTTCCGCAGTTTACTTATATATTTGACTAAAGTGACTGGACTATAAGGCGAGCTGGATGCATCGGTGCGTTGTACGTACCGAATCTTGTTCAGATAGGCAGCTGACGCTATATAATATACAGTCAGCTGTTTCATGTTTCATGTTATTCTGAGTGTGTAACAGATGTCCTTTGTCTATATAGTATAGGTGGAGGTAGCTATAACGTAGGTAGGTACTTTTTCCAAATTACATATCACTATGATCTTACCATTTGATATTAAATTGTTTTAACTGTCGTTTGAAAATCGTAGCGAAACGTTTAAAAATATAGCTACCTATTTTAGTAAAATTATATATAAATTATTTTTTCTACTTATATAGTACATGACTATGAATAATTATTCCAATAAATCTGAGACTTTGTAAGATGTTCATTCAATCCCATTAAATATAAATGCTGAATATGTTTTAAACGGTTGTTAGATTGTAATTACCCATATCGTAAAGTTAATAAAATCTAACTTTCAAATATGCGGGTCGATTGTAATGGTAAAATAGCCACACTTACGTACAAATCATTTCATTTATTTATGACTTCATCTTATGTTTTTGCGTTTGTTTGACAAAGATACATGTGGTTTCACTATGAAAACATTGCAATTCACAAATGATCTATCATCTAGACGTCTGCTTACAATTTACAAATATGTATAAATCAAAAATTACATTTTGAACAAGTGTTGAATAAAAATAGCATATGACGCGGACGATCATCAAAAAATCTATTTTTATTTGAAGTAGTGTGAAAGTTATTATGCCAGACTTCAGACAACTCAATGCCATTTTTAGCTCGTCGTACGATAGTACAAGATAGCTATAGTGTATGGTGAATCTGTAACATTCTCGGATCAAAAAATGTTCTCAACAAAAAGTGCTTGTCTCGTTATCCTTGTTATGAAAATGCATACAACTTATATAACTGGATTATGTCACTCGCTATGTGAACGCCTCACCTCTGAAGATACCGGACTGATTCTAACTAAATTTGGTATATATATATATATATATATATATATATATATATATATATATATATATATATATATATATATATATATATATGTCAGAAAATTCACGGTTATAGTTATGAGAAAGAAAAACTCAAAAAACTATGTTATGACTCTATGAATCCTGATGAAGCAAAGAATTATTTGCGAAATATATAGATTCTGAAAATTATAATTTTCAGAATCTATATATTTCGCAAATAATTTTTTGCTTCATCAGGATTCATACTATGAAAACAATTAGCATTTAGTTTATTTAAATTCACATATGAATATATTTTTTTTAAACTTACAATTGTGAGTTCATTTGCTAAAATTGAGCAAAATTTGTTAGATTTGTTGTTAATTCTTAAAACCATTTTACAAAGTTATGTTTAATAAGTATTGTTAATTAATTATTAATACTGGTCTTGTTGATTTCAAATTTTTACTTTCTTTTACGAAGTAATAAGTAAGTATTGTAATCATGAAAAATTTCGAACTCGAGATTTCAACGGATATACACCTTCCCTGAATCGAATGTGACTATTTTCGGAATGACGTCTGTCTGTCTGTGTGTCTGTGAACGCTCTAGGGCCAAAACTGTCGAACGAAAAATTATGAAACTTCAAACTTAAGACTTGTAGTTAAGGCAAATATAATTATGTTCATAATGAAAGATATTAATATTTTGCACAATTTTTGTTTGAAAAGTTTCTTCAAGAAATGTGCCAGTTGCGAGAAAAATGCTACGAAACATTATAAATATGTTGTTTACGGTGCCATGGATTCGCATGTAGCTTATAAAATCGGATCATCTGCTATTTTGACAGGAAAACAAAATAGACACAATTAGATAAATGACATTTCAGAATATTTCTGTAGAGTATTGGTTAGTTTAATAGCTGGTTTTGGTTATATATATATATCTAGTGAAAACTGCGTAAAAGAAAGTCACATTTCCCTATGTTCGAATGATTATAATTCATACAAACATTCATTGCTATACATGATACATTGTTAAAATTAGTATCATTAGAAATATATTAGATAAGTTAACAAAAACAACTTTTGAGACCGAAAGTTTTAATTAAATTAACAAAATGAAATGTGAATCTGCTGGAACCGAAGCAGTTGTGAAAATAACATTTGATTTCGTAGTCTCTAACACCAATGCACAGCAATAAAGCTATTTTCGTCCGTTTTAATATCAACTCCGTATATTCCCTTCGAAATAATGCAGCTTATATGTAGCACACACGTGCAGTGATCTATTAATACAATAACCTCACATCTGCTGTAAAGCCAGCAGACGAGAACTATATGGGGTCGGTAACCACCCTACAAACGTAATTTTAGTTAGCGTCATACCGCGTTGTTGGTGAGACCTGAGACCTTAGCTAGAGTCCTTCAATATTAATAAATTGTGTCGTATCAACAAAATGATACCGCCAGACGATTTATCCGAGCCTAACTTCACTACCGTGTACAAAAGTACAATCATGAATGCAGCACCTGTAGTTGAGGAACACCTGTATATTAATAAGCAACCGTACGAAGAATACAAACAGCTGACAGAAGGGAGAAACGATCTGACGACAGACACAAAAAAAGTGATGTTGCTCTCGTGGTTTAAAGGCGAGGATCTATACTACCAACAAAACGAAGTTACGTGTAATATTCAAGTGGAAACTAGTGTCTAATATATAAGTGAATTGATATTCTAGTCATATATTTATAAGTTAATAAACATATAAATTGTTTTACAGTAGATACCAAATATTAAATACTGCATTTTTGTTTTATATTATATAAAACAAATTTTGTTTTAGTATATTCTTGTCTTAGTTATTGCATTTTTTATTGTGTGATTTTAATTCGAGAAGGCAAACGTAAACGTTAAAATAGTTAGATATATATTTAAGTTTATGTGCAATGTGTGATGCATTTAGTCATTATAAAAATCACACACAAAATAAAACCAATATGATTTTATTGAATTAAGCAAATTTGCTAATATGTACCAAAAATACTCAGTACTTATAAGTAATAATTTGCAATTTAATAAAAGTTGAATATGTAATATTGTAGATACGTAGGTTGCATTCTTTTATGTGTTTGATATCATATTTTATAATAATAAAATTCGAAAATTACGTGAAATATTTCTTTATACAGTACTCCGTTGAATTTAATTAAATATTTATGCAAAGTAAGTTTGATATGACAAAAGCATATTTGCAAATATGTACCAAACAACCTAGTTTTTTCAATAAAAAAGACACTGGAGTGACTTTCAAAATAACTTTCTGATACTTATTTGCCAATTATACGTCATATATATATAATGTATTTGTTAAGGAAAGAATTAATGTATTTTTCTCTATGGGTTTTGCCAGTGAATTAAAAAAATTGTGACTATTACTCGATTATTTTATAGTTTCACCAATATAAATATAAACACCCAGAAGTATTTGTATATGAGTGTGCATCTGAATGTGTATGTGAGTATGTATGTGTAGAACGTTTCTTTTTTACGTAAAAATGAAAATTGGCATAAACGGGAATCGTACTCACGAATTCCAGGGTTAGGGACGAGAGTCTTAACCACCATGCCACGGCGACAGATAAGAATGTTATATATCATATCAAATAGGCCATATTGAAAATAAAAGACTACACAACAGCAATTAATAAATTTCTAATCAAAATATGTTATACGTTATACGTCAGAATAATTCAAAGGACAATAAAAATATATTATGTGAATCTTCAAAATGAATATCGAGTTGTGTAACCTTTTTTTAGCTCGCCGTACGTAGTACCGAATAGGCTAAAGCATTCGGTCGTGTGTCTGTAGCATTCTCGGATCAAAAAATTTCATTAAGAAAAAGTGTTCGTCTCGTCGCCCTGATTCCGAAAATGTATATAACTTATATACTTGGATGTTAGTCGTCGCTCGCTCGTAAGACCAAATTTGTGCCCTCTACTCCTCTGAAGGTAACGAAGCGATTTACTCCAAATTTGGTACACATAATATTTGGCATCCCATTTGAATCCGCTCGCAGTATAAATCCAATCGCCCGTATACTTCCCGAGTTATAGAGCCCCAAAATTTAGAGCTCCCCTTAATACTGCCCTTATAAAAATAATTAAAACACTTAAAAATTCTACTAAAAATTCTAAGATATTTTATATCTATAAGATTTTTTCATTTTGTTAATCCAAAGCCCGAAAAAAATTATTAAATATTATAATTTTGAATTTTAAAGTATGAACTAAAATTTTTTTTTATCAATATTATCTAAAATTAAATGTAAGACTTTTTACACCTATAACATATCTTTAAATTGTTAACCAAAAGGCCATAATAATTAACAAGCTTAGGTACGACGCACCTATGCGTCCAGCTCGCCTTATAAGTAATATATGCGATGCGAGCAGTTTTTAATAATTATGGCCTTTTGGTTAACTAATTGAAAAAATGTTATAGATTTAAAAAGTCTTACATTTAATTTAAGATTATATTAAAAAAAAAAAAAAAATTCAAATTTTGAAATTCAAAATTATAATATTTAATAATTTTTTTCGGGCTTTGGGTTAACAAAATGAAAAAATCTTGTAGACAAAAAATATCTTAGAATTTTTAGTAGAATTTTTAAGTGTTTCAATTATTTTTATAAAGGCAGTATTAAGGGGGGCTCCAAATTTTGGGGGCCTATAACTCGGGAAGTATACGGGCGATTGGATTTAAACTGCGAACGGATTCAAATGGGATGCCAAATAATATGTGTACCAAATTTGGAGTGAATCGCTCCGGTATCTTCAGAGGAGTAGAGGGCACAAATTTGGTCTTACGAGCGAGCGACGACTAACATCCAAGTATATAAGTTATATACATTTTCGGAATCAGGGCGACGAGACGAACACTTTTTCTTAATGAAATTTTTTGATCCGAGAATGCTACAGACACACGACCGAATGCTTTAGCCTCTTCGGTACTACGTACGGCGAGCTAAAAACCACTGCTCGCAACGCATATTTTACCTAAGGGCGAGCTCTGCGCGTTGGTGCGTTTTACGCGTACCAAATCATGTTGGTTCGAGCCATTGTGCCATATGACCCATTATCACTTTAAAAACTGCCGTGGCAATATATATATATATATATTATATATACTTGTTAAAATTATTGATATTAATAAATATACTAAACACGACAATGTTAATTTAGTATACTATGAAATATTCATGCGATAATAATGGAATATTTGGAGTAATATCCCATTTTTATAAATTTTATTTTACATCTGCTTATAAAATGATTTTGCAACTATAATGAAGTACGTGTGCAGAGACGGACTATGAGGCCCCCTTCTCATTTGAAACATTACACATAAATAATCATTTTGTTACTTTTTCTTATGTTTGACCACGTCTGAAAAAATACCTGCGAACGTCCATACTATACGTAATGAATTAGACTTTTAGGATCTGCATAAAATATTCCTATAGTTCAGGCATACCTGTCAAACTATGGCCCATATATTATGTTATGTTTCTATTCGTATATAAGCTGAAGAACCAAATGGTGAACCAGTAATTTGACATTATTTGAGATAGTTTATGGGGTAATAGCACCAGTAATAATAATTATGTGTTGTATATTTCAATGAAATTTAAGAAAATATTAAGTATGGAAATTTGAAAAAAATTACTAAATATTTGGTGACGCTTAGATTTACATACATGTATATGAAAACTATAAACTTAAATAATTGTCATTTCGCATAATTTTTAGTGTAAAATTACAATTAACTTGAGTACGCCACTGGGGAAGCTTACCTGTTGCATAGTTATATTTTAATATAGTATTTGCTAGTACATTGTAAAATTTATATTTTGAGCTTTGAACAAGTTTTTAGCAATATTCAATTATACCTAACCTAACTTAATTACAATGCAAATCGGGTATTTCTTGTTATTTCAGAATTATACTTTAACTTATTTCAAACTAAACTATCCCAAAGACAATCCTGCTCTGGCAAAGACATTCAATAAATCTGTAAAATGAATCTGTAAAATCCTTAAAGGATTATAGGCATGTCGATTTGAATGAAAACATTTAATTATAATACAACCCATAAAACAAGTATATTCCGAATATAAATTTAGTAAATTCAATCAATATGTCATTTGCAATCCGATTAAAATCTGTGAAACATTAAGGGGTACTTATAATCGTTGGGTCGACAAAATAGTTTCTTTTTCTTGCATTTTTCGATAGTTTGAAGTGTGTAGATTATGACTTAAAGTGGGTTTGTGATAATCTCTGGGTTACCTGAATAAATGTGAGATGAAAAATATTAAAGTTATCCAGTATATACCTCTATATATATGTTGTCAATCTTTCAATGCGTTTTTCTCGGAACTACTTTCTTCAAACTTGACGAACTATTTTTTCAGGAACTACTTGATCGATTTGCTTGTTCTTTATTTTAAATGAAAGCAAATACTATTTGTTGGGGCTTATACCAACAATATGCACATATTTTTGTAAATATCTGTTATTTATAGCGCCCTAAAGTGATAAAATAAAACTAAAAAAACACTTTATTAATTCACACGGCCGCCATATTGTCAAATATATTTTACACCAAATTGTTGGTATAAACTCCAGAGAATTCTATGCACTTTTAGAATTTTACATAAAAATTGGATTCAGATGACCCTTCGAGCCCGCTTAGTGGTGATCTATACATACTATCCGCGTTATGTAGAAATGTTATTGTACGAAAACATATTTTTAATGTAGAAAAGAATAAAGACGAGCTATAAAGTGACCTAAATCCCAAATTGATATCTTTATTTATTTTAAATATTGTGTCTTTTATGAACTCGTTTGTGATTTTATTGATAATGCTTTTGTTAATAATTTAGCGATCGATATGTCACAAATTAGAACGACAATATTATATCACACAACGCAAGGCAGCTCAATGCGTATAATTAAAACAAAAAACCTAAATGACCAACTAGAAACATATGTTAGAAAATTAAATTATAATTTTGATTATGGTGTAATGGTAAACCTACATTTTCGTAAAATTATCTTAGTAAAAACTTTTCACAACATGAGGCTGTTATGTATTGGTGCAATTTATTACCTACATACCCAACAAGGACAATATAATAGCTGTTAGTTCTAAATATAAACAAGATTTGGTACGCGAAAACGCACCAACGCGTAGAGCTCGCCCTTAGGTAAAATATGCGTTGCGAGCAGTGGTTTTTAATTATTATGGCCTTTTTTTAACAATTTGAAAATAACAATTTGAATATATGTTATAGGTGTAAAAAGTCTTACATTTAATTTTAGATTATATTGATAAAAAAACATTTTTGTTCATATTTTAAAATTCAAAATTATAATATTTAATAATTTTTTTCGGGATTTGGATTAACAAAATGAAAAAATCTTGTAGACATAAAATATCTTAGAATTTTTAAGTGTATTAATTATTTTTATAAGGGCAGTATTAAGGGGGGCTCCAAATTTTGGGGCCCTATAACTCGGGAAGTATACAGGCGATTAGATTTAAACTGCGAGCGGATTCAAATGGGATGCCAAATAATATGTGTACCAAATTTGGAGTGAATCGCTCCGGTACCTTCAGAGGAGTAGAGGGCACAAATTTGGTCTTACGAGCGAGCGAGCGACGACTAACATCCAAGTAAATAAGTTATATATATTTTTGGATTCAGGGCGACGAGACGAACACTTTTTCATAATGAATTTTTTTGATCCGAGAATGCTACAGATACACGTCCGAATGCTTTAGCTTTTTCGGTACTAGGTACGGCGAGCTAAAAATAAATTTACATGAATAATTGTTGTTTTATAAATATCTTTATTGTAAACCCTAAGTACAAAATGCTTAAAATAATACTGTGATCACAAAATTATTTTATGATCATTTCTTAATATAGGTTTATATATATATATATATATATATATATATATATATATATATATATATATATATATATATATATATATATTCATCTTTGACTAGACTTTTATTAGACTTTTACACTGACTAGAATAATGTATATAAAATTATATTTTAAATTATTATCAAAAATTACAATATATAATATTTTGGTATTTACCTATAAAAATTCAGTTCATCCCGTTAGTCATCTATTACAATTACAATTAGATATAATTAGTATGATACTAATATTTGATCATGATTTTTACTTGGTACATCTTTAAATTATCCTATTACTATTTTTAGTTTCAAAGGCACTTCGTGTATGAATACGCAAAATGAAAAATAGTAACCCCCCCCCTACCCCAAATATAAACATTAAGTTTAAGGACGTATTGAGTATATTATTAGTGTAAAGATAATATGGCCCTCATTTACATCTTCCAATTAGATCAAAATCGATTTTATAAAATAGCGAAAGATAAAACATAAGAAATATTGTACAAGACATATAATTATATATTCGCGTCTATATAAATACGGACCAGAATTATGAGCATTAATTTTGTCATTAAATTAAAAATCTATTATTAATAAAGAAAATAAAACATGAAATATTGTACAAAGTGATCTATCTTTTCTAAATTCATTCGGACCATATATCTCGAAATAATAATTTATTTCTTTATTTTCCAGATTATCTAAATTATGATCCTTATACAGTAAAACTTCCCTAACTCGAATCTCAAGGTACAGGATAAAAGATTCGAGTTAGGGAAACTTCGAGTTATAGAAAATACACAATAAAAATATGTGAATAAATTAGTTGTTTATTTTAAAGTATTCAGTAATTTTCTTTTGTATTTTACAAGACCACCTTTCATTTTCTACAAAATCTTGAATTAAATTTAAAGAATTGTATATATAATCAGAAACATACAATCATCAATAAAAAGAACGAAACATTAGTGTTCAAGAAAAAAGTTCGACTTAGAGAATACTTCGAGTTAGGGAAGTTTTACTGTATTATATTTCACATTTACTTCAAAATTGATTTTATAGAAAACAATTATATGAAAAGTTATACAATATGCTCCTGTACACTAGAACGAGCTATTCGAGGATAAGCTATGTTTAGCGGTTTCTTGTCTCAAGTTGAACATGAAATAGTTCTTCGATACACTAGTAAATATTGGTGTCATTTTACATTACTTCTATACGAAAATTACACCAAATAATTATTTAATATTACAAAATTAAAGTAAAAAGATTAAGAATCAATTAGGTTTAATAGTTTTAGAAAAAATATATGACTTTTAGTGCCACTGTAATTATCGTTGATTGTTCAGCAACCTTTGTGATAATCCCTGGATTACTGGATGATCAGGCGATAATCCTTCGGCTGCCAAGTACCGTAATGTTTCTACAGCACAGGCTGCATAACCTGCTGCTTCTGCGTCATCTTCATCATCAGAGCTATTCTGGTGAGCTAGTTCAGCTTGAAGTTCACATACTTTTTGCAGACATTGCTTCAACAACTCGTTGACATGACCATCAGAATTATTATTGGCCGTTGTTGAATGGTGCATCTGTCGAAAAATGAAATTTTAAAATTTGGTATGCGCAAAACCTGTTACCAGGTGATTAAAATATGTATATTTATGAGGATTGAAACAGTGGCGTACGAGTAGAATGTAGAATTGGTGTACTAGTTATAATTAGGGTTAACGGAAATAAGAAATGGAAAAAGGGAACATAACATGTGCTAATAGTTTTCGCAGATAGTGAAGAAAATGAAAAAAAGAAAGAAAAAAAAAAAAGAGAAGAAATGATTCAGATTCAGAATTGTTCATCTTGAACAAGGTAATTACAGTTATAATTGAAATGTTACATTTGATGAGTAACAACATATTTTTATTTATTTTTAAATGTGTAATTAAGTGAGTCATCTGTTTTTCTTTTAAATAGAATTTTGAAGAGTACTAAGGTTCAAGTTTAAACGGAAGTTACATTTAAGTGCTATATAATTGAAGTAACAATTACGATTAGAATAATTTCACGCTTAGCAATTTTTAGAAATTTAGATAATTATTATTGGTACTGCTATTATTTTAGTACGTCATTTTATAATTTAGCCATTCGCTAAAGCTAAAGAAATTGATATTTGCATCTATGCTTCTTAGCTCGCCGTATGAAGTACATCGTTGTACATCAGAGCTAACGCATTCGGTTGTGCGTCTGTAGCATCCTCGGATCAAAAAAAATCCTTGACAAAACGTTTTTGTCTCATCGCATGTCACAAACTTGAATGTCTTTGCTCTCAAAGTCAAATTTGTGCCCTCTACTCCTCAGAAGGTCGCAACGCGACTTGAACCCTAATTTGCATCCCATATTAATCTGTTCGCAGCTTAAATTATATCGCCTGTAAACTTTCGGAGTTATAGGGTTCCAAAATGTGGAACCCCCCTTAATACTGCCCTTAGAAAAATAATTAAAACACTCAAAAATTTAACTAAAAATGTAAGATATTTTATATCTACAAGATTTCTTTCAAATTTGGAACCCAAAAGCCATAATAAATTAATAAGAAGTCATTTTTTGAAAATATACACTAATTTCTTTTTTAGCTCGCCGTACAAAGTACAAAAGAGCGTCAATCGGTCGTGTGTCTGTAGAGTTCTCAGATAAAACAAATTCCTTAACAAAAAGTGTTTGTCTCGTCTAAGTCTCAAAATATATATACTTGGATGTTAATTGTCGCCTGCTCGCCCGCTCGAAAAACGCTTTTAAGACTAAATTTGTGTCCTCTACTCCTCTGAAGGTACCAAAGCGATTTGAACCAAATTTGCTGCATATATTATTTGGCATACCATTTGAATCCGATCGCAGTTCATAACAAATCGCCCGTATACGTCTCAAAATTTGAGGCCCCCTTAATACTGCTCTTAAAAAAATAATTTAAACCCCCAAACATTCTACACAATATTCTAAGATATTTTATATCTACAAGATTTCTTCATATTGGTAACCCAATGACCATAAAAAAATATTCAAAATTATAATATAAATTTTTTAATTTGCTTAAATTATTTTTTAGTATATTAAAAAAATTACAAAAAATTGTAACATTTTTAGCTCGTCGTACGATAGTACAAGACAGCTATAGTGTTTGGTCATGTGTCTGTAACATTCTCGGATTAAAAAAAAATATTGAGAGTAAGTGTTTGTCTCGTCTCCCTGATTACGAATTACCGATTACCGATTTTAATGAAATTTTATATACATATAATTTCTATGCCCGTGAAGTACTCGTCGCATTTCTAATCCATTCGTCTGTACAGGTTCGGAGTCATAGGGCCCCAAAATTTGGGGCCCTCCTAAATACGGCCCTTAGTCAAGTTTTATTTTTTTTTCGAATTTTCTACTGAAAATTCTAAGATAATTTATGTCGAAGAATTTCTTTTTGCCAGTACGGCGAGCTAATTCAAGCTGTGTAAATAAAATGTTTGATAATAGATGTAAAAATGATGTTATATAAATGTAAGTTTTCAAATGGGTGGAAATAGTTCACAAAATAATCACAATATTTACAAAAAAAATGTGTCGGACAACTGACGTTTCAAGCAATATTAGATGGTATTATGATCATAATATGACCAATTCATGTTTACCAGGTAGCAGGTAAACCACGAAAATAATTTGTCTAAATTTGTAAACCATAACATGTGGCATATCGTTTTAAACAATATAAACGATTGAACTTCCGCTCCGAAATTCTAAAAATATGTACGTCTATAGCAAAATATATTTCTTTTAAAATGTGTTTCCTATTCGAAATATTTTCCACTTCCGTTTCTATATCGCCTAAAATCAATTTTTCTACCGTGCCAGGATGCAAAGAGGACGACGGTAACGACAAAATCAAATCAGCAACACAAATCAAATTATACTTACATGTCTCGTTCGTTTCGCAGCGGCCCCGCTATTATCTTCATTTGGTAGTCGCCGCTTCATCTCGTCATTCACGCAACTTAATAGTAATTATAATAACGTATCCGATTTTCTATTAATCCACAAAAATACTAAATAATGTATGATACACTTGTTGCTGGACATTCATACACGCACACACACATGCACACCACACTCCAAATTCAGTCCGAACATACGTGATACACTTCCAATCGAGAAATGAATCGAAAAGTTTTGCGGCGCGATGCAAGAATGACGCTTCTACGTTCTACGATCCACGGTTCAGATACAGGTATCAGGTATGCGGACAAATCACGGTGCTTGCTTGTGGAAGGTGAATTTGGAAACCGCTTGCTTTAAATTTGTTTTGCCGGTCGGCAGCTGTTTTTCTATCTGACAGATGTATATGTATGTGGAACGGCTGGCTTTACATGGGGTTCGAACTTACGGATTTTTAATGCTAAACCTTGGATTATTTTTATGTTATTTCTATTTATTTGCAATTACTCATATGAACTGCTGAATATTTACATTCGAACCTACCGTCAATTAATAAGGACTGTATTTATCATTAATAATTTACTACTGTTGCTAGTTTTTTTGGGGTTAAGAAGAATTATTTTTTATATTTAAATCAAAACCATTTATAAAATTGCAGTTTATCCTACATATTAATATATACTTTTAGGAATATACAAAAAGAGAATATCTATTATTTCCTTTGATATTAGCCCCTAAGCGCGTGCTCAAAAATAATAAAAAAAAAAGCGCTCTGCGGTGCCCACGATTGTTCTTCTTTGGTTCACCAAAAACAAAATACCAAAAGGCATTTGAAAATATATACTTATATCTTCTTCGTCTACTATGGAAAAGTTTTGAATGCAAAAATTAAATAAATTACAGTTCGAAAAATATGTTTAAAAAACCGATATTTATTTCAAAATTGAATGTAAGGAAATCTATGTTGTTTCAAGAAGTGATTCTAGAAGACGAAGTTGGTATTCAATTGGAAAACAATCCTAAAGAAAATTCAGTCTGATCAGTCATATACTTTTTCTGAAATCTTGGGCACCGCCCGAAGAAATCTCATTTTGAAAAAAACGGAGAAAAAGTTTCGCGTTACTATATATAAGTATACATATATGTATATATATATATATATATATATATATATATATATATATATATATATATATATATATATATATATATATATATATATACATATATATATATATAAATATCTCGGGCTTCTTCAAAAAAACCTTCCACAGTATATTCTAGAGAGATGTGGGATCAATATTTTATGAAAATTGAAAAATAAATTTATTGGCCCGAAAAAACCAGAAAGACGCCTTAATTACAAGACAAAATCTGATAGTAGTAGTAGCTGATTATAATAGTCATTTAAAATAATTGTTTGAGTAATTCGATTGTTTCTTATGTTCACATAACTTTATGAATAATTTAAAATGGTCAATAATAATTTGTTATTGACATAAAGTTTCAGGTTTATATGAATAAAGAAATATTAATCCCCCTTAGAGCGAAAAGAAACACTTCTTATGATCACTGAACGCTTAACTTGAAGGAGAGTTTAAATTATGTGTAATTGTTTTAAAACAAAATAATATGTGATTATGATAATCCATAAGGTTACATCTAGTTCAAAATATTGAAAAACAGTATATATTGAATACTATATTAAATGAATATTAAAGAAACAATCTACAATATACAATCTGGATCAAAGATACAGTCGAGCCGGTGTAACAACTGTACGAAGTTCACCACGGGTAAGCGTCATATACAGCGCGATCTCGCACTTTGCATGCTTTGATACAGATTGTACAGGACATAGGCTGACGCCCACTTTGAGAATCTTAGGGGTGAAAGAGGGATATTTAAGCTTTAATTTGGTATAGATAACACTGGAATTCATTCCGGTGCTCATTATGCGGCGGGGCTTTTAAACTTTGACAGTTCATTATATCCTAACCTAATACCTCAAATAATTATGGGAAATGGATTTTTCGATTTCATTTTTATTTTTGAACATGCTTTGCTCTTGTTATTTTTTCAAATAAATGGACCGGTTACGCAGAAAACCGCTAAAACGCTCAGATAACATCGGGGAAATAATCGATAATTTGGTTTTACGATATCTTTTTCAAATTTATTTTTGAAGTGAAAATTTGATATGGGATGCCCCATAATTTTAATTTCGTTTTTAACTTCTTTTTTATAATTTTCCATAATTCTTAGGAACAATTATCAAAAATTACGAACAAATATTTCCTATAAAAAAATAGTCTCATAAAATCTGCCATTAGGCTCTCGTTTACCTAGCCAAAATTTCGTGTTATGTATTAAAGACAATAACGAGATTCTATGAGGCTATATTAAGGTCAAATATTAAGCTCGAAAAAAGAACACCGACTCAGTCTTAAAAAAAAAATTAAAAAAAAGAAACAGTGAATTCGTAGTTGCATAAATAATGCCTGGTAAAAATGTTTTTTTTTTAAACGTAGTTTCGGAGATAATAAATAAAAACCTCCAAAATAGGTCATTTATTATTTTTTATTGTAAGTAATATATTTGAATAAAAGTGAAAATGTTCTATAGTAATCTATACACATATTAGAAATAACTTTACTTTCTAAATCAATTGATTAAAAACAATAGTACAAATAATATGTACTTTGTTTACTTATTGACCAAGAATGCAATAAAACACTTTCTACATTATAATGTTTCACCATTCAATAATGATTGTTAACACAAGATTTATATCGGTTAGATTTGTAAGAGAAAGCCAACTAAAGTGAATAATTATATTAAATTTAGTAGGCGATAGTATATAAATATACGCATGTAAAACTGTTTTTCAAAAATGTATACAATGTAAAAATAAACATAATATAACACCGAAAGGTTAAGTAAATATATCAAAGTATAGGCAAATTACACTAACAATTATGTTATTTTCATTTATTATTGTGAAATTAGACGAATTTACATTGAACCTGAAGTACATTTACACCAATGTATTTTTATAGTGTAGCAAAGTTTATCTTACCTTACGACCTATGTAAATAATCTTTGAATGAATAAATATTATAAATTATGAAACACCGATTACGATGGTAGTGCGAACGTTTGAACGTAGCCTTGGAGTTCCCTAGTGCCTCTGCAGATGTGTCTAGCAAGTTTAGGGGTGGCGTGCGAATGGGGGAAGCGCCAGGTGCGAGCCACACGACTGACGCGCGCCTTTCACTTCACTAGACGTGCGTAAACTCGTGTTTGGCTTAGCCGCACGCTCCTCCGAGCAAAACGAACGTAACAGCTCTATAGCGGTTTTTGAGCAATAACCGACCCAATATATTCACAAATACATAAGCACAAACACACACACATACGCTTATTTCTAATTATTAAGGGTTGGTAGGGTGCCTCAGCCCTAGCTACCCAATATCCCGTACGGGATTACAATTTATTAACCAATTATTCGGTGAACTTCAACCACCCGTGTTCTTCATTAAAAACAGATAATAAGTTTATTTTCTTCATAATTAAACAAATTTACGAATTTTGTGGCCTGCTTAAAATTCGTTAGATTTTACGTCAGTTCAAGATTATTAAGAAAATATGTTCTTAAAATAAGGGGGCATATTTGTATGTACGAAATAGAACTATAGTGTTCGGTCAAGTGCCTGTAACAATCCGGAATATATATATATATATATATATATATATATATATATATATATATATATATATATATATATATATATATATAATAAAATATATAAAGAAATAAAATAAATATATATATACGTGACGGGCGTACACATTTTAATGTATATTAAATTTCATTAAAATTAGTACCTCCAGGGTTGCGGTCACAAACTCAGGTCTTACGACCGACCGAGCGAGTGAGATACATACATCCAAGTATGAGTTATATAAATTTTTTGATTCAAGGCGATAATATTAGAACTTTTTGTAATGAAATTTTTTTGATACGAGCATGTTACAGACACATGACCAGCACTATAATAATATTATAACATATACACAGACGTTTTCTCGAAATTAGACAATATAAAACAGGGAAGCTCATTGCGTGTATTTACGTTTAAAGCCGAGTTCGAAACATTTGATTATTATAGTATACTGTTTTAACTAATAACAGCGTACAGTTATACTCGACACACTGTAGATTGAATATTGCCTATACCAGTGCATGCGTTAAACAAATAAAATTGACCCGGTTTTGCTAATTCAAAATAGACCAATTGCAATTTTAACTGCGTGTATGTGCAGTTAATTTAACTTAGGAACGCAAGCGTAAAATAAACCCTTAACAGGTTCAGTATTAGGGGTAATTCCTATGGGAAGAGGCCATAATGTGGACCCGATGCATCACAAAATTGCATCAAATATTACGTCCATGGCGTCACTACGCTCCCACGGCACTACACAGATTGCATCGATCGAAAAAATAAAATAAAATAATATTTATTTACTTACCTTATATGTTACATTGCTGGATCACGATGATACTTTTTCTTTTCTTTGCATATGTATAGAAAATAACGGTTGGTTTCAAAGAAATGTCTTGTTATTCATAATATTGGAATTTGGTTTTATGGAATTTTGAAAATGGGTGAAAAAATCTGTGTTATTTTTTATTAAGTATTGACGGGTATATTTACACTATTGTTGATACTTGGAAAAAGAAAAATAGGTGTTATATCGTTGCTAAGGGATCAAGTTATCCTATATACAATTTTCAGTAGATTTGCTGGAAGATTTAAAAGCATTTGTATAGTATTGTTATGGAAATTGGAAAAAAACTGGTGTGACTTACACTCAACTATATGTATCACATATTGCAATCATTTAAAATTCCTGAAGAGCAGAAAAAAAAAATGAAGTCCAAATTTTGATTTATTCTTGTATCATACATAATACTTCGACGAAATTATAACAAAATATTTTCAAAAGTAATTCTTAGGAAATGATAATCCGCATGAACAGAAAGTTGGGCAAAATTTAATATCGTTTTTCAATAAGTGAACGTGCATTTCATTATATTAAAAATATAGCAAGAGAAACCAATAATATTAGTTTAGATTTAGTTTGCAAATATCGGTCTTATTTCCGGCCATAATCATTTAGGAGTTTATAATTAAATATCGGTTCAATTTCATTGAATTAGAGCTATCATACCAACACATATGGACGTAGGAAATATAGATAGCAAAAGTACACATATATTTTAAAAGAAAATACGGTAGTAGTTGAAAATAGCATATATGTATCAAATACATAAAAATACTTACTTATTACTTCGTAATAGAAAGTAAAAAGAAATTGACATAATAAATGGACCATATAATATCATCCTTATAAGTTGATTTGTCGTTCTGTTTTAATTTATCAGTTTCAAAAACACATATTCATAATATAACTCTAGCTAAAGTGTGCCCCACTGAGTATGCAACAAGTATTACACAACCGTTAGTACAGTTACAAATTACGAAAATGAATGAATATTAAAATAATTATAAATTATTGTTATAAGCTTCCTGTTTATCGTTATTAATAATAAATGCATTAATTACAACAAAATGCACACATTGCATTATTATATATATTTGAACATTGAATATTTTATTTTAATAACCATAGTCAAGTCAGATGTTGCCAAATTCATCTATCAAAAGTGAATGAACTAGTTATCATTGAGATAATTATCGATGGTTTTAAGCACATTTTTAAGTACGCTATTCATAATTTCTCATACGGTAGTACAGGACAGCTATAGTGTTTGGTCATGTGTCTGTAACAATGTCGGATCAAAAAATATTCTTAACAAAAAGATCTTGTATACTCACACGCACGCTCGCCCATAAGACTTTGGGCACGCATATCCTCTAAAGTAACAAAATTTGGCATACATATATAATAAGAGTGCCCAAGAAAATCGCGGTTATGTTTCCGGAGTTATAGTTCCCCAAAATTTGAAACTCGCCTTAATACCGACCTTGGAAAATTTTTGAAAGTACTTAAACATTCTACAAAAATTCATAGATAAATATCTTTGAATTTTTGTAGAATGTCTACAGAATTTCTATACTTATAGGCTATAAATGAATTATTTTAAAATTTAAATTATTCAATAAACATTATTTTGAACATATTAATATATATATATATATATATATATATATATATATATATATATATATATATATATATATATATATATATATATATACATATATATATATATATATATATATATATATATATATATATATATATATATATATACATATATTGAATATTCTTATCAAAAATAGTAGGTGCACATGTAGACCATATACAAGTCTTAAGTTTGAAGTTTCACAATTTTACCTTCGACAGTTTCGGCTCTAGAGCCTTCACATACACACAGGTGTCACTCCGAAAATAGTCACATTCGATTCAGGGAAGGTGAAAACGTGTATATCCGATGAAATCTCGAGCAATCGGTCGAGTTTCTGCAGCATACTCGGATCAAAAAATTTCTTTAACAAAAAGCGTTTGTCTCGTCGCCCTGAATCCAAAAATATATATAACATGTATACTTGAATGTTAGTCGTCGCTCGCTCGTAAGACCAAATTTGTGATTTCTATTCCGCTGAAGACACCGGAGCGATTTACACCAAATTGCCTACACAAATTATTTGGTATCTCTTTTGAATCCGCTTGCTGTTTAAATCCAATCACTCGTATACTCCCCGAGTTATAGCTCCCTAAAATTTAGAGCCCCCCTTAATACTGCTTATAAAAATAATTAACAACCAAAATTTTTACTAAAAATTCTAAGATATTTTATATTTACAAGATTTTTTCATATTGTTAACCAATAAGGCCATAATAAATTATTTAATATTTGAATTTTAAAATATGCACGAAACATTTTTTTTTATCAATATAATCTACAAAAAATTGTAAAACTTTTAATATCTATAACTTTTTTTTATATTCTCTGAATTTAAGCAGAAAATCTCTAAAAAATGATAAAAGATAACATAATGTGCCATCTATTGTTGGATAGATTAACTAATCTAGTCTTAAATGGATGGCATTACAGTTCCTTATATTATTATGCTCGCTACTTGTTTTTGGCAATATCAAAAAATTACTTTTTTTTACATTCTTTTGAAATTGCGAACTCATAGGCCACAATAATTTAATTAATAATAATGATTATTTTTCAATTTTAATGTCAAGCGTAAAGTAGGAGGGAGACATCCACGGCTCGCATTGCGTATCTTACTTAAGGCGAGCTGGACGCATCGTTGCGTTGTTCGTACCGAATCTTGTTAAAACGAAAATTAATTATTTAAATTGCAATTTTTTAGGGAATGTAATGAAAACTTTAGCCGAAAACTTTGAATTAAAAGTTGTTTAAAATTAAAGTTTAAATAAAAAAGTTAAAAAATTACACAAGGAAACAAACATTAACAAAAAGTGTTTGTCTCGTCGCCCTAAATCCAAGAAAAATATATAACTAATATAATTGGATGTTAGTCGTCGCCCGCTCGTAAGACCAAATTTGTGCCCTCTACTCCTCTGAATGTACAGGAGCGATTCACACCAAATTTGGTACACATAATTACCATGTTTACATGGAGGATTCAATACTGGAATGAGATTGAACTGAGTACGTTCCTCATGTGTTCACAAGTCCGGGATTGAATTTGAATTTCAATAGGATTGAAAGTTCTTAAAAATCCCGATAGATGCGCTGTCGTCAGCTGTCATTCAGGGGCGTCGTTAAAATTTCAATTTGTGAGGGGCGCAAAAATTTACCGATTCACTTACGTCATACAAAATGTGCATTTATGAAAATATTCCGTAGGTTTCTATATTTAAAGAATACATTTTGGGAAAAACAGGCGAGAGGGTACGTGCGCCCCCATCTGAAATGGCCTATCGACGCCTCTGCTGTCACGATACTGCGCATGTCTCATTTCAATCCAGTCCCACTAAAAATGAGACTGGAATGAGTCAATCCAATCCTTGTTTTTTGTGTTCACATGGGAGATTCAATACCGATATCGAATTCAATACTGTATTCAATCCTCCATGTGAACATGGTAATTATTTGGCATGCCATTTGCAGCCCCCTTAATGCTGCCCTTAGAAAAATAATTAAAATACTCAAAAAATTTACTAATAATTCTAAGATATTTTATGACTTTTTTATATTGTTAATCCATAAGGCCATAGAAAATTATTTAATATTATAATTTTGAATTTTAAAATATGCACTAAAAAAATTATTTTTATCAAAATAATCTACATAATTGTTAGACTTTTTATATCTATAATTTTTTTTTCAAAATGTTAACCAAAAGGCTATTATAATAAAAACCGCTGCTTACCTATAAGGCGAGCTGGACGCATCGGTGCGTTGTACGTACCGAATCTTGTTTTTAATTTCAACAGGTATACACGTCTTGACCTTACCTGAATCGAATGTGACTTTTTTCGGAATGATGTTTATGTGTCTGTCTGTTTGTCTGTCTGTGTGTCGGACTGTGAACGCTCTATTGCCAAAACTGTCGAACGTAACATTGGGAAACTTCAAACTTAGGGGGGAACAACACGGTGAAAACAATATTGTCCTTCAAACCGTTTTGAAATCGAACAGGACGACACGACGACGCTGCGGCGCTATAAACGCGTTTCTCTCGAAACCCTGTTTTTTGCTATGGGGCTGGACGCTCACGCTACAATTTACATCGGATATATTTTTTTTTATTAATTTCACTTGAAGCTTATAAAATTGGCTTCAGTTGTATGTAGGATAATTTTTTTATTTTGATATTTAGTATCCTTTTCCGACCAAAAAGTGGGACAAAAATAGGACTTTTTTTTCAAATGTCCACTATATCGCGAAAAAATATATTTTTTTTTGCAAAATCCTACGTATAACTGAAATTACATCTATAAAACAAACAAGAAAAGTATCAGATGATTACAACCTGCGCTACATCCATAACCATGATGCTACCTCTTCTTTGAGCTGCCTCTGGAGAACGCCAAGAAAAAGCATCAAGTTATTATTATTTTTCAATAAAAAAATCCTAAAAGAACTTAGATGTATACCTAATTTAATGCAGCAAACACCATTAGTGTACTATTTCTCAGTTCAGAGAAAAAAATTCGAGAAAATGAGCAATTTTTTCGGCCGTCACCGTGTTGTTCCCCCTTAAGACTTGCATACGGTCTAGATGCGCAACTCTTATTTTTGAATAGAATATTTAAACCGGAAGTGCATGTGTACTCTATGCATATTTTGTCCTATCTCCAATATCAGCGAAACGGCAAAAATAGTTAGGTTCATAATCATAGATATTAATACTATGCACAAGTTTTGTTTGAAAATTCTCTTCAAAGAATGTACCAGTTACGAGAAAACTGCTGCGGAACATCTTAAATTTCTTAATTATGTTGCCAAAGAAACGCATGTATGGGAATTATATTTAATAAATCGTATGAACTGTGCCTGCTATATGATAACAATTTAGCAGGGAAAGAAAATAGACTCAAATAATTTGGTATTTCTCATTTGTTATAATAAACTTACTACACCTATACTTATACGTTTTAGTCTTGAGGCGACCACAAACGATTTATTTCTATTATCTTCAAATATCAGTGGTTATAAATAGGTATCTTTCTTAGTTCATGGTATGGTGGTACAATGTACAAAAGAACTATAGTGTATGGTTGTGTAATAAGATCGCGTCTGCAAAGTATAGGAGATGTTATCGTTAGTATATTAAGAAGAACCACTGATTGTTAGTTACTCATATCCTCACTAGAGGAATATAAATAAATATATCATACAAATCTACATAAAATGAAACTAAAATTTATTCATTGAAACTGAAATTGGAAAATTAATTGAGCAGAATAAAAAAAAAACTACTTTATCGACTTGGGAAAGCGAATTCAATGTAATTTAATTTTTCACATCTATGTAAGAATTTCTTTTACAGTTTTAAATGCAATTTTCTTGCATATTGCAAGGTAATTAAATATAATATTTATTGAATTTCGTATTATTGAGTAGTCGGTAAATACATTTTCTGTATTTGAATGTTCAATATTAAATTTGAATTTTATGAGTCGGTAATAACAACTATTAGTTTGTAACTACATTTTTAGCTCGCCGCGCCGTATGAAATACCGAAGAAGCTAAAGTATTCGGTCGTGTGTCTGTAGCATTCTCGGATCAAAAAATGTCTAAAAAAAAATGTTTGTCTCGTCACCCTAATTCCAAAAATATATATAACTCCATATACTTGGATGTTAGTCGTTACTCCCTCTCTCGCTCGTAAGACAAAATTTGTGCCCTCTACTCTCTGAAGGTACCAAAGCGATGCACACCAAATTTGGTACACATAATATTTGGCATCCTATTTGAATCCGCTCGCAGTTTATATCCAATCGCCAGTATACTTCCCGAATTATAGAGCCCCAACATTTGGAACCCCCCTTAATACTGCCCTTTTAAAAATAATATTTACTAATAGTTCTAAGATATTTTATGTTTACATCTTAGTAACCCAAAGGCCATAAATAATTATTAAAAATTATAATTTTGAATTTATAAAATAAATAATGACTTCTTATATTATAACATTTGGAAAATTACCAGGAGAAAGTAAAAGAAGCGAGGTAGAATGTGCACATTACATATTTTATATTGTTAATCCAAAGGTAAAATAGAACATTATTAAATAATATTATTTTTAATTTTATTAAAATATGCACTAAATCTTTTTTTTATAAAAATAATTTTAAAAAAATTGTAAGATTTATTATATCTATAACATTTGTTAACCAAAAAGCCATAATTATTAAAAACCGCTGCTCGCATCGCATAGGTGCCTAAGCTTGTTTTATGCAGAAATAAGTTAATCTGGTAATCATGAAAAATATCAAACTCGTTTTAGCCCGCCCTGAATCGAATGTAAATATTTTCAGAGTGAACGCTCTAGAGCCGAAACTGTCGAACATAACAATGTAAGCTGGCGCGACCACCAGTACAAAATTAAGAAATAAATAGGCTCAATTTATGAGCTCTCCAAATAACTCAAAACATATTTTTGAGCTGCAATCCGTACGTAGAAATAGGCTCTTTTCGGTGGTGGGACTAGTTGGACGGCGAATAAGCCCTACCATCCCTTAAAATAGAGAAAATTATGATTTTTATTAAACCTGAATTACGAGCTATTTATGAGCTCTTCAAATACGTATGTTTCAGTTTTTGAGCTAATGCCATAATGGCCCTAGATAACTATTTTTATATTTCATTTATTTAAACGTGACAGATAAGGAATTAGCTATAGTGACGTCTTTACTGTTGGAAAACAGAGATAGCTCGAAAGGTGGGATGTTAGTAAATAGAAAATATACAGAAAACACGGATTACAAAATACAGTCTTTATTTATCGAGAATAATTAATAAACAAGTTAATTGTTTTTTATATAATAACTACCATTTACAAATGACTATCGATTTAAGAATATGTGATTATATTCAACACTTCCCCTCGAGATCATTTATGCCCGTAATCCCGAGAAGGTGTAAACATCTCCTGTGTTTGGTCGCAGCGAGTCCTTTTGTGACGACGTCCGCAGCCATGTCAGCGGTAGATAAATGTTCGAGTCTCACCAATCCAGATTCTACCACTTCACGAATATAATAGTGACGAATGTCAATATGTTTGGTGCGGTAATGAAAAGGGGTTTTTCGCCAGTTTCTGAACACTTAAGTTGTCACCATACAGTGTTACATTCTCGTTGATTCGAGTTAGTTTAAGTTTTGTAATGAATTTATGCAGATACACTGCCTCCTTGATCGCTTCACTCATGGCCATGTATTCGGCCTCGGTCGACGAGAGCGCATTTCCTGGAACTCCATGAGATCACATTGCCGTTCGGTGTGAATATGTATCCAGTAAATGATCTTCGATCATTTGCACAGTATCTCCAGTCTGCATCCACATATCCGATTAACCAATCGTTTGATCGTTGAAAGTCAAAGCTTAATCCCAGCTCCGAACTTCCCTTCAAATATCGCAGAACATGTTTCGCAGCGATCCAGTGACTTTTTCCATAATTGCAAAAGAATTATCCTAACAAGCTTACAGCGTGTGAAATATCTGGACGAGTGCCAACAGAAAAATACATCAATGCACCGATCAATTCTCTGTAAGGTGGTATTTCACCAGACGTCTTCCTTTAATAGTTTTATTCCAGTTTGCAATGGAGTTGGCGCAGATTTGCATTCTGACATACCGAATCTGCTGAGAACGTTTTCGATGTATCGCTTTTGGTGCATTTTAATCTTGTCATCTCGTTCGAACTCGATCCCCAGACAGTATCGCAGATCTTCGAGATCCTTAAACTCGAACGATTTTCGAAAGCTTTGGAGGTTCCATGAAAATAAAAATGAAAATTTCTTCATCAATGGTTCCATTGAGGTAGGCTGTAACTACGTCGTACTGTTTGATGATCATGTCGTGCTGTGCGGTGAATGCAATCGCCAAACGGATAGAGTTCAGTCGAGCCACAGGAGCGAAAGTCTCTTCAAAGTGTATTCCAGGGCGTTGGGAAAAACCTTTGGCTACGATACGAGCTTTCCTTCTGTTCAGTCTGCCATCGGAACCAAATTTATCCTTTAGGATAAATCTGCTTCCGATCACCTAGCAGTTTTTCGGACGACCGACTATCTCCCAAGTATTGTTTTTTATGATTGATTCAACTTCAACTGCAGCAGCTTCCATCCATTCGTCCGCTTCGGGATTTGACATCGCCTGTTTCAACGGAATTTCGTTGTGATAAGCGAATTCAGCTTCTTCACTTGGGTTATCGTGAGTCCAATCTTTAGGAGGTCGTCCAGGACGTCCAGTAGAAATTTTTCTAGGTTTCCCGCGTCCGCGCCTCGGGACGTAGTCTGAGACTCTGTTTTGTTATACCGAATCCTCAAGTTCTTTTTCCAAATCTCCATGACTATTTTATTGACGAAATCGAATACATGATCTTGGCAGGATGCTTCGTCTTCAAGTTCATCTTTCGAATCTTCGTTTGAAAATGGATCATCTAACTTGAATTCCGGATCTAGTTCAGCAATTTTAGAGAATTTAACATCTCTAGTCACCTCCACTTTACTGTCCTCTGGAATTCACACCCTGTAGGCTTTTGATTCCTCTGAATATCCGAGAAATACGCCTCGAAATACGGGGCTCGAATTTTCCCGGATATGTGGATTGGATTAAACAAAATACTTTAGAACCAAATTCTTTAAAATAATTGATGTTGGGTGTCTTACCGTGCCAGGCTTCGTACCGAGTCCGCTGACCTTCGAGACTTCTGGTGGGGCATCTATTTCTGATGAAATTCGCCGTATTGATCGCCTCTGCCCAAAATGTGGATGGTAATCCTGATTGTAGCAATAGGCACCTTGCAGTCTCCACCAACGTTCGATTTATTCTTTCGGCGACGCCATTCTGTTTGGGGTTGTACGGAACTGTCAATCTCCATTGAAATCCATCGCGTTTCAGAGCTGCGTCGAATTCATTGTTGACATACTCTCGCCCATTACTCGTTTGCAAGTACTTTATCCGTTTCATCTTTTGAGATTCAACTAGAGTCTTAAACTCTTCGAACTTGTTTTGAACCTCAGTCTTGTGCTTCAGGAAACGCACTTCACACCATCTTGTGGAGTCATCAATAAATGTTGCGAAGTAACGAGCTATGTCGTTAGACGCTGTTCTCATCGGACCGCAAACATCCGAATGAATCAAATCAACTGGATCTGTTTTTCTCCGAGATTTCTTCGAAAAGGGAAGTCGAGTCATCTTGCAACGAATGCAATTTTCACACTGAAAATCGCCTTCCTCATCTTCTACACACAGTCCTCGAATTGATTTATTCTTCGCTGCTTCGCGTAGGTCTTTTGAATTCAAATGTCCGAGTCTTCTGTGCCATAATGTTAAAGAATTTAACTTTGTAACGTTGTGAGTCTCCACTTCAACCGCTTTACAGTGATCATATATCTCACGAACGTAATACAGTCCGTCAACACGGTCTGCCATCATCTTGGTATCACCGTTTTTGTCGATAACACGCGCCCGTTTGCTATCAAATACGACCGTATAATTTTTGTCTGTAATTTTACCTACCGAAATTAGATTGGTACGCAGATCCAGTACGTGCATCGTTCCGGTCAAACTTATGTTTTTCACGCTTCCGTCGACGTTTGTGATCATCGATGCTGTGCCCTTAGCTATTATTTCAGTCGAAGCACTACTCGCCAGATTCAACTTTCCAGACCTAGTGGTTTCGATTTGCGAAATTTTCTTCGGATCATTGCATAAATGCGATGTACATCCGCTGTCCATACACCATTTCCCCGCGTTTGATTCCGACACGACGTACAGACTCACATTTTCCGCACTTTTTGCTGACTGATGATCAGTTTTGATTACCTCGCGACATTTAGAAGCTTTGTGCCCAACTTTCTTGCATCTATAGCGTCAAAGCTATTAGAATCGTTATTCTTACATTTATTCTTGTCGTAGAAGCGATTCATTGAGGATTATCCGGCAACCATCGCATTCTGCATGGAACCTTATCCATCGTTACCGTTTCGGGCATCGCTCTCCTCTATAATTTTTATTCGCAACGTTTCGGGAATCGGTAATTCATCGCGAGATTCGATCGCGCACCGAAAGTTATCGAATTTGGATGGCAGACTATAAAGAAGCATAATAGCTACTAAATCACCGTTTATTTCCACATACATTTCAGTGAGTTTATCAACTGCGTAGAAAAAACCACGCACGTCGTCACATTCTTTCATCTTGTGCAACGTCAGTTTTATCAGCAATGTATCTTCCCGCGCCGGTCCTTTTGATTGATATATTCCCTCTAATCGCAGCCAAACTGCCATTAACCAAAACTTCAGGTTTTACGATTCCTCCGCAGGCATAGCCCCATTTTTGATATTGATATAAAACAATACGAATATGCAGTTTAATATTCTTTAATAATATAATTTGCTTTGGGAATAATAATACGCAGTTAGCAATACATTTTTACATTCCTCTGCGAAGTAATAAATAAGTCTTGTAATCATGAAAATTTTCGAACTTGACTTTTCAACGGAAATACACGTTCTTAGGTTCCCTGAATAGAATGTGACTATTTACGGAATGAGGTCTGTGTATCTGTCTGTGTTCTTCAACCTTTGTCATCCCGTGCAACCCTTTTTTGTGATAATTTATTTATTCAGTTGCACACCCAGATTTGATTTTTGGAAGGTGTGTCTTATTACATACTATGAACAAGTTTCGGTCCTACCAATTTATTTTAAAATAATTAACTTACTACCGCTTGCCTTTGTCAGAATTAAACAACAACAAATCTACCACACCAGATATTTGAAAACAGGTTGAAGAACACTGTTCTAGAGCAATAACTATCGAAGCTAAAATTGTGAAATTTTAAACTTAAGATTTGTTTTGAGATGAGCTCTTCCTATTTTTGAATAGAACGGCCAATATGACTAGAACGGCTTTACTTATGGCAATAATAGTTAAGTTCATATTGAAAGATATTGATATTGTATTTATAACTTTTGTTTGAATGGTTTCTTTAAAAATGTACCAGTTACGAGAAAATCGCTATGGAATTTTTTTATGTTGTCATAGAAATGCATTTGAGATATTATATTTATTATATCATATGAACTACACTTGAACTATTTAGACAGAAAAAAATAAAATAGACTGGGATAATTAGTCATTTTTCACATGTTAACACAAATAGATCGACGATTGTAATGGATATTGCCGATAAATATTGAAATAAATTTTGAAAAACCGTACGAATTAAAAATTATATGATGAGGTGAATATTGAAGAAACAACATCAATGTTATATATTGAAGAAACAGTATTTGATAACGTAATAAAATAATAAGCTAAATGATACAAGATCAGGGTATTACTGAGGGGTATTTGTATTTCTTGGCAGTTTGTTTGGGATATATATATATATATATATATATATATATATATATATATATATATATATATATATATTATATATATATATATATCCAATGAAAAGTACGGCGAGTGGAGGCCACAATTTTTTAATTTATTTATCATATAATTCAGTTAAAATTGTTAATTTAATTTAACATTAAATATAGATAATAATAAAATTCAATTAGTACATTTGGGGCAGTAATACGCTTTATCTTGGGCAGATACACAAAGCTTCATGCATTCATATTTTACATTCAAAGCGTGCTTCTATTGTGGGATGCTTTAAGAAACTTAGCAAACTTGTTAAAATATCTACAAAACTTGGACGTAAGTACAATATATTCATGAAGTAAATTTTAACAAATAATACAATAATGCAAAAATTTTACTATGCAATTAATATCAGCTAAATTAAATTGTTAAAAAATTATATCAAACTTACCTGATTTATCTGTATCACATACAACAATGTTTTAATTTTAATTTTTTGCCTACATTAACGACTAATCATTAAATTCATATATTTGTCATTAGATTATGCAACTAAAGAAATAATTGACAGATATGATTTAGCTGCCCATATGCATTAGTTAACTATCCGCCTTTATACAAAATAATTGTAATAAATACATTTTTAATGGTATATTTATATGAATCTCACAGTTATGTTGACTAAACGTTTTATATGCAACTTTAACAGATACTTAATTAATTGTGATGTTCGCAAATCGAACGTTGGTAAACAGAAAGTTGCCTGTATTTTAAATAAACTTGTGCTTTTATTACTGATTCGAGTAGGTAGATTTTTTTAGTCTATCAAAAAGATAAATTTGCATAGTTAACTTTTAATAATGACACACAATTTTCCTTTAAATAATTTGTATTGTATACCTTAATTTCCTTCCCCCTATGGTGTTGATAACGTTTACGGCTTTTCCGCTTTCCCGAAAAAAAAAAAAAAAACATAAAAAACGGTGAACTGACAAGATGATACAATACTTCAACAAGATAAAAATTGTAATATATATATATATATATATATATATATATATATATATATATATATATATATTTATATATATATATTTCTCACTTTGACATGGTAAAAAAAAGAACAGAAAATCTTGGAAGTTTTTTTAATGGTTATAACAATGATTAATGATATCGTTCTCGGTGCTGTTTTTGCTATTGAATTAAATTGGTACTCTTCTAGTGGTATCATGTGGTTTTACTAACTGATATAGTATATTTTTTGCTCGTCGTACAGAATGTATAAAAATGTTATAGTGATCGGTCGAATGTCTGTAACATAAGCGGATTCAAAAACTTCCTTAAAAAAATATTCTTTTTCGTCGTCCTGAATTCAAAATATATATAACTCATATACTTAGATGAATGTATCTCGGTCGCTCGTTCGTCAAAACTGAGTTTGTGACTGCATCTCTTCTGAAGGAATTTGGCCGATTATAAAGAAATTTGGTATACATAAAATTTGGATGGCCAAGTTCCTATCGCATTTTGAATCCAGAGTAATAGGACCCAAAAAGTAGGATAATAATGCTTTTAGGAAAATAATGAAAATACTGAAAAATTCTACTAAAAATTCCAAGATGCATTTTTTTTCAAATTGTAAGTTGGAAAGTAAAAATAAATTAAGAAATGAAAAATATTCATGTTTTTATTTATCATTTAAAAAGACTTTTAACGATTTTTTAGATTATGAGCAAGAAACAGAAATGAATATACATTTATTTAAAATCTAATACATATGTATGTATGTACAATATTGTAGCGAAAGCATTGGTCTTCTTTAAACATATGTGGGGCAAAAATGATTTCTATATAAATAAACAAGATTTGGTACGCGTAAAACGCACCAACGCGTAGAGCTCGCCCTTAGGTAAAATATGCGTTGCGAGCAGTGGTTTTTAATTATTATGGCCTTTTGGTTAACAATTTGAAAATATGTTATAGGTGTAAAAGATTTAATTTTAGATTATATTGATAAAATAATATTTTAGTTCATACTTTAAAATTCAAAATTATAATATTTAATATTTTTTTTCGGGCTTTGGATTAACAAAATGAAAAAATCTTGTAGATATAAAATATCTTAGAATTTTTAGTAGAATTTTTAAGTGTTTCAATTATTTTTATAAGGGCAGTATTAAGGGGGGCTCTAAATTTTGGGGCCCTATAACTCGGGAAGTATACGGGCGATTGGATTTATACTGCGAGCGGATTCAATTGAGAAGCCAAATAATATGTGTACCAAATTTAGATTATATTGATAAAAAAATATATTAGTGCATATTTTAAAATTCAAAATTATATTATTTAATTTTTTTTTCGGGCTTTGGGTTAACAAAATGAAAAAATCTTGTAGATAAAAAATATCTTAGAATTTTCAGTAGAATTTTTAAGTGTTTCAATTATATTTTATAAGGGCAGTATTAAGGGGGGCTCCAAATTTTGGGGAAGTATACGGGCGATTGGATTTAAACTGCGAGCGGATTCAAATGGGATGCCAAATAATATGTGTACCAAATTTGGAGTTAATCGCTCCGGTACCTTCAGAGGAGTAGAGGGTACAAATTTGCTCTTACGAGATACAGAGCGAGCGACGACTAACATCCAAGTATATAAGTTATATACATTTTCGAAATCAGGGCGACGAGACGAACACTTTTTCTTAATGAAATTTTTTGATCAGAGAATCCTACAGACACACGACCGAATGCTTTAGCTTCTTCGGTACTACGTACGGTGAGCTAAAAAATGAACACATCCACTCAATAGATAATACGGCGAGGCATTGGTACCTGCATATTTGCTTGTTTGAAATAACAAAGCTGTATAATATACAATTCAATGTGTGTGCGGAATTAATATCCTTTTTTTTCACACGTCGCACGAAGTACAGAAGAGCTAAAGCAATGGATAGAAAGAAATTTGACCATATATATATATATATATATATATATATATATATATATATATATATATATATATATATATATATATACATATATATATATATATATATATATATATATATATATATATATATATATATATAAATATATATATATATATATATATATATATATATATATATATCTATATATATATATATATATATATATATATATATATATATATATATATATATATATATATATATATATATGGTCAAATTTCTTTCTATCCATTGCTTTAGCTCTTCTGTACTTCGTGCGACGTGTGAAAAAAAAAGGATATTAATTCCGCATATATATATATATATATATATATATATATATATATATATATATATATATATATATATATATGTATATATATATATATATATATATATAACATTAGAGATGGGCTTATCGATACGATATATCGATATCGTATCGATACGCAATTTTTTTGTAAATATCGATACTAAAATATTGTATCGATATATATGGATACATATTCATACGCATTTTTTTTCGCAATAATCGATACCAAAATATTGCATCGATAAATATATCGATAAGAGCACCAATTCTTATATAAATATTACACGGCAGTACTGGAAGATTTTATTACCAAACATGCAACACATAACATACAACACATGCATGTAGTTTCTATTAAAAATAATAGAAAATATAGTGAGCAAGTCACATATATATATATATATATATATATATATATATATATATATATATATATATATATATATATATATATATATAACACGTACATATATATATATATATATATATATATATATATATATATATATATATATATATATATATATATATATATATATATATATATATATATATATATATATATGTACGTACGGTAAGTGTGACACCAGATTGCAAACAATCCTAACTACCCCGATAGCTGCGCCACTGCGTATATATAAAAATAATATAAAATATTAAAGGAATATTTGAATTTAAGAAAATTTACCCAAAATCTGAGATTTCTTTTATTATAAAACATAATTTATTACATTAAATGCACAACAATATTACATTCTCTTATTTTTATAAATAATGTTTAAGTAATAATAAAAATTAATAATATACATTGAGATAATATTAGTCTTCATTTTACATTATAATATTTGTGCAAAAAACTATTCTATATTTATTGTATTTGCAAAAGAAAATAATTCTACAACATATGGCCCACTATACATAATAAAATTCTATATAAATACTTTTAACAATATTACATAAAGGTCTATTTTACAACACTCTGAAAAAAAAACTGTATCTATTGATTTACCCATATTGTCACAGTAATCCGTCTACTACAAAAAAAGTACAGTTCGATTCATCTAATAACACGCAATTCGGCCACTTCCACTCACCCTGTAATACTTATCTGAGAAGTACAACAGCGCACAAACGCGTTAAAAATTTATTTGAATCAAATACCTTAAGCATTAACATATCAATGATTTAAGAGTACTTTATTTTATCAATTTACTTGAATCCTGTATCGATTTTTGTAATAAATCTTGTCAGACAAATATGATAATATCAACATATATTTGGACCATTATATTAGCAATAACTGACAGTAATGACATTTATTGAATGTTTTGATAATTTTGTATATTAGAGAACAATCAATACAATTACTCGGCGACAGATGACGGGGCGTTGTAAATCAACGCTACATGTTGATTACTAGTGTGTTTATTGTGAACATTAATTCAACATTTGAAATATACAGTTTTGAATGTATGGCCCAGGGGAGTAATACTATTTGGGAACATTTATTTACCAAGTATTCACATAACATAATGCTGGATTATTGCCAATGTATTATAATAGATGGTGCCGTTAAAACGCTGAATTTTAACGGTCTGCGAAATTTGTTTAATAACTTTCTTATGATTTGCAATATTTTGTATTAGTAACTTTCTAATAAATAAAAATACGTTGGTCTTGATTCGACTTTCATGACCTTTCTCTATCTGTATTATTTATAATGATTTATTTTGTTTTTAATTCACCCTACGATAACTATGTAACTAGGAAAACGTAAATATATAATTTCTATTTTCAAAGGCGATTCTTCAGTAAGTGGTAAGATTTGCATAAAAACTTTTCGAGCAAAAGTTGCTAGAAATTTTTATATTTTCAACTGTAATATTTATCATTTTTTCTCTTATTCATGCCGCTTTGAGATAATGAAAACGTAGGTAGCATAGGTTAATTGTTACTTCCGGTTAAGATATTGGATTTTAAAATAGGAGGTGTACATCGGCACCATATACCTATTGTAAGTTTCATAATTATGCATTCTACAGTTTTGGTTCTCGTTAAGGTGTTCAGACAGACACACACACAGGCGTCATTCCGAAAATAGTCTGCTTCGATTCAGGAATATTCAAAATGTGTATTTCCATTATAAACATGAGTTCGACACGTCTTTTTGTGTATGAATGTAGGTACAATAGAATCGCTGAGACAACCAAATTGTCATCGTTTAGTAAAAAACCCTAAATGAATTCGTCAAATATATTCTATTTTTGGATATTAGTAGAAATTCTATTTACTATGTTTGTATATTTGTAATTTTTTGTATTTTGACATACGACATTCGTTTGAAAAGATGTCGAAAACTTTATCAATTCAATGTCAACAAATTTGGTTATATGTCACCGTACAATTTTTATATGGCATGAGCACTAATGATACCAAGCATGTAGTTAGAATACAAATGATTTAATATCAAATATTTATAGTTCAATTCGTCTTAAAATAAAACTATAGAAATAAATTGTATAGAACTTGTCGCAAAAAAAAAAACTGCTTTAGTAAGATATACGACGATAATAAATTTCTTTGCGTAACAACGCAAAGAATTATTTACAAGATGGTCAATTAATTTTTCAAGCAACGCGCCAAATACCTCTGCTAATATCCACAAGGAACCGGATGTAATTTATTGTACTCCCTAGTGGACAGATTCTTGAAAAGTAGAAGCAGCTTTATAGGATAGAGTGCGTCCATTAGGACACCACTATAGCCAACATACAGAGAATAAATATAGACGCTACACAAATAAATACACATCAGAATTCTAGTGACTTTTGTCACTGAAAGTTGCCAGCACTTTTGCAATTAGTTGTTCTCTAACTTCCAAAATTGGTATAGCCATTAGTTTTCAATTGACCATTATAGCAAAACATATTTACACTTAATTTACAACATTAAATTTCATATTATTAATCCTAGTTTTTCTTTTGTCTTAAAATATACCCTGTTTTCTTAAAATTATGAAGCATGCTTTTAAATTTGTATCAGTACTTTGATAGTAGCTGAAAAGTTATATTTCAGCGGTATACTGTATCTGAAAAGCCTATTTGTTTTCCCCTAGACTTTTACGAACATGAATTATAAAATACAAAACAAATTACAGATATATTATAACTATGTTTATATTATCGAACATTCACAGTAAAATTATGTATTATTCATAAAACGGTTACAATTAAGGTTTGTATTTGGGGTATTCAATTATTTGTGCGAATCAAAAACAAAAACTGAGTAGGCACAGTTTTTGAAACTTTATTGTTAAAAATAATTGTGAATTTAGCAATTGTCATAAACCTAGTAAAATTTTTCTTATTTAAATATAATGATATTTTTAGTCTGTAGAATAAATATGCCTGTCACGAATTAACAAGAAATGAAAGCATCTTGAAAACATCGATTGTTTGTGTACCAGCTTAATAGTTCGTCGTCTTGCCGTTAGTAAGCGTATTCTTAATTAAAACTACACTCTAATTATAGGTTGTATACAAATTTAATCTTTGTTCAATATAAGACGATAATACATTTTATTTTCTCATATTTATTTTGGTACTACTGAAGTTTCCCTGTAAAATTCTTACTTTTGCTACTTAATATATAGGCATATTTGTTGCCTAATATTTGAAGAGTAACAATCTTAATTAGTAGCGTATTTTGCAAATAATAGATACCATATAATATAGAAAACATACCACTTACTTGATATACGATACGAGGGTGGTTTGAAAAATCCGTGCAGAAATGAAACATACTTCATTTTTCCCTTCCGAATAATAGCATTGGTCCAACCAATAGGCATTCGTTTCCGCAATCACATCCTCGTTTGAATAAAATCTCTTTTTTGGTAAACTATTTTTTCATATTGGGGAACAGGTGGTAGTCCGAGGGAAAATCTGGAGAGTAGGGGACATGCGGAACGAGTTGGAACTCTAAGTCTATCAATTTCACAACCACAGCGCTAGAGGAGTGAGTTAGTGCTTGGTTGAAACGGAAAAGGACTATTTTGTGGGCCAATACTGGGCGTTTTTCTTACAACTCGGTTTTCAAGTTGTCCAATAACTATGCATAATAGTTGGCCCTGTTCTACCATTGCACTTTGCAACTTTGCACTTTGCAAAATAATTGTGTTCCACCAATGTTCAAATATTTTGAAAAGGCAAAGTGATTTGCAAAGTGTAAAGCGCAAACACTTTGCAAATTTTACATAATTTCTGTTCCACCATTGTAAACACGTTTTTATAGTAACAATTATTTTTGAAAAGTTTGCATATATTTTGCAAATATAAAAAAGCACCTCATATATATTCCTTTCATAACAAATCATTAATTTATCATCTTCATGATAATGAAATATGGTTATTTATTGATATTTTATTATTTGTTTTGAGTTTCCTTGAATCCGTAAGATTATCATTAATATAATAACCCAGAAATGTATGTATGTGTAAGTATATATATGTATGTATGTGTAGAACGCTTTTTTTTTTTTTTTAAATGCAGATTGGCATAGACGATCGAACTCACGACCTCCAGGATGAAAGGCATGACACTTAGCCACTGCACCATGGCGACTGTTAATAATGTTATAAAAAATAATCAAATAGTTTATACTGAAATAAAACAATCACTACGATTCTGATGTTCAGTCTGCTTTGAAATAGACAAAAACGAATCAAACGTCAGAATGAAATGTCAAAAAAGTTTTTGTGATAAATCTTCAATTAATATGATTTGAAGTTTATTTAGTGTGTTGTGTACTTTACACAGAGTGGCATCTACTATATTATATTGATATTGTATGTCAATGAGAAATATAAATAATTGTTAGTTAATAAAATTAAGTTTTATTTATTCTAATTTGAAGTTTGTGAGTCGCTATTAAGCATTTATGTTTAAATGACCGACCAAAGAACAAATATAAATAAAAGTGCTACTACGTGAGTGTCAAGAACAGTATTTCAACGTACGAATTACGGAAACATTGTTTGAAGTTTAATCTTAAGTTTAAGGGGAGTAGCATGTAATAATTTCAATTTTTAAGTATATAATATGAAATATGTGCATATTATTGCCTAATTAGCATATATATTTTTAGCAAATACGTGTTTCCGTACATTTATTGCAATTCATAGTTAATATTTTCACTTCAAAATGGCCAAGAAGCATTGATTTTTATAAATATGAGTTGCGGTAAGATTTTATAGTTCGTCAAATTATTATACCTGCTAGGAAGTAAATTTATAATTCTGATTATTAGAGAAATAAAGTCTTGAAGAGACAATTCAAACCTATTTAAGAACAGATTTGGCTGGCATTTTTGTAAGGTTATAATAGCAATATTTTTGATAGTTCGCTTTGCAAATAAGCTAGCCGTGAAACAAAATTTGAAATATGATCAAAAACATTGGTGGAACAGAAAGTGTGCAAACTGCAAAGTAAATTGGTGGAACGGGGTCCTATCATGGATTTTATCAATGATCTCAATGGTCCAGAACGTTCAACAACACTTTCTTCTCATATGGCCAGTCCGCAATTTTTGAAACCACCCTTAATCCATTCTAATCGAAGGTTAATGTTTATCAAGCTTCTCTTTAGTCTCATGACGGGATTTGTTTTTCATGACGTAATGTTTTATCAACATACGAAATTCTTTTTCATCCATTTTTTGGAAATTGCCCAACTTGCACGATTTAAACGAACGCTAAACCCAATGTAATAAACCAATATGGCTGAAATTTAGTGAGAGTTCCTCCAAGTGATGCTGTTAAGAGGAATCCCCATACCCGCTGCAAACATAGCAAAACATAGCTAAACAAGGTTTCGTCGAACCCTTTAAACTCCTTTATTACAACATTAAAATGAATGAAATTTTTATTTTTCAGATAGCCAAGACTTAGCTCTATGCCTCTCTAGTTTTCGATTTTCAATATTTTGCTTAGATTTTTTTTTATATTGTTCTATATTTACCCTATTTTCAAATGTCCATAGTTTTTATTGAGATGACAAATTTAAAAATTCAAAACTAGACAAGCATACATTGACTATTTTTCTACCGGAATATTCTAAAAGTTTTATTATAAAAAATGCATTAGCAAGTATTTTAAGGGTCAAACGAACGCTCCAACTAGAACGCTTCAAGTAGTAAATAGCATTGGCTCTTATGGCGCTACGATATTCGTGCGCTTCCCCCTTTACACCGACCTGTAAGGACGAGCAACCATGGGGATTCCTCTTAACTGAAAATAACCTATATACGCACCAGTGGTGCCATCTCCCTAACTTTGCACGGACTTTTCAAATCACTCGCAAAAAAGAAAGTTATTCATTAGAATTATGGATAATGTGAGTTATTTCAAATTATCCATATAATATATAAGCATTTATTTTTACCGTGTAGATACATTTAATTTCGTCGACATGAGAAAATAAATAGTATTTTTTCATTGAAGCCAGAGAAACTTACTACCTTAATATGTACATGTTGTCTTGACCAGTTGTGCTGAGTTATATTTTAAAGAAAAAGAAAATAGCACCAATGAAATTATATACTATAGCAGTAGTTCAAAACTATATAGATACCATAGATGTGTTAAGAATATTTAATACTGCATGTTCAGATAATTATTTAAAATTGAAATTTGATATCTTCTTCGGGCCAAACTTACGGCTAAGACATCCGACCTTACGTACCCTAAAATTAACCCAATAATGCTTGAATGTATCTCGTCTTATACCTTAATAGTTCAAAAATTAATTACGGAATGAATAGCATATACAACGCTTTGATATCACAGATAATAATAGGATATTTTACAATATATATACAACTAAATGAAATGTATTTCAAAAAACAACATTAAATTACAGAATATCTCAAATGAATCACTGTAAAAAGGTAAGAAAATTTGAAGGTAAGATAGCTCTCATTGCGTTAAATAAGTGAAATTTAACTGTCTGTAGTAGAGGTTCAGAGATAGATATTTTTAGCTTGATAGTACAAGACAGCTATAGTATATGGACGTGTAACTGTAACATGCTCGGATCAAAAATTTTGTCGTCCAGAATCCAAAAATATACATAACTCATTTACATACTCATCTCGCTTATAAGATTTTATGCTCGACGTACGATAGCTATAGTGTTTGGTCATGTGTCTGTAACATTCTCGGATCAAAACATTTTCTTAACAAAAAGTGTTTGTCTCGTCACCCTGATTACGCAAATGTACGAGTATATAACTTATATCATTGGATTATGTCGCTCACTCGCTCATAAGATCAACTTTGTGGCCGATTTTAATGAAATTTGATATACGTATAAGTTTCACGCCCGTGAAGTTCCGGGCGCATTTTATATGCAATTTTCTGTATAGGTCCGGAGATATAAGGCCCCAAAATTTGGAACCCTCCTAAATACTGCCCTAAGGCAATGATTATTTTTTTTATAAAGAATTCTAAGATATTTTACAAAGTCTTTTCAAACTGTGCGTAAAAAAAAAAAAACATTTTTACCAAACCTTTTATTCTATTTTGTGAAGTAATAAGTAAGTCTTGTAATCATGAAAAATTTTTAAAAGTTTTTTTTTCACATAATAAAAAATTTATATGTGTAGCACGACTAGATGCCCTAAATGTGCTTTATTCCTATGCAAATCGAGATTTGCGTCCAGACCTCTTCTAAACTCCGTTAAATTTTACCAATTTATGACAAGCGAGCAATTGATCCAAAACTCATTTTCCCTGTATATGTATTATCGTTAATGATTCAGATATCAATCAAGTAATCAATCGGTTTATATTAATTTAATACTAAAGAAATAAAAAGGTCAAAGTGATTAATTTGTAAGAATTAATACATAGCCCGATAATTATTATTAATCCACACCTGTCGGTGAATGTAAACAAGATTTAGAACGTACAACGCACCGATGCGTCCAGCTCGCCTTAAGTGTAATATGTACGATGCGAGCAGCGGTTTTTAATTATTATGCCCTATTGGTTAACAATTTGAAAACATGTTATAGATATAATAAGTGTTTGAGAGTGTACATACTCATGTTTGAGAGTGTACATGCTATTGTGAGAGTTACATGCATTTGTTTTATGTAACCAGGATAACTGTTACCAAGATGTTTTATTAATAATCTAGCTCTTGTTTTTAAATAATATAGAAACATGTTTTCAAATCTGTAACAAGAATATAACAATACAATCATTGTGCAATGTGAATTCAATTAAATTATATGATTAAAAATTTGTAAATGAAATTGAAGAATACAAAAAAGTGAAAATCAAAAATCAGTTTCAAACACAACAATAAGTCTTACAAATTATTTTTTTATGGCCATTGGGTTCACAATATGAAAATATCTTATAGTCATAAAATATATTAGAATATCAAATAAAATGTTTGGGTGCTTTATTTATTTTTATAAGAGCAGTATTCCAAAATTTGCGGCCCTATAACTCGGGAAGTATATGGGCGATTGGATATAAACTGCGGGCGGATTCAAATGGGATGCCAAATAATATGTGTACCTAATTTGGTGTGAATCGCTCCGGTACCATCAGAGGAGTAAAGGGCACAAATTTGGTATTATATATATATATATATATATATATATATATATATATATATATATATATATAATATATGTTTATATAATATATATATATATATATATATATATATATATATATATATATGTATATATAATATATATGTTTATATAATACATATATATATATATATATATATATATATATATATATATATATATATATATATATATATATATATGTATATATATATATATATATATATATATATATATATAAATATCTAGTGAAAACTACGTAAAATAGTTTCAAGTGCAGGCCCTCAATATAATTTGTTTTAGTATTTCAAAAAAATCTTCAAAAAATTGTAAGACATTTTATATTTATAACATTCATTCAGATTTTAAGCGAAATAACCATAATAAATGTTTAAAATATAATACTGTGTAATGCTCGCTAATTGTTATTCACTGATTATATCCACACGGCAAGTTGAGCGCATAGGTGCGTTGTACATATATATATATATATATATATATATATATATATATATATATATATATATATATATATATATATATATATATATGTATATATATATATATATATATATATATATATATATATATATATATATATATATATATATATATATATATACACATGTGTGTACAGTTTGGTAATTAACTTCTACGTAGGGTGTAAATATGAATAATATTCCACAAGGTACAAAACCAATAAAAAGTCGTATGCATACAAAATAGATTGAAAGAAACTAATTTAAAAAGTTCATTTATAACAAAAATACAAAAAGACGAAATACATTTCTGTGAAATCATTATTCTGCGCTTCTGAGTTGCCAAGGGTAGTCCCTTGATACAGATGTAATATTTAAATATTTATGCATTCGGATAAATGCTAACCAAATTTTGATTTTTCTAATTTAAATATAGTTCATTTTACATATTACATTTTAGTCTAATATAGTACATTTATTGAGAACTTTCATATATTATATTTACATTATCGATTGACGATTGGGAATATATTCAAAATAATACAAAACAAATACATTTTTTGAAATTATCAGTTATTCTTGAAGTAAGCCAAGTAACTGAACTGAGCAAATATGATAGTAGTGGAAAAGATCAATGAAGAAATGGTTTCATTTTTCATATTAGTCAATTTGCTCATATAAATGCAACATTTTAATAATTATTAATTGTGTTCTACTCCATGACTTACTGTATTTATTCTTGAAGTAAGCAAAGCATTAATTGAAGTAAACAAAGGCAGTTGTTTATTTTGATAAATAATGACTTCATTTTTATTTTGCTCGCATTTTATAAAAAAAAAGTAAGACTAAATGATTATTCTATACCATATGCCGTCTAGAATCATACAATTTCTGCAATATGATATATGTCTTACAACGAAATTTAGTTATCGTAGCTGTAAATCGATAGATTCAATATGGCATATAGTACGGTAATTGACGAAAAATTTTACGAAATTATTTATATATAGTTTAATATGTTAGAAATTAATAGATAGAGAATGGGATATAAACAGATGTAGCCTCAATAATCGCATAGTTTACTTTTGCAAATTTGTCGTTAAAACTAGAGAGAAAAAAGTCATTACCTAATAAAATAAAAGTTAGGTAAACGACAGCCTAAAATAGCGAGAAATGATTGTTGCATATATTGTTTGTGTATTATTTTGAGTACAACGCAAATAATACAAGTTATAAATCACAAATTCCCAAACGTATATCTCACGTATGTTGTACTACAATACACATATATATTCGTTTACCGTCTAACATCTTTAAAATGTCCCTACGGCACTGTTAGTGTATACTGTGGCGCTAAACTAGAAGATGTGTTGATTAGGTCCCTTCAACCAACAAGAGTGTGAGATTCCACTGCAAAAAATCGATAAATGAGAACCTCCCAGTATAGGATAGACGGTAATGCGAAAGCAAAACTATATATCACCTCCTTTCTTCTGTTAAGAGGTGGTATTTTTGAAATGTGATACTTCACCATTTTATATAACCATTACGGTATTAATAGCCAGGATTTAATGGTTTTTAGTATAACTGAGCTTGCAAAATTACATTTTTATCGATTTTATAGGATTTCAATAGAGATTTGAGTGCAATTTATCTTAAATATAAATAAATTGTTAAAAATGTCACAAGCAAAACATGACTTGCTTGATTTAATTTTACCAAAAATCAGAATTTGTAATTATGTTTTCTTCATTTAAAAAATTAATGGTTATAATTGGAAACATCACAAGAATTCAGGTGGCCATAGACTAAACAAGCTTAGGTACAACGCACCTATGCGTCCAGCTCGCCTTATAAGTAATATATGCGATGCGAGCAGTTTTTAATAATTTTGGCCTTTTGGTTAACTAATTGAAAAAATGTTATAGATATAAAAAGTCTTACATTTAATTTAAGATTATATTAAAAAAAAAAAAAAAAAAAAAATTTTGAAATTCAAAATTATAATATTTAATAATTTTTTTTGGGCTTTGGGTTAACAAAATGAAAAAATCTTGTAAATAAAAAATATCTTAGAATTTTTAGTAGAATTTTTAAGTGTTTCAATTATTTTTATAAGGGCAGTATTAAGGGGGGGTCCAAATTTTGGGGCCCTATAACTCGGGAAGTATACGGGCGATTGGATTTAAACTGCGAACGGATTCAAATGGGATGCCAAATAATATGTGTACCAAATTTGGAGTGAATCGCTCCGGTACCTTCAGAGGAGTAGAGGGCACAAATTTGGTCTTACGAGCGACCGAGCGAGCGAGCGAGCGAGCGACGACTAACATCCAAGTATATAAGTTATATACATTTTCGGAATCAGGGCGACGAGACGAACACTTTTTCTTAATGAAATTTTTTGATCCGAGAATGCTACAGACACACGACCGAATGCTTTAGCCTCTTCGGTACTACGTACGGCGAGCTAAAAAGTGGCCACGTATCATCCGTTTATTTCAGCCCGCGTAATACGAAAATTGGTCCGCTCAACGCGGGATCCTGGGTTATTCATATGGGACTACAACTTTAGGCCGGAATTCTCTTATGTGTTAAGTTATTGAAAATTTGAGAAATCTGATAGTGACAAATTTAAACAACTTCAATATAATGTCGGGAACATTAGGGAACATGTCTAATAAGTGTGCATTTCTAACAACAAACAAACACGACAGAATAGAAAGTAACTGAGCCAGCCATGACAGATTGAAACCTGAAATATGCATGTTCGGCAGGTCAGAAATTGAGAATGGACGAATCAGAGAGCCACTTTCGGTAATACAATTGCGCATGCCGATGCAAGTTAAGAAAGAAAGAAAGAATTTGCATTTATCTTTAATTTAATAATTCACACTTAAACATGTTCCCGACAATATATTGAAGCTGTTAAAATTTGTCACTATCAGATATCTCAAATTTTCAATAACTTAACATATAAGAGAATGTCGACCTATTTAGTATCGTTCCATAAGAATAACCCAGGATTGAGCAGATCCATTTTCGCATTTCGCGGGCGGATGTAACATGGTCACTTTCTTCGTCTATTAAAATCGCCATTAGTGATAGAGATAACACAGTTTGAAAAAGAAAACATACGCACATATACACATACACTTGTCATTCGTATTCTTCGTATAATTTCCACAATGTGGTACGGAACAATAGTTTTAAAAACTCTACAGTTATTATATATTATTTAACACAGAAAATCACATAACTACTAAAATTAACAATACATCAAAAATTGTGTACAAAATGACATTTGGCCATTTCGTGTGACGATTCCTATAGCATACAATATCTATGAAGAAAAATACATGAGTTATCACTCGTTGGATGTATTCTCACGACCTCTACAATAATTGCAGAAATACAAAGTTAAATAAAGCGATTATTTTTATTCATCAAGTAATAAATTTCAACCACAAATGAAAATTACGTCCCGAAAAATAGCTGATGGAAAAAATAGATAGGCGCAGCAATCGAATAAAGAAACGGATTGCAGGCAGTGCGATGAATTGTTTAGGCGCGAGTCAAATTGTGACATATACTCAAATCACAGACATGGAAAATTTCGATTTAAATTTCAAATCGAATTTTACCAATACGCACATGGCAAGCTTTTGCTGTGGAGAAAATGACATATACATCTTCATTTAGAACCCATTTAATTACTATAACCGGTATCAATTTACTAAACACTCAACATCAATAGTTATTTAATATTAACATTTGTAACTAAAATTTCAAATTTTAGAACCAGATTTTTGTATCCCCTCCACTTTATAGTAACAGTGTTGCATGTAATGCAAACACAATTTTGAAAACGTTAGTAAGGTTATATCCACTTTTGGCAAAATGTCTGATTGTGCTTTCATATTTTTAGCTCGCCGTACAGTAAGTACAAAAGAGCTATAGTGATTGGCCGTGTGTCTGTAATATGCTCGGATCGGAAAAAAAATCTTAACAAAAATTTCTTGTATTTTCGCCCTGAATCCAAAGATATATATAACTCATATACTTGGATGTATGTATCTCGCTCGCTCGGTCGGTCGTAAGACCTGAGTTTGTGACCGCAACTCGTCTGAAGGTACCGGGCCGATTTTAATGAAATTTGGTATACACATAATTTCCATGCCCGTGATGTTCCCGTCGCATTTTAAATCCAATCGTCTGTACAGCACCGGTGTTATAAGATCCCAAAATTTAAAACCCTCCTAAATACTGCCCATGGTCAACATTTAAAATTTTTAGAATTTTCTACTAAAAATTCTAAGATATTTTATGTCATTAAAGTTTTTTCAAATTGAGAGCCCATAGGCTTAAAAAAAATATATAAATATATTTTGAAGTATATCAGACATTGATCGCCATCTGTTAGTGAAATGAAGAAGTTATATCTATGTGACAGTAATTTGTTTGGTTATATTTTCCAATGTATAAACCATTTTCTTCTGTGTTTTAATTAATAATATTAGGAAATGTTCATTAAATAATTTTCAACGACGGGAACATCACGGGCATGGAAATTATATGTATACCAAATTTCATCAAAATCGGCCCGGTACCTTCAGACGAGTTGCGGTCACAAACTCAGGTCTTACGACGGACCGACCGAGCGAGATACATACATCCAAGTATATGAGTTATATATATTTTTGGATTGAGGGCGAAAATACAAGAACTTTTTGTTAAGATTTTTTTTCGATCCGAGCATGTTACAGACACACGACCAATCACTATAGCTCTTTTGTACTTACTGTACGACGAGCTAAAAAATTCGCCTATTCTGTTATAATGAGAAGTGTATTCGGTAGTTAGCTTTGGAATAAATATGAAATGATAACAACAATAACATTCATACAGATGTCTATTCTTGTCGCTAGAGTAACAATGTGCACATTAATCCTATAGGGGAAAATCCATCATATCTGCTATATTATTTTATCATATTGTAGCGGAGTTCGATAGAATATTCTGAACTGCGCCGTGGATTGTTCCAGAACTATGTGGAGCGTCTACAATAAATATGTGAATAGATATTGTTTGGGCGTGAGTCATAAATCGATAGTGGGAGAGAGAGACGGATATAATGAGTGAGAAATCATTAACCAAGTGAATATATGTAAATGGTGTTGTAAAATAAATACCCTAAAGTAGAAATAATATAGTTTGTTAAGATAAACATAATTGTAGTACAAGTGTTATAAATAAATAAATTTCGTAGCGTTTAGTTAAAAATAAGTGCTTTAATTCTCCACCGGGAAACGTGAAAAGCGTTACAATATGAACAGATTTATACTTTATGTAGGGAAAATATTTTTTCTTAGTTCATTAATTTGTTTTTCAATTATTATAAAAAAATAGGAAAAATAAAATCGCAAGCTTAGGGAGGCGCTGGTGTCAGCATCTAACTTGTTAAAAAATTAATTGATATATATATATATATATATATATATATATATATATATATATATAAATTTACAGCTTTTAGGTAGATAAGCGAATTATTTACTAATTCGTAGTGAGTAAGAGAGACCTTGCTGTATGAGTTGTCTGAAAACCACAGATAAACCTTAATTTGTGCTTTAGCTTCATTTATACATTACGGGTTTCAACTCCGGCCATAATTCAACGCTCATGTTAAAATCGTAAGCGCGATTATATAAAAACCATTATATATAGGTATATATTTGTAATACTTTCAAATAGAAAATAATCAAAAAAGATTTTTTTCAAAGAATTTAATTCAAAATTATTTTCTTATATCTCTAAAATAAGCATTTAAAATTGTACTTACATAAGCTATTCTTTATCTGAATAATAAGATTTTTTCATATTTGTAACCTTAAATTGAAAGCACTACAAAAAATTACCCTTTTCCAAGGAATATTTATAACTGTTTACCTGACGGTAGTTTGATTTATTGAAATTGATGTAATATCGATTTAAATCAATTATATAACAATTATAAATCTATAAAATAACGAAAATTATGAACAAACGTATATTGAAATCGCTATAATGGTTGCGGAGACGGGCCACTTAATAGTTTTTGTTAAATTTTGAGTGCCAGCCGTTTAGCAATGCGATTTTCGTTTTTTTTATTCGTTCATTACGGAACAAAGACAGCACTTTTTTTCTTATTAATCAAAATCAAAGAGTGTGTCGCTCAGGTCTGAAGAGCCCCTCTTTATATCACAATCAATCACATTGAGCCAATTTCCCTGTGACCAGACTTCCATTTTAGCATCAATCAAGTTGGTTAGATTATTTTGTTCAATCAATACTACATTATTTACGACCACTTATATATATATATATATATATATATATATATATATATATACATATATATATACATATATATATATACACTGTTAGATCCTTCATTTGCTCAGATGCATTTCCTACTATTTGTGATTTCACCTGGCAATTAATAACTAAACAATATTCAAACCAAATTTGATCAAAATATGTGTCATTAACTATAATTGTATCCAGAGATCTGACGATTATTTGTGCTTCGAATCCTATTAATTAATATGCCCCGTCTCGTTTGTTATGAAATGATATCATTATAAATGAATTGCAGCACCGTTCTGTTTTGTTTGTAACTACGTAACCATTAAAATAAAATATACAAGTATGCATTGCACGGCACAAAATGGAACACCTGTGCCTGTAAACGTGACACCATCGATTATTTAACCCTTCCACCCCCTTTGCTCTTGCATTTATTCCCCCGTTTGTTTAAATGTTAACGTCAAGACAAACGACAATCATAACCATAGACTTGTGTTCGCAACACGAGGATGTTATTTATACACAAATTTGTCATTTCAATATGACTCGCGTAATCTGTTTCTCGAACTTAAATTATAAACAGAAATATATTCATAGCGAATTTTCATGTTGAATTTTTGATTACATATTCTATCTCTAAGTATTGGATGAACATATTCTTAATTACAAATATTCAGTATTTTATTCCCAACACGTTGCATCCTATTCTTAATCAAGCAAACTTAAATTTGTTTTAAAAAGGTATAAAATCATTCGAATTCTTATCTAACAGATAATAAAAAAATTGTGTCATTTTGTGGATAAATATAGACAGATATTTCTACGATATATTAGGTTCTTAGGTTCAACACATGTGTGTCTGTAACATACTAGGATCAAAAAATTTTCTCCACAATTACAATACTTGTTAAGAATGTTAAACTGTAAAACATTTTTTTCATGCTTCCTCGGTTCGTCTGTCTTTCATTCTCTTTATATTTGTCCTTCATACGTCTAATTTTCTTACACTCCCTGTTCATCTTTCTTTCCTTTGTTTTGTATTCTGGAACTATTCCTTTCTTTGCCATGCAAGTTTTCTGCAGTTCTTTCTTTTTGTTTTCAAATTTCTTTTTACCCATCCTAAACTTAATCATATTGATTAAAAGCCGATTTTTGAACTTATCATTTTCGAGATAAAACATAATTTTTTGAGTATTAATATACGGAATGTGTATTTGTACCTTTATTAAAATTTAGCATCACGAAATTTTAAAACTATTCCAACATATTGTTATAATTTTTGACGTAAACATTTGACTAAATAATATCAGTTAACTTGGATTAATAAAAGAATGAAATTATTTAAATAAAAATTTTTTAGAGAATGGTACTACAGTTTAGAAGAAAACTTCGAAACAAAAGTTGTTCAATTTTAGAACAACTTGAATTTTGTATCTATAAATTTATCTGTAAATGCAGTCCTTGCCAAGAAAGTTAAAGAATGACACGAGTAAACGAACACATCCGATTGAAATATCTTTTTCAAAATATGACGTTTTCTATTCTGGGGGTACACAAATCTTAAATTCGAAACATCATATTTTTACGTTTAACAATATAGGCTGTAGGGCATACGTACAGACACGCTGACATCATTGAGAAAATAGTCAAAATTAACTCTCGGACCCTCAAAATGAATATTTCTATTAAAATCTTGAGGTCGATTTTTTTGGTGATCCCTATAATTACTTATTACTTCGTAAAATAAAGTAAAAAGTTTATGGCAGATTCTTTTAACTTCAGCTTTTATGGTATGGGTGGTACTAATTTTCAAATATAAATATAAAACGTATTTTGTAGTAATTTAAAGATTATCTGAAAAACCCTAGAATAAAAATACATGAAATATAAGAGACAAACGGAAAATGGTGTCGTAGTGTCATGTGAATAATTGTTCAGATTAAAATGTAGAATTTAATAATTTGTAGCAGTGAATAATGTAAATGTAATATGTTAAAGGATGGGCTGCGTGACCTCCTACATGGTTGTTAAATTGTAAAAGAGGAAACTCGATTATAATTAATAATATGGTTAAGTCAATATCAGAGTAAATCATTATCTAATAACCATGTATGACCCTTTATTCTTTCGCTCAGCATCAAAAAATAAATAAAAATCAAGTGCAATGTGTCGATGTTGACTATATATACTGAATATTTGTTGTTGGACAAATCGGGTATAGCCGTTAATCCGATTTTCGTAATATGACATATTGACTATAACTGTCGTCGATTTTCAGTGACACGCTGCTTTGAAAACGTTTTCTAGAGCAGTGGTGCGCAAAGCACTTTCATTTGTGACCCCCCATTTTGTGTAAAACCCTGCCCCTGGATAGACAATATCTTATAGTCAAATAAATTTCTTTGAATCTGGCGACCCACGGATTGCGCACCACTGCTCTAGAGTACGTTGCATGACGTCACTGGCCACATTACTATGTAATATTGACCAATAACGTTACGTTTCATACTCTAGCATATGAACAGTTTTCAAATCAGTGTCACCAAAAAACGGATTATAGTATGTCAATTTTACAATTTCACTTATTCCGAGTATCCGACCAACGTGTTTGAAGAATATTTTTGTCCAAAACTTATTATAGAGATATTGCACGAAGTCGAATTCGTAGCTATTCCAAGTAGCTAATGTCAGATTGTGTTTAATAAACCAAACCTGTAAACGTCATATTCTATTTATTGAGCTATTCTTGTCGAACGGAAACACAAAAGAGCGTGTCTGCAAGTTTCTGAAATTCGTTTCATGTCTTCTTGATTCCAGTATTATGTATAATTCACATACTTGAAAGTAGTACATTCACTAAAATAACAAGTGCGCAAATTAAAGTTTTGCGCGCGCGATATTAAAACAAATCGACTCAATTTCAGTTTTAATGAGAAGCATAATCATAAAGAAGAGTACCTACCCGATACACTTATATTTGCAGCGCCACTTTATGATGTGTATCTACGGAGAGGTGTGCAACTAATGTGACTTAACCGCACACATCGCAAATACACAGGCGATGGCATTATCTTTGCCCCTTTGCGTACATAGTTACATCAACAACAGCGATGTACATAAACAAGCTTCTCAATCACTAACAAGCGGCTCATCCGAATACACAAAACTTATTATAGTTTACATAGCGCGCTATCAAATGTATCTGTTACATAAATGTATACCTAAACCGAATTATTATAGTAATTAGTGCAGATGGGCACCCATCATATAAGACTAAAAGAAATGCGTGTGCGCGGAAATGTGTTTTTTTTTTCATAATTATTAACATAAATATATAAATTTTATGAAAAGTAAAAAGCAACAATTAATAGTGGCAAAGTTAAATCTTGGGATGAGATTATTATAAAAGTCCCCCAAAATAAAATAATATTATCATTTTTGCTATCCGAACTCGAATCGAACATTACCAACAAATAAATCAAGAATCTGTGTTCTGATATATAATTTGAATAACAACACATTTACCAATATTTAATATATGAGATATATTGTGTTTAACACGAAATGCGAGCACAGTTTCTCCGAACACATTGCTTCGTTTATCACACAAATATGCACCAAAAATTCCAATAATGTTTTAATTAAACCTCAGTTAATTGCTGAACGAGCTTTGAAAGCACGAAAATGGTAGTTCCACTTAACAAGCTAAAGCATGTATGAACGTTAGTTTTTTTTTATATTACGAACATAGTTGGTTATATCACTTGACAGTTTATCCAGGGTTCAAGCGTTGAACAACTATTATTCTATCTGACATAAGTGCTTCTTAATTGCTTTTGTTTTGGTTTAATCATCGTTTAACATATATTTTGAACAATAAATATAAGATTAGTGAAATCGCAACTGAATTATTTGCCAAAATTTTAATTATGTAAATATGTGTATATATTTTATATGGTAAGTTTACTAATATAATAACTAGTAAGGGCTATGTAAATTTTATCATTTTGGTTCTTCGAATCAGATTAACTGTTTAAAGGTAGTAACAGCAGGTGGTAATTGTATTATTAACTAAAAGTGGAAATTTTAATCAAAATTATGACTGTTATCATTTTTTATAAATTTATATGTATCATTGGCGCTTTCAAACTAATAGAAAATTGGTTCATCATATATTAGGTTCTGAAACTAGTTTAACTTTCAGAATCAAATATATGTTGAGGTTTAAAAGGGAAAAAATGAACTAATTTATAACAACGATGATCGTGTAAAATGATGGTGCATATGTTACTTTCCCCATAACAAATTTAATAATATTCCCAAATCTCAGTACTTACTCCAAACCTAACCCAAAATTTCTACTTTGAAATAAGCACATCACCAAAACCCAAGAGAGAAAACAATGGGATTGACTTACCCTTCCTTCAGATTAACAAGTACTGTTCATCTTTAAAGCTAAGGATCTTCGTCCCCTCAGCCCTTTTTCAACTGCCATTAAAGGCGTTCCGTCCGTTTTCCGCCGTATCGCCACTAGTTCTCAATATGACCACCGCGTTGGCGGCAGCACTCTTGTTATCGTTAAACTCATGCTGTTGTTTTTTAAACGTGTCGAGTGCCAGCAGCGTGGTGTCCTGCGTATTTTGCCGAGCGAGCGTTTGCTTTCGATATAACGACCGTCCGTCGGTCGTGTCATGTGTGTGCCGACGGTACGTCGAGTTGAAGCTGGTCTCGCAGTTGGCCATCGATGGCTGGCGGCGCTGCACGCGACGTGAGTCCCGGCAGCACAAGTACCGATTGAAGTGCTGGCGAAAGACGCCGCTCACACAATATAATGCCACCGGGTTCACGCACGAGTTTAGGAAACTATCGGAGAAGGATACAGACACGATTTTGGTTTTAGTTATAGTTCAGCTGTACAGGTTTAATGGTGAAAGATTTATGACTGAAGAACGTTGGCTTTTTATGCATTCATATTCTTAAAACTTAATCATTGATTAAAGAATAGGGAATTACGCTAATATAGCTATTTAGCTGTTAAAGGTTATATGCATTCATAGAAAACTGAAGCCTGGAATATTTTGTAAAGGTTGTCGTTTACCTAATCTTTATCTTAGTTGGTAACTATTTCATTATTATTTTCTCTATATTTAACAACAATTTTAAATTATAAAATTAGAAAATTATAAAAATAAATTAACAAAAATATTAATAAGAACAGCTGCTACTGATGCTAGACTATTATAACTATACAATTTGTTAATATTTGTAACGAGTTAGATTGGTGTAGGCGTAGTGACTATATACACTATAGTTTGGACAACGGATTCGCGCCGCCATAAATTTGCTTAACATTCAAACTCAACGTTGCATTACATGGGGCGCGTGGTTCATATTTACTTATGCTCTTCAAATCTAGAGAACCACTATTGATAAATGCATCCCGTATTTTTTGTTTTATTCCTGAATATTTGGTGCACATCTTTGGCAGATATTTGTTTATACTGGTATATATATATATATATATATATATATATATATATATATATATATATATATATATATATATATATATATACATAAATATATCAGATGTATGTGTATTTTGTGATTGTGTATAAACGTGAAAGTGTGTGTAGAACGCTTTATTTAAGAAATGCAAACTGGTATGGGGCAGGTTCGAGTCACTAACTGCAAGCATGTCATGTAAGCAGGCTGCCTCGGAGCCAGCGAGTATATTGTCAAAAATATTGTCCCGAAGAGATATTTCAAGCATGTGTAGAAACTCGATTGGCGGAGATAACAATTTAAAAATTCTAGAGATACTCTACACATGTGTAGAAACTGGATAGGGAAACATAAATTATTTTTAATTTCGAAATTATTAATGGCTCGAGCCAATGTGAAAATCATTTAAGCTACTGTAATTTAAAAATAATTATTTTATTTATGGGTGGAATAAATTACAATTTTCAAGCCAATTTTCAGGAGGCATTTAGTTTTATTTACTCTTTCAAATTACTAGATACGCTATATTAACAGGTAAATTCTGTGTTGTATTATGATGTCAACATATAAAAGAACCGTTAAAAAAAAAGAAAAATCCTGGGAAACCGAAGAAATATGTATAAACGAATTCTCAACTGTGGTGTTTCAACATGTTTCACTAAAATATTTTTCATTTAGTACAAGTGACAAATAAAAGAAAACAAATTTTAACTAAGCACATTCTTACATTCTTGTATCTTGAATAAAGTATTGTCAACCTAAAGTTGTCTACTTTTATAAACAAGATGAAAAATTTAAAGATAAAAAAAAACGGATAAACTTTTGACAGAACTCGTTAAAAACTTACCTTAAGCAAAAACCGACAATTCGCAGGGCATGCCAGTAGTCGTTGTAGTCGTCATAGGCAGTCGGATTCAGGTGGAACCATAACTCGAACAAATGGTATGGCAGAAAGCACATGAAAAATACTGAAACAGAAAAAAGAAAGTAAATATATTAAAGTTATAATCTATAAAATTAAGTGAAAGTATTTTTTTGATACGAATTTGTGAACATATCCAGCCTTAAAAACTTATTCCAAAGTGATGATGCTTATAAATAGCACCAGTGTTAAATTCTAGTCGAACAAGTCTAACATATAACGTTTTCTAGAATCAATAACTGTTATAAAAACATTTATCAATGTCAGGGGCTTAATCATTTCACTATAAGATTAAAAAATGTTGGTGTAACATCTGTTGAAATATTTCAACACATTTCTCGTACAATCTATAATAGAAAAACATATTCATTTTAAAATGCAACCATTGTAACTAGAAAACGGATTTTCGCATGTCTGCAACATTCTTAGAATTATTTTTTACATTGCTCTAAAGTATGTACAAAAGAGCTACAGTGTTCGGTCGTATATTTGGATCAATTATAGAATAATAATTGGCTAGCCAGTCATATGTACTAAAGTGCCATAGTGTTCGACTGTGTGTTTGTAACATTTTCAGAATTTCGGTTTACATTTGTCTGACTTCGAAAAGTGTATAATTCATATACTTGGATCGATCACTCGCTCTTAAGACCAGCATTTATGGCCACTTTTTTTCTGAAGGTGACGTAATTACCAAATTTGATATACATCTACAAAATATGTTCCAGACGAATTTTTAAGTCAATTGGCCTTGCTACACCATGAATTACAAGTAATTATTGGCTATATATTCAAAATATATCATAAAGTTATGCGTCGGAATGTGTTGTAAACATATGTTCACGTTCATAATAACATAACAAATCCTCTTGTCATATGGCACCAACAAACTTCAGTTGTTAGCGCACATTACAGTGACCATCTTACGGCATCAGCGCCACCAACGATATTCTCGATTGCGAATAAATTACACATTTTTTGATGTACACAAATGGTAGCAATGAAATAAACAGGAACTGGCGCTAGTGGCAGTGCTACCAGCTCGTCGTTGCGGGGAGCCAAATCGCAATAAATATAACACTAAAAGCGACAGCAACTCGTTATTGGAACATATTCATATTCTTCGGACGAGGAGAACGCGCGTAACATTTTGAAGACTGCACCCATATAGATTGACAGTCCCGTTTCCGTTGCAACAACGCATGCGTAGCATTGGTAAGTTGTTTTCAGTAATTGAAGGTGCACACCCGGATCATATACAAGTTTTAAGTTTAAAGTTTCATAAGTGTACCTTCAACAGATTTGGCTCTAGAGCGTTAACACACACACACATACACAGACGTTATACCGAAAATAGACAAATTCGATTCAAAGATGGTCTTAGGTGCATTTCTGTAAAAAAGCATTCGTATAAGAAAATTAAAATTTAATATAATATCTGGAGTGGCCTGCAGTCGACTTTCTTTTACGTTGTTTTCACTAGATATATATCCCAAACAAATTCTCCTATACTTTACAGGAATACCCTGAAATGTCATGTATCTAATTGAGTCTATTTAGATTTCCTGTCATAATATTGACAGGCGCAGATGATCCGCTTTTTTAAGCTACGTGCGAATTCATGGCAACATAAACAAGATATTTATAATTTATCGTAACCGTTTTCTCGTAACTGGTAAATTTATTTAAGAAACTTTTCAAACAAAAGTTGTGTGAAATATTAAAATCTTTCATTATGCACATTTTTTTGCCATAAGTACAGCTGTTCTAGTGATATTGGAGATAGAACAAAAACTGCATAGAGTAAACATGCACTTCCGGTTTGAATATTCTTTTCAAACATAGGAGGTGCACTACAAGTCTTAAGTTTGAAGTTTCACAATATTAGGTTTGACAGTTTTGGCTCTAGAGCGTTCACAAGCAGACGTCATCCTGAATATAGTCACATTCGATTCAGGGAAGGTCAAAACGTGTATATCCGTTCAAAATTTTTCATGATTACAAGACTTACTTATTACTTTGTAAAAGAAAATAAAAATGCAAGATCTGATGTATATCAAGTTTCTTCGGTTTGACACTAAGCAAAATAATTAAAAATTAAATTAAAAAAATTAACGAATCAGTATTACTTTCATTGTTGTAAAATTTGCCATGACTCCTATTTTGTTTTAAAAGAACGTAAAAAAATTGCTGTTGGTAGTAAGTAAATTGAATGTAACATTTAAGGATTATAATTAAATGTTTTTGATTAATAATGAAATACATGATAAGGTGGAGAAGAGTTGATTACTATTTTATTACTAGTCGTCGTGTATAGTGTAAATGTAATTTGTCTTAATTACAAGTGCAGTCAAAGTTCATTAATTTACAACGAACGGAATGGTGTGTTGCAAGTTTGAAAGTTGCTTGCTTGATGCTGCTAGGCGATGATGGAAATGTGTGAATATCTAAGCGAAGATGTATGACATTAAGATTACTTGATAACAATTTCATTATATGTGCTAGGGTTTCACTAATTATTTTATACATAATTATCGTGTACGCTATCGCTATTTATTGGGTTAGAATCACGTGTTATACGCACATATCAAATATTCTACTTTAAACCACTACAATTTAAAGTGTGTTGTTATCGGTGAACGATCATTTCAAAATAATACAATTACTTGAAATTATTCATCATAGATAGGTTGATCGACATGATATTTATTTTGATAATAATAACGAAACTTTATTGACATATAAACAATGGTAAGGTCTTCCACGTAAGCAATACATAATAACTGGAGTGGCCTTCACTCGAATTTCTATTCCCTTTTCTAACTGTATTTATAACTATGCTGCATTTTGTATTAATTTCACCCTACGATAGCTATGAAACAAAATCAATATATATTGTAATTAGGGAAACATATAAATAAAATGATAATTTTCATTGGCAATTTTTTAACCGTTTTGCCAGAATGACAGACGTCATTCTGAAAATAGACATATTCGATACAGGGAAGTTCAAAACGTGTATATCCGTTGAAATCTCGAGTTCGAAAATTTTCATGATTACAAGACTTACTTATTACTTCATAACAGAAAGTAAAAATTAGTGCATATTTTAAAATTTATAATTATTATTTTTCATGGCCTTTGGGTTACCAATATACAATAATGATGTAGACATTACATATCTTAGAACTCTTAGGTGTTTTAATAATTATTATAAGGGCAATGTGCTAAGGGGGGCTCTAAATGTTGGGCTCTTATAGCTCGGAAACTATACGGGCGATTAGATTTTAACTACGTGCGAATTTAAATGTGATGCCAAATTTGGTGTAAATCGCTCCGGTACCTTCTGAGGAGTAAAGAATACAAATTTGGTCTTACGAGCGCGCGACGACTAACATCTATGTATATGAGTTAAATATATTTTTGGATTCAAGGTGACGAGATATACACTTTATGTTAAGCATTTTTTTTTAAATCCGATAATGTAACAGACACACAATCGATTGCTTTAGCTCATTTGTACTTCGTAAGGCGAGCTAAAAAGTGGGTAGGTAATGGTTTATTTTATTCTGATAAAAATTCAATAAAGTTTAAACATACTAATAAAATGAAAACGTAGAGTTTAGAGAGAAAACGGGACTAATAGTAATACGGGACTGAGTAGTGAAATACGGTGACAGTCCCGTATATACGGGACATATGGCAACCCTAGCTATACATAAGAATATTGAAGCTCTTTGTACAGTAGATATGGCGAGCTAAACAAATATATTTCTATTTAACAAACTAAAATAGTCGATATTGTAAAAAGGATAAAAAAGGAATATTCGCACTTACCAATGACAAACGCAAGTACCATGCGGGCAACATGTCGTCTGGCCCTCGCCTGCGCCACACTCTGGGCGCCGTGCAGTTCACCCGGCATCTCACGCGCAGAGGCATGCAATCGCCTGGCCATCATGATGTAGAAGCACGCAATCACACAAAGCGGTAGGATGTAATAGGTAAGAGCTTTCGCAACCACATTACACTGCATGTATGTTTTCTGGTATGGTACGTTGGGAAATGGACTGCAGATAAGGATGGTTTTGTTTTGGTCGATATCCACTTCGTGCACGTTGCTAAACAACGCCGAGGGTAAAGCAAATATAGCAGCCAAGATCCAAATTAAGACGGCGCTCAGCACTGTCAGTGGTTTCGTCTGAAATTTACAAATACAAACACTTTGCTTGCATTTCGAAAGCTTGGCGCACAAACGTTGCATTATAATAATACAAGATACAACTTTAGCTGTCCGGCACAAAAAATTCTTATAAAAATTAATACAAATTATCACGAAATATTTGGTAGCTACACAAACCAATATGAAAATATATATCTTGGCATTCGTCAAATGCTTTCTGATTCTGACAACTGTGAATGTGATTAATTATTGTTTTGGAAACATCAACTAATTATGTTTTTCATAAAACTGGTACACTTTTTAAGAAAAAAATTAAAAAAAATTTTTTTATCAAATATTAGTATTTTCATATTGAAGTTAAATATTGATCTGCAGTACATATTGGGGATACTGAAAAAACGTCAAGAGTAAAGACCTCCTTCCAACATAATCGCACAGATTATCTTTAAAATATCAGCTATTCGCAAATATATCATAGGCTCAAATGAAATATTGTTGTAGTAGCATTGAAATAATACGCACACACACAGCCACGCACAAACATAACAACAAAATCAAATTGTATTTGAGACACTTCAAAACGGCAATATCCATTAAAATCTCGCAATCGATTTTTGTGTAAAATGTGTCTCATCAACAATATATAAACAAATTAATTAATTAAAGGAAAATATCTTAAATTATAAACACTGTTCTTTTATATATATTTAGAAACCGCATTAATATCTAATAAAATCGAGAAACAAAAGTTCGAGCTTCGTTAAGGCTGTTGTAAACCTAACAATTAATTTGGTAAATAAAATCTTTATTTATATTATGTAAGTACGACCAAACGATTATTCTATATATGTTAACAATTTATTCCTATACACAAGTATTTAAATATAGTCTCATATAATCCTCGTTTATCTAACAAAACTTTTGCGATAAATTAATGGCATTTATGCAGATTCTATAAGATAGTATTTAATGAGTATTATAGGAAACATTTGTTAACATGTATAGAATATACGTTCGGTCTTACTTTTGTCAAAATTGTTGCTAAAAATTCTGAAAAACAAGCATAAGTTCCGGCATAAATTCCTCCAGCATACCGAATAATCTATTTCATGGATTTTTATATTTTTTATTTATAAAATTATTTATCATATTATAACCACTAATTTTTGATGAGATTTAATGATATGTTACAGTGAAGATACATCCAATTTTTAATGATTATGCGTTTTTAATCATTTTTATCTAGTCTTTGGGTTTACAATGTAAAAAGTATTATATTTTTTGGAATATTATTTGAATATAATTTAATATTAATTATAAATAATTAAAATTCTAAACTTATTATTTTTATCTATTTCAGTATAGTTTCCGACGCACAATTTGAAGAAAATTTGTTGACGTAGGATGTCAGTGAATATTTTGTAAAATTATGTGTGCTTTTCCAAAATTGGCAAAAGGTAGTACTTGGGAAGGCTCAATTTGGGGTTCTATAACTACGGAAGTAATAAATCGGTGTGACCAACACAGAACTTTCTTTTACATAGTTTTGATTAGGAATATATATTCAAAAGAAACTGTCAAAAAATACCAATACTCCACACTAATACACTGGAATTGTACCAATTGGCTTATTATTTATTATGTTATCAAATATTGTTTCTTCAATATGAAAATGTGGCTATATCTTCGGAAATAAGGCGATAAGATTTAAACTGTGACCTGACTCAAATGGGATACCCAAAAATATATGTGGTTCAAATCGCTCTGGTGCCTTCAGGGGATTAGAGAGATAATATTGCTAAACAGCTCAATATCAAGTTTTAGAAATTAAAATGAAAAAACTGGATCTCGAATACTAAGGATTTCACGATACAAATTTGGTCTAACGAGCGAGCGATCGAGCGACGACTAACATCCAAGTATTTGAGTTATATATATTTTTCGATTCAGGGTGACAAGACCAACACTTTTTTTATAGGATTTTTTTTAATACGCGAATGCTACATACACACGACCTACTGCTTTAGCACTTTTGTACTTCGAACGGCGAGCTAATTATTGACTTTTGTACACTTTTATAATTAAAAATATTTATGAATTTTTTTGTTATTATATAAAAAATATTATCCAAAAATTATAATTCTTATGTACACTAGGTATTTTCAGATTGTCAATACATAGCCAGAAAAATGAAATTGAAATTTAAAAAATTATAGCGACCGCATTAAAAGACTATTGTTTCTATAATACATTTAACAAAATTCAGTGTTTACAAATAGGGTTTCTTCTAGAGGCATCGGTGGTTAAGAAATTTATTTTCTATATAAATAAGAATATCGGTTGTGGCCAACATAGAAATTTCATTAACTTTTTCTTGTTTTCTCGGTTCATCTCTCGTTCATTTCGTTTATATTCGTCATTCATTCTTATTTCTTTCAAATTTTCTCGGTTCATCTCTCTTTCATTGTCTATATATTCGTCATTCATACGTCTAAGACCCTTACCTATCACTCACCCTTAGCTTACTGTAAACTCAAGTCTCTCTCACTTGAGTCCGCTTTATATTAGCACCCAATACGACAAGTGAGTCACTCAAGTGAGTTATCATTTAGGACGCAATGTCATTAGTTATTGCGTCAGTAATGACGACAACGCGCATGCCTATAATCATCAAGGCTGTCAAATGATAACTTTAACCTAATACATTTGAATGTACCTTCAGTTGTTGTTTATATAATTTAAATTATACAAGTTCAGTATGGGAGATACTACACCAAAAACAGAAAAAAAAAACGACTGCAAGTGAGAAAATCTGTTTAACTGAAATTAAAGGAGGTATAGATAGACCTCTATTGGTGTTTTGCACATTACGAGGATAAACCAAAGGAAGAATTATATTTTGAATTGCTTGTCTAGAAAAACGATACCTCTGCAAGAGTATATATATATATATATATATATATATATATATATATATATATATATATATATATATATATATATATAATATATATAAATATATATATCTATATATATATATATATATATATATATATATATAAATATATATATATATATATATATATATATATATATATAAATATATATATATATATATATATATATATATATATATATAATATATATATATATATATATATATATATATATATATATATATATATATATATATATATATATATATATATACAAGAAAGCTATAGTGTTTGGTGATGTGTTTGTAACATTCTCATACAATCGGATAAAATATTTTTTTACCAAAAAGTGTTTGTCACGTCATGACGCGTCACCCTGACTACGAATATGTATATAATTTATATCATTGGATGATGTTGCTCGTCCGTATGACCAACTTTGTGGGCTTTACTTCTCTGAAGGTACCGGGCTGATTTTAATAAAATTTGATATGCAAATAATTTCAATGCTCGTGAAGTTCCCGTCGCATTTTAAATCTAATCGTTTGTACAGGCCCGGAGTAGACCTGTGCGCCAACGAATATTATACAGCGGCGGCGAGTTGTAAAATAATTTACGGCGGCTGGCGGCGCGCCGATGTTCGCGCCATCACTTAATACGGTCCACGCCACCGTATTTGACTCTATTAATATCTTTCATATTAATTACTATTTCACTAACTAGTGCCGTGAAATGAAAAAAATAGCAAAAGTCTGCGACTTTTTATTGAGAACCCAATTCGATAAATTAGTTTTCTAAAAAATGCAATCAAGAAAAATCTAATCAGCGCCACAGCATAGGGTTATGCAGTAGAATAGGTAGCTATTTAGTTAGCTAGCTAGATTACGTAGTTGGAGAAGATTGTGTAGTTTGCTATTTACCGATGTGCATTTCTAGTATCTCTCAATTTCAATTAACATTGCGACGCTACGGACTTCTTCGTTTCTGGTTGAATTAAATACACAACGTTTTAATTATAATGAATATATATATATATATATATATATATATATATATATATATATATATATATATATATATATAAATACCCAGATGTATATGTTTTTATATTTGTTTGTGTGTTTGTTTGTTTGTTATATATATATTTTATAAAAGATAAGGTATAATTTAAATTAGGGATAAATTCGTCTAACAAATAATAAATAACCAATCTAGCAATATTGTGACTTTGGTTACTTCCCATGGGGCAGCAAAAAATTTGTATGTAAATTTGATTTTGAAATGAGAAAGTGATGTCGTTCAAAATAAATAAATATATATATATATATATATATATATATATATATATATATATATATATATATATATATATATATATATATATGAGGCGTATAGTATCAAAGGCAGCAATCTACTTGCTTAACATTTTCGAGATATTTACGATAAACCTTTATAAATACTTTAAAAGACATTTATTTAGTATCAACTATTAGTATTACTTGCCAAATTGAAAAAAAAACATTGAGAATATATGATTGGTTTGGACAATAAGTTGTGGAGAATCTTGTTTACAAAATAGAATTTCAATCTCAATTAATTTAAAATGGAGATTGCTGCATTTGATTCTATCGACTCATATATATATATATATATATATATATATATATATATATATATATATATATATATATATATATATATATATATATATATTTATATATATATATATATATATATATATATATATATATATATTTATATATATATATATATATATATATATATATATATATATATGCTTGTTTCCCATTATCAGACTCCCTAGAGGTACTCAAGTATTAGTAATTATATATTTATCCAACACAATCAAAATATTCTGTTGAATCAATCGAGTGTTTATTTGTCGCGAAAACCACAGCACATATAAACCGTTACGTTAAGCCCGTCTTAAGCTAGGTTTGATAATACAAGAGAGACCATAATAATTGTAAGTCTAGGAACATGTTCAGCATTAATTTCTGGGATATTCGAAGGGCGCGCACGTTTTGACAGCGCATACAAGGTAAACTTTAACGAGGACAGTACTTGCCTGTAGTTTTCGCAGCGGATTTACAATAGCACAATAGCGCTCGGCGGACAGTGCGGTCAGAGTGAACACTGACACACCGATCGACACGTCTTTTGTCGTCTCGGATAACTTGCAGACGGCCGTGCCCCACGGCCAGTATTCCACAGTATACACGATTGAGGTGAAGGGAACACACGTCACGATTACTAGCAAATCTGCAAGTGCAAGTGATAAGATGTATCTGCAAAAGAAGAATTTGTAATAATATTTTATTAGAACTGCTCACCTATAGAACTTTTATTATATTAGTCCAAATTTTGGGGCCCTATAACTTCGGAAGTATAGGGGTGTAGATAATTTGGTTTAAATCGCTTCGATACCTTCAGATATGTAGAGCGCACAAATTTGGACTTACGAGCCGCCGTGCAAGCGACCTCAAACATCCAAGTCTATGAGTTATACAAACTTTACTATCTTATACGCAGTAATAACTAATTATAGTAATCATGAAAAATTTCGAACACGATATCTTAACGGATATACACGTTCTGATTTTCCCAGAATCGAATGTGACTATTTTCGGAATGACGTCTGTCTGTGTGTGTGTGTTCCTCTGTGTGTGTCCGTGAATCTGTGTATCTTTATGTCTTTGTGTCTGTGAACGCTCTAGAGCCAAAACTGTCGAACCTAAAATTGTGAAACATCAAACTTGTATATACCCTTAACCACAAAGTATTTTATTTGAGCTAAATACGCATTTCGACAACTAAGTTGTCATCATCAGTAGCAATGGGAGTATAACGTAATATCTCTGGCTAAGGCAAAAATCATAAATGATGTGCTCTTTACCAGGATATCAAGGTTACACTGTGCAGTGACACCTTCATAGCGTCTTGATGACAAAAGCATTATGATTATGTGTTGGTAAACGGCATAGTCATGAGAAAATCATAAGATAAATTACTCTTAGTAATACCCAAGAAAATGCGGAAGAAGCTTGTGACACATTTAGGAGTAGATAAAACAAAAATTGTGCTAAAAGAAAGATATTATTTCAATAATATGCGCAAGTTCGTGATCACATGTCTGAAAAATTGTATCGAATTACAGAACCAGGAAGGAAGAACGAGAGTTTTCTCCATTCTATAGTTAAGGGAACGAGACCATGGTACACCCTCCACATCGTTCACTTAGGACCACTTACATTGACAGAAGACAAACACAGGAACATTTTTGAAGAAATCGATGATTACCAAGTTCTCATTTTTTAAAGCTACGAAAACAACGAATTCTGCAGAAGCAATACGGTCTTTGAGAAATTTGTTTGACATTTTTGGTACGCCAAGACGAATAATCACAGATCGCGGCACCACATTTACGAGCGCTGAGTACGACGATGATACACATTCACGTGAAATATGAATTTAATATGAAAATGTATGTCTTAGCATTCTAGTTTATTCGTCTATTTGTATCTACTTGCATATGCCAGTAAATTATAGATAGTTATGCATATATATATATATATATATATCCATTCGAAGACAAAGCATTTCATTTCTAGGAATTGAAACGTGAATTATTTAAATGGAAAACAGAAATTGCCGTAGGATAATATACCTGCCTTTTATCAAAGGTTCAGAGGGATTAAATAAATTGTAATTCTTATAAAACAAAACATATTTTTTATTAAATTCAATTTTAATAATGCTTTTCACTAAATTATTACTATATTTAGGTTTTTCTTAACTGGGATTATGACGATGAAAATTATTCTAAGGAATTAAGTCTCTTTAGCTCGTCAGACGATAGTAAAAAACAGCTATAGGGTTTGGTCGTGTGTCTGTAACATTCTCGGATCAAAATATTATCTTAAAAATAAGTTTTTGTCTCGTCATCCTGATTCAGATAATTTATATACTTAAATTATGTTACTCGCTCGCTCGTTCATTCGGTCGCTTATCCATAAGACCAACAATGTGAACGTATCTTCTTTGAAGATACCGGGCAATTTTAAGGAAATTTGGTTTACATATAATTTCAATACCCAAAAAGTTCACGTCGCATTCAAAATCCAATTGACTTTATAAGTTTCTTCAAATTGATAATGATAATGAAATAATAATTCAACAAAATTGTAATACCTTTATTTAAATTATATATAAAACAAGCTTAGGTAACTATGCGTTCAGCGCGCCTTATAAATAATATATGCGATGTGAGTAGCGGACTCCACTCTCCCAAACCGCACATTTTAAATTAAAATAAAAAATGTATTTATGGTTATTTGGTTAACAATTTGAAGAAAAAGAAAATTGATATAAAAATAATTAAATAAAAAAATATTTAGTGCATATATTGAAATTCAAAGATTTTAAAGAACAAACTTTGCATTGGACATTTTCTTCTAAATATCATTTTTATTGGTATAAAATATGAATGAAAAATCGGTTGTGGCCAAAAAGGAACTATCATTTACGTAGTTTTCATTAGAAATATATATTCCAAACAATCAAAAAATACCAATAGCTTATTATTTTATTATGTTATCAAATACTGTTTCATCAATTCAAATCATTGATGTTGATTCTTTAAAATTCATCTTCTCAGTCGCAAAATGGCATACATTATTTATATTTTGCTTCTCTATCTATCAAATTTTCTTTTTCAGGAATCGATATCTTTGAAAATATATCATTAATGCATTTCCATGACAATTTTTTAATAAATTGAGGCAGATAGTTTTGTAAACCCCAGTTATGCAACTTTCGTAGTATTCCATATCTCCAGGTCAACGAAAACCAGCTATCAAACTAACCAATACTCTACAGAAATAACCTGAAATGTCATTTATCTAATAGAGTCTATTTTGTTTTCCTGTCAAAATAGCAGATGATCCGATTTTATGAGCTACATGCGAATCCATGGCAACGTAAACAAGATATTTATAATGTTTCGTAGCATTTCTCCCGCAACTGGTAAATTTTTTGAACAAAAGTTTGGCGAAATATTAATATCTTTCATTATGAACTTAACTATTTTTGTCGTAAGAGTAACCGTTCTAGTGATATTGGAGATAGAACAAAAAATGTATAGAGTAAACATGCACTTCCGGTTTGAATATTCTTTTTTAAAATAGGAGGTGCACATCTAGGGCATATTCAAGTCTTAAGTTTGAAGTTTCATAATTTTACTTTCGACAGTTTTGGTCCTAGAGCGTTCACAGACACACAGACACACACACACACACACAGACGTCAATCCGAAAATAGTCACATTCGATTCAGGGAAGTTCAAAACGTGTATATCCGTTGAAATCTCGAGTTCGAAAGAAAACCAGCTGAGTCGGAAATTGATCATGCGTTCATATATCTTTGACAGATGGCATATCAAAGATATAAGACGGTAACTTGATGTAGAAGACACATCTTTGTCATTTTTATGTATCGGGACAATTATCGCTTCACCCTAGGTATCTGGATAGATATTTCCAACTCTAAGACGGTTGAGAAACTCCACTATTCTTTGCTTGAAATATTTGGGTAGATGTCGTAACATTGCGTAAGCAATGTTGTCGTGCCCGACAGAAGTGTTGACAGTGCGACTAAGTGCAAAGTCAAATTCGTCGATAAAACAACTTGTCCAGTGAAACATCTTCAGACGCTTTTGAGAGCAAAAAATTAAGCGTATAATTGTCCGAATTGCTAACAGTCTCAAACTGGTTTGCTAAAATCTCACAAATCTCGTCCTTAGTGTTTTGACCATTGACCTGGAGCATTGTAATATAGGAACTATTTTTGTAGCCGTTCATGTATCTAATTTTCTTCCAAAGCAGAGTTTGGTTGAAATCAGTACCGAATGAAGAAACAGAACCACGCCAAGATTCAGTTTTAAAATAGAGAATTGTACGCCTGACTTTTTTGAAAGCGATTTGGTTCGAAAGGGCCGGGTGTCTCCGGTACACTTTTAGAGCGCACTTTTTCGAATGAATATCGGAAGCAACATGCTCATTTCACCAAGGAACTGACTTCTTCCTTAAACGACCAGATGATTTTGGTATAGAAAGCGAAGCAGAATGCATAATACAATCGTTGAGATGTTGTAGCTCAACACTTAAATCTGGTGATGAATCGGGGAGCTTTAGGTTGTTACTAAAATCTTGCCAATCCACCAGATCAAAAAACCATCTTCTTGATGATGTTTGAGCATCAGAAACGGTATTTGAATGTACGTGGCTGAGCCAGTATTGAAATGAGTGACAGCTAAATCCTCGAGGTCATTAAAGTTCCAGTTGCCATCTGTTAGGTAGATGTTGCAGATTGTGATTTTAAGAGGTGAGAATACCTGGCATGCTACTGCCTGTAACCTTATCCTGATGTAGAAGTCTTTAAATGGAACAGAAGACTCAAGGACAATTGCAACGCCACAATTGGCTCGAGCAACCAGGTCAACATCTTTGCGGAAGATATTATATTCCCGCATGTTGAAAGTCTCGAGAGGATTTAAATAATAAGAGTTTTAACTTAGCTAGGTGGTTATCGATTCCATTACACTTCCATTGAATGATGAAAGAGTTTGACATGATTAACAAAAAGAAAAAAGAAAGTAATCCTTTATTTTTGATTTCCGGAATGAGAAGAGCAGCAATATCGTTTACAGATGAAGTGGTTTATGCAGGCATAGCTGCTGCAACTTTATCGAAGCTTAGCGCCGAAACTGGAGAGTTCTGACGCATAAAAGCTCTAGCCTCAATGTAACTGCAGTTATTAAGGGGGTAGAGTACACTGTGATTTTCAAAAAAAAAAAAGATTTTTTTTTATTTTGCCTAAAATGTTCCTTGGAATGTATATTTTAATTTAGTAAAAATTCCAAGTCCGCCAGAATATTCCTTACCACTTTAGGAAGCGATTTTCTAAAAAAGGCACCGGCGCGCTGAGATAGCGCACGGGAAAAATGAAACTTTATCTTTAAGCGCGTTTATCTCGAAACTGGTTTTTCCAAACTTGCGTGGGAAATAACTCTAAACAATTTACATTAAATTTGGATGTCGCCTAGGTTTTCTTGTTCAGAATTAAATTCTGCTTAGAAATACGTATCCACATTTTCGATTTTTTCAAAAATGGATTCGATTTTTTCAAAAATGGATTTTTAATCCACGATTTTGTAAGCATTTTTTGGGTGAAAAAATTGACTTTTTTTTTCATAAAGCCACAACTTTTGAAAAAATCAATTTAAAAAAAATCGGAATACGTATTTCTAACCGAAATATCATTACTAATCAGGATTTAGTTCGATTTTTGTACCAGGACCACATGGGAAGGAGTATTTTACCACGCAGATTTCGGTCTTCCGCGCGAGGACGTCCGCGCGACCTGGTGTACCGGCCACGGAGGGGCGCCCATGAAGTTGCAAAAAATACAAATTGTAGATCAAAATATGATTAACAAATGGGTTACAAAACATTTGCCCTTCCTGAGTGTTTTAATGCCAAAAAAAAAAAATTAACGAAAATGACTTTGAACTTAGAGCAGTTTTTCGACAGAGCGAGATGATTCTCTCTACAATTCACGCATTTTACCGGATCAGTACATCGCTCTGCTTCATATGATTTCCCTTCCAAAAACAAGAATCGAATCACCGACCGATATTGCTCTTTTTCCATTTTTCTAAAATCTGCGGATACTCCCGATTTCACACGCGGTCAAAACAAAACTACGTGTCCGATTCGGCTGAAATTTTAACAGTAGCCGTCTAAGATAATGTACTACACAGTAGGTTATGTCTCTTGCGACAGTGGCGCCATAGGCCGGTGAGGCTAAGTACTTGTCGGACAGCCTCGAATATAATGTATACGAACAGAGCTCACGTTAGTTCACTCTGGCATCTAGTGCACGACCGATATATATATATATATATATATATATATATATATATATATATATATATATATATATATATATATATATATATGTATATGTATATGTATATGTATATGTATATGTATATGTATATGTATATGTATATGTATATGTATATGTATATGTATATGTATATGTATATGTATATGTATATGTATATGTATATGTATATGTATATGTATATGTATATGTATATGTATATGTATATGTATATGTATATGTATATGTATATGTATATGTATATGTATATGTATATGTATATGTATATGTATATGTATATGTATATGTATATGTATATGTATATGTATATGTATATGTATATGTATATGTATATGTATATGTATATGTATATGTATATGTATATGTATATGTATATGTATATGTATATGTATATGTATATGTATATGTATATGTATATGTATATGTATATGTATATGTATATGTATATGTATATGTATATGTATATGTATATGTATATGTATATGTATATGTATATGTATATGTATATGTATATGTATATGTATATGTATATGTATATGTATATGTATATGTATATGTATATGTATATGTATATGTATATGTATATGTATATGTATATGTATATGTATATGTATATGTATATGTATATGTATATGTATATGTATATGTATATGTATATGTATATGTATATGTATATGTATATGTATATGTATATGTATATGTATATGTATATGTATATGTATATGTATATGTATATGTATATGTATATGTATATGTATATGTATATGTATATGTATATGTATATGTATATGTATATGTATATGTATATGTATATGTATATGTATATGTATATGTATATGTATATGTATATGTATATGTATATGTATATGTATATGTATATGTATATGTATATGTATATGTATATGTATATGTATATGTATATGTATATGTATATGTATATGTATATGTATATGTATATGTATATGTATATGTATATGTATATGTATATGTATATGTATATGTATATGTATATGTATATGTATATGTATATGTATATGTATATGTATATGTATATGTATATGTATATGTATATGTATATGTATATGTATATGTATATGTATATGTATATGTATATGTATATGTATATGTATATGTATATGTATATGTATATGTATATGTATATGTATATGTATATGTATATGTATATGTATATGTATATGTATATGTATATGTATATGTATATGTATATGTATATGTATATGTATATGTATATGTATATGTATATGTATATGTATATGTATATGTATATGTATATGTATATGTATATGTATATGTATATGTATATGTATATGTATATGTATATGTATATGTATATGTATATGTATATGTATATGTATATGTATATGTATATGTATATGTATATGTATATGTATATGTATATGTATATGTATATGTATATGTATATGTATATGTATATGTATATGTATATGTATATGTATATGTATATGTATATGTATATGTATATGTATATGTATATGTATATGTATATGTATATGTATATGTATATGTATATGTATATGTATATGTATATGTATATGTATATGTATATGTATATGTATATGTATATGTATATGTATATGTATATGTATATGTATATGTATATGTATATGTATATGTATATGTATATGTATATGTATATGTATATGTATATGTATATGTATATGTATATGTATATGTATATGTATATGTATATGTATATGTATATGTATATGTATATGTATATGTATATGTATATGTATATGTATATGTATATGTATATGTATATGTATATGTATATGTATATGTATATGTATATGTATATGTATATGTATATGTATATGTATATGTATATGTATATGTATATGTATATGTATATGTATATGTATATGTATATGTATATGTATATGTATATGTATATGTATATGTATATGTATATGTATATGTATATGTATATGTATATGTATATGTATATGTATATGTATATGTATATGTATATGTATATGTATATGTATATGTATATGTATATGTATATGTATATGTATATGTATATGTATATGTATATGTATATGTATATGTATATGTATATGTATATGTATATGTATATGTATATGTATATGTATATGTATATGTATATGTATATGTATATGTATATGTATATGTATATGTATATGTATATGTATATGTATATGTATATGTATATGTATATGTATATGTATATGTATATGTATATGTATATGTTTGTTTTTTTGAGAAAATAATAACTAGTATATTTAAACTACGAGAGACATGTATTATGCTATAAGCATTGTCAAATATTTTACTTAATTCTCTCGACCAATCATAATTTATTATGCTATATAAACATATAGCTTTTAGTTATAGCAGCGGCTATAAAAAAAAATGTCTTGTAATTAGTATCATATTTCTTAAGAGGATTATTATATTCACATTAAATTTAAAAAAAATAAAACAAGAAAGTAAAATTTCATTTGCAACTAATTTGAAAAGTTTATTTACAAATAGAAATTTACCTCAATCTTTAGCAAATAATAACAATATTTATGGTAAAAAAAAACAAAAATTATATATATATATATATATATATATATATATATATATATATAAATATATAAATATATATATATATATATATAACTTAACTTTCTCAATACAACAACTCAGTTTAAACAAAGATTTATTTGTCTATTATTACATTTGTTCTGCTGCTGGTTACAATCTGAACTGTATCTTACTATCTAGTTACATCTTATATCAAGTACGTAATTGTCTATGTTAGCAGTTTTGAGAAGAGTGGAACACTATAACTCCTCCCTCCTTAGAATTGAGCCCCTCCTGGAAGTTGAAGTTCTATGTCTTCTGGTTGGATTTCGGATGGTTTCTTCCTAGAAGCGGCCCTTTTTGTTTTTATCCATTTTAGGGAAAAGTACCCAGCAGTGATTACGATTATAATGTATATCAACAGAGTCCAAATACTGGGAATGTAAATGTTGATAGGTTCTTCTCTTATTGGGACGATTGGGTTGATGGAGATATCGTTCAGTTTTAAAGGATTAAGGTTAATAGAGAAGTTTGTGATATGATGTGGTTGGATTGTGAAATCTATTTTGGGTAATAATAGAGGATGACCTTGGGTATTACTTAAAAAATATAATTTTTGTTTTTTAAAATAAACTTCACAGTTGTCCTCGTTGTTAATTAAGTAGATTCCTATTAATGGCTTGATGGTAGTTTCCTTTTGACATTTAATTTCGACCTTTTCTTCTTTAGGGAAGACCCCCAGGTATTTGTTGAGTTCTGGAATTACTTCAACGTGATTTCTTATTAAATTTAATTTTGTGTAATGACAGTGGCTTGAAGTTTCTTCTTCAAATATTTCTTCTTCACAGTTCGCAGGCAGGTGGCCGTGATATTTGTTGGGACATTGAAAAATCTTTGCTCGTACACATATGTCATTTAAGGGGATAATTTCTTTATCGGATTTTAAAAGATATTTTGTATTGGGAATAATTGTAACGAAATCTGAACCATATCTTGTTGGAATAGGATACAAATAATATAATTCGAAATTCCTTTCGAAATTAATGGGGGTGGAAATAAAATAAATTATTTGTGTACTCTTCACCTTGCAATTAATTTTTAATAGAGATTCATAATCTAGTAAATTTTCTTGTATGGGCTCAAATGGCAGTTGTGCAGGATAGAAGTTGGATATTTTCTTAAGTTCTGATAATAATTCCAAAGGGGGTATTATACTAGGGTGTAAGGTGCCTAATTTGCAAAAGGTGATGGAGTTCTCAACGTCTTGTAGAATATTGAGGACAGATCTATACAATATAATTAATTGATCGTATATATTTTTTGCATAAAGAATATCTTGAAAATGCATGTTATTTATTATTTCTGAAAGTTGTAAAATTTTGGATTTTAAAATTTCTTCGTTATGTTGGATATCTATAACAGTGTTATTGAAAGTTGTGATAATTTGTTGGTTTACTGAATACGCTAATTTAATTTGGTTTCCTAAATTATGCTCATTTTCTTGCATATGTACTAGCATTTCATTATATCTTCTACCATCTTCAGCATCTAAATTTCCTGTTATGGATTTGAAAATTGACCCCAATCCATCTATGAGGCCACGTTTGTTTCTGTAATTTACGTGAAGTCCGATGTTAGTAATTTTAGTGTCTATGCTAGTTCGGGTGAATTCTAATATTTTATCATAATTATTGAGTTCGTGGAGATACTGCGTATTATTAGATATTGTTGATTTTAACGATGTGTATTGAGTATTTAAACTGTTATACTGATCAAGGAGAGGTTTGAGATTATAGTAGTGTATAAATGTGTGTGTGGTTTTTTCAAGTTTAGCTGGTCCAAGGTTGATTGGAAGGATCCCAAGGTTTTCTGTTATGTTTCTGATGATTGTTCCTCCCCCAAATGCGAACAACCTGGAAGTGATTCAAACCTATAAGTTATTTCTCGAGGGCGTTTTATATTGGATAGGTGTGTTTTTTCTACTGTATTGCCATGCGTGGGTTTAATTTTGCCAGTTTTGAGTCTTTTATTCAAACTTGTTAGATTTTCGCGTTTGAATTTATTTTTAGTTTTTTGTTGTTTCTGTTTATTTTTAATATATATTGTATTTGGAATGTCCGGTACTTCTTCTCTAAATTCGTTAAATTTGCCAATGACTTTTTCTTTATTTTGTTTTAAATTATCATTAATTTTTGTGTAAAGCAATTTGGTTTTATTTCTATGGCTTTCTATATAATTATTTATAAGTTGTTTTTCTAAATCGATATTGAAAGGCGATTCTGTATTTAAATGACCAGTAATAATTTCATATGGTTTTAATTTTGTTACTGAATGAATTGTGTTATTGTATGCCAAAATAGCGTAATTTACTTTGGATTCTATGGGTGCAGTTTTGTATTCTTCTTGGTTATTAAACAGTCGGATGTGTTCGATGAGTGTGGAATGGAAACGTTCTATTATACCGTTTGAATCTGGATGCTGTGAACTTATGAAATGAATGTCGATCTTATGTAACTGTAAAAGTTCCTTTACAACAGAATTTTTGAATTCTAGTCCGTTATCCGAAATGATTTGTTCTGGTGTGTGAAATATTTTACTAAATTGTTAGCGACTTCTATTCCTTGACCGGAATTTAATTTATACGCTTGGGCATATTTGGAAAAGGAATCCACAATAGTTAGGAACTTTGCCTTTTCCAAAGTAATACTATCAATATGTAAAATGTGGAAGGGTTTAGTGGCTGTAGGTGTGATGTTCAATTTTAATTTTAAGGGTTTTCTGTCATATTTTGTTATTTGGCATATTTCGCAGCTGTTAATGAATGTTTGAATAGATTTTCTTAAGTTGGGCCAGTAGTAATGGTTTTTTATACGTGTTTCAGTTTCGTCAATGCCTCGGTGATTGGTTTTACTGCTATGGTGGTTATTTATTATTCGTATGATTTCTTCTTCTTCGGTGACATCGGTTAAATATTGTGTACATTTAATAAAATTTATTTGAGAATTTTTAAAATAATTTTGAAGTATTAGGTTTAATTTTACATATAATTCGTTTGTGAAATAGATATGATATTTTACCTTGGGAACAATGTATTCTTTAAGGAAAGTTTTCATTTCGTTTTCATAATTATTTTTTGAAAATTCGACCAACATTCTTTGCTTTGTATTGTTATATAATTTCATGATTTTAGGATGCGTTGGGTTATATTCGACTTCTGATATTATTATTTGGTTTTTGCCAAAGTTAACTGGACACTCTACAATCGGGATTCCGGTGACATCGCTCTCACTTGGTGAGTCATCATTGTTTATCTCTGTAGGTTTTCCATCACCTACCTCAACAGCTAGAGATCGTGTGTCATTGTGGTTTTGATTATCATTATCTGATTCGTTTAAATTTAATTCAAATTGAGAACTAATACGATATTCGAAAACTGTTATTAATATGTCGGTGTTGTGAAAAATGTATTTTAGCATTAATTTGACTTCGTTCCAATTTAATTCATCGTTGCCACAAGCTATTTTTGGTATGCTCAAATTTGTAATATTTTGTTTTAAACAAAATTCTTTTAATTTTAAAAGTGTGTAGAATAGCCCTTGTTTAGTTGGTTTATTAAAATATTTTTCTTTTGTTATTAAATAGATTAAAAACCTGTTGTGATATTTTAAATAAACTAAATTATGAAGTTGTGGATTTTGGGCTCGTAGTTTATCAATGTTATTAAATCTAGATCTGAATATATTGGCTATTCCGGACGACATTTCTAAATCTTTGCTCACGCAATGAGCTAGACTAGAGTCGTTTGGTGCATTAAATAAATCGCCAATTACTTCAATAATATTATTTCTGCTAAAGTTTTGACTTTTATTATTTAAATAACTTTGAAATATAATTAAGGGTGAATCGTCGTCTAAATTTTTTGATAAGTTTTGTTTTTTATTATCGTCCTTTGGTGGCATACGGCTGAGTGCATCGGCATTAGTGTTTAGCTTGCCCTTTTTGTAGATTATTACGTAATCGTATTCCTCGAGTTTGAGGCGCCATCGAATTAGTTTTTGGCTACATTGTTTTAGTGACATTAACCACTGTAGTGGTCTATGATCCGTAAAAATTTTGAATTTGCGTCCGAAAAGGTATGGCCTAAAGTACTGGGTTGCCCAAATGATAGCTAACAGTTCTTTTTCTATCGTTGAATAGTTTGTCTCGGTTTCATTGAGTGTTCTGCTAGCGTAAGCTACAGGCAGGTCATTGCCAAGGCTGCCTTGAGATAACACGGCACCTATCGCGACATTGCTGGCGTCACACGTCAGGTTAAATTCTTTGTCAAAGTCCGGATATTGCAGTAGCGGTTCGTTAGTCAATAAAGTTTTGCAAAATTCAAAGCATTGTCTGTACTCTGGGTTGTTAACGTCAATTATTGCGTCCTTTTTTAAGCACTTTGTGAGGGGTTTGGTTAATTTTGCGAAATCTTTAATAAATTTTCGATAGTATCCTAGTAGTCCTAGAAAACCTTTAATTTGTTTACAAGCTTTGGGGATCGGATAATTCAGAATACATGATATTTTATCTGGATTTGGTTTCACACCTTCAGGTGTTACAATATGTCCGAGATAAGCTACTTCTGTTTTTAAAAATTCTGATTTATCAACCTGAATTTTGAAATTTGCTTTTCTCAGTCTTTCGAGTACTAATTTCAGATCATTTAAATGTTCTTGTAGGCTAGTGCTAAAAACAATTATGTCATCGAGATAAACGAGACATTTGTCGTGTGTTAGTCCGCGTAAAATATTGTCCATGACTCTTTGGAAGGTGGCGGGCGCGTTTTTTAGTCCAAATGGCATACGTAAAAATTCGTAGTGCCCGTCTTCCGTATTAAATGCTGTTTTAGGTATGTCTTGTTTGTCCATTTCGATCTGGTGAAATCCAGATGCCAAATCAAGTGTCGTAAAATACTGACAACGTCCGAGTTTGTCTAAAAGATCGGTAATGTTGGGTAACGGATATTTGTCGCCAATAGTTTTTTCGTTTACCTTGCGATAGTCTATGACTATGCGCCATTTCTTTTTGCCGGATGCATCTGTCTTTTTGGGTACTACCCAAATAGGGGAGGACCACGGGGAGTTGGAAGGCCTAATAATGTTTTGCTCTAACATTTTATCCACTTGATTTCTTACTTCTTCTCTATGAACATTGGGGTATCTGTACGATTTAGTATACGTGGGTATTTCATCTTGAGTTTTAATACAGTGTTTTATTTGATTAGTTAGGGTTAACTTTTGCTCATCAGAATAAAATATGTCAGGATAATTTCTAAGTAATTTAAGAATAGCATTTCGTTCTTCGGAATTCATATGTGCGGTTCTAATTTTGGAAAAATCAAAATTGTTTTTTGCAACATGTGTTATATTTAGATTTGGACTGTTATATGTTTCATAATTATCAAATGTTTCTGTTATAATTGGTTTCAGAAAATTGAAATTAATTTCTTTGTCGGATGAATTTACAATAGAACATAATGCATGGTAGTTTTTTGCAACCGTAACGCACTCTGGTATTGTCAAATGTTGCGTTTTAATTTGTGGTATTAGTATAGTTCCATGTTCGGTATCTACTTTGATTTTAATTAATTGTTCAGAATTTGGTTCTACAACAGTTTCACTTAAAAATGATATATTGTTTGTATTGGTGTTATTTACAATTTTATGGTATTGTATGCCAATTTTCGCGTGTGGCGTTATAATTAAATCATTATGTGTATCGATCAAAATTTTTAAGATTTTTAGATTATCCATTCCTAAGAGTAAGTCGAATTGTTCATGGAAATTGAAAAGGTGATACTTAAGATGCGACAATTCTTTATCTTTGTTAATAAATACTTTTGAAATAGGAACTCTTGTGCTATGCTGCTCGGTCGACGAGCCGTGAGCTGTAGTAACTTGAAACGGGTCTTTGCGGATAGAATGTTTATAATGTTTAATTGCAATTTCTGGTTTAATAAAAGACTTTGTACTTCCTGTATCAATAAGAATTTTAAGATTATGTTCGGGGGTAATAATGAAAGGAAGTTGGCTTTGATGATTTGTGAGATTTAATAATTCGATAGTTGGGAAGTGTCGTAGATCGGGGCTGTTTCCCGAAAAAAACAATTATCGGATTGTTCCGGAATGTGATAAGCGTCATTTATTAAATTTTGATCAATTTGTTCTTGTTCATCATGACTATAGGATTCTAAATTGGTAACAGGTTCCGTGTCTTCAATATTAGGTAGTTCTTCTGATACAAGGTTCGATAAATTTGGTCTGAAATGATTTTGCCTGAATGGACTTTGTCTCTGGAATGACGGATTACCTCTAGGGCTATATTGTTGAGTGTTTCTAGTAGAAATACCCATCGGAGTAGAATTTGGATAATTTTCGCTGGTGGATGGACCTTGGTTATTGTATGGACCGTTATTTCGAGGTGTAATCATTGCCTGATTATAAGGGCGTACCGCAGTGTTGTTTGGTTTGTAATTTTTTGGAAAAGCATTATTCATGTAATATGTTGGTCTAGGAGTATAATGATTTGTGTTGTGTACAGGTGGTTTATAGTTTGGTCTAAAATTAGTTGTGTTATTACTCTTAGATGGTTTGGCGATATGTTCGAATTGAAAATCGTTGGCTAGCATGCCCAACGCAGCGTTTAAATTAGAAGGATTCTTCGCTCTCATAAGTTGACCTATAGGTTCTTTTAAACCACGTAGCAATATGCGTAGAGCATAATTTTGAAAGTACTCATTCATAACGGTAGCTACATTTGGTGTAGCGTGGGTAGAAATATAAGAGATTTGTAAATTTAGAGTTTGTTGTAATCTTCCGTAAAAATCAAAAACAGTTTCATTTGGGTTTTGCTTAAGTTCAGTCATTTCTATATTTAAGGTGAACCAATCGCGTTTATCCGCGAACGCGTTTAATAATGCGTCTTTTAAATCGTCCCATTTTTTAATTGTACAGCTTGCGATGTTAATCGCAGCGTCGCCTTTAATTTTAGTAATTATACTATTCATAAGGTACTCGTTTTGGAAATCAGTTACATCGGTGGCATTATAAAATTTTGATACGAGTTTTTCGCAAATATTAATAAAACGAGGGAGTAATTCACGCTCGCCATGGAATTCTGGCAGCATATCAAGATATTCTTTCTTTAGAACTGCCATATTTAATAGGGATGGTCTTAGAACAATATTTGGGCGTAAATTAATGGATTGTTCGATACTATTATCAAGATCTGGTTCAGATTCTGTATTCGAGCTTGACTCGGAATTAATAGGAATTTTCTCGCGATATGACATATGTGACTTACAAGAATATTAATGTCCGCTTCATGTGCCCTGAAGTCGTCCACGAGGTTCAAGATGACAGCCGAAATTCTCTGATATTCGCTCAGGTGATGACGGGAGTCAATTCTTGATTGCTGCAGCTCTCAATTGTTGTCTGGCTGGTTGTTGGAGAAGTTTTCTTTTTTCTTATTTTTTCGATACCCAATTTAATCACTAATGTGAACCAAATTATGTGCGTTAATTTGTATTGGGTATCCTACCGACTGCGCCACTTAACTTTCTCAATACAACAACTCAGTTTAAACAAAGATTTATTTGTCTATTATTACATTTGTTCTGCTGCTGGTTACAATCTGAACTGTATCTTACTATCTAGTTACATCTTATATCAAGTACGTAATTGTCTATGTTAGCAGTTTTGAGAAGAGTGGAACACTATAACTTATATATATATATATATATATATATTGATATATATATATATATATATATATATATATATATATATATATATATATATATATATATATACATATATATATATATTGATATATATATATATATATATATATATATATATATATATATATATATATATATATATATATATATATATATATATATGTAAATATATATATATATATATATATATATATATATATATATATATTTATAACCACTAACTAATTGTTCTGTTACTCATAAATTTAAGCATCAGACCTATATCAATAAAAGCAAATTTTATTTTATTTCAAATTATTATTTTTATTTTTTATTTTCTTATACGAATATACATAAAGAAGTGTAATGTGGAGATTTTAATAAAAATACTCGATTAGTCCATCATTGAATCAAATCGTACTATTTTCGGAATGACGTGTGCGTATGTGTGTCTGTACACACTCAAGGCCCTTGTTCGCTGAAGACAACATTATGACTTTTTAAGTTGTCTTAAGAGTGGTATATATCTCAGAAGAAAACCGAAAGTAATAGTTTACACTTACTACTTATTGCATATTTCAAATACAACATGGGTTGGAAATTAAGTAATACTTATATAATTTTTGTTTCATTTTTAGTTTTTGAAGAACACCACTGTTAGACCGATGACACACACGGCATTTTGTGCCGACTCGGCAGCCGAGTCGGCCGCTGCGCAAGGATGGACACACACGACAAGTCGGCTACCGACTCGGCACTAATCTACGTGTTTTCAATTGGTGCAAGACACACACTATTGCAATATATATCAGGTGGCGTAGAGCCGCCTCGGCACGTAGTTTACTCAAAGAAACGCGCGCTGTTTTATTGCTGCAGCGAGTAAAACCACCGTGTGTGTCCATCCTTAAGGGATACCCAACATATGAGCGTACGGACAAGCGAGATAATCAAGCATATACATTATCGGAATGTTAATTTAATTAAATTTCGTTTAATTTATAATATCTTAAACCCAGTTACTATAATGTATAATGTAAAACAACTTACGTATTTGGGACATTTCGCATGGTCCGATGTCGCAAGAAAACAATTACGAGTGTCCCATTGCCGAGAACTCCAACAATGAAGATAATAGCGAATAGAAAAGGAACGATATATGTTTCAGGTCGTTGATTGTATGGTGTGTAAGCGGTTTCAGGATCGCCGGAGAACAGGTCTGACGGCAGTTCGGTCACGTTCTTCAGCATAATTTTTGGCCTTGCCGCTGCGGGACTTTCTGTAACACGAACAAGAAAACAGTTTACAATAAACACTGTTAATATATGTTCATATAAAATTAACGACAAAACTTGACGCAAATTCAGCGCACGTAAAACGAAAAACTTTCTAGAATACTAAAAAGAAAATACAAATCTGCTGTGCCCTACCCCGAACTAGACTCCATTGTACGTTGTACGTATATTCAAAATATATGTATTGAAATTTTCTGGAAGATTTATATTATATCATTATAATATACGCTAACGGGTATATCCATAAGACTCGCATAACATTCTTATTCATTGATACTGCGATTATCATGAAACAAATTACTAAATATGCAAGAACCAAGGATAAATTTCAAATGTGTTTTTCCAGTAAAATAAGATAGCTTTTAAATTTTTCTTTAAATCAGGACGATTTCGAGATGGAAAATAGTAGCAAGAGTAAACTTGAACCATCGGCTTAAATTTTGTTTTCAATTACAAGAAGTTTTCTTCTGAGCTGCATTCAAACTAGAAATATAATGTTTCCTAATTTTGCATCAATGTTTTTTGTTGTGAGAAGCTCTCACACACACAACACATACACACACACACGTACAAACACATTGAGCTCATATCGAAAATACTCCATATGAGTTCCGGGCAGCTCAAAACGTTTATTCAATTAAAATCTCGAGTTCGACATTTTCTATGATTACAATACAGTAAAACTTCGATATAACGGACCACATTATAACGAAAAAACTTGAAAAACTATTTCATTTAAAGGGGTATTACTCTTCCGACGGCCTATTTCAGACGGTTTTCAGAAATTTTTTTTGTGGGCAAACTAAACCACTTGGGACCTTGAGCTTTTTTGCATCTTGTTTATTAATTCTTGGAGTACAAAATGTATTTTTTTTATGTATGTGGTCCATGTCGATCCGTCTCAAAATGGCGACCATGTCCGGCGCCTCAGTCTGTGCGGCCGGAAAGGTTTTGGCACTTTCCGCTATTTGAAACATAAAATCGAGTAGGCATTATTAATCTGCATTAAATTCTACGGAAATTGACGAGGGGGCGATACATTTTATCGAAAAATGGGAAAATGGCAGCCGTCTGAACAAAAAGGTCGATTTTCGCTTGTTTTTTTCAACTTTGAGGCGCTCTGAAAAATCCAATTTTCAATATTTTGCAACGACAGAGGTTCAATTTCCGTAGAAAAGTGTGGAGAATATTATACCGAAACCGCAAGTTGATTCGTTGGACACAAAAAAAAAATCTTTCCGGCCAGCAGGAAAAATGTAGTTTCGAGAAAAATGCGTTTGAAGTTTCGGGACAAGTGTTTCACCGCTCGCTAGAGGCCCATTTCAGCGCGCGACACTGTTGGCTCTGATGAGCGAAAAACTTATGAAGGAGATCCCTTACGGTAAAACGACTTGGGGGGAATTAACTACATATTATAAAGTATCGAAAAATGCAAAATTTGAAAAATCGTTTTTTTTAACCATCGAGTAATACCCCCTTAAATAAAAATGTAATGTGCATATATCAATTAAATGTAAGATATGATATGTTTTGGTATTTATACAAGAAGTTTTCTTCTGAGCTGCATTCAAACTTGAAATTTAATGTTTCATCATTTTGCATCAATATTTTGTGTTGTAAGAAGCTCTCACCCACACAACACATACACACATGTACAAACACATTGAGCTCATATCGAAAATACTCCATATGAGTCCCGGGCAGCTCAAAACGTTTATTCAATTAAAATCTCGAGTTCGACATTTTCTATTCATATCATATCAATTAAATGTAAGATATGATATGTTTTGGTATTTATTTCCATGAATTCATTGGTGTGTTTTGTACTGAAACATATATGGTAACATGAAAACTTTTCTGAGAAATTAAACTTTTCATGCTTAATTTTAATTACAAACATGTATGCACATACCTAACTGACAAACTAATTAATGTGCTCATTTTTTAAGATGAGGAATTCGAAAAACCTACTTTATAATATAACAGACTTTCGGTTTTACTAAATACCATTTGTCTGAACTAATCCTATACATCGATAGTACATATTATATATTATATTTAAATATATATTACAAGGTAAATATTTAAGAAGCAATCTAGTGACAAAATGACATAAGAATGTCGAGTGCAAGCCACTCTATATTTGTTCATAAATATATTATAATAACAATGATTGAATCTTGTTAATGGTGGGTCTTCCCTAAAATCAAGAAAGCTTCTTGTAACATTAAACACAATACAAAGATTAGGATCCTATTCGCGCATTTCCGAAATTGGAAGCACTTATCTGCTCTTACACGTCGTTTATATATCACTCTTAACACCCTTTGAAACATTGTTTTAATTATACTACTAACAATCCAATGTTATTGTCCAATTTTGTTTTTCTACTGTCGACTACTATCCATTAACTGCATATTCGTTTAATTTCCAATTGTTGTTTCAATTGTATATATTTATTTTATTTTTATTCTGGGGTTGGCAAGTATGTGTTTTTGTTCAAGGACTGTTGTGAAGCTTGCATTCCTTTGTCATTGTTTAATAAAATCTAAATAAGATAAAGCGAGATGACAGTGTCAAACTTAATAAAAAATAACTACATTTCATTCTTTGCTATTTTGCACTTTGATATTAAAAACCCAACAGAAGCGGGTACATTGTTTCTATTGTATGAACACAAGCGCATACTATTTTAAATAACTATATCGAATTTGTGATGTCAACGAAAGATAAGTGGTACACTTTATAGCTCGTCGGACAAATTCTTAACAAAAAGTGCTTATCTCATCTCGTCCTAATTATGAAAATATTTATAACTTATATACTTAGATAATGTAGCTCGCCCGTAAACACAACGTTGTGGACACAGACTCTCTAAATGTATAGAGCCGATTTAAACAATAATTGGTATACATATAAGTCAATTTTTAATAGGTTCCAATCGTATTTTATATCCGATTATATTTATGTGCCCGGAGTTAAATGGCCCTGAAATTTGGAGCTCTCTTTAATACTTCCATTAAATCATCTTTAAAAATTATATAGATACCTATACAAACAATTTCAAGATATTTTATGTCCACAAAGTTTCATCAAATTGTGATTTCAGGGGCTACAAATAAATATGTAATAATAATAATTTAAAAGGAATAAATATGCATAATTTTTACTGTCTTATACGCAGTAATAATTAAGTTTTGTAATCATGAAAAATTTCGAACTAGAAATTTCAACGGATATACACCAATTGTTTTATTTTCAAAACTGTTTTTATCATTTTATCTTTTCCAAAATAAGTGACTATAGTTCCTTAAAAACAAGTGGTTAAAAAATGTTTTCTACTTAATTGTTTAAAAAAATATTCCATCATTGGAGCAAATGGTATGTATAGGAGCCTCTACTTGTTTGTTGGGCTATTACATTCCTCACATGCATTTTTAACGCTTGTCTTCTTCTTGGTTTCTTCCCAACTCCCTGGAGAAACGCCACTATCATCATGATCCCCAAACCAGGAAAGAATCTATCCAATCCTTCCTCTTACCGCCCAATATCCCTTCTCAACACCATGGGAAAAATCCTCGAAAAAATCCTTCAATTAAGACTCTCGCATTTCTTTGACCAAAATAAACTTATTCCTTCTCATCAATTCGGCTTTCGCCCACGTCGCTCAGTGCAAGATGCAATGCTGGCTATATCCTCCAATATCACCTCAGCAATGAACAAGGGCCTGTTCACTTCCACAGCATTTTTGGACCTCGAGAGGGCTTTCGATCGTATTTGGCACAATGCAATCCTGCAGAAACTTATCGAACACCAAATACCTTGGCGACTCATCCGAGCTACCGCCGCCTTTCTTCGTGATAGAAGTGCCAATATTCGCGTTGGGGACTCCATAAGAGCTGGAGTACCGCAGGGTTCGGTACTCTCTCCGGCCCCTACGACCATGATGACAATCCAGCACTACGCGGACGACACGGTCTGTTGGTCCGTGGCACCGGACCCGGATGATGCAGTATCCTACCTCCAAAGAGGGCTCAACCGGGTTGAGTCCTGGATGAGACGCTGGCGCATCCGCCCTAATCCTACCAAGACTCAATTCGTTATCGTTATCTTCCGCCACAGACATATGTGCCGATCGCTACAAAACCATCTAACAATATGGAACCAACGCGTTGATATACAACGTGAGGCCACCTACCTTGGTTTTCACCTCACAGACACTCTATTGGCCAGCAGAAATCCTTCGATGTGCCTCTAAGATGTGTCAGCGTTGCTCCCTCATTCACTCACTGCGTGGACGTTTCCGTGGTTGCAGTCGAGCAATACAATACTGACATATAAGGCATTTGTTCGTCCAGTCGCCGACTACAGAGCAATCGTGCTTACAGGAGCCGACGAAAAATATATGCTGCCACTGCTATCCCTAGAGCGCAGATTCCTTCGACGGATGCTGGGACTCCACTACCGCCACCCTTCTGAAGAAGTTCATCTGTTGGCTGAAATCCAGCCCATCACCGACAGAATAAGAGACTTCCAAGCAAACTTCGCAAACAGGGCAATCGTCGATGAAACCCGTCCTGCCCTTCAACTAATGAGAACAAAGCCACGCCGCATTCGTCGTCCTAAGTTCAAATATAGAAACCCTCCGACAACTCTTCTACAGCGGGCTACAATTCCCCTGACGGAGGACCTAGAGTCCATCCTCGAACAAACTTCACTCGTATTTCGCCAATATCACTGACACGCTACACATTTACCTAGCCATACCATAACACCAATACTACTTCTTACTCTTGTTTTGTACTTCTTTTGTCTTTGTCCAATTATTGTAATTATTGTTTTTTTTTTATTATAACCATGTATAATACTTTTCTAGGCCTCAAAGGGATCTAACCCTAAAGGTCACTATACATAATACATACTGTTAATTGTTGTAAACCATATTATAAATAAACTTATTTTCAAATTCAAATGCTTGTTGGGAAACCATTTCAAACAGAAATTGTTCAAATCTTTATATCGTTAATTTCGAATATAGCTATTTTTCTGTAAATGCAGCCATTTTAGAGATACTGAAAATATGACAAGAAACAAGGCTAACAGTTCATCTTTGCGCTTATACCTAAAGTCTAATCGGCTCCTTGCAAATACATCATAGGATAAAATACAAAATTCCATTGTTCTGCACTTACACACCCAAGGGTTTGCACCAACGGTTTGATAAAATTGATCAAAAACGCTTATTGATTCATGAGAATTATGAAACTGAAATAATATTTTGATAAATAATTTAATTTTCTGTAACTAATGTTACTTTTAATTATCTAAGTTTAACTTTAATCTAAAATGACCACGCAAAATAGGAGTAGTAGCTTATCTTCTTAAATACTAACGAGATAGTGCATATTTTAAAGATGATTTGTTGTTTACATACATTTATAAAGAGAATAATAAATCATTGAGAGTAGGTATATGTTTAACAATGTATAAGCGAGTAATGGCACAAGCTAGAAATGGTCTTCCAAGTTTGTGCTTGCAGTTTCTTTTAGTTAGGCAAGTGAAAGGAAAAGATAAATGCGGTAAAACAATGAAAGATTGCGGTTTCTTCCTTAGAATAAATTTTGTGATACATGGTTGCCCATCATTTTGCTATATGATATAATCTGAAAATGAAAGGCATTTTTAATATAATGTATGTATTAATATAAATAAAAAGTAGAAAATAAAATTACACTGAGATTCAATCATCACGAAAGAAGTGATAGCAATCGAAACCACATCAGACAGTTATTGTAAATGGAACGAATCACATATCAAATTTTTGGAATGTAAAATTTGCTCAGCGCTGCAAAAAAAAAACAACTTTTTTTTTGTGTGAGAAATGTCAAGTAAGTTTATGCATTACGAAAGAAACCAAATGTGTGAGGGATTTTCACGTATCGCAAGTTGAATAGTTTATTGTCCTTTTTTGTTTTTTAATTATTATTAGTAATAATCATATTTGAATTTCATATAAAGTAATGCAAAAGATATTTAGATTAAGCAAATGTTACGATGCCTTCTAATTGTATTCGTTTGATAACCATATCCGTTTAATAAATATGTTATGAGGTGTCAATGAGGCTTCATTATTTCTTTATTTTAGAACGTGTAACCATTTATAGTTTAGCTTCCCGTAAAGTTGGTTGGTTATTGAAAGTTATTTAGTGGGTGATAAAAGTGTTGTGAGTAATTATTTAAGGTGAGGTTGATAGCTAATCTGTAACGTACTATGATATTTGTGTATTCTACTATTTGTATTAATGTTGAGGTATATGGAGTATGAATAGGTATGAATCAATATGTAGAGGGAGACTAATCTGTTGAATATTAATATATGAACGATGGGACGAATTGTCCGGATTGGTATTGAAGTATAATTATGGAGTAAAGTAAAGAATATGAGCTATTAAATGAGATTTGGGATAATACTAAAGGGTTGATTATGTATAATATGAGATGTGTTGAATATGTGAGGACGATGACTATTGACAAAGGCCTGGTTAACGGTGTATCCGGGGGCCCAACGTTGTCTTGGCTGGTGTGTTCGGGGGCCCAACGAACGGTGGCCTGGCTGGTGTGTCCGGGGGTCCCAACGGTGGTCTGTCTGGTGTGTCCGGGGGTCCCAACGAGCCGCCACTGATAGATTCGTTCGTCAAGGGGTAGTCGCAACGGTAACACCACTGGTTGATGTGTTCTTCAGGAGGTGGTCCCAACGACGGTCAGAGTGAGATGTGTGTCGCCCACGGAAGACCCCTCATACGTAACCTATACGCTTACGTATGAGGTTGACTACTTGACTTGCGTTGACAAAACAAGTTATTTATGTTATAGATGATTTTAGCTCGCTGTACGAAGAAGCTAAAGTATTCGGTCGTATGCCTGTAGCATTTTCGGATCAAAAAATTTCCTTAATAAAAAGTGTGTCTTTCGCCCTGAATCCAAAAATATACATAACTCGAATAACATCTAAGTATATACTTGGATGTTAGTCGTTGCTCGCTCGGTCCCTCATAAGACCAATTTGTACCCTCTACTCCTCTGAAGGTACTGGAGCGATTCACACCAAATTTGATACACATATTATTTGGCATCCCATTTGCACGGAGTTTAAATTCAATCGCCCGTATACTTCCCGGGTAATAGGTACCCAAAGTTTGGAGCCCAACTTTATACTACCCTTATTAAAATAATTAATACACTTAAAAATTCTAAGATATTTTATGTCTACAAGATTATTTCATATTGTCAACCCAAGGGACATAAAAAATTATTAAATATCATAATTTTGTATTTGTAAAACTTTTTGTTCCTATAACATTTTTTCAAATTGTCAAAAGGTCATGATTATTAAAAACCGCTGCTCGCATCGCACTTATAGGGCGAGCTGGACGCATAAGATGCGTTGTACCTAAGTTTGTTTGATCTGAGAATGCTACACACACACGACCCAAAGCTTTTCTGTAAAGCGAACTACAATGTCTAGAGGGACCTTCACTCGACTTTATTATACTTAGTTTTCACGATACATGTATTTTAACTTTATTGTATTTTAAATTCATTCTATTATTGCCATGAAACAATACAATATATGTGGTAATTAGGAAAAATAAAATAAAATATAGTTATTTTCAAAAGTGAGTTTTTAGTAAATGATACATTTTTCAAAATACCTTTCAAGCAAATGTTGTTAGAAATTTTAATATCTTTAATAGATTTGCTATATTTGTAACTCATGTCGGTTTCGAGATACTTATAAAGTGATTCTAGTAAAACAGCTCTTCCGGTTGAAATATCTAATTCAAAAACAGTACATACAAATCATAAATTCGAATCATCATTCACACTGATGTACACACACATACAGAGACGTCATTGCGAAAATAGTCAAAAAATGGATTCAGGGATCCTCAAAACGGATATTTACATTTATATTGCGAGCTCGATTTTTATTGTTATTTATTATATACCTCCTATATTAGGCATAAGAAATTAAAGACATAAATATATTTATATTTTGCTTTTCATATATTGGGAATCACGGATGATAGTATATTTTGTGCTGCCATTTCGATATCACTTGGTAAATCTAAATTTAAATCAGATATTTTTCGAATATTTTCAGTCATTACAAAGCCCGACACAATTCTGTATAAATGAAACTTCAAACCAACAAGCGTATCTTCTTTATTTTCTATAAAATTAATAAAATTTAATAATATTATTAATTAAAAACATTTTATTTTAACAAAATTAAAAATATATTTAATAAACACGTTCGGAAATGCGTTTTTGTGTAAGTTGTGGGATTTTGCGTATCCAATTAAATTTACGTATATCATCTCATACAAAAAAGAAACATTATTTTTAATGGACATATTTATGATTTGTAAATATTAGTCAAATATATTGATATACTCTTATAAAATATGTAATTTTACATATTTTTTGAAGTTTCCACAAAATAGTAAATATTATAAATTTATTTATATCCAAATAATGTCAACAAGGAATGTTTTTAACTAAACAATTGATAGAAAACATTTTTACGTAATTTTTTTTTTGTCTATGCAATATTTGCGATAGCACCGTAAAATATAAATTGAATTATGAATTGATAACTATTTAGCATAACCTTGCACCGAAAGGTAGAACATGCATAGGTTTAAGTGAGTGATATCTTTTAGATACCATTTAATAATTTAATTTTAAATTTGTGAAATATTTTTTACTAAATGATTAAAAAATTTAATTCAAAAATAATTTAAAATTTTAGTTTAATTTTTATAAATATACAAAATGAATAACACATATCAATTAATATATATTATAATTTTGGTAATATTCGAATTCAATCAAATATCGATGATATTGACCTTATAGCAAAAATAATGATTTTGAATATTATCGAATTTTATTTTATTTCGTCATTTTGAAATTAAAAAATTATATTTTTCAATCCATGATGCTTTACTAATTTTGTCCATCTAATTGTATCAATTATATGGTTAACATAAATTTCATACTATTGAAACCTCCTTTATTAGGAAGAGAAACGTCATGATATTATTTTAAATATATAAAAAAAATATATATCTTAATTATTAATATCATTGCACTTCTTCAGTTCATTTATTCCTTTTTACTTGAAGTAATATGTAAGTATAGGAATAATCAAAGAAATCGACCTCGAGATTTTAATGAAAATATCCATTTTGTGAGGGTCCCTGAATCCATATTGACTATTTTCTCAATTATGTCAGTGTGTGTCATCGCTCTGCAGCCTATACCGTACAACGTAAAAATATGATGTTTTGAATTTATTATTTGTGTACCCCAAAATAGAAAACCTCCTATTTTGAAAAGGGCAATTCAACCGGAAGTGCTCGTTTACTTTTTTTTGCTATGTTGGCAATGGCAGCATTTACAGAATCTCCAGATATTCCAATTTTAAATAACTTTTATTTTAAAACATTTCGTCTAAAGAGTAATTGCAATTTTAAAAATATTTTTTAAATTATTTCTCTGTGACGTTTTTTCTTTGTTTCTGTATATTTACAATATTTTGCAAAATATCCATGTTAATACTATTATAACATTTTTATATCCTATATATATCGTAAATATATATATATATATATATATATATATATATATATATATATATATATATATATATATAATTACTTTATATCCTGTATTTATATAACGAATATATATATATATATATATATATATATATATATATATATATATATATATTACTTTATATCCTGTATTTATATAACGAATATATATATATATATATATATATATATATATATATATATATATATAATTACTTTATATCCTGTATTTATATAACGAATATATATATATATATATATATATATATATATATATATATATATATATATATATATAATTACTTTATATCCTGTATTTATATAACGAATATATATATATATATATATATATATATATATATATATATAATTAATTTATATCCTGTATTTCTATAACGAATATATATATATATATATATATATATATATATATATATATATATATATATATTAGCTTTCCGCTCGCGACAGACCACGAAATAAATAGAAATAGAAATTGAAAACGGAAAAGAAATAAATAGAAATTAGTGAGCCGGTCATCTTAGTCTTGTAAACTACGTTTGTGGTGTAACCTTTTGGGGCTAAGATGACCAAACTATTGGCGGAGTTCATCCTAGAATATGCCACATAAAAAAATTATCCCTTAAGGAGAAAAAAGTATTGTAACAAAAATTTCGAGAACCAAGCGGGCGAAAAGCTACAGGAGCTGAGAGACCGATTTCATATCGATCTTAACCTTAGAAATGACAGAACTCCCATTCAAACTTCCATCCTCTATTTTACCTCTTTAATGGGCAGTTTTCCGAAATTTGGTTTTATCTCGAAAAATATATGTATATTTGCAAGACAAAGAAAAGAAAAGTGTCAGGATACAAAACAAAATATAGAATGAATTAGACGTATGAATGACGAATATACAGATAGTGAAGGAGAGATGAAACGAGAAAGCATGAAAAAATAAGAATGAATGACGAATTTAAAGGGAATGAATGAGAGATGAACCAAGAAAGCAAGTAAAAGTAAATGAAAAATCTGTGTTGCCACATAACTGATTCTTTACAAATATGATTAATATAAAAATATCGCGTTGACTGGGCTGCGCTTGACTTTCTTCTACGTAATTTTCACTAGAAATATATATCTCAAAAAATGGTTAAAGCAACCAATACTCCAAACAGCAAGACTCTGAAATTGTACCATTTAGCTTTTTATTTTAATACGTTATCAAATACTATTTTTCTACATAAAATAAAGTTTGTTTCTTTAATATTCACCGTACTAATATATTCAAACATAATGATTAATATGTACAGTTTTTCAATATTTATTTCAATATTTATCAGCAAGAAACACGTTCTCACCCGATCTATTTGTGATAAACGGTAGCAAATGACAAATATCATTTTTTTTTGTCAATTTTGATTCCCTGTTAAGATGTTGTCCAGCATATGGTAGTTAATGCAATTTATTAAATCTAACCCTCATACATGCTTATCTACATAAACAAAAAAAAATATATATATATAAATATATATATATATATATATATATATATATATATATATATATATATATATATATATATATATATATATATATATATATATTTGTAGCAGTTTTCTCGTTACAGGTACAATTTTTAAAGAAACTTCATACAACAAGCTTAGGTACAACGCACCTATGCGTCCAGCTCGCCTTATAAGTAATATATGCGATGCGAGCAGTTTTTAATAATTTTGGCCTTTTGGTTAACTAATTGAAAAAATGTTATAGATATAAAAAGTCTTACATTTAATTTAAGATTATATTAAAAAAAAAAAAAAAACAAATTTTGAAATTCAAAATTATAATATTTAATAATTTTTTTTGGGCTTTGGGTTAACAAAATGAAAAAATCGTGTAAACAAAAAATATCTTAGAATTTTTAGTAGAATTTTTAAGTGTTTCAATTATTTTTATAAGGGCAGTATTAAGGGGGGGTCCAAATTTTGGGGCCCTATAACTCGGGAAGTATACGGGCGATTGGATTTAAACTGCGAACGGATTCAAATGGGATGCCAAATAATATGTGTACCAAATTTGGAGTGAATCGCTCCGGTACCTTCAGAGGAGTAGAGGGCACAAATTTGGTCTTACGAGCGAGCGACGACTAACATCCAAGTATATAAGTTATATACATTTTCGGAATCAGGGCGACGAGACGAACACTTTTTCTTAATGAAATTTTTTGATCCGAGAATGCTACAGACACACGACCGAATGCTTTAGCCTCTTCGGTACTACGTACGGCGAGCTAAAAATGTGCGAAATATTAACAACTTTCACTATGATCCTATCTATTTTTGGAGAAAGGACCAACAATGCATAGAGTATACATGTACTTCCAGTTTGAATAGTCATTTTAAAAATGGAAAGTGCACATCAAGAGCATATACTTAAATTAAATATATTATATACTTAAATTTGAAGTTTCACAGTTGTAAGTACGACAGTTTTGGTTCTAGAGAGTTCACAGACACATACAAACACATATGTCTTTCGATTCAAGGAAGATCAAAACATGTATATTCGTTGAAATATTTCATAATTACAAGACGTACTTATTACTGCATATACGAAAGTAAAACGATATTAGTGAAGCGAATTATTAAATGTTCCCGTGCTTTCCTGTAGATATATTCGATGAAGAAATATTTCCTATGTTTTATAGATAATAGTTCATCCCAATTCACAACCAGTTATAGCTATTGAACAACCTGTTAATTTTCGGCTTTCAGTCAGGAGCGGATCCAGTAGTGGAGTTATATGGGCGAAAATATCAAAGATTGAAAACAAATATCTGGAGTGGTCTGCACTCGACATTCTTTTACGCAGTTTTCACTATATATATATCCAAAAAAAAACTAGCCAATACTCTACAGAAATATTCTGACATGTCATTTATCTAATTTAGTCTATTTTGTTTTCCTGTCAAAATAGCAGATGATACGATTTATTAAGCTACATACGAATCCATGGCAACGTAAACAAGATATGTATAATGTTTCGTAGCATTTTTTTCGCAACTGACACATTTTTTCGAAGAAAATTTTCAAACAAAAGTTTTAGTATTAATATCTTTCATTATGATTCTAACTATTTGTGCCGTAAGTGTAGCTGTACTAGTGATATTGAAGATGGAACAAAAAATGCATAAATTAAATGCCGTGGAAATCGAAATAAATCCACCTTAACTGCGGAAGGTGCATTCAAATAATGTTATTTCAACGTACGGTTTTTGTTACCAACATACATTTTTAGATGGAAACCAAAACAATTTGACCTTTATTATCTCAACTTCTGTAATATTTTGTAAACCGCAGCCCATATTTCCAATAAATTCGTTTTAGCTACATATTATTAAATTTATTATTAAATTCATTAAATATGTAATAATTAAATGGCAATTACAGTAACGTATTGAACGTTACTGTAATCATTAATATAATAACCCAGAAATGTTTGTATGTGAGTATGTATGTGAGTATGAATGTGAGTGAGTTTGTGTAGAACGCTTTTTTTTGTAAAAATGCAGATTGGCAATGACGGGGATCGAACTCACGACCTCCAGGGTGAAAGGCATGACACTTAGCCACTGCACCATGGCGACTGTTAAAAATGTTATAAAAAATAATCAAATAGTTTATACTGAAATAAAACAATCACTACGATTCTGAAATTCAGTCTGCTTTGAAATAGACAAAAACGAATCAAACGTCAGAATGAAATGTCAAAAATTTTTTGTGATAAAGCTTCAATTCAAAGTTTAATCTTAAGTTTAAGGGGAGTAGCATGCTATTATTTCAATTTTTAAGTATATAATATGAAATAAGTGCATATTATTGCCTAATTAGCATATATTTTTAGCAAATACGTGTCTCTGTACATTTATTTTAATTCATAGTTAATATTTTTCACTTCAAAATGGTCAAGAAGCAGTGATTTTTGAAAATATGAGTTGCGGTAAGATTTTATAGTTCGTCAAATTATAATAACTGCAAGTAAGTAAATTTATAATTCTGATTATTAGAGAAATAAAATGTTGAAGAGATAATTCAAACATATTTAGAAACATGTTTGGTTGGCAATTTTATTCTTTTATTTTTGATGGCACAATCCATTGTATTTTAGCATATATCTAATTATCATCACTTTTAAAACTGCCGTTGTGACACTGCATCAGTTTAATACTGCAAAATTCAGAATCTAGCCTGATTATTTAATTCAAAAACAATAATGAATCAAATGTCAAATCATTAAAAATGTTGTGTAAAAAGGATTTGTAATACATATTATTTGAATAATCGATTCAAATAATAAACAGCAATCGTAAGTAAATTTATAATCCTGTTTTTTATATACAATCATAGAAACTGTCTAAATGATACAACACATATAAGGTTAAAATCAAAGTTAAACAAAATTTTGTTTAAATTTATCGGATATTACACAGTGCATGATAAGCGATCGATTAGTTCATCTCAGCATAGTGATCTAAAAGCAAATTAGCGTTCAAAGAAAGAACTCGATTTTTTCTTTATTATTATTTGCGATGTGGAAATTTGTATTACTATTATAGTCAAACGATACAAAATGAAGAAAAACCGTGTTATTATTATTAAATTACATGAAAATTCGCCATCAGTCAAAACTGACCTATGTTCTGTATACCATATAGGCACATGGTGCCCACGGGTGACCCTAGTGTTATATAAAAACAGTATATGTATAATATTGTTATTAAATAAATCATATAAAAATACTATATTTACAATTGATATTCTATTCATATTTCAGTTAGGCGAGGATCCAGACGTTATTCTCGGGTGCAGTGGCTGTTTTTTAGGGATGCTTACGATGCTGGAACTACAGACCCCTGAACTTTGAGGAATTATTCATTATTTTACAAAATTTAATTTTTATTTTCAACTTCAGTTTCTTTTTTTTTTTTTTGTTTTTCATATAATTTATAAAAATACTGTCATTTATGCACTATCCATTTATATTATTCTGCCTTTCATCTAATATCGACTAATCACAATTTTCAATGTAACAAGCGTTTCGTTTCTATCTAATATCTACCCTTTTCGAAGAACATAAAAAGAAATTCAAATTATATATTTATATTTATTAAATTAAATTAAATTAAATTAAATACAAGCAACTATAACTTCTATGCAATTTTAAATTCACTTATTGAAGAACTATTATTAAATGTTACTTTAAATTAAATACAATGTAACAAATTGCAGATAACTAAGAAAGTAACAAATTTATCAATGGTTGCTGTTTATGTAAGTTCGTTATACTTTGTTATATTGATATTTTATTCATATTGGATGTTAGTCTTCGATCGTTTGCTCGCTCATTAGTCGAATGTGTTCAGATTTTCCGAAAATTGAAAATTAAACATAATTGCAATGTTTTCAAACACGCATGTGGTGTCTCTAATATAAGTAAAATTATAGTAGTTGAAGTACAGATATGAATTATTATATATTTTTCGAAAAACTTAATAAAATGCAATAGAGAGAGAAAAAGCCCAATAAGTTCAGTCTTTCCGGCAACAGGATCGTGCCCACAACGCATATCTCTGTTCTTCGGAACATAACACGTATTTTTTACCACTGACTTATTAATCGATTTCTTTTTGTAGACTATGCAAAGGAGGCAAATTATTTTTTTCTTCTTCAGGAATTTTAAATTATGGAATTCACGAGAATGTATAAATATTTCATGTCTGATGCAAACCAATACTTAAATTATTTAATTACTTATGGTATGCCTCTCGTGTTGAGGACGACTGCAGACATTAGTAGACATGATAAAAAATCTGCACTGTTCTACACTAGACTTTCTTTTAGGTATATTCAAGAATTTATTTCACGGGAATTCAGTGGATATTAATTTTTTTCTTTATATAGAAAACATTATCTAATTGATGTGTAAATGAAGAATACAATTATTTGTTTGTTATTGATTGTTTGCAATAATGGCAATTTTTTTAATAGGATTGATACTATTATAATATTTATAATATTCTATTGATTGAATATTATAAATTTCAAAATTATTATTTTTAATATTTACTTTCTTTTATGAAGTAATAAATAAGTATTGTAATAATGAAATATTTCGAACTCGAGATTTCAACAGATATGCACATTTTGACCTTCTCTGAATCGAATGTGACTATTTTCGGAATACGTCTGTGTGTCTGTGAACGCTCTAGAGCCGAAACGGTCGTACGTAATATTATGAAATTTCAAACATGACATGTATATGAAGGTGGAACGTTACAAAATATATATAAATAAAACAAAAAGTAAAATGGCTATCAAGCAAAAGTTGCCATTTGGGCTGAAAATAATGTGTTCAAAAACATTTTGAAATTAAAAAATATCTAGAGGTTTCATGTGTTTCAAATTTGGTAATAGGTAATCTTTATAAAATTAAATGAGTAAGCATAAATAAGTGGTACTTTGCCTATAAACAATCCATGTAAAAATATTTTAAAATCTAAAAAATACCAAAATGTTATATATATTAATTTATTTATTTAAAAATAAATTTAAAATATTTATATAATTAAGCTAATTATCAGCAGCTATTTTAGGTGATTAGCAAATTTTTAATTTGTAATAGTTAAAATTATCATTTTTTTTTTCATCAAAAATATTCGTATAAAAAATTTAAATTCAAATAAAATATGGTACCTATAGTAAAAAAAAAAATTAAACAAATTCATTTAGAGGTAAAGACCACTTCTTTGCACTAGCTCCACAAAAAATAGCAACTTTGAAATTTTCCCCCTATAAATAATGCCCTTAGAAAAAGAAACAAAAAATTCCAAAATATTTTAAGACTAACTTTTCTTCATATTGTGAAGCCAAAAGCTATGAAAAAATAATAAACTTTTTTTTTCTATTTTAATACTTCTTAGCTCACCGTACGAATTATAGATAAACTTAAGCATTCGGTTGTGTGTCTGTGGCATTCTCGGATCAAAAAAATATCTAACAAATTGAGTTTGTCTTGTCGCCTTGAATCCAAATATCTATATATATATATATATATATATATATATATATATATTTGGATTCAAGGCGATATATATATATATATATATATATATATATATATATATATATATATATATATATATATATATATATATATATATATATATATATATATATATATATATATATATATATATATATATATATATATATATATATATATATATATATATATATATATATATATATATATATATATATATATATATATATATATATATATATATATATATATATATATATATATATATATATATATATATATATATATATATATATATATATATATATATATATATATATATATATATATATATATATATATATATATATATATATATATATATATATATATATATATATATATATATATATATATATATATATATATATATATATATATATATATATATATATATATATATATATATATATATATATATATATATATATATATATATATATTATATATATATATATATATATATATATATATATATATATATATATATATATATATATATATATATATATATATATATATATATATATATATATATATATATATATATATATATATATATATCTATAACTAATTTGTGACTTTTACATTTATGAAGGTATTTGAGTGATTTTAATTAAATTTGCTACACATATTCTTTGGCATGCAATTTGAATCCGATCGCAATTTAAATCCTGTATTCTGCCAGAGTTATAGAGTTCGAAAATTTGGAGTCCCCCTTAATACAATAATAACAAAATATTTGATGTAGATTTTTTTCATATTAGTAACCCTGGACATAAATAAATTTTAAGATTTTCCACAACAGTTTTCGCCTAACTGGAGAAAATATTCAAGTAAAAGTTACACATAACTATTTTTGCTGTGCATAAGTGTAGCCGTTTTAGTGTTTTAATATTTTTTCAAAAATAGAAGGTTCACATCTAGACCATATACAAGTCTTAAGTTGGAAATTTCACAATTTTACATTCGACAGTTTTGCCTCTAGACGTAATTCAGAAAATAGTAACATTCAATTCATGCAAGGTAAAAGAACATACTAAATGTATCACAATCAATTTTATTTTCATACGTGGTGTAAATTGTCATTCAATCTGCGTTTAAAATACACATTATCCTAATCATTTTGTTGTTAACTTGGTAATGCTTTTAAACTGGGCATCTGCTTGTTGACATTGTGGCAAGTAAAATACAATATTTGTTTTCAATTTTGTCTGTGCACCAAAAGTTTTGCAAAGGTAGCGGGATTTTTTGACATTTCATTTTTTGTGCGATACGCAATTTAATATTTATCAGATGGATTTACGCGGTGCGCTCTTGGAGCAGAAGACGATGCGGTATGCAGGAATTATCGTTTTGTTTTCTTTGTCGATAGATTTACTCGCTGTGGCGTACTGTCTTCTACAAAAATTGGTGTATTCCCGTGCGGGTTTCAAAACTCGCTGGCTGAAGTTGGAAGACAACGATTTTCTGTATTCTTAAATCGATATTATAAAAGTTTAGCGTGGATTGATTTTATGATTGTATGTTACTCGTAAATGCAAAGTATACGAATTTTAATATCAAATCTTTTCCCCATTTTTCCCTATTTGTTTGGCGAATGATTAATTTTGCCCTTGATAAAATAAATGATTATTATTGGATATTCGTCGCAGCAAATAAATGTACATATTTATGAATTAAAATAATAATATGATGCACGCGTGCCTTACCAAATTTGGCTATGCAAACCTTATAAAACAATAAAAAATTGCACTGCCATCCATTGCTCTTGCTTATACGTATAATTAGAGAAAGTAAACCGCTTATTTTTACATTGTGGGCAAATTATTGATATATCAATACTCATCGATATTATCGAATAGTGATTTTCTGCTACCTTATTTATATATCAACTAGGGTCCCCCGTGGGCACCGTGTGCCCATATGGTACACAAAATATAGGTCAGTTTTGACTGCTGGAGAATTCTCTTGTCAATCATATAAAAATAAGGGATTACCCTTACACGGTTTTTCCTTCAGTTAGTATAGCAATAAAAAAAAATATATAATAATTTGATATATTTATCCAGCCAATCAGGTGTCTAAATATGTTTGAATTAACTCTTCAAGAATTTGTTTATTATATAATTTATAATATAATTTATAAATTTATTTACTGCATTTATTTGTAGTTAAATATATTGTACAGGGCACATTTAATATTATTTAATAATTTGATGAATGGTCTTATTAATTTTTAAATGACTATAAATTATAGAATATAATAAAATAATTAAAGTTTCTGAAATTTGAACAGTTAATTTTTTAATTAACTGTTCAAATTTCAGAAACTTTAATTATTTTATTATATTTATTTATAAATTGTTAATAATCATTATTTGCATAAATGTATGAAATTAAAACAATTCATTCTGATAACAAAGTTGGAAAAAGTTACGATATTTGTCAACATGAATAAAAAGGTTGCGTTATCCGAATTTCTGAATGACGATGCATTTATTTGCAGAAACAAATAACAAATTCTGTATTAATACATAAAATTAATGAAGATGTTTATATTGATATACCAATTAGATGGGTTTTGCCATTTTTAATTATTAACATGAAACACAGCAACTAAATTGACAGATGTAACTTAGTTATAAAATATTTTGCTGCGAAAAAACCGGCGCTATCTATATTTATCGATACTTATCGATACATATTGTACATTATTAATACTTATTCGTGTATGAGTATTGATAAATTGCGATTCTTTTTGAAAAAATACCAATTCCTATTGATAGATTTAGTTTTATAACTTTGGTTCAAAATATTATTTAAATGCTCTTAGTTAAGCCAAACAATTGGAAGCTTGCATGTTAGATTCCCATAGCGAAGTTACCATACATAATGCTGAACCAATAGATGGTTATGTTATGAAATTATTTCCACAATATCGACAACTCAACAGCAAGTATATTAAGTTTTGTTTTAGGTCTGTTTTATTTACCATAATATATGAATGTACAACACAAACTACACAGAATTAAATTTATTTCAAGATTATTTATCTACTTAACATCTCAAACTATTAAACTTTTGGGAACATTCCTGGATAACATTCAATTCATATTTCGTAATTGGGTATTTTAAGGAATTTAGAATTACCTTTTTATTCTATAGTGTGTAAAAGTAAAAGCAGACAGGAATTGATGAATTTTTAATTAGTGAAATTAACAAGATTTGGTACGCGTATAACGCAACAACGCGCAGAGCTCGCCAATAGGTAAAATATGCGTTGCGAGCAGTGGTTTTTAATTAGTATGGCCTTCCGGGTAACAATATGAAAAAATGTTATAATTATAAAAATTCTTACAATTTTTTGTAGATTATATTGATGAAAAAAATTTTAGTGCATATTTTAAAATTCAAAATTATAATATTTAATGACTTTTTTCGGGCTTTGGGTTAACAATATGAAAAAATCTTGTAGATATAAAATATCTTAGATTTTTTTGTAGAATTTTTATGTGTTTCAATTATTTTTATAAGTACAGTATTAAGGGGGGTTCCAAATTTTCGGGCACTATAACTCGGGATACGGGCGAGCGGATTCAAATGGGATGCCAAATAATATGTGCACCAAATTTGGAGTGAATCGCTCAGGTACCTTCAGAAGAGTAGAGAGCACAAATTTGGTCTTACGAACGACCGAGCGGCGACTAACATTCAAGTATATAAGTTATATAAATTTTTGGATTCAGGGCGACGAGACTAACACTTTTTCTTAATGAAATTTTTTGATCAGAGAATGCTACAGACACACGACCGAATGCTTTAGCTTCTTCGGTACTATGTACGGCGACCTAAAAAGTGATCATTTCCATCTAAAAATGATGTATTATATCTGCATTAACAACTAAAACCAAACTATTAATAAAGAAAACTCATTGTAAATTTCTTATAAAGTATACCTCATATAATGAATCGTATAATAAACACAATAGAATAGCACAAAACCAATAATATTTAAATGTTCCCATATTAATCTTGTTTTCGCGGATTTTTATTCAAAACATTCTCAGGATTATTGCTTTAACTTTAAATTTCCGAAAACGGCTTATAACTATTTACAAACGCACTGTGGCGCATGGGTTTACATGTTAATAATACGTTTAATGATTGAAATAAATATTAAGTGTTCAGCGTGTTCGCAAGTAAAGGTGCATTTATAATAGATATTTTCCACGGCACTACACGGCGCTTTAGACCGATGACACACAGCGGTTTGTGTCCACTCGGCAGTCGTCCGCTGCGCGTGAACGAACACACACGGCTGTGAGTCGACACAAACCGCTGTGTGTGATCGGTCTTAATATAAACTACGAGCCGAGTCGGAGTGCCGCCGCCTGATGTCAATAGCAGCAGTGTGTGACATGCACCATTTGAATACACGTAGATTAGCGCCTAAACGGCGTGCCCCGTGGGCACAAACCGCTGTGGGTGTCATCGCACGTAAGCCGATTTACGTGTAAAACTTGGTGACTTTATAGGTGTTTATAATAAAGGTATAGTTTTGTCAAATTATATCGTCTCTCTTTCGATATCTACTTGAACTAAATTGAAGATAAATAAGCCAAGAATATGCTACATGGTCACCGACTTTAAATTGTTTATTTTTTTAAGGTAGGAAATATATACGATGTGAGCAACGGACTCTAGCCTCTCATTCCACGCTTGCTCATAAAATGATAAATTTAAAAAACAAGATGCCAAAGAATATGTTTAGCAAATTTGGTTCAAATCGCTTAAGTACGTTTAGAGGAGTAGAGGGCACAAATTTGGTCTTACGAGCGAGAGAGCAGTTTAAATCCAATCACCCGTATACTTCCGGAGTTGTTATAGGGCTCTCCAAGTTTGAGCCACTCGTAATACTGCTCTTCTACAAATCTAATATATTTTATATCTACAAAATTTCATCATATTGTAACCCCAAAACCATACATAATTATTAAATATAATAGTTCTGAATTTTAAAATACCAATTTTCTTTTGTACCTCTAAATATTTTACGTTAAATCTTAAGACTCTTTATCAATAATTTTTCTTTTTAGATTGTGAACTCAAAGGTCATAATAATTAAAAAATATTATTTTTAATTTAACAAGCTTAGGTACAACGCACCTATGCGTCCAGCTCGCCTTATAAGTAATATATGCGATGCGAGCAGTTTTCAATAATTATGGCCTTTTGGTAAACTAATTGAAAAAATGTTATAGATATAAAAAATCTTACATTTACTTTTAGATTATATTAAAAAAAAAAAAAAAAAATTTTGTTCAAATTTTGAAATTCAAAATTATAATATTTAATATTTTTTTTCGGGCTTTGGGTTAACAAAATGAAAAAATCTTGTAGACAAAAAATATCTTAGAATTTTTAGTAGAATTTTTAAGTGTTTCAATTATTTTTATAAGGGCAGTATTAAGGGGGGCTCCAAATTTTGGGGCCCTATAACTCGGGAAGTATACGGGCGATTGGATTTAAACTCCGAGCGGATTCAAATGGGATGCCAAATAATATGTGTACCAAATTTGGAGTGAATCGCTCCGGTACCTTCAGAGGAGTAGAGGGCACAAGTTTGGTCTTATGAACGAGCGACGACTAACATCCAAGTATATAAGTTATATACATTTTCGGAATCAGGGCGACGAGACGAACACTTTTTCTTAATGAAATTTTTTGATCCGAGAATGCTACAGACACACGACCGAATGCTTTAGCCTCTTCGGTACTACGTACGGCGAGCTAAAAATATTTTACCCATATGTATGCGCGGAGTGGTGGGGTATCTTAAAATGGGCAGTTTGGTAAGCTCTGCGTTGTTTGCATTTATTCGGCGAGCTGAAAGGGTAGGTATCTGTACCTAAGCTTGCTTGTTGGTTTGTCGTGCTTATGTGGAGGATAAATATATTACCACTATTTGCTATACCCACTGCACATTATTGGTCACTAGGGAAATAGAATGTTCGTCCAAAATCGAATGCCGATTCATGATGTAAATGAATTCGTTTTTGTTTATTCAAAACATCGAATGTACAGAAGTTAACTATTGTAGAGAATGTGGATGCTATTGATCGAATTATTCATAAAAATCTTTACCAAAAATAGTTTTACGCAATAGATCAAAAACAAGACTTTGAACTGAGATAAATTTTCATGTAAAAACAATACAGATACCATTTATTATGGCTGCTGTTGACATAATATCTAATATAGAGTAGCTAAAATCACATTAGGATTTGCGAATAATTAATTACTTACCATCTTAATAATATAAAATAAAATACGAATTAAGAAATGAATATTCCAACAATTACGCGTTCCTATATGTACAAATAAGTAAAGTGCTTGTCACTACACGACTATTGATAATAATTGATTCTAAAATTATTATAATAAACACGAATCTATTGATGGTACAATTCTATGTTGCACTAATTGAAATAATTTTGTACGAAATGAATATTTGACTCCTGCCGCACTATACATTTAAATTTTGATTATTTGGTAATTGATTGTATGTTACGTAGCAGTTCAAATAGAATCATATTTTAAAATCAAACAGCAACTTATTAACAACTTCTTTGATTATATAAATTCTGGACGTATTTCGTTTAGCTCATAATGATTCCAATATTATTCAGTGAAATAAATTACATTCCATTTCATTCATACTATTTCCATTGATTTCCAAAAATTATAAAAAAGAAATCTTGCTTATTCAGTAGAATAGAATTCCATCTAATTCAATCAAATTATATTCATTTCAATCGAATTCCATTCAATTCTATTGAATTCCGTTCAAGTTATTCCTTGTAATTGGTTCTATCAATTCTGTAAATTACTATGAAATCTGCAAATTTTAATGAATTCCAGTTATTTCTGTCAAATTCCATTTAATTCCAAAATTTAGAACACCTAGTTCCAAAGTGATGCGTCCCTCGGGCAGGAAGGTGAGAAACATTTACAAATATCCAAGCCGTAACATCGATCGGTGCAAAGACTCGAACACGAACCATCAGATATAGCTTGAATCCGATGGAAGTTCTAAAGGCGGTATCACATTACGAGGATATCGATAGTTTGACATCGATTTTGCGATGTTTTTTCAGTTTCCCGATGTCATTTCTAATGTGATAGGGAGCAAATAATAGGTGTTTAAATATGAAACCTGTTCGTATTCCTTGGCTTACCGGTCTCCAATTATCGACGTCGAAAAACTGAAAAAACATCGCAAAATCGATGTCAAACTATCGATATCCTCGTAATGTGATACCTCCTTAAGCCTATCGGCCACACTGACAACTGATGCATTGTATACAGACGCTAGTTGAAAATTTAGCCATCTTATAAAATGTATGTTCTTTAAATCAAACTAATTGATTTAAGATGTTTGATTATAGATGTAAATAAGCACTGGTGCAAGCACCAGTGCTTCCAGCTCGCCGTATCGGCGAGCCCAATCTTAATAAATACAATACAAGCGATAGCAATTATTGGAGTACACAATTTATTGTTGCAATCATCCAACAATCAATCAACAATATTTTAAATTTCAATATTATTTTTATTAATAATTTTCTTTTGTCCTCAGGTTATCAAACTGTAAAAACATTCTAAATATAAAATGTTTTATAATAATAATTGATTTTTATATTGATTATTATTATTTTTATATTTATTATTATTATTTTTATATTTATAATTTTTATATTTACATAGCCCCTGAGCTCACAATTTGAAAAAAAAAATCCTCAATTTTGACAGTCTCAAAAATTGCAATTTTGTAGCGATGCTTACCATATATTTTAAACTCAACATAAGTCTTAAGGTGGCATTCACCTTTTGAGCACAAAAAAAAGCTTTTTTTAACCATTTTTTTCTCAGGGTACGTTCGAGATATTCGCACGCAGTTTTTCGTATCGTATTTATTCAACTTTTCTCTTTAATAAGGTATTTTTTAAAGTCGGGTACGTTCAGCCCCGGCGAAGATGTCCCGGTCCAAAGTGGGCAGCTCAATTTCGGCGCGCGGTAGCATAACTCTGGTCCCAGTTGTTTGAAAAAAAAAGGGTTTTGCAGTATATTAAATTGTCTAGGAATTGACTCTCGGGTGGTCCATTTGGACCATAATTAGCAAAATGGCGACCATCGTACGAAAAGTTTTATTTTTTGCCACTTTTTTTCTTCTTTGGCGGGCCTTAAAAAATATTAATAATTGTCGGACACACTTCATCGAAAATCAACTCCTAGAGAATTTTATTACCTTTAAGATGCGTTTATTGAGAGTTAAATCGGTTAATTCGTTGTCGAGATATTCTACCGCGCGACTTAAAAAATATGGTTTTGAGAAAAACGCGTTTAAAGTTTCAACTTCAGACTGACGCGCGCGAAAACGCCGTGTTTGAGCAAAAACATTGTTTTGTTTAAATCACAATTTCACATTTTTCCAACTCGAATTTCGAAAAACGGCTTCAGAAACTTATAATCAACACTTCAAAGTGTCCGATTCTGCAAAAGGTGAATACCCCCTTTAGGAATCTTTTTTAAATAGATTCAATTGCATTAATATTATTGTTGTACGTTGGATATGCATGCACCATATTCAAGTTTCGATCTGACAAATACATAATTAAATTTAATAAATGTATATTCATTTTAATATGGACCTAACTCATTTTTGTTATACTAGCAAATGTCTTATGCATATTTTTTGACAGTTTGCTTTGCAAATAAAGTAGCCGTGAAACAAAATTTGAAAAGTGATCGAAAACATTGGTGGAACAGGAAGTCATTGCACTTTACAAATTTTGCAAGGTGCGAGTGCAATGTGCAAAGTTGCAAAGTATATTGGTGGAACAGGGCCACTCCGATTCTTAGACATTTAAATTTGAAATTATAAATTACTAATTCAATTGTGAATCTCTAACAATATCCGATTAATTTGCCACATTGAAAGTTTTTGAATTTTTACCAAAAATATTAAAAGAAGAGTGGTCTGTAACTTGCTTACACACTGCATTGAATATTTTTCTATAAGTGGAAGCTATTTATGAAATACTGAAAAATTGACAGGAGTAAACATAATAGCTATTTATGCACGTGAAATTGTTCGGGGAGGCGAAGCCGAGTGAGTCAACTTGTCATGTCAGCGTAGTAGTTCAAATTATTGCTATTTTTTCGCACTAGGGTACCAATTCCAAGTGTCTCAACTTCACCAGATTTCACTAAAAATCTCCTGCCATTTATTGGATTCATTGTAGAAACTTGATATTACGTCATGAATTTCAATCAATTCTCAAATTAATCTCATTAGCTCTCTAGGTAGTGAGGTCAGAAAAGTTGCCAGAGAAGAAATTGATAGATGTTTGAGATGTTTATAACTTTTAACGTTTGCTTTGCAGCATCAATAACATAATCTTTTTGGAAGAAGCAAACAAACTTTCAATCATTTTTAATATTTGTATTTACTAAGTAGTATTAAATTTATTTAAAATAATAATATACTCGAAGATTTAGAAGAGGAGGAAAGGGTAGAACATTCTCATTTAGAAGACATATACGAGATTTACAAGATCCTTTTTCTGTTACTCCCCAAATTTTTCCTCTTGCAAATTCTTTATTCACAATTCACATCCATAAAACAACTATCCTTTCTGCCCAACGCGACGCTGGAAATAATTGCAAAACTATGTCTGACAAATGCAGAAATGCTCAAAATTTTAAAGTAAGGAACCGAAAAGAACCGTATAGAACCAATATAAAACAAACGGTTCCTATTCCGGTTCCTGTACTTTTTGAAACATAAATAACTGTCCGGTTCGGGACCGGTACACGTATTGTATATTGTTTTTCATTCAAGACATAATCTTTTTCTCGTTGTTATATAATTTGCCCTTGTTATGGCAGATTGAGTAAGGGTATGCAGCGCGTGGATTATTCTACGCTGAGTAAGCTCCAGCTTCTCCTAGTAATTTGAAACAAACTAAACAATAATGTTAGCACATATTATAGGTTCATTCATGGCCCTACACAATGAATTTTGTTTATAAAAAATCAGATGGTAATTGGTTGATCCTTTGAAACAATACTTTACTCGGCGCGCCAAAAAATGTAGTTTCGAGAAAATCGCATTTCAAGTTATCCAGCCGAGTCCCGTATATGTACTTGTATTTAGATCTATTCTACACACAATAGAAATTCAAAAAATGTAAAGAAAAAACTTTTTTTTGTACCGTGATGAATGGCAACCTCCCCATAAGAACTTTGTTCTAGTTCTGAGTGATAATTTTGCGAAATATTGAACGACATTCTTATTCCGAGTCTGTTCTTTAGATATTTAAAAAGTGATTGGGATGATTTATTTTTACGAATAGAACTTGCAAGAGTGTTATATTAAACTCATGGGTTGTTCATTATCCAACATAAATAACAATTTTCTTATGTTTATTCATCTTAAATTAATTAAAATAAATAATTTAGCGTCAATAATATGGCGCTGTTTTAATATCTGTTAAATAGAATGAGCTAACTTATAGTAGGAAACATATGATTTTCATATATTCGTGCTAATTTTACTATTTTAGAAGAGCTATATGCGATTAGGTTGTTTTGAAACTATGTATAGAATCTACAATTTACAATATCGTTCAACCGATTCAGAACAAAAAAAACCTTGACGCGTTGAACGCACCCAAGGGCACGAGTCATTCAAAGTAACACATTTGAAATTTAGAATATTTTTGCTCGCCAATAAAATGTTTAAAGATCTTTGGAATATCTCTTCAGGATTGTAGGACAGTATTTTGATTTTAAAATCAATGGCTATAGCCATGGTGGTCATGTGGTAAAGTTAGTAGTTTGAACCCGGCCCATATCAGGTGATATTTTTATAAATAAATCGTTCTACACATAAATACATATATTTATACATTCATACAAACACATATATCTGAGTGCTTATATTTATAATTCATATATTAAAAGGACAAAAAGTCGAGTAAAGACCACACCAGCTTTTTGTTCTAGAACTAATTAATAGGTGAAGAGTTTACGCCAAATATAAAATTGTAATTCCTATATTGCATATTAAACTTTGATTAATGGCAGCATTAGACGTATGATATATTCGGTACGGATAGCTTTGAAATTAGAGAATATTTTTTGCGATTTAACAATTTTGAAGTTATACATAATTCAATTGTCATTTCTCTTCTAGTTGACTTCGAAAAAAGGTATACATCACCTGCTTTCAGTATCTACTAGCAAGAGTGAGATCACATAAAGAAGCGTATGCGCAATGGGAGTTGGCTTCCGGGTTTATGATTCGGTGAACACACATACCGGCGTTGGCGGTGCACTCACCGTGGTGACCTCTTAAACTCGCTACATAAAACGTAACCGTATTGTTCGTACAGCATAAACTCAGTGCACATAATGCATCCTTCTTTATATATTCACACACTAAAATGTGTTGTTATTCCACATTTCTTATATCGTTTGAGCCCGTAAATTTTCTCAATCTGATACTTTGACAACAAACACATAAATAGAAAAAATATTTTTTATCGTTTTATCTCGAAATGAAAATTTATTACTAGAAGCGTGTTCCTACATAAATAAGAATGTTCTAGATGTTTCTTGTCCCTCGCTAGATTTAATTTTCGATACACGGATTCACATATTTACGCATATAAAATGAAATTGTAATTTGAAAAGTAAATTTTACTGCCTTTATATTAAATAATAGCTGTATTTGCTCGCCATACGTACTGTAAAAGAACTTAAATGTTCGGTTGTATTATATAAAATTATTCTCAGAAGTAGTTGAATTTGACGGTATATAGTCGTATACCTAACTTTTATTTTGATAACCTTATATTTATTTTTACTCTCTTGGACGAAGTCTAATAGGACAAGAAAGTCGAGTGATATATAACTCTAGAATTTTTTTTCTTTGTTTAAAGCATTAATGTTGCAAAAGTAAGTTCAAACGATTATTCTATATATGTTAACAAATATATCCCATACAAACAAATCATTAAAATTTATCTAGTGATGATAAAAGACCGATCACATATTTTTGGAGATATGACCGTCGATTATGACCAAGAAGGGACCGTTCACAAAAATGTAGTCTGGTGTTCGAGTTTCAAAAAATTGAGCAAGCCGTATAGGGCAGAACGAGTTGCTGTGAATGATGCTTATGAAGAAACGGAAGGTTTATTGTGTGCACCAGGCATAGACGATTAATTTAAGTATAAGTTTTATAAAAAATCTGTTGCTAAAATTTTAAACGCGATTTTCTCGAAACAACGTTTTTTGATCAGCTCAGGGGTCTGAAAAAATTCTATCGAACTGATTGGGTTGGTAGTAGAATTATTTATTTTTAATCATAATTTCCTATTTTTACCCCAATTTTCACAAAAAAAAAAATCAAAAATCGCGTTTTTTTTTTGTGAAATTGGGGTAAAAAATAGGAAATTATTATTAAAAATAAACAATTCTACTACCTACGAGAGCCATGGGCGAGTAGACTAACGTATTAAAATTTAAAGCCAATCGGTTTGATAGAATTATTTCAGACCCCTGCCCTGGGCCGATCGAAAACACGTTGTTTCGAGAAAAACGCGTTTAAGGATTTAGCAACAGATATTTTTTAGAAAACTTATACTTACATTAATCGTCTACGCCTGGTGCATACAAAATCCTTCAGTTTCTTCATAGGCATCATTCACAGCAACTTGTTCTGCCCTACGACTCAGGGGCGGATTAACAGAATTGCCACCTCATCATAATTTTTCTTTTTAAATTAGTTTTTTATTCGTTTCAAGCAGGAGAAGGACAATTCAGCTGTGCAATTCGACGTTGAAGTACATGTAAACATGCAAAGTGCAATGTCGATATTTGGATAAATACAACTCAAGTCAATTTCTCTAATCCATTGGCACAAATGAATCTGAGTTTTCGGTTTTACTTCCGAATCAGGAGTTATTGGATGGGATTTCAAATGCTGTAACTCGAAGTGAATAATTCTTCGAGATCATTAGAAATAGTGATCTCAAATGTTCTCCCGCTTTCTCCAAATCAGTTCTGCTCAAGTTGAACTATAGCTTTTAATTTGTCATTTATTTTCACATATGCCTATTATATGTCTTATGCCATATGTCTTTTATTTAATTCGGAAATCAGTTTTTCTTAAGAAACAAATGGGTATTCATTCGAAAGTTGTCTCGTGCAGTGAATTCAACCTCATTCTCCGTGGTTTCGTCATGATGTATTTTTCGTTTGCTTCTTCTTTTATTGTCCATCTTATACGTTTGAACAGATGATAGAGTTTTACCTTTCTCTTCAAAATTGTCGAAGTTGTCTCGGCTGGATTCGAAAAGATGTATCAAAGAGTTGTAGATTTCGATCACAGATGTCAAGGCAATATCCAATTTTTGTAGTTTCATGCTAGATTTATTCAAACAGTCCAAAACGAAACCCCAAAGTTCCGTCATAATAATTAATTTTGGACCAGCAGAAAGTAATTGCATGCTTCAGAATAATATTCAGCTGCGTTTGTATCAACAGGATTCAAAGAATATGCAGAACAGGGTATAAATTCATCTTGATTATTCAGCTCTCTGATACGAGCTTGAAGATCTGAATACGATCCGGACATGTTGGAGGCATTATCATATGATTAACCGCGACAATTTTGAATGTCTAAATCATGGGATTGCAAGAAGTTATTTACAGCGTCAAATATGTTTTGGGATTTATGACCTGTGATTGCAATGAATTCTATAAAAGCTTCATACGGCCTGTTACTTTTATCAACGTATCTGATAACTACAGAAAGTTGATCTAAGTAGTAAGGAGGGCACTTTGGGTAGACAGGGCGTGGCTTATCTAGGTCATGCGCGTACGTCACAAAAAAACAAAAAAAAAAATTAAAAAATTTTTTTTTTTGAAAAATAATTTTTTATTTTATTTTGTATGTAGGTGATTTGTGTGTGAATTATTTGGGGTACGAGTTGTTCTGTTGAAGGTACCTGACTTACTGGGTACCGTCAAACCAGCATTGTTGGACGCTGTGCTTGAAATAATGCAATGTATGAAACAACCACTGTAGCTAATGAGTATACATACATATATATATATATATATATATATATATATATATATATATATATATATATATATATATATATTAAAATATAACAACGTTAAAAATACGAAAATTACATGAATTATGTGTGACTGTATGGTATACATGTTGACCCGTTGCTGGTCTCCGACGTACTGATCACCGCTGGTACGGTACGATAGTCTAAGGCTATAGCGAACATGAAGCGAGATATAGTTCTATAAATAACTTTATTAAAATATAACAACCTTGCAAAAATATATCTGTGACTGGTTGGAACACATGTTGTTCTATCGCTGGTATCTGGCATACTGATGAACTCTGCCTGTGGTCCACTGGTACAATACGACGGGGTCACGCGCTCTGTTAAGATAGCGAATGCTGGATAGTCTGTAGAGCGCTTAAGTGGCCGGAAATAAATTTCAAACTGTGTGGATTAATAATGTGGAGAGAGAGAGAATAAATAAATTTTTGTATGATGTTGATGTGTGTGTGTGTGTGTGTACGGGAATGTATTGTATGTAATGATTTGGATAGGTTAATTATGTGTGGCTGTGCTGACCTCTGACTATGCTAGTTATTAGTGTCCTTGGATACTGTGTGTGTATGATATATGCTCAGGGGATCGTGGTATTTTGAGGATGTAAACTTCTAAATTAAATATATAAAGACCATTAATATTTGTATTAAATCTTTATTTATGAGTGTCTATGTGTTGGGTGTACAAATGTCTAGAGCATGATACAATCTTTAGTTATAAAATAAACATATAATATTATAACAAACGTGTATGTGTGTACACGCACACACACACACACACACACACGTACATGAAATATATCTAACTAACATATAAACCTTTGTATTTCGGGATCTTCTTTTAACTTCTCGGGTAGCATGTGTGTCACATGAGCTAATTGTGTCCAAACGGTCGGTGACAACAGCACCGCTTTTGGTAGATTTGCAATATGAACAAGGTCCATGTTGCACAAAATTTCGTCACAATCATAGAGGTTTTGAAGTGCGTCATTTATGCAACAGCATTTGTTACATTTCTTTGATTCTACAAGCCATACACGTAATGTTTCTGCGTTTTGCAAGGCACACACCGCTGCAGCTTGTTGTCTGTTGTGGCTGACGATCGCTTTGTGAAAATAGCAACACCTTTCGCGCTGCGTACGTAATGACGGACATTTTGGATTGTCTTCGAGATTTGTAATGATGAGGTGTTCAGGTGTGCCAAATTGTCGTAAAAATTGTTCTTTTTGAAGCCCTCTGACATAGACGCGTGTACACTTCTTATATATATCTGCAAATATATCGTCGAGTCTATGATACGAGACACAGCCATCGTTCCACGTTAATCCATGATAATTTCTTGTTAACCAGTTAGCCTGCCGCTGGAATGCCACCGACTCGATCGGATGCGGAGGGGCGATTAGAAAATGATGTAGTTTCTGTCCATCCATACACAATACGGCGATCTCTTTGGCCACGAAACCGTTTGCGTCGCGAAATCCTTGCAAATCTATTACTATTTCACCCATAGTTCTATGCAGGTCTGCACACGACCACGTCCACAACTAAACTAACTTCTTAACAATGTTTGACAGCGGATTATATTCGACAATGCGATCGTGCAATATGATACAATGGGCTGCTGTATTTTCGGGAAAGGGATCTTTTGATTCAAACTCTAAACGTATGTCAACCGTTGCCGATTTCATCATTTCATTTTGCCGCGAACAGTCTATGACGAACATGGGTGTGTTTTCACGAAATTCTCGAACACCGTGAAGTGGTTCGCACGCTGTGCGGCCGTAATAGGATGATTGAAATCTGGAATACATGTCATACAACAGGGCATAATTACCAGCTGTAAAGTCTAAATTCATGTTATCATATGGATAACATTCAGAGTTCAGATATAACTTCAGATTGGAAACGGTGCAGTGGTCAAATACGCTTGCATTTTTATCGCGTTTATGTTTACGGTCCGTTTGAAACATGACGATCACATAGCGCGGTTTCTCCAGGTAACTGCTGGTTTTCACCGACCACGTGTGCTTTGATGTTGTTGACAACAGCGGATATTCATAGGAGGACCAACTTCGGAAATTCATAAATATCGACTTGTTGTGCTCAACGTGCTTAAGCAGTGCCAAACGAGTTGAACTCGCCACATACACGTACGGAACACGCCATTGTATTTTTGTCAATTCGACCGAAGCCTCTGCATTGGTGGGACTAATCAGAGCGTTGTCGTCATTTTTTGCCCGCACCAGGACAAGCTCTTGCCGTGCGTTAATCACAATCTTGTTGTAGTCTTCGGCAAAGCCGAGTAGTGACTTCAGCGGAATGCACACATTAAAAGAGCCACTACTCCCCTTTGTTTTCGGTGGCAACCATCCGGCATTTTCAAGTCCTACAACTTCGTTCGGAGTATACGATACATATCCTTTAGCTGTTGTTGTTAGCCCCAAACTCTGGGTACGATCTATTTCGACACCATTTAATTCATAGCGAATCTCGTCAAACAAGTGCGCAATGCCATTGTTAACAAGTGTCGCTGCTCCTTCAATGTCGCTCACAATGCGGCCTTCAACATAGAGAAAACTAGCGCTCGGCAGTGTGTATATGTCCTGCTGATGTACAGGAATGCGAATCTCTGCACTGTTTTCATACGAGTTTGTATTGTAGGCCTGATGCGTGTGATACTCTACACGTGTAATTGTCTCATCAAATGCAATTTCGTCGAGCACTGACAACACGTCGTACGGTGTTACACTCATATTTACTCACACACTAATTTATAGCCCAGCGCACGAAGTATAGCTTTATTCTTTGCTGTTAACTTTAGAGCTGTCGTGCGTGTTCTGACTCGCCTTCTCTTTGCACCAGCCTTTTTATGTGTCGCAAAAACATTGGTTTTTGAATAAACGACAACCATTATTATGATAGGCTGCTGCTGCTGCTGCTGCTGCGTGTCACGTGCAATCGAACAGTAACACTTTCACCGCGAAAATTAATCAATTCGCCGTTCTGATCAGTAATTCGAACAGCGATACCCTCTATTGCCTTAACGCGCACAGGGAGATATATGATGTTGCGCGGTGCTTCAATGATCTTATATCCTGGGGGGACAGAGGGGAAAAATTCGTGTATTGTATTTACTAGTCGGCCGTTAACATATGAACCTGTTGTAATGTTGCACTCGATTCGTATATTACTCACACGAACTATATTCACGGGTAAATCAGATCGATGCAATGTGTTTGGTGGCAGACGTCGTCTTGTAAATCCCAGCAGTGTTTGTAAACTGTTAGATCTATCAAAGTACAGCCAATGACTGCACTTTATTTCACTGGTCAACGTGTTATTATTTGGCTGTATTTCAATATAGCCGCCGCGTGCTCTAAACTCACGCTGCAGATAAGTGTTCAAGTCGTCAAGCTCGTACGAACCTTCCGGTATCACTATAGACGATCCCTTGTCGTCGTCCTCCGTCTCCCCGTAATACAAGATATTATTGCTTGCATCAATGTTCGGAATAGAGTTAAATGTGTTAAATAGAACCAGACCAAGCGCGTACTCGCCTTCAAGATCAATTGGTGGAAAATATACACTATTCAGCTGTGCACTGTTTCCTGTCAGCGTCAACGTTAGCGACATATCCTATGGATTAGGTGTTGACGCACTGACAATCAATTCGGTAATAGGGGGCTCTCAGGATACCGCATTGGCGTTTTTGTTCATTAGAAATTTGAGACAAAGATGACCGCATATCACGGTGTTAGGTTGTTGCATTCTTCTATAATTATAGGTTATGGTTGTGTTTGGACCGAGATACGTGATGAGTTCCTCTGGAGGCCTTAAATTGCCGCAACTGTCGAAATATGTACTGCGCCGACCGCGCTTACGGTAGGCAACCCAGTGGGTTCCCGCGCCGACTTGTCGTCAAGATTAACTATACCTGACTCGTTGGTGCGCACGCGCGACGGCATTTCATTGCGCATAAATACACCGCGAAAATCTTGTATTTTGTAATATTTGGCATACATAAGCAGTTCACTGTCACTCATCGCCCGTCTCGGCAATCTTAGCGGTTTTTTGGATAGATACGTTTCAAGTGTAAACCGAGTCCTTTGCGATACGGCTTCAAGTACAATCCCTTTCCCAACGCAATCGATTCCATTGTGTCGTTGTGTCGCTTGCTTTCACTTAATTGTTTTTGTGCATCGTTGGCGCTCACAACAGCCTTTGCGACTGCTGCAGCGCCACCAGTTAACGCTCCAAGTGCCGACAAACCCGCAAATATGGGAATCAAAGGCAAAATTCCTCCGATTTTCGGCACAGGAATGATTCGGTTGTTTAGTGGCGAGCGGTCAGCTCCACGCACTTTTCTCACCTCACGTCGAGCAGCGTTCAACGCAGTTTTTATTATCTCCTGTGCCTTCGACTCGGTCGACACCCGTTTGATGGCGTTTCGAGCTGCTTTCGCAACGCGACCATACGATACTTTGGCATTTTTCGGTTTCTTACGCAATCCCATCCCTAGCTTTCGCTTTATTTTCATTGTGTTCGAGACGGCGAACGCAGCCGCTTTTTCACCTATACCTGAATCTGCTGCAATAACGCGACTCCAGGCGGCGTTCTCTAGTGCCCGATCCGCTTCGTGTCGTTTGCTCAGATTTTCTTTGTCGTGCGAATATGCAATGTCGTGTTCTTTACACGCTCTGTCCAGGGCATTTATGCCTGGGTCACCGCGATGTAAACGATCGTCCAACTTGGTGCCAGGCCCACAATATTGGTATCCCGGTATATGAAGCTCAACACCTAATCGATTAATTAAACTATTCAGAAGACCACTTCCTTGACGCTTCATAGCAACACAATGACTAAATTCCTGTTTGCACAACCTTTTATAAAGAAAATGATGGATGTGGTGGGGGAGAGGGGTTATAATATATACATATATATATATATATATATATATATATATATATATATATATATATATATATATATATAATGCTATTATGTTGTAATATCAATCAGTTGTATTATGGTTGTTGTGTGTGTGTGTGTGTGTGTAGGAATATGAAAATTGTCAAGCAGGTGCAAGCATTAAATGTTAAAAACTTGGATGTTCTTGGGGCAGTCACAGAAGGACGCAGCTATAAGCATGGCATACTTTTACCAGATAGTATACGATGTATAATTAGTGGACCCAGTAATTGTGGCAAAACAAATGTTATGATGAGCCTTATAACCGATCCAAATGGTCTGAAGTTTGAAAACATTTATTTATACACGAAAACACATGATCAGCCAAAGTATAGGCTGCTTGCGAGACTATTGCACTCAGTGCCCAACATTGGATATTTCCCGTTTAGCAACAATGCAGACATTGTGCAGCCGGAAGCGGCGAAACCAAATTCTATCTTCATTTTCGACGACATCGCTTGCGATTCACAAAACGCAATGCGCGACTATTTCAGCGTTGGACGACACAGTGGTGTTGATGCGTTCTACCTGTGTCAAACATACGCTCGCATTCCAAAACATCTTATTCGCGATAACGCAAACTTTATCATTCTTTTCAAACAAGATCGCATGAACTTACGTCATGTGCACGCAGATCACATCAACACCGACATGCGGTTTGAACAATTTGAAGATATCTGCGCGCAGTGTTGGACAGAGCGCCACGGTTTTCTAGTCATTGACAAAGACAGCGATTTGAATAAAGGACGCTATCGCAAAGGTTTTCATTCGTACATAATAATGGAAAGGTGATACCATTGTGGCTCATTCGTACTCTATCAGTCACGATGAGCGCAAGTGTTGAGTTAGAAATTGAGAAAACAGCGGATATAATCCGGCAGAAGTATAGGGAACTCAAGCAAATGGCGGTGAGTAAGGATGATTATCATGCGAAGAAATACAAACCTATTGTCGAGTCGTTAAATAAGGCAATTGCACAAAACATTGCTGTAAAGCAGCATACCATGGTTAATGAAAATAAATATGAAACACTCGATGAGCAACCTTCGGCAGCGTTCTCCCTTGAGAACCTACTGACAAACAACCCAGATGGTCATACTAGGATAGAAGAATACCTATCCAACGAATTTGGACCTATTACAAGAGAGTACTTTAAACGTATAATATTTCCTACAGAGGATGATAAGAAGAAACGACTGCTGGACACTCGGTATGGAATCAAGAGGAACGGTGATATTTTCACAATTGGCGATTCGGTTGTAACGATTGACGCAAACGATAACATACACATTAATGGCATGCAATATAGGGTGACGGACGGACTTGCACAGTTGCTATTTCTTAATAATCCTTCAGGATATTCGCACACTGATCTGAGCGCCTATAAAAACATAGTATTGCAAACAAGTGCGGATAGAAAAAATTACGAAAAGAATGGTAGTTTTGCGGCTAATGCTAGCAATAAATATAGGCGTATAATAAGATCTTTTCACAAAGTTGGTGGTGGCGGGGAGAGTATGATGTATGTATCAAATAAACCACTTGACTATATTTACTGGAATGATCCAAATGAGTTGGTCACTCGCCTACATTTATTAAAGTCATCAGCAGCCATTGGACATACAGGTCATAATAATGAGATAATTGCGCTCGAAGAAGAGTTACGCGAGCAGCGTATAATTCTATAGTGATCATTTGCAATATGTCTACCGACAAGTTTGGTCGTTATCTTAGCCACAGTGTGACGCACACAAAAACGGTTGGCGGACTTTCGCTGACAAGTCACGGTGACTTTAATATGGTGAGCAAACGTTTGACTAGGGTTGGCTATCCAGAGCACGAAAATGACGCAACCACAGTGAAATACGTTAAGAAGTCCATCGATTTGCTTATTGATGATATAAAGGGAATACGCGATGGTGTTGGAATACTCATTCAGAAGATCGAGCAAGAGGTGCGCAGTATATCAATTCAGGTGGCATCCTTTCGACAAATTCACGAAAATAAAATAGCCGAACTGGAGGGCCAACTGCAGACCATCAAACAGTTAAAACGATTGAAAGCAAAACAGCAGCAGCAGCAGCAGCAGCAGCCGCACACGACTCAGTAGTTAACAATGACTGCTACTAAGCAACAGCTTGTAAATGAACTACATAAATTGGCGCGTCGCAATTATCCTCGCCGCCATGTTGTTATGCTAGGATTTGATAACTTATGGCAGGCCGATCTTGTTGATATGATTGCATACGCAAGTGAAAATAAGAAATATCGTTATATGCTCACAATTATTGATACATATTCAAAGTTCGCGTGGGTTGTTCCTATTTACACAAAAGAAGGGACCAACGTCACGGATGCTATGACGAAAATATTTGACACTTCCGGTCGTGTGCCTAAAAATATGCAAACAGACGATGGAAAAGAGTTCTTCAACAGAACATTCCAGAAGCTCATGCAAAAGCGAGGTATTAATCATTATTCGACATTTACACATCTAAAGGCCAGCATTGTAGAGCGATAGAATCGTACACTCAAGGGAAAAGTTTGGAAAAAATTCAGTTTTCGTGGCTCGTACAAATGGATAGATATTCTTGAGGACACCGTACACGAATACAACAACTCCATACATAGAACGATTAAAATGAAACCAAGCAGTGTGACGTCAAACACACACATTAACCATTATCATCATCATCATCCAAAGCCGTCAAACGCAACAAAAACGAAATTTAAAGTAAACGATCGTGTACGTATAAGCAAATACAAACATGTATTCTATAAAACATACACACCGAACTGGACAACAGAGGTTTTCAAGATAATTGCGGTTAATCAAACGTCGCCATCAACCTATAAGCTAGAAGATGAACAAGGACAACCAATCAAAGGATCGTTTTACGAACAAGAATTGCAGAAAACGCAACATCCTGATATTTTTCTCGTTGAGAAAATTGTTAGACGCAAAGGCAGCAAGTATTTTGTAAAATGGTTAGGCTTTGACGACATACACAATTCGTGGATTTCTAAGAAGGATCTAATGTAAACAAATTCAAAGGTGTTGCCATCATACAAAGGTGCATGTTAGATCTTTACGTGTATATATGTAATATTTCGTGTATAATTCCATTCACACACACACTCGCATATAGGAGTTTGTAGAGGTAATTTAACGTTTTATATTATTAGTCAATAAAGATTTAATACAAATATTAATGGTCTTTATATATTTAATTTATAAGTTTACATCCTCAAAATACCACGATCCCCTGAACATATATCATACACACACAGTATCCAAGAACACTAATAACTAGCATAGTCAGAGGTCAGCACAGCCACACATAATTAACCTATCCAAATCATTACATACAATACATTCCCGTACACACACACACACACACATCAACATCATACAAAAATTTATTTATTCTCTCTCTCTCCACATTATTAATCCACACAGTTTGAAATTTATTTCCGGCCACTTAAGCGCTCTACAGACTATCCAGCATTCGCTATCTTAACAGAGCGCGTGACCCCGTCGTATTGTACCAGTGGACCACAGGCAGAGTACATCAGTATGCCAGATACCAGCGATAGAACAACATGTGTTCCAACCAGTCACAGATATATTTTTGCAAGGTTGTTATATTTTAATAAAGTTATTTATAGAACTATATCTCGCTTCATGTTCGCTATAGCCTTAGACTATCGTACCGTACCAGCGGTGATCAGTACGTCGGAGACCAGCAACGGGTCAACATGTATACCATACAGTCACACATAATTCATGTAATTTTCGTATTTTTAACGTTGTTATATTTTAATATATATATATATATATATATATATATATATATATATATATATATATATATATATATATATATATATATATATATGTATGTATACTCATTAGCTACAGTGGTTGTTTCATACATTGCATTATTTCAAGCACAGCGTCCAACAATGCTGGTTTGACGGTACCCAGTAAGTCAGGTACCTTCAACAGAACAACTCGTACTCCAAATAATTCACACACAAATCACATACATACAAAATAAAATAAAAAATTATTTTTCAAAAAAAAATTTTTTTTTTTTTTTGTTTTTTTGTGACGTACGCGCATGACGTAGATAAGCCACGCCCTGTCTACCCAAAGTGCCTTCCTTACTACTGATCTATATCTGCTATGTCAGGCGTCGAATCAATTCTCAAAGAAAAATATTGGCTGCTTTTAGTCTGATGAATTTTTTCTTGCTTCACTCTATTCGCTAAAATGAAGATCAATTTTTCAACAGTAGTGGATGATAAGTATGACGTATTGCCTTTTCCACAGTTCCGAAATTGCAAATTTGATTTTTCAGAAACTTGTCAAACTTTGCCACTAGTTCAAACAACATCATATAGTTGCCATTATGCGGATCTCCAAAATTTTCAATGTGCCCTAGAAAAGATAGGCCTCTTGACGCAAGAATGTTGACAGCTTCAGTGACGCGAAGATGAAATCTCTGCCAAATAACGAAATTCGATGTCTAACTGCTCCATCAAATGTGTATTAATTTGGCCTATAGTTCGTCCTTATATTTTAAGGTGTACACAGTATCTATGACACAGGGAATTCTCCTGCTCTTTTAAGACAGTGTGAGCATTTTTCCAATCATTGAATCCTTCACCCTGAATCCTGTCAATTTTGTTTTCACGTCGGCTGTTGTTGAAAATAGATGACAAACTCCACAATAGATACAACCTTTGCTCTCAGAGTAACCCAACCATGAGTGAGACATTTTTTTCTCCATTAGCACGATCATAGTCAAACATGCTTGATGTAAGGCCTTGAATTTTACCACCGTTGTATTCCTTTTTCGATGTGGCAAAATCTACGTCTCGATTTAGCTTAAATCCATACCTTGCAACATATTCACGTGTCACATCATCCCACAAGGCAAGGTCAAAAACAACAATCGCCTGATGTACTAGCGACGTCAGTCATATTAGGGTCCGATTCATCTTCTTCTACGACTGATAATAGTTCAACCGATTCAGTTAGAGTCATATTTGATAAATAAGTAATAACATTCAAAACATTGAAACAGATTTTACACAATTGTATATTGTATAAAATGTAATCAACCAACTCATCAACGGTAAAACTTCCTACATTAGAATTTTCGTTTTCCCGGACTGTCGATTTGAAAAAACTTTGATTTTTCGACATTATTTTTGCTTCTGGTAGCATTTTCTTTCCGAAATTTAGCGTATTGCCTTCCACTTAATCTTTTTCTACCGTCGCTCATTTTGAACAAGGTATGCAACTATAATTCACATGTAAATTAGGTTATGTATATGCCAACTGACGTTTACAACTGGTGCACCTAACCAACTTAAACACGCAGGTACATTTTACAGATATATATAGACAATTCTAATGAAAGGGTGCGATTTTTGTATAATAATTAGACTATTTTAAGTGAAACTCATTTACAAAGAGTGAATACTCCAAATTTCGTATATCTATATTGATTATGTAAAATTTACTAAAAAAAACATACTGCGACCTTAAGCATTTGCCGCCCTTGAATATTTGCAGCCCCAGGCACGTGCCTGAGCGTAAATCCGCAATTCGGCTTGCTCGATTTTTTGAAACTCGAACACCAGACAACATCCTTACGGTCATTTATAAATACATATAAAAATAGAAAAATTGCAATGGTCATACTTCAGCATTTTAAAGGAGATATTATATGTAGTATTATTTCTATATAAATTTTTTAATTAAAACTAGTGAATAGCATAGAACTAACATAATATGCAGTTTTATAGTATCTGCCAGATGTCATTATGTTCCCTGTGTATAGTGTTGCCGCCGAGACCAGTCTCGACGAGACTTGCCAGAATCTCGGTATGGACGAGACTAGTCTCGTCTTGGTCTCGACGAGACTTTCGATTATTTGTTCTTGCATATAGCATGTACTTGACTATGGTTTTGTTCGTATACTTATAAGTAATATATGCGATGCGAGCAGCGGTTTATAATTATTATGGTCTTTTAGTAAACATTTTGAAAAAATGTTATAGACAAAAAAAGTTTTACAATTTTTATATAAACTATTTTGGTAAAAAAAATTTAGTACATATTTTAAAATTCAAAATTAGAATATTTAAAAATTATTTATATATATATATATATATATATATATATATATATATATATATATATATATTATAATAATAAATAATATTGTAACAAATAAGTCATAGATAATTTGCTTAAGATATTTATAATATATTTCCTTTTCGTCTGAAATCTCTGGCGCCTATATTATTTTGGCACCTGTGTGCAAGCGCACACATTGCACACTCCGTTGCACTTGTGACTGTTCAGTACCTATCAGCTCTTACAAAGACATTAGCAGAATAGTTGTATATTGTGTGGAATTGTTTATTACTTGCCGTCGTCCGATAGTACAAGACAGCTATAGTGCTTGATGTGTCTGTAGTATGCTCGGCTCAAAAAATTCTCTAAATAGATTATAAGGCGAGCTGAAGACATTGGTGCCTACATCTTTGCTTGTTATATTCATTTAAATCCTAACATTTGCCATTATTAGTTTGTTACATTCAAAGTATTAAATGTGTATAATAAATGCAACTTTGTAGATGAACCGTAGACTAAATGTCTACGATATCCGTATTCTCTTCCATAATTTCTAATTGAATGGTATAGTTTAACATTTGTCAATAATGTGTGTGCGTTACTTTGTGTTACGGTGCGTTTTAAAAATTTGTGTTATAACTATATCCGTTTATTAAATAGGATATTATGTGAACACCAGTCTTCTTTAATTCTGTATTTCAGAACGTATAACCATTTACAGACTATCTACCAGTGAAATAGGTCGTACATTGAGAGTGATTTAGTGAGTGATAAAAGTGTTGTGAATTATTATTTGATGTGAGGTTGATAGCTAATCTATAACGTATTATGATATTTGGATATTCTACTATATGTATTAATATTGAGTATGAATTGGTATGAATCAATATGTGAGGTTGATAGCTAATCTATAACGTATATTGATAATTGGGTATTCCACTTTATGTATTAATACTGAGTATGAATAGGTATGAATCAATGTGTGAAGTTAGATTAATCTGTTGTATTGTTATTAATATTAATATATGGACGATGAGGCGAAGATTTAGTATTGAAGTATAATTACGGAGTAACGTAAAGAATATGAACTGGACCAATTAAATGACTTTTGAGATAATACTATAGAGTTGAATATATATATAATATGAGTTGTGTTGAATGTGTGAGGATGATGACTATTGACAGAGGCCAGTCCGGTTTATCCGGCGGTCCTAACGTGGCCAGTTCGGTAGATCCGGCGGTCCCAACGAGGCCAGTCCGGTACTCCCGGCGGTCCCAACAAGTGACCAGTTCGGTAGATCCGGCGGTTCCAACGAGGCCAGTCCGGTACTCCCGGCGGTCCCAACAGTGGCCAGTTCGGTAGATCCGGCGGTCCCAACGAGGCCAGTCCGGTAATCCCGGCGGTCCTAACGGTGGCCAGTCCGGTTTATCCGGCGGTCCCAACGGTGAAATCCCTGAATGATGTGTTCTTCAGGAGGTGATCCCATCTTGGCCGGAGTGAGGCGTGTGACGCTCACGGAAGGCCCCTCATACGTAACCTATACGCTTACGTATGAGGTTGACTACTTGACTTGCGTGGAATGGTTAAGGGTTAAACATATATGAGGTTTTGGCATGACTCGGTGTGTGAGTTTGTGTGAGAGAATTATAGAGTTTATACTCAAACCTGTATTCTAATTTCAGAGCCTAAATAGGTGGATAGCCCGAATTCCGCGGTCCGTCACGTATGAATCTTTGTATGTTTATAATTATGTAATTGTATGATATTATTATTGGTTTTATTGAGATGAAGTGCCATGCAGAAAAGGTATCAGTGTTTAAATATCGTTGATAAGCCTCCGACTACAACAAATCTACAAGTAAGTTAAGAGTGGGTCCTTTTATAATTATGCCAAAACTACCTGATGTTTGGTTTTTTTTTTTTTGAGGTACTGAACTGACGTAGACATTTGCGGTTTTTGGCAAAATGTTTATTTATCTTTTGTCTACAAACCGTGATTTTTTCAACATGTAATACTACAAAATGGTCAAAAATGGCGGCTCCAGGAAGTCATGTTTTTAAAATGAATGTTATCTGCGGGAAATATAGAAGCTGCAGTTCGTCACCTAGAAGTATGAAACGAAAAAAAACTTGAAGTTTACATTCCGAGGAGGCAACTATACCTAACAAACATAATAAAATTGTTTATAGAAACAAAATGGCGGCCACTTGAAAATAAGGTACAGTTTTGTCGCATGAATTTTCCACTTTGGCCTGCTGTAAAAAATCGTTAATTATCCAAATGTTGCAATTTGATAGGTATAGTTGCCCGAGAATTCAATTTCCTTTTAGGCAGACAAAACGCGAAGTCGATTGGTTGAACGGTTTGAAGGTTACAATTCCCGCAGATTCGAAAAATCTTGTTTCGAGAAAAACGCGTTTGAAGTTTGGACAACGCGGCGAACTTGCTATCTGAGCGCCCGTCCGCGCTCAGGGCAAAGATCCATTGAAAGCCGTGTAGCGACAGAACTAATTGACGGACCGCCAAATAATTTTAACCAAATATTCTACACACTTGTAGCATTCGATTTATGTAATAAAAAAAAAATCGATATTTTGAAAAAATTATAGAAGGACCCCCCTTAAAAGCGATTTCTAACATTTGGTTGCCTATATTAGTTCATCGGCTTCGTCCTGAGTCTCGTCTCGGTCTCGAAACACGAGACGAGACGAGACCGATACCAGTCTCGATCTCGGCGGTAATACAAGTTGTGTAGTACACACAAATGCATTTCATATTTTTAATTTTTATAGATTATTCAGATTTCTTATTTTACATAAAATATATTAGCGATATTTTAGTTTATAAGCTGAATAAGAAGCTTATATATAAAATTTATTCATATAAATATTGATCATATATATCACATGGTATTCTCTTAAATTCCCGATTTATCAGTATTTTAATGCTTTTTGTTTAACATAGGTGATAATAATGAGGTTGCTGCTCCATGAATTTTAGATCCTATGCTATTATTGTAAGTCAAAAGAAAACCAATACAAACACGAAATTGTATAATACGTAATATTATGAACATGGGAATGGTGACAAGTTTCACTAAAATTATTCACATTCAAAAATGACTGAGAATTATTATATAATTTCAATGGACAAAAAATCAATTAACGGTGACGGTCATATCTCCACATCACTAAAATAGTCTCATAAAATATGCCTGAAAGGCTTTGGTTTATCGAGCAAAAATATCGTGATATATAAAAGGCCATAACGCAGATTATGTGAAACTATATTTAATGGATTTTATAGAAGATATACAGAATACTCATATGTTTTTATTTTTCCAAAATTATTGCTAACAGAAGAGAAAGATAAATACAAATTAAGATCATACTTATTGAATTAAATGATGAGTCTACGACAGCCACAAGTTATATTTAAAATTGTTTATGCATTAAGGATTGTTCACAGCTAAAGAATTTGTAATTAAGCTTAGAAATTATAAGTAATAATTCCAGTTTGTTGTATGACATACAAAGTTAACGTTCACAGCAACAAAATTATCATAAATTGTGTTGCTTGGAATGTTAACATTGCTTGTCATAATACAAACTAGATTATTATTTGTAATTTTCTAAGTTTAATTACTAATTGTTTCGCTGTGAACAATCCCTTAATCTATATGATTTGTATTTGAAAATGAAACATTAAGTTTATCGAATTCAAATTCATTCAATAGCTGTTCATATGAAAAGTCTAAGTCAGAGTATTTGGTATAGGTTTAGGTATTTAAGGGGGCATTCACCTTTAGAGCACAAAAAAAAGCTGTTTTTTAACAAATTTTTTCTCAGGGTACGTTCGACATATTCGCACGCAGTTTTTCGTATCGTATTTATTCAACTATTCTCTTTAATAAAGTATTTTTTAAAGTCGGGTACGTTCAGCCCCAGCGAAGATGTCCAGGTCCAAAGTGGGCAGCTCAATTTAGGCGCGCGGTAGCATAACTCTGGTCCCAGTTGTATGAAAAAAACAAAAGGGTTTTAAAGTATATTAAATTGTCTAGGAATTGATTATCGGGTGGTCCATTTGGACCATAATTAGCAAAATGGCGACCATCGTACGCAAAGTGTCATTTTTTGCCACTTATTTTCTTCTTTGGCGGGCCTTAAAAAATATTAATAATTGTTGGACACACTTCATCGAGGATCAACTCTTAGAGAATTTTATTACCTTTAAGATGCGCTTATTGAGAGTTAAATCGGTTAATTCGTTGTCGAGATATTCTACCACGCGACTTAAAAAATATGGTTTCGAGAAAAACCGCGTTTAAAGTTACAACTTCAGACTGACGCGCGCGAAAACGCCGTGTTTGAGCAAAAACATTGTTTTGTTTAAATCGCAATTTCACATATTTCCAACTCGAATTTCAAAAAACGGCTTCAGAAACTTATAGTCAACACTTCATAGTGTCCGATTCTGCAAAAAAAAACAACGATTTTTTGAATCCGCTAAAGGTGAATGCCCCCTTAAGGAATCTTTTTTAAATAGATTCAATTGCATTAATATTATTGTTGTACGTTGGATATGCATGCACCATATTCAAGTTTCGATCTGACAAATACATAATATTGACGATAAATTATATTAAGATTAATAAAATGACTAATATTCGTAATAATGAAGCCAAGCATTAGCTGCAGATGATATGTTTTCTATATGTGTATTAAAACTTAATTTGCTGTCAAATATAATATATAATAACCAAGTTCTTTGGAGCAGTCACAACGTTGTAATGTAAATCGAGATATACTGTAGTTAAGAGGAATCCCCATGGTTGCCCGTCCTTACAGGTCGGTGTAAAGAGGGAAGTGCAAGAATATCGTAGCCCATAAGAGCCAATGCTATTTACTACTTGCAGCGTTCTAGTGGAAGCGTTCGTTTGACACTTAAAATACTTGCCAATAAATTATTTTGAATGAAATTTTTAGAATATTCCGGTAGAGAAATAGTCAATGTACGCTTGTCTAGTTTTCAATTTTTAAATTTGTCATCTCAATAAAAACTATGGACATTTAAAAATAGGGTAAATATAGAACAATATAAAAAAAATCTTCGACGAAACCTTGTTTAGTTATGTTTAGCTATGTTATCAGCGGGTATGGGGATTCCTCTTAAATGTTAATGGGGAACATTTCTTGGTAAAGGATACTATTTTGCATTTATCAAGCTTTAAGTAAAGTTTATTCCAATCGCACCATACTTTTATATTATCCAAGTTCGACTGTAGAGAAATGCACTTATTACGATTAGTTATGGAAGCAATTAATTTCAAATTATCGGCGAACAGTAGTTTCTTATTATGCAAGCGATGTAGTTTATAAATAAGTTAAATAGAGGAGGACCTAGATTAGACCCTTGCGGTACACTTATATATATATATATATATATATATATATATATATATATATATATATATATATATATATATATATATATATATATGTTCAGTACGAAGATACCACAAATAAAATATAAGTCGAAAAGTTACCCGAATCAAGAGAAACTTGAGATTACTGAAAGAAAGTTTAAACGTCACACTTTGAGTCAACTACTCTGCATTTTGTTCAAATAGATTACCTACTACATTGAATCTAACCAACAAGAATATATTGCCTGGGAATAAAAATGAATTTGTGGTATTTGTGAAGTGTTTAAGTGAGATGTGCTACTAGTTAATTCAACAAAGTTATTGTTAGTGTTGTTAACACCGTTACAACGCAGGATATCTTCACCAAACAAAAACAGAAGACACCCTCACGTAAAACTTCGAATGCCCGGACATTGCATCAGTTTTACCTCAACGGATTTTACAGTATGGTGAAACAACATCAGTGTTTTTGTGAACGACGTAGAACATTCTGGATACAGGAGAAGATAGAATAACAACGCAACATTTGAGATAGGTTTAAAATTGAACTTCGTTGGAAAAGTAAATACCTGCAAATTAGCAAAACTACCTCGGAAGCGAAAGCGATGACGCAATCTAAAGCAAACCCAAAGGCTTTCATTGGAATAGATTTATAGAAACTTAATCTAACATGAAAGCAAGTGTTCGAAGAAAACCAAAAAGAGATTTCTCTGGAATTCCTTAGCAGAAAACTTAATCTTACACGAAAGTGAGTGCTCGAAGAAGTTTGGAATATAAACGTTCATCTACTGGCTATTCTGAGATGAGATCTCACTAGCAATCTTCAATGACCTGCACGGTGGATTCAGATAGTAATCTGACGGTATGTTTCAACTACATCCAAAGACCAGGACCTGGAATACCTTTACTAAAACCTACACCAGCACCACGTTAACATCATGACTTGATTGGACATCGAACAACTAAAATATAATTTAAAAGCGAAGAAATGAAGTAAAGAAGTTTGTAAACATCTCAATGTGGAAATGAGATATTACAAAATAACAACATATAGAAATATGAAAATCTACTACTTTGGAGCTATTATATCATCTTAACCGTGATGAGGAAATTGCAAACTAAACTAATATTCACGTTATACGGAACGCACCAAACAAACTTCGCGAATGACGTGACTGCGCAATGCTGTGGAATTTACGCCGCATAACAGACATCCCGTTTTACATATAGTATGATCTAGACCACCAAGAACAAGAAAATATCGTACGACGACTTGTTAAGCAAAGAATTGATCGAATATTGCAGGTGTTCCACACTAATTCACAGATTGCACCCTTGGAAACTAAGATCACGAATGAAAGGATAGATTTCAACATAACCACGCAGTTATAAGGACTGTAACCACAGATTGCAATAAAATGAAACATGTGCATCCCAGGTTGTGAGCAAAAGAAAAAGAAAGTAAAAGAAAACCTTACATCGAAACGATTTCCGAAAATCCAACTAGACGAAAATGTGTACTCCCAATGATTATATTTACATTGACGACTTAGCGAGATAAGTGCATCGATTTCAAAACAAGCAAAATCATCAGTCATTAAACATGTCTCAGGAAGGTCAGTCAGATGTCCTCGGGGACGAGGACTTATATCAGGATGGCCAAATGTTACGATGCGTTTTAAATATGTGTGTTATAACTATATTCGTTTATTAAATAGGATATTATGTGAACACCAGTCTTCTTTAATTCTGTATTTCAGAACGTATAACCATTTACAGTCTATCTACCAGTGAAACAGGTCGTGCATTGAGAGTGATTTAGTCAGTGACAAAAGTGTTGTGAATTATTATTTGAGGTGAGGTTGATAGCTAATCTATAACGTATTAGGATATTTGGATATTCTACTATATGTATTAATATTGAGTATGAATAGATATGAATCAATATGTGACGTTGATAGCTAATCTATAACGTATTATGATATTTGGATATTCTGCTATATGTATTAATATTGAGTATGAATTGGTATCAATCAATATGTGAGCTTGATAGCTAATCTATAATATATTGATAATTGGGTATTCTTCTATTTGTATTAATGTTGAGATGAGAGAGGTGGCCTGTCTGGTGTGTCTGGGGGTCCCAACGGTGACACCACTGGTTGATGTGTTCTTCAGGAGGTGGTCCCAACGGTGACACCGCTGGTTGATGTGTTCTTCAGGGGGTGGTCCCAACGACGCGACGGTCAGAGTGTGGCGTGTGTCGCGCACGGAAGACCCCTCATACGTAACCTATACGCTTACGTATGAGGTTGACTAATTGACTTGCGTTGACGGTTGAGGGTTAATTATATGGGGTTTTGGTATGACCCTGTGTGAGTGTGTGTGTGTGCGTGTGTGAGAGAAAATTATAGACTGGCTCCTCACTGAGTTTATACTCAAACCTGTATTCTAATTTCAGAGCCTAAATAGAGTATAGCCCGGATTCCGCGGGCCGTCACGTCTGAATCTTTGTATATTTATACTTATGTAATTATATGATGTTATTATTGGTTCTATTATGATAAAGTGCCATGCAGGTATCAGTGTTTAAATAACGTCGATAAGCCTCCGACTACAACAAATCTACAAGTAAGTTAAAAGCAATTTGTAACACACATATATATATATATATATATATATATATATATATATATATATATATATATATATATATATATATATATATATATATATATATTTGAAAATGCTTCGAGCTCGCCGTGAATACTTCAATCATCAACGTATTATATATATATATATATATATATATATATATATATATATATATATATATATATATATATATATATATATATATATGTGTATATATACGATTAAATGTATGAGCTGTAGGCACTTGTTGAAACATGATTATTTAATAAAGGAATATTTGAATAAAACACACTTGGTTGTTTCAAATTTAATATAATATAACTTAATACGTATTTCGGCTTTTACACCATCGTCAGAAGTGACGGAAAGAAGTATACTGTAAGATATATATATATACAAATAATTATAACAGGTATAAGGTTAAAGTCTAAAATTAACTTAATTCTAGAATAATCTAAGTTACAATAATACAAGGTATACAAAGTTGAACACAATTGCAAAGGGACAAATAACGGTAAAAGGATTAAATGAATGTTATGTTTAGAAGCGGTGATACCATAAGGTCTAGTTGTTCATTCATCAGAGATTTACCTTGTTTTATAGCTCTGTTTATTTCATAGGCTTCTAATACATTCATTCTTAATCCTTTCTTTACAAAATGTAAAATATTTAGGGAATCTAAGGATATTATATGGTTGTTCTCTGTCAAATTTCGACATTAGAGTCGGTTTTTCCTAATCTCCAAGATCTGACATGTTCATTGAATCTTATACGGAAACTACGACCTGTTTGTCCTATGTAGGTAAAGGCTTGTCATTAATATTAAGTTTATTATTTACTAGTAAATTATTTAATGTGAAATTATTATAAAAAGCAGCGGAAGTATTTGCATCTATTAATTGCTTAGAAATTATATTGCTGATATGGTTAGACTTTAACCTTATACCTGTTATAATTATTTGTATGTATATATATCTTACAGTTTACTTCTTTCCGTCACTTCTGACGATGGTGTAAAAGCCGAAATACGTATTAAATTATATTATATTAAATTTGAAACAACCAAGTGTGTTTTATTCAAATATTCCTTTATTATATATATATATACATATATATATATATATATATATATATATATATATTTATATTATATTATATATATATATATATATATATATATATATATATATATATATATATATATATATATATATATATATATATATATATATATATATATATATATATATATATATATATATATATATATATATATATATATATATATATATATATATATATATATATATATATATATATATATATATATATATATATATATATATATATATATATATATATATATATATATATATATATATATATATATATATATATATATATATATATATATATATATATATATATATATATATATATATATATATATATATATATTCTCGAAGCATCTTCAATTTTAAATATCAAAAATGTATAGTAAACTGTTTGAACACCATAGTGAAATATTGAGTGTAGCAAATTTTTTTTTTAGTCTTATAAGTACCTACTACTCTTCCTGGTTTATACCTGGCCTATACCTACTGAATATAATTACACTTGGAAACTTCTTTTTAAAGCCAACCAAAGTGTTTATTTTACAATTATTTTCATTAATTTTAATTTGAAAAATTGGTGTCGCTTCAACATGATGTTACATATAAATTAACTTAAAGCAATTAAATTAAATTTTTAATAATTTAAAATTTAAGGAGCGAACACTTTTTAAATACAAAGTTGAAATGAAATATTTTATGAGAACTAAACCAAATTCACTTGAAATATGCGTCTTTCTAACATATGGTCTCATTTAGAGATAACTTTTAATACAAACATTGTTCAAATATTAATAACGTATATTTTGATTGTAAACATTATTCTATAAGTGCTGCCATTTTGGGATACTCAAAAAACTATATTATTATACCCAAAAATTTGTCTATACAGAGAAGAAATAAGAATGTCCTACACTCAACATTCTATGCGTAGTTTAAATTATAAATAATACTTCTATATATTTTTAACACATATATTTAGCATTGCTTTATTTTACTATACATTTATTCTGTGAATTAATATCAATATGTATTATAGTAATTAAGAAAACATAATTGAAAAATTGATATTTTTAAAAACGAATAATCAATAAATGATACATTACTTAAACAAGCATAGGTTGTAGGCACAAATGCCTTTAAGGGTACCTTCTGGTCTAGAATGTTGGAAAATTGAGCTTATTCCATAATTTATTATTGTAAATGGGAAGCATATTAAGGTTTTGAATTTTTCACACATAATTATTTATATAAAAAAGTATACAAGAAACAAAATATTTTTTTTACGCGCACTTTGAGGCTTATACCTAGCAAGTCAGTGTACTTTGGAGAAAACTGGAATCTTGAGGCTTATATGAAAAGTATAAAAAAAAAATGTATTAAACATTCTTTTTACATAAGCTATCAAGTGAGCTAGAACAATGGTATAAAAAAAACACGGCGGAAAATGATGCGTGTTTAAAATTAAATGTTCAAAAAACCACTAAAATTTCGTTACTAAAAGTTAAATAAAACCCGAACCATGCAATATTTTGCCTAGATCCTAGATCACGCTATAGCCCTATAACTGACAAATATTTTACAAATAAAATTATGATGATTGATACACCATAATTCAAGATACCATGTACGCCATAAGAAAGAGATTCCGAGATAATGAGACAAATAACCGCGCGGTTGCCTCTGCAACGCGAGAGTAGTGGTTTTCATATTACGGCGTAGGTACCTAAGACTTATTACTCTGCAAAAGAAAGTAAAAAATGGGTTGTGGCCAACGCGGGACTTTCTTTTACGTAGTTTTCATCAATATTTATTGATTATAAAAATATAATATTAGGAAATAATAATCCAACAGAAACAATATGAAAACCAAGCTTACCTTATATAAATGAATGGGTTGAAAATTATACCAATACCAATTTGTGATGGTTTTGAAGTACTAACTATCAAAACTAACCAATTCTCTACAGAAATATTCTGAAATAACATTTATCCAATTCAGACCATTTTGTTTTCTTGTCGAAATATTGACAGGCGCAGATGATCCGATTAATTACGCTACATTCGAATCCATGACAACGTAAACAAGATTCTTAAAATTTTCGGTAGCGGTTTTCTCGGAACTGGTACATTTATTGAAGAAACTTTTCAAACAAAAGTTGTGCGAAATATTAATATCATTCATTATGAACATAACTATTTCTGCCGTAAGTGCAGCCGTTCTAGTGATATTGGAGATAGAACAAAAAATGCATAGAGTAAACATGCACTGCCGGTTTGAATATTCTTTTCAAAAATAGGAGGTGCACAACTAGACCATATACAAGTCTTAAGTTTGAAGTCTCATAATTTTACGTTGGACAGTTTCGGCTCTAGAGCGTTCACATACACACACACACTCACACACACACACATACACACTCACACACACACACATACACACTCACACACACACAGACGTCATTCCGAAAATAGTCACATTCGATTCAGGGAAGCTCAAAACGTGTATATCCGTTGAAATCTCGAGTTCGATTTTTTTGGTGATCCCTATACTTACTTATTACTCTGTAAAAGAAAGTAAAAACAGTAAAACGTCCACTGAAAAGATAATAGGGCAAGTTAAAAGTACCTTTTGGTTTAGAATTTTCAAATGAAAAAAAAAAACTGTAATCTATAGTAGAGATACTCAAAATTAATGTAGTAAAATTGCGAATCGCAATTAGGCGTAATTTTGACAGGAAAACAAAATAAACCCAATTAGATAAATGATATTTCAGAATATTTCCGTAGAGTATTGGTTAGCTTTGATAGCTAGTACTTGAAAACCATTATAAATTGGTATTGGTATCATTTTCCACTCATTCATTTATATCAGGTAAGCTTGGTTTTCATATTTTTTCTGTTGGATTATTATTTTCTAATTTTATATTTTTATAATCAATAATCAGTGAAAACTGCGTAAAAGAAAGTTGAGTGCATGCCACTCCAGATATTCTTTATATAGAATACAATTTTTTGAACACTGAATTTTGAAAAGATAAATATTATAATGACATTGATAATGATTGATTGCAAACAATTGTCCGTCTATTAATGCGATCGCTAAAACGTTTTAAATTACAAAGGTATATTTCGTAATATTATTAATCTGATATTTTTGTTTATTATCTGAAAAATATTTATAGCTGTAAAAAACATTATAAATGTTTGAAGAATATAATTTAAAAAATGGGTTGTGGCCAACGCGGGACTTTCTTTTACGTAGTTTTCATCAATATTTATTGATTATAAAAATATAATATTAGGAAATAATAATCCAACAGAAACAATATGAAAACCAAGCTTACCTTATATAAATGAATGGGTTGAAAATTATTGCAATATCAATTTGTAATGGTTTTGAAGTACCAACTATCAAAACTAACCAATTCTCTACAGAAATATTCTGAAATGTCATTTATCTAATTCAGAACATTTTGTTTTCTTGTCCAAATATTGACATGCGCAGATGATCCGATTAATTAAGCTACATCCAAATCCATGACAACGTAAACAAGATTCTTAAAATTTTCGGTAGCGGTTTTCTCGGAACTGGTACATTTATTGAAAACACTTTTCAAACAAAAGTTGTGCGAAATATTAATATCATTCATTATGAACATAACTATTTCTGCCGTAAGTGCAGCCGTTCTAGTGATATTGGAGATAGAACAAAAAATGCATAGAGTAAACATGCACTGCCGGTTTGAATATTCTTTTCAAAAATAGGAGGTGCACAACTAGACCATATACAAGTCTTAAGTTTGAAATCTCATAATTTTACGTTGGACCGTTTCGGCTCTAGAGCGTTCACATACACACACACACACTCACACACGCACACACACACACACACACACACACACAGACGTCACTCCGAAAATAGTCACATTCGATTCAGAGAAGCTCAAAACGTGTATATCCGTTGAAATCTCGAGTTCGATTTTTTTGGTGATCCCTATACTTACTTATTACTCTGTAAAAGAAAGTAAAAATACACGTCAATTTAAGATAGAAAAAAAAAATACAGGAAACAAACACTTTTTACTTTATATATATTTATATATATATATATATATATATATATATATATATATATAATCTGAAGAGTCATCAAAAACCGGATTTTCGATTTATTCCCCGATTTTAAAAGCATTTAAACGGTTTTCTGCGTAATCGGTGCATTTCTTTGAAAAAATTATAAGAACATATCATCTTCAAAAATGAAAAAGAAACCGAAAAAGTCATGTCCCATAATCGTTTGAGGAATTAGGTTAGATTATAATTAATTGTCAAAGTTTAAAACCCCCGCCGCATAATGAACGCCGCGCCGTAATGATTTCCAGTGTTATCTACCCCAAATTAAACAACAATGTAACAACTGTACGAAGTTTACACGGGCGAGCATTATACTTTTTAGGCAAATGTTGCTCGTTTTTTAATATCTACAACTTATATTATAAACATATTTTCTTTTACTCATGGTGTTTGCAAAATATTGATAAAGTAAACTAGTCAGAAACACCGTGACCAATGTTCATCAGTGTAAATGAATGTTTAAATGGTTTTCTTTCACAATATTATTAGGGCATTTATGTGAATAGATGACATTCTCAAATTCGATTTAAGACAAGAAAAAAGTGGTACGTTATGTCCTAGTAATTTCCATTAGGGGGTTCTAGGAATCGTTGAGTCCATTGTTCGTGAGGCAAACTTCCTAACAATTGTGTCTGTTTAGTGTAGGCGGTGAATATTTGTTCGTAACGAGAAATCAATTTCATATGGTTGAGAAGGTTTCCTGCAACAACTAGGAAACTCGCTAGTCACTTGACTATAGAATGGAGCAGCTGCTTAATCAATTTGAGTTGGGGTCAAGGAAATCTTCAGATCTTTCATTATAAATGCTTTAATGATGAGCAAACATTCTCTATTGTCTGTTAAGTAGGCGTTTCGGTTTACTTACCAGCCACCAGCCGATTAAACTGCTATTTTCCACAATTTATAGAACTACGAACTACAAATATTGCGGTTTCAACATAATTATCCTTTCGTAGATAGCCCTAAGGTAACTGAACCCGGGTGTCTATTATTTACTTTTTACTTTCTCATATGCAGTAATATGTAAGTCTTGTGATCATGAGTAATTTCGAACTCAAGATTTCAACGGTTATAATAGTTCGGACTCTCCCTGAATCGGATGTGACTATTTTCTGAATAACGTCTGTGTGTCTGGCTGTATGTTTATGTGTATGTCTGTCTATGATCACTTTCTTAAAAAAATAGGTTGTGGCCAACGCAGGACTTTCTTTTACTTAATTTTCATTTTATATATATATATATATATATATATATATATATATATATATATATATATATATATTCCAAACAAACTGTTAAAAAATACCAATATTTCACAGTAATACACTGAAATTGTACTAATTACCTTATTATTTTATTAAGTTATCAAATATTGTTTCATCAAATTTTATATGAAGAAATAATAATCCAACAGAAACAATATGAAAACCAAGCTTACCTTATATAAATGAATGGGTGGAAAATTATACCAATACCAATTTGTAATGGTTTTGAAGTTGTGCGAAATATTAATATCTTTCATTATGAACATAACTATATTTGCTGTAAGTGCAGCCGTTCTAGTGATATTTGAGATGGAACAAAAAATGCATAGCGTAAACATGGACTGCCGGTTTGCATATTTTTTTCAAAAATAGGAGGTGCACAACTAGACCATATACAAGTCTTAAGTTTGAAGTTTCTTAATTTTACGTTCGACAGTTTTGGCTCTAGAGCGTTCACACACACACACACAGAGACGTCAGTCCGAAAATAGTCACATTCGATTACCGGGAGGCTCAAAACGTGTATTTCCGTTGATATCTCGAGTTCAATTTTTTTGTTAATGCTATATTTACTTATTACTTCGTAAAGGAAAGTAAACATGTACTAGTTATGAGAAAATTGTTACGAAAATTGTTTGGAAATTATATTTAATAAATTGTATGAACTATGACTGACAATATATTGACAGGGAAACAATATATACTCAAATAATTGGATATTGTATCATTTAACCAGAGAGTCTCTGCATTTGTCATCAATAGATCAACTGAACGTGTTTCGAGCGTGTTTGTTATATCTATAAATATAGAAAAACAGTACATATAAAATATAATATTAGAATATATTATAACTTCACTGGTTATAAATAGATTTTCTTTTTACTTTCTTTTACAGAGTAATAAGTAAGTATAGGGATCACCAAAAAAATCGAACTCGAGATTTCAACGGATATACACGTTTTGAGCTTCCCTGAATCGAATGTGACTATTTTCGGAGTGACGTCTGTGTGTGTGTGTGTGTGTGTGTGTGCGTGTGTGTGTGTGCGTGTGTGTGTGTGTGTGTGTATGTGAACGCTCTAGAGCCGAAACTGTCCAACGTAAAATTATGAGACTTCAAACTTAAGACTTGTATATGGTCTAGTTGTGCACCTCCTATTTTTGAAAAGCATATTCAAACCGGCAGTGCATGTTTACTCTATGCATTTTTTGTTCTATCTCCAATATCACTAGAACGGCTGCACTTACGGCAGAAATAGTTATTTTCATAATGAATGATATTAATATTTCGCACAACTTTTGTTTGAAAAGTTTCTTCAATAAATGTACCAGGACCCCTATTCTGAGTGTCTCAACTAAATATATTGACGTGAGATTTGAGATAACGATGACGTACCACTAGTGAGACGCGCATGTGAGATCTTTAGGGATTTTTCTGACTTCAAGTTTACAACACTTGTTACAATTATTATTTTAAAAAGATTTAAAACTACAGTAAACACAAATATTATATATATAATAGCCCGGAAATGTTTGTAAGTGAGTTTTAAACAACACAAAACAAGAAAAACACAAAATACAAAAAACACAAAGAGACCAGCAAAAGATTTCACAAGTAATAAATGGGTAACAGTGATTTCAAGCGATTTCATTAATCTCTGCACTTGTACAAAGATGTCATGGCACACAACTAATAATCTGTCAATTTTCTCACTAGTAACTTTTCTGGTCCCACTACCTACCGAGGTAGTGAGATAAATTTACGAATTGATTGAGATCCATGACGTCATATCATGTTTACGCAATGAATCCAATAGATGGCAACAGCGTTTTTGAGTGAGATCTGGTTGAGTTGAGACACTCAGAATAGGGGTCCAGTTACGAGAAAACCGCTACCGAAAATTTTGAGAATCTTGTTTACGTTGTCATGGATTCGAATGTGGCTTAATTAATCGGATCATCTGCGCCTGTCACTATTTCGACAAGAAAACAAAATGGTCTGAATTAGATAAATGACATTTCAAAATATTTCTGTTGAGAATTGGTTAGTTTTGATAGTTGGTACTTCAAAACCATTACAAATTGGTATTGGAATAATTTTCAACCCATTCATTTATATAAGGTAAGCTTGGTTTTCATATTGTTTCTGTTGGATTATTATTTCCTAATATTATATTTTTATAATCAATAAATATTGATGAAAACTACGTAAAAGAAAGTCCCGCGTTGGCCACAACCCATTTTTTAAATTATATTCTTCAAACATTTATAATGTTTTTTACAGCTATAAATATTTTTCAGATAATAAACAAAAATATCAGATTAATAATATTACGAAATATACCTTTGTAATTTAAAACGTTTTAGCGATCGCATTAATAGACGGACAATTGTTTGCAATCAATCATTATCAATGTCATTATAATATTTATCTTTTCAAAATTCAGTGTTTAAAAAATTGTATTCTATATAAAGAATATCTGGAGTGGCATGCACTCAACTTTCTTTTACGCAGTTTTCACTGATTATTGATTATAAAAATATAAAATTAGAAAATAATAATCCAACAGAAAAAATATGAAAACCAAGCTTACCTGATATAAATGAATGGGTGGAAAATGATACCAATACCAATTTATAATGGTTTTCAAGTACTAGCTATCAAAGCTAACAAATACTCTACGGAAATATTCTGAAATATCATTTATCTAATTGGGTTTATTTTGTTTTCCTGTCAAAATTACGCCTAATTGCGATTCGCAATTTTACTACATTAATTTTGAGTATCTCTACTATAGATTACAGTTTTTTTTTTTCATTTGAAAATTCTAAACCAAAAGGTACTTTTAACTTGCCCTATTATCTTTTCAGTGGACGTTTTACTGTTTTTACTTTCTTTTACAGAGTAATAAGTAAGTATAGGGATCACCAAAAAAATCGAACTCGAGATTTCAACGGATATACACGTTTTGAGCTTCCCTGAATCGAATGTGACTATTTTCGGAATGACGTCTGTGTGTGTGTGAGTGTGTATGTATGTGTGTGTGTGAGTGTGTATGTGTGTGTGTGTGTGAGTGTGTGTGTGTATGTGAACGCTCTAGAGCCGAAACTGTCCAACGTAAAATTATGAGACTTCAAACTTAAGACTTGTATATGGTCTAGTTGTGCACCTCCTATTTTTGAAAAGAATATTCAAACCGGCAGTGCATGTTTACTCTATGCATTTTTTGTTCTATCTCCAATATCACTAGAACGGCTGCACTTACGGCAGAAATAGTTATGTTCATAATGAATGATATTAATATTTCGCACAACTTTTGTTTGAAAAGTTTCTTCAATAAATGTACCAGTTCCGAGAAAACCGCTACCGAAAATTTTAAGAATCTTGTTTACGTTGTCATGGATTCGAATGTAGCGTAATTAATCGGATCATCTGCGCCTGTCAATATTTCGACAAGAAAACAAAATGGTCTGAATTGGATAAATGTTATTTCAGAATATTTCTGTAGAGAATTGGTTAGTTTTGATAGTTAGTACTTCAAAACCATCACAAATTGGTATTGGTATAATTTTCAACCCATTCATTTATATAAGAAGCTTGGTTTTCATATTGTTTCTGTTGGATTATTATTTCCTAATATTATATTTTTATAATCAATAAATATTGATGAAAACTACGTAAAAGAAAGTCCCGCGTTGGCCACAACCCATTTTTTAAATATGGCAACAATTTTTCTCTAACAGCTTTTGTTTTTGAGTTATACCTAACTCTCATTTACTATTTTTACTGCTGGAGTTTGCAACGAGATCTACCTAAAGTCGTTCATCCAAGGAAATCTTATAAAAGATCATTTGCTAGTGTTCAATAGAAATTTTGTTAACATAATAAATTATAATTATTATTTTTTTGTCAAAATAATGAAACTGCATAATTCAAAAGGTAAAGTTGTTAGCAATCTCTCAGTATTTTTTTCATAGTCAGGGCCATAGAAATACCCAATAAAAAAAAGGAAACAAAACTTGTGTTGACCAGTGTAATCTATAAATTTGTTTGTTAATTATTTGAACCATTCCAAAAAAAGATAGTTTCTCAAAAATAAATGTTTAATTTTTACGCATTCAATATGATAAATTTGGTCGAGATTTTAACTGAATTACCCGTTTTGTTCATCCCTATTTTCGGAATTACGTCTCTGTGTGTGTGTGAATATATGTGTGCGTGTGCACGCGTCCATGTGTGTGAATGCTCTAGAACCACAACTATTTAAGGTAAAAGCAAGATATATTAAATTTAAGATTTGTATTTAACCCGGCTGTCCACCAATAATTTTTGAAAATCTTATAATCGGAAGGAACAGTTTAGTTGAGATATTTTTACAAAAACTCGGATATGGCTCGATTCTTAAATAGTTAAAGATATTAAAATTACTAGTAACTTTTATGAAGTATGTTTTTTGGAAAATTAATTTACTAAAAATAACATTGAAAATTGGCAACTTACATTTACATTTTCCTAGTACCACACATACTGATATTGTTTCACGGAAAACTAGCATGAATTTTAAACAAAACTAAGTAACATTATATAAAACTAGGTTAACCCGTGGGCACCATGCGACCATATCATATACAGAATGCAGTACACACCTCACCGATCCATCTGTCTAATTGAATATTTTGACGGGTAACAGTATGCATTTAAAAAAAAAAATGGGTTGTGACCAACGCTGGACTTTCTTTTACGTAGTTTTCATCAATATTTATTGATTATAAAAATATAATATTAGGAAATAATAATCCAACAGAAACAATATGAAAACCAAGCTTACCTTATATAAATGAATGGGTTGCAAATTATACCAATACCAATTTGTAATGGTTATGAAGTACTAAAACTATCAAAACTAACCAATTCTCTACAGAAATATTCTGAAATGTCATTTATCTAATTCAGACCATTTTGTTTTCTTGTCGAAATATTGACAGGCGCAGATGATCTGATTAATTAAGCTACATTCAAATCCATGACAACGTAAACAAGAATCTTAAAATTTTCGGTAGCGGTTTTCTCGTAACTGGTACATTTATTGAAGAAACTTTTCAAACAAAAGTTGTGCGAAATATTAATATCTTAATATCATTATGAACATAACTACTTTTGCCGTAAGTGCAGCCGTTCTAGTGATATTGGAGATAGAACAAAAAATGCATAGAGTAAACATGCACTGCCGGTTTGAATATTCTTTTCAAAAATAGGAGGTGCACAACTAGACCATATACAAGTCTTAAGTTTGAAGTCTCATAATTTTACGTTGGACAGTTTCGGCTCTAGAGCGTTCACATACACACACACACTCACACACACACATACACACTCACACACACACACACATACACACTCACACAAACACAGACGTCATTCCGAAAATAGTCACATTCGATTCAGGGAAGCTCAAAACGTGTATATCCGTTGAAATCTCGACTTCGATTTTTTTGGTGATCCCTATACTTACTTATTACTCTGTAAAAGAAAGTAAAAACGTTCTACACATTAATAACATATATACAATCACATACATCTGAATGTATAACTATCTTTATATATAAAAGAACATGCCCTGACTGATTCATCAACGCAGAGCCGAAACCACTCAAACTAATTACATGAGATTTGGACAATAGCTTTCTTTTAAGACAGAAGCATCCACTAAAATTTTTTTTTTGGAAAATCATCCTCTTATGGGATAAAATAGCGGATGAAAATGTGTATGGGAGTTCCGTTATTTTTGTAGTCAAAACCTAGAAATGAAGAATGACAACTTTCAAGATTTTTAGATAATCATCCCCTAAGGGGGTAAAATAGGGAATGAACATTTATATGGAAATTCAGTTATTGTTGTATTTATAACAAAGAAAATTGGTATTTGGCCTTTTGGTTGGAAATTAAGAAAGATGTGTTTTAGGATTATTGGAAAATCCTACCCTAAAGGAAAAATATAGGGGATGGGAATAGTCCCTGTAGATTTTCGCTCTAGTGTCTTCGGGCTCGAAAATTTTGTTACAAAACATTCCAACCCCTTAAGGCATAATTTTTTTTAAAGGCAGAAATACGTTATTCTGAATTTATAGCCAATATGCTAAACAGCAATTTTCATGGGTCTTACTTCAAAAACGATGGATCTACCATATAAAATTCCACCCACGATTTTACCTTCTTAAGGGTTGATTTTTCTAAAACTCTGAAACATTTCATACTTAATTTCAAAACAATTTAAACGTCCCTAAGTTATAAAATGACGGGTTCCTATACGAACGTTCATCCCCCATTTTACCCCCTTAGAATATGAAAATCCCTTTTGTGCGTGCAGGGGCTATAATAATATTAAAAATAATATATTTTATAGGACGATATATACCTAAGTTTTTTCTTTCTAACTTTTCCGTATAAATTACAAAAATTGACTTCAACGATAAAAAAATCACAATAATTAACAATAGTGACAAACAACAACATAATATTGTAAAGTTTACAATTCAACATTTTATACTACGTACAATTAAGTATTATAAGTTTTACAATATGGATATTATAAAATAATAATATCATTGTATAGTTTACAACACAACATTGTAAACCGAGTACAATTCAAAATTATAAGGTGCACTATATACGTATTGTAATACATACAATAACATAATGTGAATATTTTTACAATATATTGTTGTAAAAATATTAAAATAAGGATATTGTACGGCATACAAAATTGTTGTTGTCACTTATGTATAATAATTTTTTGTATTCTATACAATAATTATTATATACTATACCATAATTATTGTACATTATACAATAATTATTGTATATTATATACAATTATTATATTATATAATTATTAAAGAAATCGATTTTACCTATTCTAGAAGACTATTATTCCGGGATATATTCAATCGCATATTCAATTGACATCGGTGACAGAACTACTTCAATTGAATTAAGGTTTGAGATATTCAAGATACACAATAAATGACTAAACTTAAATTCAGTTTCTTAGCGTTAGGTAGTTTTTGCCAAGTTGACCTAGTTTATCGTCGTCTTTCATTTATATTAAAAAATTGACAAGAGATTCTATAGTGAATCCAACCGAAGTATAGTGATGTGTAGTACAGTGAAATATCAAATGTCAGATGTGTCATGTTAGTTCTTATAGTATACTCTACTTGGATGCACGAAGTTTCTCCATCAACGTGCTAAAATCTATCAGATCAAAGAAAATCCCAAAGCTACTGGAGCTGTGTAACAAAATTCATCTTATTTGTCTTCCCAAAAGCAACGGCCTCTGAAAAGGATATATACTTGTCAAGCTTGTCGTATTATATAATCTAGGCGAATTAATTTTAAATAAAAAAACTGAAAAGGCTTTCACTCGACTTTCTTGTACTTCACTATCTATTTTATATAATATAGCTATTTCTTTTTTAAATTCATCCTAAGTTTACTCTGATACAATAACAATATGTATAGTAATTAGGGAAATGTAATACATTACTATTTTCAAAGGCGATGATCTCAGTAAATGGTACAATTTCAGCAAATACTTTACAAACAAAAATTACTCGAAATATTAGTTACATTAACTTTTAAAATATTAACTTTGCGTGTAAATTTCAACTTATTCCAAGAAACACTAAGATTAAACCATTATTTCTGAGTTAATATTTCTTTACAAAATTAAGAATTCTTACGGGTCATATTCATTTAACGGGATTAGCTCTAGAGTACGCAAACACACACAAACATCTTTCATAAAATAGACAGATTCGATTCAGGGATGGTCAAAATGCGTATTTTCGTTAAAATTTGGACTGGTATATCTTTCGCGATTACAATACTTCCATGTATACAAACGTATAAGTTAGTAAAAAGCCAACTTGCATTCTGCATTCTTCTTTTGTTGTACAAGCAAGTCGATATAAATTACACTAATCATATAAATCTTATCCGATTAAAATATATTTATTTGTATACTGGAATTATAAATAATAATCGGTTCGGTGTGCGGCCTAAAAATAAGACAATATTTCGCCATTGGAGATATCTCCGTCGTGCTCCTAGAATGTATGTATTCGGCAACTTATAATACAACGTGTATTTGATTATCTAAAATGTTATCAATTTTTGACGGTGTTCAATTAGGATAAAATGTAAAACTGAAAAATTTGAAATTATAATTTTTGTTGTTGATTTTTCGGTGATGCATAAACAAGCGTATTAATATTATTTTCGTTCACACCCTATTACGCTTCCGACCAGGAATTTTAAATGTAAATTCGCGTCCCTACATAACATAACATCACATCATCAGAGCCGTTTTAATTTCAGGACACGTACCCAACCCACCGAACACCATCCCATGCGAACATAGCCTGGCTTCAAATTATTTCACACTTTTCACGCTACATAAATATTTAAAACGGCACACGCATAAAAATAACACTAAATATACATATATCTACTTATAATGTATTCAGAGTGCATGGTTAACGCTGTCACAATAGAAAAAAGAAAAATCTTGAGCCAAATAAGAAAAAATTGTATAATAACAAGCACTGCAGGCGCTAGTATTCGAAATTAATCCTGATTATAATATTTATTTTTAATGTTCTTTCAAGAAAGTAGAAATTCTATTTCGAGGAAGTGCCACATGAAAAAGTTTGCTTTAGTAAGTTCTCACTGTTGTAACTTTTGAGAAACACTACTAACAAATCAAATCATGTTATCATTCATTTGCAATCTATACATATTCTATCAGCTTTGGCAAAATGCGACGAACAAGCTTTTAAATAATACATACATACATCATAGCGAAAATTGTTAAATCGTTATCAGGGGATTTTGCTTTGTGATAAAATTTTTAACGTACAGAATTTGGCATATTTATTACTAGCAAGCCATCGATTTTGTTCATGCTTTCTATATTTTCTTTATAAGAAAGTAAAAACGTAAGTGTTTATTCTAGAGAAGTGGACACCTTAGGGAGAATGGTAAAATATCCAATCTTTCGTCTATGTGCAACATAAAATTGTATTTCCCAATATTCGAGAATAGATTCGCAATGTTTGTAGGATCGCCTGGTAGTGTAACATATTTTTATGAGTGTAGGCGAACAGTGTTCGTTGGAAGCCAATCATATTTCAAATATCATGGCACATTTAACACAATATTAAAAGAATGAATGGCTTTTCTCTCTTCTGTACGCGTATTTCTTTCGAAAGATATCATGGTGCTGTTTGTACATTAGCTGCGAAATACTTCAAACCTTCAGTTGCAGCTTCAGGCCAGATAAAAGCTATTGCTGTTGCTGTGTTGAATACATAATCACCAACGCCACAGCCTATATGATGCTTGCAGACGACAATAGATATACTTTTAGTAGTTCAATTCTGGATATTTCCACATTTTACATGATAATGGACTACTAAATATATCTTTGTACTTCACAATTTCGCGCAATTTTTAAAATTGTCGATTATATCTCGCCGAAAAAAAGAGCAAAGCCGCCTCAACATCAGAGGCACACGCCCCTATGTTTGTGACTGCATCGCCTCAGAACGCTTCGGGGAAATTTTAATAATATTCAAATAAAACAATAACAATAAACAATTTATGGGTCTGCGTGCGCGTAAACTTACAAACCTATAGCAACCAGAAGAGTATTCGTAGTATTCGATTGTGTGGCTATATTCTCGGAACAATTTTTTTTTAACACAAAGTTCATATCATTTTGCCCTGAATCTAAAAATATGTATAACTCATATACTTAGATGTTAATCGTCGTTCGCCCTCTACTCCTCCGAAGGTAACCCATTCAATCCGCTCACTGTATAAATCTAATCGCCCGCATTATTCCGCGGTTATAGAATAGAATACTCAAAAATGCTAAGATATTTCAAAACTACAACATTTCTTTATACAAATATATTAAAACTAATGATTATGAATTTTAAAATAAACAACAAAATATTATTTAAGTTTATTTTATAAAATGAGGTGTGGCCTGCACTCGACCTTCATTTACGTAGTTTACATTAGAAAAATATGTGCCAAACAAGCTGTCAAAAAATACCAATACTTCACAGTAATACCCTGAAATTGTACCATTTAGCTTATTCTATTATTATGTTATCAAATTTTGCTTTTTCAATATGAATTTTTTATGCGTTCTGCTTTTCAAAATTTACTTCAATATGTATCTGCAATAACCATACACGTTCTCAGTCGATCTACTTATGTCAACCGATGGAAAATGACAATTATAAATTATTTATATTTTACAGTCTATATTTTGTTTCTCTGTCAAAATATTTTCAGGTATAGTTCATGCGATTCGATAAACATATTCTACATATATGCCTATCTGCGACAACATAAATACGATATTAATGATTTTCCGTAAAAGTTTTCTCAGGCACATTTTTTGAAGAGACATTTCAAACAAAACTTGTGCGAAATATTAATTTATTTCCTTATTGACATAGCTATTTTTGCAAAAGTGCAGCCTTTCGTTTGATATTGGAAATAAAACAAAAAATACTCAGAGATAAAAGGAACTTCCGGTTTGAATATTCTTTTCAAAAATAAGAGATGCACATCTAAACCAAGTCTTAAGTTAAATATTTTACAATTTAACATTCGACAGTTTTGGCTCTAGAGCGTCCAAAGACACAAACAAACACACACACACAAACATCATTCCAAAAATAGTCAAATTTAAATTCAGGGAAGGTGTATATCCGTTGAAATTTCGAGTTCGAAATTTTTCATGATTACAATACCTAATTATTACTTCGTAAAAGAAAGTAAAAACTATAAGAAATTGTATAACTTTTTTATATTTCTAACATATTTTCTGATTCCGAACCCAAAAGCAAAAATAATTTACAGAATTTGGAATAGCATGCTCGACTTTATTGTTTATTCGCTATCTGTATTTCTAATAAGGTTTATACTAGGTTTATTCACGACACTTAACACATGAACCACTGCCCACGAACCATTAGCGTAACCATTACAATTGACCAAAATATAATTTAAAAAATATAGACACATTATCCACTAACAATATCATTTGCGTAGATTATTTTTCGAAATGGTGATGACGGCCATGGGTGCCGTTCACATGGGTGCTTAAGGGCCTGGGATCCATACTTCATATGAATGTTTGGGTTATTGTTGATATTTTAAGCATAATTTATTTCAAAATTAACAGATTTGCTATAATTGTAATAATTTGCCGGTTTTTGAGTAGTAAATAATTATATCCCTGTGCATTGGGCAGCACATGGAAAAACAAAAGTTTTATTTTGTTTTTATCTGCGTTGAGGATAGTTGTTTGAGTTCGATATTATTCTGCTTATTTTTTTGTTATTATTTTCAGTCAGGATTTTCAAAAACTCGTTCTTTTTTTAATTTTATCTTCGTAATGTACATATATTTATGTATATTTACAAAAACTTTCTTGTCAATCCAACAAATATTCTCGAAGTTACACGCATATCATTAATATAATAACCCAGAAATGTTTGTATGTGAGTGTGTATGTGAGTGAGTGAGTGTGAGTGAGTGTGAGTGAGTGTGTGTGTGTGTGTAGAACGCTTTTTTTGTAAAAATGCAAATTGGCATAGACGGGGATCGAACTCATGACCTCCAGGGTAAGAGGCGAGAGTCTTAGCCACTATACCATGGCAACAGATAAGAATGTTATATATAATATCAAATAGTTTGTACTGAAATAAATGACTACACAACAGCAATGAATACATTTCTAATCAAATAATCTGCCCTACGTAAAAATAAAAGTTTATACGTCAGAATAATTCAAATGTCAATTTTTAATATATTCCGAATCTTCAAAATGCATATCGAGTTGTGTACATTATGCCATTGTGTTTTAGCATAGGATCCATTATCACTTTTAAACTGCCGTGGCACTACAATATTCAGAATCTAGCCTGATTATTTGATTCAAAAATAATAACGAATCAAAAGTCAAATCATTGAAAGTGTAGTGTAAAAAGGTTTGTAATACACATCTTTTTTGTGTAATTATTTATTATTTATTAGTAAACAGAATCCGTAGGTAAATTTATATTCCCGATTTTTGTGTAATAATACACGCATGGATTTATTAAATCAACGTAAATATCTTGATTATTTTTATGTATTAATACAGAACTTGTTATTTATTTCTGTAAATAAATACTGTCCGCCAGTTGTACAACTATTTTTGACGTTGCATCGTCATTCAGAAATTCGGATAACACAACCTTTTTATACATGTTGACAAATATCGTAAATTCAAACTATAAACTTCGGACAAGTGTATGAAGTGCCATCAAGTAGTACTTCAAAGTTACTGCGCATTTTCCGACTTTGTTATCAGAATGAATTGTTTCAATTGCAAACATTTATGCAACTAATGATTATTAACAATTTTAATTAACTGTCCAAATTTCGAAATCTTTAATTATTTTATTTTAAACATGCATCAAATTATTAAATAATATAAAATGTGCATTGTACAATATATTTAACTCCAAATAGATGCAGTAAATAAATTTATAAATGAAATTATAAATTAAATAATAAACAAAATCTTGAAGAGTTAATTCAAACATATTTAGACACCTGATTGGCTGGAAAAATATATAAATCTATGAATATTTAATTATTTTTAGGTTTGTTACATGTTATACGATACAAACTGAAGGAAAAACCGTGTAAGGGTAATCCCTTATTTTTATATTGTAACTATGATTTACAAGATAATTCTCCATCCGTCAAAACTGATCTATATTCTGTGTACTATATGGGCACACGGTGCCCACGGGGGACCCTAGTTTGTAAAGATTTACATTGAGTGACTGTAGTAGTGCGACGCTATTCCCATATATTGAAGTCTATGAAGTCTAAACAGCTAAGAGTGCGCTCGTTTATACTTTCTGTTGTGATTTCTCCGTGAAAATGAAGTGTAGTAGAGAATATAGAGCATCTACCAAGATGCAAAAGTCGAGACCAAGGACAGCTGAGACGGACGAAAGAAGTTTTAGTGCTTCTGCGAAAAAATTAAAAATGCAAGAGAATCTCTTGCATGAGAGGGAAGAATGGCCCGCAGGCAACAGAAAATCGACTTATTAGAAGCTGTCGAAGGAAAGGAGGGTTAATTATATGGTCCTAGAATAAGCGACTTGTTGTAAGTAGATTTTTTTTTTTTACTATGTGTAAAGTGGTTTTGAAACTTTGAATGCGCTTTTCTCAAAACTATGTTTTTAATGTCGGTGAGCAAGATACCGCGGAAACGGCTGAATAAATAATTATAATAAATTATAAAGAATTTAAGGCTAAAATTTGTATCGAATAAATTTCTTTTCTTTTGAGAAGCCGCCATTTTGTTAAAAAATATTATTTTGCTTATTCCTTCGATTAAATATATTTATATTAACTATTTTTGTTTTGTATTTTCATTTCAGAAGATCCAGTCCAGAGATATCGTGCTCACCGCAAACCGCAATTTTTTAGAGCAGCTACCGGAGATCGGCTACAGCAGCTTCAAGAATCATTATTTTTACAAAAAAATAATATCAATATAAAGTTAAAAGCTACTACAATATGTATATAAATTTTTACATTAATAAATTAAAATATCTATCCAGGAAAAATTCTTGAAAAATCGCTTTTTCCTGGTCGCCTGACTGCGTATAACCCCTTACGGGGTTACGTCTACCTGCAAACTTTCAAAAAATCGATTTTTTTTATTGCATGAATCGAAAGTATATATATTCAAGAATTTTTCCCCAAACCCGCAAGTTGATCCGATGAAAACTGACAAAGTTATGCGCGGTACAAGAGTAACGCGCCGAGACCCATTTTCAAACAGGTAGCGCACACAACTTGAAACTTTAACCACGATTATCTCGAAACCGTGTTTTCAAAGTCGATGCCAAAAATTTCTCGAAAACTATACATTCGATTTACCTGATTGTTTGGGCATTCTGTTAAGAACTAATTTTTCTAGTACTTAATCGTTCGGATTTTGTCTCTGATTAAATTTCGATTTTTTATAGCCGATCAAAGATCAATTTTATAAGTCAAAAATTGATACTTCAACTTTGCAAGGCCGCCATTTTGTCAAACCACCTTGATTTTATTGATGATGATTTTGATGATTCCAGCGCGAACTAGAGTTGGCACCGCAAAAGAGTGTTCGCAAAACATCATCCACGGGGAGCAGCCGTGCGGGGCACCAGGGCGTATTTTTATACTTTTATATATTTAGTATCGCGTTTTGTAGTTCAATACATGTACAATATTGTGGAGAAACTCGATTTACAAAATGTTGTGTACATTTCGAGAAAAACTTTCCAAACTTTCGCTTTTTTTCGGCCTTGCAGGTAGGCGTAACCCCTTAAGGGGTGAAAATAGAGCTACAATCGCCGCATGCACATTACAATTTTCCATATAAGTAACCACTAGAGTTGGCCAACTTTATTCGTTAGTGGCTACTGGATAATGGATGATTTTGGAGGCTGTATGAACAACTACATTGATTGATGAAAAAATTCATTTAAAGTTACTAGAAATTTTAATATCTTCAACTCTTTTGTAAATCATTATTTCTCTAACTCATACTGTTTCCGGCATACTGAAAAAGTTGCAAGAGTAAGCTGATACTTCCGGTTTAGATATTGTTTTCAAAAATAATCTAGGCCATGTACAAGTTTTAAGTTGCATAATGTTGTTTTCAACATTTTGGCTCTATTACATTTTCAGACACAAACACACAATTACAGTACTTCCTTTTACATTACTTTCAAGAACGCAATAATTAATTTTAAATTTAAATTAGTTGTATGTTCTTGTATGTATGTATGAAATATATAAATTTATGTATGTGTAGAAAGCTTTATTTGTAATAATGCAAACTGGTATAGGCCTGGGATTGAAATCTAACTGCTATCTTGCCAGTCACGAACATTTTCCAGACGCCACGGAGGCCATTGGAATCAATTATCTGATTAAGAAGATAGAATTTTGAAGAGATATTCTAAACATTTGTAAAAAAAAATTATTAGCGGGAAAAAATATTTTATATTTTACAATATCATTTTCAATGGCTAGCACCACAGTGGCAATCGTCTAAATAAATTTAATATTTTCTAATATTATTTAAAAAAAAGCTTCGTTCTTATGGCCATTTGCACCATGCAAGGTTAAAATCCAAGTTTAACAAAACTTAGTTTAAGTAAATCTTAGTTTACATTTATCGGTAGTTAAGCGATCCATTAGTTAATCTCAGTTTTGTAGATGCAGATATTTTATATCTGAGGGAAAATAGTAAATTCCCTAAATTTATATTTGTTTGCTACTTAGATATATTTTCTTGCAATATTAATAATTAATAAATGGAGAATTTCCCTGCAAAGATATCAAAAGATAAAAGAGCAAGAAATGAAAATATAGAAACAATTTAGACGTTTTCTTACAATAAATGCGTCTACTTTAAGGGTTTATGGGTATGAGTTACATAGCGTTCAACATAGAAAGCTAGATATATATACAGATAGAACTGTGAGAAGTGAACTGTATTCTGGATATGATACGGGCACATGGTGCCCACGGGTAGCCTAGATACCAATATTTATTTATTAACTAATTAAAAATGTTTATGGCTTATGGTATCAAGGAAGTGATTATATGCGAAATTGCCGGTTTAGGAGAATATAATTAAATTAATTTAAATTCTAGTAAACAAATATGCAATAAAAAAAATATATAATAATTTTGGTTGGTTAACCATATGGTATATTATCTCGGTCATGAAATTTACCGCGATCCTGTGATGCTGATGACATCTATGTTGATGTTGTTTACTGATGATGAAGAGCACATTAGTGTTTATCATGAAAACCCTCGACATCATTCCCACACAACATAAGCACACATATGAATTTATTTCAACGTACTTACTCACACACGTATGCTATACAAATACGCGAGCAATGGATAGCAGGATATTGTACAAATAGTGAGAATATGTATGTAGCTATTCGCTAGGTCCATTAACTTGATCCCCCCATTTTTAGTATTCATATTTTTAACATTTTGACTGAATTGTGCACGAATATGTCTAGTATTTATATCAATTGTGCTTATTAGTAAATAAGTTATTAACTAATTAAAGTGATGGGGCTGAGTTGATGGTCACCCCTCACAACCCCCCCTCGCCCCATTTTTGAATTTCCTATTTTTTAAGATGACAATGAATTGTGCTCGAATTGTGCTATTGTTTATTTTAATTGTGCTAATTTAGTAAATAAGTTATTAACTAATTAAATTGGTAAACCGAGGTATTAGCCAGCAATTGCGGATTTTGAATTATTTCAGAAGGCAATGAATTGTGCTTGGAGTTTATTTGAATTATGTTAATTTAGTAAATACGTAATTAACTAATTAATCTAGATGGATTGAAGTAATGACCAGTTCCACCATTACGAAATGTACTTCCACTGAAATGCATAGTTATTCTTACCATAATGAGGTGAAGCGTGAGACCAGATATTTAGAATTTAGGACATTTGTCAGTTGTGATTATTGAAATACATATTTATTCTTATTTTTGACATTATATTTACAATATTTTAATACACATTTGACACACATTTACTATATTAGCGCAATAGAAATAAATACTAGAACAATTCAGCACAATTCCAGCACAATTCATTGCAATCTTAAAAATATAAAATTTAAAATTGGGGGGGCTGACCATTAACTTAGCCCCGCCACTTTAATTAATGAATAACTTATTTACTAGATTAGCATAATTGAAATAAACATTAGCACAATTCAGCACAATTTGAGCACAATTTAGTCAAAATGATTAAAATATGAATACTAAAAATGGGGGGGGGGGGGAGGAGGGGGGAAAGTTAATGAACCTGTATTCGCTTACTCGCTAACAAACCAGAAATACACATTTTGATCATCACCAAATCAAATCTGACTATTTTCGGAATAACGTCTGAGTATGTGTGTGTGTTTGTTTGTATATGGCCCGGGTGTAAACCTCCTATTATTAGCTCGCCTTACGAAATACAAAAGAGGTACAGCAATCGGTCGTGTGTCTAGCATTCTCGGATCAAAAAATTTCCTTAACAAAAAGTGTTTGTCTCGTCGCCCTGAATCCAAAAATAAATTGTGCCCTCTACTCCTCTGAAGATATTGGAGCGATTCACACCAAATTTTGTACACATATTATTTGGTATCCCATTTGAATCTGCTCGCAGTTCAACTCCAATCGCCTCTATACTTCCCGAGTTATAGGACCCAAAAGTTTGGAGCTGTCCTTATAAAAAAATATTAAATACACCCAAAAATGTTACGAAAAAAATGATTAAATATTATAATAATGAATTTTACTAAATCTTTTTAAGTCAAAATAATCTACAAAAAAATGTAAGATTTTTTATATCTATAACATATTTTCAAATTGTTAACCAAAACGCCGTAATAATTAAAAACCGCTGCTCGCATCGCATATATTACTTATCAGGCGAACTGGACGCATAGGTGCGTTGAACCTAAGCTTGTTTTTTGTTGATTCAAATAATCTACTTTATTCTGGTGCATAATACGTCGAATACCGTGCGTTAAGAGTTAAGGTGCATTTATAATCAAATATTTCCACGGCACTTTACGCAAAGTTTCCGCGGAAACCGTGCAGTGTAAAACGGGGTGACTTTATAGGTGTTAATAATAGAAGTATGGTTTGTCATGTTATGTCGTCCCTCTTGCGCCATCTACTTGATAAAATGAAGATATTACTTTAGCCATGAATATGGTACGAGGGCTGTCCGACAAGTACTTAGCCTCACCGGCCTATGGCGCGGTCGGTGGTTCGATTCTTGTTTTTGGAAGGGAAATTAAACTTGCCGTACACGTACGGCCACGACACGGTTTCCGCGGAAACTTGCAGTAAAATGAAGTGGAAATATTTGATTAAAAATGCACTTTTATAATAGATTTTTTTCCACAGCACTACACGGCGCGTCACGACAAGTAAAATATCTATCTTTATCTTGCGCACATTAATGACAGCCATCCTGCTTGCACACTAAATTTGTTGGGAGTAGGATACGATGTTCATTTTTATGCGATAGTTAGAGATAACCAATTTTTACACGGCAACTTGACGTATACTGGCGTGAAACAAGGCAATTATAAATGCCCCTTTAAGACCCGTTTATGATTGACTTTTTCACGTCACAATACGGCAAGTTACCGTGTAATAATTGTCGGTCTCTATCTAATGCACCAAAATGGGCAACCTGTTCTACTCCCATCAAGTATAGTGTGCAGCAAGTAGTTCGTTCGTGTGCGCTAGATAAAGATAGCTATTTTACTTGCCGTATAGCGCCGTGTTATGCCGTCGAAAAACGGTCCTTAATTCGACTGCATGCAAATATAGCCAATACAGTTTATAGACATGTTTTGACACTTTCAATATCGGTGGTTATAAATATATTTGTGTGCGCGCTTGCGCATGCGTATGCGTATATGTTTGTGTGAGCCAAGAGCCACAAGCAGAAAGCAAAGCGCTCGCCTATAAGAGTATTTCAAACAAGCAGAATTATTTGCCTCGAAGCGAAAAGAAAATATGGTTTTCATCTTTATGATTTTATTTTCTAATTTATTTATTTAATAAGAATGAAAATATTAGATTGTTTCCATGGTCTAATGCTACTTCATGGCGAACGTCTGCCAAGAGCCAACTTCTACAATATAGTCTACAAAGGCTTACGGATCTACAGACTAATATTTTCTCATGTGAAAATATTTTCTAGCTTTTTCTTCCTTCATACACTTCATGATATTCGTTCAAAAAATAACTTCATTTTAATTTTAGTTTTATTAGATTAACGATCTTAAGACTGTCGCGTACCTAATTATTATTTTGGTAAAACATAACTAGCATTTAATTTTTAGCCAGTCGTACGAAGTACAGAAGAGCTAATGAGGTACTTCGCTGTAGCATTCGTGAATCAATACATTTTCTATTAACAAGATCTGTTTGTTTCGTCAATATGGATCGATAAATATACTTGGATGTAGGTAATGTTCTTGTCGCGGTGCATTGCATTCAAAAATATATATACTCCTTTGAAGACACCAATGCGATTTAGCACATCTACGATAATTTATGTAAATACAATCTCTTCATATTGTAAATCCAAAGAACAAAAAGAAATATAAATTTTCTATAATCATGAATTTTAAAATATAAGATATATTTTTACTTCCTTATACGCAGTAAAAAGTAAGTCTTGTAATAATGAAAATTTTCGATCTCGATATGTCAACAGATATACACGTTATGACCCTCCCTGAATCGAATGAGAATATTTACTTTTTGTAAATGGTCTAGATGTGCACCTCCTATTTTATAAATTCAAAGTGGAGGTGCATGATTCTCTATACATTTCTTTTTAGCTCGCCGTACAAAGTACCGAAGAAACTAAAGCATTCGGTCGTGTGTCTGTAGCATTCACGTATCAAAAAATTTCATTAACAAAATGTGTTTGTCTCATCGCCCTGAATCCAAAATTATATAAAACTTATATACTTGGATGTTAGTCGTCGCTCGCTCGTAAGACCAAATTTGTGCCCTCTACTCCTCTGAAGTTACCGGAGCGATTCACACCAAATTTGGTACACATATTACTTGGGATCCCATTTGAATCCGCTCGCAGTTAAAATTCAAACGCCCGTATACTTCCCGAATTATTGGGCCCCAAAATTTGGAGCCCTCTTATTAAAATAATTAAAACCTCCAAAAATTCTACTAAATATTCTAAGATATTTTATGTCTACATGATTTTTTCATATTGTTATCCCAAATGCCATAGTAAAATAATAAATATTCAATTTTGAATTTAAAAAAAATTGTAAGACTATTTATGCTTATAATATATTATCAAATTGTAAACCAGAAGGCCATAATTATTATAAATCACTGCTCGTATCGCATATCTCACCTAAAGGGGAGCTCTACACATTGGTGCGTTTTACGCGTACCAAATCTTGTTTCTTTCTCCAATATCATTTATGGCAATAATTGTAATCATTATAATGAATGATATTAATATTTCACACAACTTATGTTTGATAAGTGTCTTCGGAAACTTTATCGGTTACGAGAAAATTGCTACGGAATATCTTAAATTTATTAATTATGTTACTATAGATACGCATACGGGGAATATATTTTATAAAACGTATGAACTATGCCAGACAATATTTTGATATTACAAAATTTGATAAACAAAATAGATTCAAATAATTTGATATTTCTCATTTGACCAGAGAATATCTGCATTTGACATCAAAATATCGACTGGGAACGTGATTCGAGCGTATTGTGTATTGAAAATAAATATTTAAAAACAGTACATATTAAATATTATATTTTAATATATTGATAAGGTAAATATTAAAGAAACAACATATATATTCCATATTGAGAACCAAAATTGAGGAGTGGCCTGCACTAGATTTCCTTTTACGTTGTTTTCATTAGAAATATATACCAAACAACTCTACAGTAATATCTTGAAACTGTACAATTTAGCGTATTATTTTATAACGTTATCAAACACTGTTTCTTCAATATAAAATATAAAATGCATTTTTTTAATTTCGCTTATCAATATATTCAAATATAATTTTTAATACGTACTGTTTTTCAAAATATATTTTGATATTTAACTGCAATAAGCAATAAGCTGTAACACCTGTAAATGATCTATTTCTGTTAACCGGTGAAAAATGACATTTAAATTATTTCTATATTGTTTCTGTCAAAATATTTTAAGGCATAGCTCATACGAATTGTAAAGCATATATTCGTATCTATAGCAACATAATTAAGATATTGAAGATTTTCCGAAGCAGTTTTTTTCGTAACTGGTACATAGAATAAATATGCACATTCAGCTTGAATATTATTTTCCAAAATAAAAGATGTACATCTAGACTAGACAATATGCCAGTCGTTATAATGTAGTGCGTTGACTAACTTTTGCTTCGATCAATCAATAACAATGTCATTATTGTCTTTTATTATTTTATAAAATTCCGTGCATATGAATAAATTTTCGTCATTTAAAAATGGGTGTTTAACAATATGTTATATATAATTAAATCCACTATATAGTTAATACGGTGAGGTGAAGGCATTGGTGCCTGTATCTATGCTTGTTTATTTATTAAATTATTCATATTAATTTCAATATATAAATTATTATATTCGTATCGAAAGCTGCGATGTCATTCTGATCTTGTAAAATATTGCAAAACGTTCCTTTTTATGGTTAATTCTTTAATCTTCTGTGATACGAGAGAAATTTTTTCTATAATTCATAAAAATTATTCTCATACAAAAATATCGTACTATACTAAAATAAAGCTGATTCTATGAGACTATACTTATTGAATGCTATAGGAAATATATATGTTTACATATAGAAAATAATAGTTTAGACGTAATTTTTCAAAATTGTTGCTATAAACAGAAGAAATAAGATGTAAATTTCTTAATTAAATGTTAGTTTATTATTATTGTATAAAATTTTGATCTCAACATTGAATTCCTTAAAAATTAAACTGTTTGACGCCATTTTTCAAAGCAATAAATATTATTAACAAAATTTAGTTTGTCAACTGTATTTTCGAAGTATATATGTAATAGCTAAAGGGGAATCTGTAATTTGAACATTTCACATAATCTAATGTAATCATGTAACTGACACAGATTATTTAGGAAACTACTCCAAACTTATTGATAATATAGAATGTTAGTTATGCTATCAAATGTTTCGTCAGTTCTATAAATAGAAATATACCCTATAATCCTAGCAACGGTACTCGCAACTTCTTGGTGCCCAGTCAAACAGCTAGGTTAGAGCTTCCGATAAGCTAACTTTGATTGTATATCCAAATTACAATTCGCAACTATCACTTTACAGCCTGTTATATCTACGATTTATTGCATTCCTGTGTGAAATTTTGACCCGCAAATTTGCCTTGCAATCAACGCACCGCTTGATTAAAATACATCATTCAAACGGTCTAATTCATTCGTTCTTCTTCATTTAAAACATTTTAATCTATTTGATTATTTGGTGCTAAGTCTATTATTTACATTTAAATTGTACCTAATTTAAATTATAATAACTTTCGAAGGAATATTCAAATCAAAAGTGCCTAGAAATTTCAATATCTTCAACATTTATAAAAATTGATATTTCTCTTAATCATGCCGTTTTCAAAATAAAGAAATATTCACAAGAGTAAACTATCACTTACAGTTACGATACTGTTTTAAAAATATGAGATGCACATTCGCGCCATATTCAAGTCGTCAGTTTAAAATTTCATAATTCTCACTTCAACAGTATTGGTTCTAGAGCGTTTACACGCGTAAGATTCGTTTCAAAGATAGAAAAAGAAAAAAATGGTGATGTTTTCCAAATTTGATCAAAAAGGCATAAATTAATTAAAAATATATGTATTCATCTTTACCAAGTAATATGTAAGTCTTGTAATCATGAAAAATTTTGATCACGAGATTTCAACGGATATACACGTTTTGACATTTGGCCTTCCCTGAATCGAATGTGACTTTTTTATTTCAGAATGACATCTGTGTGAGTGCCTGTGAACGCTCTAGAGCCGAAACATCGAACGTAAAATTATGAAACTTCAAACTTAAAGACTTGCACATGGTCTAGATGTGCTCAAACTATTTTTGAAAAGAATATTCAAACCAGATGTTCATATTTACTCTATTCATTTTTTGTTCAATCTCTAATATTACCAGAACGGCTGCACTTATGGCAAAAATAACTATGTTTATAATGAAAGAAGAATAACGCCGTGACTGACAAGCGACCGCTCAAACAACTTGTAAGTTACGGCGTCATGCTATGCGCAGCGCTTGAGGATGCAGTAAATACAAAGTTTGTTCGATTAAGAAAAACCATCAGGTCTATCTAGTTCGCGGAAAATCCACTATGGGGGCATTGCAAACTGAAAGTTTGGCTGTGGTCACAGAACTGTGCCTCTGGTAGCCAATGTATCAACTAAAATCTTATACTCTGCCATTGCCGATAATATTATATAGGTTTCTATTTCAAATTTAGATTAGATATTAGAGCGCGAATTTTAAAAATTAAAATAATATATTAACAATTTTACAACAAATTTAGATGTCCGAGTTAGTGAAAAGTATGTACATGTATATTTTAAATATTAAAATAAAAATATATACTCAGATGACTCAAAGCCGATTTTGATCATTTTCTTTTTTAAATACCGGAAAATGTTTATAGAAAAGTTCCCCGTAGGTGAGAAGGTGTGCTTTATATTATTTCAATTGTTATTAAAAAATAAGTGTTTTTTAATTTATGTATATAATTGCCTGAAATTTTATAAAACCAGGTTTATGGGGTCGCAGATTTCGAATTTGGCCTCAAAATTGGTCTAAAAACAAAATTGCGTGATTTTTTTTTTTTTGTTCTGGTGTAGGTTTGTGCGCCAACAAATATTATACAGCGGCAGCGAGATGTAAAATAATTTACGGTGGCTGGCACTCGCTCTCACTTATTACGGCGGCACATTTTACTTTACTGTAACTATGTATTTTTAATAAATGTTTTCGTAAAGGGCATTTTGATCACAAGTAAATTAATTTTTATTGCATTTAGAACGTCATCAGTTTACAAAGAAATAAAATGTATAGTGGCCTGCACTCGACTTTCATATACATACGTAGTTTTCACTAGAATTATATATCCCAAACCAACTGTGTTTCCTAATGCGTAAAACAAGTTTATTACAAAGTAAATGATTACCGATTGACTGCGTTCGACTAGTACAAGTTTCAACATACAAAATTCGTTACTTTTTCTCCAGAAAATGTACCGTGTGTCGGACCTTGTACCAGAATCTACATTTCAGTGTAAGTATGAGCGTTACAAGACTTAGTTATAGAATTGATAAACTAAATTCGACGCACCGCCGTTCAAAACTCGGCGTCGCACAGTGGTTCGAAATCCCGAACACCAGGCCATAATATGAAGGCGTTGTCTGATTTATATGAAAATTAGTATATATTAGATATGGCGGATCCAAAATGACGGGGGAAAAAGTATAAAAATAGTCATATTTTCATGAAATTTCGGAAATAGAGTTTTTTGAGATCGCTGATTAAGAATTTATTATTAAAATAATTTAAAATAATAATTTGTTAAAAATAATGCATTATTATAGTTTAATAATAAAATTAATTATTTAATTCTATTAATATAATAACTTTTGTATGTTTTAACTTAAACGATTTAAATATTTTCGACGCCATTTTGTTTTTAGATCTATTTTAAATCCAATATCATAATCTGCAACCACAAAAACCTTGTTGCCAAATTTCAGGCAATTGTATAAATAAAGGAATTATACATTTTCTAAATTAAGAGTGTTTTATAGAAACACTTATTTGTTAATAACAATTGAAAAAATAAAATCATCTATGGGGGGGGGGAACTTTTCTATAAACTTTTTCTGATAACTTTAAAAAAATGATCAAAATCGACTTTGATTAAATTAAAACTTTTAGCGTTTACTAAATGGACCATATACTACGAAAAAGAAAAGTACATCCATAATTATTTGAAGGCAGTTTGAATTTATTGGTAATATGGAAATAAAAAAAATTAAAAAACAAATAATATAAATAAAGTATAATAAAAGTAAATATAATTTTCTTTTAATATAAAAACAAATTAAAATGAATACAATAAATAAATTACATAATTATTGTAGCAATGGGATGATATTTATTATTTTGTCGAGGCTATAAGCTTCACGGCCTCGTCCCGCACCACGACTCCCTTTGCCCCTCCTTGACAGCCTCGTCTGTCGCCGCCGCCCCGTTTAATTTTTTTGTTTTGTTTCTGTTTGTATATAAAGTATAAATAAAATTCCACAATATACAATATTTTCAGGCTTTACATATAAACATTTTTATAATTATTAGGTTCGATAGGTTCTTAGTTCTTATACGTAGCTTACAATCTGAAATAATGTTTTTGATTAAAAAAAAAAAAAAAAGTTATGGTATATTTTAAATTTCATAATTTATCTTAATAATTTTTTTATGTTGACGGGAACCTTTTAGGCAGTGTAATTTTGGTCTTATTTATTAATTTATTATATATTAAAACTTTATATAAATTATTTCGTAAAATGCGCCGTCTAGAACCATTCAATGACTACAATATGGCATAACTGTGCATACATATTAAAATATAAAATAAACCAAGGACTTTGGTTTCTTACAAATACTGTTAGTAAACAAAGCGATACTCGTAAAACGGTCATCTATCTGTGAAATTCAGAAGTTGACATAATATACTCGAACCAAATTCGTTAGTTCCTTGTTATGCTACTGGCCAGGGGGCGATACTATACAACTATGTAAATTCGATGCATTTTAAAACGCTGATAAATTCTCCAGATCAGAAATTACCTGTTTTTGCTCGAAAACAAAGAAATTCTGCTGAATAATGACTGTTTATTGTATATGAAGGAATTACGGACACATTGTTACACTTTTGGTCAAAGTTATATTTCTTAATTACATAAAACTACTCAAAATTTATCATGATTAAACAAACCTCGATTACGCAAAAAAAAAACCGACTCACCCTTATAAAAAAAAATATCAGTGAATTTGTAATTGCATAAATAAGGCCTGGTAAAAATGTTTATTTTTTTGATCGCACAGTTTCGAAGATAAAAAATAAAAATCCCAAAAATAGGTCATTTTTTATAGTTTTTATTTTTTATCTTCGAAACTGTACGATCAAAAAAATTAACATTTTTACCAGGCATTATTTATGAAATTACGAATTCACTGATATTTTTTTTTATAAGGGTTAGTCGGTATTTTTTTTTTTTCGAGGTTGATGTTTGACCTTAAGGGGCATTCACCTTTAGCGGATTCAAAAAATCGATTTATTTTTTTTGCAGAATCGGACACTTTGAAGTGTTGACTATAGGTTTCTGAAGCCGTTTTTCGAAATTCGAGTTGGAAATATGTGAAATTGCGATTTAAACAATACAATTTTTTTGCTCAAACACGGCGTTTTCGCGCGCGTCAGTCTGAAGTTGAAACTTTAAACGCATTTTTCTCGAAACCATATTTTTTACATCGCGCGGTAGAATATCTCGACAACGAATTAACCGATTTAACTCTCAATAAGCGCATCTTAAAGGTAATAAAATTCTCTAGGAGTTGATACTGGACGAAGTGTGTCCGACAATTATAAATATTTTTTAAGGCCCGCCAAAGGAGAAAAAAAGTGGCAAAAAATGACACTTTTCGTACGATGGTCGCCATTTTGCTAATTATGATCCAAATGGACCACCCGAAGGTCAATTTCTAGACAATTTAATATACTTTAAAACCCTAATTTTTTATTTTGTCTCAAACAACTGGGACCAGAGTTATGCTACCGCGCGCTTAAATTGAGCTGCCCACTTTGGACCTGGACATCTTCGCCGGGGCTAAACGTACACGACTTTAAAAAATACCTTATTAAAGAAAATAGTTGAATAAATACGATACAAAAAACCGCGTGCGAATATCTCGAACGTACCATGAGAAAAAAAATGTGAAAAAACAGCTTCTTTTGTGCTCTAAAGGTGAATGCCACATTAAGGCTAAGGCCTGCATTCAAATTTACATGAGCTTTAGTTTATGAATAAATCTAACATTTAGGATCAGTCAGCAGTTATATATTTTTACAGCCGCTATGATAATATGCTTTTAACAATTAAACTGTTATTACAAAATATCAAAGAAATTTAAACTAAATAATTATTTAGTTTGAATTCTTTTGATATATTGTAAATACAGTTTAATTCTCTCTTTCTTTTTTCTTTTCTTTGTCATATTTGCAACAAACTTTGCATTTGAGATTTTATTCTAAATATTATTCTTATTAGTGTAAAATATGAACGAAGAATAATATTCGGTACGTACAATGCACCAATGAGTCCAGCTCGCCTTATGAGTAATATATGCGATGCGAGCAGCGGATCTTAATTATTATGGTTAACAATTTGAAAAAATGATATAGATATAAAAAGTCTTATAATTTTTTGGAGATTATTTTGATAAAAGCAAATATTTAGTGCATATTTTAAAATTCAAAATGATATAATTTGATAATTCTTTTCAAGCTTTGGGTTAACAATATGAAAAAATCTTGTTGATATAAATTTGTAGTAAAATTTGTGAGTGTTTTAATTATTTTTTATAAGGGCAGTATAAAGGGGGTCTCCAAACTTTGGCACGCTATAGCTCAGGCAGAATAATGGCGATTGGATTTAAACTGCGAGTCGATTCAAATGGGATACCAAATAATATGTGTACCAAATATGGTGTGAATCGCTTCGGTTCCTTCAGAGGAGTAGAGGGCAAAAATTTGGTCTTACGAGCGACGACTAACATCCAAGTGTATAAATTATATATTTTTTCAGATTCAAGGCGACGAGACAACAACTTTTTGTTAAAGATTTTTTTTGATCTGAGAATGCTACAGACACACGACCGAATGCCGTTGCTTTTTCGGTACTTCGTATTGCAAGCTAAATATATCCAAACCGCGTAAAATTCTGGAAAAATCCACACGCGTTCACACATCGGGAAATACATTCTTTTCGTAATTTCATAAATTTTAATCCTTCAAAAAAAGAATTGAAATGGTATTCCTAATAAATATAGTAAAATTAAGTAAAAGAAAGTCGAGTGCAGGATACTCCAGAAAATAATTGCCTTTAAGATTTAGTTTTGATTGTTTTATCTCCGAAAATTTATTTTGCACATTTGCATCGATTAACTTTATAAAAATATTCTTAACATTTCTAATTTCACCAAAAAAATTATTATGAGTTTACCGTCCTTCGAGCTGAAGGCATTAATGTCTGTACTTCTGCTTGTTTTGCTTATCTTTATTTGCTTATATTAATTCTATAGATAAAAGCCATGTCTATCAGAATAGCTTGCGCACAAATTGCATAATATCATATTGTTAACTGGATTACATTGACGTTATAGTTTGATAAGATCAAATTTGCTTGCGAATCGAATAAATGTGCATGTTAAGCTGAGTATGCAGCATGTAAAGCAATAACACAACTAAAACAAGCGTAGGTAGCAGGCACCAATACCATTAGTTCGCCGTTTATAGACACCTTTTTATAACCATTGAATATTTTAAAGATATTAATGGCATTTTTACAGATTTATTGCAATAATAGATATTCTTTTAATGGGATCGTTTTCAAAATTATTATTTATATATATAGTCAATGTAACCCTTTTACTTTTAAGCGTGGGGTTAATTATTTATATATTTTTTTTTTCTGATCTTTGGGTTCTTACTAAGTAAAAAGGTTATAAATATATTTATTTTATAACAATAATAAAATAAAATAAATATTCTTTTTTAATTTTGTAAGAATCCGACCCTTCTTTACGTCGGACGTTCTTATGTGAACATGTAACTGATTGTTATTGTTCCCGAGTTCGCCTATTTGAGTGTGATGTGGATTAAAATAATATATACACAATAAAAATAAAATAAAATTTAAAACAATATAAAAATATTAACAAGAGGTTTAGGTAGATTGAAAAAATTATAAAAATACTTTGAAACCACAATCAATTTACTGAAAAACTATGCTAATGCTGCAATTCAGAGCAAATGTATGTATCTATTAGTACAATTCGTAATATATTGATAGTGTAATATATATTTTAATTGAATTGCAAAACATTTCTAAACTTATTCTTTAAGATTTATCGAACATAATACATGATATGTGTAATTAATAACACTAAAATATGTCTCCATTAAAGAACTACAGCTTTTTCAAAATCTTACTGATTCGCCTTATAGACCTATAGTCTGACAACGCTAAACGCAAAAGTCTTCAATGTAAAAATGATTTAAATTCAACAAAACTAAGCCTAAAGCAAAAATTTTCAAAGTTTAAACTATTTAAATAGAACAAAACTATTTTAAATTTCAAGAGTCAAAACATGTATATCCGATGAAATCTCGAGTTTGAATTTTTTCATGATTACAAGACTTACTTAAAACTTCGTAAAAGAAAGTAAAAATTAAACCATCCACTGAATAGATAATACGGCGAGCTAGAGGCATTGATGCCACCTAAATTGTGTTTGTTGTAATTCGTTATTGTGCATTACATTTTAATTTTTGTTAATATTAATTATAGAATTAAACCAATGTATATTCGAATAATAGGTTAAGTACTTTTTGATCAATGTAAAATATATAATGCAATAATTTACAATTTGCTAAATATTTGCAAATTAATAAATATTATAGACTACGGAATAGCTGCACATTATGATCTAGTAATCCTTACCTATTATAAAACGCAAGGTCTATCTGTTTGTGTGTACGCTTAGTACTGGAGAACCGCTTATTCGATTTTCATATATATTTCTTTATTTGTAGGCATGCATCTGGATGGATTTGATTGAAATTGGTTTAGTAATTTTCAAGATTTAACAATAATTTCCGCCGACTGGTATCGGCCTGGTCTCGTCTCGTGTTTGAGACCGAGACCGCGACGAGACGTGACTGTCGACGAGAATCTCGTAAAGTCTCGACGAGATTCGAAAAAACCGATGAACTAATGTAGGCAACCAAGGTAACGCACACGCATTATTGGCAAATGTTAAGCTACACCGTTCAGTTAGAAATTATGGAAGAGAATATGGATATCGTAGATATTTCGTCTACGGTTCATCTACAAACTTACATTTATTACACACATTTAATATTTAAAATGTAATAACCTAATAATAGCAATTGTTAAGATTAAAATGAATATAACAATATTCTCTTTGTAAGAGCTGATAGGTACTGAACAGTCACAAGTGCAACCGAGTATGCAATGTGTGCGGACGCACACAGACGCCAGGATAATCTTGGCGCCAAAGATTTCAGACGAATAGGAAATATATTATAAATGTCTTAAGCAAATTATTTATGACTTATTTGTTACAATATTAGTTTTTATTGCTTTTATTAGCTCGCCGTACGAAGTACCGAAGAAGCTAACGCATTCGGTCGTGTATCTGTAGCATTCTCGGATCAAAAAATGTTATTAATAACAAGTATTTGTCTCGTCGCCCTGAATCCAAAAATATATATAACTTATATACTTGGAAGTTAGTCATCGCTCCCTCACTCGCTCGCATGTAAAACCAAATTTGTGCCCTCTATTCCTCTGAAAGTACTGGAGCGATTCACACCAAATTTAGCACACTTATTATTTGGCATCCCATTTAAATCTGCTCGCTGTTTAAATCCAATCACCCGTATTGTTCCCGAGTTATAGGGCCCCAAATGTTGAGCCCTCCTTAATACTGCCCTTATAAAAATAATAAAAACCCATAAAAATTTTACTAATAATTCTTTTTATATGAACAAGATTTTTTCATATTGTTAACCCAATGGCAATAAAAAATTATCAAATATTATAATTTTGAATTTTAAAATATGCACTAAAATTCCTTTTATCAAAATAATCTACAAATAATTGTAAGACTTTTTATATCTATAATATTTTTACGTGTTATATGCAAAGACATATAATCGAGACTCTCGTCGAGACCGCGACGAGACTAGTCTCGTCGATACCGAAACTCTCGCAAATCTCGTCAAGACAGGTCTCGGCGGCAACATTATGTAAGGTTAATATAGACGCAGTTGCAAGTGCGACATCAAGTGTGGTGCGTGCAAAAGCTAGTAAAAATAAACCGATATTGAGGTAATAGAAACAGTAGCAACATTAACTACTGTTTCAAATTATGTTTTTAAAAATAAAAAATTTCTACCGGGCTAAACAAACTGTTCAAAACGTGTATATTTGATAAAATCTCTAATTCACAATTTTCAGGATTACAAAACCGTCGATTCTGGTTACCTGGGCCAACCACAAATTTGTTAAAATCAAGGAAATATCAGCGTTTCTCATCGCTTATTTCGGACACCATTCTCATGAATCGGGACAAACTCCTAACAGCCAGAGATATCAGTGCAAAAATTAACCATTTACAAGCACTGCTTGTCGCTGGTGAGCTATAAAGACCAACACCATACAGAGTTGCTTTACTGTTTTGAAGCCTGTATGTAATTTATATGCTTGATTAATTTTTTTTAAGTGTAGAAAAACACTCATTCTTTAATTTTGTGTGGAACATTGCATATTTAGTCCAGCCGCATAATTTAACTATTTGCTCTCGCTTCAATGTGTCTCGATTAAGCAGAATCGACAGTACTTCCAGATTTTGTCCATAAGGTATTAAAAACAAGAAAATTACCCGTATTTTCGCATAAAATCATATTTCTCCAACATTTAACCATGTTTTGTATGAAATATAAATAAAATGCATATAGTATATATAGTGGTTCATGGCAGTGTAGTTTTCAGACGATTACTTTTGAAATAAAACGTATAATATTGTTTTTTTGTTTTTGTGACAAGCCCAACTGTTAGGAGAAACTAACTGGGAAAACGGAAAAAGTTATTATGTCACGTGTCGGTTCGCCTCGTTCGCGTACTTTTAAAAACAATAAATTTTCCTTCATAAATTTCTCCCCAATGATTTATATGGTTGTGATATTAATAATTATACTTTGATATATAGAATAAAAAATTCGAGTGGCTTGCTCTGGACTTTCTTATACGTAGTATTCACTAGAAATCAGGGCTGTCTTTAGCTCATTTCAGAAGGAGTGCGCGCAGTCTCTCTTAATCAGCGCCCCTCCTGAATTTCTATTTCTGTAAAATATATACATTAAATTTAGACATTGTATATCGTAATCATTCTGTTTATATTATTATTACTTAGTGTTATTATGTCCGGAATTTTTCTATTTCTTTTGGAATTAATTAAAATAAAAATAAAATACGAATAAAACAAAGTAAGTCTTCCTTCAAAATGCAGAGTATTCATTTGTGTGCGCACTTTGCATCGATAAAAATGATAGCAGGGGTAATACAACTTAAGCAATTATCAATAATTAATGTTAGCCGTGATATAGAAAGTCCAAATAATTACAGACCGATATCAATAGCTCCTCTATTTTCAAAAATAATTGAAGTACTATAAAAAACTGGTTTAGTTAGGTAGACTACTTGAATAAATTTCATATTTTAACGGTGAATCAATATGGTTTTAGACCTAAACATTCAACTATTTCTGCTGCAATTTCATTAATATCTAACATTACTAACAGTTTGGAAAGGGGTGAACATGTCACTGCTATGTTCTATGACTTGTCTAAAACATTCGATTGTGTTACGAATGAAATTTTATGCAATAAGTTGTATTATTATGGTATACAAGGTACTGCCCTTAATCTAATAAAAAGTTTTCTATCTAATAGAACACCAATAACCGTAGTAAATGACACTTACTCCTCTATAAAATCTGTAGAACACGGTGTACCTCAAGGTTCTGTTTTCGGACTGTTATTATTTCTTGTGTATATCAATGATTTACCTTACAATATTAGTCATGTAAGTGTTGTGCTGTACGCAGATGATACTACATTTCTCAACAATAGCTCTTCTTTGAGTAACATTGATGACGTCTTCTACTCTAAGTGAAGCTCTCAAATAGTTCCTGACTAGTAAATTAGTATTGAATGATTCTAAGACTGTAAATGTTGTATTTAGCGCAAATCGTATCATAAATCGTAGCTCCCTTCATCAAAAGGATGATCATGTCAAATTCTTGTGTTTCTATCTGAACCCACAGTTGAACTGGAAAAAACATATTACCTTTCTAGCAAATAAATTGCAAAAAAGTAACTATATGTTACGAAAAATCACAAATTCCGTATCTGAGGTTACAGCAAGGAACTTGTATTTTGCAATAGTACATTCACAAATTAGTTTGGAGTCTGTGGCTAATAACTTAAATAATAATAAAAAATCCCTTAGCCACAAAGTATTTTAATTGAGCTAAATACGTATTTCGACAACTAAGTTGTCATCATCAGTAGCAATGGGAGTATAACGTAATATCTCTGGCTAAGGCAAAAACTTGAATGATGTGCTCTTTACCAGGATATCAAGGTTACACTGATAACCTTGATATCCTGGTAAAGAGCACATCATTCAAGTTTTTGCCTTAGCCAGAGATAATACGTTATACTCCCATTGCTACTGATGATGACAACTTAGTTGTCGAAATACGTATTTAGCTCAATTAAAATACTTTGTGGTTAAGGGGTTTTTTATTATTATTTAAATAGTACATTCAGCACTATCGTATGGAACTCTTTTGTGGGGTAACTCGTCCCTCTGGGAACGAATATTTAAGCTACAAAAGGCCTCGGTCCGTATATTGTCGAAAGTAAATAGCAGATATCATTGCCGCCAACTTTTTATTAAATTAAACATAATGACACTGCCCTCATTATTTTTATTCCAATACCTAATATACACTAAGGATAATGTTTAAACTTTTGTGCTTACTGGAAACATTCACGGCCATGATACTAGACAGAAATACAATTTAAGACCTAATTTCAAGCGACTAATTGTGTCGAGAAAATCACCGGAAATATTCTGTTGTACTTTATTTAACAAATTACCTCAACATTTTCGCATTTTAGAAAAGAAAATGTTTGAAAAAAATACTGTTAACCAAAGCATTTTATAATGTAGATGAATACATGACATCACCAAAAGATTTTGTTATCTAAATCATCATTTATCTAGACTATAAGTTCATATACAATTTTTTGTATGCAATTGCTTGAAATTAATTATTATTATTATTATTTTATTATTAGGGAGCCAAAACATATATATCGTATATCAAAAAATCACATTAATATGTATATTTTATTATTTCAAAATTTTGTCTGCTGTAATTTATGAATTTTATATATATATATAAATAAACTACATAAATTGCAGCAGGCAAAATGTTTGCAAATTATTTTGTAAACTGAAATTATATCGTGTACACGCTTCATAAATAAATATTCAATAATAAAAAACTTATTATCCTAATAGAATCAAAATTGTTGCACGCAATGCAGCTATGGGATAATTTAAAATCTATATTCGAAAATAAATATACCGAAGCTTGATTCCAACTTAGGGCTAGTTGTACAATAGCAGTTTTAACGTCCGATTAAATAACCTATTGTTTATCATTGAACTTAGTTAAAACACGCGGTTATAGTACATCTTTAGTTCAGTGTCAGATTTCCTACGTTTTGTTTATAAGAAGTGAATAAAGAAATAATACATTTTACATAATTTGCTTTGACTGTAACTGTTGTTTTTTTCATCACTGTTAAATAAAAACTGTATTTTTATAAATATATATAATAATATATATGAATGTTTGGTTTATTGTTTATATTTTATGCATAATTTATTTCAAAAGTAACAGATTTGTTATAATTGTTATATTTGACCGTTTTTAGTGTAGTAAATAATAAAATCCCTGTGCATTGGACACATGGAGAAAAGCCAAAAATCATTATTATAACCACTGATGTTTGATCAAACAATGAAAGCATTCATTTATTAAATATTTTAAATTTCAAATAAAAAATATTTAATAGATATTCTATCTGACGTTATGTAGAGCGGTATTCCAAAGCGGGAGATTCAACTGTAGAGTAAAACCCTTGTTAATGACTCTTTTTCCATGTCGGGAAGAGGAACGACTTCCGGCCATCTAGTAAACAGATCGATAACTGTCCAAAAGTATTCGAATCCTTTGCAATAAGTCATTTTGTTGAAATCAATGTGGATGAGCTCAAAACGTTTTTTGGTAAGAGTGAAACTCTGTGTTGGAGTGACTGTGTGACGGCTAATCTTATTCTTTTGGCAAATGATGCAATGCTTACACCACAATGTTATTCTTGATTGAAGGCCAAACGAAAAGTTCCGTGATTTAGCGTATAGTTCTACGACCGCCTTCATGTGCGATGTTGTGTAAAGAGTTAATAACTAGCGGTCTATATTTCTTTTGGACGAAAGAGCGAGATGATCTTCATCATTCTCTTATTCTTGAACCATTACTTCGAAATCAATTATAATTTGATTTGTCGAAATTGTTTCTATTCTCAAAAGAGTATCAGCCACATTATTGGAATCGCCGTAAATGTTTTGATATCAATTGAAAATTGTGCGATGTAATCCAAATATCTCAGGTGTCGGGGAGTAATATTATCGTTCTTTTGCTGGAATACATGTGAATGTGGTTTATGGTCAGTGAAAATACAAAAGACTCGTCCTTCAACCATATGTTGAAAATGTTTTATCGCAGCATAAATGGATAAAAGTTCGCGATCATATGTACTGTATTTACGTTGTGCGTTATTGAATTTTATTGAAAAAATGCAGGTGGTTGTAACTGACCAACAGTTAACTATTGTAAAACAGCACCCATAGCGTTATTAGAGGCATCGCAACTTATGGAAATTGAAGCCCCAGTTACTGGATATGTTAGAAGAATAGCCGTTGCTAGAGATTTTTTTGTATCTTTGAAAGTTGCTTCTAATAGGTTGGTCCAATCTATTATAAAGTTTTTATTTTTGTTGGTAAGTTGATAGAGTGGTGCTTGAAATTTAGTGGGATAAAACATCGGTAGAAACGTATCATGCCTAAAACCGCCGGAGTTCTTTGACGGTTTTTGGCTTTTTGAATTCCAAAATTGCCTTCACTTTCTCATTTTTTGGCTTAATTTCTTGTTTTCCGATACGATAGCCGAGGAATTCAAAATTGGTATGACCAAATAAGCATTTATTAGAGTTGAAAATAATGCCGTTGTCTTGTAGACGTTCAAAGACTTTGATGATATGTTTGCTATATTCCTCATGCGATGAAGACGCGATAATTATATCATCTAAGTAAGCGTAAGCGAAATTTAGACTACATCCATGCAGCTTTGAAACGTGTGAGAAGCGTTACATAAGTCTAAAGGCATAAACATGTATTTGTACAGACCAAATGGAGCACAGATAGCTCTTTTCTTAACGTCGTCTGGATAAACGGGGATCTGATTGTAAGCGCGAGTTAAATCTAGTTTGCTGAAGATAGTGCAACATTCTAAACATTGAGAAAAATCTTCTATGTTGGGAATGGGATAGTGATCCGGAATAGTTTCCGCTTTTAGAAGGTCTCCCCATACCTTCCTGACACAGTGATTCGTATGCTGATTTAGCAGCCTTAAACTTTTCAGTCGAAAGATGTCGAGTATGCTTGCAGTTAACAAGTTGATCTGAAGGAATTATTCTGTGTACGACAGCATGTTTTATATTGCTTGTGTTCAGACTGAGACGAGTAATGTCTGGAAAATTGTGTAGGATTTCTTGATATGGCGAATTTGTTTTGATGATACGAATACCGAGACTTGCTGCAGAAGTTGAAAGACAAATAATTGGTAGCAGTGACTGTCTATCCAAGATGCGGTTGTTTCTCAGGTCTGGTAACAAGTTGTGATGAAATAAGAAAAATGACTCCTATGATCGGCTTCGAGACTTTAGCAATGATAAAAGGCCAGCGGAAAGGTCTTCGTAATCCAATATTTAAAGTAGTGACTTATTACCATAAGTGGGTATTCGAGAACCATTTGCAGTTAATAATTGTAAACCATTATCAGAACGATCGCTCGGTACCTTCAAAGGAGTAGAGGGTACAAATTTGGTCTTACGAGCGAGCGACGAGTAACATCCAAGTATTTAAGTTATATATATTATTGGATGCCTTCGGTACTTCGTACGGCGAGCTAAAAATGTCTAATTGTACCTCTAGACAGCAATTGGTACGTAGCTTGGGATAGGTACATGCATATAATTTAAAGGATATGCAATCTGAGAATTTTGTAAGGGCTAATAATTTGTATAATTGCGTCTGCTAATCAAATTTTGTAAAATTAAAGTCTTGTTTAAGTACGAAGGCTGTGGACAACAAAATAATTAAATTATATATTCGCTATAGATTTTTAATCCTCATATTATATATATATATATATATATATATATATATATATATATATATATATATATAAGTTAATATATATGCTTTCGATCATTGAGTTCTTGGTTTGCTTTCGTATACTTTATTCGTCCCGAGGTACAAACAGCAGTGTCCCGTGGTACACGATGATCTTGTACCTTGGGACACTTTCCCATTTTTCCTAGTTGTGTAATTTTTTTATATTCTACTTCGAATCAACATCACGATGAAAATAATATATAATAACAATAGCATATTCTTTCATATTGTACTATTATTGATATATATATATATATATATATATATATATATATATATATATATATATATATATATATATATATATATATATATCAATAATCTGACATATGACTTTACCTGTTTTTCCATTCTAGTCTTTCGTTTCCTTCAAGAACCATCCGAGGATAGGATCGACATAAGTTTTACGCAACATTAACGTTTGCGGATATGATGTCACGTGCCAAAAACCGAACTATGGCCGTTTTGTACAAACCATCTTCTTCGGATAAGTGGCTGATATCAAAAGAACCACGATTTCTTTGTCTTTATTATGATTGATCTTAGATGATCGATTTGTGCCATCCGTTACAAAGACAATACACCGCGTTAAGTGAGAGCTCAAGTACTTTGACGCACACACGTTAAATTTAACTTGATGATGTGGCAAATTCTTGCTTTTCAAATGAAAAGCTATTACAAATGTTTTTGAATATTCCTAATGAGCTTCAAATAATAGAATTTTGTTATATATAGTTAATTGAATATACTTGGTTTAACTTATTCGAATGTAAATAAGAAATTGAAATAAAGAAAAAGTACGAATTCGAGCATTTAATAAGCTACATCTGTTTATATATCGTTCTTGAAATGGTACATATTTAATATTTTCTGATATATTAAGAGGATGAGCAACCCGTCTTGCATGCACGTGAGGGACGGGTCGGGTGTTAGGGCAGTATAGCACGTGTAGCTTGTTGGGCGGTGCTAATTGTGTGACGTAGTGGGTAACTCAACGGAGTGGGAGCACAAAGTACACTCAGAATTAAATTGACTCTCCGTATGCTTCGTATCTGATTTTTACACAACTATGCATTATTATTCTACGTACACAAATAACGATATCGTTCTAAAATATACAAACAAGAATGCTCATACAATATATTATAATTATTGGAACGTTTTTTTTCAGTTTCAGAAAAATGAGTTATATATTCAATATTGAAAAATACGTTTATTATTTAAAAAAAAAAAACATATTTTAATAATAGAATTATATTTACAACAAATAATATTTTTTTATATATTATAAGAATAACAACAGAATAGATATGTATATGAATGATAATTGGTCTACCATTTCACTACGAAATTTGTGGCCGCACATCATCTCTGAAGGTATGGGGCCGTTTTTAGCCATTTGAGATACAGGAAGATCTGAAGATCCCGGAGCGATTTAATCCAAAGATGGTATTCACATATTCTTTGGCATCCCATTTGAATTCGACCGTAGTCAAAATCCTATCGCCCGTATTTTCCCGGAGTTATAGGACCCCAATATTTAGGTTTAAATATTCAAAAATTTACGATGTTTTTCTTATATGGAAATTTTAAAATAATTTTCGATTAACAGTTTTTTTATTTTCTTTTTCTCGCATTGCTGCAATTATGTAATCAGGATCCCTTATATGTCCGTTACGTGGTATTCGTGGATCTACTAACTCAGGTAGAAGGCAATATGTATAAAATTTAACTAATATTTCTTCCATGTGCTTCAACCAGGACATGTCATCCCATTTTTTATGTAAAACTAACTTGCTGCTAACAGAGCTAGATACAAAGTGAACTCATAATTTTATAAAATTGAAATAGAACATTGTAGTAATTGTTGCGATTTAAAATAATATTTACTTGTGTTGACGAATGTGAGTCATGCTCTTATGCATGGATTCTAAGCACCCTGCTATTACAAATAAACAAAAAAATATAAACAGTTTTGGGCATTATCATTAGTAAAAATATATGATAATATAATAAATATAGGTACCATAGGCACCAATATCTTCGGCTCGCTGTATAAATTATTTGGAGGAATATATATTAATTCCTTGAGCTCAATTTTTTTTGCGGCATGCATATATGAGGGGTGGCTTTAAGAAATATCTTCTCTAATTTATTTTTGGTCACTTTCACGTTAAGCGGAATTGCCGAATAATATTTCAGATTTAAGTAATTTTTCTAATTTTGTCTTTTTAAGGGTAGTGGGTAATCCTAGAAAGATAAGAATGGCAAATTTGAATTCTTTGAGCTCAAATTTGTATACATAGATGTGCGGCATGCATATATGAGGGGTAATTTTTTAAGGGATGAACCTACCCCGTCTAAAATATTTCTTTGGTCACTTTCACGTTAAGCGGAATTGCCGAATATTATTTCAGATTTAAGAAGTTTTTCTAATTTTGTCCTTTTAAGGGTAGAGGGTAATCCTAGGAAGTTAAGAATGGCAAATTTGAATTCCTTGAGCTCAAATTTGTATACATAGATGTGCGGCATGCATATATGAGGGTTAATTTTTTAAGGGATGAACCTACCCCCTCTAAAATATTTCTTTGGTCACTTTCACGTTAAGCGGAATTGCCGAATATTATTTCAGATTTAAGAAGTTTTTCTAATTTTGTCCTTTTAAGGGTAGAGGGTAATCCTAGGAAGATAACAATGGCAAATTTGAATTCCTTGAGCTCAAATTTGTATACATAGATGTGCGGCATGCATATATGAGGGTTCATTTTTTAAGGGATAAACCTACCCCATCTTAAATATTTCTTTGGTCACTTTCACGTTAAGCGGAATTGCCGAATATTATTTCAGATTTAAGAAATTCTTCTAATTTTGTCCTTTTAAGGGTAGAGGGTAATACTAGCAAATTAAGAATGGCCAATTTGAATTCCTTGCGCTCAAGAGTTCCTTGTATCTGATTCAATATATATATATAGATTGTCGAACTCAATTTTTAAGGGTTGAACTAAGGGTAGTTCACTCTGAATTTTAATAAATATATATACAGTAAAACTTCCCTAACTCGAACTTCTATAACTCGAAGTATTCTCTAAGTCGAACTTTTTTCTTGAACACTAATGTTTTGTTCTTGTTTACATGTTATTTTATCTCCCTAATTCGAATTTCTATAACTCGAATATTTCTCTAATTCGAAGTGATATTTTCTCTCGTTGTATCTCGAAATATTCTCTAAGTCGAACTTTTTTCTTGAACACTAATGTTTCGTTCGATTTTACATGTTATTTTATCTTTCTAATTCGAATTTCTATAACTCGAATATTTCTCTAATTCAAAGTGATATTTTCTCTCGTTGCTGGGGTATTCACTGACAATCAAATTTGTATGTGTGAGGCGCAGGACATATATTTATTATTTCAGTGTGTGTTTCAGAATGTCATTGTATATAATTTAGTGCTTGATTTAGTTTGAAGATTAGGTGATACAGTGCTGTAATTACTAGTTAACAAAAGTTTATTTTGAAGTGCATATGTATGTATCTTGAATATGAAGCGAAATTTAAAGTGCTTATCATTAGAAGAAAAACTTTCTTTAATTGCCGAGGTAGAAAAGGGCACAAAGAAGAAAAAGGATATTGCTATACAATTCGGTATTCCCCCTAACACCTTATCGATCATTTTAAAAAACAAGGATAGACTTTTAGAAAAAGTTAATAACTACAGTGGTACTAGTAAACGCAAAAGGCTTACACCTTGTGTTTATACTGATATTGATGAATGTATGTTCCTGATTATATATACAATTCTTTAAATTTAGTGGAAGATTTTGTAGAAAATGAATGGTGGTCTTGTAAAATACAAAAGAAAATTACTGAATACTTTAAAATAAACAACTAATTTTTTCACATTTTTATTGTGTATTTTCTATAACTCGAAGTTTCCCTAACTCGAATCTTTTATCCTGCACCTCGAGATTCAAGTTAGGGAAGTTTTACTGTATAATTAATTCAGGGGCGAGGAATTTATAATGAACTACCCTCTAAATTCAACCAATAAAAAATTAGTGTAACACATTATTGAATAAGACCCTAGAAATTCAAATGTACCACCTTATATAATTCTCGATTGTATATTATTTTATTAGAACAAAATACTACATGCTGTCTATGAAACATATTTCATCGTATAAATACTTTTGAAAATATTGTACTGGGCGGTGCCAATTCACTTCTAGCAATATAGTTAATTTTATAAACGATAGAGGCGCCCTGCAACAGTCACACATTTTAGAGAAATAACACGAAAAAGTACTTTTTCTGCGCCTTCACAGGGAGTTCGTTTTAAATAGAAAAAATTTGAAATTTTCAATGATGTGAAATGAAATAACAAACTTTGAAATGATCGGATTAGATTTTTGAATTTGGCTTACATATATCTGTAAGAATTGTTTAAAAATTGGACATATTTATACATTTTTATTTAAAAAGTGGAACCAAAATTGAAAATTTTAATCCGATCATTTCAGAGTTTCATTCTTTCCAAACTTAGAACATTTTTTCAAAATTCGATACTAACAAAAATAAGGGCTGTGTGAAGGCGCAGAAAAACGTCGTTTTTCACATGGTTTTCTCATCGTCTTAAGCTATATATCTACAATATGGTATAGTTTTACGGTATTTATTATTGTAGCTATATTACGAAATAATAATTAAGTCTTGTAATCAAGAAAAATTTCGAACTCGAGATTCCAACGAATATATATATTTTAACGATCTCAATTATCAAATTATTTTTGGAATTCGTCTGTGTGTCTGTCTGTGGACGCTCTGGATCTAGAGCCAAAACTGTCGAACCTAAAATTGTTAAATTGAAACTTGCACCTCCTATTTATGAAAATATTCAAACCGGAAATGTTTAAATTATGCATTTTTGTACTTTCTCCGATATCACCTAGAACAGCTGAACTTTATAATGAATGATATTAATACTTCACACAACTTTTGTTTGCAAAGTTTCTTCAAAAAATGTACCAGTTACAAGAAAAAAGCGCCGTTTATTCAGTTGTCTTTTCGTATAAATTGCCTCCGAAATGTCAAACTTTCGATCTAAAAGGGAAAAGGATTGACAATCATCCGAAAACGAAAAGAAAAAACGGCCACCAAATCAGTATGAAATGGAAAGTGAAATGAGTATACCACCGCGTCATTAAAGAAACTCGGTTCTAAGCAGTGCGACGTTTAAAGCTTGCTTTCTCAAAACGTACTATTTCGTCCTGGCTTCATTGATATCTCGGACAATTTTCAATATTTTTGAATGAGCGTTTCCAACGATGGAAAATATGAACACCTAGGAGCGCGCCAGAAGCATACTGTGCCTGTGTGCAAGAAATTTTGATGGCACCCCATTAATTAAAAACATTTGTATCAAAAAATATTATACATAGGTGATACGTGCCCCAACAACTACAGGTTCGGACACTTGCAAATTTCTTTCTGTAGTAGCTTTTGTGAAGTACATACTGAATTTAAATATATATCGGTTGTGGCCAACACAGAACTTTTTTTTACGTTTTAGTAGAAGGAGTCGAAAAATATAAATGTTTAAATTTGACAAAATTCTTCGAACATTGATATACGGAAGCTTGTTTGAAAATGTAATAAATAAAATATAACGAGATAAGAAAATACCATTATTATTTTAATAATTAATTTTGTTTTATGAATTCAAAAAAACTATTTGCAATTAGAAACATTACAAAAGAAAATCCAACACAGAATTTTATTTTACGTTTTAGTAGCAACAAGATTTGGTACGCGTAAAACGCACCAACGCGCAGAGCTCGCCCTTAGGTAAAATATGCGTTGCGAGCCGTGGTTTTTAATTACTATGGCCTTTTGGTTAACAATTTGGAAATATGTTATAGGTGTAAAAAGTCTTACATTTAATTTTAGATTATATTGATAAAAAAAAAATTTAGTTCACATTTTAAAATTCAAAATTATAATCATTTTTTTCGGGCTTTGGATTAACAAAAGAAAAAAATCTTGTAGACATAAAATATCTTAGAATTTTTAGTAGAATTTTTAAGTGTATTATTTATTTTTATAAGGGCAGTATTAAGGGGGGCTCTAAATTTTGGGGCCCTATAACTCGGGAAGTATACGGGCGATTGGATTTATACTGCGAGCAGAGTCAAATGGGATGCCAAATAATATGTGTACTAAATTTAGATTATATTGATAAAAAAAAAAAATTTAGTGCATATTTTAAAATTCAAAATTATAATATTTAATAATTTTTTTCGGGCTTTGGGTTAACAAAATGAAAAAGTCTTGTAGATAAAAAATATTTTAGAATTTTTAGTAGAATTTTTAAGTGTTTCAATTATTTTTATAAGGGCAGTATTAAGGGGGGCTCCAAATTTTGGGGCCCTATAACTCAGGAAGTATACAGGCGATTGGATTTAAACTGCGAGCGAATTTAAATGAGATGCCAAATAATATGTGTACCAAATTTGGAGTGAATCCCTCCGGTACCTTCAGAGGAGTAGAGGGCACAAATTTGGTCTACGGGCGACCGAGCGAGCGAGCGACATACTAACATCCAAGTATATAAGTTATATACATTTTTGGATTCAGGGCGACGAGACGAACACTTTTCTTAATGAAATTTTTTGATCCGAGAATGCTACAGACACACAATTGAATGCTTTAGCTTCTTCGGTACCTACGTACGGCGAGCTAATAAAACATTGATATAAGGTATGTGCTTTCGTTCCATAATTTAAATTAAGCATCACGAAATTTCAATTTTGTTAAAGCTTGTCCTTTCTAAGCAAGTATATACCAAAAATCAATAAAAATTTAAAATTGCTTAGACTATTTTTATCGATTTGCAAATCATTATTTTGTAGCAATGATCTACAAAACATAAATACGTATTCGATTTAGGAATACAGGATATAAAATAATATAAAATTACTTACATATAATATTTTCTAGTTATAAATTTATTTTGACACAAACAAATACATGTCAGTAATAATTAACTATAATATAAAATAAAAAAATTAATTGCAATTTTTTTTTAATAAAATGGTAGTTTCGAAGAAAACTTGATTTTTTTTTAAATTAGTATATTTTGAATTTTTATATCTTTATATTTTTCTGTAAACGCAGCTATTACCAAACAGTTATAAATGACACGAATAACCGAGCACATCCATCTGAAATATCATTTTCAAAATCGAAGATTTGCTATTCTGAGGTACAAAAATCTTAAATAATAAACTATTTTTCACAAATATTTTAAAGAAATAACATACATTTTAATATTCTACACTAGTCAGTACTGTTTGCTGCAGAAGAATAAAGCAAATAATAAGTATGTTCATTGTTATATAAGTTTTCAAGTAATGCTTCGGCACCTTTAGCGTCCTGGCAACATGTTCGCCAACAAACTGCATACATGGACCGCGCCCCTGTGAACGCCTATCAACTACCGATCCAAATTTTCGATTTGTTTATTTAAAAAAATGTTATCAACATTTGTATACGAAAATTTTCGGTGAAAAAAAAAATGTTTTTTAAAACGCCATAATTTTATTAATTTTCAAAAAAAAACAGATTGAGAGTTGATATCCACATTCTTAATTTTCAAGAGAGTTTATTGGAAACATTGTTTATTTTTTTAACAGACGGCAACCACCGAAACCACCATCATTTTTGAGGACCCTCGGGAAAGTTCTGTGTTGCGGCCATGCAGTGCATCAAAGAAAAAAAGAATGTTATTTTGTACTTTAAATAAAAGATAATAAAATGCTTTTCACCCCATTCCAAAATAATAACTCCCCTTTGAGCTGTGCACGTTTGAAGATTACTGTTTCTTAGCTCCGGAGAACTAGGTTACCCCCTTAAATAATACACGTTTAGAGTGTCAGAGAGCAGTCTCGTCCCGTTCATTTTGTCATACAAGGTAATTTTCATGATCCTGAGTATAAAATTAGTTATTAGACCAAAAATTAAATTGATGTTAGAAAGTCAGTTTGTATGTAAAATCTTACCAAATCAGCTTTCTTGTTGGACAGTTTGCTTATTGTGATTGTAATGTTATAAGGAATGAAATGAAAAAAAAAGGTCTTGATAGTAGTTAATCAAAAACATAATAAATTATGACCAATTTCATTAATTGTGGACAAGCTATGTCCCGCGAACGAACTGTCCCGACATGGTTAAATTACCACACACGAAAAATTCTAGCTTGAGGTTAGTAAGTCACGCTTTTGTACGACAGATCCTGGACTATTAGATATTTAGCTAGTTTAAAATTTTAACTTAGTTCTCTTCAAAATTGGATAAGAATTTCACAATGAACTAAGATAAGTGAATATGGTTACCTAATAGTATATAAATCTAGGGCTGGTTCTGAAAATATATTGAGTTTGAGACTCATGGGAATTATGTTTGTAAAAATATTACATAGTTTATTTGCTTAACTTTTTTAAGGTGGAACAACACTGTGACGGTTTAAAAAAATTCGATTTTTCTATTTTATATAATTTTAAAGAATGTATAAAATATTTCCTTATAATAATATTATGCTGAAATATTTTAAGTGTGATTAGTTGAAATTTTGAAGTGAAATTTCATCGAAAAGGTAGTAGGTTAACCTCTAAACGACAAAGACAGGACCTAAGAAAGCGACGTTGTCCTCCAAATCGTTTTGAAATCAAACAGGACGACACGACACCAAACGCTGCGGCGCAGAAGTTGACGAATTTAAACGCGTTTCTCTCGAAGCCCTGTTTTTTATTATGGGGCTGGACGCACACGCTACAATTTACATATGATATTTTTTTCTTTTGATTTAACTTGAAACTTATAAAATTGATTTCAGTTGTTCGTAGCGTTTCTTTTCTTTTTAGCTCGCCGTACGTAGTACCGAAGAGGCTAAAGCATTCGGTCGTGTGTCTGTAGCATTCTCGGATCAAAAAATTTCATTAAGAAAAAGTGTTCGTCTCGTCGCCCTGATTCCGAAAATGTATATAACTTATATACTTGGATGTTAGTCGTCGCTCGCTCGCTCGGTCGCTCGTAAGACCAAATTTGTGCCCTCTACTCCTCTGAAGGTACCGGAGCGATTCACTCCAAATTTGGTACACATATTATTTGGCATCCCATTTGATGTTTAAATCCAATCGTCCGTATACTTCCCGAGTTATAGGGCCCCAAAATTTGGAGCCCCCCTTAATACTGCCCTTATAAAAATAATTGAAACACTTAAAATTTTTACTAAAAATTCTAAGATATTTTTTGTCTACAAGATTTTTTCATTTTGTTAACTCAAAGCCCGAAAAAAATTATTAAATATTATAATTTTGAATTTCAATTTTTTTTTTTTTTTTTATATAATATAATCTTAAATTAAATGTAAGACTTTTTATATCTATAACATTTTTTCAATTAGTTAACCAAAAGGCCATAATTATTAAAAACTGCTCGCATCGCATATATTAATTATAAGGCGAGCTGGACGCATAGGTGCGTTGTACCTAAGCTTGTTGATATTTAGTTTCCTTTTTGGTCAAAAAAGTAGGGCAAAAATAAGGTAATTTTTTCCTAATTTCGCGCAAAGAATTTTTTTTTTTGGAGAAAACCTACGTACAACTGGAATTATATCTATATAGATTAAGAAAAAAAAAAAAAAAAGTATCAGATGTTTACAATTTGCGCTTCATCCATAACCATGACGCTACCTCCTCTTTGAGCTGCCTTTGGACAACGCAAAAAAAGGCATCAAAGCATTTATCAATAAAAAAAATCCTGAAAGAACTTTGATATATACCTTATTTAATACAACCAACTCCATCAATCTACTATTACTAAGTTCAGAGAAAAAAAATTGAGAAAATGAGCAATCTTTTCGGCCGTCACCGTGTTGCACCATATACAACTTTAACGGAACAGGTAAAGGGTTATTTGGGTTGTATCTTAAGGGGGAGCCCTTAAGATACAACCCAAGTAACCCTTTACCTGTTCCGTTGAAGTTGTATATGGCAACATATTCAATATTAAACGCAAACAGTTCGTTGGTGTGCAATGCATTTTGTATATGCAAATAAACAGTGCATTTGTGTGATTGCTCGTGGTACGTGATTATTATTGACAATGACTTTAATTTTATGATTACTACATTCATGCGTCCATTGCAAGGAGTGATCTTAGTGAAATACTATTTGTCTTATATTTACTCAATTAACTTGTTATTTTTAATATATTTACTTATTTGAATTTTTTAATACTTTCATTTCACGAATAATATCAACTCCTTTTACTTTCTGATCATATTTATACCCTATGCATATTTTCTTTTATATTAACGATTAAATTGTTTCCGTTTTGTATATTAATATTCATAAGTGTGTTAAACTTCCTGATTCCAATGTTAAACTGCATGTTAATTATATTGAGATTCTTTATAAAATCAACAATTTTATAAAATGTAGAAATTACAAAAATAATAGATGTGTTTGTGTATGCATCAAGCAAAAAAAAGTACATATATTTATTTATATACTAGGGTTACCCGTGGGCACCATGTGCCCATATGGTATACAGAGCATAGATCAGTTTTGATTGATGGCGAATTTTCAAGTAATTTAATAATAATAACACGGTTTATCTTCATTTTGTATCGTTGACTATAATAGTAATACAAATTTTTACATCGAAAATAATAATAAAGATAAAATCGACTCCTTTTTTTGAACGCTATTTTGTTCTTAGATCACTATGCTGAGATTAACTAATCGATCGCTTATCATGCACTGTGTAACATCCGATAAATTTAAACAAAATTTTGTTTAACTTTGATTTTAACCTTGTATGGTGCATATGTGTTGTATCTTTTAGACAGTTTCTATGATTGTATATAAAAAACAGGATTATAAATTTACTTACGATTGCTGTTTCTTATTTGAATCGATTATTCAAAAAATATGTATTACAAACCGTATTTACACAACATATTTAATGATTTGACATTTGATTCACTATTGATTCTGAATTTTGCAGTATTAAGCTGATGCAGTGTAACAGCATTTTTAAAAGTGATAATTAGTTATATGCTAAAATATAATGGATTGTGCCATCAAAAATAAAAGAATAAAATTGCCAACCAAACATATTTCTAAATATGTTTGAATTATCTCTTCAAGATTTTATTTCTCTAATAATCAGAATTATAAATTTACTTCCTTGCAGTTGTTATAATTTGACGAACTATAGAATCTTACCGCAACTCATATTTTCAAAAATCACTGCTTCTTGGCCATTTTGAAGTGAAAATATTATCTATGATTTAAAATAAATGTACGGACACACGAATTTGCTAAAAATATATGCTAATTAGACAATAATATGCTCTTATTTCATATTATATACTTACAATTTGAAATTATAACATGCTACTTCCCTTAAACTTAAGATTAAACTTCAAACAATGTTTCCGTAATTCGTACGTTGAAATACTGTTCTTCACGCTCACGTTGTAGCACTTATTTATATTTGTTCTTTGGTCGGTCATTTGAACATAAATGCTTAAAATAGCGACATTCACAAACTTCAAATTAGAATAAATAAAACTTAATTTTATTAACTAACAATTATTTATATTTCTCATTGACATACAATATCAATATAATATAGAAGATGTCACTCTGTGTAAAGTACACAACACACTAAATAAACTTCAAATCTATTTAATTGAAGATTCACAAACACTTTTTTGACATTTCATTCTGACGTTTGATTCGTTTTTATCTATTTCAAAGCCGACTGAATTTCAGAATCGTAGTGATTGTTTTATTTCAGTATAAACTATTTGATTATTTTTTATAACATTATTAACAGTCGCCATGGTGCAGTGGCTAAGATTCATGCCTTTCACCCTGTCGTGAGTTCGATCCCCGTCTATGCCAATCTGCATTTTTACAAAAAAAGCTTTCTACACACACTCACTCACTTACTCACATACACACTCACATACACACACACATACAAACATATCTGGGTTATTATATTAATGATATTTAATAATGTTTTGTTGTATTGTGCAATCGCATCAATCGGTAAAAGTGTTATAATATTTTACATTTTATCATTTAATAATACAGTGGTTATAAATTGGTGTTCTTCTTTAAACATCAGTGGTAAAAAAAAGTATTCTATATAAATAAAATAATTCAATCATCTACTAAAATCATTGCCAATGCTTGCTTTTTTAAATGATTTTATTATAGCCCCTGGGCTTACAATTTGAATAAACTCTGTGGGCTTAAAATATCATAAAATATTCAGTAGAATTTTCTTAAATCATTTAGAATTGAAGAGGGCTTCAAATTGATCCGAGTATGTTAGTGACCAAACACTAGCTGTCTTGTACTATCGAATGGAGAAAGTAGCTCTCTCTGATCGTACGACCGACGGACTAATATGAATTTGGCTGAGCAATTTATATAAACTCTTATATACAATATACTTATCAAGCGCCAACCCAAAAAGTATCCAAATAAATTTGTTTATTTGTTAATTTTTAATAGATAATAGTAACATATAAATTAGATTATTTAATAAAATATTCATATTTTTCACGTAAAAGAAATATTAGTTGTTACAAGAGTAATTAATGATTTAATACATACATTTTCTTGAATAAAACTTTTAGTATATTCCGGTAGAAAAATAATCAATGTATCCTTGCCTAGTTTTGAAATTTTTAATTTGTCATCTCAATAGGGTAAGTATAGATCAATATAAAAAAATCAAAGCAAAAACTTGAAAATCGAAAACTAGAGCGAAGTATTGACTATCTGAAAAATAAAATTTCAATCATATTAATGTTGTAATAAAGGAGTTATAAGGGTTCGACGAAACCTTGTTTAGCTATGATTGCAGCGGCTATGGGGATTCCTCGTAAGTAATTAATTGGTTCAATATTATAATCTGTATAATTATACTATTTGATGGTTCTTCGGTTGATGGATAAGGATAAAAATAAAAAACCGCTTCTCTTGTGCGCTGAAGGGCACAAGGGAAGAGGTTTTTATACCTATCCTTATTCATCAACCGAAGAACCATCGAATGGTATAAGTTTTATGGATACGAATTTTTCAACTTGAATATAAAATTATATCATACATTTAGCATGCTAAATATTATGATAACTATCTTATATATAACAAGCATAAGTACAGGCACCAATGCCTTCAGCTCGCTGTATTTTCTATTTCTTGGATTAAATTTTATATTTACTTTCCCTAGTTGCCATATATATTGCTATTGTTTCATGGCAATCGTAGCATGAATTTAAAATAAAAAAAAAAAATATAATTTTCTTTAATTAAAGTTGCAATAATTCAATTATAAACAAATAAACCGATAATATGCGGCGCAGTATGAAATATATAGTTCAATATAGTGGCGCATAATGGCTTTGAACATAATCTTAAAAGCGTATAATTTTGTGAAAGAATGTTAAGGTTGCTGTGGAATTTAGATAGAAGCAATTTCAGTAATCTGAGACATGTTCACCATGTTGCTGAGTTATCTTATTATAAACAATTTACAATGTTGTTTGTGGCGCGAATAAGACGACACACACGTGCGTAGAAGTACCGAATAACAACATTTTTGTTTTTATTCGATGGAAAAACAAGAGGGCTGATCTTCAGTCACGCGACATCTGTCATATAAGACGTTCAGATCGTCTTGAGTAATAACATGAAATTCCCCCAGTAATGCGTTTGGAGGATATATTTATTTCGTGTACGTGGTTTAGGGTTTCATTATTATTTTATTTTTCTCAAGTTTATTTTCCTGTATTTTCCGGAAAACTATCAACTATAAATATTTTTATATTATTTATTTATTTTTCGCAGGATAGAGACTCGTTATAGACAACTTATATAATATTTATATTTATTTAAACTGTACCTAATATTTAATAAAACAAGCATAAGTACATGCACCAATGCCTTTAGCTCGCCGTATAACAATTGCAAATGCGAAAAGTGCACTACCTCACCGCTGACTTAGCGCAGACATACGCGCTACTTAATTTAAAAATGTAAATAATTATATTGAATTATTATGGGCTTCAACCTAAAAAAAAAAAAATTTTATAGAAATAAAATGTTTTATAATTCTGCGTAGATATTTTGATATACTCAAAAATATTATTGAATATATAAAATTATTAATTTTTTATAATTACTTTCTTATATGTGTATTCATATAATCATGAAAACTTTCAAACTTGAAATTTTTACGGAAGTACACGTTTTGACCCTCCCTGTGCATGGAGAAAACGGTTTCGTTGCAGTTATTGCTGTATATTTATAATAAACGAACTATTTTATTGAATATACCGAAATAAATATCATATTAACTCTGCAGTGATGACGTGGTATTTCAGCACACAAGTGGCGGTCTGAGAGACATTTTTAATATTATTTTCGTAATTTGCTTTATAAATTTACTTAATGTTGATTCCGTGTAAATAAAACATGTCACACGTCACGTGGTGGCGCCAAATTAAAAAAGACAAATTTTTGTCTAAATTTAATAAATGGTCATTTTCATTGCTTTTCCTTTCTGAATCAAATAAATAACTAGTGGTGGAACTATACTTTCAATTTTCTCAAAGTGATAAATGCCCATATTCTAAAATATAATTGCGCAATATATATATATATATAATGTCAATTAAATATGTTAAAATCCATCCAGTATCTACAGAGGAGATGCGTCCACAAAGATTGTTTAAGGAACGAGCGAAATTTATACAAAATATGTTAGAATGTTACAGACACACTTCCGGACGCTGTAACTTTTTTGATACATATTGTACGACGAGCTAAATATTCTTCCTATTCATTTACAATTTGCAAATAAATGTTTTAATCAAACTGCTCAAAAACTAGGATACAATCAATTTGTTGAAATAGACCCCTTTTTATATGGCGAGTAATTTCAGACCCTCGCCATCGCAGTGTACGCAAGTACATCAAACGAGCAATGACCACTTCAAAAAAAAAAAAAAAAGCGGAACTCAGCTTTTTTGATGAATTTGAAATGGTAAAAAAATAAATATTCGTACACATCAATCATGGTGTGCAGTTCAAAGTGGCCAAGCGTGAATATTCCAAAAAGGAAAAGGCCTCTTCCATATATTCATTCCTTTGGCCTATTTCGTTATTATAGTATACACCCCATCCATCTTCGATAACGTCGCCGATAAATTTTCACCGTATGTGTAGATGTGTCAATACAAATGCCAATAACTGGGTAATATGATATTTATTGCCTTATACCAAAATTCAGTTATTGCATCTTATTCCTGTATTCATAGAGAACATGGGTGACATATTCGATAAAAAATCTACGGAGTAGCTATATATATTTTGTAAAATTTCATATATAAACACTCTGATGTATGTGTGTGTTTGTGTGCATTTATGTTTACGTGCTTATATGTGTAGAACGCTTTCTTTGTAATAATGGTATGGGCAGAATTCCAACCCCGATTTTTACGGTGAAAGTCAAGAGTCTTAACCATTACACCATAGCCTAATAATATTATTTTTTGTATTTACTCAAAAAAACTGTCCAACAATCTTGATATATTATAAACATTTTCTTGGTGGGCTAAAATATTTCATATATTAAAATAATTATTTTTAATGGCTAGGGAAATATTATTTCAACATATAGCCATTTATCAAAATTTAAAATCTACATTGAATTACAGACAAAAACGAATCAAACATCATAATGAAATGTCAAAGAAAATAATATTTTTGTGAAAAATCTATTAGAATATTAATTTGAAGATTTGATGTGTATTTAGTGTGTTGTGTAAATTGCAGATAATGGCATCTGATATATATTATTGATATTGTATGCCAATAACAAATATAATAGCATATCATTCATGTGCTTATCTTATACTATACGGAGAAATTAACGAAAATTCAAATACGTCCTCACAAAGAAAATCCGTGTAAGGGATCCTTTATTTATATAGTGTAACCATGATTAGGTCTACATTTACAAAATAATTACAAGAAAATTCGTCACTCGTCAAATTATTTAATTAGACAATTGGATCAGTGACGAGTGAACTGTATTCTGTATATAATATGGACACATTGTGCCACGAGTTAACCTAGTTAATTGATGCCGCGAGAGTCGAGACTTGTCTCGTTTCGTCTCGTCTCGTCTCGAGATTTCGAGACGAGAGTGCCTGAAAATTCTCGTCCCGAAATTTCGAGACAAGACGAGAATGTTGCCGCGAGACTGCAACGAGACGAGACTTAATATTTCGAGACTCTCAAGTTTCAAGTCTCAAAGTCTCGAGTCTCGAAGTCTCGAGTCTCGAAAATTCTCGAAAAGTCTCGAGTCTCAAAGTCTCGAGTCTCGAAAAGTCTCGAGGCTACAAAGTCTCGAGTCTCGAAAATTTAACATTTAGAAAATGACGTTTTCACAACCCAAAGAGGATTTTAAAGTGAATAATTTTATGAAATAAATTCTTATTTTAACGTGATCACTGTGATCGCTCTATAGCAAATACTGTTAATGAAAATTAAAAAAAAAAGAACTTAAACTAGGAAAATGCTTCCTATTTTTGAAAATAATAACTTAACCAAAAGTAATAATTTACTCTTGCTACTTTTTCAATAATCCCGAAAATGGCATGAGTTAGCGAAAAAGTGAATATTTTAATAGTTGAATATAATAAAATTTCGAATTGACATGATGTGTGTTCAAATAAGGAGATAAGGTACAGACAAAAGATACATTGAATCTTTTTATTTTTTCGACTTTAAATAAATAAATAAATGACAGGTGCAACAGAATGTATTTTCAATACTCTTATATAGTAGTCTCCAAGTGCGGATTTAGCTAGCGCCAGTGCTTGTTCGTTCAATAGTTTTGGCTCTTCTAGAGCATTCACATGCAGACAAACATGCACACTGACATAAAGACGTTATTCCGAAAATACTCACATTCGATTCGAGAGGGTTAATATGAGTATATCCGTTCAAATCTCGAGTTCGAATTTTTTCATGATTACAAGACTTATATTTCACTACGTATAAGAAAGTAAAGACGGTTGAAAAACACTACTTTAGTAAGTTTACGCAGTTGCAATTTTGAGAGTCACCATTAACGAATCAAATTACATTCACATTTATGTTCTAACAGTTCTGGAAAATGTCAATTATCATAATCGATACTCAACTAAACGCAACGAAAATCAAATTAAATGTTATGCTTAATTCCCTTAAGGGGTGCAACAAACATATTTGTCACGTGGCAAGTTTATATTTAATGTATTTCATCACGAAAACCATTGCTATATTTCGCAGCAGTGGGGGGTGCTAGTATCGCATCCGGGCGGACGAATTTACTCAATGTCGCAGGAATGAAAATTTCATTGTTCGTAACTAACCAATATAAATTGCTGGCAATCTTTCGCATGGCATATATAAACAAACACACACATGTATACCAAGTCTGGTTTACACGATACAATAGCATTGTAAACAAAATATTTCGGAATTTCTATTGATGTTGATACAAAAAGTTGAATGCCATAATCTTTTTTTGATTGATATAGATGAGACTGGTTGATTGATGGGCCTTACATTTTCAAGGGCGACCTTACCGTATAATTTTACTTCGGATATTTTCGGTAGTATTTGGCAAGCATATATTTATAGAAAATTAATTTTGTATTTTCTTGCAATTTCACACAATACGTATAGAAGTGAACATTTAATTTGTATTTATAATGCACATCGTTGCCTACCAGGTGCAACATTTAAATTGTCATACTGTAATATATCAATTTCTAAATTTCTAAGATTCTTTTCTGAATATTATTACATTTTTATACCTCAAAATAAAATTGGTTGTGGCCAACACAGAACTTTCTTTTACCTAGTCAAACTGGAAAATGTATATTAACCTTGTTTTAGTTTGTATACTAGTTCGAGTGACAGAATAGCATCTTTACATCATAATGTGCATAATGATAACTGTAAAAGGGGTGGGCATAATGGCAATAACGATTAGCTGCATTATTACATTGTTTATTTCATTTCATAATTGATATTCCATCGCCTTAACAAATGTCATAATTTACATAAAAATCATTCTTGCGAACTCCGGAAAATATAGGAAATGATCTAATTTACCACCTTTCAAATTAAAATTTTGTGGTTTCCGGATAACCATGAAATGAAATCCTGCTTAAATATATTTCAAATATATAAGAAGGTGTAAATTGTGGAAATAATGGCTATATTCTTAACCAAACAAAAAAACACTTACAGAATTTGAGAAGAAGTTCCACAGCAAGTCTGAAATAAATAAAATGCTAACTTTCTATTATGTTTTTAGTAAATAAACAATACATACCAAACAAACTTTTGAATAACTATATTAAATAACCAAGCTATTGTTTGCTAAGAGTTCTTTTGTTGCACTTAGAATATATAAGTTATAGATTTGGGACAAAGCTCTGAATTGCCGAGATTTTGCTTTTTTTGTTTGATAAGTTTGGAAATACGATGTTTTGACTATAAAAGATATATGTATAGAATTATAGGTATTGTGAGGATATTACATTTGAGGCGTATAGTATCAAAGGCAGCAATCTCCATGTTTAACATTTTAGAGATAGTTAGTATAAACCTTTACAAATATTTTGAAAAACATTTATTTAGTAAAAATTATTTAAATTATCTGAAAAATTGAAAAAAATTCAATGAGAATATATGATTGGTTTGGACAATAAGTTGTGGAGAATCGTATAGATTACAAAATAGAATGCCAATCTGAATTAATTTAAAAATGGAGATTGCTGCCTTTGATTCTATACGCCTTATTTGATTATTATACTGTAAAATATATTATGTTTAACAAAATTATTTATGTAACAACTAAAGACAATTTAACTTTAAAATTTCATAATTTTACCATCGACAGTTTTGGCACAATTGCATTCCAGAAACACCGATAGCCGTCACTCTGAAAATAGTCGGAATCATTTCAAGGATGGCTAAAATGTATATTTCCGTTGATATTCAGAATTAGAATTTTTTATGGTTACAATACTTCTTTATGTGTATTTGAATAATTTCGCAAAGTATAATTATAACTTAATATTTTAATGATTAATTTCGGGCCAAACTTATTAATTAGTATATTATATAAGAGATCATATTTCACACATAATCAAGGAGGAGTTCATCTTTAATCTTTACTTATACAGCATATATATATAAGCATGGAGTTTGATTACGATTATTATATTACTTAAACTTAATTAAACTTTCGTTTTATAAACATTGCCAAAGGCAATATTCTCGTAAACATTTGAACTCATGCGTGCAGTAGATGTGAAGTCGTAATGCATACAGGTGTACCTGTATTTCACAGCGATCCAATTAGTAATCACGAATAGAAATTGCAAATAATAAACAATTACACCGTCTTAAAACAAGCACTTCAAATGAAAATTAGTTTAAAACACTCGATGTTGCCATCTGTGAAAATCTAAATTACCCTAAATTTTCAATAATTGTTCAAAATTGTAATAATTACTTAAGATTACATCTATATTCATCAACAATATGATTTACGTTGGAACAAAACCAATTTGGATATGTTTCTCTCCGCGAAACAACACCGTTTGCGTGTATTTCTTTTTACTTGAATTCAGCAACAATAATATAATGCAAAATTCAAAATGCATTGTTAACTAATATATTTTTAATTTAGTATTTTAAATTCTTAACCTACGTTCCACATTTAAATTTATTATGTTAGTAATGAAATCAGATATAAATATATTGCATATCTCAAACCAGAAATGTAGTATCAATCTGGTAGATAGAGATGGATATATGGTATATACCTAATAATGCGACAACTTAGTCGCTGTGAACGTTAGCATTGCTTGTCAAAAATCAAACTGGAATTAGTTAGCTGTGGTTTAATACGGCTCACTATTTTGTTGCTACAACGAAATTTATTATTAGTTTCATATACCTTTTTGTATAAAGGAATACAATCTGTTTAAAAGAAAAATTGAAATAATTTTGTAGAAATATCCGTGTTGAAGATTTTGAAAATAGTCAAAATAACTTCTGTGTGTATCGTTTTGTGTGTGCTTGCGTATGTGTGTTTGTGGATGCGTGAACGATGATCTACACCCAATGCAATTGAACATAAGAATTAGATGTTTTGAATTTAACATTTGTGATTCCAGCAAAGAGCACTACTTATTTTTAAAACCCATATATTAACAGTATGTAACGATTTTCTCGTTTAATTTCTTGCATATCTCGAAAACTACACGAGTTAGGCAAAAATAATTTTTATTAAAGTTAAATATTTTGTAACTTTTCTATGAAATGTTCTTTTCCAAAAATTTATCATTTAAGGGGGAACAACACGGCGACGGTCGAAAAAATTGCTCATTTTCACGAAATTTTTTCTCTGAACTTAGAAATAGTAGATTGATGGGGTTTGCGGCGTTAAATAAGGTATACATCGAAGGTATTTCAGGATTTTTTTTATTGAAACATAATAATAGCTTTATGCTTTTTTTTGCGTTTTCCAGGGGCAGCTCAAAGAGGAGGTACCGTCATGGTTATGGATGTAGCGCAGATTGTAATTCTTTGATAATAAAAAAAAAAACATATTTTCTTAATCTATATAGATGTAATTTCAGTTGTAGATAAGATAAAAAAAGATTTTTTTTCACGAAATAGTGGAAATTTGAAAAAAATCACCTATTTTTTCCCCCACTTTCTTGCCAGAAAAGGATACTAAATATCATAATTAAAAAAAAATCCTACCTACAACTTCAGCCAATTTCATAAGCTTCAATGCAAATTAAAAGAAAAAAATATCCGATGTAAATTGTAGCGTGGGCGTCCAACCCCATAACAAAAAATGGGTTGTGGCCAACGCGGGACTTTCTTTTACGTAGTTTTCATCAATATTTATTGATTATAAAAATATAATATTAGGAAATAATCATCCAACAGAAACAATATGAAAACCAAGCTTACCTTATATAAATTAATGGGTTGAAAATTATACCAATACCAATTTGAAATGGTTTTGAAGTACTAACTATCAAAACTAACCAATTCTCTACAGAAATATTCTGAAATGTCATTTATCTAATTCTCACCATTTTGTTTTCTTGTCGAAATATTGACAGGCGCAGATGATCCGATTATTTAATACATTCGAATCCATGACAACGTAAACAAGATTCATAAAATTTTCGGTAGCGGTTTGATTGAAATCTCGAGTTCGAAATTTTTCATGATTACAATACTTACTTATTACTTCGTAAAGGAAAGTATATATATATATATAAAACCAAAACAAGCTGTCAAACTAACCAATACTCTATAGAAATATTCTGAAATGTCATTTATCTAATTGAGTCTATTTTGTTTTCCTGCCAAAATATTAACAGGCGCAGATGATCCGATTTTATAAACTACATGCGAATCCATGGCAACGTAAACATTTCTCTCGCAAATGACACATTTGAAGAAACTTTGTAAACAAAAGTGCGAAATATTAATATCTTCCATTATGAACATAACTATTTTTGTCGTAAGTGTAGCCGTTCTAGTGTTATTGGGGATAGAACAAGAAATGTATAGAGTAAACATGCACATCCGGTTTGAATATTCTTTTCAAAAATAGGAGGTGCACATCTAGGGCATATACAAGTCTTAAGTTTGAAGTTTCATAATTTTACGTTCGACAGTTTTGGCCCTAGAGCGTTCACAGACACACACACAGACAGACAGACGTCATTCCGAAAATAGTACAATGCCCCATGTACAGACGATTGAATTTTAAATGCGACGGGTACTTCACGGGTGTGGATATTATATGTATATCAAATATCATTAAAATCGGCCGTGTACCTGCAGGGGAGATACGTTCACAAAGTCTTAAGAACGAGCGACCGAGCGAGCGACATAATCCAATGATATAAGTTATATACATTTTCGTAATCAGGGAGGCAAGACAAACTCTTTTTACTTTCTTTTACGAAGTAATAAGTAAGTATTGTAATCAAGAAAATTTTCGAACTCGAAATTTCAGCGCTCTAGGGCAAAAACTGTCGAACGAAAAATTATGAAACTTGAAACTTAAGACTTGTATATAACCTAGATGTGCACCTCCTATTTTTGAAAAGAACATTCAATCCGGAAGTGCATGTTTACTCTATGCATATTTTGTTCTATCTCCAATATCACTAGAACGGCTACACTTACGGCAAATAAAGTTATGTTCATAATGAATGATATTAATATTTCGCACAACTTTTGTTTGAAACATTTCTTCAAAAAATTTACCAGTTGCGAGAAAAATGCTACGAAACATTATAAATATCTTGTTTACTTTGCCATGGATTCGCATGTAGCTTATAAAATCGGATCATCTGCTTTCTTGTCAGGAAAACAAAAGACTCTATTAGATAAATGACATTTCAGAATATTTCTGTAGAGTATTGGTTAGTTTGACAGCTGGTTTTGGATATATAAATATAAATAAATATATATATATATATATATATATATATATATATATATATATATATATATATATATATACATATATCTATATCAAGTGAAAACTGCGTAAAATAAAGTTGAGTGCAGGCTACTCCAGATATTTGTTTATAAAATTTCTTGATACGATATATAACCTATAATTAGTTAAGATGTTTCGTTTTGTAATCATAGCTAAAGAACCGAAGGCTCCCGACAATGTTTGCGTTAAACCTTTGAGCCCTCGCGTGCATTAATTGAGAACTTGTAGTACATGATGCAGCTCACTATGTTGTTGCTACAACAGATTCGTTTTATGTTATGTAAAGTTCATTAAACGAATTTACCTTTCAACGCATATAAAATGCATGACAAAAACAAATGTCAAAAAAATATGTATGGATATTTTTCCCTGTTGTACTGGTTGAGAAATAAAATGTCAGCGTACCGTAAAATCTAATGTTGCTGACAATTCGAAAATTTATTGTTCTTTTATTTGAAAATAAAAACAAATGATACTGCTGGTCTAATCAAACAAAAATAACATAGGCGTCAACGGAATTTTTATATAGGACCAGTCCTAAGGCTGTGCAATAGTCATAAATAAACCAGCCAATCTGATACGCTTGGACATTTTTATTCAATGTGGAACATATACTGTACTTTCTTGTACGTAGTGGTATATTATTTCATTACAAGAGTATGAACGGATATATTTCGATAAGACTCTCATAATATTGTGGCTGATTTGTTTAAATTTTGACATTTTTTAATATGTACGCTAATTTTGAATATAACGGATTTTATAAATATTTATTAGAAAACTAAAAAAAAAGAAATTTTCAATGATTATAAAATTACATAATAGGCTAAAGTTATATTTGAGACACATTTCACCTTTTACTTCAAATAAGTGTATCTCTATTCCACGCTATGATATAGTATGCTGTTCAGCAACTCCGTCTATAGATGCAGTGCATACCAATTTGCTAACATGTTTTAATTTGAAATAGTAAAGAAACTATAATGTCATGCACTAGATAATTTTGTAGGAATAATCAAAGAAGATTTGTATTATTTTCATTAGACAAGAATGTGACCAGATATTCCGAAAAGAATTATATATAACACCCAGTTATACGTGTTCGTTTGTTTGAAAGCAATGTGTGTATACGAGTACATTATCTTATTTTTATGTGTCTGATAATTACCGGTGGCAGGACCAACACTTATTTACAATGCGGCACTGGTTGTTTATGAAAAACAAATGCTACGTTCTTAAACGTCAAAATAATTATTAAATGTAAATATAAATATATTATATAAATATATAGTGTAAATACAAAAATAGAAGCATTAGGGGAGGGTGGGGTAGAAAGTTACATTTCACGCAGAATCGATTTCTTAATCTCTGGGAGCTCATGAAACTGTTAATGTTGCAATCACTCTATAGAAAATTAAATTCTCTAAAACATTTTCTTATAAAATTTTCCGCTATCTCGACGGGAAGTATATATATTTTTTTGTTTTTCTGAACTGTTAATTTTGTAACTTTTTGCCCCACGGTGGGGTAAAAAGTTACATAGGTGGGGTAAAAAGTTACATCGCGTATTATTGTCAGGTTTGATATTAATTTGGTTGATTTTTTCTGTCTAAATTTATAAAAAGATACATCTTTCCATCTATGCTATAATCTACATTATTATTTACAAAACTCGATAAACATTTTGATATCTAATAATTATTCTGAGGCAGCATAAATATTTAAAAAATATATAAGAATCTCAAGAAATCGCAAAGAAACCATCGAAAACTAATAATAAGAACACATAATACAAATAAATGTATTAACGACAAAAATAACAACAATAACACATGCTTTACTAAAACAAAGAGAGAAAAGGATTGTAACTATTAGCCCCACGCGATTATAACTTTTTGCCACGTGCACAAATTTTAAACATAGTCGTACCACCGAAAGAATCGCTCAAAATATTAAAAAATAAACATTTGATTCGTTTTTGGCGTATATTAATTAGCTTAGAACACTCATCTTAATTAAATTAAATGATAAAAAAATTGCTAAAAGTTGAAACTTCTCAGAATAAAATTATTTATGTGCGAACACTGAAAAGAAACTCAACTTAATAGATGCGGAAGAATGAGCGCAATTGTCACAAAACAATAGACGTTTGATGTGGGCGGTAAGAGCCTTCTACAGAAATTATTTGAAGGTGCGACCATTCATAGCTTCTGAGATGTCACTTTTTTATATTACATTATATATATATATATATATATATATATATATATATATATATATATGTATCATTAATATAATAACCCAGAAATGTATGTGAGTAAGTGTGTATGTGTAGAACGCTTTTTTTTGCCATGGCGACTGCTGTCAAACAAGTTTTTGTGATAAATCTTCAATTAATTTGGTGTTTTGAAGTGAATTTAGTGTTGTGTACTTTACACAGAGTGGCTTATTTATTCTAATTTGAAGTTTGTGAGTCGCTATTAAGCATTTATGTTAAAATGACCGACCAAAGAGCAAATATAAATAAAAGTGCTACAACGTGAGCGTCAAAAACAGTATTTCGTACAGTGACGTACAAGTTAAGGAAACATTGTTTCAAGTTTAATCTTAAGTTTAAGGGGAGAAACATGTTATAATTTCAATTTTTAAGTATTTAATATGAAATAAGTGCATATTATTGCCTAATTTGCATATAATTTTAGCAAATACGTGTTTCCGTATATATATTTTAATTCATTGTTAATATTTTCACTTCAAAATGGCCAAGAAGAAGTGATTTTTAAAAATATGAGTTGCGGTAAGATTCTATAGTTCGTCAAATTATAATAACTGCAAGTTAGTAAATTTATAATTCTGATTATTAGAGAAATAAAATCTTCAAGAGATAATTGAAACATATTTAGAAACATGAATGGTTGGCAATTTTATTCTTTTATTTTTGGTGGCACAATCCATTGTATTTTAGAATAGAACTAATTATCACTTTTTAAACTGCCGTTGTGACACTGAAATTTAATACTGCAAAATTCAGAATCTAGCCTGATTATTTAATTCAAAAACAATAATGAATCAAATGTCAAATCATTAAAAATGTCGTGTAAAAAGGGTTTGTATAATATAATCAAATCAAATAATAAACAGCAATCGTAAGTAAATTTATAATGCTATTTTTTGTGTAATAATACAATCATGGAAACTGTCTAAATGATACAACACTTATGGCTAATTGCACCATATAAGGTTAAAATCAAAGTTTAACAAAACTTAGTTTAAATAGATCTTAGTTTAAATTTATCGGATGTTACACAGTGCATGATAAGCGATCGATTAGTTAATCTCAGCATAGTGATCTAAAAACAAAATAGCGTTCAAAAAAAGGACTCGATTCACAGTTCTAAAGTTTCATCATTTTATATGTGGTTGAAATCGATCCTGTATATTCAAAGGAAATACGTCTACAATGTTGTTGTTACGAGAGGGCGAGCGACATACGTCCATGAGTTATATACATATTCGGAATTTGCACTTTTTACGAACAGATTCATATTAAGCGAATTATAATGTCAGCTTGAATTTGAATCAAATTCACGTGGAAAAATTACGTTTTAAATCTAATTTCAATATTGCAAAATCTCTAAAGTTTCAAGTTTTCAAATTTCAGGTTGGTTACCATTGTAATCCAATTTTCCAATCAGTATTTATAGTAACCATAGTTACCAATACATAAATTCCAGTAGAAATCCAACATTGAAATGACAGATAACGAATTACAGATTTGATGCAGTTTTAATGAAAATTACATGAGTTTTTCTCTCTTTTCGTTCCAATGTATAATTTGCACAACACAACATCGATGATTATACTTTGTGTATTTACGTGGAAATAAAAGGCATTAAAATTCGCTAGAGTTTGGGCATTACTGTCTACACAAAAAAATATGACGTGCCCTTCACTCGACTTTTTTATAGGTAATTAGTTTTCTCTATATATGTAATATATTTATTAATTGTCTTTCAAATTAATTCTACCATTGCCATGGATCAATATCAATATGCGTAGTAACTAGGAAACATAAATGTTACTTGGTTATTTTCAAATGCGATTTTTTGGGAAATAATATAATTTTCGAAAAAAACTTGTTATGCTAAAGTTGTTAAAATTTTAATATCATATAAGAATCACTATTTCTCTAACTCATGCCGTTTCCGATATACTAAGATAGGAAAAGTAAACATTTACTTTCGATTATTGTATTGTAGCGTTTCTCATGCACTCACTGGAGAATTAAACACTTATTTCTATTTTAAACGCTACGAAATTTCTTTATTTGTAACACTTATACTATAATTATGTTTACCTTAACAAACTATATTCATTTCAACTATAAAATATATATTTTACAACCCCATTCAAATATATTCACTTGGGTACTGATTTCTCACGAACTATACCTCCGTCTTTCTCGCACTATCGATGTCTGACCCATGTACCAAGTATATCTATTCACAAGTTTATTTCTAATTGCACACGACCGCTATTTGTTTCTATCTGTCTCCCGTGTCGGCATAGCATGCTTATGTATCGAGCACAATTATTCCAGAACACATCTAGAGAGTCTCTACGGCGCAGATCAGAGATTGTTCTATAGAATTTGGTTACAATATTATAATCTACTTTATTATTTACACAACTCGATATGCAACAAACTGTCGCCATTTTAAAGTTAATTCAAAAACCAAATAATAGGTACGTGAAGTAATTTGTGATGTGAACGCTGACAGCGATTATAAAGAATGCATGCACAATATATATTAAACTAAAGTCTTGCTTCAACTATTGTATTCACAAAGTATATTAATTTTGATATTGAATAATTATGTTGACGTTTAAGAACGAAGCTTCATAATTTAAGATATTGTTATAGTTAAAAAATCTTTTTGTTACATATTTTAATACTAAACTACTAAATTAGTGCATATTTTAAAATTCAAAATTATAATTTATAATAATTTTTTTTTGCCATTCGATTACCAATATATAGAAATCTTGTAGACATAAAAATCTTCTTATATTCACGTTTTAATTATTTTTATAAAGGCAGGCCAGGGGTCTACATTATTACTTTTATTTACGATGTAATAAGTAAGTCTTGTAATCATGAAAATTTTGAAGTGCAGATTTCAACGGATATACATGTTTTGATCATGCCTGAATCTATTATTTTATGAGATTAAATTATTTTCTAACACTTGTTCTTATCGACGTGAAAAAAAATGAGAGAAGATAACAATCAAACACACAGACATACATTATTGGATAATATCAAAATGGATATTTTCATTGCAAGGTCGCGGTCAATTTTTTATTTTGATAATAATACTATCTTTTATGCATTACGTATTAGAAAGTAAAAAAGAACATTGTATTTATAAATGAAAAAATAGGAAAATATAAAAATAAACACGATGTAAAAGATTTCAATTATTTTATAAACATTTTTTTCTTTCAATTTTCATTCTATAGAAAAAATAAAAAACTGTTCACGATTTAATTCCTTTCAATTTATTTGATAAATTATTGTACTTTATTGGTTAAGTTTACAACTTTTTAATTAAATTCGCTAATTAAAAAGACATTTAACAGCTGTTCGAACAGAGATTTTTATCTTGGTTTAATTATATCGTATAAAGGACCAAGCACTAATACTTCCAGCTTTTAGTAGATGGAAATACGTATGTTTCAAATAAGAATTTTAATGGCTAACAAAGACATGTGTTTATTTGTGCATATTTTATTATTTTATCTTCAATTCAGATTTTTTTAAATCATGTGGATTAATTCGATCGTATAAACAAGATTTGGTGCAAACACAAAAATGCTTACAGCATGATGTAAGTTCATACCTGGAATTTATTGTCAAATAAAAACCTTAATTGTGTACTAATAACTTAGGACACTACTTTAGTGTATATTGTTATTTTAACTTTCTTATACAAATGTATACATGGAAGCATTTTAATTATTAACTCGAGAATTTAATGAGAACCTAAACTGTTGAAGGTAAAATTATGAAACTTCAAAATTAAGACAGCTGTGCCCAGTGCACTTCTTATTACTTTCTTTTACGAAGTAATAAGTAAATATTGTAATTATGAAAGATTTCGAACTCGAGATTTTAACGGATATACACGTTTTGATCTTCCCTGATTCGAAGGTGACTATTTTTGGAATGACATCTTTGTATGTGTGCCTGTGTCTGTGCATTAGAGCCAAAACTGCCGAGCCTAACATTGTGAAATTTCAAACTTAAGACTGGTATATGCACTTCCTAATTTTGAAAAAAATATTCAAACCAGAAGTGTATGATAACTCTATGCATTTTTATCTTATTTCCAATATCACTAGCACTTATTGCAAAAATCGTAAAGTACATAATGAAAGAAATTAACATTTTGCACAATTATTGTTTAAAAAGTATAAGTTTCTTCAAAAAATGTACCAGTTACGAGAAAAACTTAAATATCTAATTTATGTTGCTATAGATATGCATATATGTTTAACAAATCCTATGAGCTATGCCAAAAAATGTATTAACAGAAACAAAATAGAAATAATTTTATACTTTATATGTCATTTTACACCGGTTAACACAAATAGAATAGAATAGAAGAAATCTATTTTGTAAAATAGTACGTTTAAAATTATATTTGAATATATTGATAAGGATTTATTATAATAACAAGCTAAATTGTACAATTTCAGGGTATTTCTGTGGAGTATTGGTTTTCTTATTTAGTTGATTAAACTGGCTGTCAAACTGATAAATGTACTTTAATCTCATATTAGTTAGTATATTAGTTCGACAAACAGAATAGAATAATTACTGTAACCAAGAGTGTCATGCAGACACAAACGATTAGCTGCATTATTAAATTGTTTATAAATGTAATTAGATTTATAATAATATAATAAAATTAATAATAACATGTGATTTTATCACATATATTGAATGTTTGCTCTATACCAGAGTCCATCGCAATAACAAATGTCATAATTCACAAAATGAAATTATAATTCTAGCGGAGTCTGCAAAATATTAGAGGTGTTATTAATTTTATGCCTTCCAAATTCAAATCTTGTGGATTCCGTAATAGCATGTAATGAATTCCAGCTATACTATATTTGATATTTCTGACCAATGAAAAATCACGCGCAAAATATAAAACCGCAAACTGCTGCTGTCTGGACTTAACCTATGCTTCCAAATTAAGGAGCAGTAAAAATTACTTAGTTGTTCTAACACTCAACCTACGCTCCCCGATGTCGCCACTAGTACTTTCCGTGATGAAAAATTCAAAATTATAATTATTAAATTTTTTGATGGCCTTTGTGTTACCAATATAATGAAAAAATATCTTAGAATTTTTGGTTATTTTAATAATATCTTTTTTGGAATCTTATAACTCTAGTTGTATTCGGGCGATAGGAATTAAACTGCGATCGGAATCAAATGAAATGCCAAATTTAGATCTAATCGCTAATGTACCTTCGGAGAAGTAGAGGGCACAAATTTGACCTCACGAGCGATCGAACGACGAGTAACATTCAAGTATATGTTAATATATAGTTTTGGATTCCGCACAACAAGACGAAATTGTGCTATACCAGTTTGCATTTTTAAAAAAAAGTTACACATACATCAATATAAACATACAACGAAATATATATATAAATATATAAATATATAAATATATAAATATATATATATATATATATATATATATATATATATATATATATATATATATATATATATATATATATAACTAGGGCCACCCGTGGGCACCATGTGCCCATATGGTATACAGAACATATATCAGCTTTGACTGAATTTTCATGTAATTTAATAATAATTACACGGTTTTTCTGCAGATTGTATCGTTTGACTATAATAGTAACTAGGGTTACCCGTGGGCACCATGTGCCCATATGGTATACAGAGCATAGGTCAGTTTTGACTGATGGCGAATTTTCAAGTAATTTAATAATAATAACACGGTTTTTCTTCATTTTGTATCGTTTGACTATAATAGTAATACAAATTTCCACATCGAAAATAATAATAAAGATAAAATCGACTCCTTTTTTTGAACGCTATTTTGTTCTTAGATCACTATGCTGGGATTAACTAATCGATCGCTTATCATGCACTGTGTAACATCCGATAAATGTAAACTAAGATTATTTAAACAAAGTTTTGTTAAACTTTGATTTTAACCTTGTATGGTGCAACTGTCCATAAGTGTTGTATCATTGAGACAGTTTCCTTAATTGTATTATTACACAAAAAACAGAATTATAAATTTACTTACGATTGCTGTTTATTATCTGATTCGATTATTCAAACAAGCACTAGCGCTATCAGCTCGCCGTTCTGGCGAGCCCGGTCACAACAATAAATACAAAACTAAAAGCGATAGTAATTATTATAGTACAAAATGTATTGTTGTTATAACATTTCATCGGCATTTAATATGAAATTAATAAATTTCTAAGTTTACGTATATAATTCTAGATCATCGGCATTATTACTCACATTGCCCATTGAACCAATCTAACCAATTATGATCCCGATATTTATTTATTCCTGTACCAATACAGTTTTTATTTCCAAATACCTCACATTTAAAATTGCACACATGGGTAACGTTAATATCGTTCGTTTCGTGATTAGCCAAGGATATTGAAAATTATTTTATGAACATTTCCTAAATTTATTCATTAAAACACAGAAGCAAATGGTTTATACATTGGAAAATATAACCAAACAAATTACTGTCACATAGACATAACTTCTTCATTTCACTATCAGATGGCGATGAATGTCTAATATACTTCAAAATATATTTATATTTTCTTTAAGCCCATGGGCTTACAATTTGAAAAAACTTTAATCTTAGAATTTTTAGTAGAAAATTCTAAAAAATTTAAAAGTTGACTGAGGGCAGTATTTAGGAGCGTTCTAAATTTTGGGGGCATTTAACGCTGGCCCTGTACTGACGATTGGATTTAAAATGCGACGGGAACCTCACGGGCATAGAAATTATATGTATACCATATTTCATTAAAATCGTCCCGGTACCTTCAGACGAGTTGCGGTCACAAACCGCATATGAGTTATATATATTTTTGGTTTCAGGGCGAAAATACAAGAACTTTTTGATAAGATTTTTTTTCGATCCGAGCATGTTACAGACACACGACCAATCACTATAGCTCTTTTATACTTACTATACGGCGAGCTAAAAATATGTATTACAAACCCTTTTTACACAGCATTTTTAATGATTTGACATTCATTCATTATTGTTTTTGAATTAAATAATCATTCTGAATTTTGAAGTATTAAACTGCAGTGTGACGCCAGTTTTAAAAGTGATAATTAGTTATATGCTAAAATACAATGGATGTGCCCTCAAAAATAAAAAATAAAATTGTTAACCAATAATTTTTCTAAATATGTTTGAATTATCACTTCAAGATTTTATTTCTCTAATAATCAGAAATATAAATTTACTTACTTGCAGTCATTATAATTTGACCAACTATAGAATCTTACCGCAACTCATATTTTCAAAAATCACTGCACATTGGCCATTTTGAAGTGAAGATATTAACTATGAATTAAAATAAATTGACGGAAACACGTATTTGCTAAAAATATATGCAAATTAGGCAAAAAGAGCCCTTTCTTCATATTAAATACTTCAAAATTGAATAATAACATGTTACTCCCCTTAAACTTAAGATTTACAATTCAAACAATGTTTCCGTAACTCATACGCCACTAATTCACATTGAAATACTGTTTTTGACGATCACGTGGAAGCACTTTTATTTATATTCGTTCTTTGGTCGGTCATTTTAACATAAATGCTTAATTGCGACTCACAAACTTCAAATTAGATTAAATAAAACTTAATTTTATTAACTAACAATTATTTATATTTGTCATTGACATACAATATCAATATAATATAGTACATGCCACTTCAAATCATCAAATTAATTGAAGATTTATCACAAAAACTTTTTTGACAATTCATTCTGACGTTTGATTCGTTTTTGTCTATTTCAAAGCAGACTGAACTTCATAAGAGTAGTGATTGTTTTATTTCAGTATAAACTATTTGATTATTTTTTATGGCATTATTAGCAGTCGCCATGGCGCAGTTTTTAAGTCTTACCTTTCACCCTGGAGGTCGTGATTTCGATCCCCATCTATGCCAAAAGTTCTACACATAAATACATACATTTCTGGGTAATTATCTTAATGATACAGATAATGAAAGGATAAGAAATTCGAGTTAAGGCTGCTCCAGCAATTTTTATCTTTAACCAACTTATTCCTGTTGCATGTTGAATCAATAGTTTTGTTCGTTTGTCCTGCTGTCCAGTTCATGATTTTTCTTTCTTCCACTTATAATGAAGAAAAAGGACAGATTATGAACTGTGCAAGAAATGCAGGTCCAACGAACAAACCTTATGGTGTGTATCCTGACCCACAAGAAACCCAAAAAAGTATGAATTAAAAACCACTCAAAATAGCTTGGTGATCCAAATTTAGGACCCGCCTCATAGATTAACAAACACTGATTTAGACTAATAAAAAAGTGATGTGTAAAAATGTGAATTTTATAAAATTTCTTGAGGATGTCTATAAATAAATATATCAATATTTCATATTTACTGGACAGAAAAAGGCTATTCCTTGGAGAGTATTCGCAATCGAAAATATTGTTGGCGGCGCTAATGCACGCGGTAAGATGGTCACCGTACACCGACAACCGAAGTTTTTTGGTTGTATTTCATATTTGTTCATAGAATATTCTGGCACGCAACATTATGAAATCATTTGAATCGTGGTGAAAGGGACTTATTCAAAATGTATTACGTTGATTGACAAGAACTCACATATGGCTTCTATTCGGGGCGAACCGTGTTTGAATATATTCCGCTAGATAGCAAGCAATTTACCTCGATCTCAAATATCCAATAATAAAAATATTTTTCTATTTTTAAAAAAACACCATATACCATAGAACCCACCAAGAGAGCAAATTTTTTTTTAATATCGGAATATATAATGAAATACAATCACATTCATCATTTCAGCTATAATGTTTTATTATTATAGTTTATTTTACGAAGTAATAAGTAAGTTTTGTAAAAATTTCGAACACGAGATTTCAACGGATATACAAGTTTTGACCTTCTCTGAATCGAATGAGACAATTTTCGGAATGACGTCTGGGTATCTGTCTGTCTGTGTGTCGGTGAACGCTCTAGATTCATAACTGTCGAACGTGAAATTCAAACTTAAGACCTGTATATGGTCTAGTTGTGAACCTCTGATTTTTGAAATGAATATTCAAACCGGAAGTGCATGTTTACTCTAGGCATTTTTTGTTTTTCCAATATCATTAGAACGGCTGCACTTATGGGAAAAATAGTAATATGCATAATAAAATATATTAATATTATGCACAAGTTGTTTGTAATGTTTCTTAAAAAAATGTACTAGTTACGAGAAAACTGCTACGAAAATGTATTAATATCTTGTTTATGTTGCTATAGATTCGCATGTAGATTAATAAATCGGATCATCTGCGCCTGTCAATATTTTGACACAGTATTCCTGTAGAGTATTGTTTAGTTTGATAGTTTATTTTAGATATATATTTATATATATATATATATATATATATATATATATATATATATATATATATATATATATATATATAAATATATATATATATATATATATATATATATATATATATATATATATATATATATATATATATATATACATATATATATATATATATATATATATATATATATATATATATATATATTTATATATATACACATATATCTATTGGTATTGGTTATCATTAATATAATAACCCAGAAATGATAGTTTGTATGTATGTTGAGTAAGTGTGTGTAGAACGCTTTTTTTTTTGTAAAAATGCAAATTTGCATAGACGGGGATCGAACTCACGATTTCCAGAGTAAGATGCGAGAGTCTTAGCCACCATGCCATGGCGACAGATAAGAATGTTTATATAAAATATCAAATAGTTTATACTGAAATAAAAGTCTACACAACAGCAATTAATAAATTTCTAATCAAGTAATCTACCCTACGTAAAAATAAAAGGTTATACGTCAGAATAATTCAAATGTCAATTTTAAATATATTCCGAATCTTCAAAATGCATATCAAGTTGTGTACATTGTGCCATTGTGTTTTAGCATAGGACCTTTTATCACTTTTAAAACTGCCGTGGCTCTGCAACATTCAGAATCTAGCCAGATAATTTGATTCAAAAATAATAACGAATTAAATGTCATAACATTGAAAGTGTTGTGTAAAAAGGTTTGTAATACACATATTTTTTGAATAATCGATTCAATTAGAAAACAGAAACCGTAAGTAAATGTATAATCCCGATTTTTGTGTAATAATACATGCACGTTTACAAATGTTCAAAATATTGTTTGTATTATTCAGTTCGCAGTAATACTGCAGTTGCAACATCTAATAAAAGCAATAGACAAATTATGAATTTTTTTTAGTTTTTTGAAGAGGTAGCAAATCTAGCGCCGGTTTTTTAACTAAGGTACAACTGTCAATAATATATATCAAATTATGAATATTTAATTTCTTTTAGGTTTGTTAAACGATACCAACTGAAGGAAAAAGCGTATAGTAACTATGATTTAGAAACAAATTACAAGATAATCCTCCACCCGTCCAAACTGACCTATATTCTGTGTACCATATGGGCACACGGTGCCCAAGGGTGATATATATATATATCAAACATCAGTGATTAAAAAATTATTTTCTTTATAAATTTAAATATCTGGAGCGGCCTGCACCCAATACTCTTTTACGTAGTTTTCACTATATATATATATATATATATATATATATATATATATATATATATATATATATATATATATATATATATATATATATATATATATATAGATAGTGAAAACTACGTAAGAGAGTGTTGGGTGCAGGCCGCTCCAGATATTTAAATTTATAAAGAAAATAATTTTTTAATCACTGATGTTTAAAGAAGAGAACCTATTTATAACTACTTAATTTGGAAGAGATATTGGTAGCAACAATAATCAGTCATTTAATACTGTCGCTACAGTGTTCTAAATTTCAAAATTTTTATTTGTAATACTCTTTCTTTGGCCTTTCCGTTCACAATTATGAAAAATAATATAAATATTAAAAATCTTCTAATTTGTTGAAGGACTTGCGATCGAAAGACATACATAAATGGAATACTAAAGCAGTAAAAGTTCAAATATTTTTGGATTCAGAGCGACAAGACAAAACTTTTTGTAAAGGCAAATTAATGATCCGAGAATGTTACACATATGACCGATCTCTTTAGCTGTTTTGTACATTCTGTACGACATACTAAAAATCACAGACACTCATCGATGTCAATTATAATAATGTATATAAAGATAAGTTATTTATAAGCCCTGCAAAGGAATTCAGTTGGACATCACTGAAATAGAGAATAGATAAGGCTGCTAATTCATTTTGCAAAGATATTGATGTCCAATATTTTTATTAAAAAGTTACAGTTATAAACAAGAAAACTATTTCAAATGCTCTCTTAAAAACAATATATATTAGTAGGTAGTATTTTTACTTTCTTTTACAGAGTAATGAGTAAGTATAGGGATCACCAAAAAAATCGAACTCGAGATTTCAACGGATATACACGTTTTGAGCTTCCCTGAATCGAATGTGACTATTTTCGGAGTGACGTCTGTGTGTGAGTGTGTGTGTGTGAGTGTGTGTGTGTATGTGAACGCTCTAGAGCCGAAACTGTCCAACGTAAAATTATGAGACTTCAAACTTGAGACTTGTATATGGTCTAGTTGTGCACCTCCTATTTATGAAAAGAATATTCAAACCGGCAGTGCATGTTTACTCTATGCATATTTTGTTCTATCTCTAATATCACTAGAACGGCTTCACTTACAACAAAAATAGTTATTTTCATAATGAATGATATTAATATTTCGCACAACTTTTGTTTGAAAAGTTTCTTCAATAAATGTACCAGTTACGAGAAAACCGCTACCGAAAATTTTGAGAATCTTGTTTACGTTGTCATGGTTTCGAATGTGGCTTAATTAATCGGATCATCTGCGCCTGTCAATATTTCGACAAGAAAACGAAATGGTCTGAATTAGATAAATGACATTTCAGAATATTTCTGTAGAGAATTGTTTAGTTTTGATAGTTAGTACTTCGAAACCATTACAAATTGGTATTGGTATAATTTTCAACCCATTCATTTATATAAGGTAAGCTAAGTTTTTACTTTCTTTTACAGAGTAATAAGTAAGTATAGGGATCACCAAAAAAATCGAACTCGAGATTTCAACGGATATACACGTTTTGAGCTTCCCTGAATCGAATGTGACTATTTTCGGAGTGACGTCTGTGTGTGTGTGTGTGTGTGTGTGTGTGTGTGCGTGTGTGTGTGTGTATGTGAACGCTCTAGAGCCGAAACTGTCCAACGTAAAATTATGAGACTTCAAACTTAAGACTTGTATATGGTCTAGTTGTGCACCTCCTATTTTTGAAAAGAATATTCAAACGGGCAGTGCATGTTTACTCTATGCATTTTTTTTTCTATCTCCAATATCACTAGAACGGCATCACTTACGGCAAAAATAGTTATGTTCATAATAAAAGATATTAATATTTCGCACAACTTTTGTTTGAAAAGTTTCTTCAATAAATGTACCAGTTACGAGAAAACCACTACCGAAAATTTTAAGAATCTTGTTTACGTTGTCATGGATTTGAAAGTAGCTTAATTAATCGGATCATCTGCGCCTGTCAATATTTCGACAAGAAAACAAAATAGTCCGAATTAGATAAATGATATATCAGAATATTTCTGTAGAGAATTGTTTAGTTTTGATAGTTAGTACTTCGAAACCATTACAAATTGGTATTGGTATAATTTTCAACCCATTCATTTATATAAGGTAAGCTTGGTTTTCATATTGTTTCTGTTGGATTATTATTTCCTAATATTATATTTTTATAATCAATAAATATTGTTGAAAACTACGCAAAAGAAAGTCCCGCGTTGGCCACAACCCATTTTTTATATTGTTTCTGTTGGATTATTATTTCTTTATATTATATTTTTATAATCAATAAATATTGATGAAAACTACGTAAAAGAAAGTCACGCGTTGGCCACAACCCATTTTTTACTTTCTTTTACAGAGTAATAAGTAAGTATAGGGATCACCAAAAAAATCGAACACGAGATTTCAACGGATATACACGTTTTGAGCTTCCCTAAATCGAATGTGACTATTTTCGGAGTGACGTCTGTGTGTGTGTGTGTGTGAGTGTGTGTGTGTGAGTGTGTGTGTGTGTGAGTGTGTGTGTGTGTATGTGAACGCTCTAGAGCCGAAACTGTCCAGCGTAAAATTATGAGACTTCAAACTTAAGACTTGTATATGGTCTAGTTGTGCACCTCCTATTTTTGAAAAGAATATTCAAACGGGCAGTGCATGTTTACTCTATGCATTTTTTGTTCTATCTCCAATATCACTAGAACGGCTGCAGTTACGACAGAAATAGTTTAGTTCATAATGAATGATATTAATATTTCGCACAACTTTTGTTTGAAAAGTTTCTTCAATAAATGTACCAGTTGCGAGAAAACCGCTACCGAAAATTTTAAGAATCTTGTTTACGTTGTCATGGATTCGAATGTAGCTTAATTAATCGGATCATCTGCGCCTGTCAATATTTCGACAAGAAAACAAAATGGTCTGAATTAGATAAATGACATTTCAGAATATTTCTGTAGAGAATTGGTTAGTTTTGATAGTTAGTACTTCAAAACCATTACAAATTGGTATTGGTATAATTTTCTACCCATTCATTTATATAAGGTTAGCTTGGTTTTCATATTGTTTCTGTTGGATTATTATTTCCTAATATTATATTTTTATAATCAATAAATATTGATGAAAACTACGTAAAAGAAAGTCCCGCGTTGGCCACAACCCATTTTTTTTTTGTTATTTTTCTACACCAGTTAAATTTATAACCAATCTATCTTTGAATTCTGTGAAGTTTATGACAGGAAACATTTGTTTATATTTGTAAATCATACAACATCTGTGTACTGTATTAAACAAATTAACTTACAATACTTTGATCATGTTACATTTATTTTATTTGCCTGAAAAGCAGCTGAAAAATGTTTATTTATATGAATAAATTTAGTATATATAGATAAGTGTATATTGTCGTGGTAGATAGGATTAAAGTGCTGTCCGTTTCAATGGTTACACTTATAAACATCGATTTCACTCAGCATCTGTACAGGCTTCTCGTTTCCGACAAAATGAATTTACAATCATTCGATCCACACGACTTAACCATTTGTTCATTACCCACATGCGGCATTTCACTCCTTGCCACTCTCATACATATCTTTTTGTTAAAGGAAAGTACATTACATACTATATTACATTACATACTATTTCGTACATTGTTTCTTATAATAAATATAAATGTTAATGTATTGGCCCAATGTTCATAATCAACACGTATTTTAATGCGTAACATATTATTTGTACAATAGGATCATATTATTTTAAACATCAAATTAACCTCTCGTTAACGAGAACAAACTGTTAGGATGAACACTCTCTGCCTCATTTTGTTTACAGTATCGCGCGTCTACTGTATGCACTAAAAGATATTTATTTATTTTATTAAATCAAAATAAACTACAAAAAAATGTAGGTCTAGGTATATCTATAACATGTTTTCAAATTGTTAATCATAAGGCCGTAATAATTAATTACTATTAATTTAAATTTAATACGATCGCTGCTCGGAACGCATATATTGTTATACAGTAGACGCTCGATACCGTGAACAAAATACACAGTGTTCTTCCTAACGAATTTTTCACATTAACAAGAGGTTAATTTGATGCTTAAAACTGTATGATCCTATTGTACAAATAATTTGTTATGCAAATAAATATCTTGCATTTCATGGATTTTGTTACATCATATTTATTTTGATAAATTTTTTCACATTTGCACCACTTGAAATATAAGCGCCTTTTCATGGAGTGTGAAGCACGTTGGTTTTTTCGGTGGCATTATGGAATTTCATTCGAATTGAAACTCTTACTTCCACAGTCGGATAACAACTGTATACAATATGCCAAGGATGGATAACTTGTATGTCATAAATATCGACTTTACAGGTTAACAATGAATCGCGATCTATTTTCGACATTTTTCGTTTGATTGTAAGAGGAGAAATAGGAACACTATGCAGAAAGAGGGACGTCCGATAACTTAAACAGACCGACTTGTTGGACACTTATGCAACATGCAATAAACACAGAAATCTGTCCGGCAACTCGCACCATAGAATACGGGGAAGTACAGCCACATCACAGCATATAGCCCGGAAATATCCCGTCGCATGAAATAAATGTTCACGTTATTGTATATCAGTTTGTTCACGTCATACGGCCGTCAATATAATGAAAATTATTGTTCACATTATCCCTAAATTCCGTTACCCGGTGTTCACGGTATCGAGCGTCGACTATACTTGTTTTTACTATTTCTTTTTATGTAAAACAATATAATTTTTTTTATTTTCATGGTTTTTTATGTTATATTGTATATAAATACAAGCATTAAGTTAATTTAATGAAACAAACTTTAAACAATTGTTACATTACAGAAAGGATAATTTGGGTAAAAACAGATTTTATTATATAAGAACCTCGCGTCGTACGATAGTATAAGACGCTATAGTGTCGAGTTTCTGTATTATGCTCGAATCAAAATAATGTCCTTAATGTTATTGTCTCGTCCTGAAACCAAAAATATATTTAATTCGATATATGAGTACTTGGATGAAAGTATCTCGTTCGGTCGGTCGAAAGACTGTGTTTGTAACCGAATCTCCTTTGAAGAATCCGGACCGATGATATACATTTAATATAAGCACCTGTTGGAATCGCGCACCACAGCAAAACAGAAACCGTTGAAGAGCAACAATGGCCAAATATGGCACCAGTGGTCTATGTGACAAACGACATGTAGACTTCGCAAATATATGTTCATATTTGTAATATAAATTTAGGAATAGTAAATCTCCTTATTATATTAAATGTTGTCTCGTTGTTTAATCGAACCTAATATTCACTGATCATAAATATAAATAGTCGGTAACTCGTGGCGTCATCAGAATATGTGCGCCATGAACCCAACTCCTCTATGATGTTCCCACCGCATTAAATCGCTCATATACTTTTGGACCTATACGCACCCAAAATTTGAAGCCCTTCTTAATACTGCCTTTAGAACATTTTTGAAAATGTAAAATAAAAAAGAATTAGATATTTTATATTATATATAAACATTATTTTAAAATTAATAAAATAAATTATACGGCGAGCTGAGGGCAATGGTGCCTGTAGCTATACTTGTCATTTGACAGACATTATATAATCGCGGCACGATTATAACATACTATTTAATTTTAAATTTAAGTCAAGTGCTCGTGATATTTGCAGACGACAATGAAAAATACTTGAAATAAAGAAACGGGTTCTGTGCCAAAACACGTTTACGTTACAAAAAAAAGTAAATAAAATACGACGTAACATTGTATAGAACGCGGAGAATAGAACTCTCTGATAGAACATTCGTTGTTTAGACTAGAGATCCCGTTCAAAATGTATATATTGCATTTTGTAATGAATTGAACTGTTTAACGCTGTCGTTTATTTGTGGTAGTTACAATCTTAATTTTCCTCTCTAGTTTAGGATCAATTCTGTTTCTTGTATTGAGCGAGCTAAAAAAGCAGAAAGTATAAAAGCGATTAGATTAATGTTGGAGTTCTGAGCTAATCTATAGATCTGTAATTCTATACTATAAATATGTAAACATTAATAAATGATAATGTTTTGCAGGAAAAGTTGTTATTTAATAATGATATATATATATATATATATATATATATATATATATATATATATATATATATATATATATATATAATAAATGAATATATTATAGAATTCTCTATAGATTTATTGATATATTCAAAATTTCACAATTAAACAGCGAGCGTATTCAAATGGTATTTCTAAGAATATGTGTACATAATTTGGTTCAAATCGCTTCGGTATCTTCAGAGGTGAAGAGGGCAAAAATTAAATGTATCTACTTATAAATACTTCGATTATATCCAGGTCCATCACCAGGCAATCATTTTTTGGCGCCCCCTCGTCCTTTGGCAACTCGCTAATTCTTATTTTTAGCACGCCGCACAAAATACAATAGAGCAAAAGCATTCGGTCGTTTGTCTGTAGCATTTTCGGATCGAAAAATTTCCTTAACAAAAAGTGTATGTCTTGTCAGCTTCATTCAATATATAGATATATATATATATATATATATATATATATATATATATATATATATATATATATATAACTCATATACTTGGATATTAGTCGCCGCTCGCTCGCTCGTAAGACCGACATTGTGCCCTCTACTCCTCTAAAGGTACCGGAACTATTATAACTAAATTTGCCACACATATTATATGGCATCTTATTTGAAACCATTCACAGTTTAAATCAAATCGCCCGTATACTTCCTGAATCATAGGGACCCAAAGTTTGGAGCCCCCTTTAAAGTTGATTTACATAAATAATAAAACACCCATTTCATAATGGTAACCCAAACGCCATAAGAAGTTATTTACAATTATTATTTTGAATTTTTAATTTGCGTAGTTTTCTTTCTTACTATATCAAAAATATTTACATAGGATTGTAGGAATAATTATATCTATAAAAAAATTAATATTTTCAGATTTTAAGCGGAGAAACCATAAAAATGTAAAAAAATATCTAATATAAAGTGTAGGGGCACCTATTGCTAGCTAGATGAACTAATCTAGTCAGCAATAGATGGCATTACAATCACCGATCTTGTTATGTTCGCTACTTGTATATTTTCATCATTAAAAATTAGTTTTTCATTCGCTAATCCTATCCAAACGGCGAGCTGATAGGTGCATTGTACCTAAGTTTGTTTGGGGCTATACTAGTGTAACTACTTAAAAATAAGGATATTTTTCTAGAATTAAAGATATCTATTGCATCAAATATTTTAAATTGTTGGGTACATATTTATTATTTGTTTACAATTGTTTACTAATTTTTTCGACCAAAATATTGAAATTTACGGTTATGTCCTAGTAACGGGACAGGTGAATATAAAAATTAGACCCACTGCTGCCGTGATTGATGCTTCCACATTGCTTAAAATCAAATAAAACAAAATGAGCATTAAAATAAATATAAATTACCGTACCATCAACCTTGAAAAGATAAATTTAATCGATACAATACAATGATTTAGAGTTACAGCGGCTGCAAAATTAAGCAAATGCAGTTTTGAGATATACGCATTTAAATAAAGATTTTTTAGTAATAAAAGTACATTTTTCATACTTACTGTATTTTCAAAAATAAACATAGGCCGACTTTGATACTTCGGCCTCTTGTGATAAAGTCATCAAAATATGTAAATAAAAGCAAACGTTTTTTTTTTAATTATCACACTGGTATAACCCCTTATCGTGTTAGCACGTTATGGATTACATACAGATTAGACTTGTATATCTTCTATTTTTATTTTGCGAAACTATTTCACGTTCGTGCAAGTTTGGGAATGCCGCCCTCTAGGCGATGCCACCAGCGTGCAGTGCACAACTTGCACCCTGTACAAGCGACGGCCATCGGTCGCTCGCCTGTAAGATCAACTTTGTGAACGTATTACCTCTGAAGGAACCGAGCCGGTTTTGATTAAATTTCGTATACATATAATTTCCATTCCCATGAAAGTTCCTCAAAATTTAGAGATTATTATATCAAAAGAATTATCAAAAAATTATGACATTTAATATTTATAAAGTTTTTGGAAATTGTGAACCCGAAGGCCAGAAACAAATATATTAAAAATAATAATATTAAAATATAAAGTGTAAATTAAATGTGATGATTGTTCAGATAATTACAATAATAAATTTTGTATTCCAACAACTGCTTTTGTATTCATTTTTGTTTTTTATCATTTTAACTCTACAAACATATATGGTTATAATTAGGTTTTCTTTTAAAAATATAAGTTGTAGAAAAATGTCTTCTACATAAATAAAAAAACTACCAAATAGAAAATACGGCCAGCTGCAGATACTGGTGCCTGCACCTATGCATATTTAATTTTAAAGTTTCATCTAATTTTAAAGAGCATTGCAAGCGATCGGTTATGGGAAGAACTTTGTTTATCTTGCAGAGCAAATGGAAATTAGTAATATGAATCTATTTGCTTGCATAAATATGTTTTAGATCGTCGTGATTGCTGCATATTTTTATAAAATATATAGTTTTGTTATTTTATATAATTTGAACAAATATTTTGGTAGAATATTTCCGACAAATATTTTTTAATATATTTTTGTAATCTTATGCAAGTAAAGAAATATGCGAATATATGACAAGTAGCGCTTGTTCGTTACTCTGAAATGGAATTTAGTCCCGTAAAGAAAATTGAATTTTTATACCGTCTACGTTTGAAGGAAGCCTTTAATATCCACTTTGGGACACTTGACGCTGTCTTTATTGTTACAAAGTATTGCATTTTCTGCAGTAAAATAAAATATATGTGGTCGACAGTTACCATTGTAATATATCATATACAGTTTTAAAATATAACTAATTAACTTCTTATTACTAAATTAAAAATATAATTTATTTTACTTAAGGTAATTTTAAAGCTCTTAAAAAAATGCGCGAAAAATGTATTCCTCTTGTTTAAAATTAAAACAATTCGTTGTAGTATAAAAATACTTTCCATTATATTTCATATTGTGATTGTTATAAACATGTTTATTGCTTGTAACACAATATGTACAATATAGCTATAGTATTCAGTTGTATGTCTCTAACATTATCGGAATTGAAAAATTTTTGTTCAGAAATTCTTCTTTGTTTCGAAAATGTTTGTAACTCATATGAGTACAACTTGAATGTATGTCGATTGCTAGGTCGGCTATAAAATTATAATAAAAAGGTTGCTCTCATAATTTTAATGGAAATATTAGTTTTGAGGGTCTATGAATAATTTTTCTTTTTTTATAAATCTTCTATGCGTGTGAATGCTTCACAGCCGTTGAACATAAATATGAGATGTTTTGAATTATAAATTTGTAAATCTCAGGAAAGAAAATCTCCTATTTTTAAAGATGATATTTCAGCCGAAAGTGCTTGTTAACTAATGCATTATTTGCACATCTCGAGAAGAACACAAGTCAAAGATATTATAATTTCTAGCGATTTAGGTTTGATACCTTTAAGCTAAATATTTATTAAAAATTGGAATAGTAGTTAAATTATATTTACATTTCTCTAGTTAGTACCTCTATTGATATTGCTTCATGGCAAACATATATGATTAAGTGTGCAAATGTCTAAGTCATTTCAGTTCCTCAAAAAAAATTGCCAAACATCAGGTAGTTTTGGCAAAATTATAAAAGGACCCCCCTTAACAATAATAAAATATCATTTATAGAATATGTATGATTTGCCCAGTACACAGTAAGCTTATGTAAAGGAATTGCTTTATATATATATATATATATATATATATATATATATATATATATATATATATATATATATATATATATATATATATACATACACATATTCATTTGTACGCTACAGTATTTTTGGATTGTATGAGTTCTAGTCTTATTTCGCAAACCATATAGTACTCTGCAATCAATGAGTGGTCGAGTGAATACATTGGTTAAATTTCAAGTTGGCATTTTCAATCACGTCAGAGTTGAATTGGGTCAGCTTTACCCCATATCTATTCACCCACTATACCCACCGCTCGCCCAACCCTCATGCTCTATCCAGCTAACTCCACTCAAATACGTTTACGATACAAATAGGAAACCGGAGAAATATGTATTAGAATTCAGCTTATATTATCAAATCAAAATATTTCAGTTAATTTAATTTCCATTTATTGCCAATGGTGATGCTAGGTTGACGTATGTCATTCATATGCTGAAGAGGATTTATACTTTCTTATATGAATGTATTTCGAATTCGAAATTCTAACTGAAATACACATTTTGACCATCACTGAACCATTTCTGAATATATTAGCAGTGATGTCTGTGTGTGTGTGTGTCTGTCTGTATTTTTGTATGTCTGGAGCACACTACTGTAACAAATGTTGATAAAACAATAAAACTTTTATTCCAGATCCGGAATATTGAAAACAATATCTTAATCAGAAGTTATGGTTTACATTTGCTACTTTTTCAATATATCGAAAACAACATGAGTTGGAGAAAATCTTATTCTTATAAAAGTTATAGGTATTATAATTATAGGGTCATTTATAATCAAAGTATTTTTAATTATGTACAAATTACTGAAAAATTGTTTTATTAAATTAACTTGTTACATTTTCATTTCACTAGTTACATTATAATACATATTAACATTGTGTCAAAGCCATCGGAGAAACAATTTCAAACCAAATACAGCAGTATTCTTAATATATATATATATATACTATATATATATATATATATATATATATATATATATATATATATATATATATATATATATATATATATATATATATATATGAATATATATTTATACATTAAATAAATACTTAAATTTCAAAATTGTACAAAATTGTGTCTATGTATTACTAGTTAGAACTTAAATTGTACTATTTTTGTTCAGATTCAAATGAGACTGTCAAAACTTTTTATATTGTTACAGTTTACTTTTGGCGCTTGAATTCAACCGTAAAAAGGACGTTTTGGGGCCAAGGTTAATTCTAGCGGCTTGGGTTTGTGGGTAAAGTAGGCTAGATTCGGCCCGCTGGAGCGAGCAAGACGTTGAGACTGCTTGGGTTCTTCGAAGAGTGAAAACGTATGCCACTTATTCGGTTATTTTTCACACGTGTATTTCGCTTCGCCACGATTGTTTTTGGTATGTATGGTTTTCATTTGTTTAAGGGGGAACAACATTGTGACTTTTCCAAAAAATCGATTTTTCTTTTTTACATAATTTTAAAGAATTTATCTTTAAGAATATTTCCCTAAAATATTATGCTGAAATCCGTTCAAATAACGAAGGTACACCGCATTTTCCTTTGACGCGCACATTGCTGAAAACGATCGTTCGGAATATTTTTAGTGTGATAAGTTGAAATATTGAAGTGATAATGGATCGAACAGGTAGTGGATTAACCTCTAAATGACAAAGACAGAACAAAAGAAAACGACATCGTCGAAACCCTGTTTTTTGTTATGGGGCTGGACGCCCACGCTACAATTTTCATCTGATATACTTTTTACTTTCTTTTACGAAGTAATAAGTAAGTATAGGGATCACCAAAAATATCGAACTCGAGATTTCAACGGATATACACGTTTTGAGCTTCCCTGAATCGAATGTGACTATTTTCGGAGTGACGTCTGTGTGTGTGTGTGTGTGTGTGTGTGTGTGTGTGTGTGTGTGTGTGTGTGTGTGTGTGTGTGTGCGTGTGTGTGTGTGTATGTGAACGCTCTAGAGCCGAAACTGTCCAACGTAAAATTATGAGACTTCAAACTTAAGACTTGTATATGGTCTAGTTGTGCACCTCCTATTTTTGAAAAGAATATTCTAACCGGCAGTGCATGTTTACTCTATGCATTTTTTGTTCTATCTCCAATATCACTAGAACGGCTGCACTTACGGCAAAAATAGTTATGTTCATAATGAAAGATATTAATATTTCGCACAACTTTTGTTTGAAAAGTTTCTTCAATAAATGTACCAGTTACGAGAAAACTGCTACCGAAAATGATGAGAATCTTGTTTACGTTGTCATGGATTCGAATGTAGCTTAATAAATCGGATCATCTGTGCCTGTCAATATTTCGACAAGAAAACAAAATGGTCTGAATTAGATAAATGACATTTCAGAATATTTCTGTAGAGAATTGTTTAGTTTTGATAGTTAGTTAGTTCAAAACCATTACAAATTGGTATTGGTATAATTTTCAACCCATTCATTTATATAAGGTAAGCTTGGTTTTCATATTGTTTCTGTTGGATTATTATTTCCTAATATTATATTTTTATAATCAATAAATATTGATGAAAACTACGTAAAAGAAAGTCCCGCGTTGGCCACAACCCATTTTTTACTTTCTTTTACAAAGTAGTAAGTAAGTAATGAAATCACCAAAAAAAATCTAACTCGAAGATTCCAACGGATATACACGTTTTGAGCTTCCCTGAATCGAAAGTGACTATTTTCGGAGTTACGTCTGTGTGTGTGTGTGGGTGTGAACGTTTTAGAGTCGAAACTGTCGAACGTAAAATTATGAAACAAGAACGGCTGCACTTACGGCAAAAATAGTTACGTTCATAATGAAAGATATTAATATTTTGCGCAACTTTGTTGGAAAAGTTTCGTTAAGAAATGTACCAGTTAGGAGAAAATTGCCACGGAAAATAATAAGTATCTTGTTTACTTTATCATGGATTCGAATATAGCTAATGAATCGGATCATCTGCGCCTGTCAATATTTCGACAAGAAAAGAAAATAGACTCAATTAGATGTGGTTTACGCCAAGTTCAGACAAGAACTCAGGTAGTGTCCTTTTTGTTTTACGGTTGGCATACCCTTTTCTGATAAGGCTGTTAATTTAGTTTGGTTGGTCTATGGTGTTTAGCTTCATTTTGTTTAATTTACATTCATGTTACCTAGATCAACCGTGTAAATGTAATAACATTCAAATTTTAATATTCCGTCCTTCCTTCTATGTTGTAAATGTCCTGTAAAATTTTCGAATCTTGTTGTTTAGAAAATGAATCGGCATGCGGGTTCCGTAGAATTCTGATTTAGCTTAGCGGTTTTATTGGTATAATTTTCCACCTATTCATTTATATAAGGTAAGCTTGGCTTTCATATTGTTTCTGTTGGATTATTATCTCCTAATATTATATTTTTATAATCAACATCTGTTTCATATTGAAGGAACAATATTTGATAACATAAAATAATAAGATAATTGGTACAATTTCAGTGTATTACTGTGAAATATGGGTATTATATATATATATATATATATATATATATATATATATATATATATATATATATATATATATATATAATGAAAACTACGTAAAAGAAAGTTCTGCGCAGGTCGCTACGAAGATCATCTCTAGCAAACTCCTATTGTAACAAGATCCTACGTTAAACCTGAACCGGTACACCGTTGTGAAACAAAACTGCTTAAAGTTATGATTTTGTAAGTTTCGTTAGTTTATTTGTTGATATTCATTTTGTTAAAAACCCGATACGACCAAAAGTTCTGGCTACCATTTTTAAAATTCATCCTTTTCTTTTCTTACAAGCCAGTGGCGCTCAACCACATCCTAATAAAAACTATGTGCAAATCACCACGGCTCGCTCTACCATCAGTCTAACTGACTAATTTCAACCGGGGTAACGAAAAAGTGCGTTACAATATATTAAATTTGAATTTGATAACTTTCATGATAACCATATTGTTTACCTTGATACAGTTGTATAAAAAAAGAAAACTTTCGTGGGATCAACAAGAGTGCAAATATAACACAAAGTTAATGAACATTTAGATGAAAGTTAAAATATATTCTAATTACATATACTGTCAATTAAAAAAATGTTCACGTAGACTATATTATTCTGATTTTGTTTGATGTAGCTTTAGAAGTTCTTTTAAGATAGAATAGTATATTTATAATTGGTATATAAAAAAAAAAAAGGGTTGTGGCCAACGCTTTCTTTTACGTAGCTTTCATCAATATTTATTGATTATAAAAATATAATATTAGGAAATATTAATCTAACAGAAACAATATGAAAACCAAGCTTACCTTATATAAATGAATGAGTTGAAAATTATTCCAATACCAATTTGTAATGGTTTTGAAGTACTAACTATCAAAACTATACAATACTCTACAGAAATATTCTGAAATGTCATTTATCTAATTTAGACCATTTTGTTTTCTTGTCGAAATATTGACAGGCGCAGATGATCCGATTAATTAAGCTACATTCAAATCCATGACAACGTAAACAAGATTCTTAAAATTTTTGGTAGCGATTTTCTCTCGTAACTGGTACATTTATTGAAGATACTTTTCAAACAAAAGTTGTGCGAAATATTAATATCTTTCATTATAAACAAAACTATTTTTGTCGTAAGTGCAGGCGTTCTAGTGATATTGGAGATAGAACAAAACACGCATAGAGTAAACATGCACTGCCGGTTTGAATATTCTTTTCAAAAATAGAAGGTGCACAACTAGACCATATACAAGTCTTAAGTTTGAAGTCTCATAATTTTACGTTGGACAGTTTCGGCTCTAGAGCGTTCATAATGAAAGAGATTAATATTTCGCACAACTTTTGTTTGAAAAGTTTCTTCATAAATTGTACCAGTTATGAGATAATTGCTACGAAAAAACTCAAATATCTTATTTACGTTGCCATAGTTATACCTACACTTGTGACAAATTTTATTTTTAAATCGGATCAACCATGAGTTACAGCACTTGTTTTTTGTTTATTGAAAACAAACAAGCATTATATTGACAGTTATCTGTATGAATTAATATTTAAAATATTGATTTCTTATTAGAAAACATTGTATCAGGTAAATTATTATAGAATCAATTTATATTATATATTTAACAATTTCAGAGTATTACTGTGGAGTTTGACAGTTTAAGAGTGAATACGATAAGTACTTCAAATACAGATCCATTATAAATTGGTATAATTATCCAGTTATTATTAAGTTATAGTAATTTAATTTGAATTTTCATTTTATATTGGTCAGCAAAATATTTTCTTATCATTTAATAATAATTATTATTATCTGCGTCTGTTTTTCCCAGGAAAACAAAATGGACAATTCAGAGTATTCCAGTAGAGTATTGGTTAGTTTGACCGTTTGTTTGAGATTATATATATATATATATATATATATATATATATATATATGTACACAGTTTGTTTTGTTTATATATATATATATATATATATATATATATATATATATATATATATATATATATATATATATGTATATTAATATCTATCTATTTAAAACTACGTGCAGGCTGAGTGCAGGCCACTCCAGATATTTTGATACATCCGCTCCTTGCATCGCTTATATTGCTTATAAGGCGAGCTCAACGCATAGGTGCGTTGCACCTAGGCTTGTATTTTTATGTAGAACACATTTCTAGTTCACCGTACGAAGTACAAAGGAGCTAATAATACACCAAATAAATTATACGGTAAGCTGAAGGCATCCTGTGTTTGTGTTGGTTTAGTTTTATCACCATTAAGTATGCATCTAAAATGTATTACTGCTAAAAAGTATGCGTTTTTAAAACTGAACAGACTTCATGTAGGTATATAATAATATCATATAAGAAAAATACTGAAATTAAATTAAAAATACAGAATTCTGAGCGTAACATTAATTTTCGTGAGAATCTACAACATGAACTGAAGCATAAATCAGCAAACTCAGCGTTTTTCACACAAACATTTCCGGCCCTGGTTGCGTTCTCGAACACATAACAGCAATGATTACGAAAAATAAAAGTAATATAGCATCCACAACGCGAGTATGCATTTCACAGTTTGCAGAGAAATGATGTTAGAATTCCTGAACATAACGATATTTCTTTCTCTCCTTGGCATGTTTGCCGCGATAAGACAAATATGCCTTCCGGACTACTAGTCAGTGTGTCAGAAGAACGGGAACAGAATCAATATTTTGAACTGAGAACCTGTCAATATTGAAATTGCACTCAAATATTATTAGCATAGTTAATAACCGATCAATGAATTCTATATTATAAAATTTAATTGAAAATGGAGGTTGATAAATACCGAAATGTTATTACGCAAATTGTTTTCTAACTATAAACACTTTTCAAGTTTATTATTGTGGGATAAGTACACTGTAAAATATATGTGTAAATTTGATTATTAATGAGAAATCATAAAAAAAAACAAGAACTGGCGCTAGCGCCAGTGCTACTAGCCCGCCGTTCTGGCGAACCCAATCCCAATAAATACAATGCTATAAGCGATAGCAATTTATTATTGGAACATATTCAAGTTATTGTTTCATACAATAATGTAATAATATACAACGAGTCTTTAAAATTTGGTTTATGTTGTCTTGAATGCTTGATGGTATTTCTTCTGCATTTAATATGAAATAAATGAATTTCTGAGTTAACGTATATAATTCTAAATCAACGACAGAAACAGATTGTTTATATAATGGAAAATATAACAAATAAAATTATTGTCGCATAACTTCTTCGTTTCACTTGTAGATGGCGTTCAATGTCTGATATATTTCAAAATATATTTTTATTATTTATTTTAAGCCTGTGGGCTCACAATTTGAAAAAACTTGAATGACATAAAATTTTTTTTTTGAATATTCTACTAAAAATTCTAAAAAAAAATTTAAGTTGACCAAGAGCAGTATTTTAGAGAGTTCCAAATTTTGGGGCACTATAACTCCGGACCTGTACTGACGATTAGATTTAAAATGCGACGGAACTTCACGGGCGTGGTCTTACGACCGAGGGAGCAAGATACATACATCAAGTATATGAGTTATATATATTTTTTGATTCAAGGCGAAAATATAAGAACTGTTTCTTAAGATTTTTTTCGATCCGAGCATGGTACAGATACAACCGATCACTATAGCTCTTTTGTACATACTATACGGCGAGCTAATAATTAATAATCTGTTGTGTACTTGAATGTTTAATCAGAGAATTAGTTTTGCATGAAAAAAATTGAAACAAAATTTTTGTAAGCAAGTTAAGGTACAACAACTATGAGTTCAGCTCGACTTATAAGGTATATATGTGATGTGAACAACTCTACCCTCAGAGCCCGCACTTTTTAAATTAAAAAATAATTTATTTTAATTATTATGGCCATTTTGTTAAAATGTTGAAAAAAAAAGTTATTGCAAAAAAAGTCTTATAACATTTTTTTGATTATCATTAATATAATAACCCAGAAATGTATGTGTAGAACGCTTTTTTGTAAAAATAAAAATTGGTATAAACGGGGATCGAACTCACGATCTCCAGGGTGAAAGGCAAGGCTCTTAACCTCAGCGCCATGGCGACTGTTAATACTGTTACACAAAAAAATCAAATAGTTTATACTGAAATAAAACAATCACTACTTTTCTAAAGTACAGTCTGCTTTGAAATAGACAAAAACGAATCAAACGTCAGAATGAAATGTCAAAAAAGATTTTGTGTTAAATCTTCAATTAATTTGATGATTTGAAGTATATTAAGTGTGTTGTGTACTTTACACAGAGTCGCATCTACTATATTATATTGATTATTTAATTCAAAAACAATAATGAATCAAATGTCAAATCATTAAAAATGTTGTGTAAAAAGGCTTTGTAATACATATTTTTTGAATAATCGATTCAAATAATAAACAGCAATCGTAAGTTAATTTATAATCCTGTTTTTTATATACAATCATGGAAAATGTCTAAATGATACAATACTTATGGCCAGTTGCACCATACAAGATTAAAATCAAAGCTTAACAAAATTTAGTTAAAATAAATCTTAGTTTAAATCGGATGTTACACAGTGCATGATAAGTGTTCGATTAGTTAATCTCAGCATAGTGATCTAAGAACAAAATAGCGTTCAAAAAAAGAACTGGATTTTTTCTTTATTATTATTTGCGATGTGGAAATTTGTATTACTATTATAGTCCAACGATACAAACTGAACAAAAACCGTGTAATTATTATTAAATTACATGAAAATTCGCCATCAGTCAAAACTGACCTATGTTCTGTATACCATATGGGCACATGGTGCCCACGGGTGACCCTAGTTTTAATATAATAATAAAAAAAAACTTTCTAGTGGTTATTTTAAAATTAAAAATTATAATTTTAACATCTTTTTATGGCCTTTGGAATACCAATATGAAAAACTTATGTAGATATAAAAAATCATTTAGGTGTTTCAAATATTTTTATAAAGGCCCCCGCCCCCCTCTAATTATCGGGACACTGTAACTCAGGAAGTATACAGGAGATTAGATTTAAACTGAGAGTGGATTTAAATGGGATGTCAAATAATATGTAAATCGGTTTGGTACCATCAGAGCAGTAGAGGGTTCAAATTTTGTTTTACGAGCACCGACGACACGAGACAAACACGTTTTGTTAACCCGTTGACTCCATCTTTCTTAATTTGCTAGCTAATACTTTTATTTCGCCAGAATTACTAATAATACGTATATCAAAGATATAAAAGTTAACATCATTTTTTTTTTTGCTGTAAAAATACCCCTAGGTTTTTTTTACATAATCCTGGAAAATCATAAATTGATCATATTATTCTAAGATGTAAAATTAACAATACTACGTAATATATATATATATATATATATATATATATATATATATATATATATATATATATATATATATATGTATGTATATATATATATATATATATATATATATATATATATATATATATATATATATATATATATATATATATATGATTTCATTGATTTATTTGCAATAAATACAGTGGACAAATTTAGTCAACAGGTTAAGGCAATGTTTTTGATCCGAGAATTGTACAGACACTCGACTGATGGCTTTAGCTTTCTTACGGCGAGTTCGAAGTTTTCAATTCTTCAAAAAAATTATATGACATTTGTTATTTTAAACTGTTTTGCAGATTGTGTAGCTGAAGGTCAAAACAAACAATTATTAATAGTAATAATATTGAAATTTAAAATGTTGTTGATTGATTAATTGTTGGATGATCGTAAAAATTTATTTTGTCCTCTAATCATTTCTATCGCATTCATTATTTTATTTCATATAATTGTTGCTGTAAGCACTGGAGCTTGTGCCTAATATTATTCACAGAACAATTTCTTAATTTAAGAGAGGAAAATTTGTATTTTATTGAAATAAAATTTTAAATGAACTAGTAAATATATGTAAATGTAATATTTATCTCAATTTAAGGTACAGATAGCGAAATTTAATTATAAAAATGTGTATAACACGTTAATTAGATATTAATTTTTGTTGTAAAGTTGGTAGAACTCGTAGCGTATCTTAGACGTCAAATTTGGTACTTAGTCTAGCTAATTAGCGGGCATATATCAAGTCATCTGTTTACATATTTGGAAATTGAATTAATAGCGTTCTAGATATTTGTAATAGATTAGTGAATTTATAGAGCTTTTAGTTAGTTTAGAGAGAGTTTAATATTTACCAACTAATAATACAAAACACAGAGCTAACTTGAAAAGGATCCAGTTAAATATACCATTTAAACCCTAAAAGCATCTATTCCGTTAACTCCATTTTTTTTTATGTAAAACTAATTAAAATCGACACTGCCGTAACACTAACCATTCTTCTCCGCATTATCAAATAATATGTATTATGAATTTGTGGTATATTTAAAATTGTTTTATTACAGAAAGATGCGGATATCCCGTTAAAACATTCTCAAATTATTGTTTCATTATCATGAAACAATTTAGTTATATTGTATCCATTGTATTCAATAGCGATTTTCAAGTAAATGGTACACTCTTTAGCTCGCTGTACGAAGTACCGAAAAAGCTAAAGCATTCGGTCGTGTGTCTGTAGCATTCTCGGATCAAAAAATTTCATTAACAAAAAGTGTTTGTCTCGTCGCCCTGATCCCAAAAATGTATATAACTTATATACTTGAATGTTAGTTGTCGCTCGTTCGCTCGGTCGTTCGTAAGATCAAATTTGTGCCCTCTACTCCTCTGAAGGTACCAGAGCGATTCACACCAAATTTGGTACACATATTATTTGGCATCCCATTTGAACTCGCTCGCTCGGTCGTTCGTAAGATCAAATTTGTGCCCTCTACTCCTCTGAAGGTACCAGAGCGATTCACACCAAATTTGGTACACATATTATTTGGCATCCCATTTGAATCCGCTCGCAGTTTACTGTATACTTCCCTAGTTATAGGGCCCCAAAATTTGGAGCCCCCTTAATACTGACTTTATAAAAATAGATAAATCACTTCAAAATTCTACTAAAAATTCTAAGATATTTCACATCTGATAGATTTTTTCATTTTGTTAACCCAAAGCCCGAAAAAAATTATTGAATACTATAATTTTTAATTTTAAAATATGCACCTAATTTTTTTTTAATCAATTTAATCTACAAGAAATTAGAAAACTTTTTATATCAATAACATTTTTTCAAATTGTTAACCAAAAGGCCATAATAATTAAGAACCACTGCTCGCAACGAATATCTTACCTAAAGGCCAGCTCTGAGCGTTGGTGCGTTTTACGCGTACCAAATCTGGTTGATATAGTTTTCAAACAAAATAAGAAATATGAATTTTAGAATAATTATAATTATGGCTTTATTTCAAACTCTTACTGTTTTAGAGATAGTAAACATAAACATACAAGAGCAATAACATCAATTACTGGCTTAGATTGTTTTAGAGGTTATATTCCTACATACAAATTTTCAACTTATATATTCATAATTTTATGTGCATCAGTTTTTGCTGTAGAGCGCACATACAAACACACGTACAAGCACACGCACACAAACACATACACAGACACACACACACGTCATCTTGTAGATACTCAATATCAATTCGATAAAGCTCAAATCGTGTATTTCCATTACGTTGTCGAGTTCAAAATATTATGATGGTTATAATATTTCTATTTAAACTTCGGCTACGTAAGTAAAAACGAATGTCCACTCTCGTTATATAAATTGGAGAAGTTTGTTAAATGAAATATCGGTCAAGTGTATACTTATTCTATTTAGATTTGACTTTTTGTAGATGCAACGTAATATTAATATACGGATAACACACAAAGTAGAAAATAATGAAAATATAATATGCTTATTACAAGTTCTCGAAAACTATTTTATAATACGATTGTCATTTAAGTGTAGAATACCACATTCATTGAATATGAATATTGTACTTAGCGTTACTCAACGTGAACAAATTAGAGAGCGTTTAATTTTTCGTATAATGTATTAATGGCTGTGCTCGAGTGCGCATTATCTGCGAAATTCATTGCCAAGTCAAAATTAAACAAAGACATTTTGCCCTATGCACAATTGAAATATATGAATACTTCACGTGTATATACACATTCTACATATATACATACATACATAACGACATTTACAATTTATAAGACACAAATTACATTTAATTGTAAGCTACAACAATCCCAACAAACAACAAACCTAGTAACTGTAACTTTTAACTATTATTTCCTACTCCAAATAATGTTCCCTAAATTATACAAAATTTATAATTTTCGAGAATTTTTGTCAATTAATATATAATTAAACTTTCATAAGTGCAGTGCGGGAAAAAACTTGATATAAAAAACTCAAGTTATAGAAAAATAATTGTATATAATATAGACAAACAATACATAAATTTCACTCCCAAAATGAGAAGTAACCTGCACTCAACTTTCTTTTAAGTAGATTTCATTAAACAAACTGTGAAAAAATATGAATACATCACAGTACTACCTTGAACTTCTATAATTTGGCATAATATTTGTTATTATAATGTTATCAATATCTGTATTTTCAATATGAAACATAGATTTTAATTCCTTAAAATTCATCTTACAAATATATTCAAATATAATTTTTAATACGTATTGCTTTTCAAAATTATTTTCAAAATATATTACCAATAACCATTACAAACACGTTCTCAGTCGCTCAAATTGTGTTAACCGGTGGACAATGACATACATTATTTCAATTTTGTTTCTGTCAAATTATTTTCAGATATTATTCATACGATTTAAAAATTAAATATCTCATAAATACATAACTATGGCAACATAAATTACATATTTTAGATTTTTCGTAGCAGTGTTCTCGTAACTCTTGAAGAAACTTTGCAAACAAAAGATGTGCGAAATATTAATATCTTTCATTCTGAACATAACTATTGTTGCCATAAGTACAGCCGTTTTAGTGATATTAGAGAAAGGACAAATAATGCATAGAGTATACATGCTGCACTTTCGGTTAGAATATTATTTTCAAAAATAAGAGGTGCACATTTAGCGTATACAAGGCTTAAGTTTCACAATTTTACGTTCGACAGTTTTCGCTCTAGACTAGAGTGTTTAGAAACACATAAACATACACACACTCTCTCTCTCAAACACACAGACGTAATTCCAAAAATAGTCACATTCGATTCATGGAGGGTCAAAAGGAAGATCAAAACGTGTACATCAGTTGAAATCTCGAATTCAAAAATTATCATGATCACAAGACTTACTTATTACTTCGTAAATGATAGTAACAAGATTTGATACGCGAAAACGCACTAACGCGTAGAGCTCGCCTGTAAGATATGCGTTGCGAGCAGTGGTTTTTAATTATAGTGAATAATTATGAATTATGAATATAAAAAGTCTTACAATTTTTTGTAGATTATATTGATAAATTTTTTTTAGTGCATATGCTAAAATTCGAAATTATAATATTTAATAATTCTTTTCGTGCTTTGGGTTAACAATAAGAATAAATCTTAAAAGCATAAAAAATCTTAAAATTTATTTATTTTTATAAAGGCAGTATTAAGGGGGGCTCCAAATTTTGGGGCCCTATAACTAGGGAAGTATACAGTAAACTGCGAGCGGATTCAAATGGGATGCCAAATAATATGTGAACCAAATTTGGTGTGAATCGCTCAGGTACCTTCAGAGGAGTAGAGGGCACAAATTTGGTCTTACGAGCGACGAGTAACATCCAATTATATAAGTTATATATATATATATATATATATATATATATATATATATATATATATATATATTTGGATTCAGGGCGACGAGACAAACACTTTTTTTAGTGAAATTTTTTGATCCGAGAATGTTAAAGTCACATGATCGAATGCTTTAGCTTCTTCGGTACTTCGTACGGCGAGCTAAAAGCGGTAAAAATTCGACTTAAGGAGATGGCAACAATTTATTATGTAATATAGAATTTTCTTTCATTAGGTATGACCAATTGTACTACACACATACTTGAAATTAGTTTGCAGTCTACCTACTGATACCTCTTAACTATTAAGAACTTCTAAATTGAAAATTGGAATTGTTTACATATTATAATATGGACACTTTTTACCATGATTATATACGTAAATTGGTTATTTTTTCATATAAACAAGATTCGGTACGTACAACAGGTACTTAATTTTCAAGGTAAATACCCATGGTAAATACCTAGGGTAAATACCCATTTATTTACCCATAATTATTTATTGATTAAAAATAGTAAGAATATGGGTATCAAATTTCATTGAAAAATATTTGAATATTTTCATTATTAAATAAAATAAAAACAATAGGAAAGACCAAGTTCTACTAACTCGACTTAGGATAGGCCACACAAGATTGACTCACAACCATCTATTCCAAAAAACCATTCCAGAAAAATGCGATGTCTGCAATACCACACTTACGATTCAACACATTATTACCGAATGCAGAAAATACACCCAAGAAAGAAGAAACAACCAAATTGCAAATACCATAAAAGAAGCCTTAAACAACACCAACAACGCCATACGGACAATACAATATATCACGGATATAAACCTAAAAAATAAAATGTAATAATAACACAAGATTGTACCGGGTACTAATGCTCTTGTAAGCGAAGTACCGAAAACCTTAATTTAGAAAAAAAAAAAACAATAGGAACTTCACAAAAATAAAAAATAAATTATTCGAAACATGAATTTTATGTTATGTACGATCTGCAATTGCATGTTCAAGAGCTCACTAACGGCTATGAACTTGTTAAGGTATGTTTCGTAAAAGTTTTACTTATTTGTAGTTACATTGTAATCAAAAAGAAATTTGGGTAGGTAAATAGACCTCGGGTAAATATTGTGTAAATACCCAAATAAATTATAGCAATCTGTCTTCATACAAATTTAAATTCGATTTCATTCTAATTTGAGGTGTTCAGCACATAGCCATATCTTGGATTACAACAGGCGCGCCCAGTCAAAGAACATATAGGACAAATATATACAACAACCGACAAATCCCTTATTAGAGCGCAAGTGCATTCTAGCGTACAATCACGTCATCATATCAAATCTTTGAAAGAAATGGGATTCATTTGTGGTCTAAGCTTTTTAGTGAGATTTACTATTCGCCTATCAGTCGCTTCTTACAACTGCGTGTGTATTCTTAAGAAAACAAAAAGAAACGGTAGAGAATCAGAGTTATTATTTAATCGATGTATCAACCAGAGAATCCAACATCTTTACAATGAAATTTACCAATGGTTTTAAATCTATAATATCGATCAATTGTTTGTAACAAAAATGACAAATGTAAAGGAGGAGCAGTCCTTTAACTGTACGATTATGCACAAATTTGAACAAGCTTTTCGCAAATGTTTCTTGGGCTGACATTTTGCAGTTCTGTCTTAACCGGGTACACATTAATTGGTAATATTATCAAAATCGTTTCATGATGCTTGAAATGTCAGTTGTCCGAGATATTATTTTGCAAGTACTGTTATTATGTTAGTATTACGAACTATTTTCTACCATTTGAAAACTTGAATTTATTTAAAAAATATCCCACAAATACAGAACTATGGCAACATAAATAAGTTATTTCAGATTTTCCGTAGCAGTTTTCTAGTAACTGGTACATTTTTTGAAGAGGTTTCTCAAACAAAAGTTGTGCGAAATATTAATATCCTTCATTATGAACATAACTAATTTTGCCATAAGTGCAGCCGTTGTAGTGATATTGTAGATAAAACAAAAAATGCATAAAATAATCATGAACTTTACAATTTTACGTTTGACAGTTTTGGCTCTAGAGCGTTCACAGACACACATACACAGACAGACGTATAATTACACAGACATCATTCCAAAAATAGTCACATTCGTTTCAGGGAAGGCCAAAATGGATATTTTCATTAATATCGATTTTTTTGCTGATCCCTATACATACTTATTAATTCGTAAAAGAAAGTAAAAACATGTTATGCCAACTTATTTCTGGTAAAAAATATTACATAATACTAACGAAAATTTCTCGAAAAGTATACGGGTGATGGGATTTAAAGTGCGAGCGGATGCCAAATAATGTGTGAAGTATATTTGATGTAAATCGCTGTGGTAGCTTTAGAGGAGTAGAGGGCACAAATTTGGTTCTACGAGCGAGCGACGACTACCATCCAACTGTATGAGTTATATATATATATATATATATATATATATATATATATATATATATATATATATATATATTTGGATTTAGGGCGACGAGACAAACACTTTTTGTTGAGGAAATTCTTTGATCCGAGAATGCTACAGACACGCGACTGATTGCTTTAACTCTTTTGTACGAGCAAAAAACAGTAATGCAAAAATTGTTTCATAAACAGATATTCACAAATATATACTAAAAGACAAAAAATTCGTAGCAGTATCTAGTCATCGATAAAATATCATATATTTTATAAAATGACGATCGTACATTGTCGCTAACAATCGGAGGTAATCGTGTAATTGTCATCTTGTCATTATTATTGCTGTATTCGTCCTTCTCATTGTCTAACACACTTCCCTCACCCATGTTAGCTTCCGATTCACTCTTGTTTGCAATCTTATATAACTCGCTATTAATTTGCAGCGCGCCCGATTAATCTTAATAAATAATTATCTGTCACGAACTGGTCCTTATCTAACTAATGGCATGGAAATTGGCCCGTAATCAGATGGGGGCTTGTTAATTTTCACTTTCGTGTATTCATTAGGGTTGCCGCCGCGTACGCGAAAGATTTTTAAGTAGGACATTCTGCGAGAGCGCGACTCGGTGTGCTCAAGGGAATGCATATCGAGTGGTGGCGCTGATAAACAATTTCGAGATGCTACAGTAAATAAATCATGTGTTTACGTTAATTAATACAGAATGTTGGCCATAATAATGCTTCAGCCATCAAATCAAGCGCTACAATGGCTCTAAAATTATAAGGGAACGGAGCTGCGATCTTATTAAACTATGAAATTTAAATATAAAAGAATTATTACTATAAAGTACGGGCGCGATCTTGTTAACTATAGCTGTTGACGAACCCATCTGTCAAAGATTAATTAGGCGTATATTTTGACACTTTGGTAAATGAACAGCTGACTTCACTTATGATTATCTGGATCACGCCCGTACTGTAATGTTAATAATTTTGATGTTACAATTAAAAGTATACGTCACTAATCAAAACTAGCATTGAATAAATAGCTATGGTAACCTACAATGAATGATAACGCACTGTGTGCATTACCATTCACAGATTTAAAAAAAAAATGTTCCTCCTCAAGACGGTACCAAATGTTACCACCAGGTGTCAGTCACGTCGTATGACGATTTCAACACATACATAATACTACGGCTGCCATGAAATAATCAATTGGTAGGTATGCTAACCAGAGAAACGTAAAGACAAAATAGCTAATTTTAAAAGCTATTATTTTTTACGTGAATGTTTTTCTCAGATTGGGAAAAGAATATCATCTCCGGGTTTCTTTGCATGTTGTTTATTCATATATCGACTACATTTTTTGATATCATTAAAATTTTTAATTATATGAACTCAAAACCTTAAAGGCTTTCTTCACGAAACTGCCCTTTATTATCGGACGAAAAGATAACTCAGAAAGTTATCGTCTGATTTCTGTTTTCTTTGTTTTAAATTAAATTACAGTAAATTTATTGGAGCTATGACTACTTTCACGCGTTTCCATCAATAATAATTATTTTTTGCAGCCCGCCAAAGAAAAACATGACAGCCGCCAATTATCGTCCAATTGACCTCAATTGGTTTGAAAATCTTAAATTATACAATAATAGTTGGAGAACTATTATTGTATAATGTAAAATTTTCAAACCATTTTTTTTTTTAAATTACCTGGATGACTTTGAAGTTTCCGCCCGTGATGAGGTGCACGCAGATGTTGTGGGAGCTATTTCTCGGCTGAATATGCAAAGAACAATTCAATAAAATCAAAATATTTCGTTGAAATATGAATAAACATAATGCGGATAGCCCGTAGTAAATATCACTTACCCAATCCGAGAAAAATAATCACGAAAAGGCGGCGTTACGTAATCCTCCCCTTAATAATCACATACAAAACTTACCTAATATTCAAATGTTTGCGTTTCACACTGTAGAGAAGCATATACAAAAATATTATCGCTATACTTGCGAACCAATTTGCTTGGCAATGTATTTGCAACTTATAGAAGGGTCATCCGTGGGCACCATGTGCCCATATGGTATACAGAACATAGGTCAGTTTTGACTGATGGCGAATTTTCATGTAATTTAATAATAATTACACGGTTTTTCTTCAGTAGAATGGAAAGAAAAAAATTAACAATAAACTAAGAAAAATAAAAGGCGACATAGAACTATGGAAAACGTATAACATTATGACAAGACTTAGACTAAGACATACACTCTTAACCCACAAATATATCTTTGAAAAATCATATCTAGAATCCAGCGACATATGTAACACCTATATTTCAGTAGAACATATAATTTTACATTGCCAAAAATATAACACATACCGACAAAGACATAATATTCCAAACACTATAAATGAAGCATTAAATCAAACCAAGAAATCACACTAGAACATCATCAACTACTACAAATTTAATACATAAAATCTAAAACAAATAAAATTACAAAATATCTACATGTTACCATTATTATATTAGGGTCACCCGTTTTGACTGATGGCGAATTTTCATGTAATTTAATAATAATTACACGGTTTTTCTTCAGTTTGTATCGTTTGACTATAAATGTAATACAAATTTCCACATCGCAAATAATAATAAAGAAAAAACTGAGTTATTTTTTTGAACGCTAATTTGATTTTAGATCACAATGCTGAGATTAGCTAATCGATTGTTTATCATGCACTGTGTAGCATCCGATAAATTTAAACTAAGATTAATTTAAACTAAGGTTTGTTAAACTTTGATTTTAACCTTGTATGGTGCAACTGGCCATAATTGTATCATTAAGACAGTTTCCTTGATTGTATTATTACACAAAATACAGGATTATAAATTTACGTACGATTGCTGTTTATTATTTATTTAGATTATTCAAAAAATATGTATAACAAACCACTTTTACACAACATTTTTAATGATTTGATATTGATTCATGATTTTTATTGAATTAAATAATCAGGCTAGATTCTGAATTTTGCAATATTAAACTACTGCAGTTACATAACAGAATTAGTTATATGAAAAATTAAATTGCCAACAAATCATGTTTCTAAATATGTTTGAATTATCTCTTCAAGATTTTATATCTTTAATAATCAGAATTATAAATTTACTTATTTGCAGTTATTATACATTGACCAACTATAGAATCTTACCGCAACTCATATTTTCACAAATCACTGCTTTTTGGCCATTCTGAAGTGAAAATATTAACTATTGTTGGAAAGTTGCACGTTCGATACACCGACTCCAATCAAGTGATCAAAATAAACAAAAATATATAATAATGACAGTTGCTCAATATACAAAAAACTGTATGTTTTGTTTGTAAAGTATCTCTTCATTTAATAAAGAACTAATTATATTATTCCTTGTAATTTATATATCTACACCTTCCACCAACATTACCAACAGGTTATGGGCCCAGGTATTACGGATTAGTGTTCTTGTATATATTTTTTAAAATAGTATCATTTTTCTTTCTGTGAACTCAGCATGAATACGACAAGTATTGAAACTTTGAACAAGGAAAATTATGATACGTGGAAAATGCAGATGGAAGCGTTACTAATAAAAAATGACGCATGGATTTACGTTAGTGGGGAATGTCAAAAACCAAACGTAATTGCAGAAAATAGGGAATCTATGAAAGCACTCAAAGTATGGATAAAGAATGATAATAAATCCAAATCGGACATCATTCTGTCTATCAGTCCTTCCGAATTAAAGCAAGTGAAGGGATGTTCAACGTCGCGTGATGTATGGTTGAAATTGAAAGGTATATATCAGTCAAAAGGACCAGTGCGAAAGGCTATCCTCTTGAAGCAGCTCACTTTGCAGCATTTAGAGAATGAAGAAGACGTTCGCGAACATATCACTAAATTTTTTGAAGCCGTGGACAAATTGGGTGAGATGGATGTGAATATTAATCCAGACTTATTAGCAGTTATGTTATTATATAGCTTACCTTCGAATTTCGAAAATTTTCGATGTGCTATTGAGTCTCGTGACGAACTGTCTTCTCCCGATGTTCTTCGCATCAAGATTTTAGAAGAAAATGACGCTAGAAAAGGTAATGTACGTAACTCAGTACAAGACGCAATGTTCACAAACGATGGAAATTTAAGATATAGAGAGATAGGACACAAAGCAGCAAACTGTAAGCAAAGAGATTTCAAATCGAATTCAGCCAAGAATGCCGAAGATGTTAGCTTTTGTTCCTCTGAAACATTATTCGCCGGAGATCTTAAACGTGAATCGAGTTGGTGCTTGGACAGTGGGGCTTCATCACATCTATGTAGACAACGAGATGAGTTCATGGAAATTGATGAATCTAAGCACGGTATTGTTAATTTAGCTAGCAATGCATCGTCGATGATATCAGCCGTTGGCACGTTTTCATTATCAGCAAATGTATATGGTAAACCAAAGAAAATTTCGTTAAGCAAAACTTTATATGTACCAGACTTACGCACCAATTTATTATCAGTCGGCAAAATTACAGATAAAGGTTTTGACGTAATTTTCAAAAAGGATAAAGCCTTGGTTGTTGGAACCAATGGAGTGACGAAATTGATAGCAGATCGAATTGAAGGATTATACTACGTCCGTGATTGCGGGTGGAACGAAAATAATTCGATTTCGGAATATGCGCAAATTTCGAGAACACCATTTGATACATTAGTCATGGCATCGGCGGCTAGGTCATTTGAATATAAAGGATATTATGGATGCTAAACGAAACAACGTTGTTCAGGGCCTCAATCTTAGCGGTTCAGATAGCGATTTAAAATGTGTCATATGTTGTAAAGGGAAGATGACGAGGACTTCTTTTCCCAAGAAGTCTGAGAGAAGTACTGAAATATTAGAAATAATTCACTCGGATGTATGCGGCCGCATGCGAACTGGGTCTATTGGGAAAGCAAGATATGTTGTAACCTTTATTGACGACCATTCAAGATGGTGTGAAGTTAAATTTATTAAGTCTAAGGATAAAGTCTTCGAAGCTTTCCAAGAATTTACTAACCTCGTCGAAAATCAGAATACGAAGAAAATTATATGTCTCCAATCAGTCAATGGAAGAGAATATAGAAATGACATATTCGACAAATTTTTGAAAACGCGTAGAATTAGGCGAAGATTGACTGTAGCTTACAACCCGGAGCAAAATGGTATCGCTGAGAGGAAAAACCGAACTCTTCTCGATACTACAAGGGGCCTTTTAATGCAGTCAGGTCTCCCACCCTCTTTTTGGGCTGAAGCAATTTCGACAGCAAACTATATTCGAAATCGCTGTCGAACAAAAAGTTTAAATGGGATGTCACCGTATGAAGTTTGGAATAGAAAGAAACCAGACGTTAATCACTTTATAGAATTTGGATGTAAAGTACTCTGTCTGAATAGAAATCCAAATAGGGGAAAGCTTGAACCACGATCTAAAGATGACATATTCGTAGGCTATTCAAATTAATCCAAAGGATATAGAATATGGCTACCGAAGGAAAGGAAAATAGAAATATCAAGGGATGTGAAGTTATTGGAACGATCGGAAATCCAACTTTATGATTATGAAAAATTGATCCCTAGTGTTGAACAACAACACAAAACAATGACTTCACATATCAGTCATCGCATAATTGATATAGGTGAAAAACCTTTAGAAAACCTTGGAAATAATCAAGGCGGTAATGCAGATGAAATAAGAAACATTCAGGTCGAAACACCAGAAGAAATTAATGAAGAAATTCATGAAGAAAAACCTTCTCATGAATTTGAAATAAAGCAGCTCGGGGAAATTGGTTATTGCCTCGGGATTGACTTTTCTCGAAAAGGGAATAGAATTTCCATGCATCAAAGGGGTTATATAAAAGACTTATTGAAACGCTTTGGGATGCAAGATTCCAAACCTGTTACTACGCCGATAAACTTAAATGAAAAGTTATTGAAGGTATCAGTCAGCAAGGAGGATGAAAGTTTGCCTTATCGCGAATTGGTCGGCGCTCTTATGTATCTGGCTGTGGCTACTAGACCGGATATCAGTTACGCCACTAGTTACCTTGGTCAATTTAACAATTGTTATAAACACATAAAACACATTGAGCAGCAGCTAAACGAGTTCTGCGATACCTAAAAGGCACAATGGAGCTCGGAATTATCTTCGAACCGGATTTGGATCCACTGAAACGCTTCGTGGACGCGGATTGGGGAAGTTGTTCCATTGATAGAAGGTCGTATACTGGATTTACTTTTATTCTCAGCAAGGGCCCCATTTCCTGGGACTCGAAGAAGCAGCGAACGGTTGCTTTATCTTCCACAGAGGCGGAATACATGGGAATTACAGAGGTGGCAAAGAAAGCGATTTATCTTCGCGAATTTTTGACGGAATTGAATTTTCACAATCTGACAGATATATTGGTTTTCAATGATAATCTCGTTGCCAAGAAACTTGCCGAGAACCCAATCTTTCATTCGCGGAGCAAGTACATAGACATACGACATCAATTTGTCCGCGATATGCTACGGAATGATCTATTGAAGATTAAACATATTCCCACCGACGATATGATTGCTGATGTCTTAACAAACGGTTTACCAGGGCCAAAGCATAAAAAATGTTTGCAGATGTTAGGTCTCGGACCTATGGTCACTTAATAAGACTGAAGTCGCATCGAGGGGAAGTGTTAGAAAGTTGCACGTTCGATACGCCGACTCCAATCAAGTGATCAAATAAACAAAAATCATTAATATAATAATCCAGAAATGTATGTGTCGATGTGAGTAAGTGTGTATGTGTAGAACGCTTTTTTGTAATAATAGAAATTGGCATTGGCATAGACGGGGATCGAACTCACGACCTCCAGGGTAAGAGGCGAGACCTTTAACCAATGAGCCACGGCGACTGTTAATAATATTAAAAAAAATCAAATAGTTCATACTGAAATAAAACAAGCACTACTCTTCTGAAGTTCAGTCTGCTTTGAAATAGACAAAAACGAATCAAACGTCAGAATGAAATGTCAAAAGTTTTTGTGATAATTCTTAAATTATTTTAATGATTTGAAGTGTATTTATTGTTTTGTGTACTTTACACAGAGTGGCATCTGCTATATTATATTGATATTGTAAGTCAATGAGAAATATAAATAATTGTTAGTTAATAAAATTAATTTTTATTTATTCTAATTTAAAGTTTGTGAGTCGCTATTAAGCATTTATGTTAAAATGACCGACCAAAGAACAAATATAAATAAAAGTGCTACCACGTGAGCGTCAAAAACAGTATTTCAATGAGAATTAGTGACGTACAAGTTACGGAAACATTGTTTGAAGTTTAAATTTAAGTTTAAGGGGAGTAACATGTAAATATTCAATTTTTAAGTATTTAATATGAAATAAGTGCATATTATTGACAAATTTGCATATATTTTTAGCAAATACGTGTTTCCGTACTTTTATTTTAATTCATAGTTATTATTTTCACTTCAAAATGGCCAAGAAGCAGTGATTTTTGAAAATATGAGTTGCAGTAAGATTCTATAGTTCGTTAAATTATATTAACTGCAAGTAAGTAAATTTATAATTCTGATTATTAGAGAAATAAAATCTTGAAGAGATAATTCAAACATATTTAGAAACATGTTTGCTTGGTAATTTTATTCTTTTATTTTTGATGACACAATCCATTGTATCCGTTGTATAACTAATTATCAAACTGCCGTTCTGACACTGCAATTTTATACTGCAAAATTCAGAATCTAGCCTGACTATTTACTTCAAAAACAATATTGAATCAAATGTCAAATCATTAAAAATGTCGTGTAAAAAGGGTTTGTATAATATAATCGAATCAAATAATAAACAGCAATCGTAAGTAAATTTATAATCCTATTTTTTGTGTAATAGTACAATCATGGAAACTGTCTTAATGATACTTATGGCCAGTTGCACCATACAAGGTTAAAATCAAAGTTTAACAAAACTTAGTTTAAATAAATCTTAGTTTAAATTTAACGGATGTTACACAGTGCATGATAAGCGATCGATTAGTTAATCTCAGCATAGTGATCTAAAAACAAAATAGCGTTCAAAATTAGGATTTGATTTTTTCTTTATTATTATTTGCGATGTGGAAATTTGTATTAAGTAATTATTATTAAACTACATGAAGATTCGCCATCAGTCAAAACTGACCTGTTCTGTATACCATATGGGCACATGGTGCCCACGGGTGACCCTAGTATATAATAATGACAGTGCTCATTATACAAAAAACTGTATGTTTTGTTTGTAAAGTATCTCTTCATTTAATAAAGAACTAATTATATTATTCCTTGTAATCTATACATCTACACCTTCCACCAACAACTATGAATTAAAATAAATGGACGGAAACACGTATTTGCTAAAAATATATGCAAATTAGGCAAACATATGCACATTTTTCATATTAAATATTTAAAAATTAAACAATAACATGTTACTCCCCTTAAACTTAAGATTTGCAATTCCAACAATATTTCCGTAACTCGTAATTCACTAATTCACATTGAAATATTGTTTTCGACGCTCAAGTGATAGCACTTTTATTTATATTTGTTCTTTGGTCGGTTATGTTAACATAAATGCTTAAAAGCGACTCACAATTATTGACATTGACAGAAAATAAATGTCAATTGATAATATTTGATTTTTATCCGTATTGTCACTTTGTTTTACCGACCTAGAAACTTCAGAAGAGTAGTGATTGTTTTATTTCAGTATAAACTATTTGATTATATTTTATAAAAGAGTCTTGTCTTTCACCCTGAAGGTCGTGAGTTCAATCCCCGTCTATGCCAATTTGCATTTCACAAAAAAAAAGAAGAAAAAAAGCGTTCTGCACATACATACATTTCTGGGTAATTATATTAATGATGACTATAAAATGTATATTTTGCATAAATTTCCATTGTATAATTGCTAGATAAAAATATTTTGAAATAAAGGAAAAAACTAAATACATAGATTTTGTAAAATATCGCTGCACAAGTCTGAAATAAATGTATATATATATATATATTTATTTATTTATTTATATATATATACAAACATAAATCAGAACTGAGCATTCCCATTCTTTGATGACAACAAGCCGTAATATAAGTAAGGTACATAAAATGAAAGCTAAGCTATATTATGGCTGCTTTCCAACAAAGTACTTTGTTAACACTGTGTAACACTGAGTATGATAGACTGCGTTCTAACTACGCCAGGACCCCTATTCTGAATGTCTCAACTAAATATATTGACGTGAGATTTGAGATAACGATGACGTACCACTAGTGAGACGCGCATGTGAGATCTTTAGGGATTTTTCTGACTTCAAGTTTACAACACTTGTTACAATTATTATTTTAAAAAGATTTAAAACTACAGTAAATACAAATATTATATATATAATAGCCCGGAAATGTTTGTAAGTGAGTTTTAAACAACACAAAACAAGGAAAACACAAAATACAAAAAAAAACACATAGAGACCAGCAAAAGATTTCACAAGTAACAAATGGGTAACAGTCAGTTCAAGCGATTTCATTAATCTCTGCGCTTGTAGAAAGATGTCATGCACACAACCAATAATCTGTCCATTTTCTCACTAGTAACTTTTCTGATCTCACTACCTACCGAGGTAGTGAGATAACTTTACGAATTGATTGAGATCCATGACGTCATATCATGTTTACGCAATGAATCCAATAGATGGCAACAGCGTTTTTAAGTGAGATCTCACTTCAATATATTGAGTTGAGACACTCAGAATAGGTACCCAGAGTTCGACTCTGCGAGACACTGTTAAATAGCAAAGTCTGGTGCTGTAATGGTGTCACAAATACCAACCTTTACAAAATTTATGTGGTTTGAATGCATCTCGCGCAATTTTAAGCATAACCAAATTTAGCAGAGAGTAGTACATGTTTTATTTATATTTTCGATGTCACCAGATTCAGATATTTGTGAAAATAGTAACGACTGGCGCGCACTCTGTTAGTTCATAGCTTCTAAAGCATTCCAACAAGCATGCGACACAGTGTTCCGTAGTATTTGGGAAAGTCAGTCAATGTCTCTCATAGTTTTCTTGCTGGAAAGCACACATATATATATATATATATATATATATATATATATATATATATATATATATATATATATATATATATATATATATATTTATATATATATATATATATATATATATATATATATATATATATTTATATTTATATATATATATATATATATATATATATATATATATATATATATATATATTTATATATATATATATATATATATATATATATATATATATATATATATATATAGAAAGAAAACTTCCTATTTTCTAAAAGTATATTTCAACCGGAAATGCTTGTTATTCGTGTTATTTTTCATATCTAAAAAACGATAAAGGCAAACGATAGGTAATAGAATGTCTAGCAACTTATGTTATACCATTTGTTAAGAAATCGCCTTTGAAAATAGCCATATTACTTTTACGTTTCCTTAGTTACCACGCATATTGATATTATTTCATGGTAATGTTAGAATGAACTAAAAACACAATATAGCTATATTACATATATAATGACGAATAAATATAAGTTTGGTCAAGGGCACAATATTTCATTATTGTGCGACTGAGTAGGGATTGTTTTCAAAATTATGAGGTACAACTTTAACTGTTTTAGCTTACTTAGATGTCATTCCGAAAATAGTCAAATTCGATGCATCAATGGTCAAAACGTGTGAATTATTGTTAAGATTTCGAATGTAATAATGTTCATGTTTACAATATTTGTCTGCGGCATTTTATTCTTAATCAAACTTTTACGTTAAAATATGTATTCTTCGCAAACTTTTATTGTGGAACTAAAAGACAAACCAACCGAAATGGACAGTTGAACAACGAGTAAGAGTTAAGATTTTTCGTAATTTGATCCAGTGCTAAAAGGTCTTCACTTCAGTACAATTTCCTCGACATATATCAAACGAAAAGAAAAAAAAAAAAGAAAAAAAATATTTCTCGGAAAACTGGCACTTTCTCAATAAGGCTGGTTAATCGGTGTGTAATATTGAAGCAATAAAAAAGATTATAAAATAAAAGAACAAGCAAATTTACATGCATCATTGCTTTCAACTCCCAGTAGAATCTACTGGATGGATTTAAATAAAAAAATATTTATATATATATAAATTTATATAATTTTACGGTTCAAGTTATCAATCGGTTAAAATTAATAATACCCGGTCATTATTAATACTAATCAATAAATGAGGTCAAATTTGTAAGAATTTATCACAAGGTTTCAAATAATTAGGTACACTATAAAATACTTTAAAAATAATAATATACTCATAAACTAGAATTAATAATGATATTTAATCAATTTATAAATATATTAATAAGACTTAACTAACAGGTAAAAGGTTAGAATATAATAATCATATTATGTCAATTTTCGTATTAAAGGACTATACTATCATGGTTATTATCAATAATGTCCATTAAAGTAAGGTATTCGACTAGGTATATATATCTGAGAAAGATTTCAAATAAATGATTTATCGGTTACTCGCATGGCATGCGGTGATTGAATTGATAAAATGTCGACGTCTGATGAATTATTCTCATTTTCAATTTTTGTTTAATATAATGAATATATGTTTTAAATAATTATGCCCTATTAAAATTGATAATAATAAATTGAATGTGTATAACAAGTTTTAAATTCACACAATAATAAAATATTATGAAAATTGCATTTAGTATTGAATAGTCCCCAATCCACACTGACATATTTTCGCAATCACTTCATACATCCAAACCAGCAGTTTCTCTTACGATATTGAAATCGAAGTTAGATATACGATTTAAAAGCGATGATTCATAACATTCCCAAACAAAAAACGCAATATTAACAATTTGTCCGTTCTGTTTTGTTATCTTGTACAATCTGCCCGCGTATCCTGTGGGTCGAAACACAGAATACATTCTTTTAATTCAGGTACTCGGCCGCTAATTATAATAGTATTTAATTTATTATTATTTTATTTATATGTTTTACATTAATGGTGCACCAAATTTTTAAAACTGTTATGCGGTGGGCATTCGGGGGTTGGAAGATGCAAAGTCTTACTTTAGCGAGACATTTAAATTAAATGTAATAGTAGTATGCCTAACGATCGACAAATGAATTTCATCACCTATTCAGCAGTGAATATATAAATGTCTAATTTACATTGCATGCGCACTACTCTTCTGTGAATAAAAATCTCGCTTTATGTAAAATGTAATGTGAATTCATTTGATCGTCATATGTTTACAAATAATGCAATCAAAAGCTGTAATGCATTTACAAATTTGCTTAAAATCGAAACATTTGCAATTTCAAAAAGTTAATATACAAAAAGAATTGGAATAGTTTAAAAAATGACGGACTAGCGCGTAATTTATGCACTTTTCTGTACAGTTACAAATTATCTATCGAAAATCGTGGTTCATCGTTTACATTTAGGTTTGTGTCTGTTATATTATCATGAATAAATTATAAATCGAATAGCAAGAACAATATCTGCACTGATTGGCAAACCAATATTTACATTCCAATGAACGCATTGTATATATTTCTTTTTGCATCTATTTTTCAATGATGCTTCGCTATTTATATTATATTTGTGATTGGCATCTATGATACGAGCAAAATTCATCATATGCCTGATTTAATGAAACTTTTCGCACCAATAGCTATTCTATTTAAATATCTATTAAATATTTAAATATTAATATTTCATATAAAAACTCTGCAATGCCCTACACTGGTCTCTCCTGTACAGATAAATATAATAAGACAATACAAATATTTTGTGGGTTTATATTTTACCATCAAAAACAGTAGAGTGCTTGTTTTTCTAAAAACATTACCTCCATTCGACCTTTGTGTATTTTCACTATAAATATATATTTTCTTAATTCGTCTACGTTCGCAATGAAATGATATCAATATGTAATGTAACTAAGGAATTGTAAATTAATTATGTTCAAATGCACATTTTCAGCAAATCGTACATTTTTCGAAAAAACTGTTTATACAAAAGTTGCTAAGAATTTCTATATCTTTAAATCTAATTCGATTTTTTTTTTCTAACTCATACCATTTTTGAGAAAAAGAAATAGCAGTAAACCGTTACTTCTGGAAGATAATGTTTTCAAAAGTAATAGATGCACATCTGGGCCATAGACACGTTCTAAGTATAAAGTTTTGGCTTTAAAGCGTTAAAAAACAGACTAAAGAAACAATTAATTTGTACGATTTAGTTGACCAGCACGCATTTGACAATTCTCCCTAACTAATTTTATTAAAAAAAAAGTTAATGTTTTTAAAAATATGGAAGATATTCATTCGGGCTGTAGGTATACATAAAATTCAAAGTTTAATTATTTTATCTTCAACAATTTTACTATAGAGCGTTTACAGATACACATACAGAAGTCGTAAAGAAAATCAATGAAAAGAACTGTAATTTTGCTAAATTAAAAAATGAAAAGTTATTAGGGCACTTTGAATATAAATCCAGCAGAAATGCATAATATAATTGAACAAACATTTTTGTTATTAAAATCAGTTTCGTAAATATCAATCAAACGTAAATTAAATATTATGTGATAAAAGTTAATTTTATCAAAAATATTATGAGAGTTACATATTTGATAGCTTTTTAAGTCCCTTAATTCTATTTCCTTCCGTCAACAAAAAAAAACATTGAAGTTTTTTGTAATTAATTTCGAACACGTTTCACAGCCTAAGTTCCTTATACGTTTTTTTAAACTTTCCTCCTTGTGAGGGAGCCATCTCATCATCCCAACAGAGGCGACGTTAGGATTTTTATGCAAGGGGGGCGCAAACACTTCTCGATTCAGTTGTGATGTACAAAATGTAAAATGTAGTTAGTGTAAATTTGAGAGACCAAAGAATATTATAATATATTAATTAAAATATATTATCTCAAAAAGTATATTGTTTTACTTTCTTTGACGAAGTCTACAAGTAAATGTAATAATGAAAATTTTCGAACTCGATATTTTAACGGGAATACACATTTTGCCATAGAATAAAATAATACAGTGCATTTTCATATAATGTAGACTTGCTTGTTGTTATTCGTATTTAATTCTAATTTTTAATACCTCAATAAAATATGTTCCGTACATAATAATACTAAGTAATATTAATATAAACAGAAATATTGTGAGAATCAATGAATTACAATTTAATAAATCCTTCTTTTACGCGCAGTTTTTGTATAATTAACGATATGAAATTGATATTTATATGTGCCGTAGGTATCCAGATTTAAAGTTTATATTTTAGCAAAAGTAAACAAGGAGGCATTGATTAAAAGAGTGGGGGCGCGTGCCCCCTCTGAAATAGTCTAACGACGCTCCTACATCTCAACCTGACCAGCATACAGACCAAGTTCTTCCGTATCTTGCACCTATACGCGTACCGAAAATAGAATCACATTCAAACTCCCAAAAGTTTGAATTTGATCTGTTAACGCGATACCTTACATTTAAATGTATAAATTTACGCACGACATTTTGGGTTTCATTTTAAATGAAATCTTATCTAAAAAATGTTCTAACAGACAAACGTAAATATAACAAGTAAAGGTGCAGGCACTAATGCCTTTAGCTCGTCTTAATATCTATTCAGTGGATGTTTTAATTATTAACTTTCATGGACGAATAATGTTTGATAGTCCCCCAAATTTTATATATTTTGTTAAAATAATTGATTCGTATTTTTCAAAATACTAGGAGAAGCTAGAGTTTGTTCTGCGTATAGAACTGCATGCCCTTACTCAATCTTCCACAACTCGATCAATTTTTATGATAATAACGTGATAAAAATAATGTCCACAATACGTGGATGAACTCCATTTTGTTGTTACTATATTCGTTCATAAAAAAGAATATATCGAAGTTGACCTATATTTCTGGTTAATGAATGGTAACCTTCCCTTAAGAAACTGCTTGCCTTAACACCCATAATGGTGTTTGCGGACTTTCTTAATGTACATAAGAAGTTTTCAAATATTTATCGTATATTATTTGGGTAAATTTTGAATTACTGTTAAAATATTTTCAGGCATAGATGATATGATTTATTCAATATAATTTTTTGCATGTGTATCTAGGCAACATTTTCATGTTACTGGTGCACATTATGAAGAATCATTTCTAAAAAAAGAGCGGAGTATGAAATGCTTTAGATAAATGCTTCATTGTAATTGTACCATTTCGGAGACATAGCAGAAAGTAGAAAAGACAAAAAATGCCCGAGCAAACATGTATTTCCTGCTTGCTTTCCCAGTAAACATTAATTGGTCATACTTTGATCATATAACTATATTATGATGCTTGAAATATCAGTTGTCCGAGTGATCTTTTTACAAATATTGTTATTACTAGGGCAACCAGAAATATGCTCTGGCTTTTTTTTTTTCAAGCGACTGTTTAGCATATAGGCCATTTATAAATCTGTTTTAGGCGAAATTACGAATTTTGTATATTTAGGTTGATATGGCATGTCTCTTAATGTTTGCATATTTTTAGTGCATATATTGCAATGATACTTAGATAAAAATATTAATATTAACTATACTCAAACTTTTAATACGTTATTTGACAAAAAATGTTTGATAAAGCAAAAGCTATTTTCGAATAGATTATTTTTTAAATTATCTCCTGGATCACAACTCCCACCACTTCATAATTATTAGCAGTGCTAATTGCGAGATGACCTCTCGACGCTCATGCTATAACTATATTACTATTTATGTTATAACTTACAATAAATATTTATTCATAGGAATCGTATGCATTTCTATTGACTATTTAGCTATTAATGCGAATAGTCCTTTTTGAATGTGCGATTTATTATAAAGTGAGTTAATTGAAATTTTTATCATTTATTGTAATCAAGTTTGTTATTATTATTTTAATTAATGTATGTTCGATAACAGGCTTAATCCTGCATTCTTAGTGTTTGTTTTATTTTGGCATATAGAAATATACAATATGAACGAAAATATTAATATATATATAAATATATATATATATATATATATATATATATATATATATATATATATATATATATATATATATATATATATAAACATATAATATATACATATATATATGTACCCCGGCGTCACCTGAAACCCGGGTTATCCGAATCACTTTATACATAAATGACTGAATTATTTTAATGATGATAGTTTTGAACTTATTTGATTTATTTGAACTTATTTATATATATATATATATATATATATATATATATATATATATAATTATATATAATTACCCAGAAATGTTTGTATGTGAGTATGTGAGTATGTGAGTAAGTGTGTATGTGTAGAACGTTTTTTTTTTTCTATAAATGCAAATTGGCATCGACGGGGATCGAACTCACGACCTCCAGGGTGAAAGGCAAGATTTTTAACCTCTGCGCCATGGCGACTATTTATAATGATATATAAAAGAATCAAATAGTCTATCCTGAAATAAAACAATCACTACTCTTCTGTGGTTGCTAGGTCGGCAAAACAAATCGAAAGTGACAATACGGATAAAAATAAAATATTATCAATTGACATTTATTTTCTGTCAATGTCAATAATTTTGAGTCGCTATTAAGCATTTATGTTCAAGTGACCTATCAGAGAACAAATATAAATATAAGTGCTACCACGTGAGCGTCAAATACAGTATTAAAATGTGAATTAGTTACGTACGAGTTCCGGAAACATTATTTGAAATGTAATTCTTAAGTTTAAGAGGAGTAGCATGTTATTATTCAATTTTTAAGTATTTAATATGAAAGATGTGCAGATTATTGCCTAATTTGCATATATTTTTAGCAAATACGTGTTTCTGTCCATTTATTTTAATTCATAGTTAATATTTTCACTTCAAAATGGCCAAAAAGCAGTGATTTTTGAAAATATGAGTTGCGGTAAAATTCTATAGTTCGTCAAATTATAATAACTGCCATTAAGTAAATGTTTAATTCTGATTATTAAAGAAATAAAATCTTGAAGAGATAATTCAAACATATTTAGAAACATGATTGGTTGGCAATTTTTTTTTTTTTGATTGCACAACCATTGTATTTATCATATAACTAATTATCATCAGTTTCAAAGCTGCCATGACACTGCAGCAGTTTAATACTGCAAAATTCAGAATCTAACCTGATTATTTAATTCAAAAACAATAATGAATCAAATGTCAGATCATTAAAAATGTTGTGTAAAATAGGTATGTTATACATATTTTTTGAATAATCGATTCAAATAATAAACAGCAATCGTAAGTAAATTTATAATCCTGTTTTATGTGTAATAATGCAATCATGGAAAGATACAACACTTATGGCCAGTTGCACCATACAAGGTTAAGATCAAAGTTTAACAAAACTTAGTTTAAATAAATCTTAGTTTAAATTTATCGAATGTTACACAGTGCATGATAAGCGATCGATTAGTTAATCTTAGCATTGTGATTTAAAAACAAAATAGCGTTCAAAAAAAGGACTCGATTTTTTCTTTATTATTATTTGCGATGTGGAAATTTGTATTACTATTATAGTCAAACGATACAAAATGAAGAAAAACCGTGTTATTATTATTAAATTACTTGAAAATTCGCCAGCAGTCAAAACTGATCTATGTTCTGTATACCATATGGGCACATGGTGCCCACGGGTGACCCTAGTTATATTAATGATTATAGGACATGTTTGATCTTTCGAAAGATGTGTTTAGGATTTGTTTTATTGATTGCTGGATTGAGATTCTATTTCTAATTTTTAATTTATTATTTCTGTTATAAAGGATACTAGGGGCACCATGTGCCCATATGGTATACAGTACATAGGTCAGTTTTGACTGATGGCGAATTTTCATGTAATTTAATAATAATTACACGGTTGTATGGTGCAACTGGTGTTGCATCATTAAGACAATTTCATTAATTGTATTATTACACAAAAAACAGGATTATACATTTACTTACGATTGCTGTTTATTATTTGATTCGATTATTCAAAAAATATGTATTACAAATCCTTTTTACACAACATTTTTAATGATTTGACATTTGATTCATTATTGTTTTTGAATTAAATAATCAGGCTAGATTCTGAATTTTGCAGTATTAAACTGCTGCTGTATCACAACGCAGTTTTAAAAGTGATAATGGATAGTGTCATCAAAAATAAAAAATAAAATTGCCAACCAATCTCTTCAAGACTTTATTTCTCTAATAATCAGAATTATAAATTTACTTACTTGCAGTTTCTCATAATTTGACCAACTATAGAATCTTACCGCAACTCATATTATCAAAAATCACTGCTCTTTGGCCATTTTGAAGTGAAAATATTTACTATGAATTAAAATAAATGAACGGAAACACGTATTTGCCAAAAATATATGCAAATTAGGCAATAATATGCACTTTTTTCATATTAAATACTTCAAAATTGAATAATAACATGTTACTCCCCTTAAACTTAGGATTTACAATTCAAACAATGTTTCCGTAATTCGTAAGTCACTAATTCACATTGAAATACTGTTTTGGACGCTCACGTGGTAGCACTTTTATTTATATTTGTTCTTTGGTCGGTCATTTTAACATAAATGCTTAATAGCGACTCACAAACTTCAAATTAGAATAAATAAGACTTAATTTTATTAACTAACAATTATTTATATTTCTCATTAACATACAATATCAATATAATATAGCAGATGCCACTCTGTGTAAAGGACACAACACACTGAATACACTTCAAATCATCAAATTAATTGAAGATTTATCACAAAAACTTTTTTGACATTTCATTCTGACGTTTGATTGGTTTTTGTCTATTTCAAAGCAGACTGAACTTCAGAAGAGTAGTGTTTGTTTTATTTCAGTATAAACTATTAGTTTTTTTTTATAACATTATTAACAGTCGCCGTGGCTCAGTGGTTAAGGGTCTTGCCTATCAGCCTGGAAGTCGTGAGTTCGATCTCCGTCTATGCCAATTTGTATGTTTACAATAAAGCGTTCTACACACACATTCATACAAACATTTCTGGGTAGTTATATTAATGATATGGATAGGCAGGATTTTTTTGGTTGCTTGCTAGATTTGTCATGTAGATAAGCATAATTTGTTTTCTTCGGTATGTTAGTGGCGGTTCTCTAGCTTCACATAAAATACTGTCGATGGGGCTTGTTCTAAAGGCACCTATAATTTGTCGTAATGTGTGATGTATAGAATCTATTTGTTTTAGTATGTATGGCTTTGCTGTTCCATATATTTGACATGCATAGTCTATTTTTGTTCGGCATATAGCCAAATATATCAGTAATAGTGACTCTCTCTGTGCACCCCAGTCATGGTTACTTAATGATTTAATTAAATTGAGTCTCCTATTACAGTCCAATCTCAGTTCTTTGGTATGTTGTTTCCAATTTAGTTTACTGTCTATTGTCAGTCCTAGGAATTTTATTGTTTTTGCGAAGGGTATGGTATGTTATTGTTATTTATTTTAAGTATAATGTTGTGATGTGGTCGTCTAAGATTACAAAAATGTATGGCCTTTGTATTTGTGTCTGAGAAATGAAATCCAGTATTTTGCGCCTAGTTTATGATGTTTGTGATAGTTTCTTGTAGATTTTTTTTAATTGTTGCTTCAATCTTTCCTCTGGTATTTAACAAGGTCGTCTGCAAATAGGGAAATTTTTATTTGGTCTGGTATTTGGGTAGATATGCTATTTATTGGTAACAGGAATATTGTCGGACTCCTTGTGGGACTCCGTTTTCAAGTGATTTTAGTTCTGAGTGCATTTGAGTTGAAAGGTACGATTTGATAGAATTTTTTTTATGAAATGGAATAAATTTCCTTCTAGTCCAACATTTTGTATGGTCTTCAGAATGTGGTATTTCCATGTTGTTTCGAAAGCCATTTCCAAGTCAAAGAATACCGCTAGTAGATGCTGCTAATTTATGAATGCAGTCTCTATTTCTGTTGTGGGACAGAATTTGATCAGTTGTAGATCTGGAGTATATGAATCCACATTGCGCATTGTCTAGTTTATCGCTTTTTCTAAGTACCATGTCAGTCTTTTATTTACCATTTTCTCTATAATTTGATAACGCAATAGGGCGGTAGTTTGTTGGCTCCGTTTTGTCCTTGTTTGGTTTAAGTATTGGTATAATTGTTACATTTGTCAGGAAAAGTGTTTTCCTTCCATACATGATTGTAAATGTTAAGTAAGTAATTTTGTTTAGTATTTGGTAATTCTTTAATCATTTCGATTGGTATATTGTCTGGTCCAGGGCTTTTGTTATTCTTTAGTTCGTTTATATTGAATGTAAGTTCCATTATGTTAAATGGCTTATTTATGACATTGCTATCATCTAATATATTAATATGTTGGATTTCTTCGTTCAATTATTTTTGTAAAAAATTTGCATTGTAGTGTTTATTTGATGAGTTAATTTCAAAGTTATCAGCTAGCGTATTTGCTATCTCCTGAGCTTTTGTTATTAAATTGTTTTTTATTAATGTGGATGTTTGTATTATTACTTGGTTTCTCTAGATTTTTTGTATTTTTTCCCAAATAGTTTTTAAAGGTGTATCTTTTCTTGTTTTCTGCTATTAATTTTTCGCAATCCTTATTCCACCATGGTGTATTTTTTGGCCTGTATGTTGTATTTTTTATACCTAACGAGATTTCAGCTACTTTAGTAATATTTGATGTAAATTTAGATACAATTTCATTGATATTTGTACCAGTTTCGATATCTTAATTTTTGTGTGACTCACAAATTGATCCCAGTCTGCAGATTCAATTTTCCATTTTTAGCTCGCCATACGAAGTACCGAAGAAGCTAAAGCATTCAGTCGTGTGTCTGTAGCATTCTCGGATCAAAAAAATTAATTAACAAAAAGTGTTTGTCTCGTCGCCCTGAATCCAAATATATATATAACTTATATACTTGGATGTTAGTCGTCGCTCGCTCGTAACACCAAATATCTGCCCTCTACTCCTCTGAAGGTACCGGAGCGATTCACACCAAATTTGGTACACATATTATATGGCATCCTATTTGAATCCGCTAGCAGTTTAAATCCAATCGCCCGTATACTTCCCGAGATATAGGGCCCCAAAATTTGGAGCCCCTCTTAATACTGCCCTTATAAAAATAATTAAAACACTCAAATTGTTAACCCAAAGCCCGAAAACAATTATTAAATATTATAATTTTGAATTTTAAAATATGCACAATTTAATTTACAAAAAATTGTAAGATTTTTATATCTATAACATTTTTTCAAATTGTTAATCAAAAGGCCATAATAATTAAAAAGCACTGCTCGCAAACGAGCAAAATCGTAATATGCTCGAAAGAGCCAATAACATTCATTTTTTCGAAAAATTTATAAATATATTAGGTGTAAAATCTTTTAAAAAAATACATCCATATCTATATTTATATTATATATATATATATATATATATATATATATATATATATATATATATATATATATATATATATATATACATGCTTGATAAATGACAATGGTATCATTCAAATTAAATGTATGAAGTCTAGCCGGCTCTAAATTAACGACGAAGGCAGAATAAAAGAAGAAGAATATTTGTAAATAATTGTTAAATTAAGAAATAATGAGGTTAAATTAAAAAAAACACGACTAATACTTCCAAGTAAGATAATACACATAATTTTTGATATTTTAATTTTGTCGCAGTTACTTTCAGATACAAGGTCAGCTTCAAATATCGGATAGGGAATTTTACTATTTTATAATTTATAGAAATGTTTAAGGTGACCTGCGTATTAAAAAAAATAGAGAGAGATAGTGATTTCTGGCAAAATAAAATGCAGTATAGATTAATTAATTTTAATAAAGATTGCATTCTGCAAGAAATAGAAGAAGAATTCCACGCGGACTCAAATGTATTGAACCACAACAAAATAAATAAATAATAATTTTTAAATGCAACATTGTTATTTCATTGATTTCCCCCGCGCTCTTTACTACTTACCGACAGAACGAAACAGCAATTGCAAGGCAAACTAAATGTAGCTACTTCAATTAAGAAGTAAATTTTGATACTAGATTTGTGCAGAAACATCACGGAAAGTACTAGTGGCAACATCGGGGAGTGTAGGTTGAGTGATAGAACAACCAAGTCATTTTTGCTGCTCCTTACATAAAATATTTTTAAAAATCATATCAAATATGTAGTAAAAACGATTTTAGCTATACATAAAATAAACATTTTGGCGAAAACATAAAGCATACGTTTGTATAAGTCTCTGCATATACTCAATAATACTAACTTTATTTTAAAGTATGTAAATATTTAAATAACGTTTCGTTGGTGTTGTTTTACTTCAAACGCAAACATTTATAATATATTTAACGTATATGCAGATATGTAAAAAAAAAACATGTTCATGATGCATTATATTTACCGGGTTCTTGTTCTTGCGAGTCACATACAAATCCTAAGTATAAAGTCCCATGATTTTAGCTTTATCAGTTTTGGTTGTAGAGCATTCACCAAGTGAGGGAAGGAGATACACACATCCAAGTATAAGAGTTATCTATATTTATTGATTTTGGGCGGCGACACAAGAACTATTGGTAGTGATTTCTTGGATCCGATATTGTTACAGACGCACAACCGATCAATATAGCTCATTTGTACATTCTGTACGACGATCTAATATTTAATTTAAAATCGAAATATCAGATTTTTACTACTAAAATAATATGAAGAAAACTTACTTATAATTTAAGTTCTTTAAGATATAACATGTAATAGATAATTATAAATAAAATGTTTCAACGAGAGCCTACAGCTAATTCCATACAATTTAGATAATTATAACATTGTAATAGATTGATTGCAACAGTAGCCAGTCTTTTATTGTGATCACTGCAATATTTTAAGAAACTATTTTTAGCTCGTCGTACAGTAAGTACAAAAGAGTTATAGTGATTGGTCGTGTGTTTGTAACATGCTCGGATCGAAAAAAATCTTAACAAAAAGTTCTTGTCTTTTCGCCCTGAATCCAAAAATACATATAACTCATATACTTGGATGTATGTATCTCGCTCGCTCGCTCGGTCGGTCGTAAGATACCGGGTCGATTTTAATGAAATATTATTATATATTACATATAGAGTTAAAATTTAGTATATAATAAAGGCTAGAGAAGGACCTGGGCCAGATTTTTTCATTTCGACATACTGCTGTGTAATTAAATCATTTAATTAACTATTTAAAATTTGTTCGCTTATGTACTGTTATAAGGCTGATTTATGTTATACCAACATTCGTTTTTGAAAAAAATTAGAATGTCATTTTAACCCTTTAAGCGTAAGTAGATAAAAATAGATAATGTTCATATTTCATAATAAACATGAATATACGTACATCCATACGTCAACTCATATTAAAAACATATTTTTATTTCAAAGCTCCAATGTAGTCAACAACACCTATTTTATATTCGAGAAGTTGAGTACCTATATTTGTACGTTTAATTTTCATTGGCAGGCACAACACCATTGCCATCTATTGTACGGCGAGTCAAGTTTGCATGAATAAACATGGTGTTTATGACGTCATGGTGACAGCCGCTGCAGAACCAGTGTAGGCTTCGCTTTTTACAAAATTTAAAGTTTACTGAAGAGATATATTGACAAAAAGCCTAAAGTGCTATGCACCCGTGTATGAACGTCAGTTAACAGCAGTTTCCGTTTTTATAAATTTTATGCTTGGTATGTAATTATTGGTTTTGAAACAAATATCTTATTATAGTTATAAAAGCTATGTATGTAACCTGTAACCTATTAAGCATTGCCTAATTTTGTGAAACATGCGGAATAAGATACCACAATAGTTTATTTTTAATACTATATATATATATATATATATATATATATATATATATATATATATATATATATATATATTGTATATGTATATATATATATATATATATATATATATATATATATATATATATATATATATATAGTAATAAAAATAAACTATTGTGGTATCTTATTCCGCATGTTTCACAAAATTAGGCAATGCTTAGAAATATATATATATATATATATATATATATATATATATATATATATATATATATATATATATTTGTCAGAAAAATCACGGATATGCGGTGTATTGGGTTATAGTTATGGGAAATAAAGCTCCATAAACTATTTTGTGACCCTTTGATTTTTAGAATCGATATATTTTACGAAATGTTCCATATAAAAACCAACCCGGAAATCACATTAAACTCAAAAACAGTTACACCAAATCTTAGTAACATATATTCTTACCTCCTTGAAATAACATAGCAAACAAAATTAACAGCAGTAATTTAAAATAACAACAACTTGCAACTTTCAAAAAATATCCGATTTAAATTAATTTTTCATAATAATACAATTTCCCGCTTAATTTGGTTTCCTGTTTCCATTTTTTTCTTCTTCAGAATAGTGTTAACATGTATGGCCCGCGCATTTACTCAAGGTTGCACACAATAACGAAACTTAAACAAAACACGTGTTGCTTTTTCGATTTTTTTTTTTTTTGTTTCTTCTCATCTAACAATGTTAAACAAATATAAACAAATAACGATCCAAAAGTGTAACTCCAAATTTAAATCATATATATATATTGTAACGAAAAGGCATTTTTTGTTATAATAAAAATACAAACAGCAGTAATTTCAATACCACTTGTGTGTTCTAGTAAGCACCACATTACCTTGCGACTATTAATAAGTATGGCCCTTGGTATATCGCATATCTTACCTAAAGGCGAGCTCTACGCATTAGTGCGTTTTACGCGTATCAAATCTTGTTTTTATTTTTGGCTAGTTTATGAATTAGAATAAGATTTTGAGTAGACCGCGTGGTCGTATATATCAGTGAGTTTATTTAATTAATATAAGTCGATATAACGCTTTACAGTATTCTCATTTCGTTCTCTTATATTATCTTTTAGTTTTTCGCGTAGCCCATGACGGGTCTACAATAGTGTAAGAATCCGACCCCTGTTTACGTCGGACGTTCTTACGTGAATATGTAACTGATGGTTACTATTCACGAGTTCGCCTTTTTGAGTGTGATGTGGATTAAAGAAATAAAATACACAAATAAAATAAAATATAATTTAATTAACAAAAAGTAATTAATTAAATTCAAATAATATAAATTAATAATCACATCTATATTTAAAGAAAGTTAAACAAAACAAATAAATGATTTAGATAGATTGAACAATTATAAAAATGCTTTGAAGTCACAATGATTTAAAACAAACAGAATTATTCCAAGTACAAAATATTTACTTAAAAATCCGTCCCACAACGCTAAACGCAAAAATATTCAATATAAAAATGATTTAAATCAAATAGAACTATTCTAAGTTCCAAAAGTAAAATTCACAAAATAACTCCAAGTTCAAAAGAATTAAACACAAAACGTTTTAACCAAAAATTCTACTAAGTCCACAAACCGTATTTAATTCACCTCACACATCACGCACGAACCACCGACTGACAATACTTCACCCTTTGAACCAACTAACTTTTCTCCGTTAAACTTCGGCTTTTATAGCCAAACTCAGCCACCCACTGGGTGAAATTATACTGATTTCACCCCTCGCATCCTAGTTCTAAGCGACGCGTTCAAGCTTGTGCTTGACCCTGAGGTTAAGTTTAGCATTCAAATCTTCAGACAGAATTCCACTAACCAACCAAATTCCTCAGATAACAGGCACACACGTGCACACTGCCTGATGTTTAGTTTCAACCCCAGTGATGCGAAAACATATTAAATATCTACATATTAGAATATAAAAAGATAAACTAAGAAACCCTGGTTTCTTACAATAGTAAATTTTTATATTAATTATAATTTAGTTAAAATCTTATTGGTGTAAGATATAGTATATTTTTTTATATTACGTTGCTAGATTGAGTATGATTATTTTTTGTATCGCCATTATTGAGTTGTGTACTGTTATCATTTTCATTATCATCAATCACATATTTTCGAGCGCGTAGTCCAACCATTTATGGACCTTTGCGTCGTTGTACCGTCTGCACGTAGACTCAACTTATTATCAGGAAATATCAGGTAGATAACTCGAGATTCCACGCTTGAGCCTGTTATGTTACAAGGTCAACGGGAACAGCCGACCGGGTGACGAACGAGCGCTCATCCTGTGTGATAATAATTGTATTTTGATTTTTGAGTAAAATTAACTCTAGAAAAAAAAAGAGATTTTAAAACTCAAAATTATAATTTTTAATAGATATTTATGGCCGTTGGGTTACCAATACGAAAAAATCTTATAGACATAAAATATTTTAGAAGCCTTGAATGTTTTATATTTCTATGGGCAGTATAAAAAGGGCTCCAAATTTTGTTAAGGGAATTTTTTGATCCGAGATTGCTACAGACACACGATCGATTGCTTTAGCTCTTCTGTACTTCGTATGTCGAGCTAAAATCAGAGACTATGTGATATATGTACTTACAATGTTTACGTAGGTTCCTAGTTATTCTATGATATGCGTTATCATCAAGTATGCCAGTATTCTAATATTCTATACTAGGGTCACCCGTGGTCACCATGTGCCCATATGGTATACAGAATATAGGTCAGTGTTGACTGATGGCGAATCTTCATGTAATTTAATAATAATTACACAATACAAATTTCCACATCGCAAATAATAATAAAGAAAAAATCGAGTCCTTTTTTTGAACGCTATTTTGTTCTTAGATCACTATGCTGAGATTAACTAATCGATCGCTTATTATGCACTGTGTAACATCCGATAAATTTAAACTAAATTTTGTTTAACTTTGATTTTAACCTTGTATGGTGCATATGTGTTGTATCATTTAGACAGTTTCCATGATTGTATATAAAAACAGGATTATAAATTTACTTACGATTGCTGTTTCTTATTTGAATCGATTATTCAAAAAATATGTATTGCAAACCGTATTTACACAGCATTTTTAATGATTTGACATTTGATTCATTATTGTTTTTGAATTAAATAATCAGGCTAGATTCTGAATTTTGCAGTATTAAACTGCAGTGTCACAACGGCAGTTTTAAAAGTGATAATTAGTTATATGCCAAAAAAAATACAATGGATTGTGCCACCAAAAATAAAAAATAAAATTGCCAACCAATCATGTTTCTAAATATGTTTGAATTATCTCTTCAAGATTTTATTTCTCTAATAATCAGAATTATAAATTTACTTACTTGCAGTTATTATAATTTGACCAACTATAGAATCTTACCGCAACTAATATTTTCAAAAATCACTGCTTCTTGGCCATTTTGAAGTGAAAATATTAACTATGAACTAAAATAAATGTACGGAAACACGTATTTGCTAAAAATATAATGCAAATTAGGCAATAATATGCACTTATTTCATATTATATATTTACAAATTGAAATTATAACATGCTACTTCCCTTAAACTTAAGATTAAAATTCAAAAAATGTTTCCGTAATTCGTACGTTGACATACTGTTCTTGACGTTCACGTAGTAGCACTTTTATTTATATTTGTTCTTTGGTCGATCATTTTAACATAAATGCTTAATAGCGACTCACAAACTTCAAATTAGAGTAAATAAAACTAACAATTATTTATATTTCTCATTGACATACATTATCAATATAATATAGAAGATGTCACTCTGTGTAAAGTACACAACATACTAAATAAACTTCAAATCTATTTAATTGAAGATTCACAAACACTTCTTTGACATTTCATTCTGACGTTTGATTCGTTTTTGTCTATTTCAAAGCAGACTAAATTTCAGAATCGTAGTGATTGTTTTATTTCAGTATAAACTATTTGATTATTTTTACTTTCTTTTACAGAGTAATAAGTAAGTATTGTAATCATGAAAAATTTCGAACTCGAGATTTCAACGGATATACATGTTTTGACCTTCCCTGAATCGAATGTGACTATTTTCGGAATGACGTCTGTGTGTCTGTGTGTGTGTGTGTGTGTGTGTGTGTCTGTGTGTGTGTGTGTCTGTGAACGCTCTAGGGCCAAAACTGTCGAACGAAAAATTATGAAACTTCAAACTTAAGACTTGTATATACCCTAGATGTGCACCTCCTATTTTTGAAAAGAATATTCAAACCGGTAGTTCATGTTTACTCTATACATTTTTTGTTCTATCTCCAATATCACTAGAACGGCTACACTTACGGCAAAAATAGCAATATTCATAATGAAAGATATTAATATTTCGCACAACTTTTGTTTGAAAAGTTTCTTCATAAATTGTACCAGTTATGAGAAAACTGCTACGAAAAAACTCAAATATCTTATTTACGTTGCCATGGTGATACCTACAATTGTGACAAATTTTATTATTTTTAAAACGAATCAACCATGAGTTACATCATTTGTTTCTTGTTTATTGAGAACAAACAAGCATTCCTTTGACAGTTATCTGTATGAATTAATATTTAAAATATTGTTTTCTTATTAGAATACATTGTATCAGGTAAATTATTATAGAATCAATTTATATTATATATTTGCTGACATAATTAATTAACAATATCAGAGTTTAACTGTGAAATTTGACTGTTTAAGAGTGAATACGATAAGTACTTCAAATTCAGATCCATTATAAATTGGTATAATTATCCAGTTATTTTCATTATATATTAATATCTATCTATTGAAAACTACGTAAAAGAAAGTTGAGTGCAGGCCACTCCAGATATTTTTATAACATTATTAACAGTCGCCATGGTGCAGTGGCTAAGTGTCATGCCTTTCACCCTGGAGGTCGTGAGTTCGATCCTCGTCTATGCCAATCTGCATTTTTACAAAAAAAAAGCGTTCTACACACACTCACTCACATATACACATACAAACATTTCTGGGTTATTATATTATCAATAATTGAAGATTTATCACAAAAACTTTTTTGACATTTCATTCTGACGTTTGATTTGTTTTTGTCTATTTCAAAGCAGACTGAACTTCAGAAGGGTAGTGATTGTTTTATTACAGTATAAACTATCTAACAGTCGCCATGGCTCAGTGGTTGAAGGTCTTGCCTTTCACCCTGGAAGTCGTGAGTTCGATCCCCGTCTATGCCAATTTGTTAATTGCAAATTACAAAGAAGCGTTTTACACATACACACTTATACACTTACTCACATACAAACATTTCTGGGTAATTATATGAATGATTACGGTATTCGTACCGTAATATAGAAGAAGTGTATTTTTATAACATTTATGATAACGTTGTAGGTATAGTAGTAGGTAGTATCCGATTGTATGCAAAATATGTAGGGCCATACGTTTCAATGTAAAAGCCACTAACTGAGTACAATGACAACATTGCAGTGGTCGTTAAACATACTAAATCTCCATTTTATTACACATACATACATACATAGAAACTGTTTACATAAACATGCAGTATATAAACTGCATACAACTAGCACGAAATCAACTTCTGAAATATGAACACCATACTTACTATATTTCAGATTTACATATACGAACTTATCTCTTACTTGGCTGACATTGATATATAGTTAAATTGCATATATGTAAACATAAAAATGTTTACTATATTTATATATTCTTATATGCAGTAATAAGTAAATCTTGTAATCATGAAAGATTTGAACTCCAGATTTCAACTGATATAAACGTTGCTCCATGCATTTTTGTCCTTTCTCCAACATCACTAGAGCGGTTGCATTTATGACCAAAATAGTTATGTTCATTAATGAAAGAAATACATATTTCGCACAACAATTTTTGGAGATATTAAAAAAAAGATAGCAAGAAATATTCCTATGCCTTTTGCCATTAGTGCAGCCGTTCTATTGATATTGGAGAAATTACAAAAAATGCATAGTATAAATATGCACTTCCGGTAGAAGTAGTGCTTTTATTTTACAATTGTTATTAATATAAGTGTCCTTCTTAAACACTCTTAAATACAATTTGTTTAATTCCTTTATATATGTATACAATAAATGCCTCCCTCCCTGTAAGTTTGAATCTCGCTCAAAAAACGATTAGACTTGTCGTTAGGGGTAACAGGTTTCATATTGCCACAGGTGCAAACATTTCAGTTATACCTGTTACCTTTCGTAATGGAAACCGTTCGTTTCCAAAATGCTCATCTACCACAATTAAATATTTTGCAGCTAATGGATCAAAAATTAACACTTTTGGCAAACACATGTTACAGCTCGATATAGGGCTGCTGCAACGATTTCGGTGGACTTTTTTGGCCTCTTGGTTTATTTAAAAAGCAACCGTTTAATTGACAGCTCATCGCAAACTAACGACATTTGTTCAACTCTTTCTAAATCAACACATTGTATACAAACCATCAACTCCCCTTTTCACGGAACTGGAACAATTCGAATCCATAACACGATCATTGCCGATACTTTCATCCAAACCAAAGGTCCTCCTTAGTATGCAAAAGGAAGACGATTATCCCCCGAGAAATTAAAAATTGCCGAACAAAAATTCGAATACATGCTCCAGGAAGGTATCAAATTATGAATATTTTATTTCTTATAGGTTTGCTAAGCGATACAAACTGAAGGAAAAAGCGTGTAAGGGTAATCCCTTATTTTTATATTGTAACTATGATTTACAAGAAAATTCTCCACCCGTCCAAACTGACCTATATTCTGTGTACCATATGGGCACACGGTGCCCACGGGTGACCCTAGTACGTATATAATAGTAAAAATTCATTCTTATTTCAATAAAAGTTTCAAAAACCGATGCTCGTGAAGGAAATAAAAAGAAAAATACTCTTATAAAAGTAAACTAAGTATGTACTTGCATTAACCAGGGTAAGAGATTTATGTGATATTAGGAAAATCAGTGGAATTGATAAAAGTTGTAATAAACTTCAAAAAGTGTCGATATATAGAATAATATATTGGTCTTACTTTTGCAAAATTGTTGCTAAATGTAAAGAAAAATGTTTAAATGACCGCCTAATTTGATCTAACAAATTGTTTGATAAAATAAGAACGAATTTATATAGTAAAAAATCGGTTGTGGCCAACTCAGAACATTCTTTTACGTACTTTCATTAGAAATATAAATTTCAAACAAACTGCCAAAAAATACCAATAGTACCCTGGAAATGACATTAAATATTTATATTATGTTTATCTGTTAAATATTATTCAAGTATAAGTCATACGATATCTATAAAAAAATATCACAAATGCATTTCCATGAGAATATAAATAAGAATTTTAAGATTTTCTTTAACGGATTTCTGGTAACTAGTACATTATCTAAAGAAACTTTTCAAACAGAAGTTGTGCGAAATATTAATATCTTTCATTATGTACAAAACTATTTTTGCCATAAGTGCAGCCGTTCTAGTGATATTGGAGATAGAACATAAAATGCATAGAGTAAACATGCACTTCCGGTTTGAATAGTCTTTTCAAGAAGAATAGGAGATACACATCTTATCCATATACAAGTCTTAAGTTTGAAGTTTCACAATTTTACGTTCGACAGTTTCTGTTTTAGAGCGTTCACACACAGACATACACACAAACGAAAATAGTCACATTCGATTCAGGAAAGGTCAAAACGTATATATCCGTTGAAAACTCGTGTTCAATTTTTTTGGGAGATCCCTATACTTATTACTTCGTAAATGAATGTAAAAATAACAGAAATACATTTATTCATTTATTCTTATTTGTCAATGTTAGAATTAAGTGTATTTTTATGAATTCTGAATAATCTACGGGACGCCGAAAGGTAAGATTAACTCCTTGAATGTTTTTCATCGTCACACCGGCGGGCGAATGGACGAGAGTAGGATAGGATGTATATTCAGGTTCTTCGTAAGAGGGTTGTTCTGAATGGAAGGACTCCCGCATAAGAAAAATTGAACCTTTTTATTTTGCTATATGTCTATGTCACTTACGTTTCGGTGAAATTTGTATAAAACCTTATATGTTTACCATAACTGAACGCTGTCGAATGTGACAAAAGAATATATTTCAACAATTTATCTGCAATATTTTTAACATTTAATTTATATGCAAAAATTCATTTATTTCAATTCTTCAATTAGAATCCTTGTACGATGAATACTGAATACTGCCGGAAGTTGAGTATGTTGTAGATACATAAAATTTTATAAATTTTTTATACGTTGGCGACAACTCGTGAAAAAACATATATCAAACAATTTCTAGTACAGCAAGTTTTATCCAAACATACAGGTATAATTTTTTATCTATTTTTGTAATAAAATAAAATAAATGAATAATTTTTACTTTCTTATACGAATGTATGTAATGAAATTATGAAATCACAAAGAAATTAAACTCAAGATTTTAACGAACATACACGTTTTGAAAAATCCATGAATCGTTTCTATTTTCGAAATTTTGTCTGAGTTATTGATAGAAAATTATAAAATTTTAATGTTAAGACATGTATAAAGCTCGAATCAATACCCCTTATATTATGTAGCAATATCTTAACTGGAAGTAATACTCTTGCTAAATTTTGAAATATCTCGAAAACGGTATGACTTAGAGAATGAAATATTCTTATGAATGTTACAGATATTAAAATGTATAGCAATTTTTGTGAAAAAAGTATTTTCAAAAAAATACCATCTATAAAACAAATGCTTATTAAAATTAACATGTCACATTTACGTTTCCCTAGTTACAATACAGTGACATCATTAATATAATAACCCAGAAATGTTTGTATGTGAGTGAGTGTGTATGTGTAGAACGCTTTTTTGTAAAAATGCAGATTGGCATAGACGGGGACCGAACTCACGACCTCCAGGGTGAAAGGCATGACACTTAGCCACTGCACCATGGCGACTGTTAATAATGTTATAAAAAATAATCAAATAGTTTATACTGAAATAAAACAATCACTACGATTCTGAAGTTCAGTCTGCTTTGAAATAGACAAAAACGAATCAAACGTCAAAATGAAATGTCAAAAAAGTTTTTGTGATAAATCTTCAATTCAAAGTTTAATCTTAAGTTTAAGGGGAGTAGCATGCTATAATTTTAATTTTTAAGTATATAATATGAAATAAGTGCATATTATTGCCAAATTAGCATATATTTTTAGCAAATACGTGTTTCTGTACATTTATTTTAATTCATAATTAATATTATTCACTTCAAAATGGCCAAGAAGCAGTGATTTTTGAAAATATGAGTTGCGGTAAAATTTTATAGTTCGTCAAATTATAATAACTGCAAGTAAGTAAATTTATAATTCTGATTATTAGAGAAATAAAATGTTGAAGAGATAATTCAAACATATTTAGAAACATGTTTGGTTGGCAATTTTATTCTTTTATTTTTGATGGCACAATCCATTGTATTTTAGCATATAACTAATTATCATCACTTTTAAAACTGCCGCTGTGACACTGCATCAGTTTAATACTGCAAAATTCAGAATCTAGCCTGATTATTTAATTCAAAAACAATAATGAATCAAATGTCAAATCATTAAATATGTTGTGTAAATACGGTTTGTAATACATATTATTTGAATAATCGATTCAAATAATAAACAGCAATCGTAAGTAAATTTATAATCCTGTTTTTTATATACAATCATAGAAACTGTCTAAATGATACAACACATATGCACCATACAAGGTTAAAATCAAGTTAAACAAAATTTTGTTTAAATTTATCGGATGTTACACAGTGCATGATAAGCGATCGATTAGTTAATCTCATCATAGTGATCTAAGAACAAAATAGCGTTCAAAGAAAGAACTTGATTTTTTCTTTATTATTATTTGCGATGTGGAAATTTGTATTACTATTATAGTCAAACGATACAAAATGAAGAAAAACCGTGTTATTATTATTAAATTACATGAAAATTCGCCATCAGTCAAAACTGACCTATGTTCTGTATACCATATGGGCACATGGTGCCCACGGGTGACCCTAGTTGTTTTATATCAATCTTGTTAGAATCCATTTAAAATAAAATAAATCAATATTATATATAGACTAGGTTCACCCGTAGGCACCGTGTGTCCACATTATATTATATGCAATCCATACTACATCGATATAATGATGATAATAATGTACATTTTTATTAAACTAAATAATATAAACAATATTATAATTATTTTATTGAGAGAAATCTCTACCCAGTTTGCTTATCTTTATCTACATAATTTAGTAGCACAAATACAACAATATATAAAATACATAATAACCAGATATTGAAATGTTTGCGTTTCAGACTGTACCACAGATATTACAAATTTTACCGCCAGAGGCAGTAGCTACATTCGAAAAATTTGCTTGAAAATTCTCTTAGTAAATTGTGAATATCGTTCTTCAATTCATAATTAACCTCAATTCAAATCAACAATTTTTGGAAAATGTTTAATTTATTTTTATTTGTAAAATATATAAATTTTGTAAAATTTCGCCTGTACACTTGTGCAATAGATCATACTTAAGCGACATATATTTTCTTGGAACGAATATATTTTAATTTATGATCAAAAAACGTCAAGAGCTGAACGATGATTTTTGATTTCATGGTATTGGGTACGGATTTCTTTTAAGGAGTTATACGCAGTCAGGAGGCCGAATAAAAGCGATTTTTCAAGAATTTTTTTATTAATGTAAAAATTTATATGCATATTGTGGTACCTATTAACTTTATATTGATATTTTTTATTTGTAAAAATAATGATTTTTGAAGCTGCCATAGCCGATCTCCGGGAGCTTCTCTACAAAAAGGAGTTTTGCGGTGAGCACGATATATCAGGACTGTATCTTTTAAAATGAAAAAACAAATATAAATTCGTTAATATAAGGTATTGTCTGGTATTTAATCGAAGGAATAAGCAAAATATTATTTTTATACAAAATGGCGGCTTCTCAAACACAAAATTGCGATTTTCGATAACAATTTTGGCCTTAAATTATTAATAAAATGAAAACTATTTATCCGCGAGAAAAAACCTTCGATTAATCACTAAAAAATATATTTGATAAGCTTATGTACAAATTTGAGACTGATCCGTTTAGCTGTTTCCGAAATATCTTGCTCACCGACTTTACAAACATAGTTTTGAGAGAAACGCGTTCAAAGTTTCAAAAGCACTTAAGGGGGCTCACCAGTCCAGAGATCGAAAATAAAAACAAGTTTTTTCACGATCACATTTTGATAAATTGGACATTGAAAGCAAATGACAAATGTCATTTATTTAATTCAGACCATTTTGTTTTCTTGTCGAAATATTGCCAGGCGCAGATGATCCGATTAATTAAGGGGGGGTCCTTTTATAATTGTGCCAAAACTACTACTTTTTTGAGGAACTGAAATGACTTAGACATTTGCGGTTTTTGGCAAAATATTTATTTATCATTTGTCTGCAAACCGTGATTTTTTTAACATGAAATTATACAAAATGGTGTCCAAAATGGCGGCTCCAGGTTTTTTAAAATATATGTTATCTGCGGGAAATATAGAAGCTGCAGTTCGTCACCTAGAAGTATGAAACCAAAAAAAAACTTGAAGTTTACATTCCGAAGAGGCAACTATACCTAACAAACATAGTAAAATTGTTTATAGAAACAAAATGGCAGCCACTTGAAAATAAGGTACAGTTTTGTTGCATGAATTTTCCACTTTGGCCTGCTGTAAAAAATCGTTAATCATCCAAATGTTGCAATTTGATAGGTATAGCTGCCCGAAAATTCAATTTCCTTTTAGGCAGACAAAACGCGAAGTCGATTGGTTGAACGGTTTAAAAGTTACAATTCCCGCAGATTCGAAAAATCTTGTTTCGAGAAAAACGCGTTTTAAGTTTGGACAACGCGGCGAACTTGCTATCTGAGCGCCCGTCCGCGCTCAGGACAATGGTCCATTGAAAGCCGTGTAGCGACAGAACTAATTGAACCAAATAATTTGAACCAAATATTCTACACACTTGTAGCATTCGATTTATGTAATAATAAAAAAAAACGATATTTTGAAAAAATTATAGAAGGACCCCCCCTTAAGCTACATTTGAATTCATGACAACGTAAACAAGATACTTAAAATTTTCGGTAGCGGTTTTCTCGTAACTGGTACATTTATTGAAGAAACTTTTCAAACAAAAGTTGTGCAAAATATTAATATATTTCATTATGAACATAACTATTTTTGTCGTAAGTGCAGCCGTTGTAGTGATATTGAAGATAGAACAAAAAATGCATTGAGTAAACATGCACTGCCGGTTTGAATATTCTTTTCAAAAATAGGAGGTGCACAACTAGACCATATACAAGTCTTAAGTTTGAAGTCTCATAATTTTACGTTGGACAGTATCGTCGGGGTTACGCAGTTCTTGATTTTATGAAGCCATCGACATGGAAATTATATTTTTATGTAATTTTTTATTTATTATTATTTTTTGTATTAATATTAATATACTAGGGTCACCCGTGGGTACCATGTGCCCATATGGTATACAGAACATAGGTCAGTTTTGACTGATGGCGAATTTTCATGTAATTTAATAATAATAACACGGTTTTTCTTCATTTTGTATCGTTTAACTATAATAGTAATACAAATTTCCACATCGCAAATAATTATAAAGAAAAAATCGAGTTCTTTCTTTGGACGCTATTTTGTTCTTAGATCACTATGCTGAGATTAACTAATCGATCGCTTATTGCATCACGCTGTGTAACATCCGATAAATTTAAACAAAATTTTGTTTAACTTTGATTTTAACCTTGTATGGTGCATATGTGTTGTATCATTTAGACAGTTTCTATGATTGTATATAAAGAACAGGATTATAAATTTACTTACGATTGCTGTTTATTATTTGAATCGATTATTCAAAAAATATGTATTACAAACCGTATTTACACAACATTTTTAATGATTTGACATTTGATTCATTATTGTTTTTGAACTAAATAATCAGGCTAGTTTCTGAATTTTGCAGTGTTAAACTGATGCAGTGTCACAACGGCAGTTTTAAAAGTGATGATAATTAGTTATATGCTAAAATACAATGGATTGTGCCATCAAAAATAAAAGAATAAAATTGCCAACCAAACATGTTTCTAAATATGTTTGAATTATCTCTTCAAGATTGTATTTCTCTAATAATCAGAATTATAAATTTACTTACTTGCAGTTATTATAATTTGACGAACTATAAAATCTTACCGCAACTCATATTTTCAAAAATCACTGCATCTTGGCCATTTTGAAGTGAAAATATTAACTATGAATTAAAATAAATGTACGGAAACACGTATTTGCTAAAAATATATGATAATTAGGCAATAATATGCACTTATTTCATATTATATACTTAAAAATTGAAATTATAGCATGCTACTCTCCTTAAACTTAAGATTAAACTTTGAATTGAAGATTTATCACAAAAAAAATTTTGACATTTCATTCTGACGTTTGATTCGTTTTTGTCTATTTCAAAGCAGACTGAACTTCAGAATCGTAGTGATTGTTTTATTTCAGTATAAACTATTTGATTATTTTTTATAACATTATTAACAGTCGCCATGGTGCAGTGGCTAAGTGTCATGCCTTTCACCCTGGAGGTCGTGAGTTCGATCCCCGTCTATGCCAATCTGCATTTTTTCAAAAAAGCGTTCCACACACACACACTCACATACACACACACTCACATACACACTCAAATACAAACATTTCTGGGATATTATATTAATGATATAGTAATATTATTAATACCAATAACGAACTGAAATATACTCCTTGGTTATAATTTAACAAAATGTATATGTTCATATTTATATGCTAAGTTGCACCCCGACTTACGCGACTCTTCGTCGGTCCCACCTATCGCGTAACTTTGGGGTATGTACATTTTATAGTTCTATTATTTTGCAAAACCAATTCAAAAGAATTATACAATCAGTGAATTATTATAAGAAATTCACTAAGCCCTCACTGCTTAATGAAGAAAATAATTTTCTTATTTCTAACCAGACAGGCAGTCAAGTACAGCTCATACAGTCGTTATACCAAATACCTCTTGAAGAGCGCTTTAAAATCTTATTTGAAACTTAGACCCATTAGCTTATTTCTCGTCTCGACAATTCTACGTACGGATAGACGTATAAAAGTACAATAGATACAAAACTATACAAAAAAAAACCAGGAATTGTAATGAAAATGGTTCTTTTATATGCTACATCGCAATTCTATACTATGACTTCTACTGAGTGAAATACATTGTACGTTCCGAAACCGATTTACAACAATTAATTGAATACAAGAGAAGAAATGGGACTTGAATTAATTGTTTTTTGCACATCACCTTAGTATATTATCAGAAATCTCATTGATAAAAAAAAATATATTTAAAAATTTAACTTACGATTTATCTCTAGTTCTGCTCGAGGATGAATAAATATGGTCTTCTGTAAAAAAAAAAAAGAATTAAAAATTAGAAAATTATTAAATAGAATAGTTTTGTGTAGATTATTATTGATGAGAACAACTCCGTTGTGTTTATAATAATATTAAAGAAAGAATATATATTTATTATCAGATATTGTACGAAAGTCTTGTGCTGGCCACAGCAGAAGTTTTTATATAAGTTATATACTTAGAATCTTGCTAACCTCTTAATTTGAAAAAAAAAAAAGATTATTTTGATGTATTTAGTATACATTTTTTGTGTTTACGTCATAGAATTGCTGAGAAACATTTATTTTAATTACATGTAATGCTACATTGTTATTTTTAAAAACATGCCTGTTTTTATAGAATTGTATTTTTTGCTAATGATCTGGATATTTTAAACGAACCAATTATTTCTTTCAATTCTCCAAGGTACTCCATACTAATGACAACTGATTGAAAATAGCTAAACAAATATACATTAAAAATATATTATGATAACACACACATATATATATATATATATATATATATATATATATATATATATATATATATATATAAAATTATTGTTACAATTTAAGATGAGTATCGTATTTTGGAGTCATATATATATATATATATATATATATATATATATATATATATATATATATATATATATATATATATATATATATATAAAATTATTGTTACAATTTAAGATGAGTATCGTATTTTGGAGTCATATATATATATATATATATATATATATATATATATATATATATATATATATATATATATATATATATATTTATATATATATATATATATATATATATATATATATATATACATATATATATATATATATATATATATATATATATATATATATATATATATATATATATATATATATATGTATATATATATATATATATATATATATATATATATATATATATATGTATATATATATATATATATATAAATATATATATATATATATATATATATATATATATATATATATATATATATATATATATATTAATATCTATCTATTGAAAACTACGTAAAAGAAAGTTGAGTGCAGGCCACTCCAGATATTTTCTTTAATAATCAGAATTATAAATTTACTTATTTGCAGTTATTATAATTTGACCAACTATAGAATCTTACCGCAACTCATATTTTTAAAAATCACTGCCTTTTGGCCATTTTGAAGTGAAAATATTAACTATGAATTAAAATAAATAGACGGAAACACGTATTTGCTAAAAATATATACAAATTAGGCAATAATATACACTTATTTCGTATTAAATACTTAAAAATAGAACAATAACATGTTACTCCCCTTAAACTTAAGATTTACAATTCAAACAATATTTCCGTAACTCGTACGTCACTAATTCACATTAAAATATTGTTTTCGACCCTCAAGTGGTAGCACTTTTATTTATATTGGTTCTTTGGTCGGTTATGTTAACATAAATGCTTAAAAGCGACTCACAATTATTGACATAGACAGAAAATAAATGTGAATTGATAATATTTGATTCTTATCCGTATTGTCACTTTGTTTTACCGACCTAGAAACTTCAGAAGAGAAGTGATTGTTTTATTTCAGTATAGACTATTTGATATATGTACCGACATTTTTTAATAACCGCAAACTTTACGCGTCCTCATCGCGATGCGTGTCTGAATTTCACTGATAGGTAACCTCAAAACAAAGCAAACAGCGCCAACTGGAGAGCGCGCGTAAGTAGCGCTCGGAGGTTTTTCGACTTAAGGTGCCCCAGTAGCACCAAATGTCAAAACTATATAGTATAAATATTGGTTATATATATAGTATCTTGGCTAAATATGGCATATAGAAAACCCATATTGGTTATATATTGTATGCCAATATTTAATTCCTAAAAATGATTTCAATATCGATACAATATGGAATAAACTATATTGTATTCTCAATCAAAAACCATGTAATACCAATATTGCAAATAAGATGTTTGTGATTCTCATAGACTTTGTATATGGGTTGCATATTGATTTGCCAATATTAAATATACATATTGGTGCAATATAAATAAAATATTTTTGAGAACTATTAGTATATCGAACAACAATTTTCTAGTAATCATGAAAAATTTCGAAGTCGAGATTTTAACGGATATACATGTTTGAACATTCCCTGAATCGAATGTGACTATTTTCGGAGTAATATCTGTGTGTATGTGAACGCTCTAGAGCCGAAACTGTCGAACCTATAATTTTGAAACTTAAAACTTGCATATGGAATGTGAACTTTCTATTTTGAAAAGAATATTCAAACCGGTAGTGCATGTTTATTCTATGCATTTTTTTTGTCCTTTTTCAATATCACTAGAACGGCTGCCCTTATGGCAAAAATAGTTATATTCATAATGAAAGCTATGACAATATTTCGCACAACTTTTGTTTGAAAAGTTTCTTCAAAAAATGTACCAGTTACGAGAAAACTGCTACGAATAATCATACATATTTTAAGATATCACCAGTAGCACAACATTATAGTACCAATATTGTTTGTCATATTGGCTCAATGTGGTTTGGGTTAACATAGTACTATATTACTAAAATATTGTATTTTAATATTGGAATTATATTTTTCATCAATATTGGCAGAATATTGCAAACCAATATTGTATTCTCATACGAGATCTATATTAAATAAATATTGCATTTTCAAGGATTCCTTATATTATATGATTATTGCCCCCAAAATATAAGATAAATATAACATCTCCATATTTACCCAATACGAGTAAATATGTAAATGAAATATTTATTCTATATTATATATTTTGAATAAAATATATAATAAAAACTCAAAATTAATAATAAATATATTTAATAAAGTTTATTGCACATCAAAGGTATAAAACATATATTGTGTAAATATATAAAAAGAAATTGTTAATAAAAATAAGATATAATATATATTAGTAAACTGTTATAAAATATAGAAAAAGTGTTCGGTGATCTTTCCTTTCTTCCACCATCGCGATCTCTAGCCGTAACCAGGTACATAGATATTATTTTTGATATTTCATGTTCTGTCACATGATAGATGCGATTGTGTATTGGTTCTGGATAAATGATAAGGAGACCAAGCCAAAGCAGAACAACAGATTGAAATATAAAGTTAATATACGGTACACAGAATGATATAAACTGTTAAATTTACAAGTAAAATATGACTTACCTTAATGTGTAAAATATTTCGATTTACGAATAAGATGATCAATATTGATTTCAATTTTAAACACGATAACACAAAATACCGCAAGATAACACGAGCAAGAAATGATAGAATGAAGGAACAAAACTGAAACGGGAAAGCGACAGGCGACAGGCCCTAGGATCATAGATCATCGCAATTATTTAACAGTGGCGTGCTGGTTGTATCTATTCATTGTTTCTGAGTTCCACTCGTCAAATTATAAAGTAGTTATAAAATTAAGCAAGGAACATATATTAGAATTGGGTATTAAATGTAAATGACTTGTTTGCGTTTTGAAAACCGAGTTTAAAAATATTTTTATTTAATTGCAGCAGGCTAAAAGTAATACGCCACTGGCATTCCCACAATGCATTGTAATAAAGCGCGCATGCCCTCTATTGGGATAAGGATGGTATACCAATATTAACATTTTGGTAATATTGGTATTACATGGTTTTTGACTGAGAATACAATATTGTTTAACCCATATTGTATCACTATTATTAAAAATCATACATTTGTACTACACAATCGGTTATGTCTCTTGCGACAGTGGCGCCATAGGCCGGTGAGGCTAAGTACTTGTCGGACAGCCCTCTATAAGCGTTTTAAATCTCTTTTACCCTTTCGGGTGTCGAGATTAGTTTCTCTTAGTTAATATCTTCTATAATTTTTTTCCATTTCATTCTATTCCTCGCTAATTTATTTGCTTCTTGGTAGCTGTTTAATATTTCTTCTATATTATTTTCCCATGTCTTTTGTGGTCTTCCCTTTTTTTTTTTTCTTGTTACTTTCGCGATCCATACTATTTTTGTTTGTCTTTCTTCTGGCATTCTTATTAAATGTCCGTACCATCCTAGTTGTTTCTTCTCTACGGTGTTTTGTATATTTTCTATTTGTAACCTTGTTCTTATTTGTTCGTTTCTTATTCTGTCTAGCCTTGTGCACCCTTCTACTATTCTTCGATATCTCATTTCTGTTGCCTGTATTTTACTTTTAGTTCTTTGACTCATTATCCACGTTTCACTTCCGTATATTAGTGTTGGTCTGTATATTGTTTTGTATAGTGTCATTTTGGTTTTCTTCGTAATTTGTTGTTTAAAATTATTTTGTTCGTTGCGTGATAGCATTTGCTTGCTGCCTGGATTCTATTGTTTATTTCCTTCTCAAGCCTCCCTTTATTGTCTATTATTGAACCTTGGTATTTGAATGTTTCTACCTGCTCTATCTCTCTTCCATTTAGTGTTATACTTGTTGGCGTGGCATCTTTCGAGATCACCATAATTTTTATTTTCTCTACGTTTACTGTCATGTTGTGCTTGTTCAATACTTCATTCCATGTATTTATGTTGAGTTGGAGTTCTTCTTCCGTGTTTGCTAATAATGCAAGGTCATCTGCAAACGCACATTCAGTTATCATAACTTTCGCTAGTTTGTGATGTCTTACCTCTACTTTTTTTGTTTTTCCCTTTACCTGTTTTATTATGTTATCTAGGAAAATTATAAATAGCAGTGGGTTCAATGCTCCTCCTTGTCTAAGACCTTGCGTGGTTGTGAATTTTTCCGATGTTTCGTTGCCTGTCCTTATGTAGTTGTAATTCTTTCTGTAAACACTGCCATATCCTTTTCCGCGGCTCTCTGGCAAATGCTTTTTCTAAGTCTATGAGCTATAAATAATTTGTTTTCTTGTTCCTGTGTTTTTTCTGTCATCTTTCTTAAAGTGAATATATGGTCTTGCGTTGAGTGCCCTTTCCTGAAGCCGTTTTGAGCTTTCTCCATTGTTGCTTCTGTTGCCTGTCCTAATTTATTTTCTAGTATTGCCTCGTATACTTTGGCAGTTGTGGATAGTAGCGATATTCCTCTATAGTTATTACAGTTTCTATTGTCTCCCTTTTTGTAAATAGGGAATATCACTGCTTTTTCCCAGTCTTTCGGAATGATTCCAACTTGCCATATTTTATTTAGCATTACTAGTAATATCTTTTCTCCTTCTTCGCCCATATATTTTAGTTGTTCTGCCTTTATGTTGTCGTGACCTGGCGCTTTCCCGTTTCTTAACTTTTGTAGTACAGTTTTTATTTCTTCCTCTGTAATATATTCTGTTTCACTGTTTTCTATTATGTCCCCAAGCTCTGTGTGTTCGATTTCTTCACTTTCATTAATGGTTTGATTTTCTTCTAGTAATTCCTTGAAGTGTTCTTTCCATCTTTTCATGATTTCGTTATTCTCTTTTATTATTCTTCCCTGTTTATCCTATATCTGCTTCAGAGTTATTTGTTTATCTTTTTTACAGTTTTTTAGAGTCCTATAAAATAGTTTTTGGTTTTCCTTGAAATTTTCCTCCAACGTGTTTCCTAACATCTTCTTCGTGCTTAGGTACTTCTTCCATTTTTGTCTTTTCTATTTTATCTCCCCTATAACTTCTTCGTTCCACCAGTGGGTTTGTTTTCTGTTGTATGAATGTTGAGTTGTTCCACATACGCATTTAGATGCTTCTGTTAAAATGTATTTGAAGGCATCCCACATTTCTTCCACCTTGTTCATGTTTGGTTTTGGTGTATCTCTAATTAATTCCTTTATCTTGTTTTTGTATTGCTCGCGTATGTGTTTGTCTTTTAGTTTGTCTATTCTGCTCTTAATTAATGTTGTTTCTTTCTTGTTTAATTTATGTTTGGATTCTTTCTCTTTTGCTTTTATTTTTGCTATAACTAGATAGTGATAGCTTCCAACTTCGCTACATCTTTTAACTTTTACATCTTTAACTACAATTCTTTGTGAATTGTTAGTTATAAAATAATCAATTATGGATTTCTCGTTTCTACTCCTTTCTTCTCTAGTATATTTATGTATTTCTTTATGTGCGAAGAGTGTGTTTAGTATTTTTAAGTCATTAATGATACAAAAGTCTATGAGTCTATTTCCGTTACTATTTTTGATAGTTTCACCATGTTTCCCCATTATATCTTCTAATCCTTTGTTGTTGTTTCCTACTCTTGCATTCATATCTCCTATTATGTATATTGGTTCATCCAATTTTTCAAATTCTAGTTGTACTTTATCTCAAAATTGGTCTTTGTTTGCTTTGCTTTCGTCTTCGCTCATTCCATAAATTATTATTAGATTTGCTATTAAGTTGCCCGTATCGTTTATTTTAATTATGAGGACCCTTTCGCTTAGACATTACCACTCTTTGATTGATTGTTCAATTTTTTTTGTTTATTATGCATCCCACTCCTGTTTTTGCTCTCTCATTATTCTCCACTCCACTGTATATCATTATGTGACCATTTTTGGTCTTAATTATGCCATTTCCTTTCTTCTTTGTTCCTGTTATCGCTAATAAGTCTATTCTTGCTTTTTCAAATTCTTCAATTAACTCTGTTTCTTTCTCATTCAGATATCTTATATTCCATGTTTCTAATTGAATTATCCTTTTCCTTATCCTATTCGTTTCTATTTTGTCTGTTTCTGTCGTTTCCGTTTCATTGCTCGTTTTCTTGTTCTTCTTCTCGTTTACTTTTTTGCCTGTGTCTCGCTTATCGGTTCTTGTATTGGTTCCAAGCCATTTCCTTTCTTACACCATTTGTATGTGTCGCCATTAATATCCAGCTTTTGGTATCGAACTCTTACTCTGTTTCCTTTGCTATTTTCTTCTCTTACTAGAGCTCTAATCTCTGCTTGGACTTTTCTCTCTTCTACTGTTAGATCGTAATCAATATATACTTGTGTTCCTTTCAGTTTATTTTTCGCTACCATTATTTCCTGTTTCTTCTCCAATGTGTCCAATTGAACTACAATTATTTCTTTCTGACCTATTTTGTTGACCTTGTATGCGTCCTTCACCGATGTTTTAATTTACATATTTTTTATTAAATATTGTTCTATTCCTTTCTTTATTTTTCCCTCTTCTGTTTTTAATCCTGTTATTACAATATTTTTTCCTCTTTTCTTTTTCATCATTTTCCACCCTGTTTTCCAGTACTTCTATTCTATAGATATTTCTATTCTTCTTCCCACTTTTTTCCTTCGTATTCATATCTTCATTTATTTTTTTTATGTCATTCATCATTTCTATCAGCATCCTTATCAGTTCCTCCATGTCTTGTTCTTCCTTTTCAACTATTTTCTGGTTTTTGTTTTTACTTTTTATGGCTATTTTCCTTGCTTCCGGCGACCTCAATTTTTTTTTTTTGAGTTTTGAAAGCTTCTGTTTCTTTTCTATTTCTTTTGTTATTGTTCATTTCCACTCAATCCGTTCCTGTATTTCACCTTCACTGTGCACAGTATTGTTTATACGACAAGTTATTCTCACTCTCACTATGTTCTATATTAACTTTATTACAAAAGTTATATTGTTTATTATAAATATTCTTAGTCTACCTTGTTCCACATCTACTTTTCACTGCACTGCACTTCCAACCGCGATTTTATTTGCTCAACAAGGCCTATATTTAGGTGTTCTTGCTAGAGCACTCAAACACTCGTGTTCTGGATAAAAATCCAAAATAAAATCTATATAGATTAAGATTAAAAAAAAATTGTATCAGATGATTACAACCTGCGCTACATCCATATCCATGACGCTACCTCTTCTTTAAGCTGCCTCTGGAGAATGCAAAGAGAGGCATCAAGCTATTATTATTTTTCAATAAAAAAAATCCTAAGATAACGTATACCTTATTATATGGAGCAAACCCCTTCAATCTACTATTTTTTAGTAAAGAGAAAAACATTCGGGAAAATGAGCAATTTTTTCATCAATCACCGGGTTGTTCCCCCTTAAACTGATGTAACTTTTCTAATAATTCGAATTTCGATGAAAACTACTTAAAAGAAAGTTCTGCGTTGGCCACTACCCATTTTTATAGATTTCAACGGATATACACGTTTCACCTTTCCTGAATCAAATGTGACTATTTTCGGAATGACGTCTGTTTGTCTGTGTGTGTCTGTGAACGCTCTAGAACCAAAACTGTCGAACGTAAAATTATAAAACTTCAAACTTAAGACTTGTATATGTATAGTTGTATAGTTATGGTCATAATGAAAGATTTAATATTTCGCACTTTTGTTTGAAAAATTTCTTCAAAAAATGTGCCAGTTGCGAGAAAAATTTTACGAAACATTATAAATATCTTGTTTACGTTGCCATGGATTCGCATGTGCTTAATAAATCAGATCATCTGAACCGTTGATAGGAAAACAAAATAGACTCAATTAAATAAATGACATTTCAGAATATTTCTGTAGAGTATTGGTAAGTTTGACAGCTTGTTTTGGTTATATATACGGCAGTTTTAAAAGTGATAATGAGTCCTATGCTAAAACACAATGGCACAATGTACACAACTCGATATGCATTTTGAAGATTCGGAATATATTTAAAATGGACATTTGAATTATTCTGACGTATAACATTTTATTTTTACGTAGGGCAGATTACTTGATTAGAAAATTATTAATTGCTGTTGTGTAGTCTTTTATTTCAGTTTAAACTATTTGATTATTACTTTCTTTTACAGAGTAATAAATAAGTATAGGGATCACCAAAAAAATCGAACTCGAGATTTCAACGGATATACACGTTTTGAGCTTCTCTGAATCGAATGTGACTATTTTCGGAGTGACGTCTGTGTGTGTGTGTGTGTGTGTGTGTGTGCGTGTGTGTGTGTGTGTGCGTGTGTGTATGTGAACGCTCTAGAGCCGAAACTGTCCAACGTAAAATTATGAGACTTCAAACTTAAAACTTGTATATGGTCATTTAAATAAAGTAAGCTTAGTTTTCATATTGTTTCTGTTGGATTATTATTTCCTAATATTATATTTTTATAATCAATAAATGTTGATGAAAACTACGTAAAAGAAAGTCCCGCGTTGGCCACAACCCATTTTTTTTTATATTATTATTAGCAGTCGCCATGGCGCAGTGGTTAAGAATTATGCCTGTCACCTTGGAGGTCGTGAGTTCGATCCTCGGCTATGCCAATTTGCAATATTACAAAAAAAAAATCAACATATACCCACTTACTCACATACATACAAACATTTCTGGGTAATTATATTAATAACTAGAGTCACCCGTGGGGTACCGTGTAATCATATGGTACACAGAATATAGGTCAGTTTTGACGGGTGGAGAATTTTCTTGTAATCGTTCTACACATACATACAAACAAACATCTCTGGGTAATTATATTAACCACTTCAAGTACCGTACCGGTACGGGAAAATGAAACAAGACTTACGCCCGCGCTCGTACCCGTACGGGCATTCATTTATCGTTACAGTCGCGCTCGTATATGCAAAATATCTACATACAAAAATATACTGGGGATTCTTGGTTTTTTTTTCAATTGCTTGTGCAATACCACATGCGTTCAAAATATATAGATTGCGATTGAAAAAAATCTGGAGTGGCCTGCACTCAACTTTCTTTTACGTAGTTTTCAATAGATAGATATTAATATACATATATTGTATAGATATATATATATATGTATATATATATATATATATATATATATATATATATATATATATATATAATCTCAAACAAACAGTCAAACTAACCAATACTCTACAGGAATACCATGAAAGTCTTAAAGTACTTACTAGTTAAAGAGAAATGAAAAAGATAAGTTAAAGTAAAAAAGAAACGTTTGTATTTATTTGAATGACGTTTTTCTATATATTATTTGTTACATCAGTTTTTGTTTATAACATGTTATTAGCCATGGTAACTTCCTAGGTGACTATTTAGACAAGAGCTCGACTTCAGAAACTTCAACATTCCCACTAGTTGTGCGTTTGTCCTTTTAATTTTAACATGCCAATATTGTTTACTCAGGTTTATGAAACGGTCCCGTGCTAAAGGTTTCGTGAAAATATCAGCCAATTGATTATCGGTTTATATTACATCTATTTGACCGGTTTCGTATTTTTCGCGAATAAAATGGTAACGCACATCTATATGTTTAGTGCATTTATGGTATTCTGGATTACGTACTAAACGTATTGCACTCTGGTTATCTATGAATATGGTGGTTGTTTTGTTTGTGGTTTCACCTATGTCTATTAGTAATTGTTGTAAACAGATTGCTTCTTTCGTCGTGTTTGAAGCGGTTACATATTCGGCTTCTGTGGTGGATAGTGAAACGGAATGTTGGCGTTGGCTGGACCATGTCACTGCTCCACTATTTATTTTAAAAATATATCCTGATATTGATCTTCGGGTGTCTGGGTCGTTTGCAAAATCGGAATCGGAATATCAAACCATAGTAGAGATTTTATCCGTATCTTTATATTGTATTCCATAATCTAGCGTGTTGATTAGATATTTAATTATGCGTTTGGTGGCATTCCAGTGTGCAGCGTTGTGGTTGTTTAGGAATCTGCTCACGACTCCCACTGCAAACATAATATCTGAACGGCTTCCAATGGCCGCAAACATTAGTGATCCAACTACTTCACGATATGGAACTTCGTCATTTTTCTCTGAATAAGTGTTCGAAATTAAGATCGTGTGTGGATCAGCTGGGACACTGACAGACTTTGCGTCTTCCATATTAAAACGTTTTATTAAATGTTTAACGTAATTTGTTTGATGAATGAAGATAGATTTTTCTTGTCGATTTCGTTCGATTTCCAATCCCACGTAGTGTTTCGGTTCACAGGTGGTTATTTCAAAAGAATCTTTTAGTTATTCTAAAATGATTTTCATTGTAGTTTTGCTTTCGGTAATGCCCAATCCGTCGTCAACATTAGAGGATTAGTAAAACTTTTGTTTTATTGTAGTTACAACGATAAACACATTTATCAGCGTATGACTGTACAAAACAAGGACTTTTAAGAAAGTTGTCAAATTTCTTGTTCCAACATCGAGAGGATTGCTTGAGCCCATATAACGATCTTTTAAGTTTACAGAGAAGTTTTACGTTTATGTTCGTTCCGCTTGGAGGCTTTAAGTAAATTTCTTCTTCGAGATCACCATGAAGAAACGCGGTTTTTACATCAAACTGTGTGATTTCATAATCTCGTTTTGCTGAAATAGCAAGTAAAATTCTAATTGATCATATCTTGTTTTGGTTGAATAGATTACATTGTAGTCTAATCCTTTCTTTTGTGCGCATCCTTTTGCACAAAGCCTAAATTTGTAACGTGAGATTTTTCCTTCAGGTGTTCTTTTCACTTTGAAAACCCATTTTGTGTCTATTGCCTTTCTTCCTTCAGGTAATGAAACTTAATCCCATGTTTCGTTCCTTTTTAGTGCATCGAGTTCTTCTTGGATTGACTTGATCCATTGTTTTGATTCTTTGCATGTTATCGCTTCTTCGAATATTTCGGGTACATCTATTTCAGTAAAATAGCTTCCGAAATTTTCATGCCATTTTGGTGGTTTTCTTTCTCTACTTTCTCTTGTACGAATTGGTGTTTCTTGATTTGATTCGTGAATTTCTGGTTCTCTTATTAATTATTCATTTAGATCATTATTTTGCGATTCTGGTTCTTCTTCGTGTATTTCTTCGTTCTCGATCGTAATGTTTTTGCATTCAGTCTTTAAATTTGTATTTTCATTGAACGTAACATTTCGCGAAATAATGATTTTATTTGTTTTCGGATCTAGTAAACGATAATTTGACGAATTTCCATCGTATCCGACAAATATTAGTTTCTTACTTTTTGATTCTAATTTTGTTCGTTTTTCTTTGGGCACATGCACATATGCGTCACCACCGAAAGTTCCCATATAAGATAGTGTTGGATTCTTATCAGTCCATAATTCGTAAGGTGAAGTGTTTGGTGTATTGCTCGTTGGTGTTCTATTCAAGGTGTAAACTGCGGTGTTTTCAGCCTCTCCCCATAGGTTTGTTGGCAGGGCTTTGGCATACAGCATTAAGCGGGCTCGCTCGATGATGTTACGCAATTTCACGTTCAGCTTTGCCGTTTTGTTCTGGCGTGTAAGGTGCAGTTTTCTCCAGTTCGATTCCGTTGTGTAGTAAAAATCCTTTAAAATCACAGTTGAGAAATGCTGTTCCATTGTCTACGTGTAATGTTTTTACAATGTAGCCGAACTTGTTTTTCGTGAGTTTCACATACTGTTTGAAGCAGTCTAGAGTATCTGTTTTGTTTTTGATAAAGAATACAACTCGGTAACTACTCCAGCTGTCTTTGAATAACGCAAGTTATTTAGCTCCATTGAGTGTTGGGGTCGTCATTGGGCCACATAGGTCACTGTAGATTTTTTACCGGGTTTTGGATCAGTTCTATTTATTTGAATGAATGGAAGTTTGTGTTGCATTCCATATACACAAGCTTCGAAAAAAGAAATTCTTGTTCATGCAGGTTTACTCCGCTTATTGATCCATTTGATATCAAACTTTTCAATGATTTAATATTGATGTGTCCTAGACGTTCGTGCCAAAATTTTGTATTTTCAATTGCATCAATTACGTTAGCTTCATGCGCAACAATCGTGTGGAATTGCATAAAATATAGATTATTTGGGTTACGAGCGGCGGCGCGTGCTATTAAATTATTGTTTTCGTATACATACGCATAATCCCCTTCTTTGATGATCTTCATGCCCTTCCTTGTTATCGTGCCTTTGGAGAATAGACTTTTTCTTAAGTCCGGTATGTAGAGTACATTAGTTGATTTTGCATCATACCATTTGTTATTGATGCGTTCACGAATTTTGATCGTACTTCAGACTTTAACTTGTAGAGTTTGGTTGTTTCCAAGAGTAACCTTGGTATCGTTGTCATCTTGTATCAAGGTTGAGAAGAAATCCTTTCGATAAGTCATATGTGCCGAGGCATCGCTATCCATAGACCAAGCGTCCTCTTTGGTTACTTCTATGACAGTTTGCATTTCTTTTTCATCTTTTTCAGTAACGAATACTGAGAAGTTGCTATGTTGAGATATATTTTCTGCATTTTGCTTTGTATCTCGATCTCTCTTCGGTCCACGGCAATCGCGGGCGAAATGTCCCTTTTTCTGACAGTTGTAACATGTAACTTTTGGTTTTTTAAATTATCCATTTGTCTTTGGTGAAAACTTAGTAGAAGTTGTGAATGCTTTTTCATTTTCTTCAATTGAAGTTAGATTTGTTTCCTCATCTATTAGGCGTGCCCGTTAGATTCGATATCGTTTGCTTTCTTTCATCTAATGATAGCCAAGCTTGTCAGATTTTTATATTTCTGTGGTAGGCTACCTAAAATTTCAGTCATAATTGCAAGATCACTTATTTTGTCACCTGAATCTTTGATCTGACGTGCCAAATTTTCTACTTTGGCTACAAGTTGAGCTATAGAATCGGTGATATTCATTCTATATTCATGAAAACGTTCCTGTGTTAGCATCTTGTTTGTTTCACTTTTCTGATCATAAATTGTGTCGAGCTTATTTAAGATTTCATTAGATGGTACACAGTTTTCGATAAGAGTTATTTGAGTTAACTCCATAGCTGATGTTAGAGTGAAGATGGCGATTGCGTCCTGTTTATTCCATTGTTCAAACTCTCTCACCTTGTCTTCTTTAGGTATTTCAGTTTTACCATTTGCGATATTGAAAAGCCCTTTTGCTCTTAACGCGCATTTCATTTGAATGTTCCACTGTTGATAGTTCTTACCATCGAACTTATTAACGTGTGAAACATCAACTTTATCAGCCATCTCAATTGATATACTTAAACAATATGAAAACCAGGCTTACCTTATATAAATGAATGGGTGGAAAATTATACCAATACCAATTTGAAACAGTTTTGAAGTACTAACTATCAAAACTAACCAATACTCTACAGTAATATTCTGAAATGTCATTTATCTAATTCAGTTTATTTTGTTTTCTTGTCGAAATATTGACAGGCGCAGATGATCCGATTTACTAAGTTACATACGAATCCATGACAACGTAAACAAGTTTCTCAAGATTTTCGGTAGCGGTTTTCTCGTAACTGGTACATTTTCTAAAGAAACTTTTCAAACAAAAGTCGTGCGAAATATTAATATCATTCATTATAAACATTACTAATTTTTCCGTAAGTGCAGCCGTTCTAGTGATAACAAAAAATGCATAGAGTAAACATGCATTGTCGGTTTGAATATTCGTTTCAAAAATAAGAGGGGCACAACTAGACCATATACAAGTCTTATGCTTGAAGTTTCATAATTTTACATAAGACAGTTTCGGCTCTAGAGCGTTCACACACTCACACAGATACACACACCCACACAAACAGAGACGTCAATCCGAAAATTGTCACATTCGATTCAGGGATGCTCGAAACGTGTATATCCGTTGAAATCTCGAGTTCAATTATTTTGGTGATCCCTATACTTACTTATTACTTCGTAAAAAGAAAGTAAAAACCATATTTATTGTGGATTTTTCAGTTAATTGTAAGTTTTTCGAATGCATTTATCGAGCAAAAGTTTCTAGATATTTTATTATCTTAACTTTTTCGAGAATCTTGTATTCTCTAACTTATTCCGTATCCGGGATATTAAGAAAGTTGCATAAGTAAACTGTTACTTCCGATAAAGATTTTGTTTTCAAAAATTAGAGTTGCACAAAACATCAATTACTAATCCAAAGTTTTAAGTTTCTTAATTTTGCCTTCAACAATTTTGGCTCAAGAGTGTTAACATATTGATTTTGTTTCATAGTTATTGTAGGGCAATTAAAACCAATTGAATCATTATTTTAAATACAGATAGTAAAAGGACAAGAAAGTCTAGTGAGGACCACTTCAAGGTTTTTATTGTTATTATCTCCACGTATAAGTTTTATAAGTGTCACCATCCAAGCCTTCTGCGTACAAGTAATTGGAGAAATGTTTTTCTGGTTGTAGTTTCTGAAAAGCCGGAAGAGAAATATCGTTACGCGTGTCTGCTCGTATCCGAACAAACTTGAAAATCGGAATCATTTGTTCACAGTCTATGCTTATAACCAGTTTTCTGTTAGTTCAACCATTATGGAGATATGTACTAAATTATTGGCAAGTTTGGCCTGTCTTGAATTGCAAGATAACAACAAGAAGCTTCTTGTCTTGGCAATTTCTTGATAGTATATGTAAAAATTTGGAATCGAAATTCATGAAATTTAAGTTTTTTAATGTTCCGGGTATTCCATCGTACGGAGACACCCGTATTCAAGTCTTTAATTCTCATTAATTTCTTTTACGATGTAATAAGTAAGTCTTGTAATCATGAACATTTTCGAACTCGAGTTTTCAACGGATATACGATATATCGAATGTGACTATTTTCGGAATGACGCCTGTGTGTGTGTGTGTGTGCATCTGTATGTGTGTGTATCTGTATGTGTGTGCCTGTGAACGCTCTAAGCCAAAACAGTCGAAACAAAAATTATGAAACTTCAAACTTAAGAACAACACTGTGACGGTTAAAAAAAAATAGATTATTCTTTTTTATATAATTTTAAAGAATGTATCATTTAGAATATTTCCCAAAAATATTATGCTGAAATTCGTACAAATAACGAAGGTACATCGCATTTTCCTTTGACACGCACATTGTTGACAATGGTCGTTTATAATATTTTTTAGTGTAATTAGTTGAAATTTTTAAGTGAAAATGGATCGAAAAGGTAGTAGTTTAACCCCTAAACGACAATGACAGGTCAAAAGAAAACAACATTGTCGTCCAAATCGTTTTGAAATCGAACAGGACGACACGACACCAAACGCTGCGGCACTTTAAACGCGTTTCTTTCGAAACACTGTTTTTTGTTATGGGGCTGGACCCCCACGCTACAATTTACATCGAATATTTTCTTCATTTAATTTAACTTGAAGCTTATGAAATTGGTTTCAGTTTTAGGTGGGATTTTTTTTTAATTTTAATATTTAGTATCCTTTTCAGACAAGAAAGTGTGGAATAAAATAGGTAATTTTTTTCAAATGTCCAGTACTTCGTAAAAATTTTTTTTTAAATCCTACGTACAACTGAAATTATATCTATATAGATTAAGAAAATATGTATTTTTTTTTTTAATCAAAAAATTACAATCTGCGCTATATCCATAACCATGACGGTACTGAGCTGCCTCTGGACAACGCAAAAAAAGGCATGAAGCTATTAATATTTTTCAATAAAGGAAATCCTGAAAGACCTTTGAAGTACACCTTATTTAATGACACTTTGGTTTAGTAAGATTTTACATACAAAATTACTTACTAACATTAACTTCATTTTTGGTCTACTATGTCATTTTTTACTCAGGATCATGAAAATCACCTTGTAGTCCCTAAAATAATCTGGACATATCCTGTGGCTCATTCAGGATTTCAACATAGAGCCTGCAACAAATCAAGGACAATTGGGCGTTCATATTGTATAATTTTTTATTTGTATTTGTTAATTCTGTTTTGGTTGGTTGTATATTATTATTCAACTAGGGTCACCCGTGGGCACCATGTGCCCATATGGTACACAGAGCATAGGTCAGTTTTGACTGATGGCGAATTTTCATGTAATTCAATAATAATAACACGGTTTTTCTTCATTTTGTATCGTTTGACTATAATAGTAATATAAATTTCCACATCGCAAATAACAATAAAAAAAAAATCGAGTCCTTTTTTTGAACGCTATTTTGTTCTTAGATCACTATGCTGAGATTAACTAATCGATCGCTTATCATGCACTGTGTAACATCCGATAAATTTAAACAAAATTTTGTTTAACTTTGATTTTAACCTTGTATAGTGTATATGTGTTGTATCATTTAGACAGTTTCCATGATTGTATATAAAAAACAGGATTATAAATTTACTTACGATTGCTGTTTCTTATTTGAATCGATTATTCAAAAAATATGTATTACAAACCGTATTTACACAGCATTTTTAATGATTTGACATTTAATTCATTATTGTTTTTGAATTAAATAATCAGGCTAGATTCTGAATTTTTTTATATTTCTCATTGACATACAATATCAATATAATATAGCAGATGTCACTCTGTGTAAAGTACACTACACACTAAATAAACTTCAAATCTATTTAATTGAAGAATCACAAACACTTTTTTGACATTTCATTCAGACGTTTGATGCATTTTTGTTTATTTCAAAGCAGACTGAACTTCAGAATCGTAGTGATTGTTTTATTTCAGTATAAACTATTTGATTATTTTTTGATAGGTCGTGAGTTCGATCCGCGTCTATGCCAATCTGCATTCTTACAAAAAAAGCGTTCTACACACACTTACTCATATACACACATACAAACATTTCTGGGTTATTATATTAATGATACATTCAAAATATCACAATTTTTTCGTACGGCTCGTACTTTGATTTAATATTGTTGTCTTCAATTTTGATTAATTTAAATTCATTTAATTATTTTACTTATTTTGCGGCACTTTATTTATTTATCTTCTGTCTCATCTCAGGTATACCAACACTACTGATTACCTAATGATGCCATATCTTTTCGATATATCTGGGTATTCTCGGTTGTATCCAGGAGAGGACTGGCGCCCAAAACAAAACAAATACTGGATCAGTAAATGCAACAACAACTCGCACACTTATTTTACAGGCTCTCATTTGAGTATCATTTCTTATTTTTATTTTATTTTGTAATTTTTATTCATTTCAATTTTCACATTTTGTATTGGTTTCAATTGACCAGCTTTCGAGTACATCTTGTATTTATATTGTCGAGATGAAATGTAATTTTTAAATTTCACCATCCACACCTCTGCCGAACTCACTCAGAAAACACACTCTTCTTACTAAGCTAGCCCCCGGCACGTATTTGATAAAATTATTGTGACAATTTATATATGTATATATATATATATATATATATATATATATATATATATATATATATATATATATATAAATATATATAAATATATAACAAATATATGTATACATATACATAATAATTTCTACAATATTATTGCAGAATAAAATAAAATAATTTAATTAAAATATAAGGTTTTTATTAACACCTATTTTTATTAGTAATATGCAGTAATTTATTTAATATCTAATAGTTACGACTTGTATATACATACATGTGGTAACATATGAAATAATTTTGTGATGTACTAATATTATTTTCGCATTCACACAAGGAATATATATATTAATTGTAGTCATTCGTCGAATCTATCATAATTATTTTGTTGTGATTTGAAGTACCAAATTTATATAGCAATGATCCTAAATAAATAATAGCATATACTAACTAGGAAACTATCTAATAATATACTATAAATTACTATAATATGGTAATATCTAATAACATTTTATATGGCATGTTTAACACTATTAGTAGTGGTATGTAAAACTATAAATCGCGTATGGCTCATATGTAATGCTTGGTAACAGTTTTATATATCACTATTACTCTCCGTATGTAATGAAGATTTGTTCGGACATATACTTTGGCAAAGAAAATCAATGCGCTGCGCTGGCCACACTAGCATTATTTGAATATATTAAAATTTCGTAAGAAATCACAAAATTTGTAATAATATTAAATGGTAGGTATTAATTAAATTAAGGAGGCTCACCAGTCCAGAGATCGACAAAACAGGTGTTTTCACGATTATTTTTTGATAAAATGGACTATAAAAACAAATGACAAATGATGTCAATTCCTTTATTAACTATTCAAGATTACAAATTTTCTTTTGTTTTTTATTTTGACATATATATATATATATATATATATATATATATATATATATATATATATATATATATATATTTATTGCTAAGTATCTAAAAAAAAAGATGCATCCACTTGTGACAAGATTTTGAAGTTCAAGCCCAACTGAAAAAAAAAATTAAAAAAATTCTTAATCTATATGAGTATGGTTATTGGCGGAACCTGAATTAGTCATTTTGCATGTATAGAAACAAAATGGCGGCAGTTTAAAATAAAAGTGAAATTTTACCATTTCTTTGAGATTAAAATGGTCATAAAATGGACATATTTTATCCAATAAATCTAGTTGTGGTTTAGCCAATAGAGAAATGTGTTGTAAATATTCTGTCAAAATTTGAGCTAATTTGGATAAATAGATTTAGAGTAATCTTGACACAGGTGTCAAAGAAAGTGATTTCGAGAAACACGCGTGCAAAGTTTTAGTTACGTTTATTACTTGATAAAACTGAAATTTTTATACTTAGAGATAATCAGCGATTCCTAGACTATATTTACTACTCACACGTGCTTATTAAACTGTACTGAGTTAGAAAAATATATATGATACTCAAAACAAACGTTATACAGCGTCATGAATAAATAAAAAGACACTACTGCGCGCTAAAAATACGAAATCCTTCATTTTACGGCGCCTGCATTAGAGACTCATATCTCAAAAAGGAAATGAGATATCAAAAAAATTCTTTGGCACAGTGATTCCGGATAAGTATAGCTATAAGAAAATGCAAAAAAAGAAGAATCGATTTTTTTAAATATCTTGACTCTTAAGTCATGTGAATAATAATAAATATTTATAACTAAAAATACATATTTTTGATTTTTTGAGCATTTCAATATATTTTTTTCCTCAAGACATTTGCAAAACACTAAGTACGGATTCCCTTCCAAATATGCAATTATATCTAAAATATAACCAGTTATTCCCAATTATATTTTAGGTTTAACTCGGCGATGGTAAGGTGAATTTTTTTTAAATCATCAGTAGGATGGTCGTTAGCATTCTCGGATCAAAAAATTTCATTAGCATAACGTGCTTGTCTCGTCGTCCTGAATCCAAAAATATATATAACTTATATACTTGGATGTTAGTCGTCGTTCGAAAGACCAAATTTGCGACCTCTACTCCTCTGAAGGTACCGAAGCGATTCACACCAAATTTGGTACACATATTATTTGGCATCCCATTTGAATCCGCCAATTGCCCAATATTGTGTGACACACTAAATTCGTATATTATAACTTTTAAGTATATATTCTTAGCTCGTCGTACGAAGTACCGAAGAAGCTAAAGCATTTAGTCGTGTGGCTGTAGCATTCTCGGATCAAAAAATTTAATTAATAAAAAGTGTTTGTCTCGTCGCCCTGAATCCAAAAATATATATAACTTATATACTTGGATGTTAGTCGTCGCTCGCTCGTAACACCAAATATCTGTCCTCTACTCCTCTGAAGGTACCGGAGCGATTCACATTAAATTTGTTACACATATTATTTGGCATCCCATTTGGAGCCGCCCTTAATACTACCCTTATAAAAGTAATTAATGCACCCAAAAATTTTATAATCTTTTAATTTCGACAAGACTTTCATATTGCTAACCCAAAGACCGTAAAAAATTATTAAATTTTGTTTTCAGATTGTCAACCAAAAGACCATAAAAATTAAAAACCGCTGCTCGCATCGCATATACCTATTACTCATAAGGCGAGCTGGACGCATAGGTGCGTTGTACCTAAGCTTGTTTTATATGAATTTTGTTATAGGTCTTGTCTTGGTCTCGTCTCGACATTCGAGACAAGACTTAGACATAGGAGAGTTTTGGGCGAAGCTCTACGGTGTACGTATTTGTATTGTGGCAACGGACTGGCTGCCTATCATCTGTTGAACATTGTGTAGTACCTGTCACAGCTATTGAAATTAAACATTGGTGCAAGCACCAGTGCTTCCAGCTCGCAGTATCGGCAGGCAACAATTATATGAAATACAATAATAAAAACGATAGCAATTGTTAGAGTATATAATTTATTGTAATCATCCAACAAACAATCATCCAACAACATTTTGAATTTCAATTTTTATTTTGATCTTCAGGTTCACATTGTTTAAATACGTTATATGTATAAAATATCTTATAACACTTCTTTGATATAAGAAAAGAGAAATTACGATTTTGTATTTTAGTTATTATTTTTTTATAGCCGCCGGACTAACAATTTGAAAAAACCTTGTTGACATAAAATATCTTCTTTAACTAAAAACTATATATATATATATATATATATATATATATATATATATATATATATATTATAATTATATATATATATATATATATATATATATATATATATATTATAATTGTCTAAGGACAGTATTTAGGAGGGCTCCAAATTTTGGGCCTCTATAACTCCGAACTCCGAACGTACAGACGATTGGATTTAAAATGGAACGGGAATTTTACGGACGTAGAAATTATATGTATGTCAAATTTAATCGGGCAGGTATCTTCAGAGGAGATACGTCCACAAAGTTGGTCTTACGGATGAGTGACTGATCGACATAATCCAATGATATAAGTTATATAAATTTTCGTAATCAGGGTGACGAGACAAACACTTTTTGTTAATAAAATGTTTTGATTCGAGAATGTTACAGACACATGACCAAACACTATAGCTGTCTTGTACTATCGTAGGACGAGCTAATAATCGGTTATGGTCAACACAGAACTTGCTTTTACGTTTTAGTAGTAGGCTTATTTTGTTTAGATGCGATAGAAACATTAAAAATTATAAATTACACGAAATTTCTCGAGCATTGATGTACGGAATGTTCTTATCGTATGCACCACTTTTTGGGAATGTTTCCATCTTCAGCGTGTTGTAGAATGTCAATGTTAGTGGCCGATATTGCCATGTGTCTAGTGTACCTAAGCTAACTCCTGTGTTAATTGGAAGAACGCAATGATCTGAGATTTATGGTGGAATTTTGAGCTAATCTGTAAGTCTATAGGGATATTCTATAAATATTTAACCGATTATAGTTTCAAAATGATTACATTTTTCAGAAAATTTTGTAGATAAATCAGATAATTAAGTAAAGTCAATGATAAATTTATTTTTTAAATTTGTATAACTGATATAACGTTGTCAATAATTTATAGAATTCTCTATTGATTTATAGATTGACTCAAAATTCCACTGTTACTCACATGGGGTACTCTGTCACCGTGTTGTGTGGCTTGTTGTGTTTCTAGGCAGGGAGCCGTAGTACCCGGAGAAACCACCGACCACTGTTTATCGATGTAATCACACGTGAAAAATCCGTTGACCAAGTCGGGAATTGAACCGACGCAACATAAAATAAATTTGTTAAGAGGCGAGCGCGTTACCAATACTCGGAATGTGTAATTTCATACCAATAATAGTTAACTTTGATTTATAAAAAAAATTAAAATATTTCAATTGCATTCTATTAGAGAATATTACAGTTGAAATTAAAATTGTTAAAAATTAGAATAACTAGAGTTTATATATCTAGAAGTATTTCTGTAAATGCAGTCATTGCCAAGATGACACAAGTAAAAGAGCACATCCGGTTGAAATATCGTTTTCAAAATATAAGGTTTTCTATTCTGGGGTAGACAAATCTTAAATTCAAAACACCATACTTTTACGTTAAGCTTTAGAGCGTTCACAGACACAAAGACATCATTAAGAAAATAGTAAAAATAGATTCAGGGACCCTCAAAAGGGATATTTTCATTAAAATCTCGCTGTCGATGTCGTTATGGTGATCCCTATACTTACTTATTACTTCGTAACAGAAAGTAAAAATTCTACTACTAGACTAGAAAAGAAAAAGAATTGTAAATGTATTGATTTATTTACGATAATTTAAATACGATTCTAATTAAATTGTATGTATATGACAAAAAATATCGAGGTATCGACTAATGTTTTGCATTTTCAATTTGGTTTTTTGCTCAACTAATTTACGCAAATTTTCATGAGTACACTTATAGGTAACTAGGGAAAAACCAGGGAAGAGGCAATGAGAGAGATGAAGCATAGGTCATTGTGGGGATGATACGGGTGCAGCTAATTCAGTTGATAGCTGGATTTATGTCAGTATTCTTGTTGCGACTTGTATTCGTTATAATAAGATTTTCTACAAAAAAATTACAGGAAGAAGCACGGTTTGAATTTGCGACGAAGCCTTTATTTCTGGAGCATTAACTCTAAATATATGTTTTTCAATTTAATGTCCCTAGTATTTGGAGTAGATTAAGTGAAAAAATACTGATAAATCTTATTGAATATTCTACTCATTTTAATTAAAGCATGTATAGGTGCAGACACCAATGCTTTATGCATGCCGTATTATCTATTCAGTGGATGTTTCAATTTTTTTATTTATATAGAAATAACTCAAAAGAATTTGTAGTTGGGACTCGTTGAAACATGTTTAAAATAATAAGTAAAAGAAAACACACTAGGTAAGTTTTAAAATATTTAATAAATTCGATACGTATTTCGGCTGCTAAGCCCATCAGGGATGAATAAATAAGAAAATGTACACATAAATTTATACAATGGTGAAAAGCGATGAATCACCTACATCAATTTTAAAATGACAAGAGAACGTGATTCACTAGATTTACCCTTTTGGAAATTAAGTTAAATAAGAGTAATCATTGTATATTTACATAATATTTGTTTGCAATGCATCGTGATAATACCTTAAAAGTCAATGTCTGAACTAGCTGGCAATGCTTAGTTTACATTGCAAAACAGTCATATCATCTGTAAAAACAGCCTTTGGATGAACTTCGCCTCATAAAATAAAGTTACTATTATAATTTATTATATGTAAGAAAAGAAAAAATACTTATCACTTCGAAATATCGAAAAAGTTAAGGCTGCCCTTAATTTACTTTGTTAATTTTTAGTTGTCTGATTTTTGCCCATTGATTCGTGCAAATTTAAAATCTACCAAATGACGTGCAAATAACACAATTAGATGATAATTTTCCTGTATTGATAATTCAGTTCTCCTGAAAAGGAATTCTTCGTTCAGAAAATGATAAATTAACGTTCAGCAGCTAGGAAACAAAATTGAAAATTTCAATACAGAAAAAATGTATTTCATTTGGCCATTTAATATTTTTACGATCCACTTGGCATAAGGCAGACACATCTAAAACTTAACAAAACAAGTAAGAATCAGCCTTAAGAGGAATCCCTACCCAGTAGCATGAAAACAAAAATCATCGTTCCGCTCTTGACGTATTCTGAACCTAAATTAAAATATAATCTTTCCAAAAAAATATATTTTCCTTAAGTATGATCTAATGCATATCTGTACAGACGAAATTTTACAAAATTTATATATTTTACATATAAAAATAAATGAAACATTTTCCAAAAATTTATGATTTTCATAAGAGGTTTATTATGAATTGAAGAACGATATTCGCAATTTACGGCTGTACATGCCTAGATTGAACTTTTAACTTTCAATTATTAACAGAAATATCTTTTAAAAAGACATTTTATAGTCATATTTTGAAAAAACTGTAGGAGCATTTTCAAGGTAACTGTATTCTAATTTAGCTACTGCCTCTAGCGGTAACATTTGTAAACACTGCGGTACAGTTGAAACGCAAGCATTTCAATATCTGGTTTTTAAGTATTTTATATATTGTTATATTTGTGCTACTGAATAATGCTGATAGCAAAAAGTGAGCTCTGCAGGGATTCCTCTTAACCATAACTTCCGCTTAAGGCATTATTTTTAAAAAAGGAAGTGATACTAAAGATATATTCTGCCTAATTATATTCAATGTATATTTATGATAATTTGATAGGACTATACATACTAAACTAAAATCTAAGGTGATTCATCACATATCTAATTAGAAAATGTAAATTGTAACATACTAGCTCCAAATTTAATATCTAGTCTTCGTAAGATTGTCAAACTTTATTACAGAAATTTTGAAGTTTGATATTAATTTAATATAATTAATATTTAATTATGTAAATAAAGTCGGAAAATATCTGCAACAAAATTAACTTTAGCCTAATTAATAGCTACCAATATTAACAAAATTTACTAATCTATACGTAATATTCAAAAGTATAATTAAAATATTGGAAAATTACTTTGCATAAATCACAAACATTTTAGTCATTCGTTTCACATATGAAACCAACAAAATGAAAACATATGTTTTATTTAAAAAATTAGTCGTATGAGTATGCCACGCCAATCATGGAAATTAGCATAGCGATATGTATTTTGTCTAATTTTTAAAATAATTCAAAGAATTGTAAATATAAGCATCGTTCACATAAGTTTAGTGCAAATTAGTTACGAACTGTCACTTATGTTTGGCAGCAACTGCACTAAGTTTAGATGGGAATGATTTAAGTGAGAGCGTACTGTACGGAGAAAATATCGAAAATACAAAGCCGTGCTTACTAGCAAAGAACGTGTAAGGAAAATGTCTTATTTATATATTGTAACCATGATTTACAAAAAAATTAAAAGATAATTCGCTACCCATGGATCGGTATACAGTAAAAAATTTAAGTCAATCGGTTGAGAATTGTAGGAGCAGCGTTTTGGCCGATTTCAAAAACATTGTTACGAGAAAATCGCGGTTAAAGTTTCAAAATAATATTATTACTACATATATTGAAGATAGAGGCTTCCAAATTTTTTTACCATCACTAGGCGATGCCAGGATCATAAAGCAACCCTTTCAGGTCAAAAATTTTTTATTATCACTAGAACGGCTGGACTTACGGAAAAATTAGTAATGTTTATAATGAATGATATTAATATTTCGCACAACTTATGTTTGAAAAGTTTCTTAAGAAAATGTACCAGTTACGAGAAAACAGCTACCGAAAATCTTGAGAAATATTGTTTACGTTGTCATGGATTCGTATGTAACTTAGTAAATCAGATCAGCTGCGCCTGTCAATATTTCGACAAGAAAACAAAATGGTCTGAATTAGATAAATGACATTTCAAAATATTTCTGTAGAGAATTGGTTAGTTTTGATAGTTAGTACTTCAAAACCATTACAATTGGTAATTGGTATTGGTATAATTTTCAACGCATTCTTTTATATAAGGTAAGCTTGGTTTTCATATTTTTTCTGTTGCATTATTATTTCCTAATATTATATTTTTATAATCAATAAATATTGATGAAAACTACGTAAAAGAAAGTCCCGCGTTGGGCACAACCCATTTTTTATAATTATTTAGGTGAAATATTTGCGTAATTTTTATTATTGCATGGCTTGAAATAAAATTGTCTGTCGAACAAAATATAGATATTTCTTTTTTAATAGAGAACCAAATTAGAGAATTGCAGTTTCAGCATTAGCAACTATCCTTGATATTAACAACTGACATTTTTATATATATATATATATATATATATATATATATATATACATATATATATAAATATATATATATATATATATATATATATATATATACATATATAAATATATATATATATATATATATATATATATATATATATATACATATATATATATATATATATATATATATATATATATATATATATATATATATATATATATATATATATACATATATATATATATATATATATATATATATATATATATATATATATATATATATATATATATGTATTTATATGTATTTATATATATATATATATATATATATATATATATATATATATATATATATATATATGATATTAATTTATTACTGAAATAAATTCAGTTCCCAAGTCGAACGTAAATCAAAATTGTATTTATTTTATTTGTACTACTCGATTTAACTTGTGCTGGTTAAACAAATATGTACCGTTAACTCATTAAACATTAGACAAAAGTTAAATTAAATATAAAGTAATTAATTTACCACATGAAAATTTGTAATTTAAAAACATTACCAACAAAAATCAATCATTGCTACAAGCACAAATGCTTTAAAACAGCTGCAACTAGTTCATGAAATTCGAACAATTAAGAAATCTTATAATATTAATAAGAGATTGATGCAAGCACCAATGAATCCAAATAGCTAACATATACATTGTTTAGTAAAACACGAGCAATCGCGATGTAAGCTAATGATCTATAATTATAATAATTCATTTTATTACGATGTTAATAATAACAGGAATGAGAGGGTAACATGTTTAGAATCAATAGTATAAAATGTTTTACTATATTTCAAATTAATTATTTAATAATTGAGTTGATCAACCCAATTATATAAATAGGCGTAGCAAACAATTCCTTGTGAAATGTTTACTATCTTATTCATTCGATTGAATAAGATAGTAAACACTTCACAAAGAATTGTTTGCTACTCCCATTTATAGGAGAAGGGATGCTCTTTTGTATATAAAATAAAATACACATAATACAAAAAAGTTGTTTCTAACCAAAATACAAGATAGGTAAACGGCAGTTTTAAAACAAAGATTACAAAAAAAAAAAAAAAAAAAAAAAAACTGGAGCAGCCTTCACTATCGACTATCTTATAACTTCTATATCTATATAATGTAAAATAGTATTTCTTTATTTTGTTACTTTTGATGCCTGAAACAATAACAATAGGTGTTGTAACCAGTGTTGCGCAAAAATAGCAAATAAGTGTATTTCAAATAACAAATAGAAATAATTTAAATATTTCAATTATTGTATTTAAATACATTTTGAAAAGTCATTTGTATTTTAAATATAAGCTATAAGTATTTTGTAATAAAATTAATTTAAAAATTAAAATGATTTTCCTAAAATTTTAGATTACCGCCATCAAACACGGTCGATTTTAGTGTTATAACCTTTAAGTTGTTGGCAATATTGTTTTTGTTAGCACACCGAAGTTTGTGCAAATATGAAAATTTCAAACTATAATATTTAATAATTTTTTATGGCCTTTGGGTTACCAATATGAAGAAATCTTGTAAATATAAAATATCTTAGAATACTGTGTAAAATTTTTGGGTGCTTTAATAGTTTTTTAAGGGCAGTATTAAGGAGGCTCCAAATTTCGGGATCCTATAACTCGGGAAGTATATGGGCGATTGTATATAAATTGCGAACGGATTAAAATGTGATGCCAAATAATATGTGTAGCAAATTTGGTGTAAATCGCTTTGGTACCTTCAGAGGAGTAGAGGGTACAAATTTGGTCTTACGAGCGAGCGACGACTAACATCCAAGTATATAAGTTATATAAATATTATTGGATCCAAGGGGACGGAAAAAAACACTTTTGTTTACAATAAATTTTTGATCCGAGAATGCTACAGACACACGACCGATTGCTTTAGCTTCTTCAGTAGTTTGTACAGCCAGCTAAATATAATATGAATACTTGTTTTTATACATAGGCCCACCTTAAAATCAAATAAACCGCTATTCTAAATTATTATGTAATGAATCAATACTCTTCAAATACTCCATTCGGAGTACTAAAAAGTATTTAGTATATTCAATACAAATAAGTATTTTAATTACAAATGTATTTTAATTACAACATTAAGGCCCGGTTGTACAATAGCAGTTTAAACTCAGTTCATTTATAATCTTAGTTTATTGTGAAAATGTTGTTGTACATCAACAGTTTAGTAGTTAATCCAGTGTTGATCTCTAGTTCTACTGAACCGTCACGATCGACCGTTTAAACCCTAGTTTAACTTTTTGACAGTTGACATATACAATTCATCAGTTATTCTAATAATTATGAAAGCCTTAGATTACATAACAGATGATGAAGACTTTCTTGAGCTAATAGGAATAGTAGAAAATCCTAGAAAACCCCAACTATATTGAGAAAGACCAATTCATTTTGTGAAATGGGATGAAGACAGTGGCGTCGAAGTTACGTTTTTCCATGTGCACAATGATTTGATTATTTACCACACAAAAACCGGCCAACTTATAACAAATTTGTTACAATTGAAATAAATTATGCATAAAATATAAACAATAAACCAAACACTCAGATATATTATTATATGTTTATAATAATACTGTTTTTATTTGACAGCGATGACATATATTTTAAAAAACAAGTGCCAATAACAGTTGCAGTCAAAGCTAACTATGTAAAATTTATAACTTCTTTAACAATTCTTATAACAAAACGTAGTTCAGGAAATCTGACACTGAACTAAGAATGTACAACAACTGCGTGTATAAACTTAGTTCAAAGTTAATCTATCAGTTATCTGATCTGGAGATTAAACTGCTATTGTAAAACCGGCCCTAAGTATTTTAATAAAAGGATTTTAATTATCATATTAATAGTATTTTGTATTTCAAATACTTCGTTAAAAATATTTTACACAACACTGTTTGTAAGCAGGAATATGTAACATAGCTATGTTCAATGGGGCTCCTTTAGTAAATGATACATTTTTAGAAATAACTTTTCAACAAATAAAAGTTTCAAGAAATTTTAATATCATTAACTATTATAGAGTTTGTTCGTTCGACCTGCATTACTTGCTCAGTTCATAATCTGTCCTTTTTCTTCATTATAAGTGGAAAAGAGACAAATACTAAACTGAACAGACAGTGCAGGACAAACTCACAAAGTTATAGAATCCCGTTGCCATTAATAAATATGGTTTTTGACATTTATTGCAAAAATAGCAAGAGGAAACCGTTACTTCCAGTTGAAATATCCTTTTAAAAATAGGAGGTTTTGTTTCCAGAGATAAACAAATATTAAATTTAATATTTCATATATAATGTTCAATGGTATTAGCTGTACGTGAACGCTGTACAGCCAATACCGTACACCATAGATTGATTTTGCAATACCAAAATGTAAAAAGAAATACTCAGAGTGCAATCAGAAGAAACTTAATAAATATGTTTTAAGCTTTATAATTTATTGGTATGTTCTGTTTTGTTCCTAATTTTGTTATAAATGCTTCATTTTGTGATACGAACGAGGGTGATATAAAATGAATATTATGCAGACATTTTTAAATTCATCCTATTATTACTCATACGATAATTTTATGAATTATTATTGATAGAATTTTCGATTTTTGATGTTACAAACATCGAATACTAAATCTACCGGAAATGGCAGCTTAAAATTTAAAACTTAAATTAAGCCAGTAGGCAATTGCCATTGAGATTTGAAATTGTGTATATCCGTATTTTTGACAACAACCCACGCGTTCTATATATATTAAAAACTTCATACTCCAGTTTGATATTAAATTCCAATATCCGGAACACTGCGGGTACACTTTGATTGTTCACTTAACAAAAAGAGCAAAAACAAAAAAGAATCAACTATTATCAGATATATCGTCTGCTATAACACTGCTTGGTTAAACCACTTCAACTTTAGCTCTTAAACATTAATTTGAAATACAACCATATTTAAAATGCATCTTCGCAAATAATTTTTAACATATTATAGCGATTCCATTACTGTGTGGGTTTATTCCAAATTAATTCATGCGCAAATTTTAAATGGATTCCAGTTGAAAAAGGGCTCCCGTCACTTGCAGAAATTATTTTCTTTAACCCTTAAGTAAATAGCCAAAGATTAAACTCGATAAATAATAAAATAAATAGAATTTACTGGCATATCACGTTTATCGTATAATTACTCACTTGAACGGAATACCAAAGAAAACTTGGGAAAAATCGTTATTTAACGAAAATAGACACGTGCTGAGCTTTCCTGAATTCACATTGACTATTTTTGAAATGGCGTCTGAGTGTGTGTGTGTATTACTGTGTGTGTGAATGTTACATAGCATTTTAATTTTCCGCTAGACGCTCCAACTTTCGCAGATCCATTCAAAAGGGACGTATTTAAAAATGCACGCTCTATTGGAAGGTTATATATTAATATAAAAGTTCCTGTTCGCCAATTGCAACAACAATACTAAACGTTAAGTATGCCGGAAATTTATCATAAACATATTTTCTACTTTATAGCGAAATAAAAATGTTCTCTCACAATTTATTATTCAACTCAAACAAATGACACTGCAATTTCTAAATTTCACTTATTATTTATAGCAAAATTAAATTGTTCTCAAATCAATTTAAAATTGAATAAATCACGAAATTCTAATAAAATTCACAGCAATTTCTAAATTATGATATTGCTAATACGCCACCAGTTTTAATCAACACTTTAGAAAAAGTAGTAGATACCATTGGTACAACATGGCATAAATTAAGGGCGAATAAAACAAGCATAGGTACAGGCACCAATGCCTTTAAGTCGTCGTATTATCTATGCAGTGGATGTTTTATATTTGTTTTATTAATTAAGTAAAATTTCCTTAGTCACTGATATTCAAATAAAGAAAACTTAACTTTAACAACTATATTTTGAATAGATAAAATGCAAAATACCCTACAGGATACCCTGAAATGTCATTTATCTATTTGACTCTATTTTGCTTTCCTGTCAAAATATTAACAGGCGCAGATTTAAGTTAACACAAATAGATCGACTGATCATCGTAATGGTTTGCAGATAAATATTGAAAAATAGTACGTTAAAAATATGGTATCTTCATGACTTCTGCATTAAACAAAAACTCACCAAACAGAATATACGACGAAGTGTAGGCATTGGTGTCTATATAATACTAACTATATTATGTAACTTGTATGTAACTTGAATTTCATACTACAAGTTTCATAAACAAAATTATTCAAGGACATGCCACTTTTGTTCTCTGGGTGTAGTACGAGTATATACAGTACAATTTTGATGTAAAATAGATATTTAATTATTAATTCAATTCTAATTTTATTACAACATATGTTTCATAATAAATTTCATTGTAAATTTGTTTTAATATGTAAATTAACTTTAATTTCATAAACATTATTGTATATAAGTTGGGTGTACTTAATGTAAACGCTCAAGAGTCAAAACAGTCGAAAATTGTGAAACTTCAAACTTAAGACTTGTAAATGTCCTTGATGTGTACCACCTATTTTTGAAAAGAATATTCAAACCAGAAGTACATGTTTACTCTATGCATATTTATCCTTTTTCCAATATCATTAGAACTACTGCACTTATAGTAAATATAGTCATGTTCATATTTTACACAACATTTGTTTGAAAGTATCTTCAAAAAGTTACGAGAAAACTGCTACGGAAAATCTTAAATTTCTTATTTATGTTGCCATATATACACATGAATGGGGATCATATTTAATAAAACGTTTGAACTATCTCTGGCAATATTTTGACAAGGAAACAAAATAGTCTCAAATAATTTGATATTTGTCATTTGACATCCATAGATCGAATGAGAACGTGTTTCGAGCGTACTGTTTATTAGAAAATAAGCAGTACATATTAATTATATTTGAGTATATTAATAAGGTTAATACTATAGAACTAATCTATATTTTATATTGAAGAAACAGAATTTAATAACTTAATAATAATAATAAGCTAATTGGTACAATTTCAGAGTATTACAGCGAAGTATTGGTTGGTTTAGCAGCTTGTTTGCGATATTTATTTCTAGTGAAAACTATGAATAAGTCTAGTGCAAGCTACTAATTTTTTATAATAAAAAAATATAAATTTTATTTTAGAAATAATAATTTCTTTTAATACTATTTTTCATAATGTATTTTACATCAAAAATGGTAGTTATGAATAGATTTTCTATAAATAAATAAAGTTAATAATTAAATTGATATGTATGAATATATATATATATATATATATATATATATATATATATATATATATATATATATTCATACATATCAATTTAATTATTAACTTTATATATATATACATGACACGACCAATCACTATCATTCATTTGTATTATCGTATGATGAGTTAAATAAAAATAAATCATCAATTTAATTATTAACTTACTTAATTATTGTACTTTTGAGTCATTTATTTATATATATATATATATATATATATATATATATATATATATATATATATATATATAAATAAATGACTCAAAAGTACAATAATTAATTTAACTCATCATACGATAATACAAATGAATGATAGTGATTGGTCGTGTCATGTATATATATATTATATATATATATAAATATATATATATATATATATATATATATATATATATATATATATATATGACTCAAAAATACAATACTCATCTTAAATTGTAACAATAATTTTAAGATGACATACTTAATAAAGCTGCAAGTTTAATAACCATAGCATTTTATGTTCCTTGCTATTTTAATATACCATAAAACTGATGCTAAAACTAGTGTATGAGAACATCTGAGGTACTTTATTCAGTACAGTAATTTTATTTAAAAAGTCTAGTTTTCTACCATTGCCGTGAAACAATATCAATATGAGTGGTAACTTGAGAAACGTAAATGTATTATGACTGTTTCAAAGCCGAAAAGTTGCTAGATATTTTAATATCTTCAATTTTTATTAGCTTCAGTTTTTCTCTAATTCTAACTCGTGTCGTTTTCGAAATATACAAAAATTAACACGAGTAAAGATGCATATTCGGTTGAAATATCATATTAAATAATATGAGGTGTTGTTACCCGGGATATACAAATCTTCAATTAAAAACAACACACACACACACATATATAAATATATATATATATATATATATATATATATATATATATATATATATATATATATATATAAATATATTCAACGTCATTGACTGTTGAGCGTTCACCAACACACAGACGTCAATGAGAAAATAATCCAAATAGATTCAAGGACTCTCAAAAAGAATCATTCCAATCACATTCCGAGGTTGATTATTGTTGTGTTTACACTTTTCTTTATACTGTACGTACAAGAAAGTAATTAAGGTATATTATTTGAAGAAACTTTTCAAACAAAAGTGGTGCGAAATATGAATATCTTTCATTATGAACATGACTATTTTTTCCATAAGTGCAGCCATTCTAGAGATATTGAAGAAAGGAGAAAGAATGCATAGAGTGTTTACTCCATGTTTATGTAGGTACTACCTGTTTGAATATTCTTTTAAAAAATAGGAGGTGACCCACCGAAATATAAGGCTATTTTGAGAATTTTTATTTAAGACATAAAAAGGTTTTATGAAAATCTTAGTACACTAATTTATTATATATACATTGAAGTTTTTTTTTTTATTGTTTCGATATATTAGGAAATGGCGGCTTGACAGCTGATAATCGGGACCGCTGCAAAAATAGATGATTAACGGTGGGCACAATAAGTCAGTTTACTTGTAATCTAAAAAAAAAAAAGTTTTGCTAGTCCAAATGCTATCGAAATACTTAGCCGTTTCAAAATATATGCATTTTTAATGAAATGGCATCGATTCAAAGTAAAACATAAATTTTTAGTCAATAATTTCGTTACTTAAAGTTGCATAGAAAATCGAGATATCAATATTCTCAAAACATCCTACGTATTTCGATACATTAATTGAAAATAGGTGAAGCTAGAGTGCGCACCAACTTCGAAAATGCGATTTCGAGAAAAGCTTCGATTATAGCCGTTAGGACTCTTAAGTCACACACGTCATCTACTGGCAAGTTGAAAGGGTAACTACTCATAAGGTAAATGATTTTAGGCAGGTAATAGATCCGAAACTTTGATACCAATAATTTTCATATATATAGAACACTTTGAGATAGAAAAAGAATATTCGAATATTTGAAGAAGCCAATGTGTTGTTAACCCTTGAATACAAAAATTTGTTTTTTTATGAAATTTAAAAAGGCAATCCAAAATTGACAAGTAAAGGTGTTTGGTTTTTCACTGCTAATCACATTTGCACAATATTCTTGCGTAATATAAATCAGACAGAAACCAAGATAATAATAAAAAGCTCATCAAATTCATCGTTATAAAAATATTTTCTTTGTAAATTAGTTTTATTAAATCGATATATTTTCCGTCGAGATTACTTATAAGATCGTCGAAAGTATAATATTTGAAATATAAAACATAAATGTAAATCCATAAACTTAAATGCCAAAAACAATCTTCAACCATAATATTTGTAATGCGAAACATAAAACTTCCTAAATTATATTTGTAAATATTGAAAACAAACTTCAGATCATATTGTTGCAATATAGAATATAAATAAAAATTCTTAAATTAAAACTCCCGATAATTGAAAATTTTAATATCCTAAACTTAAATTACTTGTCACACTTTAATATAAACATACATATTAATAATATGTAAATAACATAAATACATATATCTGCAATATCATAACTACAAATTTCAGAATTAAAACACATAATAATAGAAACTAAAAAAACAATAAATAAAAACAAACTTTTCCCACAATAAATGCAAATTGAAAGTTACTCACATACTAATAACTTGTAGATATCATAAATACAAATATTGTTGAAATCAAACACAATATATTCAAAATGTTCGACGCACTACCGTAAGTAATGTGTATACCTAAGTTTACTAACAGGGTCGTGTTGCACCGACGGTGTTGGTAGCGCACGAACTGACATGACACGACGCGACGCCGCGACGTTCCAACAACATTTTCTGTGCGAGTGCTTCGCTTCGAACGGCGCACGCACTGCTCCTCGTCCTCATTGTCAGCGTTTAAATTGTGATCAAGAACAGATTTTGTATTGCAGAACAATAATCTCTCAAATGATTTGCAATTGAAGAAGAATTCTATATCACATAACATACGTCAAACAGAGTTAGACAACGTTTACACCGTTCAAACAATAGTTTTGCGTTTGTAATCGTTGAATTACAAACAATTAGTCAAATTTATTTCGCTTATAAATAAATTTATAGATGTTCTAAAGAGAAAAATAATGTATTGTGTCCTATACTGAGCTATCTTATATTTATAGATATGCCGCGGAATATTTTTGCACTTTTGTTTGAAATTATTTTTAATTTCGTAATTATGAAGTAATATAAAAAAATTGCAAATTTAATTCGTGATTCTCCCGTAAATAGTGCAATTATTGAGCCAATTTTTGAACAAAATTTTAAGAAATTTAAATATCGGTAAGAAATAATAATAATGCCAGATAGATTTAATTATTTAAAAAAAACTTTTTGGAAACACATAAATAAATAATATCACCGTTTTTAAGCTCGTCGTACAGAATATACAAGTGTCTGTAGCATTCCCGGATAAGAAAATTTCTTCAACAAATGTGTTTGTCTCGTCGCCCTGAATTCAAAAGATAACTTATATACTTCGATGTTAGTCGTCGCTCGCTTGCTCGGTCGTTCGTAAGAACAAATTTGTGCTCTCTATTCCTCTGAAGGTATCATTTACACCAAATTTGCTACACATTTTATTTGGCATTCCGTTTGAATCCGTTCGCATTTTAAATCCAATCGCTCGTATACTTCCTGAGTTATAAGCCCAAATATGTAAAGCCCCACATAATACTTCCCTTATAAAAATAATTAGAACCAAATTTTTTTTAATTAATCTAAGATATTTTATATCTACAAGATTTTTCATATTGTTAACTCAAAGAAAATTATTTAAAATTATATTTTGAATTTTAAAATATGCACTCTTTTTTTTTTATGTCTAAATAATCTACAAAAAATTGTAAGACATTTTTATATCTATAACATGTTTTCAAACTGTTAATGATAATTAATTTTCTACGCATATATTACTTGACCTTCTCTGAATCGAAGGCGACTATTTTCGGAATGACGCTGCTCGCATCGTATATATTACTTAGAAAGCGAACTGAACGCATAAGTGCGTTGTTCCTAAGCTTGTTTACATCTATTGTTAATTTTATGTACTATTCCCTACCACTTGAAAACTTGCATTTATATAACATTAACTTTTTAAATCAAACAGTTTGATTTAAAGAACTTACATTTTATAAGAAAGCTAAATTTCAAAACAAAAACTAACTTCTGTATACACATTTGTTTTAGTTGCCGCTGTGGTCTAGAACACGGTTTGCGCACCAATGGTCTAGAGTAGAGGCTAGAGCTACAATCATTACGGCATGGATCTTTGCAAATGTTTCTCACCTTCATACCCTCATCCCAGGGACATACAGTGACCTGCACTCAACTTTCTCTTACGCAGTTTTCACTAGATATATATATAACCAAAACTTGCTATCAAACTAACCAATACACTACAGAAATATTCTGAAATGTCATTTATCTAATATAGTCACTTTGTTTTCCTGTCAAAAAAGTAGATGACCGATTTTATAAGCTACATGCGAATCCATGGCAACGTTAACAACATATTTATAATGTTTCGTAGCATTTTTCTCGCAACTGGCACATTTTTTGAAGATATGTTTCAAACAAAAGTTATATTAATATCTTTCATTATGAACATATTTACCGTAAATGTAGCCGTTCTAGTGATATTGGAGATAGAACAAAACATGTATAGAGTAAACATACACATCTAGTTTGAATATTCTTTTCAAAAATAGGAGGTGCACATCTAGGGCATATACAAGTCTTAAGTTTGAAGTTTCATAATTTTACGTTCGACAATTTTGGCTCTAGAGCACACACAGACAGATAAACGTCATTCCGAAAATAGTCACATTCGATTCAGGGAAGGTCAAAACATATATATCCGTTGAAATCTCGAGTTCGAAATTTTTCATAAATACAATATTTACTTATTACTTCGTAAAAGTAAAAAAAAATAATTAATTAATGGGTTGTGGCCAACGCGGGACTTTCTTTTACGTAGTTTTCATCAATATTTATTGATAATAAAAATATAATATTAAGAAATTATAATCCAACAGAAACAATATAAAAAACCAAGCTTACCTTATATGAATGAATGGGTTGAAAATTATACCAATACCAATTTGTAATGGTTTCGAAGTACTAACTATCAAAACTAACCAATTCTCTAGAGAAATATTCTGAAATGTCATTTATCTAATTCAGACTATTTTGTTTTCTTGTCGAAATATTGACAGGCGCAGATGATCCGATTAATTAAGCTACATTCGAATACATGACAACGTAAACAAGATTCTTAATATTTTCGGTAGTGGTTTTCTCGTAACTGGTACATTTATTGAAGAAACTTTTCAAACAAAAGTTGTGCGAAATATTAATATCTTTCATTATGAACATAACTATTTTTGCCGTAAGTGCAGCCGTTCTAGTGGTATTGGAGATAGAACAAAAAATGCATAGAGTAAACATGCACTGCCGGTTAGAATATTATTTTCAAAAATAGGAGGTGCACAACTAGACCATATACAAGTCTTAAGTTTGAAGTCTCATAATTTTACGTTGATCAGTTTCGGCTCTAGAGCGTTCACATACACACACACGCACACACTCACACACACATACACACAGACGTCACTCCGAAAATAGTCACATTCGATTCAGGGAAGCTCAAAACGTGTATATCCGTTGAAATCTCGAGTTCGATTTTTTTGGTGATCCCTATACTTACTTATTACTCTGTAAAAGAAAGTAAAAATTAATTGCGTTTTTTGAAAATCATATTTTGGAAGACTTAAGTAAAATGCTTTTAAAACATATCAAATATGTAGTAAAGACGATATCAGCATAAAATAAACATTTTGGCGAAAACATAGTACAAACGTTTCTATTAGTCTCTGTGTAAATGTAAATGAAACTCAAAAATAATATCGTTATTATATAGTATGCAAACATTCAAATAACGTTTCGTTGATATGACATTAAAATGTTTTTCTTACGTCAAACGCAAACGTTTGTTATACGTTTAACGTACGTATATGCAAATATGTAAAAAGAAGAACGTTTCTATGATGAATTTTGTTTACCGGGTTGGGTGTATATATCTCGTCGCTCGGTCGGTCGTAAGACCTGTGTTGGTGACCGCAACTTCTCTGAAGGTACCGGTTTGATTTTACTGAAAATTGGTATGCATAAAATTTGGGTGGTCAAGAAGATCCCGTCGCATTTTAAATCCAATATCACGTACTGGTTCGAAGTGATAGGTTCTCAAAATCTAAAGATATTTTATAATTACTAATTTTATTCAAATTGTGAGCTCGAAAGCTAAAATAAATATTAAAAAAAAAAACATTGGTGGCAGGCACCAACTAATTAAGCATCGTGTCATGTATATATATATATATATATATATATATATATATATATATATATATATATATATATATATATCCCAAACAAAATGTCAAACCAACCAATTCTCAGTACTCAATACAGTAATACTCTGAAATTGTACCAATTAGCTCATTTGTGCGTTATGAAAAACTGTTTCTTTAATATAAAATATAGATTGTTTCTTTTAAAGCCCGCAATATATTCAAATATAATATTTAATACGCACTGTCTATCAATATTTATTTCAATATTAATCTGCAAAAACCAGGGCGACGACATTTTTTTGAGGAAATATTTTGATCCGAGAACACATGACCGAATGCTTTAACTTTTCTGTACTTCATACGGCTAGCTAAAAATTGACAATTGCATATTTAAAAATTATAATGACGTTCTCATAACTTATTATGAATGTTTTCGAAGTGTTCTATTATTATTATATTATATTTAAAAATTACATAAAAATGTTTCAATACTTTCTGCCAGAAATTATTTAAATTTCTGTTTGACAAAAATATATATTAACAAGATTTGGTACGCGTAAAACGCACCAACGCGCAGAGCTCGCCCTTAGGTAAAATATGCGTTGCGAGCAGTGCTTTTTAATTATTATGGCCTTTTGGTTAACAATTTGAAAATATGTTATAGGTGTAAAAAGTCTTACATTTAATTTAGTTCATACTTTAAAATTCAAAATTATAATATTTAATAATTTTTTTCGGGCTTTGGATTAACAAAATGAAAAAATCTTATAGATATAAAATATCTTAGAATTTTTAGTAGAATTTTTAAGTGTATTAATTATTTTTATAAGAGCAGTATTAAGGGGGGCTTTAAATTTTGGGGCCCTATAACTCGGGAAGTATACTGCGAGCGGATTCAAATGGGATGCCAAATAATATGTGTATTAAATTTAGATTATATTGATAAAAAAATAATTTAGTTCATACTTTAAAATTAAAAATTATAATATTTAATAATTTTTTTCGGGCTTTGGGTTAACAAAATGAAAAAATCTTGTAGACAAAAAATATCTTAGAATTTTTAGTAGAATTTTTAAGTGTTTCAGTTATTTTTGTAAGGGCAGTATTAAGGAGGGCTCCAAATTTGGGGCCCTATAACTCGGGAAGTATACGGGCGATTGGATTTAAACTGCGAGCGGATTCAAATGGGATGCCAAATAATATGTGCACCCAATTTGGAGTGAATCGCTCCGGTACCTTCAGAGGAGTAGAGGGCACAAATTTGGTCTTACGAGCGACGACTAACATCCAAGTATATAAGATATATACATTTTCGGAGTCAGGGCGACGAGACGAACACTTTTTCTTAATGAAATTTTTTGATCCGAGAATGCTACAGACACACGACCGAATGCTTTAGCATCTTCGGTACTACGTACGGCGAGCTAAAAATAGATATACACGGGAGACGTATTCCTAATGTTAGTCGTCACATTAGGATAGTGATTCTTCATTAGGTATTACAAGTCAATTGGCATTTCCCAACGCTTAGATACTTATACAATTTATGCATAGAGACATAAATACTTAATACTAACAATAAAATTGTGCCATATATCCACACAATCATTTGAATAATTAGTCATAAATATCAATAAATTATGTTGTAAATCTGACAGATGTAGCCCGACGTAACCTTGATTTTTTTTTTATAAAATTGAAGAGTGACCTGCACTCGTAGTTTTTATTAGAAATATATATCCTAAACAAACTGTCAAAATATACCATTATTCCGCAGTAATACCCTGAAGTTGTACAAATTATTTTATTACATTATCAAATACTGCTTCTTCAATATAAAATTCAGATTGTTTCTTTAATATTTATCTTATCAATATATTTAAATATAATTATTAATAAGTACTGTTTTTCAAAATATATTTCAATATTTATCTGCAATAAACATTACACTGAAACACGTTCTTAGTCGATCTATTTGTGATAATCGGTGGAAAATGACATAGAATATATATATTTTGTTTCTGTCAAAATATTTTCAGGCATAGTTCATACGATTCGTTAAACATATATGCGTAACACAAGCAATATAAATTATTTATTTATTTTTGCCGCAGCAGTTTTCTTGTAACTGGTACATTTTCAATAGCAATTTCTTTGCCAAATGGTGTGCGAAATATTAATACTTTTCATTGTGAATTTTGCTATTATTGCCATAAGTGCAGCCATTATAAGGACAAAAGATGCACAGAGTAAACATGCACTTTCGGATTGAAAATTCTTTTCAAAAATAAGAGATGCAAATCTAGTCCATATACAAATGCTAAGTTTGAAGATTCACAATTTTAGGTTCAACAATTTTGGCTCTAGAGGGTTCACAGACAGACACACAAAAATACACATAGACGTCATTCGATTCAGGGAAGGTCAAAACGTGTATATCGTTGAAATCTCTATTTCGATATTTTTCATAATTACATTACTTACTTATTACTTCGAAAAAGACAGAAATAGGGGGATTTTGTTCGGACTACGTACAAACATGAAATTTATAGATTCAATCGTTTTTGGTGTAAAGTTTACACATACAATCTCTGCAATATCTTCTTTTAGAATTCGTACAAAAACTTGATGGTTCTAATATTTATATTTCACTTGGTCTATAGCAAAATAAAATCTATTTATATAGTAAAAACTATAATTAAATTAGTCGAATTCAACGTTTAGATTTTAGATTTAAATTCAGTGGTGCTTTTACTCGTTTTAGTGCAGTTCTTGTCAGACATATCCGATGACAATTATCGCGTAAAATGTTCAATTCAGATTAACCACAGTCGAGAGACCAGTGCACGTTTAAATTTTAATTACTAATAAATATTCATTAGATGCATCTCCGTCTTTCAAGAAGATAGAATTCAACTCGCTGAAAATAGAGTTTCCATATCTTTGTAAACCAGTTCGATCACATCACCTCACTGTATTGAAACAGTAACATTAGAGTTTGTCTACATGAACGCATCTGAAACTCTTATTCTTCAGGTTGTTCCTAGAGTAAATCTTGCACTAATGACCCATTTAAATTCACTAGCTATCGAGTCAAGTTTCAACTCGCAAATTCAACAAAAACGCTCAAATAATTTATTATGCTCAAGTTTGTTTACCTAAAACTTTCGTCGTCTCAGGCACTTCTTTATACACACTTAACATTGCCTGATTACAATTCTACTTAGCTTATTTAATTTTAGAGTAAATAAACTGAACCAGCTATTCTAACAAGTGTTTTGGCCTCTATATGCCCTAGGCCAATAATTGATAAAGAACTCTCAGTAAAATATTCACTGAAATCAAATATTTCCGAATTGTTAAAACTTAATTAATTTTTAGTTTCTTATACGTAATATAAATGAAATAATTAATTTAACAATTTCGATTGGTGGCACTTTGTGAAACACTTTCAATGATTATAAATAAGAAAAATAATAAATTAGAAAAACACACTTGGTAAGTTTCACAAAATCTTTATTAGCGGTAGAAGACCGAGAGGTCGAAACAATTGTAGAGCGTTAATAAAGATTTTGTGAAACTTACCAAGTGTGTTTTTCTAATTTATTATAATTAAAAATGTTTCATAAGAAAAATACTTGGTAAGATTCACAATATGTTTATTAATTTGTCTACATATGTTTCGAACTCTCTGTCATCATCAGGAACTAATACAAACATAGATAAACATGTACTTATATAAAAATCACTCATTGCACAAACATTCAATTGGTAGTAGACGATATTTTTATTCCGGTGGACGGCATTCTTAATTGCCGATTGTTCTAACAAGTTTAACCAGTACCACTTATTTACCGTATTGAAAATATTAAAGTTCCCATCATTACTGTGTCAATTTTCTAAACAGTGATTGGTCAGAATTGCCCGTACAGTTACTGCGGTTGTTTATAGACTTCAGATGTTCTATAATTCTTATTTTAGAATGTCTGCCGATCATCTTTTTCACATTTAGGTATATTATTTACTAATAAACATCCCAAAGTGTTGACTATTGTGATATTATCGAATATAATTATATAGATATCCAAGGAGACAGAGAACAAATGGAATAATGATTATGTTTATTATGTATATGTTAATAAAAAACTAACACAGTGTGACAGCCGAAAAAAAAAAAAACAAAAATCATCTATGTTTACCGAACGAATTAAAAAAGATATATATAGATATCAATAATAATGGCGGCTGCAACGACTTCGCAAATCGTCTCTCCAGATGCGTTGAACTTCTCAAAATCTGCTGAATGGCCAAAATGGATTCGCAGATTTGAAAGATTGCGGCAAGTATCTGACCTTAAAAAAGAATGAAGAGAAACAAATTCATTCCTTGATTTATCATAAGGGGGAGGCTGCCTAGGATATCTTTCTAGCGTTTAACCTGAACGGTAAAAATCGAACAGAATACAAGAAAGTTGTACAGACATTTTCTGGGCAAACGAAACGTTATTTATGAGAGGGCGATGTTTTTCGCGCGGACGCAGAAGGTGTGTGAGACGATAGACGAGTTTGCAACGGCACTGCATTCGTTAGCAGAAACCTGCGAGTTCAAGAACCGACCGAATTTACATGAAGAGCTTATCCGGGACAAGATCGTTCATGGCGTTACAGATCGTAAGTTGGCTGAGAAACTACAGCTATAATCGGATCTCACGTTGAAGAAGGCAGTCCAGATGGCCAAGCAGTCTGAACAAGTAAAAGTTCAAAATTCTAAGATCGGCGGAGACGCAAATCGTGGTTCAGGGAAACTTGAGGTTGACAGAGTCGAAACTCGCGGCGATAAGAAAAACTTCTGGGAAAAGAAGTGCGGTCGAAAAGACCGACATGCCACTGCCAAAGACTGTCCAGCCAGAGATGCGGAATGCAGAAAATGTAATAAAAAAGGACATTTTCTAACCGTATGCCGAAGCAAGCAGACGTCGGTAGGACGAGTCGATACCTGCATTGGAACCATCCAAGGAGCCAGGAGAATGGACAAGAGATGGGATGTGACGCTGACGTTTGGTAAGACAAAGCTTAGCGGGAAAATTGACACTGGAGCAGAAATTACCTGTATTTCTACTGAGACATACAAGAAGCTCTTTGCGGAAGTCAAACTGAAGAAACCAGAGCGCAGATACTCCTGAACGCAAATCAAGGCGAGATGCAGATGCAAGGATTCTTCTGGGCAAAAGCAAATTACCAAGGGAAGATAGCGTTGGTCGAAATATACGCGGTAGAAGGTTTAGGACAAACCTTAATCGACGGCAGCGCATGTGAGTAGCTAGGAATCATCAAGCGAGCAGATGTTGATGTCGTTAAGAAAAACAAAACGGAGAAAGAAGACAAGGCACCGAATATCCGAAACTGTTCAACGGGTTGGGTAAGGTAAAAATCCCCTATACCATCCGTTTGAAACCTAATGCGGTTCTCGTAGCGCTTACTACTCCTCGCAGAATTCCAATCCCAATGCTAGATGAAATTCAAGAAAATTTAAACAACATGCAGAATCTTGAAGTCATCGAGCCAGTCGAAGAACCGACCGAGTGGTGTTTTGGCCTGGTCTTGGCGCCAAAACCGAACGGCACGATACGAATGTGCATAGACTACGTCAGGTTGAATAGGTGCGTACGACGCGAGATTCATCCAATGCCTACGACGGAAAACGTGCTTGGACGTCTTGGGAAGGCGAAAGATGGATGCTAATCATGGATTCTGGCAGTGCGAGTTGGATAAGAAATCCCAGCTGTTGACGACATGCATCACGCCTTTCGGTCGATACAAGTATTTGCGCTTACCGTTCGGAATCAGCGCAGCCCCCGAATTTTTCCAAAAGAGAATGATGCAGATCCTCGAGGGGTTATATGGCATTCAAATCAACATCGACGATTTCCCGAACTTGCGAAAGAACCAACTTTGACATGGTTTGACCCGGCGAGAGAGACTGTCATCACTTCGGATGCATCTTCATACGGGATCGGAGCTGTGTTAAAACAACGGCAGGAGAAACCTGCAAAGAGCGTGTAAAAGGCGAATTGACATGGAAGAGCTGAAACTCGATCTCAAAGTCAATAAGGAGATGCGAAGAGTGGTCATAGCAAGGTCCCAAAAAGCATGCTGGAAACAGATGTGTGGGGAGATACATGAAGAGATCTTATATAATCTTATAAAATCATCACAAAAAGCTCAGAGGACTGCTAACCAAAGAACGCACGAGGGAAATAGTCACCTCGCTATTACCGACGCACACGGTGGCAAACTAGATCCCGGGCAGAGTGGTGGAGCTCCCCCTGTTTACGACGGACGAAGCTTAAGTGCAGAAATTCCCGCAGGGATCCTGAAGATAATAGCTCAGCATCTCCCAAACATCCTGCTTGGGGTCTACAATATATTCTTGCAAGACGAAGTGTTCCCGAGCAGGTAGAAAAAAGCGAGACTGATCCTCATGCGAAAAGGAGACAGACCGGCACAGGAATTATCATACAGGCCCCTCTACCTGCTAGACACAACGGGAAAACTACTAGAGCAACTGCGCCTACGGCGCCTAATGCAGGAAGTTGAAGAAATCGGAGGGCTATCTGTCCACCAATTTGGGTTCAAGGAGGGCAGGAGCATGGTCGGTGCAATCAAGGCCATCCTGGACATTGCTGAAGAAGCAAGAAAACGTGGCGAACCAGAGAAATCTACGCCCTGATTACACTGGATGTCACGAACGCCCTCCACATGGCACCATGTAACCAGATCATCGATGAGCTACGTGACAGGGGAGTAGCACCGTACCTAAGGCGGATGCTGGAAGGTTACGTCAGTGACAGACAAGTGACTGTGGATACGGAAGAAGGAGGTGTCCAATATATCGTCACATGTGGGGTACCGCAAGGATCCGTTCTTGGGCTTACCCTCTGGAACATCCTGTACGACGGCATCCTGAGGCTGGCGCAACGACAGGGGTCCTCGCATCTCGGGCATGCGGAAGACACGACGTTAGTAGTGGTGGCCAGAAAGGCAGAGGAACTAGTGGCAACTGCTGAAAATCACTGGAGATAATTCTAGCATGGGTGCGACGAAAGGGGTTGGCACTGGCGCCCCACAAGGCACAGATAATGGCAGGCAGAAGAAAGCTTAAACCCATGGTGTTCAGGGCTATGGGGGAACTCATAACTTCTAAAAAAGAAATCTAGTACCTGGGGGTTACCATCGATAGAGGGCACACTCTTGTGACCCATTTCAAGAAAGTTGCGGGGAGAGTGACCCAAGCAGCGGCAAACCATGCAAGGCTAATGCCAAATGTGAGTGTCTTCAAAACCAGCAAGCGGAGGTTTCAGGCTAACGTGGTGCACTCGATTGTTATGTATGCGCCACCAGCATGGGGGGAGGGGGCAATCAAAACACACAAGACATGCCAGCTGCTGACCTCGGTGCAGAGGAAAATAGCAATCAGAGTGTGCTGCGCGTACAGAACGGTGGCAGAAGAGGCAGTGCAGGTGGTTGCCGGAATGATCCCGATCGACCTGATCATTGAGGAGAATGAGCATCTGGGAGGAAAGGAGCAACTTCTCGGATAGAAAAAGGCTCAGGGAGGAGACGCTCGTCGCATGGCAGAGGAGATGGGACATAGGTTGAGAGGGCTTGTGGACAAGGAGGCTCATCCCAAACATCCAGGGGTGGTTTGAAGGAGTACAAGGGGAAGTAAGCTACGAGCTGACCCAGGCACTAACAGGCCACGGGTGTTTTGGCGAGTACCTGTAGTAGATAGGCAAAAAGAAGACGGATGCTTGCAGTCTTTGCAGCGCGGAAAAGAACTCGCCCGAGCACACCATTTTCGTCTGCCCGAGATGGGTAGGAGCAAGGGAAGAGCTAAAGGCAGAACTACACGGACAGTTAACACCGGAAAATCTATTAACTAGGATCTTAGAAAGCCAGACTAATTGGGAACTAATCGGGGCTTACATCAAGGATATAATTAACAAAATAGAAGGGGATAGGGATTAAATGCAGCAAGAAGGAGGTCAGTTACAGTGTGACCTAGTGAGCTAACGCCCTGATGTAACACGTTTAGTGGTTCCAGGGTGGTCAGGGATGGTGCTAGAGAGAGAAGATTTAGTGGGTAAGAATCCCACAGTACCGTAACACTGTCGGTCTCTTACTGAAGATTTTCTCTTCCGAGAAAAAAAAAAGGAGGACTAACGAAGAAATAACGAATCATATATATTTAGTCATCGTTAGTGCTTCCAGGTGGTATGCTAACTTCACGCAGCCATATTTTGTGTGTTGTGCAAATAGTGGCATCTGTTGATATTGTATGCCAATAGCAAATATATTAGCAAATCTTTCATGTGGTTACTTTATACAATACAAATAAGTAGGTACGTTCACATAAGTGCAGGTAGTAGTGCAGTGTTGTGGTAGTGTAGAATTGTAAATATAGGCATCGTTCACATGAGATTAGTGCGAATTATATACGAACTGTCATTTATGTTTCGTAGCAACTGCACTAAGTTTTGATGGGAATGACGGTACTGAGAGCGTATAGACAAACTTTTACCGCCACACTAATTTCTGCACTGCAACCACACTAATCTTATGTGGACGACACTGTACGGCAAAAATAACGAAAATACAAAACCGTGCTCAAACCGTGTAAGGAAAATGTCTTATTTATATAAGATTTTACAAAATAATTACAAGAAAATTCTCCACCTGTTAAATTATTCATTTAGACAGATGGATCAGTGAAGAGTGAACTGTATTCTGTATACAATATGGGCTTATGGTGCCTATGGGTTAACCAGTATTATATAGTTAATTCTTTAACATGATTATTTTAGAATAACTGTTGAGTCATCGATAGTCAAAATTCATAAAAATTATTAATATTATATCGACGAAGAATGGTATGTATAATATGGGCTAACTCGTGGATATCATACCCACGGGTTAACCTAGTTTATAATAAAAAAAAGTATTGTGATCACAAGAAAATAGACCTCAAAGTTTTAACGGAAATATTCATTTTGAAGGTCCCTGAAACCCATTTTGACTATTTTCTCAATAACATCTGTGTCTGTGTGGCTGAACGTTCTGCAACCAATATCGTTGAACAAATAAATATGTCGTTTTATTTTTAGATTTGTATGTCTCGTGGATAAAACCTTCTATGTATAATTCAACCGTAAATACTTGTTTACTTGTGTATTTTTTTTAAGTGTCTCAAAAACGATACTGTTAGAGAAAAAGTAAATTTTTATATAAATTAAAGATATACATATTTTTATCATTACTTGTTTGAATAATTTTAATCGATAACGTTACAATTTACTGACAAATCTCCTCGTTACCGCACATGTTGATATTGTTACATGGCCATAAAAGAATGAATATAAACCATAATAAACCAATACTACATATAAAGTTGAAATTATTTTACGAAAGGCGAGAGCAGAATTTCTTAATACTAATTAGAGATAATTTTATTTATCGATTCCTTCCTCAAAACCAAATATAAAAATTATTGTTTACATTCATTCTTGTTGTAAAAACTGTTAGAAGATACATATTCTACTGGAAACTTGCGATTACACAAAAGAGTTTGAAAAGTTCTAATAAATTTATAACATTCTGAAATTTCAGTCTAGTTATACAATATACAAACTGCAAGCGCAACTATAATAAGGGTATCATATTTAACGAGTTTTACATATCACACTTTGATAATTTATTTCTCCTCTCCCCCATAATTTCAATGTTCTTTTATAATTATATCTGTGTTATACAGAATATTAAACATTATTGAAATAATATAGTCTATAGTGTGTTCTAGGTAACTGATAAGTAAAAATGGCCATAGTTTTGAAGCAGAACACAGAGAGAGATACTAGATTTACTCCATTGTAAGTATAACACATATGATTTCGGTCTCACACCAGATCCACAGATTAACCACGAATGCATTTGATTGAAACAAACTGTGCTGTGTCAGGGATAACTGATGATATGAATATGTAGCCAATGATTAAATGCTGGAACACATACTAATTCTAAACAGTTCAACTTTGTCTATATGAAATGTGATATCTACTTCAATACACCGTGTATATTTCCGTAAGATTCTGTGAATCATTCGAATAAAGATAGAGAATTTAAACAGTTGTTTAAAAACATTATATATATATATATATATATATATATATATATATATATATATATATATGTATATATAAAATGTTTTTAAACAACTGTTTAAATTCTCTATCTTTATTCGAATGATTCACAGAATCTTACGGAAATATACACGGTGTATTGAAGTAGATATCACATTTCATATAGATATATATATATATATATATATATATATATATATATATATATATATATATATATATATGTGTGTGTGTGTACAGTTGTTGTATGGATCCAGAATAGACGAGGATGACTTAATTAAAAAAAAAAGATAATCAATATTTCTCTATTACTTAAAACTTTAAATACGAATATTTCAGAACATACATATTGAAAACGGCCGTGACGATTGCGGAAAAACTAATTAACCGAATTTCAATTCTCTTTTAGTTATTTTTTATACATTTCTCCAGAGACTGGACTATAATGAACTCATTCGGACTATAATTCTACCCCTCACACGCTATTTTAAGGTAAAAATTATGACTTTTTTGAAGTTTTCTTTTTCAAACTGCACAATTTTTTCAATATCTTATAATTTCCTTACATAATATATATATATATATATATATATATATATATATATATATATATATATATATATATATATATAATATATATATATATATATATATATATATATATATATATATATATATGTATATATATATATATATATATATATATATATATATTTTTTTTTTAATTGAATTGCGGATCGACATCTAAGGTCATTACCGCTTGTAACTGAAGTCCAAATAATATCCAGTTTGAGTTTAAATATACAAAATATATATAAATAGAAATGCTCACATATACGAGAAAAAACGTTGCACAATTTAAAATGTGCAAGCACCACTAAAGAACAGTGCTCTGTGAAGAAAAAACGAAAATATCAGCTTTATCATAAATGAAGCGTAAAGAAAGATGTTATACTTCCTCATATGTAGAAGACTATTGCACAGTTGGCATGTGCAGAAACCAGTCTAGAACTGAGGTCTTTTATAGAAACCACAAAAACTACAGCCTCGTATGCTAAATAGTGCGGAATAATAATAAATAAATAAAAATGAAATGGTAATTGGAATATTTACATTTATGAAACGAGAAGAAAATCAGAGAACCCTTCAAATTTGCGCAAACAAATCAGCTGCTCTCAGAAATGAGAGCACTTTACCAATGCTTGTTGCATTATTGCATAAGAAAATCTCCATGGGACCCTCAATACCAGCATTGCGACGATGCAAATTGTAAGTAGGACAATGCTGGAATATATGTTCGGGAGTGAGCCTGGAGTTACAATTTGAGCAGAGCGGTGGTTGTTCTCCCAGTAACAAATACAAGTGTGTGAGACATGTATGGCCTAATCTCAGACGAGAGATGACCACTTGCTCACGCCTTGTTAGGCGGAGCGGTGATATCCACCGCTCCACTGACAACTTTACACGTCGCAGTTTACTCGTGGATAAATTCCACTCCTCCTGCCATAACTTAAGACAATGCACAGTCACAGACCTCAACACATCATCAGTGCGCAATGGATGACGGACAACGTAGTTGCCGTTGGCTGCTCCAAGAGCAGCTCGGTCGGCGCAGTGATTGCCGGGTATCCCAGCATGTCCAGGTATCCACATTAGTACGACATCTCTCTCTAGCTCCCGTAACCTATCGATTTCTTCGCGGATGTCCAAAACGGTTGGATCAGTGGAAAATCTGCTACCGATGCCTAAGATGGAACTCAGGGAGTCGGTGCAGATGAGCAGGTGACGATGCTCATCGATAGATTGACGGGAGTGTCGAAGAGAGTAGAGAATACCATATAACTCGGCAGTGTACACTGAGCATATGGGTGACAGTGTGAACGACTGAGACACGCCGTCAGTCACAAAAGCGCAGCCTGTACCGGAGTCTGTCTTGGAACCATCAGTATATGTGTGTTGAAAGTCTGTGTACTGTTGCAATTTAATGAAGAATTCATTCAAGTATATGGCATTAGGAGTAGAATCTTTTGGCAAGTTGGTCAGCTCTAGGTTTGTCGTTAAAGCAGGGGATGCCCATGGAGGGATGTTGTTAAAAATTCTTGATAAAACAGACCCTTGGTTGTCAATGATGGTATTTAACAACCTTGGAAGTTTCAGTGCAAGCGGATAGAGAGAAGTTGGAATATTAGTATATAGGTGGGTCACCTCTAGATTGTTGAAAAAAATGGAATGGTTTATATGCTGCGTGAGCGAGAGAACTTTGCAGACGTACCTCAAGCTAAGTTTGATGTACCTTATATGAAGTGGCGGTACACCGGCTTCACAGTGAAGGCTTGGAATTGGGGTGGTCCTGAACGCACCGGTGACTGTTCGAATGCCAGCATTATGTACACTATCTATCTTCTTCAAGTGATGAGGACTAGCTGTATAAACAATGATAGCACCGAAGTCTATTCTGGACAGAACCAGACTGACGTATAGGCGCAACAAAGAGTCCCTATCGGCTCCCCATTTTGTGGAGGCAATGCACTTGATTGCATTCAATGACTTTCGGCACTGCGCAGTGACCGTGTTGATTTGTTTCAGCAATAAAAACCGTCGGTCGAAAATTATGCCCAAGAACTTCACCTCGTCCACTATCCGTACTGGTCTGTCATACAGCGTCACAACAGGACAGTTGTGTGCTTTACGTAGACGACAGAAGTCGATAGCACAAGTTTTCTCCGCAGAGAAACGAAAACCATGGTCGGAAGCAGCCATAGATACTAGGTCAACAGCTTGCTGTAATCTCTCCTGACAGAGAGCGAGAAATTGGGACGAAGTGAAGATCGTGAGGTCGTCTACATAGAGACAGTAATCAACAGTATGCGGCAGGTTGGAAACAATGTCATTGATTGCAACCAAGAATAGAGTTACACTAATAGAAGAGCCTTGGGGAATTCCGTTTTGCAACGGTCGTATGGAAGAGAATGTTTCTCCCACGCGAACTCTAAAAGATCGGTTCAAGAGAAAGTTTTCTACAAATCGAGGCAGATGGCCTCGTAGACCCCAATTGTGGAATTTACGTAGAATTCCGTATCTCCAGGTCATGTCGAACGCTTTCTCTAGATCAAAAAACACAGCAACCATATGATTGCGTTTTAAGATGCTAGATTGAATAGCGTTCGTCAGATACACATGCAGGTCAGTAGTGGAGTGGTGCCGACGAGATCCACATTGATGTTGGTTGATGAGATTGTGAGATTCTAGAAACCTGCTCAGTCGAAAATTGATCATGCGTTCGTATACCTTTGACAGATGACATGTCAAAGATATTGGACGGTAGCTTGATGCAGAAGAAACATCTTTGCCCATTTTGTGTATCGGTACAATTATCGCTTCCCGCCAGATGTCGGGGTAGAAATTTTCGACCCATAGCCGGTTGAGAAATTCCACTATCCTATGTTTGAAAGGGGTGGATAAATGACGATACATTGCGTAAGCAATATCATCATGCCCAACAGATGTGTTGGCTGTGTGACTCAGCGCAAATTCAAATTCTGCAAGAGAGAATATTGAATTATAACTCTCGGAATTCTCGGACTCAAAGTTTAGAGGAATCTCTTGAGCCGCCTTTACGCGCAAAAAATTAAGCGAGTAATTGTCAGAATGACTAACAAACTCAAACTGGTTTGCTAGAATATCACAAATTTCATCTCTGACAGTGTGTACCAGACCATTGACCTGGAGCATTGGAATATGGGAACTTATCTTGTAACCGTTCATGTATCTGATCTTCTTCCAAAGCAGACTTTGCTCGAAATCAGTACCAATAGAAGAAACAAATCCGCGCCAAGACTCAGTTTTAGACTGAAGAATTGAACGCCTGGATTGCGCACGGGCTTTTTTGAAAGATATTTGGTTTGAAAGTGTCGGATTTCTCCGGTACACTTTTAGTGCGCGCTTTTTAGATCGTATAGCGGAGGCAACGTGCTCATTCCACCAAGGAACAGACTTCTTTCTGAGACGACCAGAGGATTTCGGAATTGATAACGAAGCGGAATACAGAATAGAAGCGTTTAGATGTTGTAGCTCGACATTTAAATCTGGTGACGGTTCGGCAAGCATAAGCTTGTTGGCGAAAGCTTGCCAATCGGCCAGATCAAATAACCATCTTCGAGCAGATTTTTGCGCAACAGAACCAATATTTGAAAGAAACGACACAAGAATGGGAAAATGGTCACTATAATGGGCATCGTCAACCACCTGCCACTGAAGATGGGCAGCTAGAGTAGAGGTAGAGAAAGACAAGTCGATTGCCGAAAAACTTCTTGATCTCATGTTCATGTACGTGGCTGAGCCAGTGTTGAGAAGTGTGATATCATTGTTGTCCAAGAAGCTTTCGACAATTCGACCTCGGGCATCTGTGCTAACAGAACCCCAGAGTATGTTGTGGGCATTGAAGTCGCCAACAAGAATAAAAGGAGTCGGAAGTTGTCGTACCAGATCCTCAAGGTCATTTAAGTTCCAGTTGCCGTCTGGAAGGTAGACGTTCCAAATTGTGATCTTACGAGGTGAGAATACTTGGCATGCTACTGCCTGTAGCCTAGTCCTAATGTTGCAGTCTTTAAAAGGGACAGAAGACTCAAGGGCAATTGTTACGCCACCATGGGCACGACCAATAGGATCAACGTCTTTGCGGAAGATGTTATATCCCCGCAAGTTAAAAGAATCAAGAGGTTTTAAGTGGCTCTCCTGGATGCAAACTACTCTGGTGTTATGTTCAGCCATTAAAAGTTTTAACTCAGCTAGGTGGTTGACGATTCCATTACAATTCCATTGGATGATAAATGAATTTGACATAAATAATGAATATAAAATGGAGAAAAGAAAAAAGTCAGATAGGAATGGTTGACTTTTGAGGAAAACACGAAAAGTGTTACGTTTTCGGGTTCCTCGGCCTGTCCTTAACCCAGCCACGCCTATATTTGGGTTTTCGAGCGTTTTCTACCGCCTCATTGTCAATCGACATAGCGCTTGACTCTGAGTCGGAGAGAGAAATATTTGTGGCCTGCCCTGACAAAACAGGAGCAGCAGATGGCATTACAGTTATGTTGGGAGGGTTGTTTGTTTTTTGGGAGGTACCTGGCAGAACAGATAATGGTACAGAAGGTGGTGGCGGTTTTACAGATACACATGTGGGTATAGTTGCGGTGGACAATACTGCGCTCATAATGGCGCCAAGATTGGTGGTTATAGCTTCAGTGATCATTTTTCTTATTTCTGGAATTAGAATACCAGCGATATCGTTCACAGTTGGCATAGGCGGTGCAGGCTTGGCTGCAGCAACTTTAGCGAAGCTCAGCGTCGAAACTTGAGAGTTCTGACGCATAAAAGCTCTGGCCTCAGGATAACTGCAGTTATTTAATGTCTTGTGCTTGACTATAGCGTACTCTTCTTTAAACTTGGAGCAGTTTCTCGACAGAGCGAGATGACTTTCTCCACAATTCACACATTTTACTGGATCAGTACATCGGTCTCCCTCATGTGGCGCTTTACCGCAAATGCAAATTTTTGTATCCTTACATGTTTTGGAGGAGTGCCCAAACTTTTGGCAGTTAAAACAACGCATTGGATTTGGAATGTATGGCCTAACAGGCAGACTGTACATTGCAACACGAATCTTTTCTGGCAACTTGTGTAGTGAAAATGAAACTATAATGGACGCAGTGTCTTCCACTACGCCATTAATTTTGCGGGTAATCCGCCTGACCTCTGAAACACCTTGTGGCTTCAATTCAGAGCAAAGCTCATCAGTACTGCAGTTCAACAAGTCGCGACAGGTTATTACACCCTTGACTGTATTTAGCGTTGAATGGGATGAAACTTCCACAGGAAAATCAGAGAAAAGTGAAACTTGCAGCAACCGAGTTGCTTGCTTCGCAGACTTAGTCTCTACCAACAGGCCGTCCTTAATTTTTTTTAAGGAATTAACTTCACCAACTAGACTGTACATTTGTTTGCTTATTAGAAAAGGGCTGATCTTGAAGAAATCGGTTCCATCCTTTTTTTTGATGACCAGAAACCGGGGACTGGAATCCACCGTCAACTGGCTCATCACTCGCTGCTTTTTTGCAGGGTTTAAAAGAACGGAGGGGTTGCCCCCTCCGTCAAACACCCCGTCCGCCAACGCGGACAATTAATAATAACAAAAGAAAGTAAAAAAAACCCACCTGAAAATAAGAAAATGTAGCCAAAACTACGAAAAACGAGCAATATTCAATCGATTTGAACAAAAACCGAATGAAATCAGTCGATAAACGACCAAAACGACACCATACAAAACAAAATAAACACAAACAAACAAGAAAAAACCTAAGTTTCGACACGAATTTTATTTGTTTACATATAAAATGTATACGTACAGAGCTCACGTTATATATATATATATATATATATATATATATATATATATATATATATATATAATTTTTTGTTCCAAGCTCTCGCCGACTGCTTCAATCTGTACATGAAGGTGCATTCAAAATGTTCTTTGCTAAATACTTCTGTTGGTAAATCTCCTTTCAGGAACGCCGTCCTTACATCATAGTGCCGCACTTTCATCCCAGTATTGTGGCTACAACTAGTGGAGTCTGCAGTATAGTACTTAACTTCTGGTGCGAAAATATATTTTTGTGAAAACCCTGAGCAACTAATCTCGCTTTGTAGCGGTTGATTTTAGCTTGTGCGTCTGGGTTCGACTTGAACATCTATTTGTTTTCTATTATATTTATTCCCAATTGTGGTTACTGCAATATCCAAACAACATCTCCTAGGGATTTCAGTTCTTCCTCCATAGCCTTTTGCGATTTCTTCCAATTTGATCCTGAAATAGCTTCGTTGGGGTCTTTGGATCATTCGTTGTAGGTCCATTCGTTTTTGGAACGATTAGATTACTACTTTGAGATCCTATATACACCGTTTCAATTAGCCTAACCGGTGAGACACCCTAATTGCATTAACTATTACTGCTTGCTTTATTTCAGCTGCTGGAATGGCATCATCTTTAAATGCTGAATCCAAATTGAATTGACTTTCAATTGTTTGCACCACGCTATCTGCATTTTCTCGTCCTTGTTCATTTTCTTGGATGAATTCTGGTATATTTTCAATAAATTTTAAGTCTCTATTGATATAAATCTTACTATCCTGTGTATTTAACATTCTATAAGCTTTAGAACCTGTCTCGTATCCTACGAACGTTATTTTTTTCTCCATATCTTTCTATCTTCGTTCGCCTGGAATGTTCATGAATAATTTACTGTTAAAAATGCGAATGTGTTCAACATTGGCATTTTTGTTTCGGTCCACAACTGATATGGAGTTGTTTCTATCGACCTAGACGGTAGTCTGTTTTGCAATTAATTTGCTGTGCTGACAGTCTCACTCCAATATTTATTAGAATAATTTTGCTTCTAATCATCTACCCTGTATTGCAGCGAAGAATAAGGTGCCCTAAGTTGATTGATTTGCTGTGGATGTGCGAACAACACAACCCTAGGTAATCATTTCTTTGACGAGCTCTTACGAACTTGCCTTTATAAGAAACCAAATTCGTATGCTATCGTAACGTTTACGAGACACCGACATAAATATTTTATATCTGAAATGTCCGACTACACTACTACAGATCTAGAGTAAACACATCAAGTGCTACTGGACTTGGATCATTCAACTAGAAGACATATCTTTTGACATTGTGATTAATGTTTGATGCAAACAAGTTAATATATGGCGTTTCTGAATTAATTATATTACTGAAAGCGTCAGAGGACGAGAACCATTCCGTATCCGTTGATACGGTATGTGATATTGTGTCGGATACCCAATTATACTATAAGTTTATATATAATACAAATATCCAGATGTTTTCGCACCATTGTCATATGGCTCTAGCAAGCTCGCAAAAGTTTGGCTTCAACTTTGTACAGAACATATTTTCTCATAGAATCAACTGTTGCCGAATAATTCTATAAAAACCTATTTTCTGTACCTTTCATTCAAGATGGCGGTTCGTGCGCACCCCTCCTAAGGTCGAAAACTTGTAATTTTCAACAGGGTCACTATTTGAACAACAAATTCAAAGTTATTTCTACTTCACCTTTTGTAAGCCAAGGGCCTTCTTTATCTCCTACTGACTAGAGTATAGTCACTAGATTATAAAGCATTGCTATCAACCCTGTTCAAGTAGTGGTTTCTAGCTTGAGTGGCACGAATCATGCATGACCCTACTGTTCAAGTTGTAGTCTCTATTATGATAAGAGCGAATGAAAATGTTTGAATCTAGATTCTGATTTATACGACCATAGACTGCCACTTTTAGAACACTTTCTTACAGAGTTTATCCTCTGCTTCCCCTCGACCCTCAGAAAAGGTCTTGTGCCATCTGAATACTTGTGCCCTGGATAGGGAATGTTCTGTATAAGACCTTTGTAATCTTTCACACGTCACAGTAGCAGATTCCCCGAATTTTACACAAAATATGATAGCACAACGTTGCTTTATTTTTTTGCCAGATTTTTTTTGTAACGTGTCCCACACACACAACTTTACTTCAGATATTCCCAACGATCTCGTAGTACTCGTAGAACGTTCAAATTATTACTGAGTCTTTGGTAAGGGTGCTCCTAATTGCCATATTAATTAGAAAGCTACAGAGTTGTTGGTTTGTCCACAGCGTTCCCAGTCTCAGGACTTTTCTGCCACAGCTCAATACCTACAAATAATAATTGAACAAAATAATTATGTAAATGCTCTTTTCGCCAAAAAAAAAAAAGGATGCATTATCCCAATTATGTGAAAATCAAAATATGACAATTTATTCAAAACATTTATTTAATAACTAACTGAAAATTATTATGGTTTGTTACCAAGAAAATTAATCATCTAGAACAGCGCTTCTTAAACTATTTTCATGCATGACCCCTTGTTGTCATCGAGATTTTATCGCGAACCCAGATATTTATTATAAAATAAAGATATAAACATAAACATTTTTTTCATAAATAAATTATATTTTGTTTAATAAACAATATACATATAAAAAGAAGTAGTATTAGGATATGTTTCAAGTATACAAAAATTAATGAAAAAAAAATCTGGAGTGGCCTGCACTCGACTTTCTAATACGCAGTTTTCACTAGATATAGATATATGTATATATATAACCAAAACCTGCTATCAAACTAACCAATACTCTACAGAAATATTCTGAAATGTCATTTATCTAATTGAGACTATTTTGTTTTCCTGTCAAAATAACAGATGTTCCTATTTTATAAGGTATATGCGAATCCATGGCAACGTAAACAAGATATTTATAATGTGTCGTAGCATTTTTCTTGCAATTGGTAATTTTTTTGAAGAAATGTTTCAAACAAAAGATGTGCGAAATATTAATATCTTTCATTATGAAAATAACTATTTTTGCCGCAAGTGTAGCCGTTCTAGTGATATTGGAGATATAACAAAAAATGTTTAGAGTAATCATGCACTTCAGGTTTGAATATTCTTTTCATACACATCACACACAGCTAGGGTAAATACAAGTCTTAAGTTTGGAGTTTCGTAATTTTTCGTTTGACAGTTTTGGCTCTAGAGCGTTCACAGACACACACAGACATATACAGACACACACACACACACATACATATATACAGACACACACACACACAGATAGACGTCTTTCCGAAAATAGTCACATTCGATTCAAGGAAGGTCAAAACATATATATCCGTTGAAATCTCATGATTACAATTCTTACTTATTACTCTGTAATAGAAAGTAAAAATCACGCATTAAGGAGACGGTTGTACATGCTTTTTGCTGCTTAACAAATTATTTCTTACTGCAATATTTGACACTGCTGGACGTAAAGCATTTTCAACGTTTTTCAGCGTTTGAACGATATTTGGATTAAATAAGCGAAAACGTCGTTTCACATATCTATGTGATGTTGAATGGCAGAACAATATTTTATACCATTCCAGACATTGTGGTAAATTCAGTTATAGCTCCGATCCAGTGGTTAGTCAAGGGATTTTGTGGAAACACATGTTTTAACTTTGAGTCATTCGATAGCTCAGCAAATTCCTCTTGGGCATTATATGGTTTAAATGGATTCTGATTCCAAAATAACTTTTAGAAATCAAAATTCGATATAAAGTATTTATAATACTGTGTTTCTGGTGTTTATAAATGATTTATAATAATTTTTTTCATTTCAAGTTTTACAATTTCTTTTTTCAATAATAAAATTGTTGATAGTCGAAAACATTGCGTTTGCGGCATATTTTGATTCTGAAATAACAGATATGCTGTAATTGCAATAAAAAATCGCTATTATTAAGCGCTTAGTCGTATTATTCATTATGTTAATATAATTTACATCTCAACTTGGTCAATATTACGATTATATAATTGCGCTGTACAAAAAATGTAATATATTAAATTAATGACAATGAAGAGATAGCAACTAATGTTTCTTTAAATTCATGTATATGAATTAAATTTTCTCGACCTCGACATTTCGCTTTGCGACCCCATTGGGGGGCCAAACCCACAGTTAATTTCTCTACAATTTGAGCAAAGCGTATGGAATATGCGCAAAACTATCGGCGAACGATTTTATTAATAATTGATTAAAAATCGTTATTATTGAGATGTTATACTAGTGTGCCAAAGATATATTCGCCGACACAGGGTACATCATTTGTATGCTCCAGAATAAAATATATGTCATGTCGGTTATGATATTTTAATATGCTGGATGCTGTCCCTATTAAGAATTTTTAACTCGAATATGATCTTAAATGGCATTAATCTACAAGGTTTTGTATAAAGAATCGTATATACATATTTGAATATTAATAATACAAATCAATGCTAAGAAATTATGAAGTTTGTCATATTTAAAGGATTGTTCACAGCTAAAGAATTAGAAATTAAGCTTAGAAATTATAAGTAATAATTTCAGTTTGTTGTATGACATACAAGGTTAACGTTCACAGCAACAAAATTTATCATACATTGTGTTAATTTTGTTGCTTGGAATGTTAGCATTGCTTGTTATAATACAAACAAGTTTATTATTTTTAATTTTCTACGCTTAATTACTAATTATTTCGCTGTGAACAATCCTTTACAGTTCATAATATCAAAAATTAAAATTAAATATTTAAAAATCTATACACCTTGTACTTCTGTAATTACATGTACAAAAATTAGTTAAGCATTATAGATATGAATATACTCCCGTCAAAATTAATATTCGAAGATCTTGTTATCGCAAGCATCTTTCAGCAAATGAATCCTTAAGATGATCAATCTGTTTATATCTTGTTCTCTGTCTAGCAACGGCAAATGTCTATTAATTTCTGCTAAAAAACTATGCCATATTTCAGAAATTATTAGATATTTACCGTTGCTAGACAGAAAAAAAATAATAAGCAGGTGTAGCTTGCTAACGGGTTTGTGTCAGTAATATAAATATACTAGACCATAAAAATTGTATACATATTTCAAGTGTAACAAGAAAGTCCAGTGTAGGTGCATTTATTTCTTCTTTTACTTATATATATATATATATATAAATAGGCTATCATTAAAGTAGGTCATATGAGTGGGGAGAGATTAAATTGTTCTATTTCTCATCTGTTTCCTTGGGTTGATTCTATTCTATTTTATTTATTAGGCAAAAACCTATGCATATAGTAGGATGAATTCAAAGTAAATAACAAGGGTTCCTATTATCCAATGTTTACATGTCACCCTCAACAAAATAGGCTGTCAATATTGTCCGTTGATATGTTTGTTTAGTATTAATATTATTTATCTACAACAATATTATTATAATACGTATAATATATCTACTGTGTGTATGCTGTGCCTCTTGTGTATGAACTGTAGTATAGTGTCAACACTGCACTAACTATAATGTTCACCAACCGTAATATATTGGTCGATCTGGTCAACGACAATAGACTACTCGAGAACAATGGCTTGGACATAGGATATTATATTTCACAACTAAAACAGCCACCTATAGCATGGTTAATTATAACAACTTCAACTTTATAATTAATATTAAATGTAAATTATTTCTCGTTACTGTACATTTTATTAAATTCGATTAATTTTGTTAGCATGTTGGATATCAGAATATTATCGTTACACAATTTCTTGGATGGAGCATAAGCTAATTTAAAATTAAATATTTTTAATAATAATTCAAAATTTATCTAACTTTAAACTTTAAAATTACATTTAAATTATTACTTATAATGGGTTGTGGCCAACGCGGGACTTTCTTTTACGTAGTTTTCATCAATATTTATTGATTATAAAAATATAATATTAGGAAATAATAATCCAACAGAAACAATATGAAAACCAAGCTTACCTTATATAAATGAATGCGTTGAAAATTATACCAATACCAATTTGTAATGGTTTCGAAGTACTAACTATCAAAACTAAGCAATTCTCTACAGAAATATTCTGAAATGTCATTTATCTAATTCAGACCATTTTGTTTTCTTGTCGAAATATTGACAGGCGCAGATGATCCGATTAATTAAGCTACATTCGAATCCATGACAACGTAAACAAGATTCTCATTATTTTCGGTAGCGGTTTTCTCGTAACTGGTACATTTATTGAAGAAACTTTTCAAACAAAAGTTGTGCAAAATATTAATATCTTTCATTATGAACATAACTATTATTGCCGTAAGTGCAGCCGTTCTAGTGATATTAGAGGTAAAAATGCATAGAGTAAACATGCACTGCCGGTTTGAATATTCTTTTCAAAAATAGGAGGTGCACAACTAGACCATATACAAGTCTTAAGTTTGAAATCTCATAATTTTACGTTGGACAGTTTCGGCTCTGGAGCGTTCACATACACACACACACAGACGTCACTCCGAAAATAGTAACATTCGATTCAGGGAAGCTCAAAACGTGTATATCCGTTGAAATCTCGAGTTCGATTTTTTTGGTGATCCCTATACTAACTTATTACTCTGTAAAAGAAAGTAAAAATATTGTTTTTTCTTAAGTTTCATATAAATATTATATATATTTTTCATTCGTCATAATATATATATTTATTTATAAGTTAATTTACATTTACAATAAATTTTCAGTTAAATTATAGCCATGGATGCTCATATATTTCAATGTAATGAAAGTAATTCATAAATAAATTTTTGAATTTTACTATTCTGCATTAGTGGAGAATATATTTGCCTAATAGCAAAATATATTTAAAAGGTACACAGATAAAAATATAAATTTTCACATTTTATTAACAAATGTAACAATAATGAAATGTAGCAAAAATTGTTGTAGTTTGGGTGAAATAATGTCTTAATTCTACAACATTGAAATTAATTTATTACAAATTCATTGGAACGATGTGGAATTAAAATATCTGGAGTAACCTGCACTCAACTTTCATTTACACAGTTTTCACTGATTATTGATTATAAAAATATAAAATTAGAAAATAATAATCCAACAGAAACAAAATGAAAACCAAGCTTACCTTATATAAATGAATGCGTGGAAAATGATACCAATACCCATTTGTAATGGTTTTTAAGTACTAGCTATCAAAACTAACCAATACTCTACAGAAATATTCTGAAATGTCATTTATCTAATTGGGTCTATTTTGTTTTCCTGTCAAAATAGCAGATGATCCGATTTTATGAGCTACATGCGAATTCATGGCAACGTAAACAAGATATTTATAACTTTTTGTAGCATTTTTCTCGCAATTGGTACATTTTTTGAAGAAATGTTTCAAACAAAAATTGTGTAAAATATTCATATCTTTCATATACATAACTATTTTTGCCATAAGTCTAGCCGTTCTAGTGATATTGGAAAACATGCACTTCCGTTTGAATATTCTTTTCAAAAATAAGAGATGCACATCTAGGGCATATACAAGTCTTAAGTTTGAAGTTTCATAATTTTTCGTTCGACAGTTTTGACTCTAGAGCGTTCACAGACACACACACACACACAGACAGACAGACTTCATTCCGAAAATAGTCACATTCGATTCAGGGAAGGTCAAAACATGTATATCCGTTGAAATATCGAGTTCGAAATTTTTCATGATTACAATACTTACTTATTACTCTGTTAAAGAAAGTAAAAATTGTTTAAACTACTCATGTTTAAAAATATTTATGATAAATAACCTCAATTTTCTTAGTTGTGATTTTCAAAATATTCTAAACTGGAAAAGGAGCGTGCACAAGTATTTATTAATAAATAAGTACTTATTTAATTATTTTATCTGGGAATTTACCACGGTTAAAATAATGAACTAACTTGAAAATGAAAGAAAATAATAAGAATCCGTATTAAAGATAATATAAAACGGTATAAGATTTTCCTTCCGGTGGCGTGGAATTTCTACCATGTTTTAATCAACCAAGAAATTTCAAATTAAACGTTTCAAGCATTTAATTTATTTTTCTTATTTTTTTAATTTTGCATTACCTAAAGAGATTTCATTACCCAGCATATTCTCAAGAAATATTATTGTTGCCTTTTGCCTCATCTAAAATTTATTACTTTCAAGCAATTTTAAAATTATTCATGAAATCGAGCACCAAGGTGCCATGTCCCAGTACGAAATTATTAATGAGAGACATTTGAGATCATTTTAAATCTTCCTATTTTTGAAAACAAAATCTAAACCTGCATATAAAGTTAACTAACTTTGGCTACTATTTTAATATCACGAATAAAAGTTTAAGAAACAGTAATAAATATAAATTTTTAATAAAATTAAGATTTTTAGCTCGCCGTACGAAGTACCGAGGAAGCTAAAGCATTCGATCGTGTGTGTAGCATTCTCGGATCAAAAAGATTCATTATCCAAGTGTTTGTTTCGTCGCCCTGAATCCAAAAATGTATATAACTTATATACTTCGATGTTAGTCGTCACGCGCTCGCTTGCTCGGTCGCTCGTAAGACCAAATTTGTGCCATCTACTCCTCTGAAGGTACCGGAGCGATTCACTCCAAATTTGGTACACATATTATTTGGCTTCACATTTGAATCTGCTCGCAATTTGAATCCGCTCGCAGCTTAAATCAAATCGCCCGTATACTTCCCGAGTTATAGGGCGCCAAAAATTAGAGCCCCCCTTAATACTGCCCTTATAAAAATAATTAAAACATCAAAAGATTCTGCTAAAAATTTTAAGATATTTTGGTTCTACAAGATTTTTTCATATTGTTAACTCAAAGCCCGAAAAAAATTATTAAATATTATAATTTTGAATTTTAAAATATGCAAAAAAAATTTTTATCAATATAATCTAAAAAAAATGCTAAGACTTTTTATATCTATAACATTTTTTCAAATTGTTAACCAAAAGGCCATAATAATTAACAACCACTGCTCGCAACGTATATCTTACCTACGCGTACCAAATCTTGTTTAAATGATATGTATATTAAATGATCATGATGTTCGCAGGATCAAATTTATAACACAAATAAACAATATTATAATAATCTCATCGAAATATCTGTTAGTTCTCTTTATGAATATACAAATATAGCACAAAATATCAACACATATTATTTTATTATAAATATTTAATAAAGTTCAGTGTAGGGCACTGAAAATTTTTAATATTTAAATGCCTCTTAAATAGAACCGTCGAATTGATTTACGCATTAATAATTGCTTCCGCAACCAACACAAATACAGGATATCAAATTAATTTTCGCGACATAAGAGTAAAACATTACATACGACCTAGTAATACTTGTAATACTTTAGACCTAATTCATATTGGTCTGATTCTGTCTGACTTAAGGAGCAGAAGCAGACTCTAGTTGTGAGTCTGAATATGATGGCAGAGTCCGTGCAAAGCCATTGCTAACTGATTTGATCTCTCCCACATAGGTACGTCGAAATGGGTTTTGTATCATTTTGGTTTCATTGTATCACTCGTCCCTTTCATCGCCGCATACAATGTTAGTCACATGCGACGGACATATTTTATAAATGAAGCCGATGATAAATCTTACTTTAGTATTGAATGAATTAAATCGGACTAAAATTACATTTATATAAGCCATTCATTAATGATTTATTACGGTATGTTTGAAATATTTCAATTCAATCATTTTTTAACCCGTTTCATTTACCATTTACATAAAATACAATAAAAATAAAACAAAATTTGCAATTGCTGTAATACGTGAAATAAGAAATATGCATTTTAAATTATACGAAATCTGAAATTAAAATTCGAAAATAAATTCGGTATTCGAAATCTTAAATACGAAATTTGATGATGGAATTTCAAATTTTGAATTTCGAAATGTGAAGTTTGATTTTCAAAATTTGAAGTTCAAATATTTATTAGTATTCAGCACATTGTATCTAATAATTTAAAGAAATTAAAAATTTAACATAGCGACTGTGTATACATGAATACTTATTTATTTAATTTTTGCCTCCATGCCCAAATTGGTTCTGCTTATCTGCAGAAGTGCAATATTTAACACCCCTGTTAATAGAAATGTGTTGCACTAATTCTCAAAGCAACAATAACATTCTACAAAACGGTAATCACCGGAGCCAGCAGAAAGAAGGACCCTCGGGCAACGGCATCTTGCGGCCATGCAGTGCATCTAAAATAATTGTACTTCAAACAAAAAATTATAAAATACTTTTCACCCCATTTCAAAATAATTATTCCCTTTGAGCTGTGCGCGTTTAAAAATGACTGTTTTTTGAACCAGAGAATATTAAAAAGTTCTACAAATAATATTTAAGACATCGTTTGTTTAGTAATTTTCTTTAAATTGTGAGCCCGAAAGCTATATATTATAAAAATAATAATTTTGAAATTAAATATCAAAAGACAACGCACAAAACAAATGGAAAAGACGATACAGTCAAATGGGCTAAAACTGTAGTATGTTGTACTTCATAATATCCTTATCAAAGGTATTCATGGGCACAATGTCCGAAAATGGCCAGTTTTTGAGATATAAAAAGTAAAAGGTCAGGAACATCGGTACCCGCTAATGTCATAGTTGGGAGTATCATATGACATACGGAGTTGTTGAACGTAGTTTAACCCCCTGCCCCCCGCCATATATCTATATTGTAGGTACCTTTATATATATATATATATATATATATATATATATATATATATATATATATATATATATATATATATATATATATATCCCAATGATAGACACTCCCTATGTGGACATTGGAGTAGTTCTTAGCTATAGGTATGGTAATTTTTTACTATTGGAATTTTGCCCGTCCTACCCCCGCATTTTGTTGTGTTATTAGAGAAAAAAAATTACACAAAATTTGTAGTGGCTAGCTCAAGCCCTTCCCGTGCCTGTAAAGGGGTGGGTTTGACAAAATGCTTATACTTTAGGATTTTTGGCACTTATCTCGAAGAATATCGCATAAATGAAAAAATTTATAGAATATAGGATTTATATATCAATTCGAACAGAAACGCATGAATGCACTTATATCCCAAAATTTTCATTCTAGTAACTTTTGCGTTTTGTTTAAAATATCATACTAATTGTTTGATTTAGCATAAAAATACATCTTAGCTAAAGTTTAGGGCTTAATATGATCAACAAAAAAGGTATTTTTACGATTTTACGAAAAATGATTTATTATTTGTGAAATATCATAATATTCGATATTCTAATATTAAATTCACTAATTACAATATATATTACCGAAAATGATATTTCAAATTTATTAGTTTTACGAATCTCTCAGCAATATCATTTACCACTAGTATACATTTTGGTGTTTCTTGGGCAAACATATAATTGGGGTTTTTAAGCATTTTGGCCCCCTTTACAGCCAGGGGAAGAGGTATTAGCTATTAAAAAATGTGTGTAAATATCTCAAGAACTGGCCATTTTCAGACATTGTGCCCGTGAAAACTTTTGATCGGGATATTATGAAGTACAACATACTACATTTTCAGCCCTATTGACTGTACCGTCTTTTCCATTTGTTTTGTGCGGTGTCTTTTGTAAATGCGTCATTTCAGTTTCGAATTTAAATTCAAATACAAACTCCTATTTCAAAAATCGATTATTTGTTTAGCTAATACCACTAGTTTTTTATTATCTTAATTTTGAACTTAGTATAATAGAATTTTACAAATCTAATAAAAGTGATTGTTTCTGAAATACGCGATACAATATTACTCTTGTACATTGAAATAAATATATTTATTAAAATTTAGTTATCGATTATTCCGATCCCTTTACTTTATTTTTAAGAAGGCAGACATAAGAGATGTGCAGATATATAAGTGGGATGTGCGTAGGTGTAATTGGGGGTATGTATGTACGTATTTCGATAAAGTGTAAGAAAGATATGCTTCGTCTCTTATAGTAGATTGTAGGCGGTGCACATATGAAAATTCTGTGCAATTTTCTAGCGGCATGTCTCCCGGAAAATCCATCCGGAAAAATCGAGCTCATTTATTGAGAATTCGAGTAGCGAAACAATTCACTTCTTCGTTTTCAGGACTAATTGTAATCATGAAATATTTTGTACCCAAGATTTGAATTTTTTTTTTGTCCCTGAATTGATATTAATTATATAGTGTGTGAGTATGAGTATACAGTAAAGTATGTTGAAATTATGTAATTCTAAATTGATTATTTGAATGTAGCCCGGAAGAAAATCTCCTATTGTTAAAATAAAACAGAAATGAATAACACTTATTCTTCTGTGACGAATAAGACGTCTTTCAATTTAAATTATTCTAAATTATATCTTCCTGTAGAAATTCCTCAATGAGTTATAATAATTATCTTAAAAGATTTTTTAACAGGTTATCTATCTTTAGATGTATTTAAATGTTTAGCAATATTTTCTTAGGTCTCATAATTACAATACAATATTCTAGTAAATCGACCCTTCGTGCCAATAGGGACAATATATAATTTGCTCTAAGATATCTATTTAAGTTACCTAGAGATAGATGAATTAATTAACCGAATTAAATTTTGTTCACCATAGTTGAATTACAACATTATAAGGGGGGAGTTGGGGTACATTGATGCATTTTTTTTTGAAAAAGTTAAATATATAATATTTGTGTAACATTTAGGATAATACATTAATGATATATAGATAACATAATTATCCATACTTAATTATATATCCTAAACATACTTTCATACCTATACCAATACTGTACAATACTATTCTTAAATTATACCATTTAGCTTATTAATATATTACGTTGTCAAATACCGTTTCTTCAATATAAAAGATGAATTATTTCTTTAATATTCACCTTATCAATATATTCAAATATAATTATTATTATGTACTGTTTTCAATATTTATTTCAAATGATAAATATCGAATTGTTTGAATCTAATTTGTTTCTCTGTCAAAATAGTATCAGGCATAAGTCATACGAATCCTCATACATGCGTTTCTATGGCAACATAAATAAGAAACTTAAGATTCACCATAGTCGTTTTCTCGTAATTGGTAAAAACTTCACTTCAATCTCACAAATCGTGTGTGCTTCGTTAAAAATAGCTTAGCTTACTTTCATTTTAAACAAGAATCATATCAATCGGTTGAATATTGTGATAATAGCGTGTCTCGCAAACTCGAAGAAAGTAGCTGCGAGAAATACGCGTCAAGTTAATACATGGAAATTGCCCAAGTCCCTTTCCTGTCTCTGTACACTATTATCTTATCCACTTTCACAGTTGAATTCCACGGAAAAAAAATTATACACTGCGAGCTACAAGTGTCGGTTTGCGTGTGACATATATATTCAAGTGACATATGGTGAAAAAAGACATCTCTTATGAATCCCCAAGATGAAGTAGTATATAGGCGACATGACGAATCGGTAAGCGGTCAGATTGTAAATCATGTGACCGTCAAAATCTGTCGACTTTTTGGCAAAATATTTAAATAGATAAAATGCATCACCCGATTTTAGTAGACAGTTTCACATTGAAAAAGAAAATCAATAAGAAAAAAGTATATGAAAATAAGTTTGCAGACTTGCATCATTTTTGTTATTAGCATATTAACTGTGGCTTTAGGAATTATCAGACCTTCTCTGATAATCCGGGGTCTCTGCCAAAAGATCGATTGAAAAAGGTTAGATCATAAACCGCCAGCCAATTCCTCTTGTCATCTATAGGCGCTCTTACCTTACTCCAGAATGTGGATTTTTGAAACACTTCCCTGTCGCAACACCCAATAAATATTAGTTGGCATATTTTTGGGAATAAAAAATATCTAGAGTGGCCTGCACTAGACTTTTGTTTTACGTAGTTTTCACTATATATATATATATATATATATATATATATATATATATATATATATATATATATATATATACATATATATATATAACCAAAACAAACTGTCAAACTAACCAATATTCTACAGAAATATTCCGAAATGTCATTTATCTAATTGAGTCTATTTTGTTTTCCTGCCAAAATATTTACAGGCGCAGATGATCCGATTTTATAAGCTACATGCGAATCTATGGCAACGTAAACAAGATATTTATAATGTTTCGTTGCATTTTTCTCGCAACTGGCACATTTTTTGAAGAAATTTTTCAAACAAAAGTTGTGCGAAATATTAATATCTTTCATTATGAACATTACTATTTCTGCCGTGTAAGTGTAGCCGTGTGTAAGTGTAGCCGTTCTAGTGATATTGGAGATAGAACAAAAAATTTATAGAGTAAACATGCACTGCTGGTTTGAACATTCTTTTCAAAAATAAAAGGTGCACATCTTAAGTTTGAAGTTTCATAATTTAACGTTCGACAGTTTTGGCCCTAGAGCGTTCACAGACACACACATACACACACAGATAGACAGACACACACAAGCAGACGTCATTCCGAAAATAATCACATTCGATTCAGTGAAGGTCAAAACATGTATATCCGTTGAAATCTCAAGTTCGACATTTTTCATGATTACAAATCTTACTTATTACTTCGTAAAAGAAAGTAAAAATTCGATTTTTCAAAAGTGCCAAGGTGAAGTTACCCATTAATGTATATGTGGATGTTTCATTACGTTCTTGTATGGAAATGATGATGTGATTCTTGGCGATCTAACTGTTCCTGCGTTGGCTTATGCAGGTGATGTGGTTTCTGTTGAATCAGAAGAGCAGTTATTTAAAATGATCACGAATGTCAGTGTGATTAAAAAAGAGATAAATCTTGAATTGAATGTTACTAAATCAAAAGTTAAGGTGTTTGAAAAGAATGATACTTTAAATGAAAGCCAGGCTGTAATTAATGGCCATCAGATGAACAGGTGAAACTATTTGTTTATTTAGGTTGTGTTTTCTATAAAATTGATTGTCAGTGTTGCGGGACATACAAATATCAAAATATAAAAACATGGATGGCTATGTTTTTTTATGACAGATTATTGCTTTTAATTAGCGTATTGTTCCTTTAAATAAATAGAAATGGCAAGAATGTAAAATTTGTGATGAATTTAATGACGGGTGGTTGTTAAGTTTATACACAGAACATTTGGCGACCATGACAGGACTGTTGTAGACATTTTTCTTGTCAAGTGTTTAAGGAACTTACGGAAATCAAATTATGTTGTGGATTTTTGTGAGATTGTAAAGTAATATTGACATTTATTTGAACGTGTGAACTGTAATATTTGTGTGTGGGTTTCTTCGACTTGGTTTTGAACTATGGATAGAGCAAAGAAATCCAGGACTGTATTGCGGTCAATATTGACGAGGACGGCTAATCAACTTGAAGATTTATTAATCAATAATGTAAATGTTGAAGAAACACAGTCAACATGGATGCTGCTGCAAGATAAGTCAGAAGTTCTACAACGTATAGACAAGGAAATATACGATTTGTTACTTGAAACAGATGCCACAGAAGAGGATCTGATAACGAAAATTTATCTCGTTTAAATGATAATGTGTCCACAGTTACTAGTAGTCATAGAAACGAGTGAACAGTACCCAAGCTAAAACTACCAGTCATAGAATTTAAGAAGTTCGGTGGCGACATCAGAGAATGGTTATCGTTCTGGAGCCAATTTCAGAAAATTCATAACAACCCAGATATTAGTACGGAAGATAAGTTTCAATACTTATTGCAAACGACGATTCTAGGTACTCGAGCGAGAGAGTTAGTAGAAAGCTACCCTCCTACGAAGGAAAGTACGGTAAGGCAATAGAGTTTGAAATCAAGATTTGGAAGAGATGATCTCTTAATCGAGGTTTATGTCCGTGAACTACTTAAACTCGTATTACAAAATGCTCTGTCAACAAATCAAAAGGTAGGATTCACATCTCACTATGACAAAATTGAAACTCAACTGCGAGCGCTGGAAACATTAGGAATAACAACCGATAAATGTGCCGCTATGCTATTTCCGCTGGTTGAATCTTCATTACCAGAAGATTTACTGCGCATCTGGCAAAGATCTCAAAGTTTGTCGCAAGATACGTCATTCAAAAATAGGTTGAATGAATTTATGGTTTTCCTGAAATCTGAAGTGGAAGGCGAAGAAAGGATAACACTTGCGTTAGAAGGATTCGGAGTATCAACGATGGATATTCTAAATAAAAAGAGCAAACCAAAGAATACTGATGCAAATGTACCTACTGCTGCTGGTCTCATAAATTATCAACAACCAAGGTGCCTATTTTGTGATGGTGGCCATAAAAGTGAAGACTGTTTTAAAGGACAAAAGTTGACACTGTGGGAAAAGCGAAACACTGCTTCAAGTAAGAGAGCTTGCTTTTCATGTTTGAAACCCGGACATCAAAGTAAGAAATGTAAGGAAAAATTAAAATGTTTAATTTGCAGTGAACGACACGTTGTTTTGATGTGCCCGGAAGTTACCTTCCAATAAGAAGAGTTGCGAGCAGAATGCAGGAAAAGATGGTAGGATTGCTGAAACCTCTTCAGCAAGAGAGAACTCAGAAAATTCTACATTGTCTAATTACACAGACACACAGGTCCTTTTGCAGACATTGAGAGTAAGGATAAGAAGCTCTACAGGTGAACGGGAAGTCCGTGCTATAATTGACACAGGATCTTTTTGGTGGATTAAATACGGCAGAACAGTTTCACACATGTTATAATATTAAAGTAGCTAGCTTAGATGAAACATATAGTTGTACATTTGATGCATTAGATCAACCTGTTATTTGCAATAACATAGCGGCGGTACATGATGGAACATGGATGGGAGAACTGAAAGGATTAAATATTGCACTCACTGATATTCATCGTTCTGAGCAAATAGAACTGCTCATAGGAGCAGATGTGGCCGGTAAATTGCTGACTGGTAAAAAACACATACTTAATTGTGGATTAGTGGCAGTGCAAACATTATTGGGCTGGACTTTATCTGGAAAATATCCTGTTGTCAGAAGAAGCAAAAGTGCAGCCATGATTGTTACGTCTCTGTTCTCGAAAGATGCGTTAATTACTAACTTGTGGAAACTGGATATAATCGGAATCACTGATACCGCCGAGAAAAAATTTCGACAAGAAATGGATATTGTTGCGAAGGAACACTTTCTCCAAACAGTGTCAATAGATGACACTGGGAAATATGAAGTACACATGCCTTGGTTGGAAGGTCACCCACCTCTAGCAAGCAGCTTCAAACTTTCTCAAAAACGCTTAGAAAATGTAATTATCAAGTTGAAAAAGGAAAACCTATATCAATCTTATGAGAAGGTGTTAGACGAGTGGATAAATGAAGAAATAATTGAAAAGGTTCCGGAGCAAGAGAGATTTGATTCAGCTCACTTTTTACCACATCATCCAGTAATTAAATTAACCAGCGCAACAACGAAAATACGTCCAGTTTTCGATGCGTCAGTGCACGAACAGGGGCATCCAGCACTGAACCATTATTTGGAAAAAGGTGAGAATTTAGTCGACTTCATTCCCAATATTTTATTGCAATTTCGAATCAACAAATTTGGAGTGGTTTCGGATATACGTAAGGCTTTTTTGCAAATCAGTCTGTGCAAAACAGACAGAGATTATTTACGTTTTCTTTGGATGAAAGAAGATGGCACATTGCAGCAGTATCGACATTGTAGTCGTATTCGGTGTATGCTGCAGTCCGTTTTTACTGGGCGCTACGATTCAGTATCACCTCGACAAAATGCTGTTACTATGTGAATCATCATGCTATTACTATGTGAATCACTATACTCCAAAACTATTATTTTAAAACTTAGAAGTAGTTTTTATGTTGATAATTGCGTCACAATCGTCGTAAGTGAAGCAGAGCTTAATACTTTTCAGAGAGAAGCTAGCCAGATCATGTCTGAAGGAATGTTCGATCTAAGAGGGTGGGAGTTCACACAGCTTGACGCTGAGAAAAATGAGATACTTTCACCTGTCTTAGGGATGCAATGGAATCGAAAGAAGGATACCTTGTCGATTAATGATATCAATATTAAAGATATTCACTTAGACAAAATAACAAAGAGATTAATTTTGTCAATCTTACAAAAACTATTTGATCCCATTGGATTTACCTGTCCAGCTACTTTATGTCCAAAGCTAATTCTACAAAAAACGTGGTTGAGCAAATTAAAGTGGGAAGATGAGGTAGATGAAGAAATTAAAAGAGACTTTTTCGAGTGGTTCGATGAATTACATTACTTGCGTGAAATAAAAATTCCAAGGTGGATTGGTGGTACTCCAGATCAGAAAGAAACATGGAGCCTTCATACTTTTGCGGACGCCAGCAAAGATGCATATGCAGCCTCAGTTTTTATTAGAATTGAACTAGAAAATGTGATCTATGTGCATCTGTTACAGGCAAAAACCAGAGTATCTCCGTTGAAAAAGATAACAATTCCGCGATTGGAATTGCTTGCAGCAACGATCGCGGCTCGTTTATATCGTTCAATAAGAAGTTCATTCAACAAAGAATCAATTGAAACCTATTTCTGGAGTGATTCTAGTTCTGTAATCGCATGGATACATCTTGAAGATGAGTGGGCCACATTCGTATGGAACCGAATTCAAGAAATACGATCTTTAACACGGAAAAAGGATTGGAATCACGTACCTGGGGATTTAAATCCGGTAGATCTTGCATCAGGTGGCTGCAAACCAAAACGCCTACTGGATTCTCAATGGTGGGAGGGACCTTCATGGTTATAAGAACCAAAAGATCATTGGCCTCACTTAAATAATCGAGTAAACGAGGAAGAAGTTAATTCGGAGAGAAGAAAGAAAGTCATTTCTTCGTTGACAACTGAGATTGAGAATCCATGGTATGCTAAATATTTTTCAAGTTTCTCTCGAAATGTGAGAATGTTAGCATGGATTTCTCGATTATACATATTTGTCAAACTCTAAATTCACATTTGAAGGGTGAATTGACAGCTAAAGAAGTCAAAATAGCAGAGAGAAAAAATATATGGTTAGTTCAAGCTGATTCTTTTGATTTAACAAAAGATAAACAAATATTGACCCTTTGTCCCTTTCGAGACAAAGAACAAAAGTGTCTAATAGAGAAGATTTAGAAGATTTCCGTTTCCCAATGGTGTTACCCGCAAAACATCCGCTGGTTGAAAGTCTCATCCGAGAGAAGCACATCGAGTCATGTCATGTCGGAATACAGGGACTACTAACCTTATTGAGAGAACGGTATTGGATTTTGGGAGGAAGAAAACCTATACGTAATGTTATAAAGAAGTGTGTAACATGTCTAAAGCAGAACGCACAGAAAATCAATCCTATAACTACTCCGCTGCCAATTGATCGAGTACGTGATGCTAAAACATTTGAAGTAACTGGTGTTGATTTGGCAGGTCCATTATATTTGAAAATCAAGCTGAAGGCGTGGATCGTTTTATTCACTTGTGCTATTTATCGGGGAGTTCATTTAGAACTAATAACTTCATTGTCTACAAATAGTTTTTGGCAAGCCTATAGACGTTTTGTTTCCAGACGTGGAAGACCTACAACGATCTATAGCGACAATGGAACCAACTTCGTTGGTGCAGCTAACAATCTTGATCGAATTAATTGGGAAGAAATCAAGAAATACAGTATGCTTCAAAGAGTAAACTGGAAATTCAATCCACCAACAGCAGCATGGTGGGGTGGTTGGTGGGAACGTTTAATTCGAATTTTGAAACAGCTTCTCAGAAGAGTGCTAGGTAGAGCTTTTTTGTTTTACGAAGAATTGCTGACCATTTTATGCGATTGTGAAGCAGTTATAAACACTCGTCCTTTAACTTACGTGTCTGACGATCCAGCGGAATTAGTTCCTTTGACTCCAGCTATGTTTTAAGTGATCAAATGGAGTACGGGGTCGCTGATTGTGATCAACTAGATTCTAAGGATTTTAATAGACGAATTCGGTATCGACAGAAGTTACGTGAAACCATTCGTCGTCGATTTCGAAGCGAATATTTGGGACAGATAAAACTGAGCTCAGGAAAGATGACAGCGAGACAACTCAACTTGGGTGAAGTAGTATTGATTGGGAACGACAACACTAAAAGACTTGATTGGCCATTAGCACGCATCGTTCAATTGATACCAGGAAAAGATGGAATTGTACGATTAGTTAAATTAAAAATACAAAATGGACTTTTGTTGCGACCCGTACAACGCATATTTCCATTAGAATGCGTAGATCCAGTAAATACAGAACCTGTAGATGTACTCGTATTATACAGTGAAGATGAAAATGCGCATCCTTCTACGCAAATATCAACCAACCAGAGTGCTAGTGCATCAGAGAACGCTATCAAAGTGTCACGTTTTGGCCGACTGTTGAAGCAAACAGAGAAATTGCCTTTGTAACATAGTCATATGTCTCAGTTATAGATTGAGTAACTTTAAATATACGTTCCTCAAGGTGGGAAGATGTTGCGGGACATACAAATATCAAAATATAAAAACATGGATGCCTATGTTTTTTTTATGACAGATTATTGTTTTTAATTAGTGTGTTGTTCCTTTAAATAAAAAAAAATGGCAAGAATGTAAAATTTGTGATGAATTTAATGACAGGTAGTTGTTAAGTTTATACACAGAACAGTCAGATTGAAAGAAGAGTTTCTGATGGTTGTAAGATTCTGGGTATATTATGCCTGGTTCTCACGATGCAAGTCTAGGAAATTTTGTTGCGTGCAATTTTGCATCAACTCGCAATTCTGTCAAATGACATTGCAATTTTGTAGAGGCAATTTACTTTTATGCTTCGTCTTCCATACCCAACTTCTATACGTTAATATTGGCACTAATACACCGTTGTATACACAGAATCTCACATCCTCAAAAATACTAGTATTCCTAGCAAACATTCAAGCCTTGTTACCACGATGCAACTTAATTACATGAAATTCTCGAAAACTGTATTGCATGCAATAGAATTGCAAGAAATAGAACCAGCTCTATTTCATGAAACTTTAATTTCCATCTTCGACCAATTCGAGTTCGGTTTCAAATAACGTGGAAAAACATGGCGAACAATGGCCGAAACAGCTGTTTCCCGTGCATTACCGTCAGAATTGTGTACATTATTATTAATTCGTAGATATTTTGCGAAACCATAGCAAAAGAAGTATTTCATATTTTATTATGTGGGCTTGAAAAATGATTAGAGCCTTTTATTTTATTATTCTGCGACTGGTAACCATGTATTGATCTAGTAATCTAGTTATATTTTAATTCTCAATAAGTTATGTTGTAAGAGTTATGCCCGATTTCTTCACATTTTATTTATACAGCGATTATCTAATCTTCGATTAAAGATAATCGAAGATTAGAAATATATTGGTTTTCTTCACTCCATGTCCCGGATATCTAATCTAAGATTAGTTACTCTCGAACTTAAATTTGCAAATGTTGGAATTGTAATTCGCAACTAACTTCACGAACTAAAAGCAGTGCATTTTTTGAAAATAATAAACCTGAAGCTGATTAAAATGGAAAATAAAATCGAAAAAGGCTAGCAATTTTTACCAAATCTGTAATTAATATCCTTGTAGATATTGAATTAGCATATAAGAACATAATAGAGAATAAAACAAGATTTGGTACGCGTACAACGCACCAATGTGTAGAGCTCATCTTTAGGTTTAGATATGAAAAGATTGAAAAAATGTTATGGATATAAAAAGTTTTACATTTTTTTGTAGATTATATTTATAAAAAATAATTTTAGTGCATATTTTAAAATTCAAAATTATAATATTTAATAATTTTTCCGGGCTTTGGGTTATCAATAAGAAAAATCTTGTAGATATAAAATATCTTAGAATTTTTAGTAAAAATGTTGAGTGTTTAAATTATTTTTATGAGGGCAATATTAAGGGGGGCACCAAATTTTGGGGCCCTATAACTCGGGAAGTATACGGGAGATTGGATATAAACTACGAGCGGATTCAAATGGGATGCCAAATAATATGTGTATGTGGTGTGAATCGTTCCGATACCTTCAGAGGAGTAGAGGGCACATTTGGTTTTACGAGCGACGACTAACATCCAAATATATAAGTTATATATATATATATATATATATATATATATATATATATATATATATATATATATATATGTGTGTGTGTGTGTATGTGTGTGTTACAACATCACAAGAGAAAAACAATGCCTGGAATACAATAGTTCGTATAACATACGGTCTTGGAATATATAAGACTTCGTTCATGTAATAATCGTCGTCGTCGTAGAACAAACGTATATACATCCAGTAAATTGTTCATAATTTATTTTAATTTAATGATATAAAGCACATTTAATGAGGTTATGTAGAATTATTTTCTGAAAATGCCGATACAAGTGCCTGGCGCTGGTGTACTAATCTACAGCTAAACGGTCAATAAACGACCGAATAGTTATAATCGACGATTAATTCCTAACCGGTGATACGTGAGCATGAAGAAACCCAATTTTTAAGATAATCTTGGCTTATACTACGATTAACTTTAATCGTAGTTTAATCGAACGTGAAGAAATTTGGCATTACAAAATGGTTGAATAAGAACCGCTTATGTTATGTTATGAAAAATATGTATTTAATTTATGTTAACAATAATAAATAAGAAAATATATGTTCCTCATATTAAATAAACAAAAATTGCGGATTAATTGCGTTTATTAAATCTACGCAGTTCTGTTATTAGCTATGCGCAGTTATTTCACAAATGCAGCCATAGATAATCATACAGTGCAGTTATTGCACCAATGCAGGGCAGTTACCTGATGCATCGCAGTTTTTAATTTGAATAAAGGAATGCCCTTCTTGTGATTGTAGTAATCAAAATACTTATTTTCATTATTGTAATCAATATATTTATTGTGGTTGTTGTAATAAAAATCTCAAAGAATAAACATAATAATGATATGTATATTACATATTTTAACAAGCCGGCATAACTGTATCTTGTTTTGTTATCTATTTTCCGTAACAATTCCTCAAAACTATTACGTTCATTCGTAAAAAGCCATTGAAAATGTTTTCATCACTTAACTTTAACTAAATTTCATTATTGCTAAATCTCCTCTGTCACAACCTTCGTTACATTTGACAATCACTTGTACGTTTGTTGCTCTGTAGTTTCTTTATAACCGCAATTAGATTTTGACATTTCTAATATTTGACATGTTAAATAAATTTCAGTGAAATAAAATTGCTAGCAATTAATTCTGTGTGAACAACATCGGTTCTTGCAATTGATAGTTAATTCCATTGCATGCAAGTTTTCGAGAATTTCATGCAATTAATGTGGCATTCACCTTCTGAGCACAAAAAAAAAGCTGTTTTTTAACTTTTTTTTTCTCAGGGTACGTTCGAGATATTCGCATGCGGTTTTTTGTATCGTATTTATTCAATTTTTCTCTTTCATAAGGTATTTTTTAAAGTCGGGTACTTTCAGCCCCTGCGAAGATGTCCAGGTCCAAAGTGGGCAGCTCAATTTAGGCGCGCGGTAGCATAACTCTGGTTCCAGTTGTTTGAAAAAAAAAAGAAATAAGGGTTTTAAAGTATATTAAATTGTCTAGGAATTGATCTTCGGCGACCATCGTACGAAAAAAGTTATTTTTTGCCACTTTTCTTCTCCTTTGGCGGGCCTTAAAAAATATTAACAATTGTCGGACACACTTCATCGAAAATCAACTCCTAGATAATTTTATTACCTTTAAGATGCGCTTATCGAAAGTTAAATCGGTTAATTTGTTGTCGAGATATTCTACCGCGCGACTTAAAAAATATGGTTTCGAGAAAAACGCGTTTATTTCAACTTCAGACTGACGCGCGCGAATACGCCGTGTTTGAGCAAAAACATTGTTTTGTTTAAATTGCAATTTCACATATTTCCAACTCGAATTTCAAAAAAACGGCTTCAGAGACCTATAGTCAACACTTCAAAGTGTCCTATTCTGCAAAAAAAAAATCGTTTTTTTGAATCCGCAAAAGGTGAATGCCCCCTTAAGTTGCATCGTGGGAACAAGGCTTGAATGTTTGCTAGGAATACTAGTATTTTTGAGGATGTGAGATTCTGTGAATACAACGGTGTATTAGTGCCAATATTAACGTATAGAAGTTGAGTATGGAAGACGAAGCATAAAAGTAAAGTGCCTGCAGGGAAATGAGGTTTTCGAGAGGTATTTGTGGTGTTACAAGAAGACACCGAAATAGAAATGCATGGATGTATGATGTATGAGCCCGACATTGAGCGATATGTCGTACGTAAAGTGGGTGGTTAACAAATGCAATAGTTTAGTCATGTCGAGAGAATTTCGAATAAAAGGTTAATAAAATAGATTTATACGGGTGATGTAAATGGTGTAAGTCATTCCCGAAATAAATTAAGCAAGTTATGAACAAGCTGAACAAAAGGGCGCGTATGAAAGATTTAATGAGAGCAAGTGAAGCGCGTGAGGTTTGCAAGGATAGAGTTGAATAGAGAATTGTATAATTGAAAAGGGTTTTCTGCCACCTCAGTCATGTGAAAGGCGTTACAATATGTATGTATGTAATATACCGGATTAACGATTAAACGAATAGTTTTGACAGGCCCTAATATCAACTATTGTCACTTATATTTTCATTTTTCTTACGCTTGGATTAAAAGTTAAAAATTGCATCAACGTGCCTCATTAAATTTATATCAATATAGCCTCTTTATGGATTAACAAAAACTATTATGGAATAGAATAGAATATATAAATAAGTTAATTACATATGTACTGATATATAAGTTCTTCCGTATATAATATAATATATCTACGCTAACAATAGATATCTAAAATATGTATGAGAATTATATACTTACTTCGGATATCCTTATTCACCACATTCTCTCTAGCACTTATTATCCTCAATCTTATGAGATTTTATTAAAATTGATTGCATTTCTTTGGCGCTAAATATGTGTAATGTATCAAATGTGCCCCAACTCCGCCTACGTATGTAACTATATACACTACTGTCCATAAGTTTAATCGCACCTTGCGTAATAGTGGTTTTTATAGTGAAATGGCAGTTTTCTAAGATTTTTTTAGGTAACAATAAAAGGAATATATAATTTTAACATACCTAATTTAATTTCCATAAAAAAAAACATATTTATTATTACATATTAACACGAACTAATAATTTAAATTATATCGCACTTTCGTCGAAATGACTACCTTTAGATTAAATGATAGCCTGGCAAATTCGAGGCAGTCGTATCACACAGCTTTTGCAAATACTGGCCATCAACAGTACTCCAAATAGTTTTAAGAGATGACCAAAGATCATTTTTTCCTCTTGGAGGGCATTGTTTACATTACTTATATTTTTACTATCACCGATCTAAAATTTCACTGTCTTTCAAAACAAACGTCGTTAAATTTATTTATATATCTTCATTTATAACATAACTACCCTATCTTGAAAAAAAATTTCTACATCGTCTCGTTTTTGAGTTTTGAAACAACACAAATCTAATTTATTTAAGTGCGATTAAACTTATGGACGGGAGTGTATGTTTAGCTCGTCGTACGAAAGTACAAGACAACTATAGAGTTTGGTCATGTAATGTCACATTCTCGGTTAAAAATACTTTATGGAAAAGTGCTTGTCTCGTCTCCCTGAATACGAAAATGTATATAACTTAAATCATTTGATTATGTCGCTCGCTCGGTCGCTCATACGTAAGACCAACTTTGTTAACGTATCTCCGTCGCATTTTAAATCCAATTGAATGTACAGGTCCGGAGTTATAGGGCTCCAAATTTTATGGGCTCTCCTAAATACTGCCCAGGGTCAACTTTTATTTTTTTTTAGAATTTTTTACTTAATATTCTAAGATATGTTATGTCGACAAAGTTTTTCCAAATTGTGAGCCCAGGGGCTATAAAAAATACATAAAATGAAATTAAAAAAAATATATATTAAAAAATCTTCAAAATATTATAAGATATTTTATATTTTCATTGATTTTACAGATTGTGAACTTGAAGATAAAATGAAAATTAATAATAACAATATTAATATTTAAAATGTTGTTGATTGATTGTTGGATAATTGCAACAATAAACTTTGTACCCTAACAATTGTTATCGCTTAAAGTATTGTATTTATTGTGATTGGGCTCGCCGGTACGGTGAACTGGAAGCACTGGGGCTTGCGCGGACGCTGATTCAATTCGTATTTCTATATGCGTTTCTATAGCCGTCAAAATGATTAAACAATGAATTGAAAGATCAAACAGAAACGATACTAATAAAAAGTGATTTAAATTAGGATACATTGAGACGTGAACGTGGCGGCGTTGATGGCGGTGGTTTCCAACCACTAACTTTGGTAATTTATTAGAACTGGAGTGAAGTTGTCGGCATGCGATGTTATGTTCACAGTTGAAAGCAAATATCGTACGTGACAAAAGTTTATCGATTCAAACTTCGCATCATTTATTTTTATGTCCAATTAACACCTATAAACTAAAAATAAATACACGTATGACCCCAGTATTCCAGTTCTATAGCGTTTTTTTTTTGGAAATTAATTTTTAGATAATAAATTGTTTTTAGAGCATGTTAGTTGATATTTTTTGGACTCGAACTTCAAGAAAAATCTGAATATAATTCATAATTAATGCAAAATCAAATGCGTGGTTTAGATTTAATAACATTAAATAGGTAGAAAATTTTGTGATAGTACCGTCTTTTACTTTCTTATACGAATTTATATAAAGAAGTATTGTAATCAGACACGTACGTATGCAGTAGTCCTATTTAGAAACATCGTGTTCATTGAGAAGGAGAAATTTTATGTGGTTTAGAGAAATATTGTTTAAGGAAAAACATATTATTCTGATGCTTACTTTCTTGGCGAAATCTAAAAGAAAGTATTATTTGGAACTTTAATTTTAAAGGAAATACACGATTGACCATCCCTAAATTTTACTACTTTTGGAGTGACGTGTGCCAAGCCAAGCCCGTTGAAGACCAAATTATAAATTTGTAAACATACGACTTATATATGTCCCGGATAAAGATTCTATATTTTTAATTAAGATTCGGTACGTACAACGCACCGATGCGTCCAGCTCGCCATAGGTAAGATATGCGATGCGAGCTGCGGACTTCTCCTATAAAACGCCTGACATTAAAATTGAAAAAAAAACTGTTTTAAATTAAAATGGCCTATGGGTTCACAATTTGAAAAAAATGTTAAAAATCCTTATTTGATATTGTCAAAAACAAGTAGCAAGAATAATAATATAGGGAACTGTAATGCCAACCAGTGCTGGCTAGATTAGTTAATCTATCCAGCATTAGATGGCACTTTATATTATCTGTTATAATTTCTTAGGGTGCTAAAAATTGGAAAATATGAAAAAATTATATAGATATAAAAATCTTACAATTTTTTGTAGATTATATTGATAAAAAAAAATGTTAGTGCATATTTTAAAATTCTAAATTATAATATTTAATGATTTCTTATGGCCTTTGGGTTAAAAATATGAAAAAATCTTGTAGACATAAAATATCACAAAATGTTTAGTAGAATTTTTAGCTGTTATAATTATTTTTATTCGGGCAGTATTAAGGGGGGCTCCAAATTTTGGGGCCCAATAACTCGGATAGTATACGAGCGATTAGAATTTAACTGCCAGCGGATTCGAATGAGATGCTAAATTATATGTGTACCAAATGGTGTAAATCACTCTGGTAACTTCAGAGGAGTAGAGGTCACAAATTTGGTCTTACGAGCGAGCGACGACTAACATCCAATTATATAAGTTATGTATTTTTGGATTCAGGACGACGAGACAAACATTCTTTGTTAATGAATCTGAGAATGCTACAGACACACGACCGATTGCTTTAGCTTCTTCGTTACTTTGTACGGCGAGCTAAAAACAGTATGTTGCGATTCCAAAGTTTGGGATAAGTTACACACAATGGTATTGCATGCATTTGTAACTGGCATTTTCCCGGAAATGACCCAACCTAGCAGCGTTTTTTGCAAAATGGGCATACCAAAACCGAGTTTGATTTGTCCGATATTTAAAAGGGAATAGAATATATCTGCGCCGAGCAGAACATCGATAACTTTAGTTTCGTAAAATCTTGTATCTGCTAATCGAATATTAGATGGGATTCTTAATTCAAGTGGATTAAATGATGTGGTTGGTAAATTAGTGGTAATTTTAGGAATTACATAGCAATTGACAGCCAATTTAAAATTATTGTACCTAGACTTGACTGTCAAGGTAGCAGACGTGTTGCTTTTCTTTGAGGAGCCTCCGATTCCAACGATTGTGATTTCCTTTTCGTTCATGGGTAAATTTAAACGTGAAGCAAATTCATTAGTTACGAAACTAACTTGAGATCCGCAAAGTTAATTGTACTTCTACTGTTGCTGTAGATAGTAGAACATTTTGTGATTCAAGTGTTCCAGCGCTTGCTGATATGGGTTTTGAATTTGTTTCGGTCAATTCAGGATGAGAAACTGGTGTTTCATTGGTGCCATTTGTGGGAATTGACTTAACATATTCCATGTGCAACAAAGTGTTGTGCTTTTTGCCACATTTTCTGCAGTATGATGATGTGCAATCAACCATCATATGTCCAGTTTGAAGACAATTAATGCATAACCTTAATTCCCTTTGGTTTTTCCAATTTCTGATTTTGGTTCCATGTTTTCTAGTACTTGCACTCGTTCTTTTGAAATTAGGATCGTCAGTAGATGAATTTTTCATTTCCCAAGCACGTCTTGTGGAAGAGTCCAATTTCCTGACGACTATATGTACCAACAAGGTGCTCCATTCGTCTGTTGGTTTGTTTAACAATTTTAGAGCTCGTACATTTCTCAACAAACAGTCTGATAGATTGCGAAGTGCATTTGGTGACTCTTGCTGAATGCAGAGCATATCTAAAATGTTGTCTACTTTTTGATTCAACCGATGTTGGTCCTGTTCGATTTATGACGTACGCCGCCGTCATAACTGCTTCCGCCCAAATACTTTCCGGCATATTCCCATAGTCCTTGCAGATTCCACTAGTGTACGGTTATCCTGTTCGGAAGCGCCATTTTGCTCAGGTGTGTAGGGCATAGTTTTACGATGAGTAAGTCCTACTTCTTCCGTCAACTTATGAACATCTTGATTGTCAAATTCTTTACCTTCATCCGTCAAAAGCTCTTTTATTGTGTGACCCACTGTTTTCGCTTCAGCAAGAAATTGTTTCAATTTGTTCTTTACTTGACTTTTCTCCTTTAATAGATAAACAGAGTGATACTTCGTAAAATCATCCTGAAAATCAACGTAATATCGATTTCCACCAAGTGTTTTTTTTTCGGCATTGGTCCACATACATCTGTACTGACAAGATCGCCAGGTCTAGTTGGACGATCCTTGCGTTTGCCAAAGCTCAAGCGATGCATTTTCCCATATACACAAGCATTACAAAACTCATTATCTATTTTAAGGTCAATTCCACGACCTTTCAAAACATTTTGTACATGGCGTTTGTTCTGGTGTCCTAGTCTTTCATGCCAGATTTGAATTGTATTTGCTGCTGCCAATTGCACTTCCGCTATTATTTTAGGAACTACTACACGCATCTGCATTAAATAAAGTCTGTCCTTACGAATAGCTAAAGCTATTGCATTGCTGTTTTTAAACAATTTGCAACAATTTCTGTTTGTACTTGATTCCATACCTTTATCGATCGCGGACGAAATTGAGAATAGATTTCTCTTAACTTCCGGTACGTACCAAACATCTTGTAGATGATTTCTAGTCCATAAACTATGAACTCGCATTTCAACATTTATTGTTCCTTGCCCAATCGCTTCCATGCAGTCTCCGTTTCCAATAATAACTGATCGTGGTTGTTGAAAGGTTTCAAATGTACTAAACCAATCAAGTTTGTGCGTCATGTGATGTGTAGCACCAGAATCAGCCAGCCATATATCCATTGAGTATGTATCACTTGCACCAGTTCCAACAAATGCCGACCCTCGTGAAATATTCGATTTATCTTGAGTTTTCTTCTCAGTGCATTCTCTTTTAAAGTGTCCTGGTTTTCCACACCCAAAACATTTAATGTTGCGCTTATCAAATTTCTTGCTTACCTTTGCAATATATGCAGTCGTCCCACTTCCACCATTGGCTTTTTCCTCATTCCGTTCAGAGAGACGAAGTTCAACTGTGCATAGCCTTTCTCTTAAAAGCGTCAATTTGCGTTGCTCCTTGGGAACATATTCCCATGCATTCACAAATTCAAAATAATCTGATGGCATTGTGTTTAAAATTCTATTTAAAAACAAAGATTCAGGTCACTTTATCTGAACTTCCTTCCAAGTTTCATCTTGAAGTTCCACCCAGATTTTTTCTAACTTTGCTATGTGTTTGGCCACTGAATCCGTTTGATCCTTTTCTTTAATGGTGAAAAATTGATTAAATAATCTGTTCTGTCTTTGTTCCGTCCTTTTCTCGAACACACTTAACAATTTCATCCACATCTCTTTCGATGTCAAACACATATTAATCAGCTGCCTGACCTGAGAACTTAGAGTACTAACAATTAAATGTTGAGCCATATACTCTGTTCTCATGTATACAGCCATTGCTATTTCATGCTTCGCGACTTCCGCATCAGTAGCATCAACCTTTAACTCTTTAGGACGTTCCAATTTTCCTTCAACCGCGGCCATAGCATTATTTACTTGTAGCTGTATTATAATTTGGAATTTCCAATCCACCCAATTGGATTACCCTTCCAATTTGTCGATTGTACATTTCGACACATCCATAATACCAAATAAAGAACGTTAAATGCAGTCAAGTAAAATTACTTCCACAAAAGCACACCAATTTTAATCAGAACCACTTATGAACACGGGTACTTGGCCCATAACCTGTTGCGGTTTTAATTAAATAATGGTTCACTGTTATAAAGTTATATTGAACGTAAAGAATTACAGAAAGGTTGTGTTGTTTATATAAAAACAAAATTATGTCTATGACGTATCTAAGCCAACTTATTTTACAGATATTTATTTCATATTTTACTTCAATGATTCTCCTATTTCGCGTACCATACTAGACGGCTTGAATAGTGAAAAATAGGGGTTTAGTTGTACACACTTAGGAAGTTTATCCGTTATGATAATTAAATGAAATAAAAATTTCTATGTACATTAAGGTTGTGTCTAATGCTTAATGAACTGTATTTTTTAATGGATAGGCAATACTGGGTATTGATTGAAAATTACCTATTTGTACACTATGTTCAAGTAACATTTTTTGAGAAAAAATGACAATTTGATTATTTTTTATTAAACAAGCCCGATTCTTTGATATTTTATCTTTTTTTCGTAATTTATTTGAAACCAATAGAGGAAATGGGTTTTGCTAAGAGTGTATAACAAAAGAGACGCTTTTTTGGCAGCACAGCATATGATCTTAAATACCCCTTACACAATTTAAAAAAAAAATGGGTTGTGGCCAACGCGGGACTTTCTTTTACGTAGTTTTCATTAATATTTATTGATTAAAAAATATAGTATTAAGAAATAATAATCCAACAGAAACAATATGAAAACCAAGCTGCTTACCTTATATAAATGAATGGGTTGGAAATTATACCAATACCAATTTGTAATGGTTATGAAGTACTAACTATCAAAACTAAACAATTCTCTACAGAAATATTCTGAAATGTCATTTATCTAATTCAGACCATTTTGTTTTCTTGTCGAAATATTGACAGGCGCAGATGATCCGATTAATTAAGCTACTTTCAAATCCATGACAACGTAAACAAGATTCTTAAAATTTTCGGTAGTGGTTTTCTCGTAACTGGTAGATTTATTGAAGAAACTTTTCAAACAAAAGTTGTGCGAAATATTAATATCTTTCATTATGAACATAACTATTTTTGCCGTAAGTGCAGCCGTTCTAGTGATATTAGAGATAGAACAAAAAATGCATAGAGTAAACATGCACTGCCGGTTAAAATATTCTTTTCAAAAATAGGAGGTGCACAACTAGACCATATACAAGTCTTAAGTTTGAAGTCTCATAATTTTACGTTGGACAGTTTCGGCTCTAGAGCGTTCACATACACACACACACACACAAACACACACACACGCTCACACAGACGTCACTCCGAAAATAGTCACATTCGATTCAGAAAAGCTCAAAACGTGTATATCCGTTGATATCTCGAGTTCGATTTTTTTGGTGATCCCTATACTTACTTATTACTCTGTAAAAGAAAGTAAAAATTCTACTATATATCAGAAGAGCCCAGGGGCTATAAAAGAATACGGAGTGCTGGAAGCACATTTGTTAATGTCTCACTTTCTGTTTTACTTACGTTTGTACTTCTGTTCCACTTCATTTTAAAAATAATTCTTCCTGTAATCACTCACTAGTAATCACGGCAACTTACAAACTCCAAACCTACAAATGTTTATCATTTATAGACACAGCGTCTGTCTTATTACATTCTATCACTGATTCATTATTTTATTATATTTGTTAATGTCTCACTTTGTTTTACTAAAGTATGTACTTCGGTTCCTCTTCATTTTAAAAATAACTCACTCTGTCATATCACCAGTAACCAAAGCGTCCACAGCAACTTACAAACTACTAACCTACAAATGTCAACACTAATATAAATAAAGATGTAGGAAAAGTTATCCACAGTTTTCTACAGCATACAATTTTTGTTGCCAACATAAAAAACAAAAAATCCCCTAGATTTTTATTTCGCTTAATACGTGGTATTAAGACCTCAATTGTGATTCATTTTGTGTAGAATATCAATAATTAACTATATATAATCAAAAACCGTAGAAATATATTCAGGAATTATGAATTATCATTAAAAAGCCCCGGCTCATAGGAACAAACAGCACGTCGTCCGACGTTTCCCTGATTTACAACAAATCTAAATGTCTAAAAAACAAGGGAGAAATGTTTTTGTAATCTACACACTGACACCTTTCAGAAAATGTATAAAACATATGAATTTACTTAGTGCATGCATTAAAAAAATAACATTTTAAAATGGAATTGGCTACTTGCTACATCTTCTTAATTTGTATGAAAATCTACACAGTCCTTATGCAAATGTGATACATCATCTTAATCAGTGCACTTTTTGCTGCATTGCGAGCAGTGGCTTTTAATTATTATGGCCTTTTGGTTAACAATTTGAAAAGATTATATTGATACAAAAATATATAAAGCAATCGGTCGTGTGTCCGTAGCATTCTCGGATTAAAAAATATCTGATGACAACAAGGGTTTGTCTCGTCGCCCTGAATCCAAAAATATATATAACTGGATGTTAGTCGTCGCTCGTAAGACCAAATTTGTAACTCCTCTGAAGGTACCGGAGCGATTCACACCAAATTTGCTACACATATTATTTACTATCTCATTTGTATCCACTCGCAGTTTAAATCCAATCGCCCGTATATAAAAATAAATTGAATTAAAAAATGAGATGGTATGCTTAAAATTTATATAATTATTTTCTTAAGTCGAATTTTGCAAAACACTTTTAAGAATATATTCTAGATATATAAAGACAAAAAAACAATAGATTCTTTTTCTTTCACAATGTGAATACCCCCTTAATAAACCGAATATATTTTATGCAAAGTTAAACTCATTTAAGATTTAAGAAACGTGGCAAACTTGTTAAACAATCGACATAACTTTGACAGTATAGTTATCTTTTGTCGAGTTTTTGTTATACATAAAAAACAAATTGCATATTTTAAAATTAATAATTATTATATTCAAATATGTCTTTATGGACCTTGGGTTCACAATATGAAGAAATATCTTTATCTTTACGTCGGACGTTCTTATGTGAACATGTAACTGATGGTTACTGTTCACCAGTTCGCCTTTTTGAATGTTATGTGGATTAAGGAAATAAAATACACAAATAAAATAAAATATAGTTAACAAAACATTAATTAAATTCAGATATATTATACATTAATAATCACAGAGTTATATTTAATAAAAGTTAAACAATACAAATAAAAAGTTTAGGTAAATTGAACAAATTATAAAAATACTTTGAAGCCACAATGATTTAAAACAAACAGAATTATTCCATGTACAAAATATTTACTTAAAAATTATTCAAACTCTCAGTACGCTAATCGCAAAAATATTCAATATAAAAATAAAAATTATTTAAAGCAAATAAAACTAAAACATTTACTGATAAACTACAACAAAAAATTATGTAATTCTAGTTTTAGTTAATTTACCTGAGTTTTTTTACTATATTTCTGCGTATAATTATATGATTTATAATTGTAACTATACATGAACTTGTAAATTTATATCCATTATTTACATAGTGTTGCTGTCTTTTAAAAATCGTATTTAACATAATGTTTATTATAATATTAATTGAATATTCAAAATCAATATTTGGAATGTAGTTTTTGGAAAGAAAAAGAAGTGATTTTTATGAAACCTGTTAGTTGCATCAATCAGTATTTGAATTGCAATGAATAATAGTGATTGATGCTTAAGCCCTGCCACCTCGACAAGGTCGGTTCCACGTCGGCAGGGACCCGCCTCCCCCCTGAAATTCGTCACTTTAGTAAGAGTTGCAATCGCGAGTACTCGCCGCAGACTTGGACTTAACTATCGCGCGAGCCCCACCGAACAGACCCCCTGCTTCTTCTGATCTAGTCGACGCCTCAACGACGCTAACCCATTTAAGGATACGCACGGCGATCGAACTTAAAGTTCATTTTACCAAGGACTTACAGGACTTGGATCAGTACAGGAAGCGCTGCCGGCCGCCAACTGGTGAACGAGTACCTTTGATTGCAACGTTACTACAGTGCGAATTATTATTCGTCGCTCGTTGGGTGCCCACTATTACATTTAATTCCATTTATTCAACACTTAAGTAAGAGTTTGTTTCTTCCAACCTCGGTATACCCAAATTCTGTGGTCTTTTTGCGCGCGACGATATGATTTTATACTCCAGCAGGAGATCACACGGGGCCACTGAATATTTTGAGTAACTTTGGTTTGCAAACAGTTACATAAGTGTGAATACCCCTTAAAGTTCAAACATTTGGTGCACCATACACAGCTGTAAAATAATTATACAAATTAATACAAATTAAATAGTATTCAGGAGCGGGAAATTCTCGTAGGCCCCCTACTGTAGACCTGAAAAGGAAACGGCGACCGCCCCTGATACTTATTAGCTGTAAAATAATAATATATATATTAATACAAATTAAATACTCGTAGGGCCCTACTGTATACCTGAAAACATAATTTAATAATTAGAAGTTGTGGTTTGGGAAATATTTTTGAGCAATCATTACAAAGTGTTCGATCAAATTCGGTTGTAACTGAAATAAGTGGCCTTAAAACCGCAATCATTCCCATTTATACCACAACAGCATACCACACACAGCATACCACACCAGCATACCATACAAAGCATACCACACACAGCATACCACACATAGCATACAGAACGGACTTCGTTGAAGCACGATTCAACGAAGAAGAACCTGACGATGACGAAAAAGAAAGTGTCCTGTGTTTCGTCCCACAGGACACGCGGGCAAATGTTTCAGGACAACAAAACAGAACGGACACATTGTAAAGATTGCTGTTTGTTTATTTGGGTATAGGAATACAATAGGTTAACAATTAGCGCTTTTAAATCGTCGATTTTACCTCGATATCGATATCGTAAATAATACCTCGACTGGAACTGGAACTGGAACTGGAACACGTCCGATTGCTTCCCTCGATGTTTTAATACTGTTTATAAATGTTCATTATAACTATAGGACTGGTTCAATTTATAAAAATCAAGTTTTTCGACATAAACACACACACACACACACACATTCAATAATTATGTGATTCTGACATTCTGTTAATGAAACTAGTCATTATAATGTTTCTACATTATAGTTACGTATTCACGATTTTAAATATTTATGGCGATTTGAGACATTGATAAGTACAGAAGAGCTGTGGTATTCGGTACGTACAATGCACCAATGCGTCCAGCTCGCCCTTAGGTAAGATACGCAATGCGAGCAGTGTCTCCCTTCTACTTCACGCTTGGCATTAAAATTAAAAAATAATTGTTTTTAATTATTATGAACTATGGGTTCACAATTTGAAAAAAACAAGTAGCGAGCATAATAATAAACTGTAAAGCCATCTATTGATGACTAGATAACTGCTCGCATCGCATTACTTATAAGGCGAGCTGAACGCATAGGTGCGTTGTTAAAAAAATGAGTCTCTTTAAATATTTGCAATTCCGGCGAGCGAACGTTAACTATATGCTGGTTGTGGTTAGATATTAAATTCTTTATATTACGAATATATTTCATATTTTCGAAACATTTTGCGTATAATGTTCTCATATTGCAAACAATAAACAATTAAAAAAAACAAGATTTGGTACGCGTAAAACGCACCAACGCGCAGAGCTCGCCCTTAGGTAAAATATGCGTTGCGAGCAGTGCTTTTTAATTATTATGGCCTTTTGGTTAACAATTTGAAAATATGTTATAGATATCAAAAGTCGCACATTTAATTTTAGATTATATTGATAAAAAAAAAATTTTAGTTCATATTTTAAAATTCAAAATTATAATATTTAATTTTTTTTTGGGCTATGGATTAACAAAATGAAAAAATCTTGTAGACATAAAATATCTTAGAATTTATAAGTGTATTAGTTATTTTTATAAGGGCAGTATTAAGGGGGGCTCTACAATTTCGGGCCCTATAACTCGGGAAGTATACGGGCGATTGGATTTATACTGAGAACGGATTCAAATGGGATGCCAAATAATATGTGTACCAAATATGGTGTGAATCGCTCCGGTACCTTCAGAGTAGAGGGCACAAAAATTGGTCTTATTTTCAATCACTGATGTTTAAATAAATAAACCTATTTATAAACACTGAATTTTGTAAAAATAAGAACATTAATGACAATTATTATTGCTTGATTCAATCAATAGCCAGTTGTTTATAAATATTCTACTCTTCCAAAATCTTAGGCCAACACCCTTTACTTAAAATTTGGTTACTTACAAACCTACAAATAATTATACGATCTTTTTGGCGATAAAGCAACCAGTATATCTTAGCGTAAATTTGATACAGTGGTTTGGGCGCCGTTAGGTTCAATCAAAAAATGAAATGTAAATGTTTTGTAAAAAGTTAATGATATTTAAATATATTTTATTAGAATTACTGTTTGAACTTTAAACCGATACTAGGTAGAAAAAATGAATCTGAGAATGATTATACTTTTAGAAAACAGACTATTTATTGTATTCATTTACAAAACAAACGAACAGTAACAATATTAGTTTTGTACACTCTCCCTCAATTTGAGCGTTCCCGGCAACCAATGTTGATGACTCCCAAGGATGTAGTACATTTTTATTCTTGGCGGTCGGTAATCCTTTCGTCAAAACGTCAGCGATCATCTCTTCGGTCGGCATATATTCTAACTTCATGGACTTGTTCTTCAAGACTTCTCGAATGAAATGGTACCTTATGTCTATATGTTTGGATCTTGAGTGATGAATCGGATTCATAGCGAGATTTCCTGCTCCTTGATTATCATTATAAAGAGTGACTTCGGTGAGAATGTCAAATCCTAGTTCGGTTAGGAAACCAATGAGGTGGATGGCTTCTTTGGCGGCCTCAGCGATAGCCATATATTCGGCCTCCGTCGAGGAAAGGGCAACTGTGCGTTGTTTCCTCGATTCCCAGGAAACTGCTCCTCCGGCGAGTATGAAGGCATACCCGGTGTAGGATCGTCTGTCCATGGTACAACTAGCCCAATCGGCGTCAACGTAGCCGGCAAGTTTTTCTCGTGTCCGTTGAAATTTCAATCCCTTGTCTATTGTCCCTTTGAGATATCTTAAGACCCTCTTCGCCGCAACCCAGTGTTGTTTGCCGTGACAAACGTTAAACTGACTCAGAGAGCTAACGGCGTGTGCTATGTCTGGGCGTGTGCTCATAGCAAGATACATTAGTGCCCCAATTAACTCGCGGTAAGGATACTTTGCTTCTTCTTTCTCTACATCTTCAGTCAGCTTAGATCCGGTGGCGATAGGAGTTGATGCTGGCTTGCAATTTTCCATACCAAATCTTTTCAAGACCTCGGATATGTATCCACCCTGTGAAAGGCAAATTCTCTCCCTGCTTTGGTAAATTTCTATACCTAAACAGTATTTGGCGAGTCCCAAATCTTTAACGACGAATCTTTTCGACAATTCGTCTACGATTATCTTCGCTTTGTGATTGTCCGCCGATGCAATGAGTATGTCGTCGACATATATTAGTACGAATGTATGTCTGTCTTTATCGACGTATATACAGGGGTCTGCATTTATTGGAAACAATCCAATATTCTTCAAAGCATCATCAAGCTTGGCGTGCCATTGCCTTCCAGCCTGACGCAGTCCATACAGGGCCTTCCTGAGCTTACACACTTTATTTAGTCCTCGAAGGTTTGGTAGCATTTTTTCAGCTTTTGTGATAAAGTGTTTTATCATCGTCGGCTTGTATTATCCTCTTTAGCATTTCTTCTAAGAGTTTTGGTGCTTCCATGTATAGCTCGGTGTCTATGTCTCCGTTAAGATATGCAATTGTGATATCTAGTTGATGTATTTTCATTCCTGATTCCGCCGAAAGAGCTGTCAGTAGTCTGAGAGAGTTGAGTCTAGCCACTGGCGCAAAAGTGTCATGAAAATCGATTCCAGGGCGTTGAACGAATCCTCTGGCTACTACTCGTGCTTTCCTACGCTCTATGTCTCCATTGGCTGTGTGTTTATTTCGGAGAATGATTCGGCTACCGATGACCTTGGCATCTGACGGTTTGTCTACAATATCCCAAGTGTCGTTGGCTTCCGAAAAAGGTATTTCCGAAGCGAGCATGGCGTGATTGATTTCTTGGAGATTTTCATCGCTTGATTCATCGAATGTATCATCAACGGTATCATCAATTGTCTGATTGTTTGGTGCGTTCGAAAAGCTGGCTTGAGGCTCGTTAGATGCCTCGGAGCTGTTTTCTTCTATTAAGTTGTACTGCTTGGTAGGTCTACCTCGTTTACCTGTCCGAATGTTTCGTGGTCTTCCCGGGCCTCTTTTTATGATTGAAATTTGTTCGATCGCTTCCTCTGCTGGATGTGAATTTGTTACGGAAGTTCCGCCTTGGCTTGTGGCTATCTCCGTTTCTCGGTGATCCATCATTTCCTGGTTGAGTTCCTTTGGCAGGTTCCCGTTGGAATACTTGGTTCCGTCATTGATGATATCTTCGGGTATCTCGTTAGAGTGATATTCGTCGAAGAATTTGACGTCTCTTGATACTCGAATTTTTCGTTCTTCAGGAATCCAGATACGGTAGGCTTTGGCTGTTTCAGAATATCCAACGAAAATCCCTTCGATTCCTCTGGCATCGAATTTTCCCTTGTTAGGATTTTTGGATAGCATGTATGCTCTGCAACCAAAAGATCTTAAATGTTTTATGTTAGGTTTAAAACCTATCTATTTTTTGTATGGTGTTGATCGATTCAATATTTCGGTAGGACATCTATTTCTGATGTAATTTGCTGTTGCTATGGCTTCAGCCCAAAAGGATGGCGGCAGTCCTGACTGTATCATCATGCAGCGAGCTGCTTCAACTAAAGTGCGATTCTTCCTCTCAGCGATCCCGTTTTGCTGAGGGGTAAAGGGTACGGTTAACCTGCGACGAATTCCAGAATTCTTCAGTAAGTGATTCATTTTGTCGTTACAATACTCCGTCCCGTTATCTGATTGAAAAGCTTTTATTTTTCGACCAGTTTGAGTTTCGGAAAATTCCTTATATTCAGCAAATTTGGTGAATGTTTCATTCTTGTTCCGCATGAAATAAATCTCACACCAGCGGCTGTGCTCGTCGGTGAAGGTGATGAAATATCGAGCACCGCTCTTTGATTCCGTTCTCATTGGACCACATATGTCAGTATGGACCACATCTAGAATGCCAGGAGCGATTTCAGTACGAGTTGGAAATGGAGTACTCGTCATTTTCCCTAGTACGCAAATTTTACATCTGCTTGGTTTTTCGTCTTGTTTAAATTTCATTCCGTTCACAATTAGATTTTTCTTCATCATTAACAAGTCCTTGTGGTTGACGTGTCCGAGACGCTCGTGCCAGACATCTGCTTCGCTACGATTGCCTTCTGCAAGGGCACATGTTTCTTGAAGATTTCTTCTCAGAAAGTATAAATCGCCTTCACGGTCGGCCACCAGCTTGATTTTGCCTTGAGAGTCTCTGACAACAGCACGGTTCTTGCTAAATAACACTTCATGATCTCTGTCTACTATTTTAGCAACGGACATCAGGTTTGTATTTAAGTTTGGAACAAGTAAAGTGTCTTCGAGTTTTATTGTTTTACTCATGCGACCATCGGAAGTATATATTTGTACGTCGCCTTTGGATTTTATTGGAATTGTGGATCCGCAGGCTAGCTTGAGTCCACTTTGTGTATTTTTGGTGCTTATAAACAGTTCTTCATTTTTGCATAAATGAGAAGTGCACCCGCTATCCAGACACCACTTTTCTCCGCTGATATCGTTTGATTTGATTGTAGATAACGAATTCGCAACCTCGTTCGCAACTTCGTTGACGTTACCGGTGTAGCTTTCTTCAACGTAGCTTGCTTTTTGGTTGGAGTTCTTCATCTTTGCACGACAATCAGCTGCTTTATGGCCTGGTTTCTTGCAGTAGTTACATTTGTATTTTGGACGTTGTGACTGATTTCCATAACGTTGATTGAAGTAGGTATCGTTTTTCTGTGTACCGGAACTTGAATTGTTGTGATGTTTAACGAACATCGCTCCGGATGAATGGTTTGTGTTCGTTTTTTGCGTTTTTCTGGCGTTGTCTTCTTCTACGATTTTGATTTGCAATGATTCGGCATCAGGGAGGTTATCTCTCGATTCTATGGAAACTCTAAAGTTTTCGAAGCTGTTAGGCAAGCTGTAGAGTAACATAATAGTCAAAAGATCGCCATTAATTTCAACTTCCATCGATTGTAGTTTATCTTCAGTGTCGAAGAATTTTGACAAGTGTTCGCGAATGTCACCGTTTTCTTCCATTTTGTGTTGCATTAAACTTTTCAGTAATGTTGCTTTGCAGGCGGGACCTTTAGATGCATATACGGACTCTAGTTTGTCCCATACTTCTTTGGAAGTGCTGCAATTTCGTATTTGTTTGAGTTCATTAGGACTTATAGAAAGAATTAAGTCTGACTTAGCTTTGCGATCTCCTGCCGTCCAGGCGTTAAATGCAGCCTGTGATGAGCTGAGAGCTGTTCCTTCTCCGCAGACTTCTGGTTTCGGAATATCGCCGCAGACGTAGCCCCACATGTCGTTTTTTATGAGTACTGCTTCTACTTGTATTTTCCACGTGTCGAAGTTGTCCCGCGTTAGCATTTCGATTCTCGTAGAATTCATCATATTAGTGGATGTCATTCTTTTTGATATCTTTTTGCTTCTCTGGTCTAAGTTCGTGTTTTTATCTACACTGTATACAACACTGAGAATATTTTGAGGTTACAAAGTGATGTCAGTAAAGTTATCCAGACTTTTCTTCAACCACAATTTCTGTTACCAACCTAAAAATAATAAAATCCCCTTGATTGGTTTTGTGCTACTATTAAAACAAAATTACTTCCCAACACTTAAAAATTAGACAACCACAACGTAACCACAAACAGCGAAAATGTAAATAATCCGTTTGTATACAAAATCGCTGTTTGTGGTTGTCTAATTTTTAAGTGATGGGAAGTAATTTTGTTTTAATAGTAGCGCAAAAATCTATCAAGGGAATTTTGTTATTTTTAGGTTGGTAACAGAAATTGTGGCCGGAGAAAACTGTGGATAACTTTACTGACATAGTATTTACATTACTTTCAGTAATAAAAATTCTTGTATCGTTGCATTGAATCTAATACTCATATACTTGAATGTTATACATCCGGAGTTATTGGGCTTAAAAATTAAAAGCCCCCATATAGCTGACTTTATCAGCCATTTCTAAATATATATGAAAAAGGAAAAAAAAACTCAAGTTTAATGTTTAATAAGCTAGTGTACTTAGATTTTCAAAAAACCTTGTCATTTCTTTAATAAAAATTCTAGAAGAAACCTTATATTTAAATGGGTCAAAGTGGTGTTACCCTTCAAACAAGATTCGGTGCGTACAACGCACCGTTGCGTCCAGTTCGCTTTTAGGTAAGATATGCGATGCGAGCAGTGGTTTTTATAATAGGCACATTCTTTTTACATCAACACTCACCTTACTTAATAACTGAGCTGAGTTGAAATTTAGTAAGCTGAGCTGAATTTAACTGAGATATTTGTCTTACAAATAGAACGGTGTATTTTCAAATATACTCAGTAAAACGAGTTTTGTGTAAATATAACCTATTTTCATAAGTTAGCCGATTGTCAAATATGGAAGATATGTTAATAATAAGTAAATATATGTACTACTATTTTGTAACACACTTTCATCGAAAGCGGCAGCTTCTGATGAGCCTGTGTCAAAAATATACTTTTCAAAATTCACAAATAATTTAAAAACATTTTTTTTGAGGTAATTTGTCTTCAAATTAATTATCTACGCCAAATGTTCTTTTAAAAATAAATACATACTATTTTCTGTTACTTTTTCAAAAACATGAAACAAATCAACATGGTTATGAATCATTTCCAATGTCCCCGAAACTCCACAAATGCCAGAATGCCACATTCAACATGCCCTTCGGCCTCCATTGTTGATAAATTTAAATGCCAAACACCCGCCAAGTGTAAGTGAGTCTCTCTGTTTTAACTACACTGGCTTTCTAGTAAGCTTAGATCGGTGGGGGGTGAGGAATAAAATCTCACTTATATCTAAGTTACACTCATATACTTGTTGCTAAATAGAACAGCAATATTTTGCTAAGAGACTCAGTTAGAGTGAGGTGAGCTGAAATTATCTGAGATATCTAGTAAAAAGAATGTGCCTAATAATGGCTCTTTTTGATCCGAGAATGCTGCACACACATCTCTTCTGTACGGCGAGCAAGAAAATCAAGTTGGTGTTGGTAAAATGAACATTTTGTGATAATAGCGTATGATTTACTGAGGGCACTTTTTTAATTTATATTATAATTTATTAATAATTGGCATCTCAAAGCGGTAAAAGACTGCGGGCTTGGTCATATTTATTATGGTCTGTTTCATTTGATTCTCAATCAATCTAAGTAAATATGTATCATAGCGAAACAATTAGTAATTAAGCTTAGAAATTATAAGTAATAATTTCAGTTTATTTTATGACAATGCTAACGTTCACAGCAACAAAATTTATAATTAATAGTATTGATTTTGTTGCTGTGAATACTAGCATTGCTTGGTATGATACGAACTGGCTTATTATTTATAATTTCAAATCTTAAGAGGAATCCCTCCCCAGCTCGCTTTCCGCTATCAGCATAATTCAATAGCACAGTTATAACAATTCATAAAATACACAAAAACCAGATATTGAAATGCTTACGTTTCAGACTGGTCGCAGTGTTTACAAATATTACCGCTAGAGGCAGCAGCTAAATTCCAAACAGTTTGCTTGAAAATGACCTTACAATTTTTCGAAATATGACTATAAAATGTATTTTTAGTAGATATTTCTGTTAATAATTGCAAGTTAAAAGTTCAATCTAGGCATGTATAGCCGTTAAGTGTGAATATCGTTCTTCAATTCATAATAAACCTCTTATGAAAATCATCAATTTTTGGAATTTTATTTTTAAATGTAAAATACATACATTTTGTAAAATTTCGCCTGTACACTTTTGCAATAGCTCATACTTAAGCGATATATATTTTTTTGGAACGAATATATTTTAATTTAGGATCAGAATACGTCAAGAGCGGAACGTTGATTTTTGTTTTCATGCTACTGGATAGGGATTCCTCTTAATTACCCTTTGGTTCGATGTGAATACAGCTTAAAGGCTGTACTAAAAAGGTTTTTGTTTTAGCTTCTAGTTTTGTCAACTTACCTCATGAAGAAAAGCTTTTGTTCATTAGCGACATAATGGTGGTAAAGGTAATGTTTAATTTGGTGGTTATGCAACAGTGTTCGTTCGAAGTTCAGTGTGTTACACTATCAATTTAGGTAATAGCGGTCAGGCAGGATATCCTGAATAGTTGGATGTTACATTGTGAAGATCGATGCTTTAGATGTTTAGATACTTGGGAACAACAGCAAAAACTAGCTCTTCTCTGTCTCGGCGTGGTTTCGCTTCGATAAGCGCACGTAATGAAATTGCTACACGGGTTAAGCCGTATTCACAACAAATTTCAATTTAAAAACTTTCAAGTTTGGCTATAGGATCTACATGTAACCATTTACAACAGGTTTCAATTAAATAAAGAAGAAAATTTGAATAATTTTAAGTTTGCAAATTTCAATCATTCTAGTTTTCATATTACAATTTGGCCTGGTCCCTTTCATTAGATCCAACAAATCTTGGTAGCTGTCAATCTGTTATTTTGTTAGTGCAGTTATTAAAATTAACAAAAAATATGTGAAATTGTTTCAGAAGTTATATTAATTGTCAAATTTAATACATTTTAAGGCTCTTCCTTTTAATTTTTACAGCTACTTTACTTTAAGAAGCTAAATTGGCTGGAACTATTTAATTTGTATGCTCTTAAATGGTTGAAAGTGTTGTTTGATAAAATTTTCATATTGAAATTGCTGTGAATATAGCTTTATGTTGCACGGGAATGCGCCACAACTAAAACAAGGTGTACTATACAGTACAAGCGCGAACCTGATATATATTTCTAGTGAAAAGTTGAATGCAGGCCACTTAACGTTTTTGTAAACAATATTTGAATCAGTTTACTCTGGCTTTTTTCCAGATATCGGAAAAGGCATGAATTTTAGAAAAAATAATGATATTTAAATGTTGTTCGAAAGATGTACATTTACTAAAAATAGTATGTTACATTTACGTTTCCTTAATTACCAAATATATTTATTTTGCTTCACGGCAATCTAGTATAAATTTAAACCAATATAATGCAATATTATTCTAAACAGATATTGGAAGTATAAGGAAATCGAGTGAAGACTTCTCCAGCTTTCTCTACACAGTGGAAAATCTCAAGGGTATTAATATATACACTAGTATACTTGAATATAATTTACTTTTTGCATAAGAATATTGTACGAAACCTGTTTAATATTAAATTTTCCGTAGGTAAGATATAATTAATTTCATATACCAATAAGAGAAACACTTTTGTATAATTTTCACTTGCAAGACAAGTCAAGGCAGGTAGGTATGTGGTTTGTATTTCAGTGTTCATATTCTCTAATTAACTAAGTTAAACGTGTAGATAAATATAATGAATATACTAATCAAACAATTGTAGCTACATTTAATTAATTTACTTTATTTTACAATTTGTAATTTCACCTTCAACTAAATAGAAAATAAAATTAACAATATACTGTACAACACCACGATATAAATACGCTAATTGCAAAAATTATTTTGCAAATGTTGATCAAATTATAATTATTACTTCATACGAAAAAAGGTGACAATTTCACAAATTACATTAATAATGTAAATTTAAAGTTGGTGATTGACTGGATTAAAAAAAGCGATGTAAATGTAACCAGGAATGCAATCAATTTGATTTTATCTTTTATTATACTCTACGTTTCCTTGGTGCTATATAATTACTTTTTTTTTACGAAGTAATATGAATAGGTAAATATTATAACTATGAAAAATGTTGAACTCGAAATTTCAACGGAAATACACGTTTTAGCCATCCTTGAACAGAATGTGACTATTTTCGAAGTGACGACTGTCTGTGTGTCCTATAACTCGGATAGTATACGGGTGATTGGATTTTAACTGCGAGCGGATACAAACGGGATGCCAAATAATATGTGTAACAATTTTTGTGTGAGGAGGAGTAGAGGGCATAAATTTGGTCTTACGAGCGAGGGAGCGACGACTAACATCTAAGTACATGAGTTATATTTATTTTTGGATTCAAGGCGACGAGACAAACACTTTTTGATAATGACATTTATTGATCTGAGAATGCTACAGACACACGACTGAATGCTTTAACTTCTTCGGTACTTTGTATGGCGGGCTAAATATGCATTGAATAAACAAGCACCTCTGAGCTGAATATTCCTTTCAAAAATAAATGTGCACATATACAACTTATGTTTGACATTATACAATTTTACATTCAATAGTTTTGACCATAGCGTTCACAGACACACAAACGTCATTTCAAAAATAGTCATATTTGATTCAGGGAAGGTTAAATTGTGTATAACCGTGAAAATCTGGACTTCGAAATTATTCATGATTACAATACTTACCTACTTATTTATTTCTTCGTAAAAGAAAGAAAATATAGTGCATATTTTAAAATTCAGAGTTATAATTTTAATATTTATAATTTAAAAATGATTGTTTTAAATTATTATTGGTCTTGGGTTTACAATAAGTCTTATAATATTTATAGATTTTTGTAATACACCCAATAGAATAATTTTCTTTAGTGCACATTCTAAAATAAAAATAAATAATTTTCAATTATTGTTTATGGTCTTTATGGCTGTCAATATGAAAAAATCATGACATCAAATATCTAAGAATTTTTCCTAGAATTTTGTATGCTAATATTATTTTTCTAAGGGTAGGGTTAAGGAGGGTTCTTAAATTTGGGGCTCTATAACTTCGGAAGTATCCGGGCCATTGCATTTAAACTTCGACTGGATTCAAATGGGATGCCAATAATTATATGTAACAAATTTGGTTCAAATCGTATCGGTACCTTCAGAGGAGTAGAGAGCAGAAATTTGGTCTTACAAACGAGCGATCGAGCGACGACTAACATCGAAGTATATAAATTTAATTCATGGTGACGATATTTTATTGGGCATAATCTTTCATCCGAGTATGCTAGAAACACACCGAATGCTTTAGCATTTCTGTACTTCGTACGGCGAGCTAAAATTGAGCAATTACTCATTTAAAAAACACAAAACTTAAACGGTTTTTTTTCTTTAAATTTCAGTTTCCATTGAAATGCACTGACAGATATTGCCACCGCGTAAAAAACATGTCAGGTTGTTTTTCTATTTTCCCTTATTTTTAAATCGTGATTTTAATATGAACGTGTGGTACGTTGAATTTGCTTTGCCATCGATTTCTTTGTTTTTGGTGTGCAATGATGATGCAAAGGGATGTGGGGGAAGGAGAGAAAGGGTAAGCTACGTAAAAAAGAAATTAGCACGCGGCTGTCAGTAGCAGACGCGACCCGAACACTGAGCTGAAGTTGACGTTTCACATAGAGAATTCTGTCACAATCATTATATTTACATACAGGCTTAGAAACAGACAGTTCAATATTATTTTGAATGCATTCAAACATACTGGGAAATCATCATTTCATTTTAAATAATGTTAGAGATCAATGAGTTCATCTCTATTCTCTACGCTGTGGGATTTCAAGAATACAACATTTCTGCTTACAATACGGATGTAGGGTATTTTTCCTATATCGAAAATAACAAAAACTAAGATCAATGACATAATTTCCTTTATTTAATTTTAAACTTTGTCACAATATATATTTAGTTTTGAAATCAGTCTACCTATGACGTCAAAAGTATACTACCTGAATATTTGATGTGTGGAAAATTATGAATATTTCCGAAAATATATATTTATGAAAATATTTCTGCATATACTAGAATGAATTTTCTAAAAGGTTACCTAGTACTTGAAGTGAAATTCTAATTTGAACTTATTAAAAATAATGTTGAAAAAGTCTGTTGAGTTTTATTGACTTTATTCATTTCGAGCGGGGTCTAGCAAAAATGTATGCATATAAATAGGCTTGGGTCCGATGAACCCCAAGGGTCAGTTAAGGGTTAATACTGTTATAAGAAATTAAAATGAAGATATCAAAGTATTATACAAATAAAATCTAAGAAAAAGTATGTAACAATTTTCATCCTAAATTCGGTTTGCTCTTGCAAATTTGATGAATGTTTACTATACTAGGTGTCCTCGCTTACTTGCGGGAATATAGCGAACTTCTTGGGTATAGATTGAAAAAAATCACATTCGTACACAATGATACGAACTAGAAGATAAATCAAATTTAATACAGTCACGTTCGCATAATCGTGAATTACAGCCAATAAATTCACGACTCCTATTCCAGTTCAACAGATTAAATTTTTCTCTTTTTAAAAAGGATATATCTACGATAGTTATAGCATATCCTCTTTCGGAGTTAGATTGCCACAAAAAGGTCCTCAATATTTTATTAGTTTATGAAACACATCAAATACTAAACAAAAATTTGCGATTCTCTACACGGGACTCACTTGCATATAAATGTAGTTATTTTGTGGTATATTATATTATTAAGAAATCAGAGTTGTAAACCGAAAATCAAATAAAGTACATAAATTATTTGTAATTTTGTTTAAAATTTTGATATTCGTTGATACTGCGATTTGGGAAATATCCATAGACACAAGATATGAATATACAAATTTCAAAAGTGATTTTCTAATATTGTGTGTTTTGAGATCACTTTTCAAAACAAATTCTTCTTTTATATTGTAAGACTCAGTTTGTCACAAATTCGTGCTGTTTCCGAAATAGTGAAGAAGTAGCAAGATTAATCCTTATTACTTTATTCGGTTTTGTTTTCAAAAACAAAAATTTCCTCCGGATAATATACAAAATTTATATTTAAAGTTTCATATTTAGATCTTCAACGGTTTTTGAAGTAGCAAACTCTTGGACTTACTTGGATAAACTAGAAATGTTACTAAGTTTTGTCATAGTTTACAAATTATAATCAATTATTTAATTACCTTTTAATGAAGTGCAAAAAATGTAAGCAAGATGAATGTTATTCATTTTTTAAGTCCATAACCATAACATACAAAAGACATCTGGATTGGTCAGTAATTTAGACATCTTAATATATATGGAGCATGCGCAGATGCTCGGTCACGTCCGGCAAGCACGTAAACAAATATTTTAACTACGGCCGTCAGTGTACTCAACGTCAGGACCGATGATTTACAGCCAATCAAAACTCGTAACGGTCATAACGTTGAACGTTTTTACGCAACAACGTGCCATGTGGAATAAGCTTCAGGGTAATAAATTCGAGTGAAGGGAGAATTGTAATTTTGTTTTTTGTATTCAAACCTACACTAAGGCAATAGTATTAGAGTTATTTATGAATATCTGCCCACACTGTATATATAATAACATAATGGACCAAAGATATTTGTACTGAAGATATTTCTTTTTATTAATTCCAATAATTACGTCGCGATTTCAGAGATATTATTTAAAAAATAACTAAAACAAAAACGCCAATGTACGATGTACGTAAGAATGCATTGTCCTCGAAGAATCAAAGAGTGTCTGCGTCTGAAGATTACAAGAAGACGGAGAGTATAACCTTAATACAAAGCATTCGATATTCTTTGAGATTGGAAGGTGTCATTATACCTAGTTCTATTGGTATATATGTTTGTGTTTAATTTTTCTTTACAGGTACTATTTCGACGAATAGTTAATTTATACTTTCACATATATATTTTAGCTTTGCACATTTTTTACATCAAGTTTCTTGTAAGACACTGAAAATTCAATAAAATAAAATTGATTTGGTCTTCATATCACTTGCTTATAGGTATAATATTGCTTTATTTTATTTTAAATTCATGCTATGATTGGCATGGGATAATATCAAAATATACACAGGGACAAGTAAATTGTATTGATAGCTATAAAGCTATCTTCAAAAGAAATTATTCAATAAATGGTTCAATTTTAGAAAAAGAAAACCATGTGAAACAAATGTTCGGAAGACATTTTATTAATTTTCAACCTTATTAAAATCACATTTTCTCTACCTAAAACAAGAGTGAACATCCGGTTAAAATATAGTTGTACGTCCGCGCCATATACAATTCTTAAGTTTGGTTTCGCAATTTTATCTTCAATCTTTTTAACTAAGCACACACACAGATGTCATTGCGAAAATTATCAGATTCGACTCAGGGAATGTGTATTTATATTTATATAAGAGAGTAAAAGACTAACTTTTAGTTATATTATAGTCTTTCGAAAAATTATTCAACAAGTTTAACTGATTATATTATGTGAAGCGATTACAATAGCAATGGTTTGCTTACTGATTTAACTCACACAAAAGAAACAATACAGATATTTACTCTGTGTTATGTTACAACAAGTGTAATAAGCTTTATATAAAACGCACAAAGTAAAAGCCGGAAAGAACGCAAACCAGATCAACTGTAATTTATAAATTGGTTTATTGAACGAGCTTTTATGATGACAGTTACTCGATTCTGTCGGTATTACCACATGATATAATTGCTGAGATATATAATGAACGAATTTCGCAAAAGCATTTATCTCTTCACATACGCTCTTTCACATAGTTTTTAATCGACCTACAGTTTGTACATGAAAATTTAAATATTTAGATATTAGTCTGTAACAATATCAAGAAAAAACAAACAGGTGCAGGCACCAATGCCTTTAGCTCGCCGAACTAACTGTTCAGTGAATGGTTTAATTTTAATATTTATATAGAAAATAATTTCTTAACCACTAAGGGAAAGTCTTAGTATACTATTTGCTAGATAAACATATTCCATCTCGTTATCGGGAGAATAACAGTTTTGGGTTGTTCCATTATATTTTATTCCCCAGGTAGCTATAGAATAACTAATAGATAGTTCAATATTTTATTAGTTTTAAATTGTTGGTAGCTTTGCCTATAATTATTAGTAAATATTAGATTATTATTTTCGTTGTAATAACTTTAGAAGGTTGTTTCTTGGTTTTGTGCTGGTTACATAAAAAATAAGCATAACTGGCATGCACCAATGCCTTTAGCTCGTCGTATTATCTATTCAGTGGATGACTGATAAAGAAAACTTGTTTAGATCGCCGTACAAAGTACAAAAGAAGCTAAAGCATTCATTATGAAAAATTGTGTTTGCCTCATCGCCTTGATTCCTAAAATATATATATAACTCACATTCTTGGATGTTAGTCGTCGGTCCCTTGCTCTCTCGATCGCTTGTAAGACCAAATTTGTACCCTCTACTGCTCTGAAAGCCCTGGAGCGATTTACACAAAATTTGCTACACATATTATCTGATAATAGTAAATTCACCGTCTTTATAATATCATTTCATTTTATTATGTAATAGGTGGGTCGTAAATTTTCCGAATCACATTTGTAGGCAACCTGAAATTGACAGGAATATATACTTGTATGTCCATTCGTGTTGTTTTTAGTGTCGTGTGTTTCTGACTGTTTATATTAACATTCGGTTTTGGTGTAAAACCATACTATATTTGTTCTGCTGCAAATGTCACATGAGTTTTTTTTTTGTTCGCCGTACGAAGTACCGAAGAACCTCAAGCAATCGGTCGTTTGTCTGTAGCATTCTCGGATCAAAAAAATTCCTTAACAAAAAGTGTTTGTCTTGTCACTTTGATTCCAACATTATATATAACTTATATACATGGATGTTAGTCGTCGCTCCCTCGTTAGCTCGTAAGACCAAATTTGTGCCCTCTACTCCTTTGAAGATACCGGAGCGATTCCCACCAAATTAAATTAAATTAAATCCAATCGCCCGTTTACTTCTCGAGTTATAAGGCTTCAAAATTTGGAACCCTTTTAATACTGCCCGAAAATTTGGTGTGAATCGCTCTGGTTAGAGGAGTAGAGGGCACAAATTTGGTCTTAAATTATTTAATATTATAATTTTGAATTTCGAAATATGCAATTTTCTTTTTATTCTATCATAATAATTTACAAAAAATTTAAGTCTCTTATGTATGTATGTGCAGAATGCTTTTTTTTTTGCAAATTGGCATAGACGGGGATCAAACTCACGACCTCCAGGGTAATAGGCGAGAGTCTTAGCCACCATGTCATGGCGACGGCTAATAATGTAATAAAAAATGGGTTGTGGCCAACGCGGGACTTTCTTTTACGAAGTTTTCATCAATATTTATTGATTATAAAGATATAATATTAGGAAATAATAATCCAACAGAAACAATATGAAAACCAAGCTTACCTTATATAAATGAATGGGTTGAAAATTATACCAATACCAATTTGTAATGGTTTTGAACTAACTAACTATCAAAACTAAACAATTCTCTACAGAAATATTCTGAAATGTCATTTATCTAATTCAGACCATTTTGTTTTCTTGTCGAAATATTGACAGGCGCAGATGATCCGATTTATTAAGCTACATTCGAATCCATGACAACGTAAACAAGATTCTCATAATTTTCGGTAGCAGTTTTCTCGTAACTGGTACATTTATTGAAGAAACTTTTCAAACAAAAGTTGTGCGAAATATTAATATCTTTCATTATGAACATAACTATTTTTGCCGTAAGTGCAGCCGTTCTAGTGATATTGGAGATAGAACAAAATATGCATAGAGTAAACATGCACTGCCGGTTTGAATATTCTTTTCAAAAATAGGAGGTGCACAACTAGACCATATACAAGTCTTAAGTTTGAAGTCTCATAATTTTACGTTGGACAGTTTTGGCTCTAGAGCGTTCACACACACACACACGCACACACGCACACACAAACACACACACAGACGTCACTCCGAAAATAGTCACATTCGATTCAGGGAAGCTCAAAACGTGTATATCCGTTGAAATCTCGAGTTCGATTTTTTTGGTGATCCCTATACTTACTTATTACTTCGTAAAAGAAAGTAAAAATTATCAAATAGTTTATACTGAAATAAAAAAATGGGTTGTGGCCAACGCGGGACTTTCTTTTGCGTAGTTTTCAACAATATTTATTGATTATAAAAATATAATATTAGGAAATAATAATCCAACAGAAACAATATGAAAACCAAGCTTACCTTATATAAATGAATGGGTTGAAAATTATACCAATACCAATTTGTAATGGTTTCGAAGTACTAACTATCAAAACTAAACAATTCTCTACAGAAATATTCTGATATATCATTTATCTAATTCGGACTATTTTGTTTTCTTGTCGAAATATTGACAGGCGCAGATGATCCGATTAATTAAGCTACTTTCAAATCCATGACAACGTAAACAAGATTCTTAAAATTTTCGGTAGTGGTTTTCTCGTAACTGGTACATTTATTGAAGAAACTTTTCAAACAAAAGTTGTGCGAAATATTAATATCTTTTATTATGAACATAACTATTTTTGCCGTAAGTGATGCCGTTCTAGTGATATTGGAGATAGAAAAAAAAATGCATAGAGTAAACATGCACTGCCCGTTTGAATATTCTTTTCAAAAATAGGAGGTGCACAACTAGACCATATACAAGTCTTAAGTTTGAAGTCTCATAATTTTACGTTGGACAGTTTCGGCTCTAGAGCGTTCACATACACACACACACACGCACACACACACACACACACACACACACACACACACACACACAGACGTCACTCCGAAAATAGTCACATTCGATTCAGGGAAGCTCAAAATGTGTATATCCGTTGAAATCTCGAGTTCGATTTTTTTGGTGATCCCTATACTTACTTATTACTCTGTAAAAGAAAGTAACAATTACTACTCTTCTGAAGTTCAGTCTGCTTTGAAATAGACAAAAACGAATCAAACGTCAGAATGAATAGTCAAAAAAGTTCTTGTGATAAACCTTCAATTAATTTGATAATTTGAAGTGTATTCAGTGTGTTGTGTACTTTACACAGAGTGGCATCTGCTATATTATATTGATATTGTATGTCAATGAGAAATATAAATAATTGTTAGTTAATAAAAGTAAGTCTTATTTATTCTAATTTGAAGTTTGTGAGTCGCTATTAAGCATTTACGTTAAAATGACCGACCAAAGAACAAATGTAAATAAAAGTGCTACCACGTGAGCGTCAAGAACAGTATTTCAACGTACGAGTTACGGAAATATTGTTTGAAGTTTAATCTCAAGTTTAAGGGGAGTAGCATGTTATATTTTCAATTTTTAAGTATATAATATGTAGTAAGTGCATATTATTGCGTAATTTGCATATATTTTTAGCAAATAAGTGTTTCCGTACATTTATTTTAATTCATAGTTAATATTTTCCCTTCAATATGGCCAAAAAGCAGTGATTTTTGAAAATATGAGTTGCGGTAAGATTCTATAGTTCGTCAAATTATAATACCTGCAAGGAAGTAAATTTATAATTCTGATTATTAGAGAAATAAAATCTAGAAGAGATAATTCAAACATATTTAGAAACATGATTGGTTGGCAATTTTATTCTTTTATTTTTGATGGCACAATCCATTGTATTTAAGAATAGAACTAATTATCACTTTTAAAACTGCCGTTGTGACACTGAAATTTAATACTGCAAAATTCAGAATCTAGCCTAATTATTTAACTCAAAAACAATAATGAATCAAATGTCAAATCATTAAAAATGCTGTGTAAAAAGGGTTTGTAATACATATTTTTTGAATAATCGATTCAAATAATAAACAGCAATCGTAAGTAAATTTATAATCCTGTTTTTATATACAATCATGGAAATTGTCCAAATGATACAACACTATTGCCAGTTGCACCATACAAGGTTAAAATCAAAGTTTAACAAAATTTAGTTTAAATAAATCTTAGTTTAAATTTATCGGATGTTACACAGTGCAAGATAAGCAATCGATTAGTTAATCTCAGCATAGTGATCTAAAAACAAAATAGCGTTCAAAAAAAGGACTCAATTTTTTCTTTATTATTATTATTTGCGATGTGGAAATTTGTATTACTATTATAGTCAAACGATACAAAATGAAGAAAAACCGTGTTATTATTATTAAATTACATGAAAATTTGCCATCAGTCAAAACTGACCTATGTTCTTTATACCATATCGGCACATGCTGCCCACGGGTGACTCTATTGCATATATTACTTATATGGTGAGCTGATTGCATACGTTGTACCTAAGTTTGTTATATGGGTAATGGTATATGACTGGTAAACTAACCTTCTGTTTTCTGCAGCCAAAATCTTATACTACTTGAAATTCTGCTTGAAATATTGATTTATAAGTAGGTGCTATATGTAATACTACCGCCTGCGATTTATACTCAGGCTTTACAGTAACAAACATCAAAATCAAACTAACGCAAAGTACATACTTGATATTTAATATAATTCATGAAATTTATAACTTCATCGATTATGGATCATTTATTTAAACAAAATTAAAATTAATCCTGAATGAAACACGATACAATGCTAAACAATGTAATTTGTCAATTTCAACAGTTTAATAAATCATAAATAAAAGAGTAATATTTAAGAAAACGATATAACGACGCCTGTAGATGTCTTAACTAGTGCAGAATATTAGATACATTTATTAATATGGATAGTACTCCTGCGAAAAAGGATATTCTGTGACTTTACTATCGCATGAATAATTCAGGAAATATAGTGCCTTAACGGGATTTTGACTTGACGAGATTTTGCGGGTATATACCAGAACGAGAAAATGCCGACACAAGAATTTAACGCATACAAGCAAATGGTGTATGCAGATCGAAACATTTTCGGAATCAGGGAGTGATTAAATCCGGAGATCGCGGAGGCCAATTGAAATCGCTTCTTAGCGAAATTATTCGTTCGCCAAAGTTCGGAAAGCAGTAAATGGCCACCACTTGCAAGATATCATTTAAGTAAAATATTCCTCATTAATAAAAAATAAAAATATTAATTATCACTTATATAAAAAGGTTATAAAGCATTCAAACCACAACGTTCATTTTTCGCCAACCTGTATATGCAAGCACATTCAGTACCATAACAACAAGAATAAACTCGAAAGAGATATAATAGAATATCACAGAGTCGTACATGAAAACCAATTTGGACATACATTGATTTGATATTTACATTAAGGGTACACTAAGAAGCAAGTATTTTTATTGATAACCAATTTTATAAGAATATAAATTTTATAAGTATCCGCTAGTAAAGTGATGACATGAGAACTTACAGCTTTATTTTATCCAGGTATAATAATAAGTTAAGTATAATCATTAAAGCAATCCTGCTTTCAATGATAGAATATGTAGAATAAGATTTTTGGAAAGAACTCAAAGAATTGATATTATGTTAAATTAAATGACTAAAATAAATATTTTATAACAATATGCGTTTAACGACTAGGTATAAATCAATGAAGTACCAACACATATCACCTAAATAGTAATACTTTTACATAATGAGATAAATCATATATCATTAATATGTTATCCCGGTTATATAATATTGCAAAATATCCTTTAATTTGATGTTGGTGGTACATTATAGGGCCCCGAAATCTGGGCCCCTTAATGCTGCCCTTAGAAAAATTATTAAAACCCCTAAAAATTTTACACAATATTTTAGGTCAACAAGATTTCTTCATGTTAAACATCCAAAGGCCATAAGGAATTAATAAAAATTATAATTTTAAATTTCTATATTCACTCAAATATTTTATTTAGTATATCAAGAAAATTACAAAAAATTGTAAGACTTTTATATCTATAACATTTTTTCAAATTTTCAGATTTTTCTATTACAAATATGTTCAGTCCTACACTGAACATTTTTAGTAACAAATATCTTCGAGTCCTACCTTGAGCTCAGTTCGGCCTGAGTAGCAGGTACCTACCCTTTAGGAAAGTGACAAAAGCCACAGGCTGTAATGCGATACAAAACCCATGTGTATTTTCTAACAATACCAATAGTTTTTTGCATAGTTTCACAGATTTAGATTATGTTTTTAAAACTTCCCTCTACCAGTTCACTAGACTAGTTCAACAAGAACACACACAGTTCAACTCACAAGTTCATCAAGAACACTCGCAAGTTCGCTAAGTACACTTTCAAGCACACAGTTGCACAACATTAATTATATTTCATTCTTTATCATAATTGTATATATATTTATATTGTAAATATAAAACAAATTAATTAGTGTTACCTCATTCAATCAATCAAATATACAGTCCACTCAAACCCCAAGTTATTTAGTGTGCAACAGCATCTAAGCTACATGCAAAACTACAACAAACCAAACAAAGTTTTTGGTCCTTCGAACCGAATAAATCAGAGAAACAACATGTGCAAGTAATAAATGTGCTAATTAAAGTGTGTCGGTATAATATATTCATCAGAATATCTATATTGCGCGCAACGCTTTATTTAATACAAACATTATTGTTCGACAGTGTACAGTGCAATATTTTAAACCATTTAAATAGTGTATTTGTGAAAAGACCGTTAGTGAAACATCATTTCAAGTCAATTCCAGAATACAACTACATATTCAGACCACATTATCGCATGATTGCTGATTCAGCTCAAATACCAAATAAAGGTAAGTGGATCGCTATCCTTTCGATTCCTAGTTTCGCATTTTATTATCCTTCATTGTCTTCGACTGCTTCAAACTCTAATCATGACGCAAGAAAGAATTAAAGGCTTATCTCATGGCAGACGACTGTTGAAGTCGCAACTCACTTCAATCATATTTGGATACTTTTGATCAAACTCAAACTTCACCCAATTGAATTTACGCACTGCCAAGGTAGAAAAATTAATGGATGAATTCGAAGACATTCCATCGCAATTAGAACTCGCAGATACAGAGACGAATTTGAAACAAATTATTTCGATTTATTATCACGTGCAAAAGATTATCTTGCAACTCAACAATTCACAATTAGTAGAGCAGGTACGCCGGCTGAGGTTTCACCTGGATCAAGACATCCAAACATAAATATAATACATCCAACTATTAATTTACCTATTTTTGCTGGAAATTATGACCAGTGGATAAGTTTTTATGATACTTTCAATACAATAATACATGGAAATTCAGATATTTTGGATGTGCACAAATTCCATTATCTGAAATCATCATTAACAGGTGAAGCAGCCAAGATAATAGAATCTCTTGAAGCATCAACTGAAAATTACGCCGTCGCTTGATCGCTACTGCAAGAACGATACGACAATAAACGGCTAATTATTCAGACTCATGTAAAAGGACTATTTAATCTACCTACAGTCACCAAAGAATCGCATATCAGTCTGCGTCAGCTGTTAGACAGCAGCTTAAAACATTTAAAAGCTTTTAAAGCATTGCATGAACCAACAGACACTTGGGACACCATACTCATTCATCTAATCACGAACAAATTAGATAAATGTTCACACAAGGAATGGGAACACTCTATTACAGGACGGATCGGCCAGACATGCAACAATTGGTTAAATTCCTGCAAACAAGATGTCAAGAATTAGAATATATTGCTACAGATAGCAGTCATGTTCTTAGGCCAATTGTAGCACAAGTATACCAACCAAAACAAGTATCACGACCGCAGCAAACGTCTTATCATACTTCGACTTTCAGCTGTGCATTATGCAATCAAAGTCACAATATATATCACTGCAGAGAATTTCTCAATCTCACGGGGGAAGAAAGAGGACAAACAATTAAAAAATATAAGCTTTGTTTTAATTGCTTGCGTCCAAATCACACAGCTTCACAATGCAATTCGAGTTATTGAAAAAATGTCTCAATAAACACAACACTCTGCTACACAAAGCAGATGTCGGAAAGGCAGCTACTCAAATTTCATTAAGCAGTTTACAGCCTGAACCGTTTGCCCAAGTGTTGTTGTCAACCGCTATCGTAAAGATTTACGACCTCTACGGTGAGACCCATTCTTGTAGAGTTCTCTTAGATTTAGGCTCACAGTCAAATTTCATTTCAGAATAGCTATGTGCTTTACTCAAAATACTAAATATCAAAATAAATATTCCAATAAGTGGTTTAATCAAATTTCAACAAATATTAATTTTAAAATTAAAGCAACAATAAAATCAAAATATAATAATACTAAATTTAATTTAACTTATTTTGTGTTACCCCAGATAACTACAAATTTGCCATTAGTAAAAGTAAACGTTAACAATTTAAATATTCCGGCAAACATTATATTTGCTTATCACAGTTTTATGAACCTGCAGTTGATATGCTAATTAGTGCAGAATTTTTTTATAATCTAATGTGCGTCGGGCAGATCAATCATGTGAAATGCATTTCACCAGCAATGTGACAATTTATTATATATTAAGCGAGGCTATTTGACCCGCTAGGTCTACTAGGTCCAATCATTGTAACTGCTAAATTAGTGATGCAAATATTGTGGCAACTAAAATCTGATTGGGACGAATCAGTTCCGCAAGATACATTCCCTATTTAGATGGAATACAAGAATCAATTACCGCGACTAAACAAAATGACAATTCGACGAAAATACATAATCGACAATCCCTTAGCCATATAGCTACATGGATTTGCTGATGCTTCAGGTACAGCATAGGTGCATGTATTTACATAAGATCAAGAGATGCTTACAATAATACTTATGTACAACTACTATGTTCGAAATCGAGAGTCGCGCCATTAAACAAATCTACAATACCACTATTAAAATTATGTGCAGCATTTCTGTTGGCTAATCTTGTCAAGGTTACTAATAATACACTGCAAGTTTCATTCTCCAAAACACAATTTTGGTGTGATTCAACAATCACACTATCTTGGATAAATACGTCACCGCACAAATTTAAAACATTTGTTGCAAATCGTGTGGCAGAAATACAAGAAATAACAGATCCAAAATACTGGAGACACGTCCGTTCATCAGGACAGCATCCTAATTAGATACAAGAAACTGAATTATGGTGGAAAGGTCCTGCTTGGCCCCATCAACATGAAGCCACATAGCCAAATCAGCTGTTTGAAGTATTGGAAGTACCAGAATAGAAGACCGTAATCTCATTAGTAACAGCGGCTTATTGTTTTGTTTAGTTAACAAAATACTCCTCATTTACAAAATTACAAAGAATCGTTGCTTATGCTTTACGTTTCATAAATAGACTTCGTAAACGTTCATTTACAACAGTTCATTATCAAATTCTGAAGAAATTCAGACTGCGACACATCTAATTGTTCGTTTGACGCACGGAAAAGTATTTTATCAGAAATTGAAGGCTTAAAGAAAAAAAAAACATTTCACCAAAAAGCAAAATATTCGCATTGAATCCTTTTCTCGATCAACACAATATTTTGAGAGTTGGCGATCGCTTAATGAATGCAAAAATTCCATATGATCAAAAATGCCCAATATTGTTACCAAAACATCATGTCACAGATTTAATTATTTTAAACGAACATCACCACAATTTACTTACAGGTGTACAGGCAACATTGTACGCTGTAAGAGAAAGATATTGGCCTATCGATGGCACAAAATGCAACAAGAAAAATTATTCGGCAAAGTATAACATGTTTCCGCGTAAAACCCATTGATACTCAACACATAATTGGTTGATTACCAGAAACCAGAACAAAGGTTTGTCGACCTTTACCCATACAGTTATAAACTATTGTAGACCGTTCTCGTTGCGAGACAGACGCAGCCAAGGTAAGCACGTTTAAAGCGCACACAGTCATTTTTATTTGCTTCTCAAGAGAATTACAAGAACTTTATAAGTAGGGAAGAACTTTATAACTTATAGTCATGCAATATTTATCAGAACAACAAATAACCTAGAACTTCATTCCACCACAATTTGGGGGCATATGGGAAGCCGCCGTAAAGTCATTTAAACATAATTTGCGGAGAATTGTCGGTACATCAATTCTGACATTAGAGGAAATTATTACACTAATTTCTGAAATGGAAGCAATCCTAAATTCCAGTCCTTTAGCTCCCATGTCATCAGATGTAAATGTTCTACTTTGATTATCTCCAGGTCACTTCCTTATTGGTGACTCACTTTGGTCAATACCTGAGCCAGATTTGTCCAATATTTCCGAAAATAAATTGTCAAGGTGGCAACCCATCCAACAAATGAAACATCATTTCTGGACGCGTTGGCAAAAGGAATATTTAATTCAAATGCAGCAGCGTACCAAATGGAAAGGAAGACATTCTGACAACATTAGGGTTGGGCCAATGATCGTAATAAAGAGGACAACCTCCCACCAATAAAATGGTCACTTGGGAGGATCATAAAATTCATCCTGATCAAGATGGCATCGTTAGTGTCGTATCGGTGAAGACTTCCAAGAGAATCTACAAAAGAGGGATTCAAACAGTATTCCAGCTTCCAATTGGGGCAACACAACACAATTATTGAAAGATTAATTCAATTCTTTCAAGGCGGGCGGCATGATCAGTCCTACTCTGAACATTTTTAGTAACAAACATCTTCGAGTCCTACTTTGAGCTCAGTTCGGCCTAAGTAGCAGTTACCTACCCTTTTGGAAAGTGACAAAAGCCACATGCAGTAATGCGATACACAAAACCAATAGTTTTCTTGCATACTTTCACAAATTTAGATTATGTATTTATAACTTCCCTCGACCAATTTTAACACAAAGGTTCAACAAGAACACACACAGTTGAACTCAAAAGTACATCATGTACACACGCAAGTTCACAAAGAACACTTTCAAGCACACAATTGCTCAATATTCATTATATTTCATTCCTTATCATAATTTTATATATTTATATTGTAAATATAAGACAAATTAATAATTATTACGTCTTTTAATCATTCATATATACAGTCCACTCAAACCCCAAGTTATTTAGAGTGCAACAGCATCTAAGCTACTTGCAAAACTACAACAAACCAAACAATATATTAGAAAATATAAAGTGTATTGTCATCAGATTAGTTAATCTAGCCAGCAATAGATGGCAGTACAATCACCTAATTTGTTATGCTCGTTACTTTTTTATGCTAATTCTGTTTGAACATATAGGTCCGTTGTACCTAAAGTTTGCTTTTCAACTATCTAGTGTATAACTGATAAATATACTAGTGATTTTATCAGTAACATGAATATTTCGCCATATATATTATCTACTTTACCCTTGTTAATATTACCGGTTATTTGCTCGCCGTACGAAGTACAGAAGGGCTAAAGCAATCGGTCGTGTGTCTGTAGCATTCATGAATATAAAAATGTCCTAAACAAAATATATATATATATATATATATATATATATATATATATATATATATTTGGATGTTATTCGTCGGTCACTCGCTCGATCACTCGCAAGACCAAATGTGTGCCCTATACTCCGCTGAAGGTATAGGAGCGATTTCCACCAAAATAGGTGTTTCCCGTGAAAGAGATATTAACAAAATATCTACTTTATTCAACAGACAATTTTATTTAAAGCCATATAATGATAAAAGTTACGCATAAATTTCCTTCTATTAATTATAAATAATTATTGAAAATCATGTAAATTTTGCTTCCATTCTTCCATTGCTTGGAACTGTCAAACGCCCTGCATAGGAAAACATAAAATGTAGGAGAAAGCGTGTTTCAGAATTATGAAGATCGCTCATGATATTTACTCATATATATATTATATTGATATTGTATGTCAATGAGAAATATAAATAATTGTTAGTTAATAAAATTAAGTTTCATTTATTCTAATTTGAAGTTTGTGCATTTATGTTAAAATGACCGGCCACGTAAGCGTCAAAAATAGTATTTCAATGTGAATTAGTGACGTACAAGTTACGGAATGGCCAAAAAGCAGTGATTTTTGAAAATATGAGTTGCGGTAAGATTCTCTAATTCTGATTATTAGTGAAATAAAATTTTGAAGAGATAATTCAAACATATTTAGAAACATGATTGGTTGGCAATTTTATTTTTTATTTTTGATGGCACAATCCATTGTATTTTAGCATATAACTAATTATCACTTTCAAAACTGCCGTTGTGACACTGCAAAATTCAGAATCTAGCCTGATTATTTAATTCAAAAACAATAATAAATCAAATGTCAAATCATTAAAAATGTTGTGTAAAAAGGGGTTGTTATACATATTTTTTGAATAATCAAATCAAATAATAAACAGCAATCGTAAGTAAATTTATAATTCTGTTTTTACTTTCTTTTACGAAGTAATAAGTAAGTATAGGGATCACCAAAAATATCGAACTCGAGATTTCAACGGATATACACGTTTTGAGCTTCCCTGAATCGAATGTGACTATTTTCGGAGTGACGTCTGTGTGTGTGTGTGTGTGTGTGTGTGTGTGTGTGTGTGTGTGTGCGTGTGTGTGTGTGTATGTGAACGCTCTAGAGCCGAAACTGTCCAACGTAAAATTATGAGACTTCAAACTTAAGACTTGTATATGGTCTAGTTGTGCACCTCCTATTTTTGAAAAGAATATTCTAACCGGCAGTGCATGTTTACTCTATGCATTTTTTGTTCTATCTCCAATATCACTAGAACGGCTGCACTTACGGCAAAAATAGTTATGTTCATAATGAAAGATATTAATATTTCGCACAACTTTTGTTTGAAAAGTTTCTTCAATAAATGTACCAGTTACGAGAAAACTGCTACCGAAAATGATGAGAATCTTGTTTACGTTGTCATGGATTCGAATGTAGCTTAATAAATCGGATCATCTGCGCCTGTCAATATTTCGACAAGAAAACAAAATGGTCTGAATTAGATAAATGACATTTCAGAATATTTCTGTAGAGAATTGTTTAGTTTTGATAGTTAGTTAGTTCAAAACCATTACAAATTGGTATTGGTATAATTTTCAACCCATTCATTTATATAAGGTAAGCTTGGTTTTCATATTGTTTCTGTTGGATTATTATTTCCTAATATTATATTTTTATAATCAATAAATATTGATGAAAACTACGTAAAAGAAAGTCCCGCGTTGGCCACAACCCATTTTTTGTGTAATAATACAATTATGGAAACTGTCTTAATGATACAACACTTATGGCCAGTTGCATCATACAAGGTTAAAATCAAAGTTTAACAAAACTTAAATTAAATAAATCTTAGTTTAAATTTATCGGATGTTAAACAGTGCATGATAAGTGATCGATTAGTTAATCTCAGCTTAGTGATCTAAAAACAAAATAACGTTCAAAAAAGGACTCGTAAAAGAAAGTTGAGTGCAGGCCACTCCAGATATTTTAATTATTCAATGAATGACAGATATAAAATATAAGCAATATGTCATCAAGAGAATCCGTGGCCACATTAATTTTTTAATGAAATTGTCATATTTAATTTATTAAATAAGTGTTATTCTAAATGTATTTAAACATTGATATTAAGCTTATTCGACGCAGTTTAAATTTTGTCTGTAAAATTTACTGGGGAGCAAATATTTGCATATGCTAAACATAGCATTTAAATTTCGATGTCCTCGATTTCCATTCAATACATATTCTATATAGCTCATATACTTTAATGTTTATCGTCGCTCGCTTGTAAGATCAAATTTTTGCCCTCTAAAGATACCGATGTGATTTGAACCAAATTTGCGACACATATTATTTGGCATCTTATTTGAATCCGTTCTCAGTATATATCCAATCACTGTATACTATTGGAATAATAGGGACCCAAAATGTAGACCCCCCTTAGAAAAATATAAAAATAAAAATTAGAATATTTTTGTGAACCCGAAAATGATGTAAAATATATGAAAATTTTAAAGTTAGAAATATCTATTAATATTATATTGTGATATATATATTTTTTTTTTTCATTATAATCCTTTTTATATCATAAACGTGTATTCAGATTGTGAACCCGAAAGCCAGAAAATAATACTAATAATATTGTAATTTATATTATTGTGCATCACATTATCATACTGGTATTGTTGCTATCAATCAATATCAATGTTATTATTGTCTCTTATAATATATTTCTTCAATAATCAGTGGTTATTAAAAGATTTCATCATTTACACATCAGTGGTTATAAAAATGTTTACTATATACAAAAATAATTCTAACCATTTCTGAAGAAATAATACGACGAGCTAATTGGTGCTAAGCTTGCTTACAGTATTAGTTTGTTTGGCTAATTCTTACTATCAAATACATTTGGAATACTTCCGTATTATGATGGCTATAAATTAGTTATGTTGTTTAAAAAAATGAGATCATGTTAAAAACTGAATACACTTCAATGGCAATTTTAATTCCTAAGTATGTCGTACGATAGTTTTGTAATATGTAAATATAGTTCTAACCGTTTTCAGTAGCTTGCACATTTTCTTGAAAAGTGCTATAAAATAATTTAAACACTCAAAATATCTACTAAATATTCTAAGTAATTCTATGTTCACAAGATTATTTCATATTGTTAACAAAAAAGTCATAAAAAATTATTATATATTATAATTTTGAATTTTGAAGTATGCACTAAATTGTTTTTTATTCAAATTATCTACAAAAGTTATGTAAGACTTGTTATATCTATAACATTTATTCAAATTGTTAATCAAAATGCCATAATTATTAAGGACCACTGCTCGCATCGCATATATTACTTATAAGGCGAGCTGGACGCATAGATGCGTTGTACCTTGTTTAACCATGGTAATATATCAATATTTCATTATAATTGCAATATATACAATTGTCAATGTCGAAAATACATTTGTCAAATATTAACAATTCATCAATTCTGAGGGATATATCGGAATATCCGGTCTCTCCTTGCTTGTAACAAAATAATAAAATTGTACGAGTATAATATCTTATATGTACATGAATGTCCCGAGTAAGGCACTGGAGATATTAAAATCCGTGTCTATATTTGACAATACAAAGTGTATATTTTCAATCTTACCAAAAAATAATCGATTTTAAATATTACAGTTTTGGTAGAAATACAAAATTGTGCAAGTGCATCTCTATACAAAACAAGGTTTGGTAAGCGTAAAACGCACCAATGCGTAGAGCTCGCCTATAGGTAAGATATGCGTTGCGAGCAGCGGCTTATAATTATTATGGTCTTCTGATTAACAATTTGAAATAATGTTATAGATATAAAAAGTTTTACAATTTTTTGTAGATTATATTGATAGTGCATATATTAAAATTCAAAATTATAATATTCAATTGATTTTTTCGGGCTTTGGGTTAACAATATGAAAAAATCTAGAAATTAGAATTTTTACTCAATTTTTGAGTGTTTTAATTATTTTTATAAAGGCAGTATTAAGGGGGGCTCCAAATTTTGGGGCCCTATAACTCGGGAAGTATAAGGGCGATTGGATTTAAACTGCGAGAGGATTCAAATGGGATGCCGGACAATATGTGCACCAAATTTGGTGTAAATCGCTCCGGTACCTTCAGCGGAGTAGAGGGCACAAATCTGGTCTTATGATCGAGCGACAACTAACATCCAAGTATATAAGTTATAAATATATTTGGATTCAGGGCGATGAGACAAACACTTTTTGTTAAGGAATTTTTTTGATCCGTGAATGCTACAGACAATTGACCGATTGCTCTAGCTTCTTCAGTACTTCGTACGGCGAGCTTAAAAAAGAATTTATGTGACATTTGCAGCAGAACAAATATCGTATAGTTTTACACCAAAACCAAATGGTAATATAAACAGTCAGAAACACACGACACACTATAAACAACACGAATGGACATACACGTATGTATTCCTGTCAATTTCAGGTTGCCTACAAATGTGATTCGGAAAATTTACGACCCACCTATTACATGATAAAATGAAATGATACGGTGAATTTACTATTATCATGAGAACAGGAATTCAGTATTTTAGGAACATCACATTTTACTTTCATGAACGAAGCCTAAGTGATAGTATTATAATCATGAAATATTTTGAATTCGATATTTTAGCTCGTTCTTTAAGTAATATATGCGGTGCGAGCAGCGGATTTTCTCCCTCCTACTCCACGTTTGGCATATTATTAGAATTTAAAAATAAATTCTTTTATTATTATGGGCTATGACTATGAGTATAATTGCAAAAATATTATAGATTAGATATTTCGAGTTGTCTGTGTTTGTTTGTGGGCGCTCTACATCAAAAACCATTTTTAAAGTTTTTAAGTAACCCGGAATAAATGTCCAATTTTTGTAAACAAATGTTAATCTAGTAGTTGGTGCCCTGCACCAATACTTGTTTTTTGTGTATTGCTAATTTAGGTGAATTTAAAACATTTCAAAAAAATAACAGATGAAATCATGCAAATATGACGACATGACATAATTTCTCTTTTGACGTTGAGGATTAACTTGTTTAAATGCGGCTGTGACTTTCATAAACGTTTGCCAACGTCAAATATGAGCGATTTCGTACTGTTGTATATGGTTTTGTCCGAGTCGCCTCGGGCCGATAACAATTCAGTTAAGTTTCAGTAAACGTCGCTGATGAATAGCAATGAGAGCAGAGTCCTCGTTGTCCGTGCTTACTATACGACTAGTGGGTTCGTTCAAGTACTAATTCAAATACTACGGGGTCTCCCCAATGAACAGTGCCCATCGACCGGGTAAACACAATTTACTACTAAATAAGAACCAATGCAACCAAACGAAACAACAACACTTCCGGTTTCCTAATCATTTGCTGAACAAACATTTAATGATTCCTTAACTGATTGGATGCCTTAATCGGAAATATAATTTATAGGATTTTAAATCTAAAATAATTTGGAAGAATGGATACTATCGCAATTTTAGAAATATGTATATAAATATATATTTATATATATATATATATATATATATATATATATATATATATATATATATATATTTATATATGTATATATATATATATATATATATATATATATATATATATATATATATATATATATATATATATAAATTGTGCCTTTAGCATATTAACTGTGGCTTTAGGGATTATTTTACCTTTTCTATTAATCCGGGGTTTTTGCCAAAAGATCGAACGCAAAAGGTTATTGTCTTTAATTACTTGAGCAATTGTATTTTAAAAAAGGCCATTTATCTCATTTAAAAAAGGCTGTGACTACAAAATTTAAAGTCTACATTGATAAATAGCCAAAAACGAATTAAGCGTCAAAATTATAATTGTGACTAAACTATTATTGTATTAACTAGGGTCACCCGTGGGCACGGTGTGCCCATATGGTACACAGAATAGAGGTCAGTTTGGACGGGTGGAGAATTTTCTTGTAACTCATAGTTACAATAAAAAAATAAGGGATTACCCTTACACGCTTTTTCCTTCAGTTTGTATCGTTTAACAAACCTAAAAGAAATAAAATATTCATAATTTGATATATTTTATTGACAGATGTACCTTAGTTAAAAAACAAGCCCGTCAAATTATTGGATTGGACAGATGAATCGGTGAGTAGTGAACTGTATTCTGCGTATGATATGCGCACATGGTGCCCACGGGTTAACATAATTAATTATGACACAATGACTAAAGCCATATTCTCATCAAGCAATTTACAGGAATTTTCTTGCGTGCAAATTAATTTCATCTCGAAATTATGTCAAAAAATACCGAATCAAGTCATTGACAGTTTACGACAGAAAGACTTTGAACGTTGTTAAAATAAGAACCTGTCCTTACACTTGCAATTTTCTACCAGGGTTTTTGGTTCCAAATCTCGTGATTGATGTGAAATAATAATAGAAACAAATAATACAGAAATGTTAGAAACATGTTCGAATCTTCTGTATTATTTGTTACAGAATACAGAAGATTCGAACATGTTCTTGGTTCAGCGTACGAAGTACAGAAGAACTTAAGCTTTCGTTAGTTTTTCTGTAGCATTCTCGGTTCAAATAATTTATCTCGTCGTCCTGAATCCAAAAATACATATAACTCATTTACTTGGATGTTGGACGTCGCCGTCGCTCGTTCAGTCGCTCGTAAAACCATATTTGTGCCTTCTGCACTATTTGGTTTTATTTGACGAAATAAAAGCATATCTGCCTGTACTTAAGCTTGTTTAATCAGGTGAACGTAGCTATTACACCAATGCTGCGCAATTACCACATGCATTGTAATATTTGAAACATGCCCTTATGATTGTAGTAATCAAAATACTTATAGTCATTATTGTAATCGAAATATGTAGTGTGATTGTTGTAATCAAAATCTTGAAGGTTAAATATAAATAATATATTTCAATTTTTGACAAGCCAACATATATGTATCATGTATTGTACTTTAGGAGCAATTTTACGTAACAATTCTTTAAAAATATTGTTCACTTGTAAAAATCCCTTGCAAACGTTTTCATCTCGGGGTTTTAAAAATAAAAAACAATTTTTCGGTTTTTTTTTTACGAAATTAAAAAATATGGTATATTCTAAGTTATGGCATATAAAAGTAAATCATTTGAACAAATTATAAAAAAAAAAAATTAAGTCATTAACAGCTGGTTTACGAAAATCGATGTTTTTTTACGGTAGGCAGAATAACTCGTGATATGCTTATCTGAAAACAAAAAACTTTTTTTTCTGTTAGTATATGCATATGGCTTGTACTTGAACGAAGGGTTTGAAAAAATAAATGATATTTCAATTTTTAACAAAAAAAAATGATATTCGGTGAATTTTTCTTATATTTTGGTAATTTTCTATTTCATGTAGTGAACGTAAATAAAAATCCTTCGTTCAAGTACAAGCCATATGCATCTACTAACAGAAAATAAATTGTTTTTTTCTATGACCATGTAACCCATCACGTCTAGTTCAAAGCAATGCCGCTCCGCTCTACTGTGGGCACTTTTTGATGGTGGCGCTACCATCAACTTCGAATATTCAAGCAACCAGTGATTGAAATCATACACACAGTATTAGAAATCAGCTATATTTACGCTACAATCAAAGATATTCCGTCTAATAATGACTGTATATTCATTAAGTATTACATTGTTAAATTTTTGGTCCAAGTTATATTTTTTGTTTACATAAAACTACTCAAAACCTATCATGATCAAAAAAACCATAAAAAATAAAAATTGTCAAGGGTTAGCTTTATAAAAAATATAACTATAATAAATGACCTATTTTGGAGGTTATTATTTTTTATCTCCGTAATATTAAATTCACAAAAAAAATCTTTTGAGGAATAATTTATTCTATTACGGATTGACAGATATTTTTACTTTCTTTTATAAAGTAATTAGTTAATATAGAGATCACCTAAAAATTCGAACTCGAGATTTCAACGAATATACACGTTTTGACCATCACTGAATCAAATGTGACAATTTTTGGAGTGACGTCTGTGTGTGTATGTGTATGAACGCTCTAGAACCGAAACTGTCGAACGTAAAATGTTGAAACATTAAACTTAAGACTTGTATATGGTCTAAATGCGCGCCTCGTATTTTTGAAAGGAATACTCAAACCGGAAGTGCATGTTTACTCTATGCAATTTATGTTCTATCTCCAATATCACAAGGACGGCGGTACTAATAACAAAAATAGTTATGTTCATACTGAAAGTTATTAATATTTCGCACAACTTTTATCTGAAAGCTTCTTTAAAATATGTACCAATTACGAGAATATCGCTATGGAAATTCTTTATATTCTTATTTATATTGTCAAGGAAATACATATGTAAGAATTTTTCTCATAGTTATCGTATTACTTTTGCCTGAAAAAAATTGACAAATAAGCCAAATAAGAATAATGTATGTCATATAGAAGAAACAATATTTGATAAAATAATAAAATAATAAGCTAATTGGTACAATTTCAGGGTATTACTGAGAGTGTTAGTATTTTTTGACAGTTTCTTTGGAATATATATTGGTAATGAAAACTACGTAAAAGAAAGTTCTGTGTTGGCCACAACCATTTTTCTTTTTTCATAAAAATAATTTTTTAAAGTTTTAAAGCTTTTTTTCAAACATTGTCAAAATTTCTCTAGCGAGATTTCGTTTCGTTTTCAGAACTATGTGATCAAATTTTACGTTTGTTGCTCTTTAGTTTCTTTATTTTAAATGAATTTCATAAGTTATATACATTTTTGGATTCAGGGCGACGAGACTAACACTTTTTCTTTATGAAATTATTTGATCCGAGAATGCTACAGACACACGACTGAATGCTTAAGCATCTTCGGTACTAAGTACGGCGAGCAAAAAATCACTTATATATTCGAAATTATACCAATATACGCAGGTTAAATTTATATAAAGAGTACCGATTCAACTCGATAATTTACAATATCTTACAATAATATATAGTCCTAGAGTAAACCAGACGACGCTGCCGCAGATTACTTAATTTCAAATAAATTAACCAACAAATATGCAATTTCATGCAAGAAATTCGCGTTTTATGCACAAATAGCATATTTATAGAAATATTGATGAAATTCGTCTAAATAAGCATTACATATTTGCAATATGCATTTACATATATTCCGCACTTTAGTTATCATTAATTAAAAAATTGGTTATGACCAACATAGAACTTTCTTTTACGTAGTTCTCATTAGAAATAACAAACCCTATAACTGAAGGAACTTCTAAACTTTCGTATAAAGTCCTTTTATTATCCGCACATTGCCACTGGAAATCCGCCACATCTTTTGAAACACCAATTCAACTCGAACATATTTGATTTATCAAAAAATGGTTAATGCGACCGAAGACCGTATAATTTCAAATAAAGAACCCTAAAAATATGCAAAATATTCACGTGCTATTTACAGATTGCATATTAAATGATATATATTGCTGAAATTCGTCCAAATATACATTGCATATATGCAATATGCATTTGCATATAATCTGCGCTTTAGTTATCATTAATTAGAAAATTGGTTGAGGCCAACACAAATCATTTATTTTACTTAGAATTCAGTTGAAATATATATTCCACACAAACAATTAAAAAATTCCAATATTCCACAGTAATACCCGGAAATGGTACCAATTAGTTTATTATATTATATTATTGTTTTCAAATATTGTTTCTTCGATATGATACATAGATGTTGATTCTTTAGAACTCAAGTTCTCAGTCGATCTATTTGTGTTAAACAGTGCAAAATGACATACATTATTTATATTTAGTTTATCTGTCAACATTTTTTCAGGCGAAGTCAAAACGATAACTATAAAAAAAATTCTCACAAACGAATTTCCTTGACAATATAAAAAATAATTTTAAGATTTTCCATTGCGATTTCTTCGTAACTGGTAAATTTTCGAGTGATACTTATCAAACAAAAGTTGTGCGAAATATGTATATCTTTCATTATGAACATAACCATTTTTGATATAAGTGATGCCGTTCTAATGAATATTGAGGATAGAACAAAAAATTCATAGAATAGACATACATTTCCGGTTTGAATATTTTTTTCAAAAAACTTCTTGACTTGTAAATACAAGTGTAAAGATATAAGTAGCACAATTTTACGTCTGACAGTTTCTGCTCTAGAGCATTTACACATACACAGTCACACAGACGTCATTTTGAAAATAGTTCCATTCAATTCAGGGAAGGTGAAGGCGTGTATATTCGTTGAAATCTCGAATTCGATTTTTTTGGTGATCCCTATTTACTTATTACTTCGTAATAGAAAGTAAAAACAAGAGACATGTCATCTAGTAATATAACCTAAAATATGTTTTAATGTTCAATTAAATTGCTTTTAAATTAATATAATTTTTTTTCTGCATTAACACCATCTTTGATAACAATTTATACTTAGAGGTACTTTTCGCTCTGAAATACAAATTAATAATATAATGCCATTACTTAAATTTAACGTTTACAAAACATACAATCCAATCATGATTCAATCGTGATGATTTTTTGACTATTATATTTAATCGTGATTAAAACTAATCTCTATTCAGAGAATCATGATGAGAAGCATGAAGAAACACGCTTAAAATATCAACGTTTTGTGTTTTAGGTTAACTATTATGTTAGCAAGAATAAAACTTCGCGTTGCGGCCAAAATTAATTTAGGAAATAACCTATTTTTCCCTAGATATGAAAGGTTTGAATTCCCAATAATAATACAATTCTGAGATTACATATTCGATCGTATATCATGCTATGTTACATTTATTGGGTGTTATACATGTACAACACCCGATAAATTTAAACTAAGATTTATCTAAACAAAGTTTTGTTAATCGTTGATTTCAAACCAGCATGGTGCAAATGGCCATTACTTAAGTAAAAATAAAGAATAAAAATCTATACTTGCCGATAGTAAAGTTTGGTAAACTACAGCTTGAACTAAAGGCACATTTAATAGTTTCATTGAATATGGCTATTGCCATATTATTATATAAATTATTTTTATACATCTTGGTAGTATTATAAAACATGTATTAGATGTAACTATATTTCTATGAGGGAAAATGCCTCTTCACTATTTTCCATGAAAATCCGCTTGAGAATCGCCTGGCTAGTTTTCAATTAGGTTTTAGGTAGTCATAGAAATTGTGCAATTGATTTCATGGTGAATACACTTAACATGTAACTACGATAATACACACTATTGTTGAAGTTTCGATACAGGCGAGGGCTAAAGCCATTGTGCAGCACCTGATAAGAGTTCATCCACCACCAAACCAAACACTGACCATCATTGCCCTTTCGCAACAAGGTCAATAATTTAATTGACCCACTATCTCCAATATTAGCCAAGCTTGACTATGTCATAACAGATGGTACATGCTGCATTTTGCATGATGCTCATCTCGCTATTTTTATTTCACTTCTTTAATTATTCGTTCGCGGAAGTTACAATAAAGTTTTAAAATATGTACCTACGCGGAACCTTCATTAATATTTTTCGTTTCAAGTATTTCAGCTTGCAGGAAAATATAATTTGCTAGAAATTTTTAGTAAATTCAATTCCTTTAAACTTTTGAAGGTGCAAACCAAATTAAACTAATGGTCTTGGTCGTACGACCTAAGGGTGGACATTTCTGAAAATTTGATATCGATTATCGATATTAAATCAAAAATATCGATATATCTAAACATGGATATCTATCGAAATATCACCTTTTATAAATATAATATAACTTTTGATAAATATCGATACATAATGATAAGTATCAATATTTATTGGTAAGTATCAATAGTAATCCATATTTATCGATACTTATCGATACTTATCGATAGATATTGTTACTTATCGCTAAGTATCGTGAAGATATAAATATATTGGGTCAGCTTCGTGTATTGGTTACGTTTTAGCTCGCCGTACGAAGTACAGAAATTTAACGGGGGAGTTTGTTAGTGCCAATTTTCAGTATTATTATTTAATATAGGTATTAAATATTTTTGATTTTGGCAAAATATTAAATATTCATATTTCAGAAGTTGTAATATATTTTATTATTTAAAAATAAAACAAGATTCGGTACGTACAAAGCACCGATGCGTCCAGCTCGCCATAAGTAAAATATGCGAAGCGAGCAGCGGGTTCACAATGTGTATCCGTGTGTCTGTGTGTCTGTGTGTCTGTGTCTCTGTGTTTTTTTTTTTTTTTTTTTTTTTTTTTTTTTTTTTTTTTTTTTTTTTTTTTTTGCTAGGGCAGGTGGAAATCTTCAAAAGACTGCGTGTGGGATTTTTACTCACTAAAACCACCTCCCTATACATCACGCTACCCCGCGGGACCGCCGTGCATTACTTCGCGGGGGCGGACTGGCTGTCAAGCGCCCTCGAGTGTGGCTACTCGCCCTCCTCTTCTACGCCACGGGCAGGCCTTTCCGTGCCTTCTCCGTGTGTCTGAGCTCCTGGATGACCTTGGCCGCATAGTTGGACACCGCGTCCCAGGCGGTCGCACTAGCGGTCATCTCGCCAACTATGTGCTCCGGAGAGAGCTGTCGTCGGAGGTGTCGCTGCAGGATCTCCCGTTCTCCGTCAAAGCGCGGGCAGTAGAAGAATACGTGCTCCGCGGTTTCGTGCGCAGGGTGGCAAACAGGGCACGAAGCATCGTCGTCCAACCTGAAGCGAAGTTGGTAGGCTCTAAAGCAGCCATGTCCCGTTAGCAGCTGCGTGAGGTAGTGATCCACCTGTCCATGCTGCCTCGCTGACCACACGGTGATTACCGGAATGAGACGATGAGTCCACCGTCCTTTGTGTCTGTGTGTCTGTGTGTCTGTGTGTCTGTGTGTCTGTGTGTCTGTGTGTCTGTGTGTCTGTGTGTCTGTGTGTCTGTGTGTCTGTGTGTCTGTGTATCTGTGTGCTTGTGTGTCTGTGTATCTGTGAACGCTCTAGAGCCAGAACTGTCGAACAAAAAATTATAAAACTTCAAACTTAAGACTTCTATATTCCCTAGATGTGCAACTTTTATTTTTGAAAAGAATATTCAAACCGGTAGTGCATGTTTACTTTATACATTTTTTGTTCTATCTCCAATATCACTAGAACGGCTACACTTACGGCAAATATAGTTATGTTCATAATGAAAGAGATTAATATTTCGCACAATTTTTGTTTGAAACATTTCTTCAAAAAATGTACCAGTTGCGAGAAAAATGCTACAAAACATTATAAATATCTTGTTTACGATGCCATGGATTCGCATGTAGCTTATAAAATCGGATCATCTGCTATTTTGACAGGAAAACAAAATAGACCCAATTAGATAAATGACATTTCAGAATATTTCTGTAGGGTATTGGTTAGTTTTGATAGCTAGTACTTCAAAACCATTACAAATTGGTATTGGTATCATTTTCCACCCATTCTTTTATATAAGATAAGCTTGGTTTTCATATTGTTTCTGTTGGATTATTATTTTCTAATTTTATATTTTTATAATCAATAAACAGTGAAAACTGCGTAAATGAAAGTTGAGTACAGGCCACTCCAGATATTTTATAACATTATTAGCAGTCGCCATGGCGCAGTGGTTAATAGTCTTGTCCTTCACCCTGGAGGTCGTGAGTTCGATCCCCGTCTATGCCAATTTGTATTTTTTACAAGTTAGCGTTCCACACACTTACACACTTACACACTTACTCACATACGACCATTTCTGGGTAATTATATTTATAATAGTTTTTATCTCCAATGCTGATCAGTCTTGTTGGTATTTAATGTGGTTTTAGTGGTTCATTTGTCTGTGATTTACGACACTCTTGACATGTGTTTCAGCTTTGAGTGACGCGTTGGATATCTTCATTCAGTCGAGGCAAACAAACGCAGTCACATGCACGTAGTCTAGTTAATTCTACTCCTTGATGTCTCTAGTGGAATATTTGTAGAATATTGGTTTGCATTGAGCTAGAGATGATTATTCGCTCATCTTTGATCAGTATTTCATTATTGATCGCAATTTCGTCTCTAAATGGCCAATATGATTTCAGTGTACTGGAAATTCTTTTCTATGCTACAAGGTCAACTATTTACCACAAATTTTTTGAGTGATCTGTGGTCGCAATCAGTGGCTTGTTTAAGTTGATTTATTTTTTCCTTGCTGAATTGTATGAAATCACGTACATCCAGATCGTTGGGTGTTGCGTCAAATGATGGTAGTCTTGAGAGGATATCTGCAACAATCATGCCTCTATGATGATGTCGTACTCTCAAGATCAATCGAAGAAGTCTTGGGGTGCGGCTGCAAGAAGTGGTTTATGATCTGACTCGTCGACGAACTGTTTCCCGAAGGTTGTTACAGTTTAATTTTGGCGCCTTGAAATCAAACGTAATAAAGACATTTTTGGTTTTAGATTATGGTTAGACGTTTTGAGTTTGAGAGTTTTGGGTACTAGAGCCTGCAGGCTCGTGCGAGCGAGGAGACTACCGGGGTTCGTTGAGGTGAGCTGACGTGTGACATTTGGCTGGGTTTTTGGTACACGTCTTGGTCACTAAAGTTTTCTTGGTATGTATTGTTTTTATTTTGTTTAAGCAAAGTTTTTGTTCAGTTTAATTACCGTTTGATTCTGGCATATCAAAAATTTGGTCCATGTGTTTTACGTCAGGTACCGACACGAACTAGCGTATTGTCCATTTTGTTTTAACGGTTGGCGTAAATTTTTAGGCAATGTAATTAGTTTTGTTTGGTTGGTCTATGGGGTTTAGCTTCAATTATGTTTAATTTAAATTCACTGTTTTATAGATCAGCTGTGTAAATATAATAACATTTAAATTTAAATATCAAATAATTTTGGTGTGCGATTAACGGTGTCGCACACACTATTATTCCGCCATTCATTCTAGCAAGGGAAAAATTGCTTGTATACAAACAGCTGGAGAAAGAGCCTTAACACAAGCTACTGGACGGCCGAACACCACCTGACACTGTGAACATCTGGTTAACAGCGGTTGATCCCAAATTTCGGCAACGAAAAAGGATACCCCTAGGCGATTTTACAGGAGCCCTATGCAGGTGCATCTTTAGCTAGATCCATTTATGTTAAGATCCTGGGTTAAAACCTGAACCGGCACACCACACAGGTGTGAAACCAATCTACTTAACGTATATTATTTTGTAAGTTTTGTTATTTAATATCCTAATTTCGCATCAATAGTCTACGTTCGATTCATTTCATATTTTGTAATATTTAATATTGTAATTGGTTATTCATTTTATTAAAAGCCCACTACAACAAAAAGTTGGGACTTTCTTTTTAAAATTCATCCGTCATCATTTTCTTTTCTTAAAAGCAAGTGGCGCTCAACAACATCCTAATAAATACTGTGTGCTAATCACCACGACTCGCTCTACCAACAGCCTAACTGACTACTTTAAACCGAGGTAACGAAATAGTATGTTACAAGGTGTAAGCGTGAAATGAAAAGCCAAAACTGTCTAACAAAAAATTATGAAACTTCAAACTTAAGACTTGTATATGCCCTATATGTACACCTCCTACTTTGAAAAGAATATTCAAACCGGAAGTGTATGTATACTCTATACTTTTGCATTAGCAATATCACTAGAACGGCTACACTTACGACAAATATAATTATGCTCATAACGAAAGATATTAAGGGGTCATTCACCTTTTGAGCACAAAAAAAAAGCTGTTTTTTAACTTTTTTTTTCTCAGGGTACGTTTGAGATATTCGCATGCGGTTTTCTGTATCGTATTTATTCAACTTTTCTCTTTCATAAGGTATTTTTTAAAGTTGGGTACGTTCAGCCCCGGCGAAGATGTCCAGGTCCAAAGTGGGCAGCTCAATTTAGGCGCGCGGTAGCATAACTCTGGTCTCAGTTGTTTGAAAAAAAATAAGAAATAAGGGTTTTAAAGTATATTAAATTGTCTAGGAATTGATTTTCGGGTGGTCCATTTGGACCATAATTAGCAAAATGGCGACCATCGTAGGAAAAAAGTTATGTTTTGCCATTTTTTTTCTCCTTTGGCGGGCCTTATAAAATATTAACAACTGTTGGACACACTTCGTCGAGAATCAACTCCTAGAGAATTTTATTACCTTTAAGATGCATTTATTGAGAGTTAAATCGGTTAATTTATTGTCGAGATATTCTACCGCGCGACTTAAAAAATATGGTTTCGAGAAAAACGCGTTTAAAGTTTCACTTTCAGACTGACGCGCGCGAAAACGCCGTGCTTGAGCAAAAACATTGTTTTGTTTAAATCGCAATTTCACATATTTCCAACTCGAATTTCAAAAAACTGCTTCAGAGGCATTTTTTCTTAAATTCTATAAGATGTTTGTTCCACTTTAATTTTGAGTCCTATATCATTCCTAAGAATTTTGTTTCGTTTATGACGGGTAGTTGCACATTGTGTAGCCGTAATATTGGTTCTCGGTGGGGTCGACGGAGAATACAGAAGTGCATAATTTTGGTTTTGGTGTCTGAAAATTTAGAACCCGGGTTTGACGACCACTCTTGCAAGTTCTGTATTGTTGTTTGTAAGTGTGTTTCAACGGTATTTATGTTCTTCCCTCGGTAATATAAGATGAGGACATCGGCGTATAGAGCAATTTTTGTGGGCGCATCAATGTATGTTGTTATTTAGTTCATTGAAACTAGATATAAGGTTACACTTAGGAGTGCTCTTTGAGGTACCCTGTTTTGTTGTACATTCTGTTCGGATAGATAGCCGTTAAATTTTACGTTGAATGTCCTTGTTTCCAGTAAGTTTATATATAGTGTAGTATATGTCCCTGTATGTTGTATTGTTGTAGAGTCTTGAGAATATGGTACCTCCAAGTAGTGTCGTACGCCGTTTCAAGGTCAAAGAATACGGCAATGAGGTGTTGTTTGTTGATTTGGGCTGATTGTATTTCGGCTTATAGTGATGTTAGATGGTCTAGTGTTGAGTGTTCCTTTCTGAACCCACATTGGGACTTCGCGAGTAGCTACTTGTTTTTGACAATATCAAAAAACAACTTTACTTAAATTGTGAACCCATGCATAGGCCATAAAAATTAAAAAACAATTATTTTTCAATTATAATGCCAAGCGTGAAGTAGGAGGGTGACGTCTGCTGCTCGCATTGCGTTTCTTAGCTAAGGTGAGCTGTATGCATCGGTGCGTTGTACGTATCGAATCTTGTATGTAGAATCAGCTAAAGTGAAAATATGTTGCAGGCTTGAAATGAGTTTCGAATTTTTTTTCCAGGTAGCGTCAGGATCTTGTTAATCGGTGCCTGATAATCTCCTTAAACTATAAGCACGAATATCATGGTCTCCGGTGAAATGAAGTATGTGGTTTACTTGCTTATCTCATTTTATGGCCGTTCGTTAAAAATAAAATAGGCATTTTTGTTTTAATAGGGTCAGCGCACCAACCATATCGCTGGAGTCCCGTTTGCGTTTTGGAATACAATTATCTTTCATTCTGATTGTATTACTACAGCATTTTTTCAGTAATTTCTTAAATTGGCTAATTGGTTTTTGATTATCGTTTAATTTTGCTTGCTTATGACTTGTTTTCCATTCAAGTCATTCTCAAACAATAACCGGTGCCTGATAATCTCCTTAAACTATAAGCACGAATATCATGCTCTCCGGTGAAATGAAGTATGTGGTTTACTTGCTTTTCTCATTTTATGACCGTTAGTTGAAAATAAAATAGGTATTTTTGTTTTAATAGGGTCAGTGCACCAGGCATATCGCTGGAGTCCCGTTTGCGTTTCGGAATACAATTATCTTTCATTCTGACTGTATTACTACAGCATTTTTTCAGTCTTTTCTTAAATTGGCTAATTGGTTTTTGATTATCGTGTAATTTTGCTTGCTTATGACTTGTTTGCCATTCAAGTCATTCGCAAACATTAACCGGTTTGTCCGTTTCACTACTACAGCAGCCGTACTATTTCTGCTAAACTGATTCTGAATCACAAGAATGAAATGGACTTAACTTTAAAATATTTATTATTATTTGTATGAAATCTTAAATTCAATTAATGTTTGGGAATTTTGGTTAAAATAATTCCCCATTAATGTTGTAGTTTACGTATAAGTCTGGTTTAAAGGATCTTCTTGTTTCTTAATTTAAAATCGTAAGTTTAAAATGAATTATATTAGTATATCAATTGACATATATATATATATTAACAAGAAATATGAAAGAGTGATTTATATGAATAGACAAGCTTATACACAAGTTATAATAGAATTTGTAATAGATTATCATTACTTGTGCTATGTTTCTATAAGCTCTTGAATCCATGGTATATCATAGATATATGGCAGTTTACTTGTATTGTAATATGTACATATATGTATATGCATACATCAACTATAGCATAATACGCTTTGTCCTCCTGGGCTAATGAGAAAGACCGCAAAACGGATCAGCGAGCAACATTGTAGATGAATTTATCGCTCGTTTAACAGACTTTCTGCTGTATTGCAGATTCATCCGAAAATTAGCTAACGTAATAACGAAAATTTTGATTTAAAGGTTGTCGTTTATCTAACATTTGTTTAATTAAGTAACGACTTTATAAAGTATTTATTATTTCTCTGTTTTAGCAACACTTTTACAAAAGTTCGATCAAACAGTGGCGTAGACAAGATGCTGTCATAAGTAAGCGACAGCCTAACACAAATTCTATGACAACATTTTTAATGAATTTTATAGGTAATATTTGTATAGGAGTAAGCGATTGGTCATATTTTTACAAAATTTATACTTTACATAGATAATAAATAAATTACATGCATTGGTACCTTCACCTACACCTTAAGCTCGCCGTGTAATCTATTTTATGATTAAGAAAAAAAAACACAATTTAATAACCGCTGATTTTTAAATAAAGAAAACCTATTTATAACACTGAATTTTGAAGAGATAAAATGTAAATGCAAATTATGACTTTGATTGCAACAATTGCCAATCTTTTAATGCGATCAATAATTAAGTATATTTCAAAATTATAATTTTTAATGTTTTTAGTTCCTGTACAGCTATAGTGTTCGCGTGTCTGTAACATACTCGGATCAAAAATTATCCTTTATAAAAAGTATATATCACGTATATCAGAATCAAATAATACATATATAAGTATATATATATATATATATATATATATATATATATATATATATATATATATATATATTATATATATATATATATATATATATATATATATATATATACATATATAGGGTTATAGGGTTATAGTTATGGGAAAAAAACTCCATAATCTATTTTATGCCTCTTTAATTTTTAGAATCGATATATTTCGCAAGGAATTGCTTCCTCAGGATTCATAAATTGTGAGTTAATTTTGTAAAATTGAGCAAAATTTGTTGTTAAATATTAAAACAATTTTATTTTTAATTTTAGTAATTTAAGTTAATTTTTAATTATAATAGTCGTATACTTTTTAAAAATATTTAAATTTGGAGTTACACTTTTAGATAGTTATTTGTTAAAGAGGTTTAGTTTAACATTGTTAGATTAGAAGAACAAAAACTTAAAAAATCGAAAAAAGCAACACGTGTTTTATTGAAGTTTGGTTAGTGCACACTAAAGCGAGATACATACATATATACATGTATATCAGTATATATACATGTATATGTGTATGTATCTCGGTCGCTCGCTCGGGCGCACAGTGGAACGAAACTCTCTAAAAGTGGCAAAATGTTGTCATTGCGTTATTATTATAGGTAATTTTTTTTTCTTTTTAATTATTTGTTCTTAAATTTGCTATTAGGTTAAGGGTTAATTTTATTTTATATTAATTTGTTTTTTATATACAATGTTTAATGTTTCAAATAGATAGCTCTTATAGCCTATCAAAACTACATATAAGAGATAATATTTTTAGCTCGCCTTACGAACTACCGAAGAAGCTAAAGCAATCGGCCGTGGGTCGGTAGCAGTCAATCAAAAAAATGTCCTAAACAAAAAGTGTTTTTTTCGTTGCCCTGAATCCGAAAATATATATAGCTTATATTAGTTATAGGACCCCAAAATTTGGAGCCCCCCTTAATACTGCCCTTACATAAATACAATAAATTAATGTTTAATTTGTATTTGTCTTTTAATCAAATTAATTACAACTTTAAATTTTTTTGCACAACGTTCTTAAAAAGTGATGGCCATGTGTTAAAAGACAATGACACAAGCCATTAATAATCATTTTAAAATTTAAAATATATTAGCTCGCCAACAAAATGTTTAAAAACGTTTAAAATATCTCTACAAGGTTTCTTGATTAATTATAGAATATCAAGAGCCGCCGTGGCGTAGAGGAAATATTCTTGACTGGCACGGTGAAAGTTAGGGTTCGCTTCATGCCCATACTAGTTTACATTTAAACAAGCTTAGGTACAACGCACCTATGCGTCCAGCTCGCCTTATAAGTAATATATGCGATGCGAGCAGTTTTCAATAATTATGGCCTTTTGGTTAACTAATCGAAAAAATGTTATAGATATAAAAAGTCTTACATTTAATTTTAGATTATATTTAAAAAAAAATTTTTTGTTCAAATTTTGAAATTCAAAATTATAATATTTAATAATTTTTTTCGGGCTTTGGGTTAACAAAATGAAAAAATCTTGTAGATAAAAAATATCTTAGAATTTTTAGTAAAATTTTTAAGTGTTTCAATTATTTTTATAAGGGCAGTATTAAGGGGGGCTCCAAATTTTGGGGCCCTATAACTCGGGAAGTATACGGGCGATTGGATTTAAACTGCGAGCGGATTCAAATGGGATGCCAAATAATATGTGTACCAGATTTGGAGTGAATCGCTCCGGTACCTTCAGAGGAGTAGAGGGCACAAATTTGGTCTTACGAGATACCGAGCGAGCGACGACTAACATCCAAGTATATAAGTTATATACATTTTCGGAATCAGGGCGACGAGACGAACACTTTTTCTTAATGAAATTTTTTGATCCGAGAATGCTACAGACACACGACCGAATGCTTTAGCCTCTTCGGTACTACGTACGGCGAGCTAAAAGGAAAAGTGTTTTACTCATTCGTAGTTGTATACATAGAAATACATACATCTGGGTAAAAATATATGTATAATACTTAAAATATTTCAACAAATGCTTATTCAGGTTTCTGATATTTATAGTATTTATAAGTGCATTTTGCGTTGAAGAATATTATAACGGAGTACTCTTCATTCTGATGTGCAAAATTTTTCTGGAGCAATATTTATCACATTTTTAAGTAATTTTATAGATTATACTCGTGGTGTTTGATTAATAGCAATTCAGTATTTCGCTGACATGTTTTTGCAATGAAAACTTGGGTATCCATCACGTTAGAAAAGCATCTCCACTTTTACTACTGAAAATTCATGTAATTTAAATATAATTATGTTTTTGTAATTTAAAACAAATAATTTATCGTAAGAATTGTTTTATTTATTATTTACTTTTAAAATACAATTGTGAGAATAATCAGGTTTATAGAAATTTAATTTATAAAAAGAAACTCTTTTTTTTTTGTTAACAATCATTAATTAATACGTACGTAATATCCAGAATGAATATTGTATTAAGTAATAAAATTTGATAAAATACGAATTCAAAATCAAACAAGTACAACCATCTCTGAACAGCAGGGGAAACTACAACCAACAGATCATACCTATATGTACAGATTCCTGAATCGACGACGCTTTAAAATTTCATTTAGTTACAGTAATCGAGATACAGTTTCAGTTTATCTGAAAGATGGCAATTGTATTCGCTATTATAACAATTTGAGCAAATCAGTAATTTTGCAATATAGCTATAAAATACATAAATATTCTTAAAATTAATTCGCCAATATTAATAATTATTACATATGTACATAGTGTCAATTCTCCTTGAATTGAATTCACATTTATGCAATTTTTCTCCGATATAATAACCCGAGGGTACCATGTGCTTTTATCATATACAGTCCATCTGAAATTAACCGAGCAGTGGAGCAGTTGCTCTATTCTCTCAATTCTGTATTGTTTGTCGAGAAATCAAGAGCAATATAATTCTATTTCTCTAAAACTCAATGATTATAAATTAATTTTCTGTTTATCACCATTCACACACTATATATTAAACTTAAGTATTGGTTCTATTTTTACTTTCATTTGCGAAGTATAAGGATGTTGTAGATGTGTACCTCCTATTTCTAAAAAGAATATTCAAACCTGAATTTTTTGTTCTATCTCCAATATCTCTAAAACGGCTGCATTTATGACAAAACTAGTTATGTTTATAACGAAAGATTTCGCACAACGTTTGATTAAAAAGTTTCTTTAAAAAATGTAACAATTACGAGAAAACCGTTATGGAAAATCTTAAAATTCTTAATTATATTGTCATGAAAATGCATTTGTATGATTTTTTATATAATTATCATATTAACTTTGTCTGAAAAAAATTTGACAGATAAACAAAATATAAATAATGTATATTATTTTGCGCTGTTTAACACAAATAGATCGACTGAAATGGTGAATTTTATAAAATCAACATTTATGTTTCATATTGAAAGATCCATAGTTACATATAAACAAAGTGTATTACTTTCTTTTACGAAGTAATAAGTAAGTATAGGGATCACCAAAAAAATCGAACTCGAGATTTCAACGGATATACACGTTTTGAGCTTCCCTGAATCGAATGTGACTATTTTCGGAGTGACGTCTGTGTGTGTGTGTGTGTGTGTGTGTGTGTGTGTGTGCGTGTGTGTGTATGTGAACGCTCTAGAGCCGAAACTGTCCAACGTAAAATTATGAGACTTCAAACTTAAGACTTGTATATGGTCTAGTTGTGCACCTCCTATTTTTGAAAAGAATATTCTAACCGGCAGTGCATGTTTACTCTATGCATTTTTTGTTCTATCTCCAATATCACTAGAACGGCTGCACTTACGGCAAAAATAGTTATGTTCATAATGAAAGATATTAATATTTCGCACAACTTTTGTTTGAAAAGTTTCTTCAATAAATGTACCAGTTACGAGAAAACTGCTACCGAAAATTATGAGAATCTTGTTTACGTTGTCATGGATTCGAATGTAGCTTAATAAATCGGATCATCTGCGCCTGTCAATATTTCGACAAGAAAACAAAATGGTCTGAATTAGATAAATGACATTTCAGAATATTTCTGTAGAGAATTGTTTAGTTTTGATAGTTAGTTAGTTCAAAACCATTACAAATTGGTATTGGTATAATTTTCAACCCATTAATTTATATAAGGTAAGCTTGGTTTTCAAATTGTTTCTGTTGGATTATTATTTCCTAATATTATATTTTTATAATCAATAAATATTGATGAAAACTACGTAAAAGAAAGTCCCGCGTTGGCCACAACCCATTTTTTTTACTTTCTTTTACAGAGTAATAAGTAAGTATAGGGATCACCAAAAAAATCGAACTCGAGATTTCAACGGATATACACGTTTTGAGCTTCCCTGAATCGAATGTGACTATTTTCGGAGTGACGTCTGTGTGTGTGTGTGCGTGTGTGCGTGTGTGTGTATGTGAACGCTCTAGAGCCGAAACTGTCCAACGTAAAATTATGAGACTTCAAACTTAAGACTTGTATATGGTCTAGTTGTGCACCTCCTATTTTTGAAAAGAATATTCAAACCGGCAGTGCATGTTTACTCTATGCATTTTTTGTTCTATCTTCAATATCACTAGAACGGCTGCACTTACGGCAAAAATAGTTTTGTTCATAATGAAAGATATTAATATTTCGCACAACTTTTGTTTGAAAAGTTTCTTCAATAAATGTACCAGTTACGAGAAAACCGCTACCGAAAATTTTAAGAATCTTGTTTACGTTGTCATGGATTCGAATGTAACTTAATTAATCGGATCATCTGCGCCTGTCAATATTTCGACGAGAAAACAAAATGGTCTGAATTAGATAAATGACATTTCAGAATATTTCTGTAGATAATTGTTTAGTTTTGATAGTTAGTACTTCGAAACCATTACAAATTGGTATTGGTATAATTTTCAACCCATTCATTTATATAAGGTAAGCTTGGTTTTTTATATTGTTTCTGTTGGATTATTATTTCTTAATATTATATTTTTATAATCAATAAATATTGATGAAAACTACGTAAAAGAAAGTCCCGCGTTGGCCACAACCCAATTTTTTATTTATATTTATTTACCAAATGTAAGAGTAAAGGTTGCAGTCCGGGTAATAAAATGTAACAGGGTTAATTTGAATTAAAACAAATGTACCTAATCCTATACTGATATCCTTTAACTTTGAGATATGTTAAATTTTTTGTGCTCTAATTCACCGGTACAAAGACAATTCTGTTTGTATTAATAAGATGTCTCATTCAACCAGAGGTGCACCTACTAGGTATTCAGTAGGTAGAAGTGTTTTAATTTCAAATTTTAATTAGATCATTAATATCTTAAGGTAGACTAATTTTTGTCAAGACCAAAAATGTGGCCTGTTTCTTAATTAAAATGCTTAGTTATTATGGCTCTAGAAACACATTTCGAATATTTACCTAAGAAAGTTCATTTCACTCTTATTTGAGTTTTATTTACTTTACATTTATAATAAAAACTGTGTATTACATTAATTTTCAATTTCTTTCTGGCAAACAATAAAATCTTCAAAATGTATAGCCTGATATTGTTTAAATCTTGGCTTCCTTCCGGGTTATATACAAAATTCAAATTAAAAATATTATATGTTTAGCTCACCGTACGAAGTACAGAGGAGCTAAATCATTCGGTTGTGTGTCGAACATTATCTAATCAAAACAATTCCTGCACTTGACTTTCGTTTATATATTTATCATGTATATGCCAAAAAAACTGTCAAAGAATTCCAATATTCCACAGTAATACTCTAGTATTGAAAAAGTCACTTGGTATCAAAAAGTAGACAAACTTCGAACTAATTCTATACCTGCTTCGAATTTTTTTTTGCAGATTCTTAATCTTTAGGGTATCAACATCATATGTTTTAAATATAGAGGTGTGTTTTACCCTTAAGAGGGTGAAAACGACCCCTGAATTTCATAATTTAATACTGACTCAAGTATTAAGAGATAGTTATTGAGACACATCATGTATATATTTTTGAGGTTGCAAATTAGGAATCCAAAGTTAGATCTTTAAAATTCGCGATTAAACCCTTAATATGGCCAATGGAAAAATTAGCATAAAATATTTACACAATTAAATACATGCATGCAATGTCCAACAACTTAAAAAATGTGCTTGAATATCAAAAAAGTATAAAATTTATGAATATTCCATTATAATTGATAATATTGAGATATTACCGCCAAACGAGCAATATCTGCTAAAACGAGGCTTGCTCCTTATTTCGGTCATGTCTCCTTTGCAATTAACGCTAGAAATCATCCAAAAACAACATTTTGAAGATCTTTAAATCTACTTTAATATCAAGTAGGTCAAAATAGTACAGAGGTTGTCAGTTTCTCCATATTTATCTTAAATGCGTCAATTAAAAGAAAATAAAATAAAGTGTTCACTTCAAACACTTCTATATCCTAAGCAAATATTCTTATCTAATAAATAAACGGTCTCTACGATCTATAGTATTAACCGGGGTAAAATAACATAATTTATATCTATTTTGTTTCTCTCAAAATAATAATAATAATAAAAAATGCATTTCTATGACAACATAAATAAGATTTTTAAGATTATCCATAGTGGTTTTCTCGTAACTGGTAAAATTTTGAAAGAAACATTTTGAAACAAAATTGTGCAAAATATTAATATCTAACCAAACTTCTCTGTGCCATAAGTGCACCTGTTCTAATGATATTGGAGAACAAAAAATACATTGAGTAAACATGAACATCCGATTTAATATATATATATATATATATATATATATATATATATATATATATATATATATATATATATATATATATATATATATATATATATATATATATATATATATATATATATATATATATATATATATATATATATATATATATATATATATATATATATATATATATATATATATATATATATATATATATATATATATATATATATATATATATATATATATATATATATATATATATATATATATATATATATATATATATATATATATATATATATATATATATATATATATATATATATATATATATATATATATATATATATATATATATATATATATATATATATATATATATATATATATATATATATATATATATATATATATATATATATATATATATATATATATATATATATATATATATATATATATATATATATATATTAAATAAATTTACTTTTTGTATCTATAAGGGAAATAAATTGTATTATAATAATTATTTTAAAATTTATAAAATTGTTCAGCGGAGGCACTGCACGTTTTGGTGTAATCTGATTCATACGGCTGAAATTATATTCTTATATAAACGATTATACAAAGATACGCATTCTAATAGCTATTTATGTAACCGGTGACATGATATATGAGTTTCACAAAATTGCATTTCCTATCAAGTTTCATACAAGGATATTTCTAATTAATAACTGTTATATTTACTTTAAATCGGTGCAAATATTTTTTCAATCAATTGTGATGTAAATCCAAATTGGCAGTTACGATATTTCGTTTATAAATTTGATATTTTGTTTGGCAAGTGTATTTGACTCGCGTTTTGTGACAATTTAAAGTAATCGAACAATGTCTGATATACAAAGCAATATTGAGGAAAACGCACAAAATGCATTATCAATAGTGATTTTAAAATGCCAAGTTCTGCTAAAATGTCAACATTTTCTTACTATTGTATATATAATCAAATATATAAAAAAATATATTTATAAGTTTTTACTTTCTTATACAATATTTACATTTATATGTATATAAGGAAATATTGTAATCACGTCCCCGAGATTTTAACGGAAATACACGTTTTGATCATCCCTAAATCGAATCTGACTATTTTCGGAATGACCGTATTTGGATTGTGTGATTTGTATGTGTATTAGTGAGTGAATAACTGCGTACCCGTTGAAGAAGAAATGATGAATCCCTAAATATCAGATTTGTATATGGACTAATAAAAGACTACCTATTTAGAAAAATTACATCTTAACCGGATGTAATGGTTTACTCTTGCATTGTTATTTGCATATCTCGAAAACTACACGAATTAGAGAAAAAAAAATCTAATCTGCAGATATTAGAATTTCTAGCAAGTTTTATTTTTCCAAAAGATGTACCAATCACTGTAAAATTACCATTGCCATTACAACATCGTCGAAAAATGATTCAAGCTCTGCTCAATTCTAATTTCGCTGCTTTTCTTAAATAACGGTATTTACTTTTTACTTTCTTTTTACGAAGTAATAAGTATATGCACTAATGCCCCCCACCAATTCACGTGCAACAGAAAATAGTCGAGAAAAATGGGTCAAAAATTATACTTTCAAAATTTTGAGGCACTTCTCAAAGAATTTTTTTTTTATTATCCATATGAAGAAATGTTAAAAATGCTTCAAAAGAAAAAAATAAAATCTGTTGCACCTCTTCGGCAAACGTGTGAAAATTGCGTTTAAAAACTTCAACAAGCCATAAAAATTTGAATTTCCCGCCCAAAAATTCGAAAAAAACTTGCACGAGATTATCTTTATAAGGCCTTTCGACTGTATCAAACCGCATGTCAAATGGTTGAGTAGAACCGGAGATATTTGAGAGAGAAAGAAAAAACGTATTTTTGAGGTTATAGCCGCTAGGAATGATTTTCGAAGCTGAAAATCTAAGAAAATGATTTTTTCTCGAAGACCTATCTTGACCCTTAATCCGTTTGGGGGGACTTTTCACTATCTTATCCTGCTATACCCTTTATAATAATTTTACAGATTCTGAACCTGAAGGTCAAAATAAATTATTAATAATATTGAAATTTAAAATATTGTTGATTGATTGTTGCATGATTACAACAATAAATGTTGTAGTCTAATAATTGCTATCGCTTTCATTATTGTATTTATTGATTCATTACCTAACTAGTCTCGCAGTCATTTATGAAAAGTGACACTTTATATGTCAAAATTAGAAAAAAAAAATCAGATTTTATTCTATGGTATTTGTAGATTGATATATTTTTGTCCCAAATTTTAAGAAAAATCTAATTTCAGAGTGCAAATTCGAATACGCATATTCGTTTATAATGATTTCATTTAGGTTTTGATATACTGAAAAATTTTGAGGGAGTATTCTTTATTGAGGATGCCTTCTTAATTATCGTATTAGGTGTTTAAAGCGGCTAAAGACGAGGCTGATAGATGAATGAAGTATCTGGGATCTTGTGGTGGAACAACAAGATCTCCTTGGACAGATAGGGGAATTGTTGGTTCAGCTTTAAAACGTGTTGTTTGTTTATTATGTTGATGATCGTGAAGCATTTTATGTTGTTGACGCTAATTAAATTGTTTTTGATATACGGTAGTTGGCTGCAGTACTATTAAATTTATATACGTAACGCGCTTCGCATACAATGCACTTTAACTTTACTTTACTTACGCGTACACAAAAAGAAAGATAATGAAAAATTATCATAACTTAACAAAATACATCAAGGGGAAAATCTAGGTTCGCTTGATTGCTGAAAATAACACAATTTTCTCTAGCCATTCATTTGATAATATAAAAAGGAAAATAAATAAAAATATGCAGTGCCTTACAATACCTACTTCTTTATACGAATGTATATATATATATATATATATATATATATATATATATATATATATATATATATATATATATATACATATATATATATATATATCAGGCGTTGGTCAACCAGTCGATCGCGGAACGAATCTTAGTCTATCTTCGTAAGTTATCGGACGACCCTGTTCCCATCTCTCCTCTCACCATTAACCGAAAAAGGTAGACCGCAACTCATTCTTAACCTGCAAAGTCGATCGTAATGACAAACAAGTTGGCCACCCTGCAATATATTAATACATCTAATTGCTCTTTTAAGAAAGTTCCATTTAAACAGAGATTATTTTTAATGTAAAATACATTGTTTAGATTAATAATGATATAAAAAACGTATTTGCCACCTAATAAAAACCAAAATTTTCCCGGCGATAAAACTTTACACTTCATAATAAGTTGAGTTATTTTAAATCATATATGTTATCTTTAAAGCAAGTTGTAAACAATGTTATGTCAAATAAAGAACATATAGTATACGTGTTTTAATATTTTAGAGACATGTTTATGACTCGCTGTGTATATTATTTTTTGTGTACATTTGATTCGGTGCGAACATCAGACCCTAAGGAACATTTGCCAGCATAAATTACAATATCTAAATATAATACAGTGTAGCAAAAACAGTGCTGAAGATCTGTGGCTAGCTTTGGCGAGGAAAAAAAATGTTCATGCTAATTCAGTTTACAAGATGCCTGTAAGAACAAAATAAAATTACTGCTATTGAGCTCGACTAAACTTTCGGAATTTAATGGAATAAACAGTTATTAATCTGGTATTTTTCTCATAAAGATACTATAGATATTCTGAAATAATTATTGCTAGATTTTAATTAATATAAAGTATGATGTTATTATTTTCTTAATTATGTCAGAGAGTGTGTTAATATATATTAGAGCTGTAAATACCCGTCAAACCAAGAACCAGGTGCCCATTTTTTTTAAACAAGGTACCCGAAAATACGGAACAAGGTATTCGAAAACCCGGAAACGGGCACCTGGTTTAAAAGCCCGGATCCGGGTACACGGTATCAATACCTGTATCCGGGTACCCGGTTTAAAAACCAGTATCTGGGTCCATATCCGGGTAAATGTTTTATTAAGTTTTAGAAATTCTAAAAAAATTCGTTGCAAGCTGAGCGAATCATCAATTCTGTAAATAAAATATTTGTTTCAAAGATGTTTTGTTGTTAATTTTATAAGAACGGCGTGCGTTTTGAAAGAATTTATGAAGTCCATAAATTGATTGAAATTTAAAAGTCACATAATTTTCTTAACTGCTATTTTTAACTTCATTTCTCAAAATTGATTCCACGATATAATAAGCTAGAGTGGAGTGGCTTTACTCGACTCCCTTGTACTACCACTATTTATATTTATAATAATGCCCTATGTTGTTTTATATTTACTATATAATTACTACAAAACAATTTCAAAATGTATTATAACTAGACAAACATAAATGTAAAATAGCCATTTTTACTTTCTATTACGAAGTAACCATAAAAATTTCGAAGTCGAGATTTCAACGGATATACATGTTTTGACTTTCTCTGAATCGAACGTGACTATTTTCGGAGTAACGTCGTGTGTCTGTGCGTGAACGCTCTAGAGCCGAAACTATCGAACGAAGAATTGTGAAACTTCAAATTTAAGGCTTGTATATGGTCTAGAGGTGCACCTCTTATTTTTAAAAAGCATATTCACTCCGGAAGTGCATGTTTAATCCATGCATTTTTTATTGAATCTCCAATATTACTAGAACGGCTGCACTTATGGCAAAAATAGATTTCGCACAACTGTTGTTTGAAAAGTGTCTTCAAGTATTGTAACAGTTACGAGAAATCCGTCATAGAAAATCTTTATATTCATATTTATATTGTCATGGAAATACATATGTAAGAATTTTTCTTTTAGTAATCGTATTACTTATGCCTGATAAAATTTGAGAAATAATCAAAATATGTATGTCATATTGCGCTGTTTAACCAAAATTGATCAACTGGTAAATTTTAAAGGATCAACATTTATGTTTCATATTGAAGAAACAATATTTGATAAGATAATAAAATTATAAGCTAATTGGTACAATTTCAAGGTATTACTGTGGAGTATTGGTATTTTTTGATAGTTTGTTTTGAATATATATTTTTAATGAAAACTTCATAAAAGAAAGTTCTGTGTTGGCCACAATCGAACAAAATAAAAATTTGAACCAAAATTCCTAGAAATTTTAATGTGTTCAACTTTAATTAGAATAATTTTTCTCTAACTCGTGTTATTTTCGAGGTATGTAAGAAGGAGCAACAGTAAGCTATTACTTCCGCAATAAATCAACAATATTATTAAAAGAAATCCAATATCAATTTTTAACGATTTTTCAATATAACCAGATTTATCATATTGTCAATTGCCGCTATGATATATATAACAGATATCTGTTACAAACCGATTTTCAAGAAGAGTGATCATGAATCTTGCCCCGAAATATCTGCTGTAAATTATAGAATTACTAAGCAAATAAAAACAAAATTTCATTATTTTCGAACGAGTCATATGAACAATCTATTTAACTTTGAGTATTCATTTAAAAAATACAGATGTAAACTAAGACATATAAAAACAAAAGTGTAAGATATATTTCAATTGCATTGTAGATAGAATGAAAAATGTTCTTTGTAAAATTGACTTTTGGTGAAATTTTGCCATTTTAGTGGATTATCACCGGTATCATTAATCCTTGTACTGGCTAGTGCCAATACGCCGCAACTAGACTATACTAGATTATTGTTATTTCATGGGTGAAGCTTGCTTCGAAAATACTGTTACCATAAAACAGTCAAAATGATACACAAGACAGGTCTCGGCATAAAATCATAAAATGTCTACAAATTTTAGTTTTCTTAAATCAGGTACAGACTTGATTTGATTTGAACACATCTGGAAAATATTATGATCTCCAAACCATTAAACAATAAACTTATCTCACATTACATTATTTAACTTTAATAAGATGAACTACATGAATCCGTAAACATCTCATACATCAAATTATCACTATTACCATATTACTAAATTAACGAATTCAAAAATGATATTTGTTTTAAATCTTATATGTTGTCAGACTATCTACTATCCTATATTTCAAATACTTGTATCCGGGTATCTGGACCCGGGTTTTGATATAGGGTTCCCAAATTCATGTTTTAAAATCGTGTATCCGGATACGGGTTTTGAAACCGTGTACCCGGATACAAGTATTTGAAACCGGGTACCCTGATACGAATATTTGAAATATAGGATAGTAGATAATTATACTTCATATTTGTTTTGAAACAAATATCATTTTTGGATTCGTTTCAAAATCCGGATCCGGGTACCCGTTTTCAAAACCCAGTTCCGACTTTTTTAAATGTTCAAAAACCCGGGTAATCCGGGTACCCGGATACCCGAACTCGGTTCATGTATATATGTAACAGGTTATGAAAACATACAAATATATTCTTTTGTGCATTATTAAAATATTTTGTTATATTTATTGATTCTAAAGAAAAAATTATTGAAAATTATAACTAGTAACGATTGATAAAGAACTAAACATTTCGTAACGTAATTCTCCAATGTAATTCAATTTTTTAACATATTACTGCTATTGAGCTCAACTAAACTTACAGAATTTAAAGAAATAAAACAGTTTCTAATAAAGAAAGAATAAAGAAAATATAGAGATCGTGAAATAATTGTTTCTAGATTTTAATTTTTGCAATGTATGATATTACTATCTTCCTAATTATGTCAGAGAGTTTGTTAATACAGTAGGCGCTCGATACCGTGAACACCGAGTAACGGAAATTCGGGATGTGAACAATCATTTTCATAACCTTGACGAAATGGGAACAAGCCGATATTCGATAACGTGAACACATATTTCATGCTACGGTATTACTACAGGCCATACGACGCGAAGTTCCGGACCCATTTATTGTATATTGCAGGGCTTGCCGACAATTCGATCGCGAAACTATTTTTAGTCGATCTGCGTATGTTATCGGACGACCCTCTTACTACATAGTGTTCCTATGTCTACCCTCACCATCAACGAAAAATTTTGAAGGTAGATCGCGACTCATTGTTAATCTGTAAGGTCGATATTATTGACAAACAAGTTTCCCACCCTGGTATATTGTATACAGTTGATGTCCGACTGTGGAAGAAAGTGTTTGAATTCGAATGAAATTCCATGATGTCACCGAAAAAACCAATCTGCTTGATTCCCTATGAAAAGGCGCTTATAATTCAAGGGTTAAAATGAGATGCAAGTGTGACAAATTTATCAAAAAAATATGATGTAGCGAAAGCTACGATATGTAAGATATTTATATGCATACATATTATTTGAACAATAGGAACATATTAATTCAAACATCAAATTAGCATCTCGTTAACGAGAACAAAACGTTAGTGTGCACACTCTCTGATTTATTTTGTTCACGGTATAGAGTAGTGGTTCTTGGCCTATGGGTCGCGCAAAGTCGAACCAAAAATGTTATTTCCAAAGTTATTAATAAAATAAATAAATAAATAGACAGGTCGCGATAAGCGGCTTTGCTAAATATATATATATATATATATATATATATATATATATATATATATATATAAATATATATATATATATATATATATATATTTTCATTACATGTTACATATATACACACACATATATATATATATATATATATATATATATATATATATATATATATATATATATATATATATATATATATATATATATGTGTGTATATATGTAACATGTTATGAAAATTTACAAATACTAGTAACGTTTGATAATGATCCAAAAATTTCGTAGCGAAATTCTCCAGTGTAGTTCAATTTTTTAACATAATTATTCAAAAATGTGTTCGTTAATAACAAGGAATATTTATGTTCTAAAAATAAATATTTGACATGTAGGCCGACGTGTTTACCCTATAATAAATGCTTGTAACTGGTAATAAGTCAATTATTTTATTTGATCAAACAAATCATTAAAAAACGGAATTTATGTGTATGTATATATATTTAAATATATATACTTACACATACATGCAAAAAATAATAATACTATTATATATATATATATATATATATATATATATATATATATATATATATATATGTACTTACACCCGGTACCCGCGTATTGAAACGCCCGGCGGGTAGGCTGACAATTGGCACCCGCTCACAAATAATTCCGAAACAAGCGTCTCAATATATATATATATATATATATATTTATATATATATATATATATATATATATATATATATATATATATGTATATTTTATTTCTAAAATACAAATATCTATTAAATTGATGTCAATTACGATTCAATATATTGATTGTTCCTATAAAACACATTAATATGTTATCTGAGCTGTTTTATATGTTTAATATACAATAGTACATCCTGATAATAGGTTTTGCATATATACTACCGATAAAAATATGATTGTAATCTGTAAATTTTGTTAAATAAAATGCAACTGATGTTTTGGAGGACGCGGACTGAATCTGTCAATGTTATGGATATATTTAGTTGCGGGTTGGAGTTTATGAGTTGTAGGGCTTTAAGAATGCTTCAACTGTGTAGGAGCTGGTAAAATATACACCATTGCTCCTTTGATCAAGAAAACTCAAGATATCCTACACCACATCACAAACAACCAAAATAAGCAAATCATATTCATGTGAATACTATCACACTGTGGCATAGTGGGCAACGAAGAAGCAGACAAGGCGGCGAAAGATGCAACTGATAGAAGAGAAACAGATATTCAAATAGCAAAAAAATATTTCAAAAACATTAAAATGAAGACAAACCACAAATAATTAACTGAGAACTATAAAAGAAGATACACGAAAATGGCAGACTAACACAAATAGAAAGCACTAAATCGCACTCACGTGACTCAAAATTCGATAAAAACTCAAAATAATATACAATTGACTATGAATCACTAACCGATCTATTGAATAACGCACAAGGCAACTAATATAACAGGACTCATAGCAACGTTAAATGATTTATACTCACTGCTAAAGGACAGCAAAACAAAAACCAAATTTACAAGACTAACCCGAAACCCAGAAATTAAACATCCATGGATCCCAACCAAGCCTATTCCAAGATGACCTTGATGCAGTGGAAAATTAATGGTTTCTTTAAGGGGTTACATGGGTTTTAAAAATAAAAATAAAACACTATTTTTCGGAATTTCTATTTCGCAAAATAAATAAATATGGTTTATTTTAAGTTATGGCATATAATAGTAAATCATTTGAACAATTTATAAAAAAAAAAAAATTAAGCCATTAACAGCTGGCTTAGAGAAATCGTTTTTTTTTTTACGGTAGGCAGAATAACTTGTGATATTCTTATCTGAAATCAAATAACAAAATTTTTTCACGAAGGGTTTGAAAAAGAAATGATATTTCAATTTTTGACATTGTTTTTAGCAAAAAATTTAGATTTTCGGTGAAAAATTTTCATATTTTGGTAATTTTCTATTTGTAAAGAGACATGTAGTGAACGAAAATAACAATCCTTCGTTCAAGTACAAGTCATATGTATCTACTAACAGATTTCAGATAATCATATCACGAGTTATTCTGCCTACCGTAAAAAAACATCGATTTCCGTAAACCAGCTACTAATGGCTTAATTTTTTTTTTTCTAATGATATTTTTTTTTATAATTTGTTCAAATGATTTACATTTATATGCCATAACTTAGAATAAACCATATTTATTTATTTTGCGAAAAAATATTCCGAAAAATAGTATTTTATTTTTATTTTTAAAACCTATGTAACCCTTAAGTACCTCCCAGAACTACAAATACTATAATAATTAAATAAATTTTAAAGAATCAACATTTATGTTTCATATTGAAGAAACAATATTTGATAACATAATAAAATAATAAGCTATTTGGTACAATTTCAAGGTATTACTGTGGAGTATTGGTGTTTTTTGACAGTTTGCTTTGAATATATATTTCTAATGAAAACTATGTAAAAGAATGTCCTGTGTTGGCCATAACTGATTTTTTTCTATTTCGAGCACCACTCGTTGAGCGTCACTTGTGGCAGTGCGAGCTCAGGGATTTTTGGTATCGAAATACCCGATTGATAAATTAAACTATTTATTGAACAAATACTACGTTATTGTTTAGTTTTACAGGTTATTGATTTTATACATAATGCTGATGGCTGACATATTACATTCTATCTCTGTTATTGAACTAATAACTACAAGTTATTATACGAGGTTGGTACTGTCATGGCGGTTGGTTAGATTTGAATTTCGGCGGGTGCTACAGTATGAGGTAACTTTAACTAACGGCTTTAATTTTAATTTTAAAAATAAAAGTTTCTTTCCGGGCTACATTCAAACTGTAAATTAAAGTTTCATAATATTATCATCATTAGCGTATTTACCGTAGAGCGCGCAAAGATACACACACATGTAATCTGAAAACTAGTCAATATTAATTCATGGAAGCTCAAAATGAATCTGTTACGGATTCGATTTTTTTTTTAAGAATACAATACATCATTTTAACCTTTGTTCAAGAAAGTAATGTAAAAAGTTATATTGTCCTTTCTAGCAAAAGAAACCTACCTACGCCAATGTGAACCAATAGATATATAAAAGTAATCTGTTTGCGATCTAAGTACAAGGTACTATAACGGTATAAGGATTTGAAGAGGCTCTTACAAACGATTTATCTAACTTCCTAAGGATTGCCTAGAATATTGTTTCACAAACACTTTTAGGATTATTATAATATCAATAAAAGCTTGAAATTTCAGTTTACTTATGGAATTATGAGACAGGAATCAGCTTACTTCATAAAAATATTAGTGCTTCTTGGATAAACATTACTAATTATGTAATGTTTAAAGCTATTTTTGACTAAGCTGTTAAATATAGAGATCTTTTTATAGATACAGTCAATATTTGGAATTCGTAAAGGAACGGAATTGAGAAAACATGCATAGGTGGCAGGCACCGCATTTTCTATTCTGTGGATGAATATATTTATGTAAAAACATTTTTTTGACCACTGTTGTTAACAGAAGAAGAATTTTCTGTAACACTGAATTTTTATATGATAACATGTAAAAGATAATAATTACATTGTTACCGATTCATTGCAAAATAGACAGTTTTCTAATACGATCGCTATCAAAACTATTATTAATATTCTTTTTTCTGGCCATTGGGTACCTTATATGAAAGAAGGTGAATAAAGGTTGTAAAACGTTTTTTATGCCTTTCATATTAAGAACCAAAAGGTCAGAAAAATAAAATGATTCATAATAACTTTGATAGCGATCGTATTTGAAAACTGTCTATTGTTGCAATCAATCGGTAACAATGTAATGGCTAGATATAAAATTTCTTAGAATATTCAGCATTTCGGGGCCCTATTACACCGGACCTGCAAACACAATTCAATTTGAAATACAATGGGAACCTTTTGGCCACCCAAATTTTATGTATACCTAATTTTAGTAAAATCGGCCTGGTACCTTCAGCAGAGTTGCGCTCACAAAGTGATATCTTACAACCGACCGAGACACACATCCAAGTATATAAGTTTATATATACTTATATATATATATATATATATATATATATATATATATTTATATATATATATATATATATATATATATATATATATATATATATATATATATATATATATATATATATATATACATATATATATATAATAATTATGTGTAAAAAAATACATAGCTCAAATATTCTGTTCTATACATTATTTAGAATATTACTGATGGTGTAAGTAATATTCCATAAATATTTGACAATTAAGCATACTTAATATTACGTAAATGCACTGTATATTTACATAAATGTATACCTACATTATACATAAAACAAAATTTGCATATTAAATATATAATATATTATAATAATATTTCGTTTTTTATAAAAGCAGTTTTTGGCGAATTTAGTGTCATACATATGCAAAATTTAAAATAACATGTGTTAATTTTTTGGGCTAATTGTGTTAAATACACTAACTTAACTCAAGTCCTAAAAATTTATTTAACACTTGTGTGTGATTAGTTTTCGACATGGTTATACTGACAGAAATATACTTAAAAATGGGTTGTGACCAACGCGGGACTTTCTATTACGTAGTTTTCATTATATATATATATATATATATATATATATATATATATATATATATATATATATATATATATATATATATATCCAACAGAAAGAATATGAAAACCAAGCTTACCTTGCATAAATGAATAGGTGAAAAATTAAACCAATACCAATTTGTAATGGTTTTGAAGTACTAGCTATCAAAACTAACCAATACTCTACAGAAATATTCTGAAATGTCATTTATATAATTCAGGCCATTTTGTTTTCTTGTCGAAATTTTGACAGGCGCAGATTATCCGATTACCTAAGCTACATTCGAATACATTACAACGTAAACAACAATACCTATGATTTTTAGTAGCAATTTTCTCGTAACTGGCACATTTATCGAAGAAACATTTCAAACAAAAGTTGTGCGAAATATTAATGTCTTTCATTATGAATATTACTATTTTTGCCGTAAGTGCAGCCGTTTTAGTGATATTCGGGATAGAACAAAAATTCATAGAGTAAACATGCACTGCTGGTTTAAATATTCTTTTCAAAAATAGGAGGTGCACAACTAGACAACAACCAGTCTTAAGTTTGAAGTTTCTTAATTTTAGGTTCGAGCGTTCACACACACACACACAGAGAGAGACGTCACATTCGATTCAGAGAAGGTCAAAACGTGTATATCCGTTAAAATCTCGAGTTCGATTTTTTTGGTGATCCCTATACTTACTTATTACTTTGTAAAAAGAAAGTAAAAATGGCAAGAAAATTATAAATATTCTGATATAATTTATATCTTTATTACAAATTTTTAAAGCTACAAATTAAAATTAAGATCATTTGAAAATAAATATCATTCATGAATAACATTCATAAATATTCAATATTTCAATAAATACCTTAGAATAAATTCAAAAGTAAGTGAGGATTATTAGGATATTTAAGATTTAATACGTACTATTAAGAATACATACCAGCAAACGCAGTAATCATACTATCATATCCGTGATTTATAATTTTATTTTCTATGCAGATGTAGAATATGGAATCTAAGAATTAAATTAGATTTTAGAGAGTAAAATAAAAAATACAATAATTTCTTAGTGTGATTTATAATGCATGGTGTTACAGTTTTGATATTTTTACACGTGTCATCTTTCGTTGTACCTTGCTATAATATTATAAAAATTTGTTTTGAAAATAGATATATATCAAAGAATTTAAATTACCCTTGAAATATTTGGAGAGTGTGTTCAAAAATGTTAAAAGTAATACTTCTCGTGCACAATTAGACTATTACGTACTACCATTGAATATGTTTCACTGATTGACAACAACCACAAGCTGTATCACCACACGGTGTGCGACGATTACGCTCAATATCCACAACATTCAGGAATGATACACGACATATTGGTGGAGACTGCCGACAAAGATTGTAATTTACACATTTTGTAAAATTATACATCTAGTAAAATTGAAAATGTAAATAATGATAAATAATTTTAGGTAATATATATATATATTTATATGACAACAAATTCCGATCATCATGTGATATATATTGTTAACATAACAATTGTTATGTAAAATTATATATATTGATTACGGAAATGTCATTTAAATTTCCATATTACATAATAATTAGAGAATATGAATTTTACATACGCTCTATATATTTTTACATGATGTATTATAGTAAATTCGCAATTTTATAGAACTTTCACTTATGTAACGAAAATTTATAGACATTTACATTATACTATGTAAAAATGTATTTTACAAAATAATTATAGTGTATTTTTACTATAATCTGCATAAGAAAATCACTGCTTTTTACCATGTATATATTTGGATTCAAGGGGACAAGTCAAGAACTTTTTGTTAAGGAATTTTTTTAAACCGAGCATGTTACCGACACACGACCAAATACTATATCTGACTGGTACTTTCGCACAACGCGACGTGCTAAAAACGTTAGTATATTTCGATAGTTTGAGATAATACATTCATCACATCATCACTAATCATCTTAATCTCTCTGAAGAAGACCATATATTGGTCGATATTTACCAACGTATTTTTCTCAATCTATTTTCTTTACAAATTCCTATAATTGACCTTATTTATAAAAATAATTACAACAATTATTAATTATGAATTGGAAAATGTCTAAAGTTTAAGTTTTAGTCAATAGTTAAGTGTAAGTGACTATTAATTCAGTTTTGTTACATGTAATCCTATAAATATTTATATGAAACCTAAACTTTATTTGTATAAATGAAATCGTAAATATAAATTCTAACATATGGCTATTGTTACATTGCGATCGAAATTAAATTAAGTAAAATGAAGATAAACATATGCGAACCAAATTAAACAAAGTGAGCCTTGTAATGTTTGTTTAATTATCTTCTGTCGGTTTTATGATTTCCTCTATTTGTATACAATTTTGTTTTCTTTTCTTAAAGTTGGTCTCCCATTATAATTAATCATGGGATATATTTAAATTTATTTAAAGTAAGTTTTTATAATTTAGAGAATTAAAATTAAAAAATTCTTTGTACCTATTACACATAAACTTCTTATTTGAACATCTAAATAGTAATCTTCCATAAAATGAAATTGCTAAAATATAATTTCTTAATATAAGCCGGTAATGAAGAACAGAAAAAATAACTATTAATTCATTTCTAAACCCTGAGTGAAGTATTTCTCCATTTATTGCCCGAAAACCATAAATTTTCAAGTTCATTAATACACCAACACAAAAATTGTCCTTTCGGCTATCCTCGGCTTGTGTCGGCAACGGCCGGAATTCAAAGTTTCCTGCGAAAAGCTTGCTATGTGTTCGCAGTTTCGTCGCGGCTCTTCAATTAAGAACGTGACCAAAGCCTGCTGGGATATCTCCAAATAGACGACAAATTCGACGCGAAGTTCAAAGAATATCAAACTGATTTCGTATAGCGGACATTTGTGTTTGCGAATTTGTTACAAAAGGCTCATTTTAAGGTTAGAATCTGTGTATTAGTGATCCATTGACCAAAGTTTGAATAAAATATTTCTTGAAAAGTGCAATATTATTTTCGTATAAATTGAAGCAATATATAAGGTAATTTTTATATTCATTTTGTTATTTTAATGCTAGAAAAGCCAATTTAGTTAATTTTTACAATAGCATGACCGACATTTATTATAATTTTGTATAAAAATAGACCATTAGCTATATACTATACTTTAAAATTGGTATTAAAAATATGCATATTTATGATATTCTAATAAAATTCAAAGCTCCTATTTATTGACAACAAATAAAATTATGCTAGACACATACGTTCAAATTGTTATTTTTAATTGACATTAAAAAACTAAATTAACAGAAAATTATAAAATTACGCCAACTTTGCACGTGCAATTTTAAATGGAAATTTATTGAAAAATATTAAATTCTCACTAATATTTTAATTCAAAGGAAATCTTTTTGTTAACAACGGTTGACTAGCTATATGTAAATATTAATTAAGAATTTGAATGTTCAATTTGTAAATTTTCTGAAATTACATAATAAAAGTTGGATGTAATTGGTTGGATAATTGCTCTATAAAATACAGCAGTTGATTTTTATGTAAATTATTTTATTTTGTTATTGGATATTTTTTTATTATACGATGTTCTTAGTTATTTTCTGTTAGTAAGTGATCATGTTCATATTTACCTCACTGCTCCTTTTTGTCTTTTTAAATTCTTGGACAATATCTTTAATGAAGTATTTGACTCATGATATTTGTGTTGAAGATATTAAAATGTTTCTTTACATTACATTTGCAAATGATTATTAAATATGTTTGTTTCCCAAGTTACAGTTCATATTGATTTTATTTCATTGCAATCATACGGCGAATTTTAAACAAAGGTCAATGAAGGCCTCAAGTTTTTTTTTTTTTTTTTGCTTTTTTCTATGATTCAATATTTTACGAAAACTATTTAAATAAGAATACACTGAGATATTGTTGATAATTGATTTTCATCATTTAAGCATAAGAAGACTAAAAAATGTATTAGATTATACGGCATGCTGAAAGCTGGTGCCCGTATCTAAGCTTGATAATTTCATTTCATTTACGATGCAATAAAAAATTTAATAAAATTATACCTAAGTACCTAATCATCTGTTATCCGTATTCTAAGTATTTGCCTTTTCTTGCGTTATTTGATGTGCATAAAAATATACAGTACCTACACGTCTTATAATAAAAATGTATATGAGGCTTTTTTTAAAGCGTCGGTAGCTTGCTGTGCTTTAGAAACTCTTTAATAATTTATTTTTGTAAATACACTGGTGTATCGTTCAAAAATGAAATCAAATTAAATTTACTAGAAAAATATTTTACGTTATCAAATAATATTTGGTTAGCAAGTCAAGATAAACATATAAAATTAAATATGCTATTCTCTTGGAGAAAATTATTCTTTATTGAATATTCTAATCACGATTTATTACTGTCTCAACCGCCCCTCTCAGACTTTCCATGATATAGAGTTAAGGATTGTTCACAGCGAAACAATTAGTAATTAAACTTAAAAAATTATAAATAATAATATAGTTTGTATTATGACAAGCAATGTTAACATTCCAAGAAACACAATTTATGATAAATTTTGTTGCTGTGAACGTTAACCTTGTAATTTAATTTCTAAGCTTAATTACTAATTCTTTAGCTGTGAACAATCCTTTAACATAAATATCAAAAGAATGAACCTTGTTACGTCGTTATAGGGAAAGAAACATAATAATAGTTATTAGTGTGAAATATTCTAACAAATCTCTTATCTGTTCTTTCTTTTCAAAATTAAATATAATTTTCTAATTTTGACAAGCAAAGTTTTCAGAAATTAACTGAAGTTGCGAAACATCACACTTTTCGTAGCTATTTAAGAATTTAAACAATTTCGCAACTGGTGATGAAAAGTTAATTTTACCACTAGCTAACAAAAAGAAATATATACATAATCATATTTTGCACTTGACTTATTCAAATTCACAGATAATAGTTCATTTTGTGCCGCCATTTTGATAACTCTTGGTAAATTGAAACTTAAATCAGATATTTTCAGTTCTTACAAAACTCAAGTCACACAAATGTCAAACTCGACACACTTCAGCAGAAACAATATTAATCCAACAAGCCGTATTGATTTGATTTTCAATACAATTCATAAAATTCATAATGTCATCAGTTGAAAACCATTTTTATTTCAACAGAATTGTGGAAATCTGGTATGAAATCCGATTTAGTGTAACGAGTGAGATGTTTGCAGGATCTTACTTCGCTTATTCCGCAAAAATATCATTCGTTACACAAAATTAGGCATTTCGTAACTGGTTACATGGATACTAACTAAAATAACTTCATTTTTACAATTGTAAAGCAATGTCTTTTAAATGTAAATGATGTTTTCGACGTATTAATGAATGCTTCATTAGTATAAGCAGTTGTTAGTAATTCAGTTCCATAATGTTAATATTTAGAGTGAAATTAAGAAAGAAATCAAATGTTCACCATGAATGCTTCCTGAATTTACAAAACTTTGAAATACGCTCTTGTGCATCTTTAAAATGTTTACCAAAATAAATTCTATGCTATTATCTTACTTTTAAACAAAGTCAACAGAAGTTATAATTTAATCTGTATTTATGTACGTATGTATAAAAGGTAGGAATAAATTGAATAATGTAAAATATAAAATAATAGATCTGATCTCAACTTTATATAGTTATTCTACTATGAAGTTTCCCGTACTAACAGAATAAATAATGCCAAAATTACTTATTTTGCAAAGGTAATATTTTGAACCGAAAAAGTTTCAGATACACGTTATTTTAATAAATGCTGTTTACGGTATTAAAATATGACTGTTAGTAAAAATAAAATACATGTCATTTAAAAATTGTGACCACCAAATAATTATTTTTAGCTCGCCGTAAGTAGTACCGAAGAAGCTTAAGCATTCGGTTGTGTGTCTGTAGCATTTTCGGATCAAAAAAATTCATTAAGAAAAAGTGTTAGTCTCGTCGCCCTGAATTCATAAATGTATATAACTTATATACTTGGATTTTAGTCGCTCGCTCGGTATCTCGTAAGATCAAATTTTGTGCCCTCTACTCCTCTGAAGGTACCGGAGCGATTCACACCAAATTTGGTACACATATTATTTGGCATCTCATTTGAATCCGCTTGCAGTTTTAATCTAATCGCCTGTATACTTCCCGAGTTATAAGCCCCCTAAATTTGAAGTCCCCTTAATACTGCCCTTATAAAAATAATTAAAACATTCAAATATTCTAAGATATATTATATCAACAATATTTTTTCATATTGTTAACCCAAAGCCCGAAAAAAATTATTAAATATTATAATTTTGAATTTCAAAATTTGAACAAAAAAAAACTTTTTATATCTATAAATTTTTTCTAATTGTTAACCAAAAGGCCATAATAATTAAAAACCACTGCTCGCAATGCATATTTTACCTAAAGGCGAGCTCTGCGCGTTGGTGCGTATTAATATGAAATATCATAACAACAATAAATTTTGTACTATAATAATGGCTATCGCTTTTAGTTTTGTATTTATTGATGTGACCGCGCTCGCCGGAACGGCGAGCTGATAGCACTGGCGCTAGCGCCAGTTCTTGTTTTTATCCTATGGGCCCACAATTTGAAAAAACTTTAATGACATAAAATATCTTGACCACGGGCAGTATTTAGGAGGGTTCCAAATTTTGGGGGCCTATAACGCCGGCCCTGTACAGACGATTGGATTTGAAATGCGACAGGAACATTACGGGCATGAAAATTATATGTATATCAAATTTTATTAAAATCGGACCGGTACCTTCAGACGAGTTGCGGTCACAAACTCAGGTCTTACGACGGACCGACCGAACGAGTGAGATACATACATCCAAGTATATGAGTTATATATATTTTTGGATTCAGGGCGAAAATACAGGAACTTTTTGTTAAGATTTTTTTTCGATCCGAGCATGTTACAGGCACACGACCAATCACTGGATTTATAATGCGACGGGAACATCACGGGCATGTAAATTATATGTATACCAAATTTCATTAAAATCAGCCCAGTACCTTCAGACGAGTTGCGGTCACAAACTCAGGTCTTACGACCGACCGACCGAGCGAGCGAGATACATACATCCAAGTATATGAGTTATATATATTTTTGGATTCAGGGCGAAAATACAAGAACTTTTTGTTAAGATTTTTTTTCGATCCGAGCATGTTACAGACACACGACCAATCACTATAGCTCTTTTGTACTTACTGTACGACGAGCTAAAAATGTTGTCTATTTGACAGTAATTTGTTTGGTTATATTTTCCAATGTATAAACCATTTGCTTCTGTGTTTGAATGAATAAAATTAGGATATGTTCATCAAATAATTATCAATATCCTTGGCTAATCACGAAACGAACGATATTAACGTTACCCATGTGGATGTGTGCAATTTTAAATGTGGGGATTTTGGAAATTAAAACTGTTATGGTACAGGAATAAATAAATGTCGGGATCATAATTGGTTAGATTGGTTCAATGGGCAATGTGAGTATAATGTCGATGATTTAGAATTATATACGTAAACTTAGAAATTTATTAATTTCATATTAAATGCCGATGAAATGTCATAACAACAATAAATTTTGTACTATAATAATTGCTATCGCTTTTAGTTTTGTATTTATTGATGTGACCGCGCTCGCCGGAACGGCGAGCTGGTAGCACTGGCGCTAGCGCCAGTGCTTGTTTAAATTTACTATTTTTATGTGATACAACATCTGCCAAATAAACAATTACTTGTGACTCACAAATGCAAAACAAACAGTTTTTATTGACATATTCATACAAGTTGAACCAAATAGTGTGCCACAAAACTCACTGTACATCCAAGTATATAAGTTATACATTTTTTTGGATTCAGGGGTATCACGAAACAAGAACATTTTGCAAAAGTAATATTTTGAGCCGAGAAAGTTACAGAGTGTGTTAGTAAAACATGAAATACACGCCACTAATATAAAGGTTTTGCTCTCTCGCATTAAGAAATTGTGACAACCAAATAATTTCATATAATCTCAATTTTTAAATTCTGACAAGTTCATTATTGTTCTTGTTGATTGCCATAAAATAACTGGAGTGGCCATTTTCTTGACTTTCTTGTCCTTTCACTATCGTTATTTATAAGAAAGATTAATTTGGTTTTGAATTCTCCCTGCGATAAGGGATAACTATGAAACAAAATTTATATGTAGTGTAACTTGGGAAACGTATGTTTAAAATAAAACATTTTCAAATGGATTATTTTAAGAAATTTAATGGAAATTTTAATATCATTATTATGAGAATCACTTTATTTCTTACGTGTGCTGTTTCTGAGATATTGAAAATGTAGGTTGAGTAAACTGCTACTTCCGGTTAAGATATAGTTTTCAAAAATTAGAGATGCACACCAGCCATATACCAATCATATGTTTAAAATTTTATAATTTTACCATGTACAGTGTTGGCTCTAGAACGTCCACACTCACACAGACAAACAGACACACACATACACACACACTCACACACATAGACGGGATTCAGATTCGTTTCAGGGATGGCCAAAACGTGTTATATGATTACAACACTACCTTCAGACGTAATCCAAGAAAGTAAAATAAAACGCATATTTCCTCAAAATATATTATACTCTTCTAAATATTAACAAATTAGTTTGGAGTCTGTGGCTGATTACACTGTAAAAAATTTTTACAATGATAATCATTGGTTTAATTATGACCCTCGATAATCATAGTAATTTTACATAGCAGTGTATCTTTACTATTTTGATTTTATAAAATGTAGTATTACAAATTGAACAGTATATTTACATATCTAGATTTATGTTATGAAATTTTACAGATGTCGTAGTAAAGGAATACGTCGCTAAATATAAATTTTACATTAATGATGTGTAACATTAGTTTTGAAATTGTAAATTTACTAATATGATATGTAATGTTTACATATGTAAATGTAAAACGTTTACAAGTGTAACTGGGAAAATTAACTATTGCAAATGTAACTTTACTAATTGAAGATGTAAAATTCCGTGATTATATAGTATATTTTACATTAAATAATGTAATGGTATTCTTAATGTAAGTGTAAATTTACATTTAAAAATGTAAATTTACTTTTACAATTGTAATCTGAGGAAGAAAATATAGGTATTATAACAAGTTATATTTCTTTGAATTGTTTTTATTACAAATATAAATAACAAAGAATCGAATACATTTATGCGAACTTAATTTGTTCACATTGTTCATTTGTTTACAAAAAATGTAATTAAAACAAACTTTGAACAAAAAAATCATCCGTATTTCAACTAAATATTTTTTTATTTTTTTCATTAAAATTGTTAATAAATGATATGACCGACCTCACACAACATCTTTTACTTCTGCTCCCAACGTCAGGATTTATTTTCAAATATAATCTAATCGATTAATTCCATTGTTAGGAATAATCCTATGGTGTATTCGTGTATTTCATTTTGAAATTAAAAAATATAGCGAAAATTGCCTCCAAAATATGTTCGGTTCCTTCATTTATTGTATTATCTTCAATGCAAATATAATTGGGGCAGATTACATTTGACCCTGAAAAAAAAAATGAAATAAGTTTAAATTGGAAGTAAAATAAAAAAGGAATTGTTATTTGGTTTTATAAAATAATGCCTGAAAGGGGTGCATTGCAAATATAACGTACCAGGTACACTGGAAATGTTGGACAGTACCGATTCTCCCTTTAATTTTTATTTCAGTGCATCTTCCTACAAGAAGAATACTGTAGAAATTTTTATTATATTTATACTATATTTTGGTAATCTTACCTCAACTTCAAATAAAGGAAAACCAAATTCTTCGTGAAAGTATTTTGCTATAACCTTTTAAGCAGTTAAACAATTGTGTTCTGGTGCCTCGATGTTGGTATCTATTTTTATAAAGTAAATGTGAACTTAATGATTAATATATAATATGAAAATACAGTTACAAAATGTAGAAAAACATTTTCAAATATTAAATTTACCATTTAAAATATAAAATTCCTCTAACTTCTGTAAATTTACCATCAAATTCTGATAAAATATAAAATAACAGTTTCAAACACTAAATTTATAGTTTAAATGTCTGGAATGGCCTGCACTCAACTTTCTTTTACGTAGTTTTAAATAGATAGATATTAATATACATATATATATATATATATATATATATATATATATATATATATATATATATATATATATATATATATATATATATATATATATATATATATATATCCCAAACACACTGTCTACATATATATATATATATATATATATATATATATATATAATCTCAAACAAACGGTCAAACTAACCAATACTCTACAGGAATACTCTGAAATGTCTATTTTGTTTTCCTGGCAAAAACAGGCGCAGATAATAATAATTATTATTAAGTGATACAAAATTTTTTGCTGACCAATATAAAATGAAAATTCAAATTAAATTACTATTTACTGGATAATTATACCAATTTATAATGGAGCTGTATTTGAAGTACTTATCGTATTCACTCTTAAATTGTCAAAACACAGTAAAACTCTGAAATTGTTATTTAATTATGTTAGCAAATATATAATATAAATTGATTCTATAATAATTTACCTTATATAATGTATTCTAATAATAAATCAATATATAAAATATTAATTCAAACAGATAATTGTCAATATAATGCTTTTTACTTTTTGTTTTCAATAAACAAGAAACAAATGATGTAACTCATGGTTGATCCGATTTAAAAATAATAAAATTTGTCACAAGTGTAGGTATCTCTATGGCAACGTAGATAAGATATTTGAGTTTTTTCGTAGCAGTTTTCTCATAACTGGTACAATTTATGAAGAAATGTTTCAACCAAAAGTTGTACGAAATATTAATATCTTTCATTATGAACATTATTATTTTTTCCATAAGTGCAGCCGTTCAAGTGTTACTGGAGATAGAACAAAAAATGCATAGAGTAAGCATGCACTACCGGTTTGAATAATCTTTTCAAAATAGGAGGTGCACATCTAGGGCATATACAAGTCTTAAGTTTGAAGTTTCATAATTTTAGGTTCGACAGTTTTGGCTCTAGAGCGTTCACAGACACACAGACAGACGTCATTCCGAAAATAGTCACATTCGATTCAGAAAAGGTCAAAACGTGTATATCCGTTGAAATCTCGAGTTCGAAAATTTTCATGATTACAATACTTACTTATTACTCTGTAAAAGAAAGTACAATACTTACTTATTATTCTGTAAAAGAAAGTAACAAACATTTAAAATATTGATTTCTTATTAGAATAAATTGTATCAGGTAAATCATTATAGAATCAATATATATTATATATTTGCTAACATAATTAAATAACAATTTCAGAGTTTTACTGTGGAGTTTGACAGTTTAAGAGTGAATACGATAAGTGTTTGGGATATATATCTATCTATTGAAAACTACGTAAAAGAAAGTTGAGTGCAGGCCACTCCAGATTTTTTTTTATTAATCATTGATATGAATTAAAATTACATATAATGTCTACATATATATATATATATATATATATATATATATATATATATATATATATAAATAAATATTTATATATATATATATATATATATATATAAATAAATATTTATATATATATATATATATATATATATATATATATATAAATAAATATTTATATATATATATATATATATATATATATATATATATATATATAATATATATATATATATATATATATATATATATATATATATATATATATATATATATATATATATATATATATATAGTTATATATATATATATATATATATTGTATTATACATAGATTATAGAATATATTATACCTACCTCAAATTTTGATATTCATGAATAAACAATACCATTTTTATTTACTATGCATATATAAAAACTTCAAATCATTGCGTACCTAATACTATAATACTTTAATATTGCGATATGAAAATGTAAAAATACATGAAAACTAATAATTTGCACTCCATTAAATGTAATGTAATCGCAACTTTTCCGATTGTTTCCAAGTAAAGTTTTTACAATTGAATATTTAATTTTGCAATAGAAAATTTAATTTTACTGTAAAATATGTAATTTTACAGTGAATTATTTAAGTTCACATAAAATATATTCATAGTTGGTAATATTACATAAAAATTGAAGAACACATGTAAAATTACACAGATATGTAATATTACGCTTATTTTTAAGGAAAAATACAAAAATATTGATTGTAATTTTACACGTATATACAGTGTACTTAAAATAATAATAATAACCAATTACCACAAAGTATCTTAATAAGCTAAATACGTATTTCGACAACTAAGTTGTCTTCATCAGTAGCAATGAAATAGGAGTGTAACCTTGATATACTGGTAATGAGCACATCTTCTTGGTTATTGCCTTAGCCAGAGTTACTACGTTACACTTCCATTTCTTCGCTGCTATGATGACAACTTAGTTGTCGAAATACATAATTAGCTTATTAAAATAATTGTGGTACCTAAAGGTTTATTATTATAATTGTGGTACCTAATTATTATTACAATTTTCTTCTATATGATTTAATTTTTGTTCTAATTGCTTTTCTAAGGAACATAGTTACATAGATAGTCATTTGCTCGTGAACCTTTAAAAATCAGACTACACATGGGTGCTCAAGGGCCTGGGCACTATACGGAGAAGTATGATAGTATGAATGTTTGGTATACTGTTTATATTTTAAGCATAATCTATTTCAAAAGCTACAGATGTGTTACAATTATAATAGTTTACCAGCTTTTGAGTAGTAAAAGTACAAATAATGAAATCCCTGTGCATTAGTACACAACACAGAGAAACAAAAGTTCGGCGCCCGTGAGACCACATACTCTTAAATTTAGTTGAATCAACTAATCCTTAATTTCTGTGTAGAGCCTCAGCTTCAAACGTGGTAGAGTTCGTTCAGTATTTGTTTACTTGTAGATTTACAACACAACTGCATTAAAAAACCTACACAAAATAACCATAAATCACTAAGCTCTGCGACGTACAAAACTTTTTACTAATCCCCTATGTGTATGTAGTATATCCTACGTCCACCATCGCCAACGCGCTGTCAAATTTTCGACGCAACTTAAATCTTCAATTATGTACCCATCGTTAAATCTGCGCGATTAATTACACCACGCATATCGCAATCATAGTTCAATATGTTTTATTGAGACCGTAGTGCTAATTCGTTTCAGCTTGCAAATACATTTAATTGCAAATGTAATCATTTGAACTTGTACTAGTATAGCTATGCTTCCAAGATCAAATATTATTCTAAAATTGGAATTTCCTGATAAATTCTATGATTCGGAATTGGCTGTTGGTTCCCAAATTAGCAAATGATAATCTATGACTTATTTAGTGAGATATTTGTCAAATAGGTTAGCTCAAATAATCTGAGATCCCTCACTCGACTTTCTAATACTTAGACTTCACTATATTAGTAACTAGGGTTACCCGTGGGCACCATGTGTCCATATGGTATACAGAGCATAGGTCAGTTTTGACTGATGGCGAATTTTCAAGTAATTTAATAATAATAACACGGTTTTTCTTCATTTTGTATCGTTTGACTATAATAGTAATACAAATTTCCACATCGAAAATAATAATAAAGATAAAATCGACTCCTTTTTTTGAACGCTATTTTGTTCTTAGATCACTATGCTGAGATTAACTACTCGATCGCTTATTATACACTGTGTAACATCCGATAAATTTAAACTAAATTTTGTTTAACTTTGATTTTAACCTTGTATGGTGCATATGTGTTGTATCTTTTAGACAGTTTCCATGATTGTATATAAAAATCAGGATTATAAATTTACTTACGATTGCTGTTTCTTATTTGAATCGATTATTCAAAAAATATGTGTTACAAACCGTATTTACACAGTATTTTTAATGATTTGACATTTGATTCACTATTGTTTTTGAAATGAATAATCAGGCTAGATTCTGAATTTTGCAGTATTAAACTGATGCAGTGTCACAACGGCAGTTTTAAAAGTGATAATTAGTTATATGCTAAAATACAATGGATTGTGCCATCAAAAATAAAAGAATAAAATTGCCAACCAAACATGTTTCTAAATATGTTTGAATTATCTCTTCAACATTTTATTTCTCTAATAATCAGAATTATAAATTTACTTCCTTGCAGTTGTTATAATTTGACGAACTATAGAATCTTACCGCAACTCATATTTTCAAAAATCACTGCTTCTTGGCCATTTTGAAGTGAAAATATTAACTATGATTTAAAATAAATGTACGGAAACACGAATTTGCTAAAAATATATGCTAATTAGGCAATAATATGCACTTATTTCATATTATATACTTACAAATTGAAATTATAACATGCTACTTCCCTTAAACTTAAGATTAAACTTCAAACAATGATTCCGTGATTCGTACGTTGAAATACTGTTCTTGACGCTCACGTAGTAGCACTTTTATTTATATTTGTTCTTTGGTCGGAGGTCGTGAGTTCGATCCCCGTCTATGCCAAACTGCATTTTTACAAAAAAAGCGTTCTACACACACTCACTTACTCACATACACACATACTCAAATACAAACATTTCTGGGTTATTATATTAATGATTGTGTATTAAATTTATTCTACCATTGCCATGAAACAATATCAATATGTCAGTAATATAGCTTTATTGTGTATTAAAGGGGCATTCACCTTTTGCGAATTCAAAAAATCGATTTTGATTTTTTTGCAGAATAAGACACTTTGAAGTGTTGACTATAGGTCTCTGAAGCCGTTTTTTGAAATTCGAGTTGGAAATATGTGAAATTGCGATTTAAACAAAACAATGTTTTTGCTTCAACACGGCGTTTTCGCGCGCGTCAGTCTGGAGTTGAAACTTTAAACGCGTTTATCTCGAAACCATATTTTTTAAGTAGCGCGGTAGAATATCTCGACAACAAATAAACCGATTTAACTCTCGATAAGTGCATCGTAAAGGTAATAAAATTCTCTAAGAGTTGATTTTCGACGAAGTGTGTCCGACAATTGTTAATATTTTTTAAGGCCCGCCAAAGGAGAAAAAAAGTGGCAAAAAATAACTTTTTTCGTACGATGGTCGCCATTTTGCTAATTATGGTCCAAATGGACCACCCGAGGATCAATTCCTAGACAATTTAATATACTTTAAAACCCTTATTTCTTATTTTTCTTCAAACAACTGGGACCAGAGTTATGCTACCGCGCGCTTAAATTGAGCTGCCCACTTTGGACCTGGACATCTTCGCCGGGGCTGAACGTACCCGACTTTAAAAAATACCTTATGAAAGAGAGAAGTTGAATAAATACGATACAAAAAACCGCATACAAATATCTCAAACGTACCCTGAGAAAAAAATTTGTTAAAAAACAGCTTTTTTTTGTGCTCAAAAGGTGAATGCCCCCTTAAATTTATTCTACCATTGCCATGAAACAATATCAATATGTAACTAGACAAGCACTGACGCTAACGCCAGTGCTACCAGCTCGCCGCTCCGGCGAGCCCGGTCACAACAATAAATACAAAACTAAAAGCGATAGCAATTATTATAGTACAAAATTTATTGTTGTTATGACATTTCATCGGCATTTAATATGAAATTAATACATTTCTAAGTTCATGTATATAATTCTAAATCATCGACATTATACTCACATTGCCCATTGAACCAATCTAACCAATTATGATCCCGACATTTATTTATTCCTGTACCATAACAGTTTTAATTTCCAAAAACCCCACATTTAAAATTGCACACATCCACATGGGTAACGTTAATATCGTTTGTTTCGTGATTAGCCAAGGATATTGAAAATTATTTGATGAACATTTCCTAATTTTATTAATTAAAACACAGAAGCAAATGGTTTGTACATTAGAAAATATAACCAAACAAATTACTGTCAAATAGACATAACTTCTTCATTTCACTAAGAGATGGCGATCAATGTCTGATATACTTCAAAATATATTTATATATTTTTTTTATCCTATGGGCCAACAATTTGAAAAAAACTTTAATGACATAAAATATCTTAGAATTTTTAGTAAAAATTCAAAAAATTTCGAAAGTTCACCACGGGCAGTATTTAGGAGGGTTCACAATTTTGGGGGCCTATAACACCGGCCCTGTACTGACGATTGGATTTAAAATGCGACGGGAACATCACGGGCATGTAAATTATATGTATACCAAATTTCATTAAAATCAGCCCAGTACCTTCAGACGAGTTGCGGTCACAAACTCAGGTCTGGTAGCTGGTAGCACTGGCGCTAGCGCCAGTTCTTGTTGAATAGTCTTTTTTTACAAAAGTTCCTATAAATTTTCATAGCTTTACTTATGAGATTAATTTTTTCTCTATCCCATGTCGTTTTCAAATTTCAAAAATAGAAGGTTCAAGTTCAAAAAATTCAAAATATGCACTATATATTCTTTTATATTATATTAATCTTCAAAAATTTGTAAGACTTTATAAATCTATAACATTTTTTCAAATTGTTAACGAATAGACCATAATAATTAAAAACCGCTGCTTGCATCGCATATATTACTTAAATGGCGAGCTGGACGCATAGGTATGTTGTACCTAAGCTTGTCTTCATTGATTCTTAGCTCTTCATAACGCGTGATTGGCTTGTCTTATTTTCACCATTAGATGTTTGCAAGCAACACCCAATTACAAGGATAATTGTATTTGTTAAAATTACTTTTATAACAAAGATTAATAAAGACGTTTTTCCGATTACGAGTTGTACTGATGTTTCCTAGATATTAATTCGCTATCAAACGGCAGATAATTTTATAAATACTCTTAAAATTTCTCCAAAGAATAATATGCAAACGATGCTCCCTAATAAGCTTTTATAATCGGGCGCAGAGCTATTGGATATATGCAAATTTATGAGTTTCGATTTCCGAATACACTCATACCATGCTATTTAATGCGATTTACACTGACGTTTTCCACTATTAAATTAAAGCGTTTGTGAAACAATATCCAACGAATTTTGTTGTTCTTCATCATTTAAATACGATTATCCCTGTCGGCGAATTTAAATTTAATATCTCATACAAATCATTAAACGATGTAGTACTCTCGTTGTATATAGTACTGTAGGGAAATAATGGTTGCAATTATATCATTACTTATTATTATATTAAATATGGACTGATTCTTATGTATTTTAAAATGTCCTATTTGGTAAAATTGCAAATAAATTACAAAAATTAAGCATATGTACAGCAACAAGCACAATTTAAATTGCGTGTGAAACTTGATTTTTGAATATATCAAAATAATCTATAAAAATAAAAAATTTAAATTTTATTTGAATGTATAGTTCATATAAGGAAGAATTGCAATCACGAATTTTTTCGAAATCGACATTATAACAGAAAATACACATTTTGACAAAAATGAATTTGACCTAAAATGAATTTGACTATTTTTGGATTTACATCTGTGTGTTTGTGTATGAACGCTCCTCTCTTAAACAAACAATATCCTAGACGACAGTAAGAGTCCTGCTACTTCTTCAATATCTCGAAAATAGCATTTAGAGAAAAAGTTATTTTTATAATAAATATCAAAATTTATAGCAACTATTGTAAAATAAATTTTCAAAAAATTTACTAATTACTGAGAAATTGTCTTTGAAAATATCTATGTTACATTTACATCTCCCTGATTACGAAACATATTGATATTGTTTCAAGGCTAACGTCAAAAATTTAAAATAAATCTAAGCAATTTCTATATATAGATAATGGAAGCATAAGAAATTATAGTGTAGACCACCCTATCGTTTTTAATGTAAATATGTCGTGGCCAATAACTTTAAAGGATATCCTTTCACTGGCTACACTTATAAACATTAATTTTACTCACTGTAGAGGTCCTGGATTCGAGCCCAAATTCTGACAAAATGAATTTGCAATTAGTCAATCCAAGATTACCTGGTTACTGGTAATGCATATTTATACATTTAAATTATATATATCAAACTAACAAATCTTGCAACCTCTGCGTAATTGGAAAAATTACGTGATTGAACCCAAGAATGAATAATTTCAAATTATCAATATAATTATGATATTGTTATAGAGGTATAATCGCACTTGCCCAAATGCATATGTTATAAAATTCATTCCATCCTATAGGACAAAAATTATTGGTGTTTTTTAAAGAACCATTAATTATAAATGTCTTCAGCGCTAAAAAAAAATACTTATAATATTAATGTATTGGCGAGCGACCGTGGCGAGCTGGACGCATTAGTACTTGCATTCATTGTGTTATTTTAATAATATATGATTATATAATGATTATTAAGAAATGTTATAATTCACCGCTGGAAACACAACAAATTTCAATAAGATACTAAACATCATTTACCAATTGCAGAATCATAATCGTATATTTTTCCAGATCATTTCTGAAACCGAAAAATACACAACTTTATAATCTAGAAATAGATTTAAAAAAATAAACGTATTTTGCAAGATTTCAACTAAACATAACATAAATAGATGAGTAGAGAGACTAAACGAATACTGTTTACAATTTCGTACTCTTATGAGAACAAACAAACACTTAATATTAAGTAAATATCTGGATCTGACATTGATATACTATATAATTGAAATTTAATAAGTTGATATTTTGATCAAATCTTGCCACGAAATATGGCAAAATTAATTATTTCGACAACGATTTTTGTCCTCGACAAAATGTTATTACATAGGTTATCTAAATTTTTACTTCAGCTTTAACTCTATGTATAGTCTTACAATTATTTCCCACGGAACATTATCTTTACATACTTCACATGATTAATTTGTACTTATTAAATTTTTTAAACATTTCTTTTATTCCAAATACGTATTATGTTAGCTGAATCCCTTAAAATTTGTTATTTCGCTTCCTTACAATCTTTCTCCATTTCATTTCATATAATCTTTATTGTTTATAACTTATTAACAAATACATTTATATTTAAAATATGTGTAAACTTATATATGTAGATATAAATGTGTGCTAATGCTTACTTATCGGTTTTGTACATAGGAAACTCGTGAGAGTGTAATTGTGGGTGTTATTTGTTTTGTGCGTACACTTGTGATAGTGTGAGTGTGTATGTATTTGTATTTGTTTTGTTTTTGATTTTATGTTATTGTTTGTTTGTGCAGCAAAGTTGGTATAGAGTTAAAAACCTGCTTTTGTGCAGTTTTTATAAAACTTATTTATTAACTTAGTCTAACTTAAATTTACTTTTATTTATTATTATTGTTATTATATATTATAACATATATGCTTATATCTACATGTATGCATCCATACATACATACATGCATATATCCATACAAACATGCATATATACCAAGGTTATTGATGAATGTGAAAATTATTTGTTGTTTATTTGGGTGATTTTAATTTTTGTTTTGTTTAGTTGTTGTTCTGCATATCTGTGTTACGTATTTGTGGGATGAGTGCGGTGATTTAGGCGTTACACCCCACTGAGGCTGCATAAGTCATTATGGGTCTGATAAGTGTTGTGTACATGAGTAGTTTGGTATTTGTTGTGATAGGACTGCTATGGATGAGAAGTGCGTTTATGCTTTTTATAGCGTTTCGTGTTTTTATGATGGTGTTGCGTATGTGTTGTGTGTGTCTCAGGGTATAGTTTAGGTGGAAACCCAAGTTCTTAACAGTCCGTGTAGGTGTGATTCTTTGGTTGTATATGGTGAGAAGGGTGAATATTTTATGGTTTGTGAATTTTCGCGAGAAGACAATGGATTCAGTTTTGGTGGTGTTTATTTTGATTTTCCATTTGTCCCATTATTATTATAGTATGTTTATAACAGTTTACATTTGTTTGTTTGCCACTTGCGCAATGAATGAGTGCGCATTCAGGCAGATATCGTCGGCGTATAAAGCGGTTTGGGTCTCTGGGAATGTAGGCAAGTCACTTAGGTATATGTTAAAAAGTTTGGGACCTAGAACACTGCCTTGAGGAATCCCTGCCACTATGGGTTTCAATGATGATTTTGTGTTATGGATTTTAACTTGAAATGGTCGTTGAGTTAGGTAGGAGTAAATAAGTTTGGCTAGGATTGGGGGAAAGTTATAGTCAATTATTTTGCTAATAAGCCCTACTATCCATACTTTGTCGAAGGCTTTTTCGATGTCTAGTAGGGTTATAGTATGTCGTCTAAGACATTGTTTTTGTTGAAGTTATACGTCTGTCACTATTCGACTTACCTGCTGCACAGTGTTGTGCTTCGGTCTGAAACCAAACTGGCAGTCAGAGTAAACCTAGTTTCGTTTAGTATGTGTATGTTATGTGTTGTAACGTACTTTACCATTACCCCGTTTGAAACTAGTCAGTTAGACTGTTGGTCATAAATCAGTTTACACTGTATTTCAAAAATTTTTGGCACGTTAATTTTTACATCAGAACTCGTAAACCAAATGCTCTAGCTGAACCAAACACGAATAGTCTGACAAAATCAAAAAAAAGTTTAGCACTTCTCCTTTTCGTCAGAACTCGTACACAAATGCTTACAGCTGAACCCAACACGAGTTGTCTAACTATACCAAAAAAATGATACTAACGTGATCTATGACAGTAAACCGTTAAACTAAATTAGAATTCTACGGAATCCGCGCACCGACTCATTCAATTAACAGCCAGATTCGAAAATTTTACAGAACATACACTAGAAAGAAGGACGGAGTATTAAAATTTAAATGTTATTACCTTTACACGGTTGATCTAGATAACATGAATTTAAAATATACAAAATGAAGCTAAACACCATAGACTAATGATACAAAATTAATTACATTGCTTAGAATTTTACACGACCTAAGTTCATGTCTGAGCTTGATGTACCAAATTTTTAGATATACCTGACTCAAACAGCAATTAAACCGCACCAAAATTTTGTTTAAACAAATTAAAACCATACATACCAGAAACTTTCGTAGCAAAGCCAAGAACACGTGTAAAAATTTACCAAACATGTGGCGTACGTCTTCACCCGTCAAAGAACCCAAACCGTCTCATCGCTCGCAAGAGCTCGCTCGTTCTAGTACCGTGTTTAACCTCTGACCCAAAACGCCTAGCCATAATGTCGAACAACAAAACGTCTTTATTACGTTTGAATTCAAAGCGCCAAAACTAAACTGTTACAGTGGTGTGTGCATGTAGTGTATGAGCTCCCCTATTTTACCCTTTACACCGCATTCCAGGAGCTAATGTTTAATGTTTTTATTTTTCTATAAGTTGTATTTGTGTACATGTTGTGAAAAGTTTATAATGGTGGTGAATTTTTCAATTTAATTTTTACAATTACTTAGGGCTAGGTTTATGTCTTTAATAGCTTCAATAACGTTGGTTATGTTTATTAGATTGATTAGCTTCTCCATTTCTGTGAATAAGTCATTGTTCACTGTTGTGTTAGCAATGGATTCAGTATTTTGTATTGTGCGTTGATTTTGGGGTGTGGCTTGTAGAGTTCTGTCGTGATATCCAAGCGTTCTGTGTCGGGAAGGGGGAGCGGGTTCATGACGCAAAGTCTGTTGCGTTTGTGTTGTGTTTCGTTTTTGGTTGTTTCTGGTTCTTTCTTCGAGACGTTTTATGTATGTGGGACACTGCGTACTGTTGGTCGTATGATTCCCATGGCAATTTGCGCATTCCGCGTCCAGTGTTTTCTTTTTGCATTTGAGGTACGTTGTAGTCATCCTACAATTGCTTGTAGCATGTCCCCATTTTTGGCGTCGATGACATTGGATTTTAAATTTTGGTTTCTGTGTCATTCCCATGTAATATTTGTGTGGTTAATAAATTGTATTTTATGCGTTAGGTCTTGTAGAGTATAGTCGTTGGTTGTTGTGATAAGGTAGAGGGATCTATGTGTAGTACGCATTTTATATATCTTTTGTACCTTGATTTTGTGTACCTCTTATATTTCTTTTATGATTCCTTCTGCTGTCGGCTCGCTATCAAGTCCTCTGAGTACGAAGACGTGGATTTTTTCTATTTTGTCAGTGTATGTGTAGTATTGTATGTTGTTGGTTTCTAAGTCTTTTAGTAATGCGTTTTTCTCGTCTTTGTCGTTGATGTGTATGTTGGTATTTTGTACAGTGTATTTCGTGTAGAATACTTAGATAGCGTATTTACCCAGGAGTCGTTGTTGTGGCTGGCGCGAAGAATTATAATTGGTAGTAGTTCTTTAGGTGTTTTGGTGTGTTTCTTATTTGGTTTTTCTTTGTTTCGTGTGTCGGTGTTTATATTTTCATCTCCCTCTTCGTCGGGGAGAGCCTGGTACCTGATGCTCTCGTTTGTTGAGGTATTAGTGGTTTTGGGTATTTTTATCTTGCTGGTTCAAAGTCTTCATCGTCTAGTCTCTCGTGTACGTTGTGGGCTTTGGCTAATAACCGAGCCTAAGCTAGGCTCGCCCATGTTGTTGTTTGCACTTGGCACTGCCTTGTTGTTGATATTGTCTACCCCGGAAGGCAACCCCTCATACACGCACCTTATACTATGCACCACTTGTAGCTCGTTTTCTTTGGCCTTAGGTGAATTATTAAGTTTTATTTTGCGAAATCTACCTTTTGTTCGCATTTGATTTTGCTCTAACTTCTCTTCTACTTTTCACGTCTGTATGTTGTCGCAGTACAATCGCGACTGCACAATCTTTCTCCGTTCAACTATATCCGGACATATTTCACGTTCTTCATTTCAATATTGATCAAACTATGTGTACACTGTAAAATAAATTTTTTAATTTAATTTTTTTTTTCGTTTTCTAGATTTAGTTAATGTTCAATAATATGTTCATTCATATATGCATACCGTAATTTATACATAATATATAAAGGAACATATTGTGAATTACATACCAAATCGACCTTGAACTTTAATCAATTTTTAATATTTTCACAATAACATCTTTATGTCGGTGTCCGGCCGTCTGTGGGTTTGTGATTTGCGTGTGTATGTTTGAACGCTCTACAACCTATACCGTTGAACATAAAAATATGATGCATTATTTACAGTTAACCGGCTTTTGAACTCTATAAGAAATTGAGACTGTTTTATGGAAAATTACATTTAAAATGTAAGTATTATTATAATGTTTAATTTTAAATTAGTTCAATAAAATTGCATATATTTCAAATTTATATTATTATTACCTATATAAATATAATGTAACTTTCTTTTTACTGTGTACATCACTTATCTGCTTGCTACGAAAGAAATATGCATTGAATATTTTGTAATACGATTGAAGCGAACTAGTTCTTTTAAATTTATACCCCTTTCGGAGTAGATTTTAAATTTTAAAGATGTCTATTAGTAATGTATTGAAGTTGATACTATAGCGCTCTATTGAAACACATTCACGTATTGAAAATATCCAATTTTGAAATATAGAATATTCTTGAAGGTTTTACATATATCTGACAGTTGCCGAGCGAATATAAGCTCTACATGTTTCCTCCAGTAAAGATTTGACAGAGAAGTATTTATGTCAAATCGTCACAAAGTATTATGAAAATATATGACTGACAACTAGCAAATGCAAACACATATTTTATTTGTGATAAATGATACAATTTACAACACTTCATTAATCATTACGGTAAAACAATACAAGTTTATGTAATTTATAGACATTTGAATAATACGTTACGCGTATTAAAAAAATATGTATCTAAACAGCTTCACATACATATAAGTAAACTGTTACTTAATAATATTTTGTAATTTATTTCAATGTTACTTTATTAACTTTTATAGTATTTCTATTTTGTGATTTAAATTAATATTTAATTAACATACATTAGTACTGTAATTAATCTTCATTTGCAAATACCGTAATATAGCCAGTTTATTGAGATAGTTGTAAAATCAGAATTATTTAACTTTAACAGATTATTTAACGTTGTAAATTTATTTATCAAATAAATAAAAATTACCTTCATAATACGAGATCAAATCATTCAACTTGTTGATTGAAGTGATAATAACATAATATTTTTGCCATCAGTAAATGCATTGTTAATTAGGCAGTTCAATTATAAAAATAGACTAAAATTTTTGCAGAAAAATATATAAAATTTGTGTTATTTTATACCAAGTGATATATTTTGTCTTTTTTAACGTTCTTTCTTTAGCTGTTCATCGTACTACTACCACTGTATTTCGCAACGTAATTCCCTAAACTCATGCTTTTACAAAAAGGTCTTTTCTAAGTACAAGTGTAACACCATTGTATAATATATTGAACTTAACGTTACATCTACAACTTCATACTGTAAAATGACCAACTAGTACTAAATCTAAAAGAATTTAAGGGTAAAATCTACTATTACGTTTTTAAAAGGACTTATTTACTTATGCGCGTTGGTTCACGTAAAGGAACTAAGTTGCAAGCGCATTTTGTTTTTCCCTGTATGATGCTAGCTGCATATCCAAGATTTTCTGCAACAACCCTTTTTCTATAATTGCCACATTCAATAGATGTATTGCTCCTTAAGAGCTTTAAGTTATTTGGGAAAATTAACTATGTATTAAGCAAAGGTAGCAAGACCTCATAAAGTATTCAAGCCCTCAAAAAGACTTCAAATCACCATTTGTATTTGATAAAATAGGCTTTAATTCCTTTTGATTAATGACTTGTAAGTCAAGCTCACATAAAAGACTTGTAATTGTTAAATTGGTATCAATTGAATTGTAATTTGAAATTAATTAATTGTAAGTGATTTTAGCTTGTGAATTATCGAAATAAGTTGAATTGTGAATTATAAATTAAATTCCACTAGTAATTAATTTGGCCCAGCTCCAATATATATATATATATATATAAATAAATAAATAAATATCTTACATATGGAAGATTACGCTATTTATCATATTTCTTAATAAATTTGTCACACTCTTTTAAACTCATGAATTATAAGCGCCCTTCCATGGAGAGTCAAGCACGTTTACTTTTTCGGTGCCATCATAGAATTTCATTCGAATTCAAACTCTTTCTTCCATAGTCGGTTAACTGTTTGCTGTGACATGACGAATTGGCACGCGGTCAGATTATTTGGGTAATAAGTTTAAATAATTAAATGCATCTAAACAAGATTTTAGGAGTGGAGGAGGTTGGATCATAAACTGTGCGCCAATTCATGACGAATCCTATGTGCAATAAACAATAAGCACTGAAATGTGTCCAGAAACTCGCATCATAGAATACGAGGAAGTACAGTATACAGACGGAGAAATACAGTCGTATGAAGTATGTGTTCACTTTATAGAATATTTATTTGTTCACGTTATACGGCCATCAAGGTTATGATCGAGGTAATTATCGAGCCGCGGGGTTAAGAAACGAGCTATTTATTTTATTTCTACATGTCCTAAAAACCATAAATATTTTCTTTGGATATAGTGATGCAATGACACCACCTTTTTTTTTAAATAATATTGTATTTAACTATTTCTTACATACAGTCGAAATATGTACACAATAACACTAATTTCTGTACAAATGTCTGAGAATAAGCAGAGTTATATTTAAAGTTTCAAATCATAAATACACATCGAAAACTAAATTTAATAATACAAAACACTTCCGCGCCCGGTATACTACAAACATATACTGGCATATTGCAACTGATATGTAAGCGACAAGTGTGCTCATTTTATAGACCAACAGTATCTGAAGTTATTTCAACCAATTTTAACTTAGATAGATCGCGCCATAATATATATATACATATATATATATATATATATATATATATATATATATATATATATATATATATATATATACATATATTTATATATATATGTATGTGTGTATAAATCACACAAAATGTCTCGCTGAGGCGTTAGGAATATCCCTCAATTAAACACATCTGAATTATGTGTTCACAAATTGCATCTACGTAGGTCAATATATACAGTTTTGAGCACAATGCGCGATTCTCTATTATGACACGCTGAACTTGGTGAAATTAGTGCAAATTAATCATTCGGAAAATAGTGATTTGAATATTGTTAATTAGTTAGTTTGCATGAAATTGAATTATAGAGATCTCAACTAATTTCTATACAGCACCACAATGCTTCCAAGAATAATATACTAGATTAAAATTGAATCAGCTTGACCAATCAGAAACGATTTGCCCGTAAACCAGACACAATACCGAGTTTAAACAAATTTCTAACGAATTTGAAATATAATCGCCATTATTGTTTTAGAATTATAGGATATATATGAATAAAGTTTCCACAGTTTCAGCCCAAAAGGCAAGTAAAGTTATTATAAATAATAATTTTTATCTATAAAATAATTACTTACTTTGTTGAGTCTCGAACAATTTTATGTCCGCCAATCAAGTGTATACACATGTTGGCATAATTTCTTCAAAATGCAGTATTTACATCATCGTAAAAAAATCTATGGTTGTAATTTTTCTTCAATAATTTTAAAGTCACCTTACGGTGAGCTGAAGACTTTTTACATACACCTATGCTTGTTAATTTGAGTATTGTATATTTGTAAATATAATAATATTCTATTTTTTGGTAGTAAACAAATATACGTTACCATATAATTTGAATTAAATCAATCAAAATATTTACGCGCGTACTCGAATTTCAATTTCATTATCAAAAAGTGAAAATATAATATCCATTGTTCATTACATTGAAGTAATAAATTCTAAATACATTACGTTGTTCCGAAGTTAAAATTTAATTAAATCTAAATTTAAACCTCAAACATTCTGCTGAAACCAAAAATAATATAAGGTAGAAAATACATTAAAATTGAATGTACCTTTAAGGTATTTAATAAAATTGATAATTTCCTGCAGAACTTATATGGATTTATGAAACTTTATTAATAAACAAAATACTTCTAGTATATATGGTTACATGAATGAATTAATTAAATACATACCTAACTCTCCATAAGATAATAAATGTTTTTGTAACATAAGGATTTTGATAATAATAGTAATTTAATAAATCACATATTCCAAACCCAACAAACATAAATTGCAGGCAACAATGCTTTTAGCTAGCTGTATTGTCAATTCAGTGGATGGTTTAATGTTTATATTTATATAGAAAACAGTTTTTTAACCACAAAGATTTATATAGGAGAAAATTTATGCGATCGCTACAATGCTTTAAATTTTAAAAAAAGGAAATCATTCATAATATTTTATTTGTGGGTTTTTGCTGCATAATCTGAAAAAGTGTTTTTAATAAATAGGCTTATAAATGTAAATAATTTTCTTTCAATTATATTTTTAATTTCAAAAATATTATTTTTTATAGCTATCGGCTTACAATTTGAAAGAAATTGGCTAATTATATAATATCTTAGAATTTCTTGAAAAATATTTCTATTATTTTCCTTTGGGTAGTATTAAGGGTGGTTCTACATATTGAAGCCTGTATAGACAATTGGATTAAAATGCGAGGGGAACTTCCTGGGCACTCAAATTATGTCTTTTACTATCGTGCAAAGAGCTAAATCATGAATCAACTGACTAGTATCTGTATATCGGAATTTGACGTTTATCTTCTATGCATTATGACTTCTGCAATAATATTATCGACATCTATTTTAAATATATTTTAAGCTCACCATTCGATCTAAAATTATTTTTTAAATTTTGAACCCAAAGACCAGAAAATAAATATTTTGTAAGATATTATTGAAATTTAAACCTTGCATTATTGGACTAGTAGAATTTCTACTTTAATAATAATCTTAGGGGTTAAATAACTAATTCCTATAAAAATTAAATAATTAAACCATTCACTGAATAGATAATACGTCGAGTTAAAGGCATTGGTTCCTGCCACCTGTGCTTATTGATACGACTTTTTAGCTCGCCATACGAAGTATCGAAAGCAATCGGTCGTGTGTTTGTAGCATTCTCAGATTAAAAGATTTCTTTAACATAAAGTGTTTGCCTCGTCGCCCTGAATCCAAAAATGTATGCAAGTTATATATTTGGATGTTAGTCATCGCTCGCTCGCTCACTCGCAAGACCAAATTTTTGCCCTCTATTCTTCTGAAGGTACCGGAGCGATTTACACCAACTTTGGTACACATATTATTTGGTATCCCATTTGAATCCGCTTGCAGTTTAAATTCAATCGCCAGTATACTTCCCGAGTTATAGTGCCCCAAAATGCAAAGGCAATAAATAATTTAAAATATTAATTAATAAATTTCAATTATTGCAACACGTACGCATGCACTCAGTTGTGAGACACTGACAGTATTGTTTAAATCAACTCTATATTTCTCAGAATGAGAATAAATAATTAAACAAAAAATTGCATTCTTGATCTCATCGAATTCTATATTATGCTAAGAAATATTTCCAATGAATATCATTATACTTACTACCAGAGGCGGGAACAGGTCTTTTAACATTAGTTCGAGAAGTAGTGAAAATCGTCTAAAGTTATACTATACGCATATTTGGATTATAATATATATATATATATATATATATATATATATATATATATATATATATATATATATATATATATATATATATATATATATACATATGGCGATTTATCACTTTAAAAAAATTAGGAGTGGCCTGCACTTGATTTTCTTTGACGACGTTTTCATTAGAAATATATATCAAAAACATACTGTTAAAAAATACCAATACGTGGAATATGTATTGGTATTATTTAATACTCTGAAATTGTACTATTTAGCGTATTACTTTATTATATGCCCACCCGGGCTATATACAAGTCTTAAGTGGAATTCCTACCGAGCTCACTTTTCACTATCAGCATTATTCAGTAGCACAAATATAACAATATATGAAATACATAAAAACCAGATATTGAAATGCTGGCGTTTCAACTGCACCGCAGTGTTTACAAATGTTTCCGCTAGAGGCACTAGCTAAATTTGAATACAGTTACCTTGAAAATGCTCCTACAGTTTTTCAAAATATGACTATAAAATGTATTTTTAAAAGTTATTTCTGTTAATAATTGCAAGTTAAAAGTTAAATCTAGGCATTTACAGCCGTAAATTGCGAATATCGTTCTTAAATTCATAATATACCTATTATGAAAATCATCAATTTTTGGAAAATGTTCATTTATTTTTATATGTAAAATATATAAATTTTGTAAAATTTCGTCTGTTCAGTCGTGCATTAGATCATACTTAAGCGACATATATTTTTTTGGAACGATTATATTTTAATTTAGGATCAGAAGACGTCAAGAGCGGAACGATGATTTTTGTTTTCATGCTACTGGGTAGGGATTCCTCTTAAGTTTAGAGTTTCAAAATTTGACCTTCAATAGTTTTAGTTCTTAACACACAGGCACACAAAGACACGCATCACACACTCAAACACACAAGCATACAGACATACAAGCACATATACACACACAGCCAGCCACACAGGCAAACGTCTTTCCGAAAATAGTTAGATTCGATTCAGGGATGGTGAAAAAGTATTATTTTCGTTAAAATCTCGACTTTTTTTGAATTCTCATGATTACAATACTTCCCTTTAGATTTCGTCCAAAAATATAGTAAAAAATGAGTCGTTACCAAAAAAAAAGCTAAAGGCTGCTGTTTACCTAACAAATTTTCCTGGTTGGTGTGGCGTAGGAGCTAGTTGTAATAATAATATTAGATCAGTATAACCTCTGTCCAAACAAAAGATTTTATGTTAATTATGCTCCAGAGCATATGGATTCAAGATGATCAATTTATACAACTCGACACGAAAACACTAGTTTATAATCAACATAATCGTAAATGTGCTGTCACATACACTCTTTAACTTGTATGATGGATTATATTGTGACCACAACCACGTTACATATGTGAAAAAAAAAACAGTGGAAAGGCAGTTGTGAACTCGTAAAAATAATGCCAACAGTTTTGTTGATGTTTTTAATTCCGGTTTCATGCGGAATTATTTACGATTTATGAAGTGGAAAACGACAGAATTAGCAGCTTTACGTTTATTATTCCGTTCTATTTGTGGTCGCTGCTTTTTTGGTTTCCTTGTAATTTGTGCATTATTTAAATCGCTATATTTGGAATTTCAAAAATAAATGAATTTACTTCTTCAAGCTATTCATTTAAAAGCTTTGCAAAGTTAATTAGGGCAATTACAATAGGGGGCAACTTTATAGAGTATTTTAATTAGTAACTACATTTTTTTCTCAAAAAAATCTTAAAATTTTTGGTTTAACTTCTGTTGATGCAACCGAAGTACTAGGAACAAATTCCTATGTATTTTTAATTTATTTACAAGTGGTACCGTTTTTATTTCCTTAACCACAGTATTAAGTAAGTTTTGTGATCATGAAAATTTTCGAACTCGAGATATCAACACATATCCCTCCCTGAATTGAATGTGACTATTTTTGAAATAACGTCTGTGTGTATGTCTGTATGTAAACGCTCTAGCGCCAAACCTGTCGAACATAATATTGTGAAACTTCAAACTTAAGACTTGTATTTGATCTAGATGTCCACGTTTTAGTTTTGAAAAGAATATTCAAGCCGGTGCATGATTACTCGTAGCATGTTTTGTCCTTATCCAATTTTCCTAGAATGCCTGCACTGGCAAAAATAGCCATGTTCATAATGAAAGATGTAAATATTACAGATAACTTTTGATTGAAAAGTTTCATCAAATAATGTACCAGTTATGAGACATCTGCTACTGAATATTTCTTATCTATGTTACCATAGATGCGCATGTATGTGGAATAAATTTAATCAATAGTATGAACTATGCCTGACAACATATTGACAGGGAAACAAAATTAACTTAAATTATTTTTCATTTGAGATCGGTTATTGAAATGGGTTATTGCATTTTTTTTCTAGTGAAAACTAGGTATAAGAAAGTCGAGTGCAGGCCACTTTATACTTTTTGAACTCACCCCACGCTCCAGAGTGAGTTTGCACAGGCATTTGCAGCGCAATAAAAATATAATAAAAAACAAGGACTGGCGCTAGCGCCAGTGCCACCAGCTCGCCGTTCCGGCGAGCCCAATGGCAATTGATACAATACTAAAAGCGATAGCAATTCATTATTGGAACATATTCAAATTATTGTTTTATACAATAACGTATTAATATACGACGAGTCTTTAAAATTTGGTTTATATTGTTTTGAATGATTGATGGCATTTCTTCTGCATTTAATATGAAATTAATGAATTTCTGAGTTTACGTATATAATTCTAAATCATCAACAGTATACTCACAGAACTGTTTTAACCAATCCAACCAATCATGATCCCGAGATTTATTTATTCCTGTACTACAGTTTTAATTTCCATAACCACACATTTAAAATTGCACACATCTACATGGGTAACGTTAATATCGTTCGTTTCGTGATTAGCCAAGGATATTGAAAATTATTTGATGAACATTTTCTAATTTTTTAATTAAATCGTAGAAGCAAATAGTTTATATATTGGAAAATATAACCAAAAAAATTACTGTCACATAACTTCTTTGTTTCACTTACAGATGGCGTTCAATATCTGATATACTTCAAAATATATTTATATTATTTTTTTCATGGGCTCACAATTTGAAAAAAACTTTAATGACATAAAATATCTTTGAATTATTAGTAGAAAATTCTACAAAATTTAAAAGTTGACTAAGGGCACTATTTAGGATGGTTCCAAATTTTGGGGCCCTATAACACCGCCCTGTACTGCCGAATTGATTTAAAATGCGACGGGAACTTCACGTGGGAATTTTATGTATATCAAATTTCATTTAAAATCGGCCCGTTACCTTCAGACGAGTTGCGGTCACAAACTCAGGTCTTACGAGCGACCGAGCGAGCGAGATACATACATCCAAGTATATGAGTTATATATTTATTTTTGGATTCAGGGCGAAAATACAAGATTTTTTTTCACAAATCTGAAGGTTATTGTTTCCTCATTTTAGCTTCAACAGTTTTGGGTCTAGTCTAGAGCGTTCACAGATAAAAACTCTTACACACACACACGCTCGGATAGACGTCATATCGAAAATATGATATCAATTCATGGAAAATCAATACATGCATTTTTGTATCCGTAAATTTTACATGCACATGACCGATTGTTTTTGCTTTTCTGTACTTCGTACGGTGAGATAAAAATACAAAAAAATTCCTGTGTTTGCAACAAATTACAAACATGTAAAATAGAATCTGTCACCTGCAAATTTGAGCGTGGGCAAATATTAACAGCTTTATTTAATATAATATGCGTTAACATATACACGGGCACTATGGCGGGACTAATGGTGTCTTTGTAACGGATACCGGAGTACGACAAAATCAATTTAAGACCGGAAGTCAACCCGATGGTAAAACAGCCGTGTTAGTGTATACGATAACTGTAGTATAATATGCTGTGATGATTGATGATGCGGTGTGAAAACGATCAGTTTGCAATATTAATATTTTTTATACTCTCACTACTGGGACCAACAACAAAAAAATATTTCCACAGAAATATGTTATAGAAACTTGATTTTTTTTTTCAAATTCAATTAGAGCTAATCTCTCAATCTCAATATATATTAACTAGGGTAACCCGTGGGCACCTTGTGCCTATATTGTATATAGTTCACTTTTAACGGGTGGCGAATTTTCTTTTAATTTGTTTGTAAATCATAGTTACAATATATAAATAACATTTGTACGCGTGCAATAAGACAGTTTCCTAGAATGTATTATCACATTATATTCTGTATTGTTTGTCAATGAATCGATAGGATTATCATTTTAACTCTTCAAAAATCAGGATTATAAATTTACTTACGGTTTCAATTTTTTATTAAAAGAATATTTCTATTACGAAGTAAAAAGTAAGTATAGGGATCACCAAAAAATCAAACTCGTGATTTCAACGGATATACACGTTTTGACCTTCCCTAAATCGAATATGACTATTCTTGGAGTGACGTCTGTGTGTGTGTGTATGTGAACGCTCTAGGGCCGAAACTGTCAAACGTAAAATTGTGAAACTTCAAACTTAAGACATGTACAAATAAACATAATATAAATAATGTATGTCTTATTGCGCTGTTTAACACAAATAGATCGACTGAGAAAATAAACAAGTTTCATATTGAAGAAACAATATTCGATAACATAATAATATAATAAGGTAATTGGTACAATTTCAGGGCATTACTGTGGACTATGGCCATATATTAAAATACAAATCGTAGGCCAAAGATCAGTTATGGCGCATAGTAGTATATTTCAAAATTGTACTATGACTTAGACGGTTTTTACACTGGCTCGACCCACTGTTAAAATGGCCTTACTCCGCTGCTGCTAATTACCAGAGAAGCATATAAACGTACATACATGCATTCACACAAGCTTACATATATATAGTATATATATATATATATATATATATATATATATATATATATATATATATATATATATATATATATATATCTATATATATTTATATATATATATATATATATATATATATATATATATATATGTTATATATATATATATATATATATATATATATATATATATATATATATTTATAAATTTATATATATTTATATATATATATATATATATATATATATATATATATATATATATATATATATATATATATATATACAGCAATATAATTTTTAACTGCGTAATTTATAAAATATCCCACAAATTCATAAAACCATTTTTCATTTTAGATTACATTCCAAGAATTAATTCAAACCACAAAATGTGATACCTGCGATATGTGACCAATTCCAGACAAATTTTGAACATACATTTTTCAGAATTTAAATGAAAATTTATTAACGTTTATGAGGTCATCAAGCTACGCAATTTATAAATTTTATGACAATTTTGCTTATTTTATGACAGCAACACAGGTGTAAAAAAGTTAATATTGTTGACTCAGTTGATCAAATACGTTTTTGTGAGCTACGAGTGAGTCGACATTAGAAGAAAGTGCGTGGTCGTGTAAGATGTTTGTAAGTTGTTAAAAATTAAGTGAAGTGCCTGCTGCTTCGGCTAATTAATGAAGACGCTGTTCTCTGTTCTGTATAAGAACTCAACAAATTGACCAATAAACAGTGTAATTGGCCATTATTGCCCCGAGTTTAATGGCCATGGAGTGTATTTATCGATTTGAAGAGATTAATTCTTCTGGAAACATCTGCTGAAAATTTATGAAGAAAGATGCGTAAAAATAAACCAAAAATAACGAATAGTCCAGTCTGTTGGGGATAAATAAGGCAATTGGCGTGCAAAAGGTGGGGTAGAAATGATTTTAAGATATTTTGTTTAAATAGTGACCCTGATGAAAAATACAAGTTTTTGACCTTGGGAGGGGTCCGCGCGAGCCGCCACCTTGAATGATATATATATATATATATATATCCCAAACAAACTGTCAAACCAACCAATACTACAGAGGAATACTCTGAAATGTCATTTATCTATTATATTTTGTTTCTCTGTCAAAATATTGACAAGCACAGAACATATGATTGTATTGAACTATATGCAAATCCGTGGCAACGTTAATGAGATATTTAAGATATTCCGTTTTTCATTATAAACATAACTATTTTGTCATAAGAGCAACCGTTCTAGTGATATTGGAGATAGTAAAAATGCATAGAGTAAACATGCACTTCCGGTATGAATATTATTTTCAAAAATATGAGGTGCACATCTAGATCATATAGAAGTCTTAAGTTTGAAGTTTCACAATTTTGGGTTTGACAGTTTTATGCGCCCACAGATACACACACAGCCAGATACATGTATATGTATTTATGTACTGCCTGAAATTTGATAACATAAAGATTTTGAGGTCGCAGATTACAAATTTGGCCACAAAATCGGTCTAAACACAAAATGGCGTTCAGAAAATGGTGTCAAAAATCTAAATGTTTTTGGGATCCCTGATTACGAATTTGACATGAAAACTCTTCAAAAACCAATATGGCGCATCCAAATTGGTAGAGAAGGGTTTATTTTTTTATTCGGATTTTATTTCTTGTATAGGGGTTTTTGGGGTCGCAGATTACGAGTCTAACTTAAAAATTGGTCTAAAAACAAAATGGCAAATATAAGTGATATACATTTCTTATTTAAGAGTGTTTAATAAATAAACTTATTTGATAATAACAATTAAAATAATGAAAATCACACCTTCTCACCTATTGGGTATATTTCTATAGACATTTTCCGATTTAAAAAAAAATGATCAAATCGGTTTTAAGTCAACGGAGTTAGAAATTTGCCCGGAAGAAAACTAGTAGAGGATATTTAGTAATGAAAAGTGAAGTAAGTGTAAGTCTATCGAACTGTGTAGGTTTTGTTACAAAAAAAAGCATACTTGAAAAACCAAAAATTACCTAAAATCTTTTATTATCTAATATCTAACGTTTAAATCAGGACATCGAACCGTAATTTTTTCATATCGGCTTTCGTTCCGGTTCAAATATATATATATATATATATATATATATATATATATATATATATATATATATATAACAGTCCCGGTTTTCGTTCCGGAAATAATAACGGTTTTTGCCGGTTTTCAGTACAGCTCCAATAATGAAATTTAAAAAAAAAATTTTGAACATGTTCCTAGCCGATTTTTTTTTTGGTTCAAATCCGGTTTCGTTCCTACAAAAATAACGTTTTTTTCCGGTTTTCGGTTCAGTTCCGGTTCGTAACCCTGATTTAAATAATTGAATCTGTACGAAAATTGAAAGAAATATGTATTTTTATGTTATAAATACATGGTAAAATTTTCAAACGTTTAATTAAATTTTTACGGCCACTATCGTTTATTTTTAAAAACAAAATAGCTGAACATCGTAAGGTACATTTTTTTTTACAATTCTAAATATTATTAGATTGGTTTTCTAATCGGTCATTTTAATACAAATACTGAATAGAGAATCACAATGAGAAAATTAAATTTTCAGTACAAAATACACTATTACTTGCCGAAAAATTCTGAATTTTTAATATGTCTAAATTATAATCTCACACAATAATGACACAATTCACAAATAGCAGTATGTAACCCATTTAATACAATAAAAAGATATCTTTTCATCTACATTATAATCTACTCAATAGACACATTGGTAAGTCTGTGTTCGATTCCTGCCCATACCAGATTATATTTTAAAAATAAGCGTTCTACACATATAAACTCACTCACAAATAAACAAACAAATATTTCTGAGTGTATTTTCTAATGACACATATTTTGATAAATAATTTAAACAAAACATAATAAATTGATGCCAATTTCGAAATATTTACAAAGTAATTCGGATTTAACTTTACCTACCTGTTTAGATTTAAGAGGTTTTTTTTAATGTTTCATAATTATATGATTTTGCTATACAACGCCGACAGATATACATACTGATATTATCTCTACAATATTGTCAATGACGAATTAGAAAAATATTTAAACGTGCTTTATTGTTAAAATTACTTCGAAATTTCGTAATAACAGTATATGAGGGAATAAGGATAATTATAATAATTTTATTAATACCAATAAAACATATTTGTTTTCCCTACAATTTATATTAAAACAAATTCTGCTATGGGAGTGTGAATAATACATAATAATGTTGCATATATAGTAAATATGTAAATATTATGTTAATGCTATGTTTAGATTAAGTTATATAATGTGGTGAGTTTCAATTAAATACATGTTTCGATTAAGTTTAAGTATAGCTAGGGTTGCCATAATTTCTAAGTATTGATACGGGACGTTTATTTGCTTAACAAATAAAACATGAAACAAGCATTGTTGCAAGCACCAGTGCTTCCAGCTCACCGTACCGGCGAGCAACAATCATATGAAATACAATAATGAAATCGATAGGAATAGTTAGAGTATAAAATTTATTGTTGCAAGCATCCAACAATCGATCAATGAAAAATATTTTAAATTTTATTATTATTATTACTAATAATTTTTTTTGACCTTCTGATTCAAAATCTGTAAAATTGTTATAAATATAAAATGTCTTATAATTTTTTGAAGATTTTTTTGATACAATATAATTGACTCGGTACGTTCAGAAGAGTTGCAGACCCAAAGTCAAATCTTACGACCGACCGTGCGAGATACATACATCAAAGTATTTATAGTTATATATATTTTTGAAATCAAGGCGAAAATACTAGATCTTTTTGTTAATTTTTTTTCTTTTCATCAGAATGTTACACACACACACACACACAAATACTATAGCTGGTTTGTACTGTCTTACGACGAGTTCAAAAGTGAGTAGGTAATAATTAATTTTACTCTGATAAAAAATCAACAAGTTTTAAGTAATCTAATACAATGAACATGTAAGGTTCAGGGAGAAAACGGGAGTAATACGGGATTGAGTAGCGAAATAAGGTGACAATCCCGTATATACGGGACGTATGGTAACTCTAAGTATAGCTTAAGAAAATATTGTTGAGTTTTTGACTATGTTTAAGTTTTCTTTGCTTAAAGTTAAATATAAGCATAATTTAATATGGTTCAACATCTCACCACTACCACTAAATAATGCAAAGTGTTTTCATTGTTACCTTTTTATCGATTGCTTTATTTAAATTAATATAGGATATATAATGTTACGTTGTATTCGCAAAATTCTCAAGATGTGCTTCATTCGTGCTATGAATATTATTTTAATTCTAATTTGTGAAACCCGTTTATTTTAAATGCGATATTTTAAGCATGGCACTTCTTATCTATATTTAATTAACATTTGGTTCCGGGATCATTTTATTTATTAGTCCATAAAATAAATGGATATCTTTAATTAAATTCCTCATTTATCGAATGCTTCGATTACAATAAAATGTAGATTAGAGCTACAACATTCTTAAAATAAAGTAATGTATAATACGAACCATTTTAAATGGATTTCGGTTCATATAAACCTTATTGGCCTTAACGCTCTAAGCGAAAAAATAAAATTACCTAGATGCTACGAAGTGGGCCTAAACTAATAAATTTAATCTATATTCTATTAATACAAGTATGAGCATAATAATGTATACTTAGCCTGCACACGGAAATACACGTTTTAACCAACCCTAAATTGATTCTTAGTATTTTCGGAATGATGAGTGTTTGTATGTGTGGGTATATGAACACTCTAGAACCAAACTTTTGAAGGTAAAATTATGAAACTTTAATCTTATGAGGTGAGCATGTCTAATTTTTTAAATAAATATCTTAACTGGAAGTAACAGTTTACTCGTGCTACTTTTTAAAAGAAATAGTGATTCTCATAATAGTTGAAGATTAAAATGTCTAGCAACTTTTGTTTAGTTTTTAAATCATTTAATGAAAAAGCGCCTATGAACATAGCAATGATCCATTTTCTTAATTATCACACATAAGAATTTTGTTTAAAATTAATCTAGTTTCATTGTCTTTTTATTTGGATCCATTAACAATATTATATAATCGTAGTTTTCAGTTTAGTTAATTTAGCCAGCAATTGAAGGCATCACACTATATTTTTACATTTTTCAGGGTTTTTGTGCTAAAAATCTGATAATATGAAAAAATGTAATAAATATAAATAGTTTTACAATTATTTGTAATTTTTTTAATATACAAAATAGAAATTATGCATATTTGAAAATACAAAAATTATATTATTTTATAATTTTTTAATGCCTTTGTGTTACCAATATGAAATCTTATAGACATAAAATATCTTAGAATATTGTTTTAAATCTTATAAATATTAAGGGGGGCTTCAAATTTTGGGACCCAATAACTCGGGAAGTATAAATGCGATTGGCTATAAACTGCGAACGATTTCAAATGGGATGCTAAATAATATGTGTAGCAAATTTGGTGTAAATCGCTCTGGTACCTTCAGAGGAGTAGAAGACACAAATTTGGTCTTACGAGCGTGCGACGACTAACATCCAAGTATATAAGTTGATGAAATTATTTGATCCGAGTGATGAAACGATTACGGTTATGATAATTCGTATTTTACTATTTCCGATTAATCGTATTCGCCTATTATCTGCACGATTACTTATGATTAATAACAGTTTAACGGTTGTGCATTTCAATGGCTACGCGCACGGAATACGAGGAATAGCCGAACTGAGAACTAAACTGGCGTCGCGTAATATTTTCGCATGGTTTATGTTATTCACTAATTGCATTAATGACATTTTTGTTATTATTTATAATGTCTTTATAAGTAAAATGTAACGATACTAGTGATGTTCGGAAACATTTTACAAAAAAGCCAGGTGACAATAACATTGTGCAAGTGACTGGAAGGATAACTCAAATTACCTACGCCTTAAGAAACTGTCATTAAAGTATTTGTCATAAAAAAAAAGTATTTCATCTGAACGACTGTTTTCGACTTATTTAAAGAAATAAAAGAAACCGTTTGTGTCCAAATCATTTAAAAATACTTTGTTTTCTAAACAAAACTTACCCGTTGTTAATTTTGAATATGTATTTGCAATTTATTAATAATATTTAACTGTGTAGCGCATTTTGCATTTTTTGGTATATTTATCAAATTTTACTGCATAATAAAGCACTTTACTTTGTAATGTTTTATTGAAAAAAGTAGGTAATCGTAATCGTACGTTTATTGCTTGAGGTATCGTAATCGTAATGGCAGTAGTGCTAACCGTTTTATCACTACTACAGACACACGACCAAATGCTTTAGCTTCTTCGGTACTTCGTACGGCAAGTAAAAATATAATTTGCCGTCAAAATGGTTTACAAAGTTTGAGAATCAATAGCTCGTCGAAAACTGTAATTTTTTTAGCACAAAAAGAAAGAATTGATTATATTATTTTGTTTCCAAAATCTGAAAAAAGTATGTCAGAGGGACTTGCATGATTTTTTCATCAACTCCTCACTGTAACTTATAGGTTCAATAATAAAATAAATCGTTTTTAGGTCGCCGTACGAAGAACCGAAGAAGCTAAAGCAATCGGTCGTGTGTCTGTAGCATTCTCGGATCAAAAAATTTCATTAACAAAAAGTTTTTGTCCCGTTATCCTGAATCCAAAAATATATATAACTCGAGCGATTCACACCAAATTTGGTACACATATGGCATCCCATTTGAATCCGCTCGCAGTTTAAATACAATCGCCCACTCAAAAATTCTACTAAAAATTCTAAGATATTTTATATCCACAAGATTTTTTCATATTGTTAACCCAAAGTCCGAAAAAAATTATTAAATGTTATAATTATTTTTTATCAATATAATTTACAAAAAATTGTAAGACTCATTATATCTATAAATTCACGCTTAAGAATATTTTCAATATTTTACAACGAATATAAATATATTTTTATTTTTTAATTATTTACTATTACCAAAAATTGGGGAACATCAATACCTTTCATATGATTTTTTATTTTTTTGTGTAATCGGCATGGGGATATTTCTTACCTACCATTAAAGCCAGTTATATCCTTTATCCAAAGTTCGAATCAGATGTATAATATTACTTAAATTGTTAAAATAAAACGCCTTTGTAACGCATGCGGGTGTTGCAGAGAACAAGTCAATGGCGGCGCTGATCACTAGCTATATCCTTTGTTTTACTATCGCACGTATTTCGGCGGTTTGTGTGTCTGTGGGTGTCGTGTTGTAGCTGACATTTCAACTTGCACAAAGTTCATGGCCCATAGAACACAAATAACGAGTTGTAACTACAATTCGGCCGTAGTTTTCCGTTTAAAGAAGCTTTGTTTTCCCTTTGGTTTTGGGTTCTAGGCCGTTAACTTTGTTTCTAAAGACAGCCAGAATTGTGTATGCCAAATGTCTACACCGCCCATATACATTGAAATTGAGCGGTTTATGCCTATTTATATCACTTACAGTTTGCTATTGATGATTATCCTGACGTAAGCGCCCACATACGGTGTCAGCATTACTTTTAGAAAAGGTGACATCTAAAAGGTAACCATTAAAATGGCAACATTGAATGGCGAAAGTTTTATTGGGTGAATTTTAAATTACACGAAAACTTGATACAAGTATAAAAGTATAGGTAATTTAGAGAAATAGGCTATTTAGAGAATTTATATTTATTTATACAAGCTTAGGAACAAGGTACCAATGCCTATAGGCAATATTGCATATATTGCCTATAGGCATTGGTACAAGCACCGGACTTCCCTCTCCTACTCCACGCTTGGCATTAAAATTATCGTCTCTGAACAAAATGTGTCTTTTTTTTTCGGAATTACGTCTCTGTCTCTGCTTCTCTATGAACGCAGAGCCACCGTCGAACCTACAATTATATAACAATAAACGGGGTAAAACCACTCTTCAAAAATTCGTATTTTCTTTTTTCTATCTCAAAATACTCTTTATATATATATATATATATATATATATATATATATATATATAATTTTTATTCTATTTGTATCAAAACGATATCAAAAGTGAAAGGACAATTTTCGAGCTATAGAAGTAGAGCGCACATCGATGCTCTAATACGTTCTCGCAAGGCGATTTCAACAAGAACAGCGTTTCAGGCCTATTACCTGCCTAAAATCATTTACCTTATGAGTAATTACCCTTTCAATTAACCAGTAAATGACGTGTATGCTGTTTACTGTTGAAATAAGTAGAATGAAGAAACCTAACGGTTATAACCGATACTTGAATATAAACGCTGTAGCTGTGTATTTGAGCGTTTTTCTCGAAACCGCATTTTCAAAGTCAGTGGGTCTAGCTTCACCAATTTTCAATTAGCCTCCTTGATGATTTTGTTTTATATGAATAACACATATTTTTCTATCGAAATACGTAGGATTTTTTGAAAATATTGATATCTCGATTTTCTATGCAACTTTATGTAACGAAATTATTGGCTAAAAATTTATGTTTAACTTTGAATCGATGCTATTTCATTAAAAATGCGTATTTTTTGAAACGGCTACGTTTTTTGATAGCTATTGAACTAAGACAACTATTTTTTCGTGCCCACCGTTTATCCATCTATTATCGCAGCGTTCCCGATTATCAGCTGTCAAGCCGCCATTTCTTAATATATCGAAATAATAAAAAATGATTTTCTACTTTCATGTATATATAATAATTAAGTGTACTTAAATTTTCATAAAACCTTTTTATGTCCTTAATAAAAATTCCCGAAAAAGCCTTATATTTCGGTGGATCAAAGTGGTGTTACCCCTTACGACTTGTATATGGTCAAGATGTAAACCTCATATTATTGAAAAGAATATTGAAACCGAAAGTGCATGTTTACCCTATGCCTTTTAAGCTAGCCATAGGAAGTACAAAAAAGCTAAAGCAATCGGTCGTGTGTCTGTAGCATTCTCGCCTCATAAAATTTCCTTAGCAAAAAGTGCTTGTCTCGTCGCCCTGATTCCAAAAATATATATTACTCATGTACTTGGATGTTAGACAACGCTCCCTCGCTCGCTCGGTCGCTCGTAAGACCAAATTTGTGCCTTCTAGCCTTCTACTCCTCTGAAGCTACTGGAGCGATAAACACCAAATTTGCTATACATATTATTTGGCATCCCGTTTGAATCTGTTCGCTGTTTAAATCCATTCACCCGTAAACTTCCGGCCCCAAAATTTAGAGCTTCCCTTAATGTTTCCCTTAGGAAAATAATTGAAACATCCGAAAATTTCTTCATTTTGGTAGCAAAACATATTAAAAAAATTAAATTTGTATTTTTAAGTTTGCACTTTTTTTTTTTTTAGTATATCTACAAAACATTGTAAAACTTTTTATAGATATAACATTTTAAATATTTTCAGATTTTAAGCGCAGAAACCATAAAATATGTTAAAAATAATATATAATCTAGTCAGCAATAGATGGCTCAATCACCAGCTCGCTACTTGTATACATTAGTTAATCTAGTCAGAAATAAATGGCACAAACCCCGATATTGTCATTAAAGTTCTTTCAAATTGCGAGCCCATAGGCTTAAAAAAATTATATAAATATATTTTGAAGTATATCAGACCTTGATCGCCATCTGTTAGTGAAATGAAGAAGTTATGTCTATGTGACAGTAATTTGTTTGGTTATATTTTCCAATGTATAAATCATTTGCTTCTGTGTTTTAATTAATAAAATTAAGAAATGATCATCAAATAATTTTCAATATCCTTGGCTAATCACGAAACGAACGATATTAACGTTACCCATGTGTGCAATTTTAATAGTGGGGTTATGGAAATTAAGACCGTTATGGTACAGGAATAAATAAATCTCGGGATCATATTTGGTTAGATTTTTTCAATGGGCAATGTGAGTATAAAGTCGATGATTTAGAATTACATACGTAAACTTAGAAATGTATTAATTTCATATTAAATGCCGATGAAATGTCACCAAACAACAATACATTTTGTACTATAATTGCTATCGCTTTTAGATTTGTATTTATTGTTGTGACTGGGCTCGTCGGAACGCTAGCGCCAGTGCTTGTTATAATCAATAAATATTGATGATACAATATTTGATAACGTAATAAAATAATAAGATAATTGGTACAATTTCAGTGTATTACTGTGAAATATTGTGTTTTTTTTAACAGTTTCTTAAGAATATATATATATATATATATATATATATATATATATATATATATATATATATATATGTATATATAACGAAAACGACGTTGGCCACAACCCATTTTTTCTTGTTAATCCAAAGTTCATAATTAATGATTAAATATTATAATAAAATCAATACCATTTTTATTTCTATACTTGTTTCGTAACTAGTAGTGAAATTAAGTATAGAGTTTAATGTAGGAAGTTTGTAATTTGTAAGATTTTGATTGTAAGATTGAAAAGTGTTGTCTGCCACATCAGTCATGTGAAAGGCGTGATGTTATGTATGTAAGACAGAGATAAATTGAAAGAAAGTTTGAAAATGAATACCAATTGTATTCTCCATTGAAATAATATGTTTGTGAACTTTTGTTTCATAATTTAACATGCAATTTGCTAATGTACCTTATAGTATTTGTAAGGCGAGTTTATTCTTAATATATGCTGTGTACCTATTGCAATATGAATATTTTACGCAGCACAAGGACATTCTCCGTATTCAAATTCTAAGTGATAATTAAAGAAGTTTTTTCTATTAATAAACGCAATAAATATTATGAGTTTTCGTGCCCTGTATTTCGGTCTCTGTTTCTGACATTTGGGAGTCTATATTATAATAGAGAGAACATGGGGAACATATTCATTATTTATTTGCGCTAGCACAAACGATATTTTTAGGAACTTTTATTGTGCAAATATGACATCGTTAATATAATAACCCAGAAATGTTTGTATGTGTGTATGTGAGTGTGTATGTGAGTAAGTGAGTGTGTGTAGAACGCTTTTTTTGTAAAAATGCAGATTGGCATAGACGGGGATCGAACTCACGACCTCCAGGGTGAAAGGCATGACACTTAGCCACTGTACCATGGCGACTGTTAATAATGTTATAAAAAATAATCAAATATTTTATACTGAAATAAAACAATCACTACGATTCTGAAGTTCAGTCTGCTTTGAAATAGACAAAAACGAATCAAACGTCAGAATGAAATGTCAAAAAAGTTTTTATGATAAATCTTCAATTCAAAGTTTAATCTTAAGTTTAAGGGGAGTAGCATGTTATAATTTCAATTTTTAAGTATATGATATGAAATAAGTGCATATTATTGCCTAATTAGCATATATTTTTAGCAAATACGTGTTTCCGTACATTTATTTTAATTCATAGTTAATATTTTCACTTCAAAATGGCCAAGAAGCAGTGATTTTTGAAAATATGAGTTGCGGTAAGATTTTATAGTTCGTCAAATTATAATAACTGCAAGTAAGTAAATTTATAATTCTGATTATTAGAGAAATTAAATCTTGAAGAGAATATTGTTGAAGAGATAATTCAAACATATTTAGAAACATGTTTGGTTGGCAATTTTATTCTTTTATTTTTGATGGCACAATCCATTGTATTTTAGCATATTTATGTATATTTATGTTCCATGTATAGCATTTCTGCTAAATATATCTTTTGTTATTATTATTATTATTATTATTATAACTAATTATCATCACTTTTAAAACTGCCGTTGTGACACTGCATCAGATTAATACTGCAAAATTCAGAATCTAGCCTGATTATTTAATTCAAAAACAATAATGAATCAAATGTCAAATCATTAAAAATGTTGTGTAAAAAGGATTTGTAATACATATTATTTGAATAATCGATTTAAATAATAAACAGCAATCGTAAGTAAATTTATAATCCTGTTTTTTATATACAATCATAGAAACTGTCTAAATGATACAACACATATGCACCATACAAGGTTAAAATCAAAGTTAAACAAAATTTTGTTTAAATTTATCGGAAGTTACACAGTGCATGATAAGCGATCGATTAGTTAATCTCAGCATAGTGATCTAAGAACAAAATAGTGTTCAAAGAAAGAACTCGATTTTTTCTTTATTATTATTTGCGATGTGGAAATTTGTATTACTATTATAGTCGAACGATACAAAATGAAGAAAAACCGTGTTATTATTATTAAATTACATGAAAATTCGCCATCAGTCAAAACTGACCTATGTTCTGTATACCATATGGGCACATGGTGCCCACGGGTGACCCTAGTTGTTTTATATCAATCTTGTTAGAATCCATTTAAAATAAAATAAATCAATATTATATATAGACTAGGTTCACCCGTAGGCACCGTGTGTCCACATTATATTATATGCAATCCATACTACATCGATATAATGATGATAATAATGTACATTTTTATTAAACTAAATAATATAAACAATATTATAATTATTTTATTGAGAGAAATCTCTACCCAGTTTGCTTATTTTTATCTACATAATTTAGTAGCACAAATACAACAATATATAAAATACATAATAACCAGATATTGAAATGTTTGCGTTTCAGACTGTACCACAGATATTACAAATTTTACCGCCAGAGGCAGTAGCTACATTCGAAAAATTTGCTTGAAAATTCTCTTAGTAAATTGTGAATATCGTTCTTCAATTCATAATTAACCTCAATTCAAATCAACAATTTTTGGAAAATGTTTAATTTATTTTTATTTGTAAAATATATAAATTTTGTAAAATTTCGCCTGTACACTTGTGCAATAGATCATACTTAAGCGACATATATTTTCTTGGAACGAATATATTTTAATTTATGATCAAAAAACGTCAAGAGCTGAACGATGATTTTTGATTTCATGGTATTGGGTACGGATTTCTTTTAAGGAGTTATACGCAGTCAGGAGGCCGAATAAAAGCGATTTTTCAAGAATTATTTTATTAATGTAAAAATTTATATGCATATTGTGGTAGCTATTAACTTTATATTGATATTTTTTATTTGTAAAAATAATGATTTTTGAAGCTGCCATAGCCGATCTCCGGGAGCTTCTCTACAAAAAGGAGTTTTGCGGTGTGCACGATATATCAGGACTGTATCTTTTAAAATGAAAAAACAAATATAAATTCGTTAATATAAGGTATTGTCTGGTATTTAATCGAAGGAATAAGCAAAATATTATTTTTATACAAAATGGCGGCTTCTCAAACACAAAATTGCGATTTTCGATAACAATTTTGGCCTTAAATTATTAATAAAATGAAAACTTTATCCGCGAGAAAAAACCTTCGATTAATCACTAAAAAATATATTTGATAAGATAAGCTTATGTACAAATTTGAGACTGATCCGTTTAGCTGTTTCCGAAATATCTTGCTCACCGACTTTACAAACATAGTTTTGAGAGAAACGCGTTCAAAGTTTCAAAAGCACTTAAGGGGGCTCACCAGTCCAGAGATCGAAAATAAAAACAAGTTTTTTCACGATCACATTTTGATAAATTGGACATTGAAAGCAAATGACAAATGTCATTTATTTAATTCAGACCATTTTGTTTTCTTGTCGAAATATTGCCAGGCGCAGATGATCCGATTAATTAAGGGGGGGTCCTTTTATAATTGTGCCAAAACTACTACTTTTTTGAGGAACTGAAATGACTTAGACATTTGCGGTTTTTGGCAAAATATTTATTTATCATTTGTCTGCAAACCGTGATTTTTTTAACATGAAATTATACAAAATGGTGTCCAAAATGGCGGCTCCAGGAAGTCATGTTTTTTAAAATATATGTTATCTGCGGGAAATATAGAAGCTGCAGTTCGTCACCTAGAAGTATGAAACCAAAAAAAAACTTGAAGTTTACATTCCGAAGAGGCAACTATACCTAACAAACATAGTAAAATTGTTTATAGAAACAAAATGGCAGCCACTTGAAAATAAGGTACAGTTTTGTTGCATGAATTTTCCACTTTGGCCTGCTGTAAAAAATCGTTAATCATCCAAATGTTGCAATTTGATAGGTATAGCTGCCTGAAAATTCAATTTCCTTTTAGGCAGACAAAACGCGAAGTCGATTGGTTGAACGGTTTAAAAGTTACAATTCCCGCAGATTCGAAAAATCTTGTTTCGAGAAAAACGCGTTTTAAGTTTGGACAACGCGGCGAACTTGCTATCTGAGCGCCCGTCCGCGCTCAGGACAATGGTCCATTGAAAGCCGTGTAGCGACAGAACTAATTGACGGACCGCCAAATAATTTGAACCAAATATTCTACACACTTGTAGCATTCGATTTATGTAATAAAAAAAAAAACGATATTTTGAAAAAATTATAGAAGGACCCCCCCTTAAGCTACATTTGAATTCATGACAACGTAAACAAGATACTTAAAATTTTCGGTAGCGGTTTTCTCGTAACTGGTACATTTATTGAAGAAACTTTTCAAACAAAAGTTGTGCAAAATATTAATATATTTCATTATGAACATAACTATTTTTGTCGTAAGTGCAGCCGTTGTAGTGATATTGAAGATAGAACAAAAAATGCATTGAGTAAACATGCACTGCCGGTTTGAATATTCTTTTCAAAAATAGGAGGTGCACAACTAGACCATATACAAGTCTTAAGTTTGAAGTCTCATAATTTTACGTTGGACAGTATCGTCGGGGTTACGCAGTTCTTGATTTTATGAAGCCATCGACATGGAAATTATATTTTTATGTAATTTTTTATTTATTATTATTTTTTGTATTAATATTAATATACTAGGGTCACCCGTGGGTACCATGTGCCCATATGGTATACAGAACATAGGTCAGTTTTGACTGATGGCGAATTTTCATGTAATTTAATAATAATAACACGGTTTTTCTTCATTTTGTATCGTTTAACTATAATAGTAATACAAATTTCCACATCGCAAATAATTATAAAGAAAAAATCGAGTTCTTTCTTTGGACGCTATTTTGTTCTTAGATCACTATGCTGAGATTAACTAATCGATCGCTTATTGCATCACGCTGTGTAACATCCGATAAATTTAAACAAAATTTTGTTTAACTTTGATTTTAACCTTGTATGGTGCATATGTGTTGTATCATTTAGACAGTTTCTATGATTGTATATAAATTTACTTACGATTGCTGTTTATTATTTGAATCGATTATTCAAATAATATGTATTACAAATCCTTTTTACACAACATTTTTAATGATTTGACATTTGATTCATTATTGTTTTTGAATTAAATAATCAGGCTAGATTCTGAATTTTGCAGTATTAAACTGATGCAGTGTCACAACGGCAGTTTTAAAAGTGATGATAATTAGTTATATGCTAAAATACAATGAATTGTACCATCAAAAATAAAAGAATAAAATTGCCAACCAAACATGCTTCTAAATATGTTTGAATTATCTCTTCAAGATTTTATTACTCTAATAATCAGAATTATAAATTTACTTACTTGCAGTTATTATAATTTGACGAACTATAAAATCTTACCGCAACTCATATTTTCAAAAATCACTGCTTCTTGGACATTTTGAAGTGAAAAATATTAACTATGAATTAAAATAAATGTACAAAAACACGTATTTGCTAAAAATATATGTTAATTAGGCAATAATATGCACTTATTTCATATTATATACTTAAAAATTGAAATTATAGCATGCTACTCCCCTTAAACTTAAGATTAAACTTTGAATTTGAAGATTTATCACAAAACCAATTTTGACATTTCATTCTGACGTTTGATTCGTTTTTGTCTATTTCAAAGCAGACTGAACTTCAGAATCGTAGTGATTGTTTTATTTCAGTATAAAATATTTGATTATTTTTTATAACATTATTAACAGTCGTCATGGTGCAGTGGCTAAGTGTCATGCCTTTCACCCTGGAGGTCGTGAGTTCGATCCCCGTCTATGTCAATCTGCATTTTTACAAAAAAGCGTTCTACACATACACACTCACTCACATGCACACTCACATACATACTCACTCACATACACACTCACATACTCACTCCCATACACACTCACATACAAACATTTCTGGGTTATTATATTAATGATTCCACATTTTTCAAATTGTTAACCAAAAGCTCATAATAATTATGAACAATTATTTTTTAATTTAAAAGTCCACTGCTCGCATTGCATATATTACTTATAAGGCAAGCTAAACCCATAGGTGCGTTGTATCGAAGCTTGTTAAATATAACAGCACTTCTTTATTTGCCTGTAGATTCATATTTCGTTGTCATTATGAATTAGAGTATACTTACATAATTTATAAACTAATATAGACTAAATAAAATGCATCTATGCCCGATTTTGGAGACAGTTTCACACTGAAAAGAATTATTCACTACAACTTATTACCACTGAAAGTATAAATGAAGTGATAAAATTGTATATTTAGCATATTGCCTGTGGCTTTAGGGATTATTTGACCTTTTCTACTAATCCGGGGTTTTTGCCAAAAGATCGAACGCAAAAGGTTGGATCATAAACCGTTTGCCAATGCGTCATGTCACCATGATGATCATAGATAGAAATATTTCTTTTAACCTTGACAGGCGCCAACAACCAAATTACATTTCCTTTGACTCTTGCAAATAGTGCTCTAATGTCTATAGTCACATGTTTGAACGAAATTGCAATACATTTACGCGTTTTCTCAATATTCACTAAAATAACTACTAAGTACACACACCATCACATGCACCAGAAAGTTCAGTTCCCAGATCTAATAGAAATATCTGGAGTAGTCTGCACTCGAAATATTGACAGGCGCAGATGATCCGATTTATTAAGCTACATGCGAATCCAAGGCAACGTAAACAAGATATTTATGATTTTTCATAGCAGTTTTCTCGTAACTGGTATATTTTTTGAAGAAACTTTTCAAACAAAAGTTGTGCGAAATATTAATATCTTTCATTATGAACTTAACTATTTTTGCCATAAGTGCAGCCGCTCTAGAGATAGAACAAAAAGTGCATAGAGTAAACATTCAATTTTCGTTTGAATAATCTTTTCAAAAATACAAGGTGCACATCTAGGATATATACAAGTCTTAAGTTTGAAGTTTCATAAATTTACGTTCGACAGTTTTGGCTCTAGGGCAGACAGACAGACAGACACACAGATACACACACAAACGTCATTCCGAAAATAGTCACATTAGATTCAGATGTATAACCGTTGAAATCTCGAGTTCGAAATTTTTCATGATTACAAGACTTACTTAATACTTCGTAATAGAAAGTAAAAATTAGCATCCATAAAGGATTGTTCACAGCGAAACAATCAGTATTTAAGATTAGAAATTATAAATAATAATTCCAGTTTGTTGTATGACATACAAAGTTAACGTTCATAGCAACAAAATTTACCATAGATTGTGTTAATTTTGTTGCTTGGAATGCTAGCATTGCTTGTCATAATACAAACTAGATTGTTATTTGTAATTCTCTAAGCTTAATTACTGATTGTTTCGCTGTGAACAATCCTTAAGAGTTGTTGAGACCGATATTTTATCAAAAATACACGTTTTGAACTGAAGCGAAAAATCAAGCTAAATAAGAATTCAGTTATAGCGACTTAAGAATTGTTCACAGCTAATGAATTAGTAATTAAGCTTAGAAATTATAAGTAATAATTCCAGTTTGTTGAATGACCTACAAGGTTAACGTTCACAGCAACAAAATTTATCATAAATTGTGTTGCATGAAATGTTAACATTGCTTGTCATAATACAAACTAGATTATTATTTGTAATTTTCTAAGTTTAATTACTAATTGTTTCGCTGTGAACAATCCTTTAAACAACAAATTATATTCCAGACTAACACATTATTATTTTTATTTTAGTTTTTCCACATAGTTGTATCATTAATCACATTAACCACTTAAATCTTCCAAATAAAAATAAAATTGCAAGAAATAGTGCTTCAATAAGTTTCAAAGACTTTGGTTGTAAATACCGTAAAGTATTTTTGAACAAAAACAGTATTTGTGTGGGTTAAAAAGATGACCTCATGCATTACGTTCTGTAGGGGCGCTGTCTATAATACCGCTCCTTGAATTTATGCGTCGGCTTATGTTTACACAGTAGATATAACCTACCTATAGTGGGTACCTACATATAACAACACACCTCTAGTGCCTTTAACTGTCAATTACTATCGCAAATAACTAGATTACATGCTTACTAATTACAGTATTATTCCACATACACAAAACCGAACTAATTTCAAATTTAACGTTATATGTAAATTATTTTACCTACCAATTTATCGCACAACACCATATAACCTATACAAGACTAGTCTTTGTCTGTCACGTATTTTTGTCATTGTTTGCAACTCACAAACTTAAAACAGTGGCACCTTTCTTTCACGTCACGAAATATATATATTTTTTTTTAAATAAGATTTATTGTGAAATTACATTAAAATTCAAGTGAATTTAATGAATCCGGTAAAATTCCATTGTACTATAAAATAATTGAAATATAAAATATTTTAATCCGCCACAAAAATGTATACATGTTTGGAACATCTCAAGATTGTTGGACAGTTTTCTTGAGTAAGCGCAGAAAATCGATTGTTGGATATAATAATTTCACCGTTGAGGTCGGGGGTTCGATTTCTGCACATGCCAATTTGCATTTTTACAAAAAAAAAAGTTACAATGGCTCGAGCCATTAAAAATTTGTAATATTATTGCCAGCTAATCAAGTGGCTAAATATGTTTGAATTATAAATTGTGAAACTGCAAACTTAAGACTTGTATATGGTCACCTGTATATATGTGCACCTCTTATTTTTTAAAGAATATTCAGACCGAAAGTGCATATTTACTCTATGCATTTTTTGTCCTTTCTCGAACGGCTGCACTTATGACAAAAATAGTTTTGTTCATAATGATAGATATTAATATTTCGCACATCTTTTGTTTGAAAAGTTTCTGTAAGAAATGTACCAGTTACGAGAAAACCGCTATGGAAAATCTTTATATTCTTATTTATATTGTCATGGAAATACATATGTCAAATTTTTTCTTATAGTTTTCGTATCACTTATGCCTGAAATAATTAGACAAATTAGCAAAATATAAATAATGTATGTCATATTGCGCTGTTTAACACAAATAGATCCACTGAGACGGTGAATTTTAATGAATCAACATTATGTTTCTTATTGAAGATTCAATATTTGAAAACATAATAAAATCGGTTGTGGCCATCACAGAAGTTTCTTTTGTGTAGTTTACATTAGAAAAATATATTTTAATCAAACTGTCAAAGAATACCAATACTCCACAGTAATACTCTGAAATCTAATTGGTATAATTTCAGGGTATTACTGTGGAGTATTGGTATTTTTTGACAGTTTGATTGGAATATATATATATATATATATATATATATATATATATATATATATATATATATATGAATAAATAAATATTTAAAAGAAAGTTCTGTGTTAGCCACAACCGATTTTTTAAAAGGTCTTTTTTTTTTTCATAAGGCATATTTTTTTGAAAAACATAAACTTTTAACATACACGTTTTTCTTCTCTAATTTTTGCCGTTTTCGAGATATTGAAATAGTAGCAAGGAGTAATCCACTACTTCTGGTTAATTTCATTTTAATTTTTTCAAAAAGGAGAATTTCTTCCTGGCCCTATACAGGTCTTTTGTTTAGTTTTAGAACTTTACCTTCAACAGATTTTGCTGTCGCTTAGACACAGACATCAGTTCGAAAATCGTCAAAAACTATTCAGGCGGGCCAATAACTTGTATTTCTATTAATATCTGATGTTTGAAATTTCTCGTGATTACAATACTTCCTTATTAAAGTATATTAAGTATAAGAAAGTAAAATCGTTATAGATATAAAAGCTACATATTTGAACAAAAATGATATATATATATATATATATATATATATATATATATATATATATATATATATATATGTATGTATATATATATGTATACATAAATTTCAAATTATGTTTTGGCCCTATAGCTCCAGCATTCCAGCATTATAAGAGCGACGGGCACTTCTTGGGCACTCAAATAATATTTCGTTATATCGGCTCGGTAATTTCGGTGGAGATGCGTCACCAACTCAGGTCTTTAGTCCTATATTTTTGGATTCAGTGCGACAAGGCAAGAAATTTTTGTGAAGTACGTTTCTTGATCTGAGCCTTTGACAGACACACACCAAACACTATAGTTGTGTTTTACACTAGTTCGACGAGCTAATAACATTATTTTTTTATTTCCAATGGAATTATAAATAGTTACAATGGTTTCAGGGATCCTTAAAATGAATATTTCCATTTAATTTTCGACGTCTGTATATCATTTATATTCACAATATTTTCCTTTATACAATACATAAGTTAGTATGAATATTAAATTTTGCTACTCTCTAAATTGGGGAAAAGGCAGATTTTTTCTATAATGCAATGTTTTATTAAAATACTGCTACATAATATATTGCTTTTGGAATTCACAAGATTTTTTAATATCGTTCCGCCGGGAAATTAATTTCTCATGAAGAGCCAATGTATTAATGTCTATGTTTAAAACAAAAGAAAAAGGACAAAAAGTAAACTAATAAAATTGATAAGGAGTTTGTGTTCGTAATTGCATTGTCACATATCCCTATGGGATGGGATCCCTACAGGGGCCAGTATTTGTAACGTTATAATTAGATTCGATTATATCCGATCGTAGGCGTGCTTCTAGTTAAAACAATTACTAATATTACTCGATTTTCGCGACAAAATATTCAGAATGCTCGCCAACACTAACCCTTTATAAATATAGTTAAACTAAGCAGTGTATTATTCAACTTCTCCTTTTTAATATTTTCTAAAGTATGTATAAAAGAGCGACTACAAAAAATATCAAAATTTTAATCATTTCGACTATTTTCTCAATGACGTCTGTGTGTGTTAAAATGCTCTTGTCTCGAGGCCCTATATCCAAAAAAATATATAACTCATACGAGTATAGTTGTATGTTAGTCGTCGCTCGTTCGTAAGATCAAATATGTAACTTCGACTCCTCTGAAGATGCCGGAACGATTTGGACAACATTTGCTGCACATATTCCTTGGTATCCAATTTAAATACGGCGCGCAGTTTACAATTAATCGCTATTATACTTCCAGGGTTTTAAGGTTTTTTTTTTGCGAATCGCAGCTATCCATTCGTATATTCCTTAAATCGTGACTGGATAAAAATTAAATTTATATGTTCTCTAGATATCGTATAAGGCAACCATATATGATCAAATCTGAATAAGTATTACGCGTCAACTAAAATTATAAACTATGTTAAAGCAGAGAGATGCAGTAGCAAATCGTATTTTGCGAAATTTTGATATTATGTCTGTGTTCAAATTGGCTCGAAATATTAATAATGTACAAATAACTACTAGTAGCGAATTGGAATCAATTAGACTTATTTTATATTTGCACATATTCATAAAAATTTGTGGCATGATTTATTTAACAGACAAAAATAATTTTAAAAAGCTAATGAATATGATTCAATTTTTAAATAATCCGTGCGTGTAGTTCGTATAATTTTCAATTTAATGTACTCTAGTATTTTGTTTGCATCAAATACTAAATAATTCAAGAGTACGTACATCGTACAGCCAGCAAATGTAGCCCCTAAATAAGACTTTCGCTTACGAACTAGTGTTTGTTTTAATGTCGGTAAAGTTATCCACAGTTTCCTATAGCATACAATTTTTGTTGCCAACATAAAAAACTATAAATCCCCTAGATTTTTATTTCGCTTAATACGTGGTATTAAGACCTCAATTGTGTTTCATTTTGTGTATAATATCAATAATTAGCTATATATAATCAAAAACTGTAGAAATATGTCCAGGAATTATGAATTATCATTAAAAACCCCCGGCTCATACGAACAAACAGAACGTCTTCCGACGTTTCCCTGATTTACAAAAAATCTAAATGTCTAAGAAACAATTGAGAACTGTTTTTGTAATCTACACACTAACACCTTTCAGAAAATGAATAAAACATATGAATTTACTTAGTGCATGCATTAAAAAAATAACATTTTAAAATGGAAACTTGCTACATCTTCTTAATTTGTATGAAAATCTACACAGTCCATATGCAAATGTGATATATCATCTTAATCAGTGCACTTTTGGCTATCATTTAAGATATAATACATAGAAATCGAATGAGTGTACTCAACGTACATTCATTAGAATCAAAATGGTGCACCTGCGACTATAGACATTTCCCTAATTTACAAAAAATCTAAATGTCTAAGAAACAAGGGAGAACTGTTATTGTAATCTACACACTGACACCTTTCAGAAAATGTATAAAACATATAAATTCACTTAGTGCACGAATTAAACAAGATTTGGTACGCGTAAAACGCACAAACGCGTAGAGCTCGCCCAGGTAAGATATGTATTGCGAGCAGTGGTTTTTAATTATTACGGCCTTTTGGTTAACAATTAGAAAAGATGTTATAGATATAAAAAGTCTTACAATTTTTTGTAGATTATATTGATACAAAAATATATAAAGCAATCGGTCGTGTGTCTGTAGCATTCTCGGATTAAAAAATATCTTAACAACAAGGGTTTGTCTCGTCGCCCTGAATCCAAAAATATATATAACTGGATATTAGTCGTCGCTCGTAAGACCAAATTTGTAACTCCTCTGAAGGTACCGGATCGATTCACACCAAATTTGGTTACATATTATTTACTATCCCATTTGTATCCACTCGCAGTTTAAATCCAATCGCCCGTATACTTTCCGAGTTATAGGCCCCCAAAATTTAAAGCCCCTGTTAATACTGCCCTTATAAAAATAATTTAAACACCCAAAAATTCTACTAATAATTCTAAAATATTTTATACCTACATGATATTTTCATATTGTTAACTCAAAGGCCATAAAAAAATATTAAATATTATAATTTTGAATTTTGTTGACCAAAAGGCTCGCATCGTATATATTACACTTAAAAGGCTAGCTGGACGCATTGATGCGTTGTACGCGTACCAAATCTTATTTATATAAAAATAAATAGAATTAAAAAACGAGATGGTATACTTAAAATTTATATAATTATTTTTTTAAGTCGAATTTTGCAAAACACTTTTAAGAATATATTCTAGACATATTAAGACAAAAAAAAATCGATTCTTTTTCTTTTCACAATGTGAATATCCCCTTAATAAACCGAATATATTTTATGCAAAGTTAAACTCATTTAAGATTTAAGAAACGTGGCAAACTTGTTAAAATATCGACATAACTTTGACAGTATAGTTATCTTTTGTCGAGTTTTTGTTATACATAAAAAACAAATTGCATATTTTAAAATGAATAATTATTATATTCAAATATGTCTTTATGGACCTTGGGTTCACAATATGAAGAAATATCTTTATCTTTACGTCGGACGTTCTTATGTGAACATGTAACTGATGGTTACTGTTCACCAGTTCGCCTTTTTGAATGTTATGTGGATTAAGGAAATAAAATACACAAATAAAATAAAATATAGTTAACAAAACATTAATTAAATTCAGATAAAATATACATTAATAATACCACAGAGTTATATTTAATAAAAGTTAAACAATACAAATAAAAAGTTTATGGTAAATTGAACAAATTATAAAAATATTTTGAAGCCACAATGATTTAAAACAAACAGAATTATTCCATGTACAAAATATTTACTTAAAAATTATTCAAATTCTCAGAACGCTAATCGCAAAAATATTCACTATAAAAATTATTTAAAGCAAATAAAACTAAAACATTTACTGATAAACTACAACCAAAAAATTATGTAATTCTAGTTTTAGTTAATTTACCTGAGTTTTTTTTACTATATTTCTGCGTATAATTACATGATTTATAATTGTAACTTTACATGGACTTGTAAATTTATATCCATTATTTACAGTGTTGCTGTCTTTTAAAAATCGTATTTAACAAAATGTTTATTATAATATTGATTGAATATTCAAAATCAATATTTGGAATGTAGTTTTTGGAAAGAAAAAGAAGTGATTTTTATGAAACCTGTTAGTTGTATCAATCAGTATTTGAATTGCAATGAATAATAGTGATTGATGCTTAAGCCCTGCCACCTCGACAAGGTCGGTTCCACGTCGGTAAGAGTTGCAATCGCGAGTACTCGCCGCAGACTTGGACTTAACTATCGCGCGAGCCCCACCGAACAGACCCCCTGCTTCTTCTGATCTAGTCGACGCCTCAACGACGCTAACCCATTTAAGGATACGCACGGCGATCGAACTTAAAGTTCATTTTACCAAGGACTTACAGGACTTGGATCAGTACAGGAAGCACTGCCGGCCGCCAACTGGTGAACGAGTACCTTTGATTGCAACGTTACTACAGTGCGAATTATTATTCGTCGCTCGTTGGGTGCCCACTATTACATTTAATTCCATTTATTCAAAACTTAAGTAAGAGTTTGTTTCTTCCAACCTCGGTATACCCAAATTCTGTGGTCTTTTTGCGCGCGACGATATGATTTTATACTCCAGCAGGAGATCACACGGGGCCACTGAATATTTTGAGTAACTTTGGTTTGCAAACAGTTACATAAGTGTGAATACCCCTTAAAGTTCAAACATTTGGTGCACCATACACAGGTGTAAAATAATTATACAAATTAATACAAATTAAATAGTATTCAGGAGCGGGAAATTCTCGTAGGCCCCCTACTGTAGACCTGAAAAAGAAACGGCGACCGCCCCTGATACTTATTAGCTGTAAAATAATAATATATATTAATACAAATTAAATTAAATTAAATACTCGTAGGGCCCTACTGTAGACCTGAAAACATAATTTAATAATTAGAAGTTGGGGTTTGGGAAATATTTTTGAGCAATCATTACAAAGTGTTCGATCAAATTCGGTTGTAACTGAAATAAGTGGCCTTAAAACCGCAATCATTCCCATTTATACCACAACAGCATACCACACACAGCATACCACACCAGCATACCATACAAAGCATACCATACACAGCATACCACACATAGCATACAGAACGGACTTCGTTGAAGCACGATTCAACGAAGAAGAACCTGACGATGACGAAAAAGAAAGTGTCCTGTGTTTCGTCCCACAGGACACGCGGGCAAATGTTTCAGGACAACAAAACAGAACGGACACATTGTAAAGATTGCTGTTTGTTTATTTGGGTATAGGAATACAATAGGTTAACAATTAGCGCTTTTAAATCGTCGATTTTACCTCGATATCGATATCGTAAATAATACCTCGACTGGAACTGTCACACATCTGACTCCTTGGCTTGATGTTTCAATACTGTTTATAAATGTTCATTATAACTATAGGATTGGTTCAATTTATAAAAATCAAGTTTTTCGACATAAACACACACATTCAATAATTATGTGATCACATTCTGTTAATGAAACTAGTCATTAAAATGTTTCTACATTATAGTTACGTATTCACGATTTTAAATATTTATGGCGATTTTAGACATTGACTAGTACAGAAGAGCTGTGGTATTCGGTACGTACAATGCACCAATGCGTCCAGCTCGCCTTAGGTAAGATACGCAATGCGAGCAGTGTCTCCCTTCTACTTCACGCTTGGCATTAAAATTAAAAAATAATTGTTTTTAATTATAATGAACTATGGGTTCACAATTTGATAAAAACAAGTAGCGAGCATAATAATAAACTGTAAAGCCATCTATTGATGACTAGATAACTGCTCGCATCGCATTACTTATAAGGCGAGCTGGACGCATAGGTGCATTGTTTAATTAATGAGTCTTTAAATATTTGCAATTCCGGGGAGCGAACGTTAACTATGCTGGTTGTGGTTAGATATTAAATTCTTTATATTACGAAAATATTTCATATTTACAAAACATTTTGCGTATAATGTTCTCATAAGGCCATATATTGCAAAAAATAAATAATTAAAAAGAACAAGATTTGATACGCGTAAAACGCACCAACGCGCAGAGCTCGCCCTTAGGTAAAATATGCGTTGCGAGCAGTGGTTTTTAATTATTATGGCCTTTTGGTTAACAATTTGAAAAAATGTTATAAGTGTAAAAAGTCTTACATTTAATTTTAGATTATATTGATTAAAAAAAAAATTAGTGCATATTTTAAAATTCAAAATTATAATATTTAATAATTTTTTTCGGGCTTTGGGTTAACAAAATGAAAAAATCTTGTAGAAAGTTAAGTTATACAGTTATTATTTAGAATTATAAAAACTTACTTAATTGTTCTTGCAGCCAACCAGCTATCTCCATCATACCAATTTTATTGAAATGGATTAAGTCTTCACATTCCTTCAAATGGCGTAGGTGAAACGGCCTTTTGTAGGTTCTAAAACATTAAATATATTCAGGTAGCCAATGGTCGAATCTTTATATATTTATCAAATAATACTTTTCAAATAACTCTTTCCTTGGTGTTCCACGGCTATTTATCATAAATTGATAAACATCTAATACATAGAATGAGTCTCTTGCAAGTAAATAAAGTTTTGTCAATGAAGGAATTACATAAAAGTAAGTTTGATAATACCTTGAAGTTTTTTTATTGCATTATTATATAGGTCTGTTAATAACATCCGTTCCGGGTCATCCCAATATTTCAACAACTTCTTTGCCCCACAGGACCTTCTTAAGGTTGTGCTGTTTACAGAATATTATTAATTAAAATGGTCCATCATAATCCAATATTACATTACCTTGATGACATCATTGGTTCCGATGCAAATCAGAACCTTCGAGCCAATATTTGCTTTATAGTGTAATTCTATATGTTTTATATGTGTAATGTATGTTCTTTACGAATTAAGAAGATATAGCAAATAGCCAATTCCATTTTAAAATGTTACTTTTTTAATTCGTGCACTGCGTGAATTTATATGTTTTATACATTTTCTGAAAGGTGTCAGTGTGTAGATTACAAAAACAGTTCTCCCTTGTTTCTTAGACATTTAGTTTTTTTTTGTAAATTGGGGAAATGTCTATAGTCGCAGGTGCACCATTTTGATTCTAATGAATGTACGTTGAGTACACTCATTCGATTTCTATGTATTATATCTTAAATGATAGCCAAAAGTGCACTGATTAAGATGATGTATCACATTTGCATATGGACTGTGTAGATTTTCATACAAATTAAGAAGATGTAGCAAGTAGCCAATTCCATTTTAAAATGTTATTTTTTTAATGCATGCACTAAGTAAATTCATATGTTTTATTCATTTTCTGAATGGTGTTAGTGTGTAGATTACAAAAACAGTTCTCAATTGTTTCTTAGACATTTAGATTTTTTGTAAATCAGGGAAACGTCGGACGACGTTCTGTTTGTTCGTATGAGCCGGGGGTTTTTAATGATAATTCATAATTCCTGGACATATTTCTACAGTTTTTATATGTACATAGCTAATTATTGATATTCTACACAAAATGAAACACATTTGAGATCTTAATACCACGTATTAAGCGAAATAAAAATCTAGGGGATTTTTTGTTTTTTTATGTTGGCAACAAAAAGTGTATGCTGTAGAAAACTGTGGATAACTTTACCGACATTTGTTTTAAAGGTGTTTTCGCACAAAATACGTTCATACATATTTAATAGTGTTTAAGAAAGTGGATTCCTATAAAGTAGCCACAAGCCGAGGAATAAAAATAATATAAAGAAATAGAACAATAATATGGTGAAATGCTAGTTGCATTTCACACTTTAAATTTAAAATATAAATAAAAATTGTTATAAAGTCTATATACATGTATGTACATATATATTATATATCTGGAGTAACTTATCTTCGACTTTTTATACCTTGCTATTATTTAATCAGGAAGATATCGTGTTCTTCCTATCAACACTCATATTGAAAGTTCTATTATTCTTTACTCAACTAGGTTAATTCGTGGGCACCATGTGTCCATATCCTATACAAAATACAGTTCACTCTTCACCGATACTATAATAATAATGTAATATGAACAATGTAATTTATACAATTAATGCAATTTGTACGATATAATATATACACCCAGAACAGTTAAAAAACCACACAAATTCATCACAACAAAACAAAATGAGTAAGGGGTATATCTCCCTGAGAGACAGTTCTGGCCACCCCTACAATACATACTTTAAAAATATATAATCGAAAACAATTGGGTCTGACACGAAAACGAATAAAATATTAGCGGAAATGTTAAACGAGGGCCAGACAATGAGAACATAGACCTTAACGTAAATAAGATATATATATTTTTAATACTTATGAAAAGTAGTTATTGATCATGAAAGTCAAAGTATAGGGAACAAACTTTTCATAAGTATTTTTTTCAACAAATTCAGTCAAATTACCTACATCTCTTTACTTTCCCAAAACCACTTCTAGTTACTAGATAATGTAGCTAGTACATCGAGTGCTAACTGAAACATAACGCCAACTCAAGAGGAACCAAAATTATCACCGATATTTTTGCACGACGTAAGTAATTATCAAGATATAGTATTTTATCTAAAGAAACTGTTAAAAGGCGAATTTACAACGAAAAAGAATGGCCAAAATAGTATAAAAATAAACACATCAACAATTTTTATTACGATTCTAATAGATTATATTTTACTTTTAAACAACCAGACGACAAAATAATAAGCGTCATTATTAACTGAAACCTAAATCAAATTAACTAATTTGTTTGGAGTCTGTGGCCGATTACTTAAAATAATAATAATAAAAACCCTTTACCACACAGAATTTTCAAAAGCTAAATACGTATTTCAACTAAGTTATCATTATCAGTAGCAAAGAAAAGGGAGTGCAACGTAATATCTCTGCCTAAGGCAAAAACCAAGAAGATATGCTCTTTATCAGGATATCAAAGTTACACCATGATATCAAATTCAAACGGAAAACTTCTTTCCCTGTCCTGAAAGTAGTTAGACTGCTAAACAAATACAAAGATTCTATTTCCGTCGACAATCTCAAAAAACAGGAAGATGCAATGAACATTTTAACCTACGTCAACTAATACACGGAATCATTAGTGTCGAGCCCAGGTGCAAATCAAGAAACACATCACAATGTGTAATAAACTGGCCTAGGGCAATTCGATACATTTTTATTGAATGCACTACAGAAAATTCCAAAACTGGACCAGCTTCTTGTATTCATTAGACGAAAATCTTCCATCAAACTGCAAAGGGGGCAAACACTACAAGGATAACAAAACAAAACTCGAATATCAATTCTACCACAAGTCAATCGACAAAATCAAATCTATACCCAGAACCCTAATTCCAAAATACACACTACGTCACAGCCCTCATCATAAAAAATTTACCACAAATAATACAAAAGAGTCAAAGGAACTCATCACCCAGCTAAATCATATTATCTCATTTATCAAATCCCATAAATAATAAATAAAATCCTTCATCACAATCCTATTAACATTTAAGTAACAGCACAAGATATGGTCCACCTAAAAATTTGGAAATGGAATGCTGATGGAATAAAAATTAAATGAACCATCGATAAAGATTATTTTACAAAAAAACAATATTGATATAGCATGTATATCCTAAATCCACCTAATTCCCAATTAAATTCTGAAGATCCATCAATACACCAATCGTAGAACCAATACTGACGCTCCGCGGGTCTCTGTTGGAGTAGGCTATCCTACTTAAAAACAAAATTTGGAAATAGAACACCAACGGAATAAAAATGAAGGGAACCATCAATATAGATGTTTTACAAAAGCACAATATTGATATAGCGTGTATATCGGAAATTCAATTATCCCAATTTAAATTCAGAAAATCCCTCAATACACCATTCAAAGAACCAATACGCTCCGTGTGGTGGAGTAACCATACTAATTAAAAACAATATTTAACATTATGAAATGCCGTTACCTAAATTGGAAATATTATATGCCATAGTAATAGCAGTCACCCCAAGAAATATTTCACCGAAAAAATTCATAGATACTACCATAGCCGAATACACTTCCACAATAATTTTTGCGGCATAAATTTTCAGCCAGCAAAGAAGCAATAATTTACACTGAAACAGCAGAACTCCAAGCTACATACTACAAATAATCAACGAATAGAACCAAACTCGCAGATGGTGGCAATGAGCGAGAACTAAATAGGATCACTCACCAAGTACACAGAGAACTAGAAGAATATCGCGTAAACTCCGTATCAAAGACACCTATCCGACATGATTCCTGGAGACGCACAATTGTGTGAACCATATCATATTTAGAATACAGTTCTCTCACCATTTCAGCCGATAATTATTTTAAAATATATAGGTCATCAAACACAACGTAAAACTCTGAAATTGTACCAATTGGCTTATTATTTAAATATGACCTAGATAACATGTCACTTAGTACGCGACCTATACCTTATATAAGCCCTTCCGAAAATAGTCACATTCGATTCAGGAAAAGTCAAAATGGATACTTCCATTCATATCTTGAGTTTGTTTTATTTGGTGAACCCCACAGTTCCAAAATTATTAAGGATTAGTTCGTGGGCAACAATATTAATGTTATGCAATGACCAGCCAATAGATCCAACCTAATCCCAATTTAGGGTGAACTTGAATGAAAAATTAGATTAGAATAATGTAAATATATAAATGAATTATTTGATGCTTTAAAAGACGCATAGGAAACTTTTTCTTAGGAAATTGTAGACAAATTACAACTATCTCTGAAAAACAGATGTGCTGAGATGATTAACCATAAAAGATATTCTCCACATTACTAAAAAAAATTGTGTAATTCTTATTTTATTTTTTTGCATTTTGTGTAATTCTGATTTGTTTCTTTACTTTTTAACTACTATGTAATAAAATGCCCTATACTTTTTTGATATATTAACATAAATAATTCAATTTAAGTTAATTATAAGAGAGTCACAATATACACTCTATGTATGTATTATACTTTTCAATTAAAAGTAAATACAAGTGACATTTTCAAAAGTTTCTCTACTTTTAAGCGGCAGTGTATATACCGCTCGGAATATAGTACAATCATCCATCGACACACTCACACCTTGGTTCAAAATATGACAAATAACTATAAACAACAACTAATGCGAATCCGAAATAATTCACACTGCAAACGAAATTATGACCCTGTAAACATTTCCATCAACAACAACATATATTGGAACCCAAAAAACAATAGTAAAATAGCTCGGGGTATACGTAGGCAATTTTTATATTTCATTGTGTGAAATATCACATAACCAGGTAACAAAACGACGCAATCAAGAGTATGTTGTGTATGTTGTACCCTTTGATAAACTATAAATCGTTACTTCGAGCTGATTGCACAATTCTCCTGTATACCTCAATCATTCGCCCAGTTGCACTACTAGTCCAGGCACTGAAGACATAAAAGGGGGCTTTCGCTACAAATGGACAAGGAAAGTTCTAATTTGGTAGGTTTGTACAGTTTGGTGTCCTCATTAATATACCGAATTTACGAGCTTAAGCGACCGCCACTCGTGCCGCCATATTGAAAAAATGGCACCGACAACAGTGTTTCGAGAACATCTTCTCTCCAGCGCCACCTAGGTTAAAAATTGCTATTACAAAAATTATAGAGCATCAAATTTTCTGCAACTGTAGGAAAAATGCTTCAATCAGATGAATAGTTCACGAGTTACAGCGGAGTGAAGATGAAGTTATGCTAAAACAATTGACTGATATTGGTGGTATTTGCTCTTTTTCGTCCCATTTTACAAACTAATTGTAATTATATGTTTTTTCTAAAGCTAAAATTTATACTATACATCGTAAATGCCAAGTAAATCCTACAATCAACGCTTCTACACTATAATGGCTATTTCGAACTGACGCACTTTAAAGAATTACACTTGGCCCAGTAATTTTGTGGCGTACTATTTGGTTCAACTTGTATGAATATATCAATAAGAACTGTTTGTTTTGCATTTATGAGTCATAGGTAATTGTTTATTTGCAGACATTGTATCTAGGAAAAGTAGTTAATTCAAAAAAAAAAATACGCTAATATCACTGAAGATCTATGCGATTTCAAATATATTTTATATTTGGCTCAATAATTATGTGACTCACTGTAAATAAAGCGTTGTTATAATACAATCGCACACACACACACACAAACATCCAAACCCACAAGACGTATTCGTGAAAAATGTCAAAAATTGACAGCATAAAACTTTAGTTCGAGTTTGCATTTACAAATTTAAATGTGATATGGCGAAAAATCGCTTCGCTTTTTATTTAAAATGAAGCGCTTCCTAACTGGTTAGATTAATGGCTATTTTTTTTTTTTTACAAAGTCTAAAAATAGTTCTATTTAGAAACTAAAGTAATTTAATACTGGCTTTTAATATAGGATTATATGCCAATCTACAGTATTAATAAAAAATATATATTGCATCTCATTTGAATAAGAGTATATAAAAATAATATGGTAATAAAAAAATCGTATAAAAGTTAATGAAAAAGTAAGCTTATTTTTATGTATATTAAAGTTAATATCTAATCGATGATACCGAATATATTGATATTTGATTTGAATATTTCGAATAGCATTTTTAGCTCGCCGTACGTAGTATTGAAGAAGCTAAAGCATTCGGTCGTGTGTCTGTAGCATTGTCGGATCAAAATTTTTCCAAAAATGTATATAACTTATATACTTGGATGTTAGTCGTCGCTCGCTCGGTCGCTCGTAAGACCAAATTTGTGCCCTATACTCCTCTGAAGGTACCGGAGCGATTCACTTCAAATTTGGTACACATATTATTTGGCATCCCATTTGAATCCGTTCGCAGTTTAAAGCCAATCGCCCAATCCCGAGTTATAGGGCCCCAACATTTGGAGCCCCCCTTAATACTGCTCTTATATAAATAATTGAAACATATTTAAAAATTCTACTTATAATTCTAAGATATTTTATGTCTGCAAGATTTTTTCATATTGTTAACCCAAAGCCCGAAAAAAATTATTAAATATTATAATTTTGAATTTTAAAATATACACAATTTTTTTTTATCAATATAATCTAAAAAAAAATGTAGGACTTTTTATATCTATAACATTTTTTCAAATTGTTAACCAAAATGCCATAATAATTAAAAACCACTGCTCGCAACGCATATTTTACCTAAAGGCGAGCTTTGCGGGTTGGTGCGTTTTACGCGTACCAAATCATGTTTCTGTACCATATATTAATGTTTTCCTTGTTTTTACCAAAAATCAATTGCATATTACATATACAGAGAAACTCAAACGTAACTCGCCGTACGAAGTACCGAAGAAGCTAAAGCATTCGGTCGTGTGTCTGTAGCATTCTCGGAACAAAGAGTTTCCTTGACAAAAAGTGTTTGTCTCGTCGTCATGAATCCAAAAATGTATATAACTTATATACTTGGATATTAGTCGTCGCTCGTAAGACCAAATTCGTGCCCTCTACTCCTCTGAAGGTACTGGAGTGATTCACACCAAATTTGGTACACATATTATTTATTCTATTTGAATCCCCTCGCAGTTTATTAGTAATAATGGGGGCTCCAAATTTTGGTGTGAATCGGTCCAGTGCCTTCAGAGGAGTAGCGTGCACACATTTGGCTGAAATTTTGGGGCGATTGGATTTAAACTGCGAATGGATTCAAATGGGATGCCAAATAATATGTTTAGCAAATTTAGTATATATCGCTCCGGTACCTTCAGAGAAGTAGAGGGCGCAAATTTGGTATAACGAGCGACCGAGCTGGCGAGCGAAAGATCGAGGACGACTAAAACACAAGTATGAGTTATATATTGAGTCTGTGCAATGAGACAAACACTTTTTCATATTGAAATGTTTTGATTCGGTAATGCTACAGACACACGACCTAATGCTTTAGCGAGTACGGCGAGCTAATAACTTTTAGTGCATATTTTAAAATAAAGAATTATATTTGATGATTTTTTATGGGTTATCAATATGAGAAAATATTGTAGATATATTATATTTTAGAATTTTTTGTAAAATTTTTAAGCACTTTAATTTTTGTTAAGGGCAATACTAAAGGGGGCTCCAATTTTTGGAACCTTAGAACTCCGGAATTATACGGGCGATTGGATATAAACTGCGAAAGGATTCAAATGGGTTGACAAATAATCTGTGTAGCAAATTTGGTTCTAATCTCGCCGGTATTTTCAGAGGAGTAGAGTTGTAGAGGGCACCAATTTGGTCTTACGAGCGAGGTCTAACATCTAAGTATATAAGTATTATATATTTTTGGATTCAGGGCGAAGGGACAAACATTTTTTGTTAATATAATTTTTGATCCGAGAATGCTACAGACCCATGACCGATTGCTTATGCTTTCTACAATTCGCACGACGAGCTAAAAACTGTCCTACAATCATGAAGTGATATTCCAAACATTTGTAAACAATTTAATTTGCTTGCAAATATATTTAACATTTTAAAATAATTATTATAAATTCTTGAAAAATGTTAATGTTATACGTTTTTCTAACGTAAATTGAATCTTGAAACATTGCATATTCTATATTATGGTCAAGTATGGTACGCGGTAGAACGGGTAGGAGATAAGCGAGGTACAAGGAAGTGGGGACGCTCATTGCATTAGTCAAGCCAAGCATTCTGCTTCCTAATTGCAAAATATTGAATACAAATTGTGCAATTTATATTATACTGTTATATTGTTGAGACTTTTATTATTATAGCATTTTGTTTAAGGGGGAACAACACAGTGACGGCCGAAAAAATTGCTCATTTTCTCGAATTTTCTCGAATATCAAATTTTGACTTTCAACAAATAAATAAGGGTTTGTTAAAAAAAATATTTATTTTATTGGTCTTTGAAACATATATGATTTATGTTGTTTCCAATTCAATTAAAATTATAAAATTGTGCATATTATATATACAAAATATATATGAAAATACGGCTAAATTTGTAATTTTAAATCAATATACAAATTAATTAGAAATACATATACTTCAATTTCTGTCAGATACTATACTACATATAGTAGTATATGAGTGATACACCTTGTCATTATCGTGTAGATACAATATTGCATATACATAGCTAAAATGATGACAATATCATCAAAATCGTATCTATTAAAATGATGTAGTGTCCCATTCTCCCTTACTAGTTGCGGTCACATCACAACATGAAAGCGTGTCGCTTACAATTAAACGCGTCGCTAACAAATTTACACACACACGACATATACATACATAAGTGATGTTGTACACTATTATAAACTACTCAAGCAACCTACGCACTAAGTGTGTTTTAGTTTTGCACTTCAAAAATCAATTAATTCAAAAGTTACGCGCTGGAAAAGGAATCATTATACCGTGCTAAATTCAACTCTATTGCCCTGCACTGGACTAGTAATTATAAGGAGTACGTGTATATATTTTGAGGAATTATTATAATATTTCATTTTATTACTAAGAGATAATGGTATAAACAATGATTTGTTTTGCTTTAAATTTTGGCATCTTAGCACATTAGATTGTGTCTTCAATTTAATTTTTTTTTAATATGGATTGGCCTGCACTAGCCGTTCTTATACATAGTTTTCATATATATATATATATATATATATATATATATATATATATATATTTATATACTATATATATCCCAAAAAAAAAAAAACTGTCAAACCAACCAATACTCCTCAGTTGAAATTATCAAATACTGTTTCTTCAATATAAAATATAGATTGTCGATCTATTTGTGATTACAGATGGCAAATGACAACTATCTAACGTAACTGGCACATATTTTCGGAGCAAATGTTCTGCCACTATTTATGTATAATACACATATATATATATATATATATATATATATATATATATATATATATATATATATATATATATATATATATATATATATATATATATATATATATATATATATATATATATATATATATATATATATATATATATATATATATATATATATATATATATATATATATATATATATATATATATATATATATATATATATATATATATATATATATATATATATATATATATATATATATATATATATATATATATATATATATATATATATATATATATATATATATATATATATATATATATATATATATATATATATATATATATATATATATATATATATATATATATATATATATATATATATATATATATATATATATATATATATATATATATATATATATATATATATATATATATATATATATATATATATATATATATATATATATATATATATATATATATATATATATATATATATATATATATATATATATATATATACATTTTATGAAAAAACTTTGTTAATAAAACTTGCTAGAAATTTTAGTATCTATAACTTTCGTTTCGTTTCGGGTTATTGAAAGAATAGCAAGAGCTTGTCATTACTTCCAGTTAAAATATTGTTTTCAAGAATAGGAGGTTTTCATTTGGGATATATAGGTATTTGGGTTAAAATCTTGTAATTTTATCATCAACTATTTATTTTTCTGTAGATTGTTTACAGATAGACAAACAAACACACATACAGACGAACACACAAAGATATCATTTCGAAATTAGTTAGGGATGGTCAAATGGTGTATTTCCGTTAAAATCCCGTGTTAGATATTTTTCGTGATTACAATAATTTCGTATTGGTTAGTTTACTCAAACTTGCAATGAATTTAAATAACTAATAACTAATTTGCTCTATGGGAACAACGATTTGATTTGATCAAAGATTCTATAAACACTATCTCATTGAATTTTAATCAAAGAAACATTTGAAATGCAATGGCAATTTGGTGAAAACACAAACAAAATCTATTTACATCTGTGGTTGCACGTTTGATCTGGAATACATTTCTCTATTTTAATTTTGTGTAAACAACAACATCGTTACATTCATCCGATTTAACATTTTGCATCAAATTCTTTCAGAGTTACCACTGATATTATAATTGGTACTTCATCCTAAATCTCGCATATAGAGATACATTGCAGCCATTGTTTTGCCTGTGTAATATATTCTGAAATGCATACGTTCGCTACATTATTATTAATTACAACGAGACAACGCTCAGACAGACAAGCTTGGGGAAGTGCTTACACGGTTAACAATCCCTACCTTAGCACACTATATAATGCTCCAGTAATCTAGTGGTATACGAACTTTTGGTTTAATTTTGGTGTAACAATTAGTATTCTATCGTCTGTTATTTCAATGTGAAACGACTTCATCAACTCGTACGATAGTACAAGACAGCTATAGTATTTGGTCGGGTGTCTGCAACATGTTCGGATCAAAAATATGTCTTGTCTTGTCGCCCTAAATCTAAAAATATATATCTCATATACGTGAATGTATGTATCTCGCTCGCTCAGTCGGTCGTAAGATCTGACATTGTGACCACAACTCCTCTGCATGTATGGGGCCAATTTTACTGAAATTTGGTATACATAAAATATAGGTGGTCAAGAAGAATACTGCCCTTAGAAATAATTTAAATATATTTTATGTTCAGCAATTTTCTTATAATTGGGAAACCGAAAGCAATACAATAAACAATAATATAATAATTTTGAAATTGAAAATACATATATATATATATATATATATATATATATATATATATATATATATATATATATATATATATATATATATATCATTTTAATCATATTCTTTAAATATTTATATCTACAACTATTTTGCACATTATGAACCTAAAAATCAGAAAGAAAAGTACATATTATGAAACGTATTTTTGAAATTTTAATAGATCGCACAACTTTTGTTTGAAAAGTTTCTTCAATAAATGTGCCAGTTACGAGCAAAACTTTAACATTAGCTTTGTTCGTTTGTCCTGCACTGACTGTTTAGTACATGATTTGTCTCTCTTCCATTTATAATGAAGAAAAAGGACAGATTATGAACTGAGCAAGAAATGCAGATCTAACGAACAAACCTATTGTTTATTGATATTTGGTTGTTATATTACTCCTGCAATCATTTTTATCTATGGCAAAGTGCGCATACAAATGATTATTATCATTTTCATACAATGCAGACTTGCTTATTTAATTTCGTATTTTATTTTAATAAATAACAATTTAATAAGTCGTTCCTTTACCTGCCGTAACAATTTGAGAAATTGATTTGACACTAATGTTTCATTGTGTACCATTGACCACAAACAAAGTTTGTACCTTTGATCGGTCAAAATTATTGTTATGAAATTCTTTATTAGTTTAAAAGCAAAACAGGGGTAAAAAGAAAAATGCTTTCCAAGGATAATTTTGATAGTGCAGTAAAATGCATTCTACAGAAGAAGTTGTTTATCGGAAAAGCTTTTAACATTTTGAAGTTTAAGAACCTACTCTAATTTACCACCTGCAAAAGTTTACTTCATGGATATATATTTTTTTTTTATATGTAATATATGTTATTATGAAATAAAAAATATTTTTAACATACTTTAATTGTATAGGCGTGTTGCTACATTTATATGGTCAAAAGAACAACCCCTATGATCAAAGGTACAATGTCTCATTGTACCTTTGACCGACATTTTTGAATATCTTAAACGTTAAATACTGGACTTAAAAAAGAGAAAATTTAGGCGAAATAGAATATTGATTATAAGCCTATTAGATTCACATGCTGTATTAATAAAATTTTAAACACAAATCATTAAGTGTAAAAACGGAAAAAATATGAAAACTGGTCAGATGTGCAACACATACACCTACATATAATATTATTGAATTTCGTTTGATTGTGTAGTAAATATATTTTCTGTATTTGAATGTTCAATATTCAATTTGAATTTTAAGATTCTGTAAAAACAGTGAAATGTGGCTACTTTCTTATATGCAGTAATAAGTAAGTTTTGTCGAATTAGAGATTTCAACGGAAATATACATTTTGGCACGTCCTGAATCGAATGTGACTATTTTTGGGATGACGTCTGTGTATCTGTGAACGCTCTAAAGCTAAAACTGTCGAACGAAAAATTGTGAAACTTCAAACTTAAGACTTGTATATGGTCTAGATATTCACTTCCTATTTTTGAAAAGATTATTTAAACCGGAAGTGCATGATTACTCTATGCAATTTGTCCTATTTCCAATTCCACTCGAACGGCTGCACTTATGACAAAAATAGTTATGCTCATATTGAAAAATATTAATATTTCGCACAACTTTTGTTTGAATAGTATCCTCAAAAGATGCACCAGTCACTAGAAAACTGCTACGGAAAATATTAAAAATATTTTATTTATGTTATGAAAACCTTTGATATATAATTAATGCAAATCTTATACTAATAATTTGAAATATTATACAATCAACAAGGCTATATATCACATCCCGTATACTCCTAAGGATTCATTAACTTTTGCGTAACACGAACATACGTCATTTCCATCGGCAAAATAACGCTTTAATCAATCACGTACGTTTTTACGGCTTTACATTCGGTATACTATATCATTGGCATGATAATCTGTGTACAGAAATGGGTTTATTCCAAATACTTCACGTACATATAAGCAAAAAGATGACGAGGCAATATATTTTGTTTTTAGGGCAAGCTGAAAGTGTTATTAAATGCATCATGTATGAGCTGTGACTTAAGTAATTGGGTGGATATGGATATTACTATGCAACTAGGTTATACGATATTATTACCAAGGTTGTTAATTTCTGGAACGATATCGGTTTTGAGGTTACCAGCATGTTATAATGTTCTTATAAAGTGTTGTTTAGAAACAAGTTGCATTCTCTGGACATGTTATTATAACCCTTAAGGAACACTGAAAGACCCAATGAGTTTTCAAATTATTAGAGAAACTCGTAAATTACAAATAATTGCACAGACCAATTCTGTAATAAAATGACGTATTAGCATCAAGCGACATGCAATGAGAAAAATGTGTACTTGTGGAAACAATATTTATATTTATTATTAAAATATTACCCGTTAAAAGTCTCATTTATAACAAATTGTTAAATGATAAAAGATGAATATGTTTTTACTTATTTGTACGAAGTAATAATTAAGTATTGTAATCATGAAAAATTTCGAACTCGAGATTTCAACGGATATACACGTATAGATTTGTCAAAATTGTTCTTTATTCAAAAATATATCATATGAACAACTGAATTGCATATTTTATTATTATAAAAAAAGCGGTAACTTAAGTATAACATACAGATATATCTGGGGTGGCCTGCACTCTTTTGCACTCTACCACCGAATAGTTGAATGTCAGAAAAACAAATTTTGCTCAACTTTACTTAATGAACCTACAATTGTAAGTAAAAACAGTCTTATGTGAATTTAAACATACTAAATACTAATTGTTTCATAGAATGATTACAACAATAAATTTTGTCCTCTAACAATTGCTATCGTAGTCAGTATTGCATTTCATGTGATTGTTGTTTGCCGGTACGGCGAGCTGAAAGCACTGGACTTTGCACCAATGCTTGTTTTGCCTAATAAACTAAAATAAATATTATCAACTAGGGTCACCCGGGTGCACCGTGTGCCCATATAGTACACAGAATATAGGTCAGTTTTGACGGATGGAGAATTATCTTGTAATTTTCTTGTAAATCATAGTTACAATATAAAAATAAAGGATTACCCTTACACGGTTTTTCCTTCAGTTTGTATCGTATAACATGTAACAAACCTAAAAATAATTAAATATTCATAATTTTATATATTTTTCCAGCCAATCAGGTGTCTAAATATGTTGGAATTAACTCTTCAAGATTTTGTTTGTTATATAATTTATAATTTAATTTATAAATTTATTTACTGCATCTATTTGGAGTTAAATATATTGTTCAATGCACATTTTATATTATTTAATAATTTGATGCATGTTTTTATTGTTTTTTAAATGCTTATGAATTATAGGATATAATAAAATAATTAAAGATTTTGAAATTTGGACAGTTAATTAAAATTGTTAATAATCATTATTTGAATAAATGTTTGCAATTGAAACAATTCATTCCGATAACAAAGTCGGAAAATGCGCGGTAACTTTGAAGTACTACTTGATGGCACTTCATACTTCATACACTTGGCCGAAGTTTATAGTTTGAATTTACGATATTTGTCAACATGTATAAAAAGGTTATGTTATCCGAATTTCTGAATGACGATGCAACGTCAAAAATAGTTGTACAACTGGCGGACAGTATTTATTTGCAGAAATAAATAACAAATTCTGTATTAATACATAAAAATAATCAAGATATTTACGTTGATTTAATAAATCCATGCGTGTATTATTACACAAAAATCGGGAATATAAATTTACTTACGGATTCTGTTTACTAATTGAACACGATTATTCAAAAAAGATGTGTATTACAAACCTTTTTACACTACACTTTCAATGATTTGACTTTTGATTCGTTATTATTTTTGAATCAAATAATCAGTTTAGATTCTGAATATTGCAGTGCCACGGCAGTTTAAAACTGATAATGCTAAAACAATGGCATAATGTACACAACTCGATATGCATTTTGAAGATTCGGAATATTTATAAAATTGACATTTGAATTATTCTGAGGTATAACCTTTTATTTTTACGTAGGGCAGATTACTTGATTAGAAATTTATTCATTGCTGTTGTGTAGTCTTTTATTTCAGTACAAACTATTTGATATTATATATAACATTCTTATCTGTCGCCATGGTATAGTGGCTAAGACTCTCGCCTCTTACCCTGGAGGTCGTGAGTTCGATCTCCGTCTATGTCAATCTGCATTTTTACAAATAAAGCGTTCGACACACACTCACTCACTCACTCACATACACACTCTCATACAAACATTTCTGGGTTATTATTCCAATCCAAGTGTATGAGTTATATATTTTTTTTTTATTCAGCGTGACGAGATCTGATAATGTTACAGATAGGTCTATCACTATAGCTCTTTGTTACTTTTTGTACAGTGAGCTTAATATTCGTTAATAGCATTGCCCTCAGATCGGTATCATATCGCTATGTAGTACAATCGGCTTCCTAATTACCAGCCAACTACAATTTTGGCATAAAGCTATACAAGAAATCAATTTCGCAGAATTTCTTACATGCTTATCGGAAATGCACACGTGTTCCGCATGCGCATATATTGTGTGTATGTAGTAAATTTGCACAAATTATTTTGTTGATGTGGGAATAATCTGTTTTGCGCTGCGGTGTCCTATATATATACCATTAGAAACACTTAAGCCATCACACACACATACATATACACCATCATGCACAAATCTAATTATCAAATCCGGTTCCTGTTGGTGCTCCTGATGTGAAGATAGTTCGCTCTAATGCCATGTCCTATGTGCACGCCCAAACGTGTCTGTATGTGTGTTTGAACATTTTTTGCGTGTGAATATTACACATATGCAAATATATGCAAATCAGCCACACAACGCAAGTAAAGTCTAATAATGCGCATATGCCAGATTAAACTTATTATACAATAATCTATGAACTTTTATACTATTATTTCTACAGAATTAAAATGCAAAATCCAATATAGTGCAAAGTTTTAATAAAATAAGCGAACAACGCAGTTGTTATTTTCTATTGCAAATAAAATAAATCATTTTATAATTGCAACTAAATCTCTTTCACATAAAGTTAATATAAAAAAAATATATTGAGGTTTTTAGTTTTCATATACGAATGAAATTAAAGAAGTATTGTAATTACTAAAATTGTCGGACTTGAGATATTAACGGAAATACAGGTTTTTATTCTCCCTAAATCGTTTCTATTTTCGAAATGTGTGTGTGCCTGTGTGTCTGTGCATCTGTGTGTCTGTCCGTCTGTGATCGCTCTACAACTACAACTGTTGAAAAATAAAATTTATAATACTGTAAACATAAGACCTGTATAGGGTCCAGAAGAGAACCTCACATTTTTTAAAACAATGACTCAACCAGCAGTAGTAGATTACTCCGAAAGCCGCATGAGTTAGAGAAACAGTGAATATCATAAAAGTAAAAGATATAAAAATTCCTAGCAAACTTTGTAAAATTTTTTTTTTTTCGAAATATCTGCCGTAAACTAGAAAATCGCTTTTAAAAATAACTTGTTACATTAATCATTCTCCAGTTACATTACATATTGACATTGTTTCAAAGCAATCGTAGTGTAAGAAGCCCGAGTTTCTTAGTTATTTTTTATATTTTAATATGTATATATTTAATCTAATATCGTATCTCTGGGGTTGATACTAAACATTTGTGCACGTGTGCGTCTAATACCTGTGAAATTTGGTAATTTCGTGGAATTCTGTCTGAAGATAAGAATGCTAGACTCAGCCTCAGGGTTAAACACAGGATTGAACGCGTCGCTTAGCACTTGGATGCGAGGGGTAAAATCAGTATATTTTCACCCAGCGGGTGGCTGACTTTAGATATAAAAGCAGTAGTTTAACACAGAAACACAGAGTTGGTTCGCGTATCGGGTCCACGCCAGTCGGAAGTTTCGCGCTCAAGTGCAAAATATAGTGTTTTAATTGTTCGGATATAGTTTTTAAGTAGTTGTGTGTTTTACTCATGGGGCTTAGAGTAATTTTTGATTGAAACGTTTGCGGAATAATTTTTGTATTTTATTCTTTTGAACTAGAATTGTTTTGTGAATTTTACTCTTGAAACTTGGAATAGTTTTATTTGATTTAAATTATTTTTATATTGAATATTTTTGCGTTTAGCGTTGTGAGACTGAGAATAGTCTATAAGTAAATATTATATACTTGGAATAATTCTGTGCTTTAAATCATTGTGGCTTCAAAGTATTTTTATAATTTGTTCAATCTACCTAACCTATGTTATGTTTAACTTTTATTAAATATAGCTCTATGATTATTAATTTTTATTTTATTTGAATTTAATTAATGTTTTGTTAGTTAAATTTTATTTTATTTGTGTATTTTATTTGTGTATTTTATTTCTTTAATCCACATTGAACTCGTGAACAGTAATTATTAGTAACTTGTTCATATAAGAACGTCCGACGTAAAGAGGGCTCAGATTCTTACTGTAGATGCAATTCAAAACTAAATTAAGCAATACTATACACAGATAATGACAGTAAAAGAAAGTCGAGTGATGGTCCCAGTTTTTAGCTCGTCGTACAGTAAGTACAAAAGAGCTATAGTGATTGGTCGTGTGTCTGTAACATGCTCGGATCGAAAAAAAATCTTAACAAAAAGTTCTTGTATTTTCGACCTGAATCCAAAAATATATATAACTCATATACTTGGATGTATGTATCTCGCTCGCTCGCTCGCTCGCTCGGTCGGTCCGTCGTAAGACCTGAGTTTGTGACCGCAACTCGTCTGAAGGTACCGGGCCGATTTTGATGAAATTTGGTATACATATAATTTCCATGCCCGTGATGTTCCCGTCGCATTTTAAATCCAATCGTCTGTACAGGACCGGCGTTATAGGCCCCCAAAATTTGGAACCCTCCTAAATACTGCCCTTAGTCAACTTTTAAAAATTTTAGAATTTTCTACTCAACATTCTAAGATATTTTATGTGATTAAAGTTTTTTCAAATTGTGAGCCCATAGGCTTAAAAAAAATAATATAAATATATTTTGAAGTATATCAGACATCGATCGCCATCTGTTAGTAAAATGAAGAAGTAATATTTATGTGACAGTAATTTGTTTGGTTATATTTTCCAATGTATAAACCATTTGCTTCTGTGTTTTAATTAATAAAATTAGGAAATGTTCATCAAATAATTATCAATATCCTTGGCAAATCACGAAACGAACAATATTAACGTAACCCATGTGGATTTGTGCAATTTTAAATGTGGGGTTTTTGGAAATTAAAACTGTTATGGTACAGGAATAAATAAATGTCGGGATCATAATTGGTTAGATTGATTCAATGGGCTATGTGAGTATAATGTTGATGATTTAGAATTATATACGTACACTTAGAAATTTATTAATTTCATATTAAATGCCGATGAAATATCATAACAATAAATTTTGTACTATAATAATTGCTATCGCTTTTAGTTTTGTATTTATTGAAGTGACCGCGCTCGCCGGAACGGCGAGCTGATAGCACTGGCGCTAGCGCCAGTTCTTGTTTATTTTCCATTTTCCATTTAATTATTTAACTAGGCTTTATTCTTTTCCTATTTTACTTCTTAAATTAGCTCTTTGTTCACAAAATTAATAATTATTAAAATAGTCATATTATCCGTTCGAATTTTTAGCTCGTCGTACAGTAAGTACAAAAGAGCTATAGTGATTGGTCGTGTGTCTGTAACATGCTCGGATCGAAAAAAAATATTAACAAAAAGTTCTTGTTTAATATCAAGAGATTGTGTTAACGTACATATATCTGGAGAAAAATATTGGCAACAAATCGTATATTTATTATTATTATCCTGAATTCGTGTTACAGTATATATCATAATATAATTACCCAGCAATGTATGTGTGTATGTGAATAAGTGTGTATGTGTAGAACGCTTTTTTGTAAAATTACAAATTGGCATAGACGGGGATCGAACTCACGACCTCCAGGGTGAAAGGCAAGGCTCTTAACCTCAGCGCCATGGCGTCTGTTAATAATGTTACACAAAAAAATCAAATAGTTCATACTGAAATAAAACAATCACTACTTTTCTGAAGTTCAGTCTGCTTTGAAATAGACAAAACGAATCAAACGTCACAATGAAATGTCAAAAAAGTTTTTGTGATAAATCTTCAATTAACTTGATGATTTGAAGTATATTAAGTGTGTTGTGTACTTTACACAGAGTGGCATCTGCTATATTATATTGATATTGTATGTCAATGAGAAATATAAATAATTGTTAGTTAATATAATTAGGTTTTATTTATTATAATTTGAAGTTTGTATGTCGCTATTAAGCATTTATGTTAAAATGACCGACCAAAGAACAAATATAAATAAAAGTGCTACCACGTGAGCGTCAAAAACAGTATTTCAATGAGAATAAGTGACGTAAAAGTTACGGCAACATTGTTTGAAGTTTAAGCTTAAGTTTAAGGGGAGTGACATGTTATTATTCAATTTTTAAGTATTTAATATGAAATAAGTGCATATTATTGCCTAATTAGCATATATTTTTTGCAAATACGTGTTTCCGTACATTTATTTTAATTCATAGTTAATATTTTCACTTCAAAATGGCCAAGAAGCAGTGATTTTTGAAAATATGAGTTGCGGTAAGATTCTATAGTTGGTCAAATTATAAAAACTGCAAGTAAGTAAATTTATAATTCTGATTATTAGAGAAATAAAATCTTGGAGATAAGGATGGGTAGAGAACCCATACGTCGCGCGGTTTTTCGTGTTTTCAGAATAGAGTACAGACATCCTCCGCTAGTGAATCGTTGTGTCCAACGCAATGTATGTATATCATATGTTCAGTATTATATCATATGTTTTATTGAACACATAGGCGTTCGACGAAATTTCTACCGTATTTCCAGCATATTGTGCAATTGTTTCTGCTACTGTCAATTCTTAGTTTGTGCAATTTTTACTCCGTTTTGGTCGATTTCGTGTGTTCTATTCGTTCAATTTTTTGTTATTGTTTTCAACAAAATTAAAAGTTTATTATGTGCCTAATGACCTACATCACTGCAATTAATAAAATGGGCGGAGCTAAAATCTTGAGTAGTAAGGTGTATGTTTGACCTTGGAGTGACATCTATTAAAAATTCAACTGTACATATATATATATATATATATATATATATATATATATATATATATATATATATATATATAAATATTTATACATATATATATATATATATATATATATATATATATATATATATATATATATATATATATTTATATATATATATTTATATATATATATATATATATATATATATATATATATATATATATATACAAATATTTATATATATATATATATATATATATATATATATATATATATATATATACATACATACATACATATATATCATGATAACAATAGTGCCTCGCCGTCGAGGATATCTGACAGTAGATTTGATTGAACCATGTTCTATGCCCAAGTTACGACATAATATGTCCGTGAAATATGATTGCAATGCAATTATGGTCTTGAGCACAATATAGGGCACTATCGTCATAAATTAATTACAAAACGATTGTACTCACGAATTCCTTGTGTAAGTGTTCTTACTTTCTTTTACTAAGTAATAAGTAAGTCATGAAAAATTTCGAAATTTCTAGATTTCAACGGATATACATGTTTTGACCTACCCTGAATTGAATGTGACTATTTTCGAAATAACATCTGTGTGTGCGCCCACGAAAGTTCTAGGGACAAAACTGTCGAACGTAAAAATATGAAACTTCAATCTTAAGACTATAATATGCCCTAGATGTGCAGCTTTTATTTTTGAAAAGAATATTCAAACTGGAAGTGCATGTTTACTCTATACATTATTTATTCTATCTCCAATATCACTTGAACGGCTACACTTACGGCAAAAATAACTAAGTTCATAATTAAAGATATTAATATTTCGCACAACTTTTGTTTGAAAAGATTCTTCATAAAATGTGCCAGTTGCGATAAAAATGCTACGAAACATTATAAATATCTTGTTTACGTTGCCATGAATTCGCATGTTGCTTATAAAATCGGATCATCTGTTTTTTGTCAGGAAAACAAAAGACTCTATTAGATAAATGACATTTCAGAATATTTCTGTACAGTATTGGTTAGTGTGACAACTCGTTTTTGTGATATATATATATATATATATATATATATATATATATATATATATATATATATATATATATATATCTAGTGAAAACTGCGTCAAAGAAGGTCGAGTGCAGGCCACTCCAGATCTTTTTTTAACCTTTTTGCATCTTTTAGAAGCTTTGCAATGGAGTATATGATAATGTTAATCTTTCTGGTGATCTAATAATTATTGTTGTTGAAATCTCGAGTTCGATATTTCTCATGATTACAAGACTTACTTATTACTTCGTAAAGGAAAGTAAAAATATTGCGATCGGATCATTAAGCAGTTTATATCCTTGAACTAATTTCTAGGTTAATTTAATGCATCGACAAAAACTTTGGTTTCAATGCCAAAAAATGCATCACTTTAGTTGGACTATCCCACACAGTAGCGAATGATTTAAACGAAATATGATTCGTGTATACGCACTGCGGGTTTCCGCGTAAAATATGATTTATAAACACCAAGTGGGCACATAAACAAGGGTGAGCACTATACTTCAACATTCCGCTAGATTAAACGAACGCGCCGCCGTGCAAAGAAGATTTTCTAATGACTTTAACAACATTGCGCCAGTCTTAAATATGGAAATCGTGTAAACTTAATATTACATCCTTGAATAGCTTTACGAAATTCTAAGAGTTACAATGCTCTGGACAATACGGACACATCACTGTGATGTTATTTTACTGCGAAAATAAATTAAAAGTTACAGAACTTTAGCAAAGTTTAGACAAATGCTGTTAGTTTATGGCAGTTACACTTAATGAATCATTGTTTAATGCGTTATTTGAGATATTTATTGAATTTTCGTGTACGTATATTGAATAGATGGTATTCATGTTCAGTCGAGTACATTTATATGATTCATTACAACAAAGGTGTGAACGAATATTTCAATAAGACTAATGATATTCTCTTACTCTTGTTTAAAATATTTACATTAATTGATACAGCGATTTCCAATCAAGTATTTAATAAATATTCATAGATACAACATATAAATTTAATAAATTCAAGTATGTTATATATATATATATATATATATATATATATATATATATATATATATATATATATATATTTATATTTACTTGAATATAACTCCTGCTTGCTTCGCAAACCGTTGTAAAATGTCACGTGGAAGTGGCTTCGTCATCATGTCTGCAACCATCTCTTCGGTGGGGCAGTATTTTACGTCGATGATTTTCTTCTCAGTTGCGTTGTGAAAACCCTCTTGCAACCAGGCGTGCCTTGCACATGTTTCCATTGGCATCGTACTTGGTCTTGCAAATCCATTTTCCTGACACAGCTTTTCGTCCAGGTGGCAGTTCGGCTAGATTCCAAACGTTGCGTTCTCGCATTGATGCCATCTCTTCCTCTGCAGCAGCAATCCACTTCTTACGTTCACGTGGCTCTAAGTTCATCATCTCTTTCCATGAAGATGGTTCATATAAGTGATCGACTCGAACCTTGTAAGCAAGTCTTTTGGCTGGGACGCCCTTCTTCTGTCGTTGAGAACGTCGTGGTACGTCTGCTACAGGGTCAGATTCGTTTTTATTTATAGAATCGTCTGTTTCAGTGTTGTCCTGATCCTCTTGGGAATGGATTAATTCAATGTCTATTTCTTGTGATGCGGTTTTGGTTTCAGATAATTCCCCTTTTGGTTCACGTGCAATGGTTGTGGCAGCTTGTGTGGTACCTTCTTGTTGATCTTCAATGATCCGTACTAAACGGCTGATCCATATTTTGTTTGTTTTAGGATCAAGAATACGATAACCTTTCGTAGAAGTATCAAATCCAATGAGTACACCTACTGCTGCTTTATCATCCCATTTCTTACGTAACTGCTTTGGTATGTGCGTATATGCCTTTGATCCAAAAATCCTTACGTGGCTGACGTCGGGTTTGGACCCCTATTCTGTAGCAAATAGCCACAGTTGTTATGCAACAACAGTTGCTATTTTTAGGTTGCCATCTAGCGGTTTGTTTACGGAACAGAGCTATATGACGTCATTGTTTTTGATATTCTGCATCAACAGTGGTCGAGGTGTTGCTGCATGCATCAACCATGGTCGAGGTGTTGATGCATTGGTGTGGTATTGCTATTTTGAATATTTTTGTCTCATTTCTTCGCGGTTTTCTTGATGCATAGTTTGTGGTTAGTTGTTGTTATACGTCATCAACTGCAGCAACATCAACTTGCATCAACAGTTGTTATATTGCAGAATAGGGGTCTTGGATCCATCCCAAAGTTCATATGGGGTTTTTGTGATGCTTGTACTCGGCAATCTGTTCTGTAGGTATGCAGCTGTGCATACTGCTTCTCCCCAGAAACGATTGTGAAGGTCTGCGTCGAGTAGCATACATTTAGCCATTTCAGTCAACGAACGATTTTTCCTCTCTACTACGCCGTTCTGTTCTGGAGTATACGGTACGATAAACTGATGCTTGATGCCTTCTTTCTTGAAGAAACGCTGCATCTCGTCGTTTACGTATTCCTTTCCGTTGTCCGAACGAAATGTCTTTGACTTGTAACCAAATTTGTTAGTAACCATGGCCACGTACTCCTTCGTCATGGCAGGAACTTCGCTTTTCTCCTTAATTAGTCGAACCATGGCAAAACGTGAATATTCATCTATGAAAGTGAGGAAATAACGTCGTCCGCTTGGAGTTGCAGTCGGCATTGGGCCGCAAACGTCCGTATGAACTAGCTCTAGTGGTTTCTTAGTTTTAGTATTGCTCTTAGGGAATGGGAGTTTTGCTAAGTTACCCTTGATGCAATGTTCACAATTCATTTGCTTCACACACTCAATGAGTTCAATTCCCTTGGCTAGCTTTTCGGTATAAAGCTTCTTAATTGCTGGAGTGTCTCGATGACCCATGCGTCGATGCCAAAGTATAGCACGGTTTTCGTCTACCTTGCTTACTTTGTTAGCACGTTGTTCGTTGCATACTACCTTGAACAAGTTTCCTTCCGGATCGGCCTGTACAATGATCTCGGCACCCTTGGAGATGAAACAATCATCATCGACGAACAGTACCTGGTAACCGTGACGTGTCATACAACGTACTGAAAGTAGTCCACCGTCAAGCGAAGGGATGTACAAAACGTCTTTCACTAGTACATTCTCGGTGGTGTTGTTTGGTGTGATGCAATGTAAGAATCCATCACCAATTCCTTCAGCAGCAACACGTTGTCCATCGGCTAAGTAAATGTGTTGATTTGTGGGTCTCAGTTCCAAGTAGAATGCTCTGTTGCACGTCATGTGGCACGTGGCACCAGAGTCCACATACCAAACCTTGTTGCACAATTCATTCTCTTCTCTACGTGCAGCAAACAAGTGATGAGAATGATCCTCATTACCTGAAGCGCTGTGTGATGTCAGTTTGCTTTTTTCATTATCTTGAGCATTTTTATGCTCAAGCTTCCAGCATTATGTCTTTAAATGCCCCTTCTTCTTGCAAAACACGCAGAATTTGTCATTCTTACCGTTTGTATTGTTGTGTTCTTTACTGGTCTTGCTGTAGTTGCGATCGGCAGATGTCTTTGGAGCGAGTTCCGTCTCTGACTGACTCTCTAATAGTCGATTATATTCGTCCATAAGCTTACCTCGGACGTATTCTACAGTCAAATTTTCGTTCGTAGAGACTTTGTAGCTTCAACCACATTTCACGTGACGTTTTGAGTGTCTTCCACAGACAGTCCTATTGGAGCTACGGCCTTACGTTCACGTTTGGTCCATTCTGCTGTCACTGAATCTGGCTTTGGTTCAGCAACGTTCTCCCATACGTCATCACGTAATAAGATCATTTGCATACGTATCTTCCATAAATTGTAGTTCGTATCGTTGAGCTTCGTGATGACTGATCTCTCGTTTGTCGACATGGATTCCGCCATTTATTCCTTGTTCGGCACTTTGAGTAAAGCGTCGAGCGTTTCAAAGTTCACACACAAGTTTTCGGCGATTTCAACCTGATGAGCTTTCAACGTCGTATAACTTACTTTAATAATTGTCCGTATTACCTGGACCCATAACCTAATGAAATTCGGAACGCAGTATTTGTTATATTACGTTTGTTAAAGAAAGTATTTATGAGAATAATGTTTGACAAAACAATTGGTTACTATATATTGTTTATTTAAAAAGATGAGTGACATTATAAAGCGCCTTCTACAATTGCAACAATATTCTTACTTTGACATTTCATTTTGACATTGATTCGTTTTTGTCTATTTTAAAGTAGACTGATTAAGAGGAATCCCTACCCAGTAGCATGAAAACAAATATCATCGTTCCGCTCTTGACGTTTTCTGATCCTAAATTAAAAAATAATCTTTTCAAAAAAAATTATGTCGCTTAAGTATGATCTAATGCACGACTGTACAGACGAAATTTTACAAAATTTATATATTTTACTTATAAAAATAAATGAAACATTTTCCAAAAATTGATGATTTTCATAAGAGGTTTATTATGAATTGAAGAATGATATTCGCAATTTACGGCTGTACATGCCTAGATTGAATTTTTAACTTGCAATTATTAACAGAAATATCTTTTAAAAATACATTTTATAGTCATATTTTGAAAAACTGTAGGAGCATTTTCAAGGTAACTGTAAATTTAGCTACTGCCTCTAGCGGTAACATTTGTAAACACTGCAGCACAGTTGAAACGCAAGGATTTCAATATCTGGTTTTTATGAATTTTATATATTGTTATATTTGTGCTACTGAATAATACTGATAGCGAAAAGTTAGCTCTGTAGGGATTCCTCTTAATGTCCATATGTTAAAATACAATTGCTCAAGATATTAAAAATAACCATTTAGAAATATAAAATATTTTAGCCCGCCACTAAAATGTCTACAAATGTTTGGAATATCACAAAATTGTTGAATAGTTTTGTTAAATAAACACAAAAATTCAATTATTTCGGTTAAATGGTTAAGACTCTCGATTTCCTATATAAAAGTAGGGGTTCAATTCCTGCCCATGCCAATTTTTATTTCTTCGTAAATTTACTTGACTTTAAAATACACATATTATTAATCAACCTAAGTGGCGCGTATTTTCCTAGTATATATTTTGACTACTATTTTTCCATCAAACAAGATTTGGTACGCGTAGACTCACCAACGCACATAGGAGTATTTGTATGAAAAAACCGGTCAAAATTATTTTATAGAATTTATTCAAATATTATTAAATAAGAAACAATATACGTATTACAATATTTAGAGGTTTTTTTAGTGTAATGAGATCATTTTTTAAATCGATGCCAAATGAAGAGTAATAAAGATAGATACACGATTTTTGGTACACATCTTTATTATATGTGATATTTAAGTATTACATTAAACATAAAAAATAAATTGCCGGTTTAACATATGTAAATATTATCTCCGCAATACATTTTACAGACAAAGTGTAAAATTTATTTGCAGTAATCAGTTATCAAAATTTTACAAAAAACAATTTAAGCTACTATAATTAGTTTTAATTTGGTTCAGAGCACATATTGAATAGTATTTTTTAAACTAGAGTTACGACTATTTGAAGAGCGTGATCCTTTCAGGGTTACGTTCAAATGCACCTAACATTAATTGTATCTCAGCAACGATGAGCCTAAACAAATTTTGATTTCATGAATTATTTTGTAATTTCATAAACTAACTTTTGTCATGACAAACTTTTTCGAAAATGTGATCCTCTTTGAGTAATTTGCTAATTAGTGTTTTTGATTGAAAATCAACGTTTTCAACCCCCTGTAACTAGGCGGGTATTAATGCGAAAATTAACGTTATAGGGGTTTTTTGGAGTAGAATTCGACGATCGACAAGTTCCAATAGTCACTTTTTTTCTTTCTTTTTTGAACCCCCTGAGTTGGGGGTGTAACTCACCCACCCCCAACGAGAAAACGAACTAATTATTTTTAAATATTTCATATTTGTCCCATTTTGAAACAAATTATCAAAAAAAAAAAAATTAAGTCCGAAGTGAAATGACCAAATGATTGTACTTTGCTCTTATTATTTACACTAATGGTACACAAAATGGCGGAAGAGTGCGCAAGATTTTTCTTCGAAATTGATTCAAGAATAGTCTAAATATTATGCGTGTACAAAAGAAATAACGCGACAAGGCACGACAGATACTCAAAAACACTTTTATACCAAAGTTTGATGCAATAAATATCACACATTTATAGGACTTGCAAATATTATTCGTAAACTTATTATTTTAATTGCAAATTAAATATTGATTCAAAGTAAAGTACATACCTTCTCCTTCCATATCAAAATCGTTTTTGTTTTTCAAAAATGCAAAGAGCAACAAACACAATTTACAAAACAAATGCGTACTGTATTATAGCCTAGTCGTTACTCGGCGCATTCACTACTTACAATGACTGGGTTCTGATTTAATTTACGAATGTAAATAAACATTTGGCGCCTTTATATATCGACAGTTTGACGGGCCAGTCATTCTTCTTACAGAAAATGCCGATTTGTTTATATTTCGACTAGATTTGTGATTTCGACTTTTAACCGGGTTTTTCATACAAATACTCCTCTGTGCAACGCGCAGAGTTCGCCTTTAGGTAAAATATGCGTTGCGAGCAGTGGTTTTTAATTATAATGGCCTTTTGGTCAACAATTTGAAAAAATGTTATAAATATAAAAAGTCTTACATTTTTTAAAAATTATATAGATATAAAAAAAAAGTGCAAATTTCAAAATTCAAAATTATAATATTTAATAATTTTTTTCAGGCTTTGGGTTAACAATATGAAAAATCTTGTAGATATAAAATATCTTAGAATTTCATGTAGAATTTTTGAATGTTTCAATTATTTTTATAAGGGCAGTATTCAGGGGGGCTTCAAATTTAGGGCCCCCATAACTCGGGAAGTATACGGGCGATTAGATTTAAACTGCGATCGGATTCAAATGGGATGCCAAATAATATGTGTACCAAATTTGGAGTGAATCGCTCCGGTACCTTCAGAGGAGTAGAGGGCACAAATTTGGTATTACGAGCGACCGAGCGAGCGATCGAGCGACGACTAACATCCAAATATATAAGTTATATACAATTTTGGATTCAGGGCGACGAGACTAACACTTTTTCTCAATGACATCTTTTGATCCGAGAATGCTACAGACACACGACCGAATGCTTAAGCTTCTTCGATACTACGTACGGCGAGCTAAAAATACCAAATCCTGACATTTTAAGCCTATCAAATGATATTTTCTCCCGCAAATACAAACTATTTCATCTAGCTAGAAATATGTTATGGATGTTATATATAAATTAAATTTACAGTTTTAAAATTTATATTTATGGGAAGAAATGTCATTTAATATATATACATATACATATACATATACATATACATATACATATACATATACATATACATATACATATACATATACATATACATATACATATGCATATACATATACATATACATATACATATACATATACATATACATATACATATACATATACATATACATATACATATACATATACATATACATATACATATACATATACATATACATATACATATACATATACATATACATATACATATACATATACATATACATATACATATACATATACATATACATATACATATACATATACATATACATATACATATACATATACATATACATATACATATACATATACATATACATATACATATACATATACATATACATATACATATACATATACATATACATATACATATACATATACATATACATATACATATACATATACATATACATATACATATACATATACATATACATATACATATACATATACATATACATATACATATACATATACATATACATATACATATACATATACATATACATATACATATACATATACATATACATATACATATACATATACATATACATATACATATACATATACATATACATATACATATACATATACATATACATATACATATACATATACATATACATATACATATACATATACATATACATATACATATACATATACATATACATATACATATACATATACATATACATATACATATACATATACATATACATATACATATACATATACATATACATATACATATACATATACATATACATATACATATACATATACATATACATATACATATACATATACATATACATATACATATACATATACATATACATATACATATACATATACATATACATATACATATACATATACATATACATATACATATACATATACATATACATATACATATACATATACATATACATATACATATACATATACATATACATATACATATACATATACATATACATATACATATACATATACATATACATATACATATACATATACATATACATATACATATACATATACATATACATATACATATACATATACATATACATATACATATACATATACATATACATATACATATACATATACATATACATATACATATACATATACATATACATATACATATACATATACATATACATATACATATACATATACATATACATATACATATACATATACATATACATATACATATACATATACATATACATATACATATACATATACATATACATATACATATACATATACATATACATATACATATACATATACATATACATATACATATACATATACATATACATATACATATACATATACATATACATATACATATACATATACATATACATATACATATACATATACATATACATATACATATACATATACATATACATATACATATACATATACATATACATATACATATACATATACATATACATATACATATACATATACATATACATATACATATACATATACATATACATATACATATACATATACATATACATATACATATACATATACATATACATATACATATACATATACATATACATATACATATACATATACATATACATATACATATACATATACATATACATATACATATACATATACATATACATATACATATACATATACATATACATATACATATACATATACATATACATATACATATACATATACATATACATATACATATACATATACATATACATATACATATACATATACATATACATATACATATACATATACATATACATATACATATACATATACATATACATATACATATACATATACATATACATATACATATACATATACATATACATATACATATACATATACATATACATATACATATACATATACATATACATATACATATACATATACATATACATATACATATACATATACATATACATATACATATACATATACATATACATATACATATACATATACATATACATATACATATACATATACATATACATATACATATACATATACATATACATATACATATACATATACATATACATATACATATACATATATACATATATATATATATATATATATATATATATATATATATATATATATATATATATATATCATGATAACAATAGTGCCTCGTCGTCGAGAATATCTGACAGTAGATCTGATTGAACCATGTTCTATGCCCAAGTTACGACGTTTATGTCTGTGAAATATGATTGCAATGCAATAATGGTCTTGAGCACAATAAAGGGCACTATTGTCATAAATTAATTACAATACGTTTGTACTCTCGAGTTCTTTGTGTAGGTGTTTTTCTTTTTACCTTTGCATCCTTTAGAATCACCTCAGGGGTGTAAATGAAAATATTAATTTATCTGGAGATCTAAACCTTGTTTATGTTTAGCGAGTCATACGATAATACAAAAGTACTATTCGAATTAAAAAAGAAATATTAACAATTTTCTTTATTTAAATTATATCTTGCTATAAGTGGTACGGCAATCTGAAGATAATGTTGTCTGTACCTATTGAAATACATATATTTATAAAATCCTTGTTTACTTTATAAACACATAATTAAGAACTTCTCTCAAATGGCATCATCCAACTTAACTATTCGGCTGAGGGAAATAATAAATGTCAGCCATTATAATATACTGAAATAATTACATGAGTAAAGACCAGCCAGCGCAATTATATTTTAGGCACTGTTGTTCAAAATTCTTTCAAAAAATATTTCAGCTACAGAAGGCCGTTTTATTGTTTGATTAATAAAGGTTATATTCTATTTTATTTGATATTGTTGATATTGTTACATTTATTTCTTATTAACTAGGGTCACCCGAGGGCACCATGTGCCCATATGGTATACAGAACATAGGTCAGTTTTGACTGCTGGCGAATTTTCATAAAATTTAATAATAATTACACGGTTTTTCTTCATTTTGTATCGTTTGACTATAATAGTAATACAAATTTCTACATCACAAATAATAATAAAGAAAAAATCGAGTCCTTTTTTTTGAACGCTATTTTGTTATTAGTTCACAATGGTGAGATTAACTAATCGATCGCTAATCATGCAATGTGTAACATCCGATACATTTAAACTAAGTTTTGTTAAACTTTGATTTTAACCTTGTATGGTGCAACTGGCCATAAGTGTTGTATCATTAAGACAGTTTCCATAATTGTATTATTACACAAAAACAGGATTATAAATGTACTTACGATTGCTGTTTAATATTTGAATCGATTAATTAAAAAATATGTATTACAAACCTTTTTTACACAACATTTTTAATAATTTGACATTTGATCGCTATTAACCATTTATGTTAAAGTGACCGACCAAAGAACAAATATAAATAAGTGCTACCACATGAGCGTCAAAAACAGTATTTCAATGTGAATTAGTGACGTACAAGTTACGGTAACATTGTTTGAATTGTAAATCTTAAGTTTACTACCGAGCTCACTTTTCGCTATCAGCTTTATTCAGTAGCACATATATAACAATATACAAAATACATAAAAACCTGATATTGAAATGCTTGCGTTTCAACTGTACCGCAGTGTTTACAAATGTTACCGCTAGAGGCAGTAGCTAAATTTGAATACAGTTACCTTGAAAATGCTCCTACGATTTTTCAAAATATTACTACAAAATGTACTTTTAAAAGATATTTCTGTTAATAATTGCAAGTTAAAAGTTCAATCTAGGCATGTTCAGCCGTAAATTTCGAATATCGTTCTTCAATCCATAATAAACCTCTTTTGGAAAATGTTTCTTTTTTTATATAAGTAAAATATATAAATTTTATAAAATTTCATCTGTACAGTTGTGAATTAGATCATACTTAAGCGACATTTTTTTTTTTAAACGATTTATATTTTAATTTAGGATCAGAAAACGTCAAGAGCGGAACGATGATTTTTGTTTTCATGCTACTGGGTAGGGATTCCTCTAAAGGGGAGTAACATGTAATTACGTAATTTTGAAGTATATATTAAGAAAAAAGTTCATATTTTTGCCTAATTTGCATATACTTTTAGCAAATACGTGTTTCCGTCTATTTATTTTAATTCATAGTTAATATTTTCACTTCACAATGGCCCAAAAACAGTGATTTTTGAAAATATGAGTTGCGGTAAAACTCAATGGTCATATTATAATAACTGTTAGTTATTCATAATTCTGATTATAAAAGAAATAAAATCTTGAAGAGATAATTGAAACATATTTAGAAACATGATTGGTTGGCAAATTTATTTTTAATTTTTGATGGCATAATCCATTGTATTTTAGCATATAACTAATTATTACTTTTAAAACTCCTGTCACACTGCAATTTGATACAGCAAAATTCAGAATCTAGCCTGATTATTTGATTCAAAAATATTAACGAATCAAATGTCAAATCATTGAAAGTGTTGTGAAAAGGTCTGTAATATACATATTTTTTGAATAATTTATTCAATTAGAAAACAGAAACCGTAAGTAAATTTATAATCCCGATTTTTGTGTAATAATACATGCATTTATTGTTTTAATGCACATGTACAAATGTTCAAAATATTGTTTGTATTATACAGTTTGCAGTTACACCGCAGGTACAACATTTAATAAGAGCAATAGACAAATTATGTAATAATATTAGATTTTTGAAGAGGTAGCAAAGCTAGTTCTCTGCTAGCAGCAAAATATTTTATAACTAAGGTACATCTGTCAATTTAGTTGCTGTGTTACATTTTAATAGGTCTGCTCGATGAAATATTTACTAGGTATAGTGCAGTGTAGCTAGTTATTTTGTAGTGTATACTATGGTACACCAGTTCTTACTTTTCAAAAGACAGGATAGTGCAAATGCCTACAATTTTTTATTTTCTTTTATTTAACAGCAATAAACATATTTGATAATCTGGCATATATAACTTATCATGAATACGATACCCTCAAAAAAATAGATAACATTTGATTATGATAGTTTTTAAAATTTTATCCCCACTTAGTAGCCTGAACTCATCTTGCACCTCCTTTTTAGTCGGTGTAGTTTCAGTGTGACATACTGTGAACTAGTTCACAAATTCGTTTTCATCAGCACACAGCTGTATTTATTTCGTAAAACGCTTTAGTGTAGTAGTGTAAGGGTAATCCCTTATTTTTATATGATTTACAAGAAAATTTTCCACCCGTCAAAACTGACCTATATTCTGTGTACCATATGGGCACACGGTGCCCACGGATGACCTTAGTTTTATTAATAACTAGGGAAAAGTTTGTCTTATTTGTAATTTTATAATACAAATAATATTTAGTGCAGTTGCTATTGCAACAGTAGTGCGTAAGTTTACAAACGCAGTTTAAATCCAATCGCCCATATACTTCCTGAGTTATAGGCTCCCAAAATTTGAAGCCCCCCTTAATACTGCCCTTATAAAAATAATTAAAACACTCAAAAATTCAAATACAAATTCTAAGTTATTTTATTTCTACAAGATTTTGTCATATTGTTAACCAAAAGTCCGAAAAAAATTATTAAAAATTATAATTTTGAATATTAAAATATGCACTAATTTTTTTTTATCAATTTAATCTAAACAAAAATTGTATGTTGTGTATATCTATAACATTTTTTCTAATTGTTAACCAAATACACCGCATATCCGTGAATTTTCTGATATATATATATATATATATATATATATATATATATATATATATATATATATATATATATATATATATATATAATAAAAACTACGAAAAAATATCTGGAGTGGCCTGCACTCAACTTTCTTTTATGCATTTTTCACTGATTATTGATTATAAAAATATAAAATTAGAAAATAATAATCCAACAGAAACAATATGAAAACCAAGCTTACCTTATATAAATGAATGGGTGGAAAATGATACCAATACCAATTTGTAATGGTTTTGAAGTATTAGCTATCAAAACTAACCAATACTCTACAGAAATATTCTGAAATATCATTTATTTAATTGGGTCTATTTTGTTTTACTGTCAAAATAGTAGATGATCCGATTTTATAAGCTACATGCGAATCCATGGCAACGTAAACAAGATATTTATAAAGTTTTGTAGAATTTTTCTCGCAACTGGTACATTTCTTGAAGAAATGTTTCAAACAAAAATTGCGCGAAATATTAATTTCTTTCATTATAAACATAACTATTTTTGCCGTAAATGTAGCCGTTCTAGTGATATTGGAGATAGAACAAAAAATGTATAGAGTAAACATGCACTACCGGTTTGAATATTCTTTTCAAAAATAGAAGGTGCACAACTAGGGCATATACAAGTCTTCTTTTGACAGTTTTGGCTCTAGAGCGTTCACACACACACAAACACAGACGTCACTCCGAAAATAGTCACATTCGATTCAGAGAAGGTCAAAACTCCAATATCACTAGAACGGCTGCACTTACGGCAAAAACAGTTATATTCATAATGAAGGATATTAATATTTCGTAAAACTTTTGTATTAGAAGTTTCTTCACGAAATGTACTAGTTACGAGAAAATTGCTACTAAAAATCATAAGTATCTTGTTTATGTTGTCATGGATTCGAATTTAGTAATCGGATCATCTGCGCCTGTCAATATTTCGACAAGAAAGCAAAATGGCCTGAATTAGATAAATAACATTTCAGAATATTTCTGTAGAGTATTGGTCAGTTTTGATAGCTAGTACTTCATAACCATTACTAATTGGTATTGGTATAATTTTCCACCCATTCCTATACAAGGTAAGCTTGGTTTTCAAATTTTTTCTGTTGGATATATATATATATATATATATATATATATATATATATATAATATAAAAATTACGTAAAAGAAAGTCCTGCGTTGGCCACAAGCCATTTTTTGTCATAACAATCGTAGGGCGAATTTAAAACAAAATTAAGGATTACTATAAATACAGATAGTCGAGTGAAGGCCATTCTAACTTCTTTTGTGAACCCAAAGACCATAATTATTAATAATAAGGCGTATAGTTATGGATAACATATGTATATAAAAGCTATTTTAAAATGTCACGTATTGTTCATAAGACTTTCTAATTCCCTTAAGCAATATCTACTTTTCTTTGTCACTCACGCATAAACTCATCTAAAGTTAATTCCTTGTTTAATCCTCTTAAACCAAATTACACATTTTCATGATTACAAAAGGGATAAAATAATTATTTACCAAAATGAATCGTCTTTTCATCACAAGTAACGCAAACGCAATTTTAGATGTGACTTTCTAAAGGTTTCACAGTATAAAATAATAAAACATCCCATTTGATATGACGACTTCATTACTAACTGTATCTCTTCTTTGCAGTTGAAGCGACTGCGAGCGCCTCTGCCGAGCGAACGGAAAATTGTCGCCTTTTCATCGGATATTAAATAAAGCCGTATATAACAAATTAAATTCATGAAATCACAGTGCAATAAAAAAAACGCGTTTACGACACTGAAAATGTAACAAACTTCATACAGCAACAGGATATATCACTGAGATGATGGACGATTTCAATCGCACCACGTCGGACAATAGCTCGGACCCGAATTCAACGTTTGCAAACTCAACATTTCCAAATTACGACTACGAAGGACGCATTGAAACTTATTTGGTGCCATTTATATTTGCGATTATCTTTATTGTTGGAGTGGTCGGAAATGGAACTCTTATCATTGTCTTCGTCCGGCATCGAGCCATGCGAAATGTACCAAATATGTAAGTACAATCTTAATTATTATATATAAATTGCTAAACTATATTTGTCAAAAATTGAAGACTAAATTATGAACCTTTGAATTTTACATTAGATTTAAGCCCGGAAGAAAAACTGATAGTTATAGATTACTCTTCTTAATATTTCACTAAAACAACACAATTTCGACAAAAAGCCATAAATAAATAGAAAATTTTAAATTTCTTGCTTCTGGTTAATATCCATACATATCATATGTAGTTAATTTTCTGGAGTAGCCTGCACTCGACTTTCTCGTCTTTACTTGATTTGTGTTTATAATAATGCATTATTTTGTATTAAATTCGCTCGACGATTGCCATGAAACAGAAATCAATATGTATTGTAACTAGATAAACGTAAATATAAAATTACTATTTTCAATAGCAACTTTTCTGTAATTGGTACGTTTTTCAAAAAGCATTTTAAACAAAAGTTGCTAAAAATTGTAATATTTTCAATTTTATGAGAATCACTATTTCGCTAACTAAATTCAAGGAAATAGAAATACTAGCGAGAATAAACGGTTACTTTCGGTTAAGATATGGTTTTCAAAAATTGATGGATTAAACCAGGTCCATATACAAAGGTCTCAAGTTTCAAGTATCATAATTATGCCGTCAACGTTTTGGGTCGAAAGCGTTTATATATAAACACACATACACGCGCGCGCACACACACACACACACACACACACACACACACACACACAAACACACACACACGGAGTTGACATGCCGAAAATAGTCAGATTCGATTCAAGAATATTCAAAACGTGTATTTCCGTTAAAATCTCGAATTCAAAAATGTGTATGAATACAATACTTCCATTTAGACTTCCCCCAAGAAAGTAAGAAGTCTAGTGTAATGCACTGCAGATTTTTGTTCTGTCTTACAACGAATTAATGGTTATTTATATAAGTTTAGATGGTTAATTATTTACTTTTGTGATTACTTAATAAATGAAGTTCATAACTATATATTACTGTTCAATGTTTAACTTCTTTTAAGTAATTCAAATAGAGAAATTATGTGATTTAACAAAACAAACATTAAATTAAGTTTGTTAAAAGGTAGACATGAATTTATTTTGGTTATTTTTTATAGAATTTTAATATACTGTTTATTTTTACTGTACGGTTTGATATTAAATGTTATACGTTTATTTTTAATACGTCAGCGTAATTCAGACCAGAAACTTTATAAGAGAATGATAGAACAACTATTAATAGAATGATCTTGTTAAAAATTCAAACTAACGTAGGAAGTACGAGGATAAAGTCTAATTCTAGCTAAAGGGGCTTAAATTATACACACTAAATTTACTAGAATATCCTTGAAAGTTTCCTGATTTACTGCAAATGGGATAATCATACAACGCAAAAGTGACATCTACATTGCCGTCTCTCTAGAGCTCAACATAAATACTTCCAGTTTGCTGCAAGTAGATCAGTGCAATATTTCATTCACTATTAAAATATAATAATTAGCTAAATATATTTAGTAATATACCAAATCTATAGTATTTTACCAAATACATAAGTATAACAAATGTAATTATTGCTGTAAAATAATATCTAGGGAAACGTAAATATAAAATTGCTATTTTCAAGGGCGATATTTCAGTAAATAGTAGATTTTTCGCAATATTTTTGTAAACAAAAGTTGCTAGAAATTCCAATACCTTTAACTTTGATTACATTCACTTCTCTTACTCTCGCCGTTTTTGTGATTTTGGAAATGTAACAGGAACAACCCGTTACTTCCATTTAAATGCGCGCCCTGTAACAGGAATAACCCGTCATTTCCGTTTAGAAGCGAGTCCGAGCCATATTTGTCTAAAGACACACAAACATACAGATGTCATGCCAAAAATAGTCAGATTCGATTCAGGGATTGTCAACACGTGTATTTCCGTTTAAATCATTAATTCGAAAATTATTATTATTACAATACTTCATTATATACATTCGTAAATGCAAGTAAAAATGTTATATTTTCACAATTATATACATTTGTTAAGGTAAAATTATAACCTCGCTAAGATTTTATATTCAATGATATCGATGCACATTGGCATAAAAAATGTAAGGAAGAAAATTGTAAAAAAAAACATCATTAAATTTCAATATTATTAATATTAATAAAAAAAAATTCCCTTTAGTTTCACAATCTGTAAAAACTTTATAATTATAAAATCCCTTATATTTATTTGTGGTTTTATTTTTGATAAAAGAAAAATTATTATTTTTGTTACGATTTTAGTATATTGTTGACTTAACTTGCAATACACATAGATAAATAACACATAAAGGAATTATATTTCATTAGTATAAGAAAATATTACACTTATGAAAACTGGTCCAAAACAAACAGCAACTACAACACAGATAACCTGATATAAAATAATATTAAAATTTCCCTATAACTCCGAACCTGTACAGACGATTGCATTTAAAATCCTACGGGAACTTCACGGGCGTGAAAATTATATGTATATCATATTTAATTGAAATCGGCCCGGTACCTTCAGAGGCGTTGCTGTCACAAACTCAGGTCATATGACCGACCGAGCGAGTAGGCGAGCAAGATACATACATCCAAGTATGTGATTTATATATATTTTTAACTCGCCGTACAGAATGTACAAAGGAGCTATAGTGGTCGGTCGTGTGTCTGTAACATGCTCGAATCGAAAAAAAATCTTAACAAGAAGTTCTTGTATTTTCGCCATGAATCCAAAAATATATAGAACTCATATACTTGGATGTATGTATCTCGCTCGCTCGCTCGCTCGGTCGGTCGGTCGGTCGTAAGATGTGAGTTTGTGACCGCAACTCGTCTGAAGGTACTGGGCCGATTTCAATGAAATTTGGTATACATATAATTTAAATGCCCGTGAAGTTCCCGTCGCATTTTAAATTCATTCGACAGTACAGGGCCGGCGTTATATGGCCCCAAAATTTGGAGCCCTCCTAAATACTGCTCTTAGTCAACTTTTAAAAATTATAGAATTTTTTACTAAAAATTCTAAGATATTTTATGTCCTTAAAGTTTTTTCAAACTGTAAGCCCATAGGCTTAAAATAGAAGTATAAATATATTTTGAAGTATATCAGACATTGACAGTAATTTGTTTGGTTATATTTTCCAATATATAAACTATTTGCTTTTGTGTATTAATTAATAAAATTAGGAAATGTTCATCAAATAATTTTCAATATCTAATGACGAAACGAACGATATTAACGTTACCCATGTGTGCAATATTAAATATGGGGTTATGGAAATTAAAACTGTTATAGTACAGGAATAAATAAACCTCGGGATCATAATTCGTTAGATATATTCAGTAGACACTGTGAGTATAATGTTGATGATTTAGAATTATATACGTATACTCAGAAATTCATATATTTCATGTTAAATGCAGAAGAAATGTCATCAAACATTCAAGACAACATATACCAAATTTTAAAGACTCGTCGTATATTAATACATTATTGTATAAAACAATAATTTGAATATGTTCCAATAATGAATTGCTATCGCTTTTATTATTGTATTTATTGCGATTGGGCTCGCCGGAACAACTGGCGCTACAGTTCTTGTTTGAATAAAGTGTGAAAATATAAGAAGTTTTTGTTAATATTTTTTTTTTTATTCGAGCATGTTACAAACACACTACCAAACACTATGTATAGCTGTCTTATACTTACATACGACGAACTTATTATTTTTTGAGCAGACATTTTCATTATATATATATATATATATATATATATATATATATATATATATATATATATATATATATATATTAAAAAGTAAATTTGGAGTAAGTTTGGAGATATATTGAATTAAATTATTTGAAGTAGTTTTAGGGTAATAAGAAATCTAACTGTAAGGAAAAGTACAGTAACAACGTATTCGAATTATCTTTTTGTTAATTATGCGTCATAGTTTGCCGAAATATCTTTGATTGTAGCGTATTTATATAATGCAATATATAATGGTTGTGCCATTGTAAACTAAATAATCCTGATGGTTTATCATCAGCCTTATAAAATAGAACAAACATTAATTTCCAAATTAATGTGTATTTTAAATTTGAAAAAAAAAAAGAATATAAACACAGATTAGTTCTGATCGTATCGCCTATACAATCCAGTTAGTACTCATAAATACATTTTCTAAATAATGATAGTAGATAATTGGCAATTTTAAACTTACACCACTGACTAGTAAATTAAACTCTGGTAAAACTGTTTTGTGCTGTCTTCCCTTAGCCGCTATCACCCTTCTCCAACGTCTTCTTAAATGCTTTAATTACATCTGTATTGAATGGGTGCATCTCTATCTCAACAGATAAATGCTTATTGTAATTAGTTTATTTCGCCGTGCTGTATTGCATATACTAAAATTAACATTAGGATTTAAAGTAAGTAACCAATCTATATTCATGATAAAATATTATTTACTAATTAAAAATTAATTGCATCACGATTTCAATCTGCTAAAGGTAATAAGTAAGTCTAGTAATAGATATACACGTTTTGACCTTCCTCTAGAGCGAAAACTGTCGAACTTAAAATTGTGAAACGTCAAACTAAAGACTTGTATAAAGTATAAATGTGCAACCTTAAATTTCTGTAAAGAATATTCAAACCGAAAGTGCATGTTTACTATATGCATTGTTCATAATGAAAGACTTTTGTTTGAAAAGCTTCTTAAAGTTCTTACCAGTTACGAGAAAACTGCTTCGAAATATCTTAAATATCTTATATACATTGCTTTGGATTTGCATATAGTTCAACATTTTGACAAGGAAACAAAATATATATATTTTTTAATTTATTTGTATTAAGGAGGGCTCTAAATTTTGGGGCCCTATTACTCCGGACTTGTACACACGATTTTTGGCTACCTAAGCTTTATGTATACCAAATTTCAGTAAAATCTGCTCAGTATCTTCAGAAGAGTTGTGAGTCAAATCTTACAACCGACCAAGCGAGCGTGATACATATATCCAAGTATAAGTATATAGTATTTTTGTATTCAGAGCAAATATACAAGATGGTTTTGTTAAGATTTTTTTTAGATCCGAGCATGTTACTGACACATGATCAACAATACAAAGTACCGATTAAGATATCAAATTATATGTTTTAGATCAATAATTCTATTGTGTCGGAATATTTCATAAACATTTTAATTCAAAGTAGGTACCTATCATAATTTCATCTCCAATAATTATTGCTGTATGACAGGGAAACATTCACATACACGTACATATACACACATGCACAGAAGTCATCTGGAAAATAGTCTAAGGTATGAATCACAGTCAGAAATATGTTTTCAACTTAAAATAATCATTCCTGAAAAACAGGGTTTCATAACAGACATATTGTTTGTCTATAATTAAATTTCCTATTCGAATTCGGTGAAGATAATAAAAATCAATCCTGTTTTGAAGCATAGTCTTCATTTAATGCAAGCAATAAAACGAAATATCACTTGAAAATTACCAGGAATCCCTACCCAGCTCGCTATTCGCTATCAGCATAATTCAGCAGCACAAAATTGACCCGTTTTCTTGGAAAGTGGTGTAAGTCCATTTTATATTATATGAAGATATTTATAGGTTTATATTTGAATGATTTGAAAAATATTGGTATATGTTAATACGCTCATTTTATGTATTTACTTTCTATTACGAAGTAATAAGTTAGTAAAGGGATCACCAAAAAAATCGAACTCGAATTCGGAATGGCGTCTGTCTGTTTGTCTGTCTGTCTGTCTGTTTGTTTGTCTGTGTGTCTGTGAACGCTCTAGGGCCAAAACTATCGAACGAAAAATTATGAAACTTCAAACTTAAGACTTGTATATACCCTAGATGTGCACCTCCTATTTTTGAAACGAATATTCAAACCGGAAGTGCATGTTTACTCTATGTATTTTTTGTTCTATCTCCAATATCACTAGAACGGCTGCACTTATGGGAAAAATAGTTATGTTCATAATGAAAGATATTAATATTTTGCACAACTTTTGTTTGAAAAATTTCTTCATAATTTGTACCAGTTATGAGATAACTGCTACGAAAAAACTCAAATATCTTATTTACGTTGCCATGGTGATACCTACACTTGTGACAATATTATTTTTTTTAAATCAGATCAACCATGAGTTACATCTTTTGTTTCTTGTTTATTGAAAACAAACAAGCATTACATTGACAGTAATCTGTATGAATTATTATTTAAAATATTGATTTCTTATTAGAATAAATTGTATCAGGTAAATTATTATAGAATCAATTTATATTATATATTTGCTAACATAATTAATTAACAATTTCAGAGTTTGACTGTGGAGTTTGACTGTTTAAGAGTGAATACGATAAGTACTTCAAATTCTGATCCATTATAAATTGGTATAATTATCCAGTTATTTTCTTTAATTTATATATATATATATATTTATATATATATATATATATATATATATATATATATATATATATATATATGTATATATATATGTATATTAATATCTATTGAAAACTACGTAAAAGAAAGTTGAGTGCAGGCCACTCCAGATATTTTTATATGTAAAATACATACATTTTGTAAAATTTCGCCTGTACACTTGTGCAATCATACTTAAGCGATATATATATATATATATTTATTGGAACGAATATATTTTAATTTAGGACCAGAAACCGCCAAGAGCGGATTGATGATTTTTGTTTACACGCTACTGATTAGGGATTTATCTTAACGGTGTACACTAAAATTAAAACATAATATAAAATATTTATTGGTAGCAGTACTCTCAAATTAAACTCAAAAGTTTATTGAAGCCAAAAACAAATAATATAAAATTCAAATTAGAGAATCTTTTCCAAAGGATATGTAAACATTATCTTAAACATAATATTAGTGGTCCCTAAGAGTATTTTATCTCCGAATATAAAAGAAAATAAATATTTGCGAATATATTATTTTATGAGCGGTTTATAAGAATTTTACATTTTCTACAAAAAGAAAATATGTTTGCTGTCGTGCGAATTTGTATATTATGATAAAAACGAATAAGGTTTACAATTCTGGCCTGGGGTTACTGAAAGAATTCACGATGTCAGTCTGTCGCCGGGTAAAAGATGCAAAACATAGATTTTATAAAACAAGATAAAAAATTCGGGGATTATAAAACGTTTTACAAACAAAATGTAACTCGATTACAAATGAGAGTACATTTAGCCAAAGAAAAAAGATCTTCAATTATAATTGCATTTGAGACTATACCGAAATGATTGTAGCTGTAAAAATGTACACATCATTTAAATTAAAGTAAAGATCAAAGGTGGATTTGTTATGAACATTAATGTATCCAGCTACAGTTTACTATCTCGAAGTGTTTAACATTTATTCCGTTTAATTAATTCAAATCAGTGGTTCCCAAACTCTTGGTTGCATATATTATTATTATTTATGTAATCATGGCAAGATGTCTAGGAAACAATATCAGTATAGGTATGGTAACCAGAGCTGGGTAGGAATTCAAATTAAAAGGAATTAAAAAGGGCTTTAATTCATTTAGGGATTAAAATCAATTTAATTTTAAGACCTTATAATTCTGAAGACTTAAGCTAATTCCATATGGAACGTTTATACCGTAAAAGCATTCGACGTTACCGCCGTTACAGATTTTGGTAGGCTGTTCTGGGAAGCCAATTATCTTTCGAATAATAAACAGCTAATCAAAACATATAACGGCGTTAACGTCAAACGTTATACGGCGACTACGTTTCATGTGGAATTAGCTTTAGGGTTTTGGAAAGGAATACATTTTCAAAAATTTAATTGAATTTATGAATTAATAAATTGCTTCAACGTAGAGCTTCGCACACTACCAAGACTAGTCTAGAAAGTCGAGACGAGACCAAGTCAAGAATTTTGTCAAGAGTCTTTGGTATCTATTGTACACATTGTAAGGGATAATGTTACAATGTTATAACTGCTTATTTAACTTTATATTTTACATTTTGAGACCAAGACTTTCTTGTCAAGACCATTACTTGCAATATCAAGACTCACTCAAGAATAATTAGATTAAATTCCTTTTTATTACTGATTTATAACACATACACAGACGCTCGATAACGTGAAGAATATAAAACAGAGAGTTTTTACCCCAGCAGACTGTTCACGTTAACGAGAGGTTAATTTAGTGCTATAGACAATATAATTCTATTGTACAAATAATATGTTACGCATATAAATATCTTATATATGGTGGATTTCGCTATACATCATATTTTATTGACTTATTAACTCTTGAATTATAGGTGCTTTTCCGTGGAGAGTCAGGCACGTGGATATTTCGGTGGCATCATGAAATTCCATTCGAATTCAAACTCTTTCTCCCACAGTCAGATAACTGTTTGCTGTGACATGACGAATTGGCACGCGGTCAGATTGTAAATCATGCGGCCGTCAAATTCTGTCGACTTTTTGGCAAAAAAAATGCATCTAAATTCAATTTTAGGAGACAGTTTTACACTGAAAAAAATATATATTATGAAGAAGTATAAGAAAATAAGTTTTTAACTTTTATTAGCTTTATGGTTAGGTTACGCTTAGGTCCAACGCACCTATGTGTATAGCTCGCCGTTTGGATAGAATCAGCAATAAACAAGTAGGAAGCATAAGAAAAACGGTGATGCCATCTATTGCTGGCTAGATTAGTTAATCTAGCCAGCAGTGATGGCATTACACTATATTATCATTAACATTCTTTATAGTTTTTGCGCTTAAAATCTGAAAATATAAAAAAATGTTATTAATATAAAAAGTCTTGCAATTTTCTAAAATTATTTTGATATACTCAAAGAAGAAAAATTTATATAAATATGAAAATTCAAAATTATAATTCTTAATAACATTTAATGGCCTTTGGGTTAGAAGTGCATGCATGCATTTCTAGTTCTATCTCCAATAACACTATAACGGCTGCACTAATGACAAAAATAGTTATGTTCATAATGAATGATAATAATATTTCCCCCAAATTCTGTTTGAAAAGTATCTTAAAAAATGTACCAACATCTATATTTGATATTAAAGAAACAACATTTGATAACATAATAAAATAATAAGCTAATTAGTATAATTTCAGGGTATTACTATGGAGTATTGAAATATTTTGACAGTTTGTTTGGAATATATATTTGTAATGAAAACTACGTAAAAGATAGTTCTGTGTTGGTCACAACCGATTTTTATTTTTTATTCCAGATATATTTTATCATTGGCACTGGCCGACCTGTTGGTGATAGTGACATGTGTCCCATTCACGTCAATTGTCTATACGGTGGAGTCGTGGCCTTGGGGCGTCGCCGTCTGCAAATTATCTGAGAGCGTCAAAGACATATCCATCGGTGTGAGTGTCTTCACACTTACCGCCCTATCGGCGGACAGATTCTTTGCTATCGTTGACCCATTACGCAAACTTCATGCAACAGGTAAATTATTTATTTACTAGCGAGAACGCCAGAAGAATAACGGTTTCTAATTCATATTTTGTCAATAATTTCGCATATATTCCGCACACTGCTCGAAGACTAGCGAAATTATGTTATTCTTAATGATTAATTCTCTTGGTACTAAACTATACTGATTTCTATTTAGCTATTAAATATATATATATATATATATATATATATATATATATATATATATATATATATATATATATATATATATATATTTATATATATATATTAGCCTATTGTTTTCACATAAATGTACTATACAGTCATGTAAGGTGCGTCATCATTCAGTAAAATACCTTATAAATCGAAATTAATTAAAACAAATACAATTTATATATTTATTCTAACGAAAATTTTCGAACTCGAGATTTTAATGGAAATTCACGTTTTGACTATTTTTCAAATGATATCTATCTGCTTGTGTGTCTGCCTGTGTTTTTGATCGCTCTACAGCAACATCTGTTGATGTTAAAATTACAAAACTTTAAATTTATGACTTGTAGAGGGCCTGGAAACCTTTTATTTAAAAAAAAAATATTAACCAGAAGTAACTATCATTGGTAAAAACACCAGTGATTTTAGCTCGTCGTACCAGCGAGCCGAATACTATGAAATACAATAATAAAAGCAATAGCAATTGTTAGAGTACAAAATGTATTGTTGCAATCATCCAACAATCAATCAACAACATTTTAAATTTCAATATTATTATTATTAATCTATATTTTTTTACCTTTAGGTTCACACTCTGTAAAAACATTATAAATATAAAATGTCTTATAATTTCTTGAAGAATTTTTTGATATAATAAAATAAATATAAAATGTCTATAATAAAATAAATTATGATTTTTATATATTCTTAATGTCTCTGGGCTCACAATTTAGAAAAACTTTATCGACATAAAATATCTTAGAATTTCTAGTTAAAAATTCTGAAATTATTAAAAGTATTTATTTAGGAGGACTCAAATTCTAAGGCCCTATAAATCCGAACCTGTACAGACGATTGGATATAAAATGCGACGGGAACTTATAATGAAATGATATGATAGCTTCGGTAGGTTTTTTAAGTGAACGTAAGAAATTTGCAAATTTAATTAATCTTGTATTTTATTGTAATAGTCAAAAAAGGATTCGCTACCTTGTTTTAGTTAGGTTAATTCTATTCCAGGAGTATAATAATGTCTTTTGTCTGAATAAGAATTAATAAGGGCGGTTTTGACTTCTGCTCAGGAGCTAATAGTGGAAATACCTATATTTACGCGGCGGCTTCGCCTTTAATTTTTAAAAGTATCAGATATTCATTCTAAATATCGCTGACATCTGTCGTATTATAAAATAATTTCAATAAATTTTCGCAATTTTCTATGAATCGCGGTAGTAGTTTTAAATCCGCGAAAAAATTTCGGATCATATCTAAAAATTTCGGATATAGAGGTATTTGAGATCGTTGATTAAGAATCAGAACTTAATAAATTGAGAAACAAACTGGCGAATCCAATATGGCTGACAAAAAGTATAAAAATTGTATTTTCATGAAATTTTAGATAAAGGCGTATAATTTAATAATAAATAATTTATTAATAGTAATTCAATAATAACATTAATAAGATATTTTATTTATTTCACTTAATATAAATATATAGTAATTGATATGATTAATTAATTGTTAATTGTTATTAATAATTAATATAATATAATAAATAAATTCACTGATACGTTTTGAAGACGTAAACTAGCCTGAATTTACATGGATTTATATATTATAATGAAGGATATTGGAACCATTTTACATAAAATTTAAAATAAAAAGAATATGCAGGTGGAGGCAGCTGATTTTTTCCATGTTAATAAGGAAGGATTATACTATATGGGAATATTTGTGTTAGAATGGGATGTCGTGGGACTTTTAATTTTTGTATATTTTAACTTTGACGATTTAAACTGAAAGTGCTAATAAGTATATATTCTAAATGTTCCAAAAATTAAATAGCAAACAAGTTTTATTGTAAAAAAAATGATAAAGCTTAAAAGTACTTACTTGTTTCGAAGATTCCATTCGACGGAATTAAAATAAGTTTAAACAAATAAAAATTATACGCGATTGAATTTGTGTATTTATTTAGCTTTGAGCGAGTTTGGATTGTGACCTGCGTGAACCTCTGATTAAAATGGGTGTCGAAAGCAAGGTGCGTAAAATTGAGAGTTAAAATTAGTCGTTTCTAATTGCATAGATACCAACCTATATATCTACAGTCAAAAGAGTTCCTAAATCGAACATTCATTTTTGGGACTTATGGCCAGATTTTCGGGATTTGGAAGCACTGTGCGTCGTAAAAGACATCGATAGTGTATGGTTATGGGTCTGTAACATTGTCGGATTAAAAAAATATTCTAAACAAAAAGTGCTTGTCTCGTCACCCTAATTATGAAAATGTATATAACTTATATCATTGGTTTATGTCGCTCGCTCGTTCGCTCCGTAGTAAAACCAACTTTGTGGACGTATCTCCTCTGAAGGTAGCGAGCCGATTTTAATGAAATTTGATATGCATATAATTTCCACGCCCAGAAAGTTCCCGTCGCATTTTTAATCCAATCGTCTGTATAGCTCCAAAATTTAGAGCCCTAAATACTGCCTTTAGGCAATCTTTAAAATGTTTAGAATTATCTACTAGAAATTCTAAGATATTTTATATCGACAAAGGTTTTTTAAATTAAAAGCCCAGGGGCTATAAAAAAAATTATAATTAAGATTTTTTTCTTTTATATTAAAATAATTTTCAAAAAATTATAAGTCATATTATAATGTCGTGAATATTGTGAACCAGAAAGTAAAAAAATAAATATTTATAATAATAATATTGAAATTTAAAATGTTATTGATTGATCGATTGCTGGATGATAACAATTGCTATCGTTTTTATTATTATATTTCTTGTGATTGTTGCTCACCGGTACTGCGAGCTGGAAGTACTGGTGTTTGCACCAATGCTTGTTAAAGTAGAACGGTTGAATTTACGTTTTCCTAGTTACAATTTATATTAATATTGTTTTTTAACAGTCATAAAACATAAAATAAAGTATTGTTATAAACAGAGTAGACAAATAGAAGTCGAGTCCTTCCAATTTTTTATAAATTCAGCCGTTGCGTTATAATGTTAATGAAGCAATGTAATATAATTTAATGACATAATTATAAACATACTTCAATTCTATTTAATTTTTTTATTCCATTAGTAGCAATGCTATTTACCACGATTGTATCACGTTCGGTACTTGGAGTTGTTTTTTAACATTTTTACATGACATTTATTTGAAAAAATGCCGAAAGCTTTATCAAGGCAGTGCCAACGAAATGTGATAAACCTTTGAAGGGCAAAAAGAGAATAATGGATCTCTAATATCTTTAACAGCTGCACATGAAGTAAGTATATCATATTTTTATTACGATTCAAAGATGTCATGTAAACATATTCATAGATAACGTTCATACATATATGGCAAGTTTTATTAAGCTTGTGTGAAAAATTTAATGGAACTATCAGGATTTGAACCCAATTCCCTCACTCTCCGGGTGAACACTACCAATCCTTATTTGAAAATTAGTTACATTGCTTCATGACGTACAGGGCTTGTCCCAGCGATTGTACTTTGTTTTCAAATTTGTTTTTATAGTCTATTCTGCGACATTGAAAGTTTACGTGCACTCAACGATATTATTTAAATTATTATTATATTGCATATGTATGTAAAATATCGGTTGTGGCCAACAGGGAATTTAATTTTGCGATTTAGTAGTAGGCTTATTTTGTTTAGATTGGAAAAAAGAATATAAATTTTTAAATATTAGCGAAATTTCTCGAGCATTGATAACCGGAATGTGTTTTTGCTCCATTATTCAAATTTAGCAACGAAATTTCAATTTTGTTGCAGCTTATCATTTCCAAGCAAGTATATCTATACCAATAATCAATAAAAAAATTAAATTGCTTAGAGTATTATTATCGATTTGCAAATCATATTATTTTAACAATGATATTGCCATATTGGTTATAGAAACACAGAATAATTAGCTCGCCGTACAATAAGTACAAAAGAGCTATAGTGATTGGTCGTGTGTCTGTAACATGCTCGGATCGAAAAAGAATCTTAACAAAAAGTTCTTGTATTTTCGCCCTGAATCCAAAAATATATATAACCAGAGACTGAGATATTTTACAAAGACCGCTAACGCCATACGATTTTATGCAAGACTTTCGTTTGTAGCGGTGTGAGAGAGAAGTGTAGTCAGTTACTAGCGCACTGCCTGGCCTAAACATGAACTATACATTTCTACTCGTGCGTTCTCTCTTAGGTATATATTTAACTCTCTCGGCAAAACTAGTTGCAAGGAATATCTATAGTAGATTGCGCTATTGTATTACTTTAACGGGAGTATTATGAATAGTAATAACGATTATTTTGCAATAAAAATAAATAAATTCCAATTATACGATATAAACTCATTATAATATTTAAATGTTCTTGCAATTTTATAAAAGAATTGGAGTATTATTTTATACTTACAATCTTAAATATGTTCTAATATTTCTAATTTTCGTTTTCTTTTGGCATTTGAAATTGCTGAGATTCCCATTTTAAAGTCATATTGATTTTAACATTTTCTGTATCGCATATGTTATCATTCGGAATGGGAAGTATAATCGGTACAATTTGGATCGTCTGGTCTTATTAACATACGAATAAATATATTTTGCTGCAAAGCAATCCTAATTTTTTTTGCAGTCGGGTTACTATTGGCCCCATATCTATGTCTTATTGCAGCAAATAAATTTTCCAGCGAAACCTGGTTTAACCGAGACGTTAATAAGTAGTTGTATCCTTCAACTTTTAAATTAAACTATGTGCAAATACATGGCACACCGGGTCAATCATGGGATCAAAAAAGGACACGAGTAAACGAGCACTTCCGGTTGAAATATCCTTCACAAAATATGAGGTTTTCTATTAAGAGGTACTCAAATCTTTAATTCAAATCATCACATTTTTACGTTGAAAGGTGTAGGAGGCTGTAGAGCGTTCGAAGGCACACAAACACATGCCCACACATACACACACACAAACACACACACACACACACAAACACACACAGAGAGACTGATACACAGACATCATTGAGAAAAGAGTCAATATGGATTCAGGGAACCTCATAATGGATATTTCCATTAAAATTCAAGGTCGATTCTTTTTGATGATCCTATACTTATTACTTCGTAAAAGATAGTAATAATGTATTTAATAATTTCAATGGAGCTATTAGAGCTATGTTGAATCGTCAAGCAAATTTTAATTAATCTGTTTTTAATTGAAACATAAAATGTAAAGAAAAACAACTTTCAAACGACAAAACCCATTACTAATATATTTAATTTCCATATTTTCGATCCACCGACAGAATCGAAATTATGAATTTCAAATTTAGTATACAACATTTGAATAATACTAAAAATCTCCGCTTGTTCCTGCCTGCTGCTTATACATCAGTGATAAATAATATTTCGTTTGATGACAGAAAATAAAATTTGATATTGATGAATTGCATTATCGCCTATATGAAATCGATCTTGCCATAAAAAAGCAATAAACGCACACAACGAAGCCCCTTTTGATTGGAAAGACGAGGGTAATGTAAGCCTTAAAGGCAATATCAAATTCCATGATTCAAGGCTATTTCGGTGTTTCGTTCCACGTAATTGCCGTTTCGGGCACATTTAAAGATTGGAGTGACTTTTACTTAAGAATGCCGAGATAAAATGGAAGGGGGAGGGAATCCGTTTAACCTGTATTTTGGCAACGGATATCTTTGAACCCAAAATCAATTGCTATTAACTGAATATTTCCTATTGAACTTCCTTATTTCAATACATATCGTGAAGATGCATATTTATGTATTAAACAATTAGTGGATTATAAATCTATATTTAAATAAACATTTTTCTCAGTATATGAGTTGAAATTATTCAACTTATTAACAAATATCATGTACATTTTCAATTTACTTGTTTTCGATATCGCAATACGCTTGTTTGTTAATATTTAGAATTTTAGTCAAGCACAAAAATATATTTTGTAAATTATATGAATATGTTATCTTTATACACCAAGCACTTTTAATAAAAACTGTTTAAATGTTAGGAAGTATTTAATGTAGAATGTTAAAAGTAAATTTTTACAATTATATCTTATTATTAGGAATATATTGTATTTGTTATATGATTTAACATCGAAGGTCGAGCGTCACTACGGTCATTCTATCAGTACAACTATGTCAACCAACCGGCAACGTTGCATCAGTAACCATCTTGTTGATGTTTGTTATGAATAGAGATTGCGTGTGCTTACATTCATCAATATTATATTCAAACACACGTATTACAAGTTGTATTCCAATTAGAATAACTGTACGGTAATTATAACATGTAAACATTATGGAACAAGCAGAAGAAAACTCTAGATCCAAATAAGCGATGCTTTTCTAACGCACATTGTGCATATTTGAAAATAAAAATATAAAAATATATTCATTATAAATTAAAACACGACGTTTTATATTGTTAAATTTAAGAAATATAAAATGTATTAAAGTCGTTTTCGACAATCAGCAGTAGTCCTTCTACAAGGCACATATAAGAAAATATTTATTATTACAAATGATAATATTAATAACACGTCTTTTTCAATACTGGTATTCCTGACAAATCATGGCAAGATTCAAATGTGGCGTCGAGTAATCTTGAAACTTTCTAATCATAATTTGAGAGACGCGGGATGATTACATTTGGGTAGCTGCTGTATGGTAGATTGCAATCGTAGACTAAACATGATTTTAGGTGGTGGAAGGCGGGCAACACGCGTCACGGTCACAACAGCCGCTTTGATCTGGGTGCTGGCGATTATTTGCGCGATACCCGACACGATTGGGACGCATCTCAAAGAGTTCGTCGAGGACAAAGGAATGGGCCAGGGACACGAGGTACCTATATAACCCATGTTCTCATCATTACAAAACAATTAATTTAATAGGACCTATCATTAATTAATTCATAAGAAAATATAAAATAAATACCATTTCAGATTGTAATGTATTCTGACATCTTAGAAACTAAATTAAATTTCTTATGTAAATTAGTAGGATGTCATTATGCGTGAAAATTATAATTAGGATATTCATCTAATAGTGATATTCAAATATCCGGAAAACCTACATTTGACCAAATTCGAATACAACCGGATTTTAAATTGTATGTGAATATCCGAATAAATCTGGATTTAAGAAAGTATCCGGATATATTGTAATATCCGGATATTCAGAATTATAGTCTATTATCTGCACTTTAACCGGTATCTGTATAAATATAAATATCTGGATTTTATCAGGATATATTATGATAAATATATAATAGTAGTCGGAAATTGGACAACGTTAAAATAAAAATATTTTCAAATCCGCTGACGTTTCGATATTTGAAAATATTTTTATTTCAACCTTGTCCAATTTCCGACTACTATTATGTATTTCAAACAACGATGTGGACACAATTTCTATTAATATTTATATATTATAATATCCGGATATTCAGATACTTTATTACAGCCAAATATCTGAATTTAATCCATAATCATATATAATTTATATATTGAAATTTGAATTTAATGATTTCACATAAATATTAAATAACAATCGTTAATAAATAATATTTTAATTTAGTATGTATTTTTGCTACTACTTGTAGAATAAACAGCAGATATGACACTATTATATTGCAAAAATATTCAATACCATTCCATTCATTGCTATAATAGTATAATACAATACCTATTAAAACTAAGTCTCACCGAATTTGAATTTTATAAGATAATGTAACTACTATAAAAGCTTTCAAGATTATTCTTATTATTTTATTGGAAATCATATATTATAACGACTTCTAGACTTCTGAATTCTGAATATGACTGAATATATTCAGATATATCTAGAATGTCGAATGTATATGAATACATAATTGTATCTAATATACTTAATTTTCCGGATTTTGGGATATATCCGCATTTCTGAATATCCAGATTCCCGAACGTTGTCGGAGTTTCGGATCTATTAGGATTTATAAATATCCGCATACCTGAACGTATCCGGATTACGTATATATTAAAATATATACGTCGTAATTAGTCGAATATCTGAAATATCCAGCTATCCGGATGTCCGGATTTTATTGACAGTCTTAGAAATTGGTATTGTTTTCAAATATAGTATAGGTTAAGTTTAGCTTAAAATTTTAATTTGGAGTGCAAACGACAATATTTCTTATAGTGCATCTTACTTTAATATTAAAGAGTTCGGTCGTATAACTGAAAAACTCTCGAAATTATAAAAATGTTTGCATAGAAATTAATTTCACGTCTTTCTGATTCTAAAAATAAATCTTATTTATATACTTAGATTTCTTTCTGATTCTAAAAATAAATCTAATTTATATACTTAGAAAATGGCGCTCGCTGACCAACTTTGTGGACGCATATGCTTTGACAATATTGAATCGATTAAAAAATGTAGAATATATCAAAAATATACAAATTACAATAAGAAAATAATTTAGAATGTTGAAATATGCAATAAATGAATAGTTTTCGATGTTGTGTTTTCTATTATTTTATGTCCGCCAACCAATTTGAATTTTCTCTTCAATATGTTTTCTTATAATAACAAAAATATTGTTTTTTTTTTTACCAAATATATTAAAATAAGAGTTGAAAGTATTCGTGCTTGTTTTTTTTTTGGTCTGTATATGTAAACACCATGTTGGAATAATGTAATTTGTGCTTGTTTATTAATGTTTAGGTTGTGCTGGTCGTATGCTACCCGTTTCCGCCGTCGTGGGGCGACAGTTATGCGAAGGCGAACACGCTAGCGAAGTTTCTGATATTTTATGCGATACCGTTAACGGTTATAGCGGTTTTTTATGCGTTAATGGCTCGTCATTTGGTCCTCAGCACCAAGAATGTGCCTGGAGAAATGCAAGGCGCACAGAGACAGGTTTATACACAATTATGTTTTTACTCTCATGCCCATAATATTATTATTATATTAAAAGAATGTATGGAACGTCATTTAATAATGTTATTAGTGGAATATTCTCTACTATTTATTTTCATGCATATTCGACGTGAAAATGTAATTTTTCCACCATTGTAACTAGTTCAAATAATAATACCCTGCGTGTATGTATATTTACGTGTATTTTTACTTTCTTATACTCTGTAACAAGCAAGTCTTGTAATCATGAAAATCTCGAGATTTCAACGGATTTATGTTTGTGTGTCTGTTTAAATTTATTGAAATAGGCTTGCCATATGCGTATTATTGAGACAGCGTGATGATATTTTTACTTTCTTATACGCAGTAATAAGTAAATCTTGTAATCATTATAAATTTCGAACACGAGATTTCAACGGATATGCACGTCTTAGCCCACCCTAAATCGAATGTAACAATTCTCAGAATGTCTGTCTGTGTGTACGTTTTGATATTTCCTCAATCGAGTGCGACTATTTTCGGAATAACGTCTGCTTTTCTCTCAGTGAAAACTCTAGAGTAGCGCTTCTTATACTTTTTTCGTTCATGATCTCTCTTCTCTCATCGAGAGGTTTTCGCGAAATAAATATTTTTGTCATAAATAACATTTATCTTTCGTAGACAATATACATATAAAAAGAAATAGTTCTAGGATTTGTTTCAAGTATGTAAAAATGAATAAAAGAAAATCACGTTTTAATGAGACGGATGTGTTCATTTTTTGCTGCATAAAAATTTAATCTTGGTGCAATTATTGACTGAAATGTCGTTTTATAAAAGTATGTGGCGCTGAATGGCAAAAGAACATTTAATGCCATATCAAAAATGGAAGGAAATTCAGTGCTAGCTCCGATTCAGAATTTGAACAAGGATTTTTTTGGAAACTCGAGGTTTAAGTTTGAGTCATTCGATAGTTCAGCAAATTCCTCTGAGTTATTAATTTCAATAATGTCAATTAAACAAGATTTGGTACGCGTAAATCGCACCAACGCGCAGAGCTCGCCTTTTGATAAAATATGCGTTGCGAGCAGTGGTTTTTAATTATTATGGCCTTTTGGTTAACAATTTGAAAAAAAATTACAGATATAAAATGTCTTACATTTCATTTTAGATTATATTGAAAAAAACATTTTTTAGTGCATATTTTAATATTTAAATTTATAATATTTAATAATTTTTTTCGGGTTTTGAGTTAACAAAATGAAAAAATCTTGTTGACATAAAATATCTTGGAATTTTTAGTAGAATTTTTAAGTGCTTCAATTATTTTTATAAGGGCAGTATTAAGGGGGGCTCCAAATTTTGGGGCCCTATAACTCGGGAAGTATACAGACGATTGAATTTAAGCGGATTCAAATGGGATGCTAAATAATATGTGTACCAAATTTGGAGTGTATCGCTCCGGTACCTTCAGAGGAGGAGAGGGCACAAATTTGCTCTTACGATCGACCGAGCGAGCGAGCGACGACTAACATCCAAGTATATAAGTTATATACATTTTTGGATTCAGAGCGACGAGACTTTTTCTTAATGAAATATTTTGATCCGAGAATGCTACAGACACACGACCGAATGCTTAAGCTTCTTCGGTACTACGCACGGCGAGCTAAAAAGATATTTGAATCCAAGATAACTTTAAGATAAAATAGCTTGTATGGCCTGCACTCGACTTTCTTTTACGTAGTTTTCACTATATAAAGGCAGCAATCTCCATATTTAAATTAATTGAGATTGGTATTTTATAATCTACACGATTCTCCACAAATTGTCCAAGCCAATCATATATACTCATTGCACTTTTTTCAATTTTTCCGATAATACTAATAATTGTTACTAAATAAATGCCTTTCAAAGTGTTTATATAGGTTTATCGTAACTATCTCAAAAATGTTATTATTATTATTATTATTTTTTTTTTTCAATAGTCTACATTTCGATTGAATCATTTTTCACTCTATTCTTCCGAATATTTATCAATTTAATAAAACCTGTAATTTTATCATTCGAAGTAAATATATTGCTTGTTTTTTCTTGACGAGACAAGTTCGTTAGGATTACAAAAATATCTGAATAGCACAGCCATATGCCATAGGGAGCAGCAAGGTTAGATGTTTGTTCGGTTAAAAATGCAATAATTTCGTCATTAAATTCATGTATATCTGAATTAAATTTTCACGACCCAACATTTCGCATTGCGACCCCAATTGGGATCCAATGATGTGCACCTCCTATTTTTTTAAAAGAATAATCAAACCGGAAGTGCATCTTTACTGCTACATTTATGACAAAAATTGTTGTATTCATAATTAGAGAAGTTTCTGTTTTGCACAATTTTTGTTTGAAAAGTTCTTCAAAAAATGTACCATTTACGAGAAAACTGCGGAAAATCTTAAATTTCTAATTTAATTTCCCATAAATATGCATCAATTATTATTTTTAATAAATCATATGTACTATGCCCGACAATATTATAACTAGGTAACAAAGTAGAATCAAATAATTTGATATTTGTCATTTAACAGATTATCACAAATTAATCGTTTGACAACGTGTTTCAAGTGTATTGATAATTGCAAATAAATATTGAAATAAAATTTGAATATCAATATTGATTATTATATTTGAATATATTCCCAGCAAACACATTCTTTAATATGACTTCCCTGAGATGTCGCCGAGACGTAACATACGCATGTTAAGTCGCTGCAACATCACATAGATGTTACAAGATTCAAATTGTTTGCTGGGTTGATAAGGTGAATATTAAAGAAACAATCAATATTTTATATCGAATATACAGTATTTGATAACGTAATAAAATAATGTTGCAACTTTAGAGTATTACTGTAGAGTATTGGTTTGTTTGACAGTTTGTTTGAAATCTACGTATAAAAAAGTCAATTTCACATTTTTAGCTACGTGTCTATGAATGTTTTGCCACAAATGTGTTGTGTAAGGTGCTGAAGAATATAAGACCTATCCACTTTACCAGTTCACATTAAAGTGGAATTGAAAGGATCGTACATTTGAGAGCACTGCCACCAAATATCAAAAATTGTGAATCGTTAATAATTTGTGTGTATTTAGATTCGAGTTCGTAAGAAGGTAGCTGTGACCGTGCTGACGTTCGTCGTCGTGTTCGCCATCTGTTTTCTGCCGACGCACATCTTCATGTTGTGGTTCTACTTCAACCCGGAGGCCGAGGAGAACTATAACACGTTCTGGCACATCTTCCGCATGCTAGGATTCTGTTTGACGTTCCTCAATTCGTGCGTCAACCCTGTCGCACTGTATTGTGTCAGTGGCACGTTTCGAAAACATTTCAACAGGTATTTGCTCTCTTTCTCTATATATATACATATATATTTATATATTTTGTATAAAGCATTAATTTACCGATATTGTCATCATTTCGTTAAACGTACAGTGAGAAACCGTTTTATATTTTATTATAACAAAATTTAATTATTGTAGATATAAAATGAAAGATACAAACGAAAATAAAACTATTTGCAAATAGAAGGGTTTTACTAATTCAGTCAAACCTCGGTTCAAGAACACCTCAAATCAAATAAATTGGGGACAAAATACTGCTTTTAAATTTTAATTGAGCAATCATTTGGGGTCCTGAAACGGATTAATTAATTTTGCATTAAATCTTTTTGAAGAAAATAGTTTCGCTTTACGGACGATCTGCAGCTCGTGGTTTGACTGTTTTTGTTTCGAGATAATGATTATTTCACCCATATCTTACATCTTCAGATTATTGGATAGTCTGTTAGTTAAAAGAAAAGTTAGTAAAACCTACCATGGTATTTCATTTCCATTTATTTACTATTAATATGGAGTTTTACAAAGTAAAGGTCAACACAATTCAATAAGATATATTTTGAAAAATATAAAAATGTTTTCCCTAATTAATTTCAAGTAGCGGCTAAGCTATAATAGTTAATCATTGATTGAATGATTGTTAATTTACGTAGTCGGAACCTAGGATCGAACCCAGAATCCCGTACAAGGGTGAAACCGATGATAAGTGTAATCATACAGTGCTCGAATTAAGGAAACGAAGTCCGATTTGTTTGTTTTAAATGTTGGTGTCCCCTTGTTAAAAATACAAGAAAAAATCGTAAACGTTTTTTGTGTTTGCTTTGTTACGTAATCCATAAATGAGAGTATTTTGATATACTTTGACATTTAATTATTATTTTACGTTTATGCACCAGATTTAGTATTTACAATATTGTGAGACAGTTTTCTTGATTAAATATAGAATTTCAATAGTCTTCGTGGCGTCGGGGATATATTCTTGACTGGCACGGTGAAAGTTGGGGTTCGATTCCGGCCCATGCCCGTTTGCATTTTTACAACAAAAAGCATTCCACACATACTTAAATATAAACATACATATAGACATACATATATACACATACATCTAGGTGTATATATTGTAGTAAGAAAACGCAGTTCTCCGTATTTTAAATAGAGCTAGCATAGTTTAGATTATTTTAACTTTTAGAAAGTCTCTTTGGAATATTAGGGCCGATGTTAGTTCTTTGTGTATTCAGAAATATGTTGACGATTTTGTATTGTATCCGATCTTCCAAGAATATTGGCCTTGGCTATAAGAGATGGGTGCAATGTGAAATCGTGACGATGTTTTCGCGGGAAATGCACAAAGGACGCATCGCTCTGGCTGGAGGGTGTTGCAACCCTAAAGGCTCTGACACACAGAAAGCGGACTGTCCGCGCGGACTGTCCGCGGGCTAAAGATCGCAGTCCGCCGCGGACTAGAGTGGTCAAATAGAACGCGAAAAAGTGATAGCGAACCAGTGCGAATTCTTTCTTCATCAAATAAACATCATGTTCAGCAGTTCGTCTGACGAAGAAGAATTGCTTGTTTTGTTAGCTGTGAATTTAGCAACAAAACGAAAAAGGAAATGGGTATGTCATAGTCATAGAGGCACTTTTTACTAGCATTATATGAATCTATATAATGACGTATTTTACACATTGACTTAAGAGGTACACGAGATAAATGAAAAAAGAAAGATGTACTAGATCGATCAAATTTTCAATATTTTCACTCATTTGTGCCACAGTCCGCGCGCGGACTCTGTGAAAAGTTACAACTTGTCCGCTGTTCGTCGCGGACTGAAGTAGTCCGCCGCGGCAGGTCGCCTCCTATTTGACTAGGATGATGCAACATAATGCAATACAAAGTTCGCGACTGTAGCGCGGACAGTCCGCGCGGACAGTCCGCTTTCTGTGTGTCAGAGCCTTAATGGTCACTTTTAAAAGTACGTCGCGAAAAAAATTCAAAACTTAAGTTAGTTACGATTTGACCGTCCGAGAGCGAAGAAGATATTTTTGCCAGTGTTTGTAGAACCAGTTAAGATGATAAATTAAGTTCGATAATTGCTTTTGATTACTCAAGTTCAGATTTCTAGTTGAAGTATAAAGTTTATTTAGTTTCGAGCTTTTTTTAAGAATATTTGTTGTTAATTATTGTGCAGTTTGATGGTTTTGTATTTTATTATTTCATTGTTATTGTTTTCTTTTTGTTTATAAAAGTATTAAAATCATGTGTTGTATAGTGTCTTATTATTAAATTAACCTATTACATCTCCACGCCAAGATGAATCCAATGTGAATTTAAAGTAGAGTAATAAATAGATTTCCTTGTACAATATATGTAACTAGTAGTCTTAAACATCTATTTGTATTATTTTATTTACGAACTAAAATAATTTATTTATATACAAAGGCGCATGCGCACACAACATACATGCATTGAACAGATTCGACTAGTCTCGAAAGAGCTCGACTATTTCCGACACAACTATTACTATTAACCCTTTAGCTCGCTTTACAACAAAAGAACTATAGTATTTAGTCGTGTGTCTGTAATCTACTCGGAAGCAAAATATTTTAATTACGAATATATCCCTTAATTATTTATATTTAGTATCCTATGCCGCATATTTCTAAAACAAAATCGTCTCAAATACAACATAACATTATGACATTTCTTATTAAAATAACAGAAAATTTTCCCTAAAGACTGCCAAAATATTCTAAACAAAATATTTTATTAAATTTAGTACTTCGCAAACTTCTATTATATATAAGTAAAGGCTATAAGGATATAAAAGTTCTTTGTAAACCAATATTTACAATTCCCAGTCGTCCAACTCGTAGTATCTTTCTTGGCCACACGTGTAGGCAGAAGTCATGGCACTGATTGATTGAATTTTATTGACGTTCAAATTGTAAACTAAGACAAAATTGGTTGAGTTTTCAATTTGGTCAAATGTATAAAGTTGCCGGGGAAGAACTTTGTTTTTCTAGTCTAGAAACGTGCGGATTAAAGTTCCACGTTATGATGATATGTGATACTGCTTGTACGCTTTATTTTTATTTAATTTTTTTATAACCGCAAAAACGTGGTTTATTTGATATAAGAAGATAGCTGCTAGTATCAAATTTCCCGACAAAATTGAACGACCATTTTTAAATAATATTTCCAATATACAATTTCGATATACGAGGAGCGGTAAATAAGTTCGCGGTATTGGTATGAAGGAATATAGGAACATACATCTCATTAAGGGATCAGGTAAGTATGCTCATTATTAGTATAAATATGAAGTTTCAAGACAATCGGACAACCAGTTTCAATTTAATCGTTGTATAGTACGAGCAAGATGAGCGACATTTTAAAAATGAAGAATTTTGAACACAGAGCCGTGATAAAATTCCTCACCAATCAAGGGAAAATTCAAAAAATTATTTACGAAGAAATGTTGGCGATTTATGGAGATTCTGCTCCTTTGTTATCAACTATCCAAAAGTGGTCTAGTAAATTTAAGAGGTGTTGAGAGAACATAGAAGACGACGAGCGCCCGGGGCGGCCCATAGTACCGATGAAAATGTGAATAATAACGAGAACCTGGTGTTGGCGATGGCCGAATAAAAGTGAAAAAAATAGCAGAATTAACCAACCTTTCCACTGGATCAGTTTTCATAATTTTACATGAGCGTCTTAGTGTGACAAAGGTTTGCGCAAGATGTGTGCCGAGAATGCTTACACAAATTGAAAAAGCACACCGCGTACAAACCAGTTGCTGCCGCTACTGTTCAAATCTGTGGGTACCAAGAAATTACTCATCCTTCCTATAGTTCAGATTTGGCCCCCTAGTGATTATTTTCTCTTTCCAAATTAAAAGAAAACTCTTCGTGGAACCCATTTTCCCGACGATGCAGCTTTAAAGACTGCTGTAAATAAGCATTTTGGAAGAAAGATTGCATTTTTACTTTCTTTTATGAAGTAATATGTAAGTATAGGGATAACCAAACAAATCGAACTTGAGATATCAACGGTTATACACGTTTTTACCTTCCCTGAATCGAATGTGACTATTTTGCGGAATGGTGTCTGTGTGTCTGTGTATGTGTCTGTATGTGAAACTTCAAAGTTAAAACTTGTACATGGTCAAGATGTGCACCTCCTATTTTTATAAAGAATATTCAAACCGGAAGTGCATTTTTTGTCCTTTCTTAAATATCACTAGAACGGCTACAAGTTTGACAATAATAGTTTTGTTCATAAAGGAAGACGTTAAAATTTTGCACAACTTTCGAATAAAGAGTTTCTTAAAACACTATCAGTTACGAGAAAACAGCGACAAATAATATTAAATTTCTTATTTATTTTGTCATGGATACGCATGTATGAGGATTATATTTAATAAGTCGTACGAACTATGTCTGATACTTTGACAGAGAAACAAAATAGAATCAAATAAATGAATATTTGTCATTTATCAACGGTATAAATAGATCGACTAGGAACGTGTTCTGTATATTGAAAATAAATGTGGAAATAAAATTTGAATAACAGTACATATTGAATATTATATTTGAATGCATTGATATTAATGATATAATCTCTATTTTATATTGAAGATACAATATTAGATAATAAAATAATAAGCTAAATGGTACAATTTCAGAGTATTACAGTGGAGTATTAGTTGATTTGACAGTTTGTTTGAGATATTATTCTAGTGAAATCTACGTATAAGTATCTAAGTCAAGTGCAGGCCACTTTACATTTTTTAAACATATTCTACATAACATTACTATTTGCACATTCCTGGACTCGAGCTTTTAACGAAATCTGATTATTTTTGGAATGACGTCAGTGTTGTGTGTTTGCGTGTGTGAACGCTCTAAAACCAAATCTGTTGAAGGTATAATTAGGTATATTTTACTAAAAATCGCATTTGAAAATGATTATTTTATATTTACGTTTCTCTAGTTACAATACATATTGATTTTATTTCACAGTAATCGTTAGGTGAATTTAAACAAAATAAAAAAATTATTATGCATTCAAATGGTGAATGGACAACAACGACGAATGAACGCCGCATCCACCTTTTTTTAATTATTTTTATTCTTTAGTATTAAACGTATCATTTGAATTAATTGAAAAATTTCTAAATATATATTTTTCTCGAGAGAACACAAATGTGACGTCTCACAGTGGTTCCAAATGCCGAAAAGGTGGCCAAAATGTGAAACGTTATTCAAATTGCGTGAAATTTCGTATGAAGGGTATTTTGATGTCGCTGATAAAAAATCTGTACTCAAAATTTCAAAAAACAAAATGGCGGACATTTTTTTTAAAAATGGTCATATATTCATAAACCTTCGTATATAGGGTATTTTGAAGTCGGTGACGAAGAATCTTTATATAAAATTCCAAAAAAACAAAATGGCAGATCCAATATGGCGGACAACATTTTTAAAAATGGTCATATATTCATAAAACTTCGTATAGGGTATTTTGAGGTCGGTGACGAAGAATCTTTATATAAAATTTCAAAAAACAATATGGCGGATCCAATATGGCGGACAAAAATTAAAAAAAATGGGGCAAACATGGGCAGCTCCCCTTATTTTCACATTATTAAAAAATAGTTAAATAATACGAAAAAAATTGTTAGAGTGTGGGATGTCGTGGGACTTTTGAGTTATCTAATGTTAAACTTTACATTTGGAACTGGAACAACTAGTTCTACATGCTACATTAGTTAAATACGCATGACAATTTACTGTCAACACATTTTAATATTGAAAAGTATTCACATTCGTTAGAAGAAGCCATTTCTTTTGATTCCAGGTCACTTTCACACGAAAAACTTGGTTCGCGGCTATAGAGCGCTCAGACCCTCTTGCGCGCTGCGTTCGGAAAACAATGCGTGTCGAGAGCTCCACATGCAAGTTTGAGGGTTATGAAACGCAGTTTCTAATAGACCAGGTACCAACCTACATAACTAGACCCCAAAAAGTCCACAGATCAAAGTTTGATTTTGGGGACTTTTGGCCACCTTTTCGGCATTTGGAACCACTGTGCGTCTCCCAGAATGAAAATAGAATACATACATATGCTACTGTAACAAATCCAGCAAGTTGCATACTAACCTAGTTTAGATTTGCTGAGCTAGGCAAAACAATACAAGTATTGCAACTGGCTACGAAATGGACAAACATTAATGTAAACTAAATGTAGCTAGGTCAGGATTTGTTTGCAAAGTTAGCGGTTTGGATTTGGGTCAGAGCTGAGTATAAAACCCCGATGGCGTGTGTCATTCAGGGTCTCAGTTCAAGTTGCGGTTAGATCACTGTATTAGTATAAGTTCATTTAGTAAGCCTTCTGGCCTATTGTGTTGTTATTCGTACTTATCGTTTTATTATTGTATCATTAAAGTATTAATTTGTAAAATCGTCTTTAACTCTAACCGCATCCGTGTGTATTACGAAGAAGCTTGCATCATCTCCATATTCTTCAGGTGAGTAGACTGATATCGCTCGACGCATATAGTTGAGAGGTAAGGCAACGCGGGTTGATTAAATATAGAGCCCGCGTTTGTTACATTGGCGCAGTCGGTAGGATCAGTAACTCCGTGTGATCTTCAATCACCGGTACTGTATTTCGAAACGGCTTGACTATCTGTAGTTGTAGCGATATCACAGAAAAATGCCGTTAGTGGGGTATGATCGTCCCGCACCGGGAGAGACAACACCCACTACGACAACCACGACAACAATGGCACACAGCTCGGAGACCACGAGAACCCTTGCACCACCCCCATCCATATATACAGACATACAAACCCCAGGCATATCTGGAAAACCGTTTTCCTACCATTTACCACCCCAAGATCCTTCCGCACCACCTCGAACGAAGTGGGCAGAGGAGACGAGTAGTCCACGATTCGTAACTGGACCCATTTTCACAGACCCATCCGCGATGAGCGCTTTAAAATCAATCGAACACTATTCAGGGGGGACAGATTTAGAAGCTTTCTTCGACGGGGTAGCTGCAACTGCAGAGTGTTTCAACTGGTCGGAAATTCAGATCGTAGCCGCAATAAAATTAAAACTTAAAGGGGAAGCGCAATCATGTTACTACGCGTTACCAACAGACCGGAGACCGACCACGGTTGGTGCATTTAAATCGTGGCTGATTCAATTGTTCGGGAGAAAGATAGATACTGCCGGAGCAGAACGCGATTTTTCAAAAATGTATCGACTTAAAGAGGAGACACTTTGCAAGTTCGCTTTTAGACTAGAAGCAGCCGCCACGAATTTATTTCAAACGCACGATAGGGACGAAACATCCGTAACTAGAAATCGATTTAAAAGAGAAGCTGCTTTAATTCAGCAGTTTCTGGACGGTTTAGATACGCGTTTAGCTAACGAAATTCGAAGACACAAACACTTTAACACAGTGGAAGAAGCCCTTCCAGTTGCGGAACATTGCGAAGAAGTCTTGTCGCGATTGGTTAAAATCACAAAGGCGGATACACACAAAGTAGCTATACGGGCCGTTACGAACACAAAACCACCTAATAATCAGAGACACACACAACCGGTGCACGTTAAAAAGGGTTCAGTACGAACGGATGAGAGATATCCCCAGATGAAGGGGCGGTGTTACAACTGCGGGGATTTGGGACACATTAGTAAAATGTGTTCCAAGCCGAGATCGACTCTATGCTATGCATGCATAAAAATAGGACATCGAGCTGAGACACCCCAGTGTCCTTTAAACGCCAAAACTGTCTCGGGGGAGACCCAACGCCGGACAGTTTAACGAAAAACCTTCCAAAATTAGTACCTCGGGTCGCGGATTCGGACGTCGATCACAGCAAACGATTAAGCTTCAGCATAAACGGACTTTCACTTGATTTTCTTATTGATTCAGGAGCCGCAGTTTCTTTATTGAAACGCTCTACCGCTACGAAACTAGATCTAGAACTAGAACCAGCAAACGATGTAATTGTAGATGTATCAGGCAACCCGCTGAGCCGGGACGGTGCCGCCATGGTAACATTAAATCATGGAACACATAAGTTAAAACATCGGTTTCTAGTATGTCCGGACGACCTCTGTTTCAAAACAGACGGATTAATCGGGATTGATTTTCTAGTAGCACACAATGTAATTATCGATTTTTCAAGGAATGTTTGTATGCTGAAGGGTAGTCAGATAGCTGTGTTAGGAATCCAAAGGGTAACTAATTTGGAAAGGGGCGCAAGCAACATAACGTTAGATAATATGACAAAAATCGAACCACTCGTGGTTCGTCCGGATCGGATTGACGGGGGGACTCTTCAATCTGATCACCAACCGCTGGCAAGCGAACCAAAGGTGGTTCGCACGGATTCAATTGAGAGAAGCACTTCCCAATGGAATCAACCGTTGCCAGGAAGCGAGCCAGTCATGGCACGCACGGATCGGATTGACGAGGGCACTCATCAATCTGATCACCGACCGCTGGCAAGCGAACCAAAGGTGGTTCGCACGGATTCAATTGAGAGAAGCACTTCCCAATGGAATCAACCGTTGCCAGGAAGCGAGCCAGTCATGGCACGCACGGATCGGATTGACGAGGACACTCATCAATCTGATCACCGACCGCTGGCAAGCGAACCAAAGGTGGTTCGCACGGATTCAATTGAGAGAAGCACTTCCCAATGGAATCAACCGTTGCCAGGAAGCGAGCCAGTCATGGCACGCACGGATCGGATTGACGAGGACACTCATCAATCTGATCACCGACCGCTGGCAAGCGAACCAAAGGTGGTTCGCACGGATTCAATTGAGAGATGCACTTCCCAATGGAATCAACCGTTGCCCGGAAGCGAGCCACTTAGGGCACGCACGGATTTGATTGAGGAGGACACTTCTCAGTTTTATCAAACATTGTCAGGTGAACCTACCGAGGTTCGCACGAATTTATCCGAAGGGGGCACCCTTCAGAAAAATATAAAGAAATCGCGACAAGAATTTAAAAATTTTGTCCGATTGCGAGAAACATTGACGATTCCAGCCCGTCATATCGTTCAGACCAGAGCTTATCTTGATAAGCAGGAGGCGAAAGGCTTATCTGTTATCGAGCCAATCGAATTGGGAGAACACGGAATTTTAGTAGCGCGAAGCTTAATTGAGAACGCAAATTCGACAGATAATTCTGTAGTAATACAATTACTAAACGTAAACAACAGCGAAGTAACCTTGGAAGGCCGCATGCCACTTGCGACAGCAGTGTCAGCAGAAATTCAATCCGAACCAAACGTACGTGACTCGCGTGCGGTCAACCACATTGAAAACTATTCGCTGACGCAAGAATTTGACCTAGGTCACTTACAACCGACGGACCGACATTTGTTATCTTGTTTTTTAAATGAATATGCAGATATATTCAAGCGAAAAGATAAGCCGTTAGGTAAAACCGATACCGTGCAGCATCGAATATGCACAGGAGACGCAGCACCAGTAGCTCGGGCTCCGTATAGAGTCCCTTTTAGTCGTCGGGATACGATGAAGAAATTAATCGACGAGATGCTCGCCGACGATATTATAACACCATCATCGTCACCTTGGTCCGCACCTGTTATACTGGTAGAAAAACAAACATCCGATGGAGAGCGTTCTGTGAGATTTTGTGTAGATTATCGTGCACTAAATGCAATCACAAAAAGGGACTTCTTCCCAATACCTAACCTTCAGGACACTCTGGACCAGCTAGGGAGCGCGGCGCGTTTCACCACACTGGATCTGACCAAAGGATATTGGCAAGTGGAAGTTGACCCCCGCGATAGAGAGAAGACGGCCTTCTCAGTGCCATGGGGCCATTATGAGTGTAAACGCATGCCGTTTGGGCTCGCAAATAGCCCCAGCACCTGGCAACGATTAATGTACACGGTATTAGCGGGATTAACGGTGACCCACTGCTTTGTTTACTTGGATGACATCATTTGCTTTAGTTCGGACAACATTCAAGAACACAAAAATAAACTTAAACTTATTTTTGATCGACTAAGGGAAGCCAACCTTACACTAAATCCAAAGAAATGTAAATTCATGCAAACGGAGACCAAGTATTTGGGGCACATTGTTAGTAACGTGGGCATTAAACCAGATCCGGATAAGATCAATGTGGTCAAGAATTACCCAGTTCCGACTTCAGTTACAGAGATTCGATGTTTTCTGGGACTCACAGGATTCTACCGTCGGTTTGTTAAAGATTTTGCTGAGTTTGCAAAACCATTGACAGAACTGACCAAAAAGAATGCACAATTCTTATGGACAGCAACAGAACAGAGAGCGTTCGAAATTTTACGCGACGCCTTAATTCAGAGCCCAATATTAAAATTCCCAAATTTCAAATTGCCGTTCGTGTTATGCACAGACGCATCTGGATTCGCGATTAGTGCAGTTCTTTGTCAGGTTTACGATGGACACGAGATGCCAGTAGCCTACGCCAGTCGCCAGCTAAATGCAGCCGAGCGAAACTACGGTACAACAGAACGAGAGTGTTTGGCCCTAGTTTGGGGTATAAAATACTATCGTTGCTATTTGTACGGCCGTTCGTTCACCGCAATAGTGGATCACCAACCTCTAAAATGGTTGATGAACATGAAAGAGCCAAACAATCGGCTCATGCGCTGGTCTCTCCTGTTGACCGAACATGATTTCAAAATCGAATATCGACCGGGAAAGGTACATTCGAATGCTGACGCATTGTCACGAATAAAACCAATCCGCCAATTAACACGACAAGAATATTTACCAGTAATCTGGGATCGCGAAAGCATAAAACTGGATCAACAAAACGATGCGAGGCTACAATCACTTTTCAAAGAAGCAGAATCAAATGAAGAATCAGGATTTTATATGGACGAAGACGGGGTGCTATATAAACAATCAGAGGACGAGCGTTTCGAGGATAAGTTGGTTGTGCCGGAGCGAATGCGGAAGAAGATCCTCGAAACATGTCATGATTCACCATTGTCGGGACATGGGGGTTTTGACAAAACATGGGCACGAGTAAATTCGCGGTTTTATTGGCCTAACTATCGCGCTGAAATAAAGGAATACATCAACAAATGTATTTCGTGCGCTCAAAGGAAAACTTCTCCTCACATGCGTCCAGCTCCACTAATGAAGTTTACTCCAGCAAGTAGGCCTTTCTATCGGATAGCAATGGACGTCGTAGGCCCATTAATCACCACCGACCGAGGATATAAATACATTTTGACGGTTCAAGACGCCGCGACTCGTTATTTAGAGGCATTTCCTATGAAAGACCAGACCGCCAGCACTGTCGCTCGTAAGTTCGTGAAAGGAATCATTCTCAGACATGGCACTCCGAGACAATTGTTGACGGATTTGGGCACTAACTTCGTTTCCAAAATAATGAAGCAAACGTGTGAAATGCTGGGTATAGAACGTCTCTACACAACCGCCTATAGACCACAAACCAACGGCAGCCTAGAAAGATCACACCGCACACTTAAGGACCTGTTATCACACTACATAAACGAAGAACATCGCGACTGGGATGAATGGCTACCATTTGCAGTGTCAGCATACAGTAGTATGACTCACGCCGCGCTGGGTGACACTCCATTCTATTTAATGTTCGGTCGAGATATCGAGTTACCATATGACGAAATATTTAGACCATTAAAATCCAGGGAGGAATCAGATCGGAATTACGTGTCGGAATTTTTATCAAAATTAAAAACGGCACACCAGAAAGCGCGAGAACATTTAGATAAAGCTACAGATCGAGTACACAAAAATTTTAATAAAAAATCTGCACCGGTACGTTTGAAAGAAGGAGATCGAGTTTATTTATTTAACCCGGCCATTAAAGCCGGTTTATCAAATAAATTAGCCAAGAAATGGACCGGCCCATATAGGATCACAAACATGAAGGGGGTAAATGCGGAAATTAAGGAGATTTTTGGTAGGAGGGAAATGAAGGTTCACGTCAACCGCCTGAAATTTTGCCACCTTTCGTCTGCAGAACTGGAACAACTGAGAGAAGTACCACTGGCAAACTCACTTGATTCCGATTCAGAAGAGAGTAGAATGGTGCCAATTATCCCCACTTACCCCATCATCCCGAATATTCCTAGATCCGGTCCAGAACCAATTCCAATTAGGGAAACACCGACAGTTTCCCTGGACGAAAACTCGCTCCCCACTCTAAGCGAACCCGAACCAGCACGAGACACGCCAGAGGCGGAACCAACCTTCACTCCTCGTTATCAAACTAGGAGTCGGGGGCGGCCACCCGAACTTCCGTGGATTCGCACGCAACGAATTTAGTGTGCCATGATCAAAGGATGTGAAGTGCGTTTATATAGACTGTTCATTAGCATTAGTTAGTAAGTAGAGCAACTGACCTAAATCCACCTAAGGACTGAATTCATCTTCAATGTAATTCAGTCTTAAGGGGAAGGCATTGTAACAAATCCAGCAAGTTGCATACTAACCTAGTTTAGATTTGCTGAGCTAGGCAAAACAATACAAGTATTGCAACTGGCTACGAAATGGACAAACATTAATGTAAACTAAATGTAGCTAGGTCAGGATTTGTTTGCAAAGTTAGCGGTTTGGATTTGGGTCAGAGCTGAGTATAAAACCCCGATGGCGTGTGTCATTCAGGGTCTCAGTTCAAGTTGCGGTTAGATCACTGTATTAGTATAAGTTCATTTAGTAAGCCTTCTGGCCTATTGTGTTGTTATTCGTACTTATCGTTTTATTATTGTATCATTAAAGTATTAATTTGTAAAATCGTCTTTAACTCTAACCGCATCCGTGTGTATTACGAAGAAGCTTGCATCATCTCCATATTCTTCAGGTGAGTAGACTGATATCGCTCGACGCATATAGTTGAGAGGTAAGGCAACGCGGGTTGATTAAATATAGAGCCCGCGTTTGTTACACTACATTTTCTTCAAATTGAGCCCAAAGACAATAAATACATAATTTTGAATTTATAAGAATTATAATATATTATGATTGTAGAGCAAATTCTTGGGTAATATAAATGAAATAGTTACACATCAACGTTTAGTGGCTATAATACTGTTCTCAAAATAAAAGTAATATTACTAAAATATTTTATTTTTCTGTGTTATTTACTATTAGCCCTAAATCAAGCTGCACACATTGGTGCCTACACCAATGCCTGATATACCTGTGCTTCTCTTTGTGTGTATAAGTGTAGTGATAACCTAATAGACCGACAGCCACTGACATTTTTTGTGTGATTTTATACAATTTTAATTGTCAGGCACTTTATTAATTCGGTGGCAAGTATTAATAAATTGCACACGTTTAAAGAGATCGATTTTTTGAATATATAATTATCCTTTTGAAATTTCTTTCCTACGTATCCAAGTAACATATCCGCAATATACGGAAAATTGTAATCTAAATAAAAATATCTATAAAGAAATTATTCAGAATAATTTTGAAAACTTTCTACAAGTTTATACAGATGGTTCTAAATTTCATGTTTTAAATGCAATAGGATCTGCATTCTTCATCCCAAACTCGTCTTGTGAAAAATATTTCAACCTGTTACCTCTTCATTCAGGTTTTTCTGCTGAATTAATTGCAATAATGATTGCTATCGAAGAAATTAATAATAATATTGATCATCAGCACATTCTTATTATATCAGATTCCAAATGCGCTTTACAGTCTATAGAATGCTAAAATATGAAATCTGTTAATTGAATAGTGCATAGAATGATGATTTTAAAATTACAAACAGCTGGTAGAACAATTATTTTTTTATGGATAAAAGGGATATCCGAAGGAAATGACACACTAGATAAGTTGGCTAAATTGGGTGCTGAAAATAGAGAACATCATCCTACTCCATACTCCATAGAAGATTTGATAAATCATTTTAAAAAGAAATTCGGTACTATTACCGCCATCTATATGGCAAAATGAATGAACCATCTCATCAATTTCAAGAGGAAAACATTTATTCTTGGCCAACCATCTATTCCTTCTTCGCCCAGGTTTAAGAAAGAAAAACTCAATTTGTAGGATGCGCCTTGGACATGGTAGTTTCCCCGCCCATTTCCATAGGATTGGTGTTTTAGAGTCTCCATATTGCACATGTCATAATTCTTCAATCGGCGATCTTAACCACATTCTTCTGTCTTGCTGCAACTTTAACACCCAATGTCAATTATTTTTCCATAATCTCCATAAAATGAAAATTTCCTTTCCCATAAACTCCACGATACTATTAGCAAATGAATTATTATTTAAATTCATTGCGAAATTTTTATTTGATTGTAACCTCCGCATTTAAATTTATTTTATTATTATTTTATTGTATATTGTAAATTTTTTACTCCTTCTTTTTAAATTAAGTAATGTTCTTCTTTTAAATAAAGTAATTGTTGGTGGTTTAAGGATCCTTTCGGATCCATATAACCACACTGAAATAAAGGACTGTTTGTAGCAACCAGAAATCTGGTTGCGCCAACTAGATTTTATAGTGAATTTTCGTTCAACTATATTTCTGGTTGGTGCAACTAGACTGTTCTAGTTAAGGTTGAATTGATGAGGCACACAAATATTTTGCTGTGGCAACTAGATTGAGTGTGTACGACACATTGCCTTAGTCACCACAGCTACTGATTTGGTTGCTGCAACCAGATCGCCTAAACTAGATTGCCATTGTTGGGGCAACCACACTATATTTCTAAAGTAACTATGCACTCTGTATAACTCAACCATTTTCTGGTTAATACGACTAAATTTACTGCAACTATATGATTTAGTTGAGAGCACAAGACATTTTTCTTTCAGTGCAGTATTACTATTTAAAAAATATCTGGAGTGGCCTGCACTCGACTTTCTTTTACGCAGTTTTCACTAGCAAAACCCTAAAATTGTTATTTAATTATGTTAGCAAATATATAATATAAATTGATTATATAATAATATACCTGATACAATGTATTCTAATAAGAAATCAATATTTAAAATATTAATTCAAAAAGATAACTGTCAATGTAATGCTTTGCTTGTTTTCAATTAACAAGAAACAAATGCTGTAACTCATGGTTGATCCGATTTGAAAATAAAAATTTTCACAAGTGTAGGTATAACTATGGCAACGTAAATAAGATATTTGAGTTTTTTCGTAGCAGTTATCTCATAACTGGTACAATTTATGAAGAAACTTTTCAAACAAAAGTTGTGCGAAATATTATTATCATTCATTATGAACATGACTATTTTTGCCGTAAGTGTAGCCGTTCTAGTGATATTGGAGATAGAACAAAAAATGCATAGAGTAAACATGAACTACCGGTTTGAATATTCTTTTCAAAAATAGGAGGTGCACATCTAGGGTATATACAAGTCTTAAGTTTGAAGTTTCATAATTTTTCGTTCGACAGTTTTGGCCCTAGAGCGTTCACAGACACACACACACACAGACACACAGACACACAGACGTCATTCCGAAAATAGTCACATTCGATTCAGAAAAGGTCAAAACGTGTATATCCGTTGAAATCTCGAGTTCGAAAATTTTCATGATTACAATACTTACTTATTACTCTGTAAAAGAAAGTAAAAAACATAAGTGATCGAACCAAAAAATTGTCATTTTCGCGTGTGCACAAATTCCTCACCCACCCGCCTACCGTCTAGCATGTCTCTTATTTATAGGAATTAAGAGAAGCAATATACACATAATTCACGTCTTGCTAAGGGTTTACTTACATTTTCAATAAAGCGTCCTCATGAACTTGTTCCCGACCGGCTGCTAGACGTGAATTTTATTAATTTTCGCCTTTGAATTAGATAAATATATTATAATTTAAACAGTATAAAATCACTAAGTGAATTGTTCACTGACTCCCGGTCAATATAATATTCTATACAGTGTGTATTCAATATCATAAATAATAAAGAAACGATATTACGTAAAGCATTTTCCAAGTCGCTCCTTTCGATAATTTTCATTGAACAATTTTGATGTAAATATAATCATTTTGATCTCACACAGATGACGAGGCAACTGTATGACAAAGAATTGGTTAACATCAAAGAGCATGATATTTTTAAATATCTGCTATAGCAACTTATGCAAAAATAAAATCGTTTTAAATTTGTAACAACTCAGTACACAGATCTTTGAAATATTGATGTAATTTTTCTGTTTTAACTTGGCTAATCATAAGATCAAAAGATGTTCCTTAGATGACGTAATACTATAATTACCAAAAGTGTCAAACATGTTATGTTAACTAAATTTACTTTTATTACGTTTCAATTAATTATGCTTTTGTATATTTGGTTTCTTAAGCTGTTGTTATGTATTATACGTCTACAGCTCAGTTTATGCGCTATAATGATTGATTTTTAGCTTGCTGTACTAAATACAGAAAAACTAAAGCATTTGGTCGTGTGTTGGTAATATTCTCGATTCAAAGAAATATAATTAACAAAGAAATTTTGTCTCGTCGTCCTGAATCCTAAATTATATATGTCATATAATTGGATCTTAGTAGTCGCTCGTAAGAGCAAGTTTGTGCACTCTACCCCTCCGAAGATACCAAAGCAATTTATACTAAATTTGCTACACAAATTTTGTATTACAGCATTTGATTCCGCCCGCAGTTTATATCAAATCGCCTTAATACTTTCGAAGTTATAGGTCCCCGAAATATAGAGCTCTCCTTAATGCCGCTCTTAGAAAAATATTTAAATATTCAAAAAAGTTACATATAATTCTAAAACAATTTATAGCAATAATATTCTTTCAGATTGTGAACTCAAATGCCTTAATAATTTAAATTTATTATTTTTAAATAGAGCGAACTGGAGCAAAGAGGAATTTATCTCTTAACGGGCTATAATACCAAAAATCTGTATAACTTGGTTGTTTTTGGTCGCTCGCTCAGTCGCTCGTAATACTAAATTTGTGCTCTCTACTCCTCTGAAGGTACCAGAGTGATTTGAACCAAAATTACTACACATAATCTTTGTCTTCCCATTTGAATCTGTTTTTTAGCTCTGAGAAAATCAAGTTTATAGTATTTTGAATGAAAGAAATATATATTTACATATTTTTTTGTACAATATAATATTAAAAATATCTGGAGTGGCCTGCACTCAACTTTCTTTTACGTAGTTTTCAATAGATAGATATTAATATACATATATATATATATATATATATATATATATATATATATATATATATATATATGTATATTAATATCTATCTATTGAAAACTACGTAAAAGAAAGTTGAGTGCAGGCCACTCCAGATATTTTTAATATTATATATATATATATAATATAATGAAAATAACTGGATAATTATACCAATTTATAATGGATCTGAATTTGAAGTACTTATCGTATTCACTCTTAAACAGTCAAATTTCACAGTAAAACTCTGAAATTGTTAATTAATTATGTCAGCAAATATATAATATAAATTGATTCTATAATAATTTACCTGATACAATTTATTCTAATAAGAAATCAATATTTTAAATATTAATTCATACAGATAACTGTCAAAGTAATGCTTGTTTGTTTTCAATAAACAAGAAACAAATGATGTAACTCATGGTTGATTCGTTTTTAAAATAATTGTAGGTATCACCATGGCAACGTAAATAAGATATTTGAGTTTTTTCGGAGCAGTTATCTCATAACTGGTACAATTTATGAAGAAACAAAAGTTGTGCGAAATATTATTATCTTTCATTATGAATATTACTATTTGAGCCGTAAGTGTAGCCGTTCTAGTGATATTGGAGATAGAACAAAAAATGTATCTATACATTTTTTAGTTCATGTTTACTCTAGTAAACATGAATTACCGGTTTCAATATTCTTTTCAAAAATAAGAGGTGCACATCTAGGGTATAGATATAGGGTATACAAGTCTTAAGTTTGAAGTTTCATAATTTTTCGTTCGACAGTTTTGGCCCTAGAGCGTTTACAGACACACACACCCACAGACACACAAACGTCATGCCGAAAATAGTCACATTCGATTCAGGGAAGGTCAAAACATGTATATCCGTTGAAATCTCGAGTTCGAAATTTTTCATGATTACAATACTTACTTATTACTCTGTAAAAGAAAGTAAAAAAAAAATGGGTTGTGGCCAACGCGGGACTTTCTTTTACGTAGTTTTCATCAATATTTATTGATTATAAAAATATAATATTAGGAAATAATAATCCAACAGAAACAATATGAAAACCAAGCTTACCTAATATAAATGAATGGGTTGAAAATTATACCAATACCAATTTGTAATGGTTTCGAAGTACTAACTATCAAAACTAAACAATTCTCTACAGAAATATTCTGAAATGTCATTTATCTAATTCAGACCATTTTGTTTTCTTGTCGAAATATTGACAGGCGCAGATGATCCGATTTATTAAGCTACATTCGAATCCATGACAACGTAAACAAGATTCTCATAATTTTCGGTAGCGGTTTTCTCGTAACTGGTACATTTATTGAAGAAACTTTTCAAACAAAAGTTGTGCGAAATATTAATATCTTTCATTATGAACATAACTATTTTTGCCGTAAGTGCAGCCGTTCTAGTGATATTGGAGATAGAACAAAAAATGCATAGAGTAAACATGCACTGCCGGTTAGAATATTCTTTTCAAAAATAGGAGGTGCACAACTAGACTATATACAAGTCTTAAGTTTGAAGTCTCATAATTTTACGTTGGACAGTTTCGGCTCTAGAGCGTTCACATACACACACACGCACACACACACACACACACAGACGTCACTCCGAAAATAGTCACATTCGATTCAGGGAAGCTCAAAACGTGTATATCCGTTGAAATCTCGAGTTCGATTTTTTGGTGGTCCCTATACTTACTTTTTACTCTATAAAAGAAAGTAAAAATGTATACCTTTGTGCACGGTTATTTGTTCAAATATTATGATGCGATAAAAAATGTTATTCTTTAAATTGCATTTCGAATTCAGATGTAAAATCTAAAATACTTGAAAAGCAAATTTGAATTATTAAAATCGGATTATATTTAGTGATAATAATGAATAGCAATTTAAAATTATGATGTTAAAAATATTGCGAATTTAAATTTTATATCATAATGATTGAATATAGATTTAATTGTCAATAAATTGTTAGTAAACGCAATTGAATATTTTTAACAATAATGAGTAATATGTGCTACAAGTTCCTTGTAGTAAATTATATTGTTGCTCTGAGAAGGGTCGTTTTTTAAATACAATACCCGAAATCATACGAAATACCTAGACAAAATCAATTTGCAACCACTAACTATCGATTCCAAATGGAAACTGAATTCTATTAGGCCCAAATGATTTATTTATACATATTCCTACACTAGTATTATTACCAGTATACTTTATAGTATTTATTTACTATATATTATGTTTGATGTACACATAAATATGTTTACCCCAACTATAGATATTTCTAAGTGTATAATAATAAAGTACCTATTGTACTATGAAATTAATTATACTATTGTAAATTTTTCCCAAAAAAAACTACGAATACATCTGTCGACGTTTAAACGATTTTTATGTTAGTTTTTGCACGTTACATTTTTATTTTTTGTTTCTCAATTTTATGTTTACAGATATTTACTGTGTCAGAATACTGTATCCGCCCGGAAACGTTGCAACACGTGCCAGGGCCAAAGGGCCACCTCGATGTCACTGACGACTTCGCGTCGACAATACTCCGTGCTAAGCCGACGGGCTCAATTGGCCTCGTCGACAATACACCACCCCGTACCCGTGTGTCAAGAGACATCTGTCACACTCATTGGCAATGGAAACGATCACGCATGCAGCAAAATGTGAATTCACAACTAAGTGGGCTGTGTCATGATTTACCCCATAACATCACCACTAAACGGATTTTAAACATACGTGAAAATGGTGATTTTAAACAATATTTATATACATACATACATTACTAATTTGTAAAAAGGTACATTTGCAAATACAAGTAGCCGTCGGCATACAATGTTTCGATTTATCCGAATATCACACTAACGCCGCATTGGTCACTAGTTAATATTAAATTTAATAGTGTTATTGAATATAAATTACTAATATACTATTTTTACATATAACTTAGTTTTACATCCATTTTAAAACATAAAAATAATTATATTATTTTTCTTGTGCGAATATTTCAAAAACATGGACATAACTCATAAATTTGGTTTCATTTTAGGTCGATACATTTTACCAATTCGTTCAGGTGCATAACAACGGCGTACACCGAGGGCTACCTGTACTTTCATATATTTTAATTTATTTCAGTTTATTTTTAGAGTATTCTTGATAGTATATTTCAAATTCAGTTTTACTAGAACTAGAACACATTAATATGACGTTTCGAATGACAGGTATAACATCAAAATTTACTTCAGATTATTTATACATGATACCAAAAAGTAATTTTTTCTCTAAATTAATAACGAAATTGTTCCAAAATATATGTACCATTTCAAAGTTTATTCTTAAATAAAACTGATTTTTTAGCTCGTCGTGCGATAGTACTATAGTGTTTGGTTGTGTCTCTGTAACATACTCGAATAAAAAAAAAATGTCCTTATAATTAAAAATAATAATTTGGAAATTTAAATTAAATTTCTTTAAATATATCAAAAAATCATCTACAAAATATAAAAGTTTCTATATCTTTTACGTTTTATTCAGATTGTGAAATCATAGGGCAGAAAAAATGGTTAATAGTTATTAATTTAAATATTGTAGTGGGTTGAATAATTAGTGTTGCAATCAATTAATAACAATGTCATTATTGGCTTTTATCATTATATCTCTTCAAAATTCGGTGCTTATAAATAAGTTTTTTTCATTTAAACATCAGTGGTTGATCAAACATTTTCTATTTAAATAATAAAAAAAAAAAATCCACTTCATAGAATATACGACGAGCTGAAAACATTGATGCCTGTACCTATGCTTGTTTGATCTAACAAATTGACAGTATTGAGCACGAAGAAGCATTTATGGATATCACCATTGTGCTACAAGGAACGAGGTCGATATTTTATAAATTCTCAAACGTAAAATTAAAATTCGACATGTAAATATTAATAGGTGTATAACATATATTTGTGTCATATGTATTTTTTGTAAATTGCTAAAGTGATAAATTAGTTGCTTTAGTTTACAAGTAAAGTCTTGACAAAGCTAAAGTTAGTATATATATATTGCAGTTATTTTTTTACCAAGGTTTCTACAAAATTAAGCCAACTGATGTTACTGACATTAATATAATATCAAGTTTGTAAATTTGGAATATAGAAAAAGACACCAAAGACGACTTTGATCTCCGTGAAACGTGTGTACATTAAAATTGTACGAAGCACTTAGATCAACATTGAAGATTAAAGCTGCCTTTTTTTGTCAAGAGTTTTCAAGCTAATAGTATAGTACAGTGTTCTACCGAAAATAATTTCCATTTTTCTTTTCCCACAATGAAACTATATAAAGCGAAAATACGCTTATGGGAGTTTTCTGGTCTAGAGGTCCGATTTTTACCTTATTGTCTTTTTTTTTTTTAAGTAAAATCAAAAGATAAGTGAGGCAATGCTTATATTCATTTATTCGTCGTTCTTATAGCTACATTTAAAAATAATTTTTGTCCGAAAATAATGAAGGGTCATTAAACAAAACAGCACCGAAGATGGTAATGCACGCTGTGTACCGGTAGGCGGGTGGACCTGGTTCAGGTAACTGGGTGGTTTGAAACAGACGAGACTAAAAAATTATTAAAATATATGAGTGTAGCTATGGCCGGAACCTCGGAATACTGAAAAAGTCAATTTTTCACAAGATAGCGGCCATTTGAAAAAGAAGTTTAAAAAATCGACTTTTTCTTGGCATTCAAACGTACATAAAAATCGATATTTTAAGCAATTTTAACTTTTAGAGGTTCCGACCATAGCCAGTTCATTTCTCTACAAAATAAGCTAAGCGGCATCAAAATTAGTCGAGTAGTTTTTCGGCAATTCAAACACCCAGCCAAAAAAATGTGACTTCTGGGAAATCGCGTTTAAAGTTTTGGAAAGGGTGCTATACACACTAGCACTGTATATTATATATGTGCATTTCGACTATATGATATTGTTTCCGAGCAAAACGGGTTTGCCCATATATTCTCCATAATATAAGGTATCGAAATATGCTATATAAAAAATATCGATTTTTTTAAACTTCTACACCCGAAAACCCCCTTAACAATTTCTGTTTTTCTTTTTCCATAAAAGATATTTAATCTCACCTTGTTAAAATACGATTTTATAACAATTTTCCATCACAAACTGACTCCAGGATTCCTACCTTAAGGGGGCATTCACCTTTTGCGGATTCAAAAAATCGATTTTTTTTTTTTTGCAGAATAGGACACTTTGAAGTGTTGACTATAGGTTTCTGAAGCCGTTTTTTGAAATTCGAGTTGGAAATATGTGAAATTGCGATTTAAACAAAACAATATTTTTGCTCAAACACGGCGTTCTCGCGCGCGTCAGTCTGAAGTTGAAACTTTAAACGCGTTTTTCTCGAAACCATATTTTTTAAGTTGCGCGGTAGAATATCTCGACAACAAATTAACCGATTTAATTCTCAATAAGCGCATCTTAAAGGTAATAAAATTCTCTAGGAGTTGATCTTCGACGAAGTGTGTCCGACAATTGTTAATATTTTTTAAGGCCCGCCAAAGGAGAAAAAAAGTGGCGAAAAATAATTTTTTTCGTACGATGGTCGCCATTTTGCTAATTATGGTCCAAATAGACCACCCGAGGATCAATTCCTAGACAATTCAATACTCTTTAAAACCCTTATTTTTTATTTTTTTTCAAACAACTGGGACCAGAGTTATGCTACCGCGCGCCTAAATTGAGCTGCCCATTTTGGACCTGGACATCTTCGCCGGGGCTGAACGTACCCGACTTTAAAAAATACCTTATGAAAGAGAAAAGTTGAATAAATACGATACAAAAAACCGCATGCAAATATCTTGAACGTACCCTGAGAAAAAAAATGTTAAAAAACAGCTTTTTTTTGTGCTCAAAAGGTGAATGCCACCTAAATTAAGTAAACTTGTATGGCACTGGTCCTAAATACAATTGAAAAGGTAGCTATTGCAACCATGTGTACGACACTAGTGCCAAATTTCATTTTATAATACGATACTGGTGCTAAATGCAATTTCATATGTTATGGCAAATATCATTTAATTCAACCTTGGTATCAATGATAACGAAGTCATATACAAAAAGGAAATTAGCATTGTCTAACATCAAAAAGCAGACATGCCACCCTTGTGCACGAACAGGTGATACAATCACATTGAAAATATAGATATGGCAACCTAGTAAATGATTACAATATTAAATGAATGCGACTCTGGTGACAAATGTAACTAAATAGGTTACTATGGTAATTTGGATGCGCACACATTTATTTCCAAACGATATTTTTAACTGTCTCAATTTATTGCAAAAGTAGATAATATGGAAAAAGGAATCAGTGTAGTTCACTCCTGATATTTTATATATTACAACAATTAGCATATTAACAGATGAGATTGAAAAATTGTAGATATTATCACTACACTTCGTTCAATATTATTGTAAATTAAAATATCATGCTGCATTTATTTAGAAAATACTATTTCCCAACATTTATCTACACTTTTTGTGTTCTTGAATAAAAATTGAAGTAAAGAAAAAAAGTTTTTCAATTCGAAAAATGTTATTGAAATGGATATAAAAAGTTTTAGGGAACAATTCTTTTACATCAGTTGTCTTTCGCAAGCTTCTGTCAAATAGATATTTAGCTTTTAAAGAGCTTTTAAAATGTCAATAGCACACTGCGAATGGTAGAAATATATATTCATCGCTTTGCACTTAAATATGTATTAAAAAGGCAAAACATTTTACATCCACAAAGTTTTTCTTTATATTTTTGAATTCTATACAGTTAGTCACAAATTATAATAAAATGTAGAAATCAAATGCATCCGACAGACACGAATTGTAAATATATAAATATTATAAATGTCAGTAATTAGATTGAAACATCTATTTATTTTAATATATGTATATTGTATATTTGTTAACCCAAAATTATTTTATATATTGTATAATTCTTGTATTTATAAATTAAAATTGTGGTTTGGTTTGAATGTAAAGATATTTATTAATAAAATATATAAATAAAATTGTATATTCTTTTATAGCTTACAAATTAATATCAAGACTTCAGGTAAGAATATATATTTAAAACAAGGAGGTAAGTATATTGAATCTTGCTACTTCATTAATATAAATGTGGCAAGCTCTTCACGCATACATATTTATTTTGTAGTCCTTAAAACATACCAATTTACTTTTAAACGCCAGAATTCAATATTTATTTAATATTGAAATTCATAGATTTTCGTACTCTCTCCACTTTACTATGGCAACATCGTTGCCATGAAAATTAATTTCAATTTCGTAATAGTGAGGTTATACTTATTATGGCGGTCTGTTGGAGGCCGATGATATATATATTAACATTTATATACTTATTGTTACTGGATTGTGACAATGAATAGTGAATTGTATGAATTGATTCTTATTTGGACTATGTCCATTGTCAGTTATTTAAAATTATAAATTGCTAACGTTTCAAACACTATCTAGTGTTTTTCTTCTGGCCTAACTAGCAATGAAGAAGAACCCGAGTTAGTGTTTGAAACGTTTACAATTTATAATTTTAAATGCGAATCTTAAAATTATCATTTCAAACATAAAGATTTAATAAATAAATCACGTATAACTTAAAATAATATTTCTTATTTCGGTCATATCTCCATTGCAATTAACGCTAAAAATCATCCAAATACAGCATTTTGAAGTTCCTATAATCATCTTTAAGGTCCGGCAGGTCAAAATAGTATAGTCAGTTTTTCTAAATTCCTCTTAAATTCATCAATTCTTTAAGAAAAAATCTTTAAGTGTTAACTTTAAGCACTTCTATATCCTAAGCTATTATCTTTATCTAAAAAATAATAAAAACAAAAATGTCTTACTTTATTGCCTCTAGTAACTTTCACCTAAGTTGCCTCCTGCATAAGTTATTTAACCATAAAACCATAAACATACAATTTTTCAAAAAAAATCAAAATACATTAGATGTAAAATCTTTTATATAATGCATCCATAACGGTCAAAAAAATTTGATCGTATGCATAATAGATAGGACTAAGAAAAAACCGGACCTGGATTTTCTTTTTTCTACTTGGAATTTACAGGAACCATAAAACGGGCACATTTTTGTGTAAGTAATTAAAATTTTGCCTTTATTTTCTTTGTATCATTTTTGATTGTGCCGAAATCGAAATTTTCTAAAAAAACAATTTTAAGCTACTGTAATTAGCTTTAATTTGGTGAAAAGAATTTTTGAACTAGAGTTACGACAATTTGAAGAGCGTGACCTTTTCAGGGCTACATATAAATGCACCAACATTAACATATCTCAGCAACGATGAACCTAAACAAAAAGAAAAATATTATGTGGATTATTCTTGTAATTTCATAAGCTAACTTTTTTTTTAAGACAAACTTTTTCGAAAATGTGACCCTCTGAGTAATTTGCTTAAAATCTATGAATCGAATGTGACTATTTTCGGAGTGACGTCTGTGTGTGTGTCTATCTGTGGGTGAACGCTCTAGAGCCGAAACTGTCGAACGTAAAATTATGAAACATCAGACTTGTATATGGTCTAATTGTGCACCTCCTATTTTTGAAAAGAATATTCAAACCGGCAGTGCATGTTTACTCTATACATTTTTTGTTCTATCTCTAATATCACTAGAACGGCTACACTTACGGCAAAAATAATTTTGTTCCCTCTGAAGAAGACGATATATTGATCGAAATATACCAACATTTTTCCAAAAATTTACTTCATCGATCAAAAAATCACAATAATTAAAATAAAATATTTCTATTTTGTTTCTCAGTAGCATAGTTCATACGAGTTGTTAAACATATTTTGCATATATGCGTATTTATGGCAACATATATAAGTGATATTGGAGAAAGGACAAAAAATTCATAGAGTAAACATGCACTTTCGGTTTGAATAATATACTTTTTAAAAATATGAGGCGCACATCTAGACCATATACAAGTCGTTAGTTTGTAGTTTCACAATATTACGTACGACAGTTTTTGCTCTAGATCTAGAGCGTCAAACGTACACAATCAGCGTTCACAGACAGACAGACACACATACGTCATTTCAAAAATAGTCACATTCGAATCAAGGAAAGTTAAAACGTTCGAAAGTTTTCATCATTACAATATTTACTTATTACATCGTAAAAGAAAGAAGAAAATAATCTAGTTGATATTTTATAGAAACAAATGTAATTTGAATAACAACTTTTTAATATCTTCAAACGTAACTAATGAAAGCAAAAAAATCCTATTTAATCCATGTGTTGTACTACGGCTGTTTCACGCCATCACATCAACTAACGAAATTACAAAATTTGATATGAGCTAAAAATTGTAACGAAGTATCACAATTCATTGTAATTTCATTGTGAGTCCTGGTAAAGTAACGTATGGTTGAGAAATATTTAGATTCCAAATATTAAATACTCAAATAACTTATGTTTCAGTTTTTTTTTTTTTTTTTTTTTTCTTGGAACTGTAATACTACGGCAGTATCCTTGAAATATAAAAATATTCGACCGGAGACCTTCCTGTATATCTGCTTAAAGCTTAAATTTTCGTTATCGGTTTCCAAGAGGAATGAAATTTGTCATTACAACTACAAGTAATATTAAGAGGTTGCTTGTTACATTTCACCCTGACTAGTACATTTAGATCTACGAATTTCTTTATATGGCGAATTTTTGCGGGTGAGATTAAATACACATTAAATTCTCTATAACTCGAATTTTCTATATTTTTGGCAGCACTTTCAGGGTTCAACTTATTCGTGAATATAGTCTGTAGTGGCTACCCTTATATATATATATATATATATATATATATATATATATATATATATATATATATATATATATATATATATATATATATATATATATATTGCGATGTGCGTACCGGCACCGCCTCCTATAAGATGCTAGAAACAGTCGGTATCTCGGTCAGTATGACAACTGTACGAAGTTCACACGGGAGTGCATCATACTCGTATATTCAACGCGATCACTTTGCAGGCTTTGATTCAAATTGTACAGGATACAGGCTGACGTCCACATTGAGAATCTCAGGATGGAAGAGGGATATTTATGTTTTAATTTGGTATATATATATATAACACTGGATATCTTGCCGGTGCATTTATGCGGCGAGGGTTTCAAACTTTGACAGTTCATTATAAACTATATATCTCAGATAATTATGAGACCTGGATTTATAGGTTTCTTATTCATTTTTGAAGATGATTTGTTTTTATCATTTTTTCAAAAAAATGCACCGGATACGCAGAAAACCACTAAAACCCTCAGTTAAAATCGGGGAAATAATCAAAAATCCGGGCTTTGATGACAAACTACTTCTCGGATATAGGCCCGAAAAATCTGAAAAAAAATGGGGGACCAATGTATATCTTAATTATCAATTTTCGACATGTTTTCATTTATTTTTTTAAGTGAAAATTTAATAAATATATATATATATATATATATATATATATATATATATATATATATATATATATATATATATATTTATTAAATTTTCACTTCATACATATATATATATATATATATATATATATATATTTATATATATATATGTATATATATATATATATATATATATATATATATATATATATATATATATATATATATATGTAAATGTATATGTATATGTATATATATATTTCATATTTCCTAAAAAAGTAATCATTTGATGAAAATTTCTGGATAAACTCGATAACATGATGTTTCAGTTTTTGGTAAAAGCATCTCTTATATAATAATACGTATTCGCTTTACAGTGACACACAATAAAACTGAAAATTCAATTTGGATTCTTTTGATATTTCACAAAACAACAAAGAATATCTGACGTATTACTTTTATACCAGGGTGAATTCAATTTGTTACCGAACCGTACCAGAACGTAAAAGATTCACAGAACTCCTTATCATTTCGCTACGAAATGTTTTATGATTATATGCTGGCATAATGCATAATCCCACATTTCAACTTCTTAGGCGCATTTTTTTTTAATTATCGAGATTTCTATGTGTGTTTTTCATTTATAAAATATTGGATGATGCTACACCTTTTTTCTACATAGTTTTTGCTGTCCTGTGCAATCAGGTAATGTCATGCCTGCATATGTGTGGGAGTGGTTAATTCATTAGATGAAATTGATATTAAAAGTGTTTTTGAGGAAATAATCATCATGGTAAACAAACTTTGTTTTTGTAAATATTCTAATTTACATAAAAATGGTTAAAATATAAAATAATAAGCAGTAACTGTTGTTATAATCTAATTAACAAAAAAATAGTCAAATTTTAAATTGCCGATAATTTCTTCCCAATTAATCTTAACATAATAATGTTAATAAGCATAAAATCAAGCTTTGTTTTTTATTTTCTTAGATGAAGTCGAAGGTCGACTTTATACAGAAATATATCTGGAGTGGCCTGCACTCAACTTTCTTTTACGTAGTTTTCAATGATTATTGATTATAAAAATATAAAATTAGAAAATAATAATCCAACAGAAACAATATGAAAACCAAGCTTACCTTATATTAATGAATGGGTGGAATATGATACCAATACCAACTTGTAATGGTTTTGAAGTACTATCAAAGTACTATCAAAACTAACCAATACTCTACAGAAATATTCTGAAATGTCATTTATCTAATTGGGTCTATTTTGTTTTCCTGTCAAAATAGCAGATGATCCGATTTTAAAAGCTACATGCGAATCAATGGCAACGTAAACAAGATATTTATAATGATTTGTAGTACTTTTGTTGCAACTGGTACATTTTTTAAAGAAATGTTTCAATATACACCCAGGCGTGAGGTATTTGTGAGTGAGTTGTGTTAGTTTTTATTTATTTGTTGTTTTTTGTTACATAAAACTTATAGACTAATATAACTAGGTTAAAATCTTACTTACTAACATTTTTATTGGTGATGGATGAAACATATTTTTTAGTGTGGTGAGTGATAATGTTCTGTGTTGTTGTAGGCTTTAGTGACGTGTTGTGTGGTCAGTATTATTGGGTGCTTTAATGTTACGTGTGGCGCTCTGGGAGGCTTTCTAGGAATATTGGGAGCGTTTGGTAGGGGAGCTTGTGTTTCAACATGATTGGGGTGTTATCATGTCTGTGTATTGTGATTTTACGTGTGAGTGGGTTTGAGTTTAGTTGTGTTTTATAAAAATTTTGTGATATTTTGTCAATGTAAGCTCGTATGTATGGTATGTTTGTTTTTCGGTGGAGGTGCGTTATTCTAGTGTATCTGTCGGCGTTTGTAGCTAGTCTGAGACACTTGTTTTGGAGTCTCTGAAGGGGTAGTAAAGCGGAGTTTGATGCGTTGCACCAGACTGGGGCTGCATAGGTCATGATTGGGCGTATGATGGATGTGTAGATGAGGATTTTGTTTTTGGTGGTGACACGACTGTTTTTAACTAGGAGGGGGTAGAGGTTTTTGATGGCAAGCTGAGATTTTCAATTGTGTGTCTGATGTGTGGTCCGTGCTTTAGTGTGTGGTTTAGATGTACGCCTAGGTATTTCACACTTTTTGTGGGTTCTATTTTTTTGTCGTAGATGGTGAGTGGTGTCAGTATGCGTCGTTGTGTAAATTTACGTGAGAAAACAATGGCTTCCGTTTTAGTTGCGTTGATTTCAATTTTCCACTTGTCCCAGTATTTTTGTAGTTTGTTTATGTGTGTTTCTATATGTTTGCTTGCGATTTGTGCACTGGAGGAGTGGGAGTACAAGGCTGTGTCGTCTGCAAATAATGAAATGTTGGTCCTTTGGTAAGTTGGTATGTCGCTAAGGTAGAGGATGAAGAGCTTAGGGCCTAGGACACTGCCTTGTGGGATGCCTGCCACTATGGGTTTTAGGTGGGATAGATTATTATTTATTTTTACTTGGAAGTTACGAAGTGTTAGGTAGGAGTGTATGAGTTTAACAAGGAATGGAGGATAGTTGAAGTTAATTAGTTTGTGAATGAGTCCTAATATCCATACCTTGTCAAAAGCTTTTTCTATGTCTAATAGGGTCATCACAGTGACTTTTTGTTTGTTGAATAGTTATGTTTATAATGAAAGAGATTAATATTTCGCACAATTTTTGTTATATATATATATATATATATATATATATATATATATATATATATATATATATATATAATTCGTTGTTAAATTTTAAAAATATAAAATTTTATTTATATAGCCACAATCAACCATTCGTGAAAAAAATTAAGAAGCTCGCCATTTAATGCCAAAACATCCTAGGGTATTATTTATTTTATTTATAGATTTTTTATGTACTTTTGTCAGAACATATGCCATAATTTGTTAATCAAGATAAAATTTAGTTTCATTTTGAATACATTTTCGAATGAAATGAAAGGAATACAATAAATCCAATTTTTCGATTAAAAATACTAATTTTTCTCAAGTAATGTTCAAAACACATGTTTTCGAAGAATATCATAATTTAAGAAAAATAAATTGAGTACATCACTGATTAGCCCAACCGCCTAGCTTATGACAAAACCGCATATGATTATACAGAATAAACAATATTCAACCGTATTTATATACATAGGTATTGCATAGGTTTTACATTGTTACATTTATAACACTCGTTATGCGGTGATTAGTAGAAAAGTCGAATGTAATCTGAGAATACTATTCATGGTCTAGATGTGCACTTTCTTTTTTTGAACTGAGTATTCAAACCGGAAGTGTATGATTACTCTATTCATAATTTGGTCTTTCACCAATATTACTAGAACGACTGCACTTGTGGCAAAAATAGTGTTAACAATGATGATAGATATTAATATTGAGCACAACTTTTGTTTGAAAAGTTTCTACAAAAAGTGTACGTTAACTGCTAAAAAAAATCTTAAATTTCATGTTACCATAAATCGTATGAACTATTCCTGACAATATTTTAATAAGCAAACAAAATAGACTAAAATAATTTAATATAATGTCATTTGACCACAACGTATCTGCATTTGACATCAATAAATCGACTGAGAACGTGTTTCGCACGTATTTGTTATTGAAAATAAATATTGAGAAACAGTACGTATTAAATATTACATTTTATACTTTATATATATATATATATATATATATATATATATATATATATATATATATATATATATATATATATATATATATATATATATATATTGTGACGATATCGGGCCAATCTCGCCAAAATGGGCGCATCGGGAACCGCTAGATCCATCTGGACTATTTTCCCCGAACCACAAAAAGGTGCGGCAAGGTCAGGGGTCGGTTGGAGGTCAGACACTTAGGCTGAGACACTTGAAAGGGCCAGACGTGGCTCATCCGCACTTAAGTCGTCGATTTTTTGTTTTCTTCGCGTGCGAGAAGTGGTTGATCCTGCCGAAATCCGTATCTCATCTTCGTCGAAGCTGCCTTTTAAGTTAAGTACCATTTTCTTATTTATTTTGTTGGCCAAGGTACTTAACTAGAAGGTCAGTTCGACTCTGGCCGCCATCCTCCTGTTTCGCGATCAAAATCGCCAGTCCAGCCTATTAGTTATTTCGTTGATTTATTTTGTTTATCTAATTTATTTTGTTACCTAATTTAATGTTAATCTATTGTTGTTATTTAGTTGTAATTCGTACCGTCTTTGCATGTAGTTGGGTAGGCCACCCGCTTGGCATATCGGTACGTTGGGCTGCATACTGCTTAGGGGTCTGTCATAAACATATTCCCCTGTTTAATTCTTTTAAGCCTGGTAAAGATAATCCCCTGAATTTCACTGTCACTTCACCATGAGAGGTGCGAGTTCTTAGCTCCCTGGTTTCGATCCGCATTAGCATACGATTACTTCAAATTCAGAAAAGAACTCTCGGATTGATTCTGTTTATGTGTCACCGTTTCTTCCCCATTCTAGGTACTGTGAAGTGGGTCCGATCAGTAGTGGCGCCGAATTATCCATAATTCGGCTGGCGCTCTCCATTCCACCGGAGAAAAGCTACCACTGATTTCTTTTGAGCAAGTACAAGGACCATTCGTCACCTCCAGTATCAAAGAACGGATACTGTTTTTACAGCTGCACCTACCCGGTATCTCTTATATTATTATAGTGGCTTCACCCTAGAACTTTTACATGTAAATCAGACTAATTTAAATTCCGCATTGTGTACTATTTTTACTTTCTTTTACAGAGTAATAAGTAAGTATTGTAATCATGAAAAATTTCGAACTCGAGATTTCAACGGATATACATGTTTTGACCTTCCCTGAATCGAATGTGACTATTTTCGGCATGACATCTGTGTGTGTGTGTGTGTGTCTGTGAACGCTCTAGGGCCAAAACTGTCGAACGAAAAATTATGAAACTTCAAACTTAAGACTTGTATATACCCTAGATGTGTACCTCCTATTTTTGAAAAGAATATTCAAACCGGTAGTTCATGTTTACTCTATACATTTTTTGTTCTATCTCCAATATCACTAGAACGGTTACACTTACGGCAAAAATAGTAGTATTCATAATGAAAGATAATAATATTTCGCACAAATTTTGTTTGAAAAGTTTCTTCATAAATTGTACCAGTTATAAGATAACTGCTACATACCTACAATTGTGACAAATTTTATTATTTTTAAAACGAATCAACCATGAGTTACATCATTTGTTTCTTGTTTATTTCAAACAAACAAGCATTTACATTGACAGTTAACTGAATGAATTAATATTTGAAATATTGATTTCTTATTAGAATAAATTGTATCAGATAAATTATTATAGAATCAATTTATATTATATATTTGCTGACATAATTAATTAATAATTTCAGAGTTTTACTGTGAAATTTGACTGTTTAAGAGTGAATACGATAAGTACTTCAAATTCAGATCCATTATAAATTGGTATAATTATCCAGTTATTTTCATTATATATTATATTATATATATATGTATATTAATATCTATCTATTGAAAACTACGTAAAAGAAAGTTGAGTGCAGGCCACTCCAGATATTTTTAATACAACTACAGGTTGTAATTTGTGAAAGGGTGCGTTATTATTTATCCGGTGCGTAGGTTCCTGTCGTTTCCCTTCCTACCCGCGACCATTCCGCTCACCTAGCCGGAGTGTTTTCCCCGCCACGCCCCCTATTCTGGGTATTGAAATCCCCGTCACAATATATATATATTGACAAAGTAAATATTAAAGAATCAATCTATATTTTATATTGAAGAAGCAGTACTTGAGAACGTATTAATATAATAAGCTAAATGCTAGAAATACGGCCATTAAATTCACAATTTAAAAATATGATATAGATATAGAAAGTCTTACAATTGTTGATAGATTTCTTTGATACACTAAAGAAATTTTAGTGTATAATTCAAAATTATAATTTTGTATGACCGTTTGGTTACCAATATGAAGAAATATCATAAAATATTTTGTAGACTTTTTAGATTTTTTTTTTTTTTTTTTTTTTCTAATGGCAGTATTAAGGGTTGGCTCCAATTTTCGGTAGCCTATGAATTCGAATGTATTGAATTTAAACTGCGAACGGATTCAAATGAGACAAGATTTGGTACGCGTAAAACGCACCAACGCGCAGAGCTCGCCTAGGTAAAATATACGTTGGGAGCAGTGACTTTTAATTATTATGGCCTTTTTAGTGCATATTTGAAAATTCAAAATTATAATATTTAATTTAATTTTTTTCAGGCTTTGGGTTAAAAAAATGAAAAAAATTTGTTGATATACATATCTTAGAATTTTCAGTAGAATTTTTAAGTGTTTGAATTAACTCTATAAGGGCAGAATTAAGGGTGGTTCCAAATTTTGGGGCCCTATAACTCGGGAAGTATACGGGCGATTGGATTTATACTGCGAGCGGATTCAATTGGGATGCCAAATAATATGTGTACCAAATTTAGATTATATTGATAAAAAAATAATTTAGTTCATATTTTAAAATTCAAAATTATAATATTTAATTTTTTTTTTTCGGGCTTTGGGTTAACAAAATGAAAAAATCTTGTAGACAAAAAATATATTTTAGTAGAATTTTTAAGTGTTTCAATTATTTTTATAAGGGCAGTATTAAGGGGGGCTCCAAATTTTGGGGCCCTATAACCCGGAAAGTATACGGGCGATTGGATTTAAATTACGAGCGAATTCAAATGGAATGCCAAATAATATGTGTACCAAATTTGGAGTGAATCGCTCCAGTACCTTCAGAGGAGTAGAGGGCACAAATTTGCTATTACGATCGACCGAGCGAGCGAGCGACGACTAACATCCAAGTATATAAGTTATATACATTTTCGCAATCAGGGCGACGAGACGAACACTTTTTCTTAATGAAATTTTTTGATCAGAGAATGCTATAGACACACGACCGAATGCTTTAGCTTCTTCGGTACTACGTACGGCGAGCTAAAAAAACCTTATTAACGGTGCGCTGAGCGGAGTTTCCGTAGTACGCATTATTCCCGCTAGGCGAGCGTAGAGCAACTTACTCCGAGTTCAGAGCACCCAGTGGCACTGCTTAGCAACATTCTCTCTCAGTGTATTTTTTCGTAAAAGCAGTATCGCTAGCTCGCCGTTTTTTCTGATATCCGATTTAAGTGAACAGCGGGCGGCTGTGAAATTTTGTTTCATATATTTGGAATCTGGGCGACGAGACCAACAATTTTTGTTAAGGGGAATGCTACAGATACACGACCGAGTGTTTAAGCTCTTCTGTACTTCGTACTAGCTTAAACGTGCATAATTAAAATAAAAACACTCGGTGTAAGTTTCACAAAAATATTTATTGAGACGACTAGTTTCGGTTGTTAAACTAGTCGTCTCAATAAATATTTTTGTGAAACTTACACCGAGTTTTTTTATTTTAATTTTTCATTACGTTTCACCGAGTGGCAACAGCATCATCCATTAAAGTTATTAAACGTGCATGATGTCTTGTAACTAATATATACATTAATTGGGAATTTATTCTCATATGTTGTTCGATGGTTGTTATAGGCATGCGAAATTGTCATCACTTCCGCCTCTCACAATTGGTTATTGATTAGTGTATAAATATATATATATATATATATATATATATATATATATATATATATATATATATCCGTTATTACATTTTTATTGTTTTTGTTAAGCGAATTGTGAAAATAGTAGACGTTTGCACATTAATAATTGAGAAAAACATATAAAAATATTAATTCCACGTGGGTGCGTGACATATATCTCTTATTAACGACTGTTCCAATAATAACAGATAAATATATATCTGTTGATAGACTTCGACGAGTTCTTCCTAATTAATATCTGCAGCATTATTTGCTCTGAGAAAATAATACCAGATATCTATATATACATTTCTATTGTATAGGAAATAAAGTGATAAATTTTTCATTTGGCAATATTTTCTTCCCAATTAACTTTAGAACAAAAGTGTAAATACAAAACTTGTTCAGAAATTGAAACATAATTTAATAAATATGCAATTATTCATTTTCAACTTTATTTTATTAAAGGAAAATACAAAAATAAATGTGAATATTTATAACTAGCAGTATGCTATGAAAATGTAACAAATACCAATTGTTGCCCAGATTCGATTCAGGCATGTTCAACACGTGCACATATTCCGTTAAAATCTGGATACATAATTACAATACTTCCATATGCCGGGCTCAAGCAACTGGTGTACTTGACAATTATTGGCCACTTGTGAAGTCGTGTTTATGCCTCACTTACACAACTATTCGGCACTTGTCTTTTCCCATTTTCTGTCGGTAAATCTAGTGCAAGTTAAATGAATCACGATTATTACCCCATACCTGCGCATACGTGTTTGTCAAAAATCGTGTCGTGTGAACGAAAAACGTAATTGTACTTGGATATGTTAAAGATGGTTTTAAATATTGTTCATTTCCTGTATGGCACATAATATTATTAATACTATCAATATTATCAAACAATTGCATAACTATAAATATTTATAAGTGACGGCCCGCGGAGACAATTCTTAGTCTGAAATTAGAATACAGGTTTGAATTTATGCCCAGTGAGGCGCCAGTCTATAATTATCTCACACACATGCATACATACAGATTCATACCAAAAACTCATATATTTAACCCACAAACATCTTACTCATGTGTCAGGTAGTGTTTTAATTATACATGTTTTATAACTATGTCCGTTTATTAAATAGAATATTATGTGACCAGCAGTGTTCATTAGATTTTTATTCAGAACGTGTAAACAGTATGTTGTGATGTGTTAGTGAAATAGGTCGTGTATTGAGAGTCAGTTTTAGTGTGTGATAAAAGTGCTGTGTATAATTAATTGATATAGAGTTGATAACTGATTTATAACACGTTGTGGTTTAGGAGCATCTTCCCAGCGATCTGCCAGTATAGTTCAACTGTGTCTAATTTGTATATGAGATCTGTTGCAGATGCAGTTCGAATGTCGGCACTCATTTATGTGGGTATATGTTTATGTATGTTCGTTTGTATATTCATGTTTGAATTCGTCATTGGTATACCATTATTGATCATATATATATCCCCAAAATATCTATGCTATTATGTATGTTATTCATGTATTAACCAATGCTCTTTCTAAGCAAACAATCCGGTTGGGAAACGTCCCATACCGCGAGGACTCTTCGGAGAGTCGAAGGAGCGCATTCAAGAGAGTGCGTTCCGAGGGTGTTAATACCAGTACGGGCGGTAAACTGGTTCGCTACCAGTTGCTACTGCCTGCAGGTGGGGTCTGATCAGCCCTGCAAGTTGCTTCCTGGGTGTCGTCCGTTGGCCACGGAGCCCCTGTGGGAGAAGGAAGCTTAGGTTCCTTCCTGGGTGTCGTCCGTTGCTAGGAAGGAAGCTATGCTTCGGGATTATAAAAAGGATAAGACATATGTAGGCTTTAGTTCCCTCCTGGGTGTCGTCCCTTATGGAGCCCAATTCGAGAAGAAAGCTATATGCTTTGAAATTGTGAACTGTTTTTACGAAATCCTGTCAGAGCTCTGTGCGTCACAGATCTCGAGGATGGTGCAGGGAGGTGGAGTGGCCTTTAGGGCGTAATTTACAGGTGAAATCCGTTCAGAAGGTTGGACTTGGCTTCGAGAGCTAAGGAGCTTGAGAGTCGAGTGGCAGAGACCGTGTCCAAGTGCCAAAACCAGCCGCTTCTGCAGGGCAATGGTGCCATGCTGCTAGAGTGTGCCGTGGTTAATACGAGTCATTGGAAGGTCATGACGAAAGCGGGGGTGCATCGCCCCTCTGTAAGTATCGTAAATATCGACTTGATAAAGCTACCATAAGTTAATTGAGTAATATGTTTTATATGTACCCGCGGGGAGGGAGTAGGTCTCCTCCATCGCGTGACGTATGAGGTGCCGGCCGAATTCGACGAGTTCGTGCTCCTGATATTTGTATAGCGATATTATGAAGTAAATTGCTATATGTTTTCTTAGGGCAAGTCGTAATGTATTGTACATCGAATGTAAACAGAGGTTTTATAATAAAATAGTGAATGTTAAAAAAGTGTGTATTATTGCGAAATCTGCGTCACACATGTCAAATAGTCAAACCTCATGCGTATGCGTGAAGATTGTGAATCAGGAATCTTCTGTGGGCGACACACGCCTCCATCCGACCGTCGGTGGGACCACACCCTGAAGAACATCTATCAGTGATGTCGTCGTTGGAAATCCGGGACAGCAGACAGGCCACCGTTGGGACCGTCTGATCACACCAAAGAGACTACCTTTGGGACCGTACTGGCCACTGTTAATAGTCATTGTCCTCACAAATTTATCACAACTCATATATTTATATAATCAATTATCTATATATAATTGAACCAAAGATCTTCATTTTTTATGCCTATTTATACCGATTATCTGTAAAATATGCGCCCTCGGTGATTTTGAAATCTTGCATTGTGCCGTTATAGACAAAAAGATTGCCGACCTCTGTTCTTGAGCCTCGTAGAGAGATCTCGGTATTTTTGCAGTTATGTGGAGATAAATAGGAAGTCAAGGATTCAGTCATAAATCAATAATCAAAGAGAGATAAACCTTTGCGTGAGAAATCTATAATTGAAGTGAATATAAAATTATATTAGTGTTAAATAAATACATTATAGTAAAGATAAATATGGATTGTCAAGCTAAATATTATTGTTGTATTACTGTTTAGATAAATAAAGTTCATAGAATTAAAGAAAATATAAGTGTATATATTTCACAACCGAACCAGTCGATATAAACGTTCAATATATTCATATAAGATATTACGAAATTACGCTTTTTCTTTATCTTCAACAAGAGGTATGTAGGCGGCAATTTTTAATATTGCTTTATGCAATTCATTTTATATAATTTCCTGTAAGAAATGTGGGGTAGAGAGCCTGACTAGACCCGAACGAGGGAATGACGTACCTATCGGTCATGATATTACTCTTTCAGTATAGTTTGGAAGTGCAAACATGGTGGTAGTGAGATTGTGATTTGTGCCCTGTGCTTCTCGTATGGAGAATATTAGCGGTGAGTCAACTCTGTCTGTTTATAATAATATTCTTGCAATCATATGTATAGGTAAATGGTGATAGTCATTATCCCGAATGTACGTTATGTGTATCTCAATATGTGTTAATTGTCAGCTATCCCTAACCTTTCGGTCGGTGCTGGCCTGGAAACCGCTGCGTGCGAATGATAGTCGAGGCCCAGCGATGTAGCATATATATTTATGTTGTCAGGGGTGCCCTGCCTGCCAACTCTAGTGTTATTCCTCAGGAGTGAACCCAACGTTTCGCTTCGTGCTTCCTAAGGGATATGGCGGAGATTAAGTTTTACTCGACTTTCAACTCCTTCTCCTGATGCCATGCAGATCCCGCGGCAGCGGCATGCTTCTCGTAGATTCCCACGAGCTTGTGTGGAGCACAACGTTTCGTTTCGTAGCTTCGAAGGGAGTGGAGACTGAGTTTTACTCTTTCTCTCGATACCGTAAAGTTCCACGGCGGAGACAAGCTTCTCGTTGACGCACACAACTAGTTTGTGAGGAGAGATTCCTCTGGCATTGCCCGTATTCCCACAGAAAATCTGTGTGGCGCGGGGCCAGGTACTAACAGACCCAAGAACTAGTTTCTTAGACTGTGAGGGTTCTTGTGGACAGTGAGACACTGTATTGTACCTAATTACACTGATACAAATGGCCTAATCATTATTGCTTTAATAGATTGTCGTTAGTCAGTGCCAACCGACTGATTTCTCACTGAGTGTAATCTCAACTCGCATTCTAATTTCAGACTTATCATAA